>CAWUFW010005044.1:37500-1417727 GCA_963921515.1 Calotriton arnoldi | reverse complement strand
TGGATTCAAGCTAGCCTGGCTGATGACGGCTGAATAGCCAGAAACCGGTCCCAGGATGCTTGTTTCTGGTCCAGGGAAGACATGGCTTGGCAGTTCGGGCTGGACTGTTCCAATGAGGCACAGGGTCAGACTGATTTGCATATGGCCATGTCTGAACTGGGGTGGTGGAGTGAGCTAAAGAATGATGATGGATTAAACCCAGATCAGTTGACTGGGGGTGAGTGTTTGATTTGCTCAAGCGCTCCGTCCATCATCCCCTTTGGTATCGCTTTGTTCGCCCTAATTTGGCAGGGTATGCCCAGACGTGGGTCCCTTGCTCACTTTGCCACTGGATTCAAGCCAGCCTGGCTGATGACGGCTGAATAGCCAGAAACCGGTCCCAGGATGCTTGTTTCTGGTCCAGGGAAGACATGGCTTGGCAGTTCGGGCTGGACTGTTCCCATGAGGCACAGGGTCAGACTGATTTGCATATGGCCAAGTCTGAACTGGGGTGGTGGAGTGAGCTAAAGAATGATGATGGATTAAACCCAGATCAGTTGACTGGGGGTGAGTGTTTGATTTGCTCAAGCGCTCCGTCCATCATCCCCTTTGGTATCGCTTTGTTCGCCCTAAGTTGGCAGGGTATGCCCAGACGTGGGTCCCTTGCTCACTTTGCCACTGGATTCAAGCTAGCCTGGCTGATGACGACTGAATAGCCAGAAACCGGTCCCAGGATGCTGGTTTCTGGTCCAGGGAAGACATGGCTTGGCAGTTCGGGCTGGACTGTTCCCATGAGGCACAGGGTCAGACTGATTAGCATATGGCCATGTCTGAACTGGGGTGGTGGAGTGAGCTAAAGAATGATGATGATTTAAACCCAGATCAGTTGACTGGGGGTGAGTGTTTGATTTGCTCAAGCGCTCCGTCCATCATCCCCTTTGGTATCGCACAATTTGCACCCCCGTAAGAGGAACAGTGCACCAAAGGGAAAGTCAGGTTAGTAGGGATGGACTGCATTGCTGGAGAATAGGGCGAACGTACCCTGCCCGTGGTACCAACGAGAGCTTAGGGACAGGGAGATTGGTGCGTTATTCGGACAGTCACCGAACAGGGCAAATGAACTGTGTTTCCGAGGAGAAGGTGTTTTGCCCTGCAACGTGGGATCTGGATCCGAGCTAGACGAACAGCTCAACCGCCGGTGCTCAACAGCACCTACGTTTAGTGAACAATATATTGCCTTAATTTCTTGCTTTTATTCCAGCTTGGCTCGAAGTGTGTCTTTTCCGCTGTTTTACAAGAATGTATCCCTTTGGTCTCCCCATTCAGGAGGAGGAGCAGCCTTTCGCAGCTCCGCGTTCTGATCGGGATGGGACTGTTTGGTCCTCCTGGTCTGTAAAAAGTAAAGTTGTGTTCGTAGCAATTATTTTGATTTCCTTAATATTGATACTTGGGGTAACATACTTTCTTGAGGAGAAATATCCTGTGCACACTTTGATTGGTACTACGCCTGTTCCACCGAGCATATCTTTGTTACCCTGGCGCCTCACAAGGAGGAGCACAGGAAGTCCTATAAATATAATGTGTTCATTCAGACCTTGCATGAAACGCACGCTGCTTATAATACGACAAAATGTTGGGTATGTGGGCTGCTGCCCTCAGTAACTCATAGAAGTGAGAACTTGCTATCCATGCCATTGTCATATGCGAGAAGTTGTGAGGGATGGTTTGCATTACTTAGCATGGTCCGTTCATTTCAATATTGGAATGAAAAAGTACTAGTTCTCGTACCCTGACACAGAATGTACGTTTCCAGCATAGAGTACCCCCCGGTGCTCCCACAGATCAAGAGCCATTTGGCAGGTTGTTCTTGAGTTCTTGCATGCATGCGTACAAGGGAGTAAGGAAATTGGTCTCAGGCGGAAAGGGACAGCTTTCTACAGTTTAACACATCAGAATACTACCAGTCCTTTCAGACCCGCAACGTTACTGAAGATAAACCAATACCATTGTCAGTGGTGGATGTCATGGCTCCTTTCTGTGTCCAGGGGGCTGGAGCAATAGAGGTGGGAGAGAGCAGATGCAACACTACTTATAGCTTGAGAGGGACAAATAGTCCACCCCTGATCCCGCCACCTATTGTCTATTTTGTCTGTGGGGCTCATGGTTATGTTTGGCTTCCTGAAGGGTGGTCGGGAAAGTGTTACCTTTCTTACCTCTTGCCACCTGTGTATATGGCCCCTCCTAATTACTGTAGGGACCACCGCCTGCAGCGTAGAGGCGCCCATGTGGCCCGGACTAAGAGAATGATTAGCACTGATGACATAGATCAGACAGACACCACCTTGCAGCAGTTCACGGACGCAATGAAAGGCATCATACCATTCTGGGGTCCTATGGCCAATAGTCTTAATATTAGGCGGCTCACTAGGGTGGTGGAAGGAGTCATTAATTTAACAGCAGGAATTTTGACAAATATCACAGTAGAGGTTCAGGCTACGAGACTTGTTGCCCTTCAAAATCGTATGGTTTTAGATGTTATCTTAGCTGATCGGGGTGGGGCCTGTCGCGTCATCGGCAGTAGCTGTTGTGTGTACATCCCTGACCACGCCCCCACTGTGTTCGCTGCTATACAGAAAATGCATAAAATAGCCTCAGATATACACCAGGAGAATGGTACATGGTCATTCATGGGATGGCTCTGGAGCCTGTTTGCCACTTGGGGTTGGAAGATCCTTATTTTCCTGGTCGCCATAGCAGGTATTATTTTGACATGCTGTCTGTGTATACACTGCCTCCTTGCCTGTTGTACCTGCTGTGTATCAATGTTCAAGGCACGTCCCAGGACCCCGAGGCGTGATTCTAATACAAAGGCTATGATTATGGAGGGTACTCAGGATTTGTTAAACATCGATGAGGGTATTTTTGAATATTGATTATATGTGTCTAGCATTTAGAGTATTAGTTTCAGTGAATAGTCCATATGTTAGCAATGGTGGTGTATGTGCGAATGTTTCTCTTTTCCCTGTTTTAGAATTGTAAAGACCCTTACCTGATGGCACCAATAAAGCTTAGCATGAATGCTAAAAGGAGGGTCTGTTAGATTTGAAATATTATCCTCGTGATGCACGCACTTGAAATGCTCCCTTTGCAATGCTTATACTCTATTTCGTATTAAGTTAGCATTCATGGCACCATCTTTCTTGGCGCCATCTTATTTTGTAACCGAGATCGAGCTCCTGTCTCATAACGCCTGCCTCAGCAGAAAGGCTGCCTCTGCACCTCCAGCTTGTACTTCTCAAGGTTGAAGCTTCGTTGCACTAATGAATGTACTATCCATTGTTGCATACCTTTGCTGTTAGATAGACTCGTTCCCACATCTCAGAATGGTAGGCACCGGCCGAGCGGCCTTGGGGTCGAGATAGCATGTACCCAGCCCTGTGCCATGGCTCATCCTTGTTTGCCTCCTTTGTCCACCATGGCCTGAGCTGGAAAATTCCAGTTTGGGAGGGATTTTAGAGGTGTTGGAAATGTATATTTTGTGTTACCGTGTGAACGGGGGGGCAGTCCCTCGGCAGTCATCTCAGGAGACTGATCAGACTGGGCTCCGCTGCAGCGTATCAGTAATAAACTAGTTGGTTTGTATTCTCTACTGTTTGATCGACTCTTCATTTATTAGGAAGGCAGAGAGGTGGTCGTGAGTGACCCGGGTGACCCTAATCGGGTCACTTCCTTCAAGTGGATACGGTGAAAAACTTGCGGTTTAAATTTGACTAAGATATGTCCTTCCACAAGCAAATCAACTCTGAGGTTGAGGTGTATTTCAGTTTTTTGCGGGAGTTGAAAAAAATCATGCCTTTGCTTTTGATGTAGATTAGTAAATCTTTATTGCTTGATTGTTAAAACCATTGCAATACAATATACAGTAAAATGCATAACAAATACATAAAATGTGCACTTGGTGCCATCATCATCATCACTAAAAAGCATAAAACCCTTTTGACCAAGCCTTTGAAAACAAATCTAAGAAAGAGGGCTCTCTTCCTGCCCAGTAACTTAAAGTGAATTGGCTCCGGGGCTTTGTGTTCCAAGTGGCCCAATGGCTTACTCTCCTTTCCCCACCAGGTTAAGGACTTGTGCTACTAGCGATTGTTATAGTCAATGTAAACATAAAGGAGCTAGTGCAAATAAGGTGCAATGGACGTTATTGCTGTAAACGGCAGGTGCAGAAGTTTAGGTGCCTTAATGCTTTTTCTGGTTAGTAATGTCAGTATACAGGTATAAGATGTGGGGTCGGAAGTTAAGTGCAGCATCTAAGGACAGAATAATTAAGGTGCAATAGACGTTATTGATGAAAAGTGAAAGTGCAGCAGTTTAGGTGTCTTAGTGCTTTATCGGGCTGATAATGCCTGTATACAGGTATGGGATGAGGGGCGGAGGTTAGTACAGCGTCTGGGGGCATGATACAAGGTCTGTGGTCTCGCTGGTCAGTAGTGCACATATAATACTTTGAGCTGTACTGTTTAAGCTATTTAAGCTATATTTAAGCTGGTCCCCCACCTCCCAAGCGTCTGCAGGAACCCTGGCCTCGAACTCTTTCCTAAATCGCTAGAGAAATTTCACCATTGCACAGTTTAACCTGATGTCCGATTGTTCAAATCAGCCCATCACTGCCTCCCTGCAGGACCTTATACCTCGGTCGTTCCATGTTCTCTGTAGGAGCTCCGGCTGATCCTGTATTAGAGAGGTACACAAGCAGAGTATATGGATAATATCTTCCTGACCCTGCTCGCATAGCCGACAGTTGTCTTGAGCTTCCCGCCTTTTCCATAGGTGACAGTGACTTAGGATCTGCAGTATTCCCAGCCTGTATTTCAGGAACTGTACCTTAATCCAATCACTATAGGATTCACTAAAGTAACTCTTTGGTTTCAGTCTGGCATAACTATAAAGGGTCATCGAACCAGGTTTGCGTCGAGACAGGCAGTCCTTGTCCTCAAGCAATGACAACAACTTTGTGCTTGCTTTAGGCAGGTTTTTAAACTCCAGTTGGCTTATGGGCAAGTTTGAATCAGTGATTAAATCAAGAATACTCAAGGCATGTAACAGATAGGTCTGTGCCAGGGAGCTATGCTTTGCTTCCAATTCGGACCAGAGGTAATAGCCCAGGGAGCCTTCCAGTGCCAGCTTTAGTTTATGGCAGCACAATTGTTATATCCTGTGGTCTCCTAGTTCCTTGCTGCTCAGCCTGTGTGAGTGTGATGCAATAGAATGTTCATGAGTGCATGGTTTGGACGAGTGTACAGTCTGCTCACTCAAGTTGTTTAATTCCTCTCAGCGCAATGCTCAACCCTGAATGAGGAACAGTTGGGCTGCAGCAGTAGTGCGATCCTTGACGCCACTTTTGTAAACGAAGTAAGGCCTTTGTAGGTAATCACTCCAGTAGCCAGTAGTGTAGATTATGTAGGTTTATTGAGTTGCAGGTAAGATGGTATAGCCCCACCAGGAACAGCATCCTGCTGCTCAGCCCCACTCATTCCAACTGACCCCTCATCCAAACCATGCATTCATGAACATTCTATTGCATCACACTCACACAGGCTGAGCAGCAAGGAACTAGGAGACCACAGGATATAACAACAATTTAAAGGCCGCCTTCCGGGCCAGTGACTAACAATACCAAACTCCAGCCTGATCTGGACCGGAGATGAGCGAGAGGGTATCTAGAAAATTGACCTATACACCTTGAGTATCATTTTGTCCAGTATTGCACTGTCCCGCCCCCTAAGAACCTTACTTTCATAGGTGAAAGTTGGAAGAACCTTTGGGGCCATCTGCAGAATCGGTGTGAGTGTTGGGCCTTTCAATTTAGTGCACAGAGACCCGAGGTTACAGGCCAGAGCACTGCCCTTCTTTTTGATTTGTTCTAGCAATTCGTTGTACTTCCCATTCTCGTTGAAATAGACTCCAAGATACCTAGCTTTTTGTCGACTCTAATTTTTCTTGGTCCAGAAACCACGTGGGCTTTTGAGATCTAATGTGTTGGACTGCTAAGAGATAGTTAGGAAAACCAAACAACCCCTTGTGCATTCACTGTTAGGTTGTGCTGAATCATCCTTCAGTTACTTTGTCATTCTACCGGAATGTGTAAGCAGAGAAAGTCGAGGGAAAACGCAAAGTTGGTTCATAGAGAAAGCCAAGATGAAACAGATGTCAAGTTATTACTTAAGAAGGCTTCTTGGAACTTAACAGGATCACGATGTCTGTTCCCTCCAAACTCAGTAAGTTCCCTAAAATGTGGGGAGCGGTAAGGTGGAGTCACATTATAATTAGAGTGATTCTCTTTTCTACAAACTGTCCACTAAAAAGTTATTTCTAAATGGGCAATCTCTGGGGAAGGTGTCTTTATTTTAACATGAATTGTGGCACAGATATAAACCAGATATAAAGGTTAGCGGTAGAGAGAATGGGGTTAAGCAGGAGGCCTTTCTGCATGGGCTAGCTATCTGAACATCTTCATTCTTATCCCTTCATCTTAAAAATGCTTGGCAAAAGACTTCTCGTGTCACCACTGAGCAGTGGCATGTCACTGTGTTCTTCGCTTTCACAGTGTGGCTCCTGGGCCATTACCACTCTAGCATACCATGATGGTCTGACATTTAGGAATTTGGGGCTTGGAAAGGATAATGTGGAAGAATGGATCTAGAGGGGACACTAGCCTGTTAGGTCTTGCGTTATCATGGACACTGTCACTTTTAAATAAGTGCTGAGGCAGCACATTTCCCAAGCCTTCATTGTACTCTGGCTCGCAGCAGTTTGTGTGAAAGAAGCTAACGTCACCTGACCTGCAAATGCAAGTGAAAGCAAACTCCTCAGGCACATGTATGGTATTACATACTTCCCAGCCACCATGGTCCGATGCCAGTTCACATTCATCACGTTAAACATGACCCAAAGTATAACCATGTCAAAGACTACATCTATTGCATAAATGCCTTTCACAAAGTTTATGCGTAAATAATTTATGCCTATTTGCTCCAATTGGTCTTCAGTAATCCTCTGCTAACCGTTTTTAGGCCTTCTAAACCTTAAATAAGTTAATTAGAAAGTACATAAGGATGTGCACATCTCTCGTATACAAGGCTATTAAGTTGAAAGGACAGTTAAAGGCAACAAAGCCAAGCATTTACATTCTGTAAAACTGGTCTTCTGTTAAAACCACAAGGAATTAATGTTTTTAATGCACAAGTGACTCAAAGACTCCCCTTACACTTTGCTATCAACCCCGTTCTCAGACTGAGTGACTGATATACAACCCACTTCATGGCCAAAATGTCACAAAATATTTGGAAATCCTCAATCTACATCCCATACTCTGTCTCTTCTAATTTCAGCACAAACCAGTCTGACTCTGGACTTGTTTTTGTTACTTCCAAGTAGTTCATGCTTAGAACAGATTACCACCATCATCTGCCAACTAGGATCTTTTCAGACCTTGGAAGACCAATGACCTTCAAATCTGCCCTCCATACTACTTACATTACTAGCCTCACTTATAAATTCACCTCAGTCTTACAGAGTATGCCCTCTGACTTCAAAGACCCCGATGGAAAAATCCTTTCCAATTTCTTCTTCACAATTGGCAACCCCCTTCTTCTCAAGGCTTCAGACCACTTCCTGACCACCTGACTGCATTCCAATCTTGAAGTCAAAAACACGTTGAGCTCCCTATAATCTGGTCTCTGTCAAGGAATGTAGACCACCCTGTACACAATTAAAAACAAATTGTGTCAATAAAGGGAAAAGGTGACTGTAAAACAATACTCCAAATGGAGTTCTGGGAGATTTCAGCACCCGAAACCATAATATTCTCATCATGCATGTGTCCTGTGGTTTCAGACCCACGCTTGGATGGTTCAGGTTTTTGCCCCACACAGCTCCTGCAGGGGTTTCGAAGACAAAATTGCTTCAATATTGTAACAGATTGCAGCATCTCTCAGGGTTACACAATTACATGTCCCTCTTTAACCTATTCCATCTTCTAAAATCTTTTAGGATGAGTTTTCACCTCTATGTAGAGGGCCACCAGACCTCTGCACTGCCCACGCTGAATCATAGATCACCCGTAATTCTGCATGCATACCAATAAACACAAAGCAGAAAGTTGCACTAGAGGATGGTTGGCTTTCTAAGTTAATTTGTCCCTAACAGCACATACCTTGCAGTTTAGCATGACCATCATGCTAGCTTTAATTTCCGGATTAACTCTATCCTTTCCTTGGGTGTTAATATCATTGTATTACTTAGAAGATCACTGTCTCACTTGAATCTTTATATATTTGTTCACTGGCCTTGGTTTACCTGATCATGCAGGCTATTGAAAACTTCTCTTCCTGTGTCACACACTAAACAAACCTAAAATATTACAAAAAGCATCCTGCCTTATCTTGGGGTTTTGCATTGCCACTAGAGAGCCTTATCTACATACAGTGGATGCGAGTCACATTAACAACTCTCCATCACATGCTTATTCTCCAAAAACAAACTGCTGACATCATGCGTCAGTAAATTGAGTACCTCATAAGGAAGACATTCATTGTCTCTCAAAAATCTTTAGCTCTGTACTGGCCTTCAAAAGAGAACATAATCCATACCCATCCTGTACTGCCTTGAAAATAAGGTTGTTTTTCTGTTTGATGTCAATAAATAATACATAGGCCTACGGGGACACAGTGAACAGCAATGCGCTTGAAATATCTGGCAATTTGATACAGCGCACTCTCAAAATCAAAGCATCACTGACAGTATAATTACCCATTTCATACGACACCTGCAGAAATTTCACAATCGTTGAATTATAGGAAAAATAACAAAACATTAGGGAGGGCCGACTTACCCATTTCTGGCTTTGTGCTATTTTGAAAGAAAGGATCGTACTTCATAGGCAATGACCCTGGAAATGTAGTTTCTGGCACAGGAGCTCGTTGGCTGCTAGATTCAGAAATTGGGTGCGTTGAGATGGAATGATGTCCATAGAGGTCGCCTGCCCCTCCTGAGGGGGCGAACCCATTAGTCACCATTGGAAATTCATTTGCAATATATTGTGCACCTGGGAATTTGGAATTATTAAACACAGGCTGTGAGAAATATCCATTTGCTGCTTTATCCACACTGTGCACAGGAGCAGTGTGTAGATTTTGATTGTGGTTCAAAGGTTTTTGCTGGTAAGTCAGCAGAGTTTTCTGAAGAGCAGAACTTGTTTGCGACGCTTCTTGGAACACTCTTCTGCTCCTTTCATCAGTATTGTCAGCAAAAAACTCAGGTGGCTGGCTTTCTAACTGGTCCAGGCGGCTGCCCCTTTGATGGTAACTAAGTTCATCTTGAAGTTTTCTTTCCAGTTGGTAGTTATCGTCTTCACTTTCCACAGGCACATTTGACTCCCATGGGGAAAACTGAGATTCATCTACTTGGTTGGTCGTGAGAAGTCCTTGAGAGCTATGCAAAGACTGAGGAGGATCTAAAGCATGGATCAAGAAGTGAAAGAACATGGTTAGCAATGCTAGGAAGCTGAAGGAAAAACACATTTTTCCTATTTTTAGAAGCAGGTCACAATTACAGATTCTGGGAAAAGAACCAAAATATATGAGCAGGTGTTAAGCCAAAACACAATACAGAAATATGAACCATGTAAACATTTTAACGAACCACATTAATCTTTTTGATTCTAAGGTGTTGACATTGTATTGACACAGAAGAATTTGCTTAATTTTGCCTACTAGTGGGCAAGATAACATTTGCAGGATTTTTCATCTTTTGGATCCCTGTTCCCTACTCTGCAAAACCATCTTTCAGGACACTATCTGATGAAAACTCTATTTTAATCTGTTCCTATAAGCACATATGTCCCAGAATGCATCAAAGTACGAGTGCTAGTCAATATCAAGTACATGAGTAGGAGGCTGGTCCTGGGACAGCAGCAAGATACTGGCAAGAGAGACTTCGGTCTAACAAATAGAATTGGTGGTGTGTGCAGAAGCTCTGACTGACACGGTCCAGGAGGAGAAAACATAAGATGAAGTGACAAACAAAATAAAAACAACACCAATATAGAACTTACTTTTGAGAGATGAGAGGCTTTTTCTGTGATCTTTACCGTAAAAAGGACAAGCTATGTATATCAACGGGGAGTTTGCAGGTGTTCCCTACCCATCAAAACACTGTCTTCAGATTGCAACAGAAGTGTGTGCTCCTGTGCCCCCTTAACTCATTCTGTAGTTTGGTCAGATAGTCAAAGGAGGTCAGAGGAGTTGTAATGAAGGTTGAGACGAGGTACTATACAAAATAATTACTAAGGATTCCATAAAGGTGAAACTGTTATACTAGAGTTATTTTACGTAAATGAACAATACTTTCACAATACTTTAAAATATGTATAATATATATACAGCAAAAGTAGTATCTGACAATGAAAATTACAATTTTCAAATATGTTGCAAAAATAACACAAATATAGTCACAGCAGTGAGTACTACAGTTACAAACAATATTTCATGTTCACAATCACTGACTGATTGCAAACAGCGCGCTGGTCAGAACAAAAACAACATGGATGATTCCAACGTTAGCACACGGAGGGAGTGTTTTTACAAGGCACAGTCATCTCAGGGGCCACCTGCACTTCTAGATGGTCACTTCTTGGAAATTATAATCTGGTCTCAGTAGTGGGAAAGAAAAGACATCTTGGCACCCAATGTTCACACCTTTGGAATCCTTGGGATGACTCTAGCTTCCATGGAGACCCCAAGGGTGAATCTAAGGAGCGCCACATCTGCAGGTCTGGGGTCTTATAGGATTTGGAGGTCCACAAAGTGTCCTAAAAATGAGGGCAAAATACAAAAGAACTTCCAGGATAAACAAAAAAGATAGTGGGGTAGGCCAGCTGCACATGAGGGTGGCAACTTCCAACCTTATAGGGACATTAAAGGCTGAGAGACGAGGGAGATAGATACTAAATACAAAGCTGAGAGAGGCCTCGAGCACATGGATGTCAAAGTTAGATCAAACACTCACAGGTGATAGCAGTTTACATAGAGGTGACTTGAGAAAAAGAAAGAAGCACTAGGATAAGTGTGTTGAGTGAGAGAGTGAGAAAAGATCAGGGAAGGAGCAGGAAAAAGGCATATGCAGTACAGATTTGTACCCCAGCCAACACTTCTTTGTTTGGTAAGAACCCCGATGAGTACTGGAGGAACTCAGACTCAAGAGGCTGATGACTCAGAGAATGATGTGGTTACCTCATTTTAAATGGGAACCTGCTGACTCAATTCTTCACAGTATGACCATTCAAACAAATGTGAACCTTTTATCAAACCAGAAAGTAAAGCATTGTAAGAAGGTAAATTACTCCCAGCTAATCAAGGAGCTCCAGAGCTTTCCAGATTTAATAACAAGTATAAATGAATTAATGCAACACGCTTTTAGAGAACTTCGTAACCTCAAAGAGGTGCCCTGGCACTAAGAGAATTCGAGTTGAACCAAAAAGTGCTGAAATTATTGTAGAACAAAATAACAGAATTTTCTGAGTTTGCAACATGTGACTTAATGAGGAGAGGTTCTCAATGAAACAGGTAGATCATTTCACTTTTTTGCTGTGAGATAGGAGAGGGGGCAGGCCCCAAGTTGGGCGCACTTAATATTATGGACCAAGATTAAGTTGTCCAAGCTTCACCTCCAACTTCAAAAGGAAGCATAATGACTTAAAACGTTATTTGAGAAATTAAGACTCAGTCCCAGTGTAAGTTCTACGGCAGCTGCAAAGGGCTTTAAAAATAATGCACCTGTGGATTGGAAGTCAGTATAATGATTTTTAATGTGCAGAAATATGGCAAATGTAGGACCAGCCCAGCAGCCAGATTCTGAATAATATTTTCCACATATCATGTGTTTGGAAGCTCCAAGATAAACTGCATGCCCATAGTGCAATCAAGAGGAAATCAGTGCTTGGGTGAAAATTTCCCTACAAATGCCTGGTAAGAGAGGACATAATTTATTGAGTGTCTGGAAGATAAAACAACATGAGGAAATCAAGTAAAAAAACAAAACATTTTTTATTAAAATGCTGTAGCTTTTGAGACATGTGAGAAACCCTTTCATGAGGAAAGAGGTCACCAACTCCGTTTCCTCAGTAGTTTATTGATTCATTGGATCTGGTTATCAAAATTGACAACCAAAAGGATTTTAAAATAAAAGCAAATTGGTGGGCAAGATATCTGCAGGCACAGTGAATTAAAGGTCTGTAGACAAGCACAGTGAATTAAAGGTCTGTAGACAAGCACAGTGAATTAACGGTCTGTAGACAACATTTTCCTTCTGATGCGTGCCATCTCGCTAATAAATAAATTATTGGTTACCGGGTATTTGGCAGCTTGGAGGTTCTGCAACACAGTCTAGTTGTAGTGACTCCATCCTCCTAACAAAATCCTTCGGTATAGGGTATTCTCTCTGGATATAGAGAAAAAAATAATTATTAAAATTTCCCAAGTAAAACTGAAAGAAAGAGCACAACAGCGTGTACTTGAACACATATATAAAAATTGACATTCTCTAGCTATGGTTGGTAGGCAACCATAAATCCTGAGCCTTTCCTCGAACTTTACCTTTCACAATATAAAGTGTACATGGCCCATATGGGATAGCTCGTGGCAAAGTATTAAACGTAGTAGACACAGGACACTGCCTATATGCATGTACTGTACCAATTATATACAGAGGAATAGGACACACATGGCTTTGCCTATAGATAGGCCTTGCATGTAGCATACATGAGGCATGGCCGATTGGCATGCCATGTGTCCTTTACCACATAAAGGAGCATACAACAGAAAAGTATGTAGCTAGAAGGGGGCATGGCCTCAGTCTATGTACTATGTGTCCACTTTTTTTAGAAGAGGGGTAACATCAGCCCATTTGAATTTGGGAGAAGGAAGCCCTTTGGAACTGACAGTTTGTCACATAAAGCAAACATATCACTGCACTGATGGAGAACCTAGCCTGTCACCGGATCATGGCCAAGCATCCCCATATCACAATTCTTCATTTTTACAACTAAAGGTTTTGTGCAATTATTTACAACTGACATACATGAAGATTGGGTCTGTATTTGTAATGAGATCATGTGCACATTAATTTTTTTATTTATTTATTTGAAAGGTTTTATATAGCGTGAACTTGACCCATCAGGGTATCAGAGCGCTGTACATGAAAGCAAGCAATATGACCAGGAGAGGATAAAGAATAGCCCAGGTCATGGGAGGTAAACAGCAGTATAAAATGCATTGTAGGACATTACAAACAGTGCAGTAAACAGTAAGTACAGTACGTTTGGGTGGCTTCAGGACTATCATTCCAAGTAGCTATTCAGGAACAACCCTATGACTTCTTCTTTGAATGTGGCAATCGAGGGATTAGTTCCGATTTCAGGAGGAAGAGATTTCCATATTCTTGGAGCAAGACCAGAGACAGATCGGTTGTAAGTTCTCTTTTTGTTTAAGTTTTGAGGCTTCAGCAGTAGATTATTCGAACTTCTTAGGGCTCGGTTCAAACCAGATAGTTCAAGTTTTTTTGCCAGGGAGACTGGAGTGTTATAGTGTAGCTCTTTGTGTGTCAGGGAGGCTATCTTGAAACAAATCCTTCCTTCGAAAGGGAGCCACTTGAGTTGAATTAGGCCCAGCATGATGTGATCACGTTTTCTAGAACCTGTGATGAGTCTGGCAGCAGAGTTTAGGGTAGCCTTTAAAGGGGCCAGATTAGCTTTGGGAAGCCCAGCCAGGGTCACAATTCCATAATCTAAGCGGGAGATAACAAGGGACTGGACTGCTAGCATGTCGTCAGGAGGCAGGAACGGTTTGATTTTCCTTAAAGTATTGAGTTGGTGATTGGCTCCTCAAGTTGTTGCACTAATGTGGTCTTTCATGCTCAGGTGTTTGTCCAGCGTTATGACTAAAGATCTGGTGCAATCCACAACATGTGGAGCGCAACTGAAGACCGTTAGTTCTTTGAGCCAGTCTTGAATGGGGGTAGGATGATTGTGGGGGGCAATCAGTAGGAATTCCGTTTTGAGGGTATTTAGCATAAGGTGATTGTGAGTTAGCCAATGTTGAGTTTTCACAAGAGCAGAGTTAAGAATTTTGATATCGTCAGGTGAAGAATCTTTTAGGTATATTTGAGTGTCGTCTGCGTACATGTGATAATATATGTTCGAACGGTTCAGAATTTCAGTAAGTGGTTCCATGTACAGGTTGAAGGGCGTGGGTCATAGCGCAGATCCTTGAGGCGCCCCATTTGAGACCGGGGTGTTGTTAGAAAGGGAATGGTTGACTTTGACTCTCTGTGATCTATTGTGTAGGAATGAGGCAAACCAATTAAACGGGCCCGATAACCCCATTCTTTTTTCGAGAAGATCAATCAGGTTATCATGTTTGACTGTGTCGAACGCTGAGGAGAGATCCAGGAGAATAAGTAGACAGCTTTCATTCTGGTCAAGGAATCTCAGAGCGTCATTGGCAATGTGTGTCAGGGCAGATTCGGTACTATGACCCGCTTGGAAAACTGATTGGAATTGGTCGAGGAGTTGAAACTGATCATTGTGATTACACAGTTGTGTTTGAACGCATTTCTCAAGAAGCTTGGCTAGAGTCATGATATTGAAAATGGGTCTGAAGTTGTTAGGATCATTTAAGTCTGCATTTGGCTTTTTAGGTATGGGGTGACTTGGCCAGTCTTGAGGCAATTGGGAATCATGCCTTGAAGGAGAGATTCATGGACATTCTTGGACCAGAGTGGGAGTATGGAGGGTACAAGTTCTTTGAAAAGCTTGGCGGGCAGAGGATCCTTGAAATGATTTGAAGGTTTTAATGAGTTTATAGTTTTGAGTAGCTCAGCATCGTCTGGAAGAATAAAGGAATTCCATAATGCCTGATTTTTTGGTGAGTGAACCATGGAGCCAGAAAGAGGAGAACTCAACAAGGGGAACGGTGAGGCAGTTGACTGGTCAGGCCCAGTGTATCTGGTGAGTTGCGCTGTAGTTCTTGTTCCATCTTTCTTGTCTTTTCGATGAAGTGTACAGACAAGTCTTCACTGCTAGGGGTTACATCGAGTGTAGAGTGTTGATTAGTTGAGTGATTAGCTTGATGTTTGATAATTTCGAACAGTTTTGTTCGGCCTGTTTTTGGCGTGGTTGAGCTGAGACCTGAAGAGAGCAGTTTTGGCATTACGGATATGTTTGTCATAGGTGCTTCTTATCGTCCTCAACTGCTTGAGGTTTGTTATGGAGGGAGAGTTTCTTCATGACCTCTCCGCCAACCTCAGTTTGCGTCTTTCCTCATTAAGGGAGCAGCTGAACCAGGGTTTAGAGGGTTTTCTGGGTATTCTTTTGAGTTGCGTCAAAGCAACTGAGTCAAGTATATCATTCATGGAGTGATTGTAATGTTCGGTAAGGTCATCTAGATTTGTCAAGTTAGAGGACGGGCGGAGTAGGTTATTACTAATGTTGGTTAGCTCATTTATATTGATGTTTCTTAAGTCACATGACCATTGTTTGGCCTTACGAGGTTGACCTTGTCTGGTCAGCACCCTTTCCAAGATGAGAAATGAGATTAAGTAATGATCTGACCAGTCACAGGGAGTTATGGCATCCATTTGAATAACTTTGTCTTTGGCAATGATTAAGTCGAGGGTGGATCCCTTGATGTGGGTAGGTTCATTGCAGGACTGTGTGTTTAGGTCAGAGAGGAAAGCTTTAAAGGTGCAGAGTAAGGGATCATTTGCGTTGTTCCAGTGTAGGTTGAAGTCCCCAAGGAAGAAATGATTTTGTTGTAGGTCAGAGTTGGAGGCGATAGTCTCCATTACTTGTTCTATGAAGAGAAGATTATCTCCTGGGGGGTGATAGATCGTGTGAAGAGTACACACTAACAGTGCAGCGTTGTGATTGGTATGAGCGCCGTGGTTCAGAGTACAGAAGGGGAATGGGGGCCTGGCATTTGTTCTGCACCCAGGCTGTAATTCAGCCTGGCAGAACATGCAAAGTGCGCATGACTGTTATGGTCGGCCCGAGAGGGCCGGCCAAACAGTTATGTGCACTTTAGAGTGAAGCAACCACTCTACCTCCTGGCCCCATCTCTGGCAGTCCAGCCCCGCCCTGCACAGCCGCACCAGAAAATGGAAAACTAAAATGATAAAAACACTGGTTATTATCATTTTAGTTTTCCTTTCAACTGCTCGCCGTGGGGCGACGCTCATCCACCTTAGGGGAGGAGCCGCCACTGATTAAAGCAGGTGCCTTCTCAGTATACACCTGTACCAAAGCATCAATTGTTTCTCTGCCTAGTGCAAAAAAACACAATAGGGGGAGGACTCACTTAAGAATAAAGCCATCCACTGCATACGCCACGTGACTGGATGTAGGTCCGTCATCAAAGAATTCATCCTGAGGACCAAAAGATGTGAGACCCCTGATCGACCTACTGACTGTATCGAACTAACCCTAATAGATGGTAGTCTGGTCGACAGCTTGGCGACTCTCAAAATAAGGACTAGTCCACGAATAGAGTCCAACATCCAATTCAAGTACCACCCAACATTAAGCAGGTTGTTAC
This sequence comes from Calotriton arnoldi, assembly GCA_963921515.1. Lineage (NCBI taxonomy): Eukaryota > Metazoa > Chordata > Amphibia > Caudata > Salamandridae > Calotriton > Calotriton arnoldi. Next base: position 1,401,099 of record CAWUFW010005044.1, on the reverse strand, counting down.
ATTCTATGCAAATCTCCCCCTCCCAAATAGGGGACGTTTGGGAAATCGATATCCAGTATAGACAGAGTACCTTGGCTCCAAAAGTTCGAAACATCTTCGAACCAACCAATCTCATGTATAAGGTCAATGCAGGGCAACCACCAGCACTCGGCATAGCCCTTGCTGACAGAAAAAACGAGGAAGCAATTTAGGGTAACAGATCTCATACCACACAGGGGACTAAGTATCCAGGCAGGAACCGGGGTGCCTCCCCTAGTGTATATTTTGCGGTCCCTGTGATCGATGCTGATTGCCCCTCGGCCTCAAACTCAGTTTACCCATAGTTTTCACTACTGTCACTCCCACTTGAGGCACTACCTAAGATTTTAGCAGTTTCTTGGAATGTGGCTGGTCTAAAATAAAAACTTACCCTGCCACATTGGAATGAGTTTTGCATTTTGCAAGAAACCTGGAGCACCGAGCCAGCCTATAGACCAGGGCACCCAAGTTATTGTCTGCCTGCTATCCCCAACCAGCAAGGGCGTCCTGCTGGTGGGCTGCTGATCTGGGCAAAAATCTCCCTCTATTGCACAATTAGCCAGCTGTCCATTGATTGGCTGGACATCTTAGGAATCTGAATAAAGGGTAACTTGAGCACCACCGTAGATATCTACAATATATACGCAAGAGGTACCAAGGGTGCTTAGCAATCCGAAACCCTGCAGACACTTGAGGACCATCTGGATAAGAGGGACCCTAAACACAACCTGATCCTGGCAGGTGACTTTAATATCACCATCAAACTCCTGGATAGGGGTGATGTGTGCATATCAAAAGAAGAAGTTGAACAGTGGGCTATCCAGTGCCTGGATCTAGCCCCAGTGAGAAAATGGTCCAGAGCTGCACTCCAGTTGAAGGCTTTGACCCTTGAGTTTGGGCTAAGGGTAGCATCAAATCTGACATGACAGGGGCATTTACATTCAACAGAACCAACAGTATGATTCGTATTGATAATACCCGGATGGGCCTGAGGCTTTGGCGTAATGTCAAGGACATGGAAATTAGGGAGAGATTACAGAGTGACCATAACCCCTTATGCCTTAGCATGTTGTCCCTGTGGTGTAGTCAGCCCAATGTCCCCCGCTCGTACCAGCTAACCCAGGAAGTGATACTATCTAATGGTAAACATCGCCTCAAGAGGCATCATCTAGTTACATAGGAGGACACTCTCCAATGCATCAACCTTGAACTACTAGAATGTACAACTGCAATAGATGACTTGCAGGCTGTGGAAGGAGGCCTAAACGCAGCCACAGTCACTTATTCCCGCTCCTTCTAGCAGCTAGCATTGTATTTCACAGTGCCCATGTCCCACCCCAGAAAGAAACAAAGAAATTCTCACTCATGGTTTAATAAGGAGTGTAGACAATTTAGAAAACAACTGTCTCTGGCCATAAAATCAAAAGATGTGGCTTCAGTAAGTACCCTTAGGAGAGTATACAAGCAGGCCCAGAATAAAGCTAACAGGGAATGGGATAAGAGGTGGCGGGGCATCAAGGAAGCATGCAAAGGCAAAGATTCAAACAAGTTTTGGTCCCTGGTCACCTTGGAGGAGGGGGGCAGTGGGGCGGGAAAGGCAGCAAGGCTGCCCCTCAACCTGAAGATCACATTTCCACAACTGACTGGTTCAATTACTTTAAATTTCTTTACACATAATAAAGTCAGATCCATCTACAGGAAGGCCGCTCCTTACCCATCCAGTCGTTCCCCGCGACCTGTTTTATCTGGGCAACATTGAAGCCTTCATTGATGCTACAGTATGACCAAAGCCCCAGGCCCTGATGTCATACCAGGAGATATCTTTCTACATGAGAGGAACAACAGGTCAAAATACATTCTGTTGTTCTCTAACACAATTGCAAGTGGTGCCCCAATACCAGAGTCTTGGAAAGACGCTGAGGTGATACCTATATTTAAGAAGGGAGATAGGAACCTACCCCTCAACCATAGGCCTATCAGCCTCATTGAATCAATCCAGAAAGTATTTTGTCGTGCTCTCCTGACCAAGATGCAGGAATGGATGGATGTAAACGATATTTTAACACCTTACCAGGCCAGATTCAGGCAAAAAACTAGCACAATTGGCAAGGTCTTTCATTTCTTACTTTGTCCTGGAAAACCATTGTAATCAGCAAAGGCGCCTTTGTCGACTCAAAATCAGCATTTGACCTGGTCCCAAGACGCAAGCTCTGGCACGTGCTGCGTTACATGGGTATGCAGCTGGACAATCTATATTTAATTATTCGTCTTCATGAGAATAATTATGCTAGAGTACGCTGGGGTGAGCAAGGACATCACACAGAGCCAATCCTAGTAAACAAGGGTGTTCTTCAAGGATGCGTTCTAGCCCAAACCTTGTTTTCATTATACCTGAACAATGTAGTCCAATTCCTTTCCTCATACCCCGTAGATGCCCCCTCCCTAGGCAAGGCAAAACTTTCTACACTCCTTTTCACCAATGATACCTTATTGGTATCAAAAACCCCAGGCTATTACTAAACCGGTTTGAGGAACTCTGCATGATGTGAGGCCTGGAGATAAACACATCAAAGATCAAATATATGGTGATCACTCCACAAAGGTCATATAGGGAAGAGGCCTACTCTAGAAGGGGTTGCACTTGAAAGGGTAGACACCTTTGAGTATTTGGGCATAAAACGTACAGCCAGCAAGTCTTGGAAACCTCATGTGGAAAAGATGACCACGAAGCACAGGCAAATTGCTGGTGTCCTGTTGAAAGAACACCACACATCCAATAGCAAACCAGTAGCAGCTGCACTACAGATCTACGACTCGAAATCGGTGGGCTCAGCCCTCTAAGGGACCGAACTCTGGGGTTTTGCCAACTCTGTTGATTTGACCAGAACTGAACATACGTTTTTGAGCACCCTAGCACTCTTGCCTCCGAGCACCCTGTACTATCCCCTAAAGCTTGATATGGGTAGAAAATCGATTCACGATAGAGCTAGGTTGCACCCACTGCTCTTTTGGAAGAGAATCAGGTCTACTCATGAACTGTTGTCCTATGCCAATGCATTTCAAGAAGTCATTACCCTAGATAGCTTAAGAAAGATAGCATGGATCAGCAATGTGAGAAATCTGCTGTCTTCCCTGGGAATGCAAGAGGTCTGGGATCGCACTTCAACTGAGTCTTTCCCCTCCAAACAACTAGGGAAGGCACGCTACTGGGAGTGGGTAACAGAACGAGTTCAACGCTGCAACCAGAGGCCCACTAACTAGTGAGTTTCTGGATTTCGAACCAGTTAGCGCATTGTGATTTCTATAAAACGTTTATGGCACTGCTTGCCGAAATAAAGTTATTTACTACTATTACCACAATTGGGGCTTAGCCAGCAAGTTATTTGCTGCATGTCTCTGGACAAAATTCCTGGTGGAAAAATATATTTTAATTAAATAGCCTTACTGTACATTCATTTACCATCCTATCACTTTGCTGATTAACATACCAACTCTATCATTTTCTGATTGCAGTGCTCCCAAAAAGCGTACTTCTGATCTCGTTAACATGAACTATGTCCTCCTGATATCAGGTCAATTTATGTTGAAGTTCAGATGGTGTAAGATCCATCAATATGAAGACATCTGCAAATATCAGTAATTCAAACGTTTTATCGCCCAAAATGGCAGGTGGAAAAATCTACTTTACTCATCAACACTGGGACAGATTAGCTAAATGTAATGAGGAAGCTGGATTGCCAATAAGCACCCGTACCTTAAATCAGTTTCCCTCCAGTATCAATCATTTAAATTAATTTAGAGTGCCCATCAGCACTTTGATCCATTAATCAGAGTGCAGGACTTTCACAACAGTTAGCAACACAGGCAGGGTGTCCCAGTTAATCAATTCGGACCACAATGTTTGATGACCTTGAGGAACACTGAAGACAAGTTGATAATTGCAATGTACAATTCATCTTCCAGCAGGCAAAATATCTTTCCCTAATGGTATGTCATGCAATTATGTTAACAAGGGTGGACCTGTTGGTTCTAAACACAAACTGCATGTGCGCAGTGAATCCCTTTTCCTCTGCCCAAGTTGTTAGAGCTGCAAGAATTATCATGGCACATAGCTTTCCAGCTGTGTCCAACAACGTGACCGATCTATAATTATCTGGCATGCAAATAGGCCCATTTTTCGGTCTCACCTTCAGATTGCTTTAGCTATCTGTTGTTCAAAGGCCTAAAGTGGACAATACTTACAGATGGCTCTGGATCAGCCCATTGCTCATCATTGTTTGGCTTTCTTGTCAATTTCATTGGCTTGCTTCCATGTCCTTCCTATTCTTCTGTTTGTTCCTCCCCTCCATAGGAGTGCTTATGGTTTTTTCCTCTCTCCTCTGTGTGCCACTTCCCCCTCCAAACTCCTGAGGAGAATGCAGTGTACCCTCAAACCAAGGAGACTGCACTGCATGCACAAAGCGGAGGAGACTGTGCCCCTGCCAGCACTGGATTGTGCCCTTCGAGTACAGCGACTACATGCACTAGCACAGGAGCTGATGTGCGAGTGTGTGAGAATTTGTGTTAGTGAAATAGTGTGTCTGGATCAATGTGTATGTGGGGTGCTGTTTTACGTGGGGAGAGTGCCTCTAGTGAAGGGGCACTGAAAGCATATTTCCAAAATGACTGCAGTAAAAGTACACCATGAGAGTTGAAGAATAGGCTACTGTGATTAGGTAGCAATAATTAAAATAAAATGAAACACCAGCAAACCTTTAAATTGTTTTTTTATTTTTGGGGACAGTGAAGTATATGGCGATTCACCCAACCCCCACACCATCATCCACAACTTACAATTACAACAGGTTGCAACCTATAGGCTACATTATGGAAGCACCAATCACAACGCGCACAGATAGAAGCTGGGTCAATACTCCCTCCGGTTACCACCAGAGCACATCCAAACAAACAAAATGCGACACAGATGGATGGGAGGACAGCCGGGCTAGTGAAACATATAATGTGTGTTTGATTAGATGTCATATTAATAGATGTAGTTATGGGTTTCATTTTATAATCACCCCAGCTGGTTTGGTGTATCAAAGCAAGGCTCTATATATTCATATTCCATTATTTAAGTTTTTTTGGTCTTTTATATAATTGAGAAAATACTTTTGCACCCCACCACTTTTGAAAGTCACGACCCGTCACTGCCAACTCCATAACAAGTCAAACAGTCTTTATGAACCTTTACCCCCATCATGCCCCTCTCTGATTGCAGAAATCGCACAAGACAAGGGGCTGTTTCCCCCGCTCCAAAAAAAGTGCAAAAAGCCCACTAGTTCCCAGAGATGATGATATTTTTTGGCAAAAAGGGGTGGAGATGGCTCACAGATGCATCAGGTCGAGCCGCCACTGTCTATAATGGACACAACAGTCTTTACACCAGAACAAAATGGTTGGGGAAAAAACATCTGGCCATGCTCAACTCCCTAAAACGGCCCCAGTAGTCTTTCTGCAGCCACCCACCCCCGCCTCTGAGGGAGGCAGAAGGCCCACTAGACACTAAGGACATTATTTTTTTTTCAAAAAGATGTGGAGTTGGTCGAGGCTTCGGGCCTTGCTACAACCCGACAATTGTCACAACTGTTCCTCCGTTACCCCTGGGAGGCAGATTCTGGGGGTTTGCCCCCAATGTACCACCAGGGACAACAGAAAGTCCACTAAACATCAGTAAAAATGTTTTTTTTTTTAAAGGAAGATTTAGGGGTGGGTGAAGGCAGGGCCCAGGCAACTGTGCTGCCACCCCATAATGGACACAACTGTTTTTCTGTCCTCCTGTGAGGCAGATTTGGGCGGTGAGGGCTTACTGCCAATATCCCACTTGGGGAGACAAAAAGCCCACTAGACACCAGGTAAAAATGGGCAAAAAAACCCACAAAAAAAAACAGAAGTAGTGGTAGGGGCAGCTGGCCTAGGCACCAGGCAATGCACAACCTATAAAGAGCATTAATTTGTGTCTGCCCTGGAAGGCAGATTGGGGATGATTACCCTCAACTTGCTTCCGGGGGGTTGGGCAGAAAGCCCACTCAACCCACATTTCTTTGTTTTAAATAAAAAGGGTGGGCGCCAGCCCATATCAGGCCATACCTCTTTCCCCTATATAGTCGTTCTGCCCCTCCCGCCCCCCGGAGACCAGGGGGTGGGGAGTATGGGCTAACTGAAGGAATTTCCCCAATCTGCTCACCGGAAGGGCAGAAAACCCACTGGATGCCAGGGATGGTTTGTGGAGGGGGTTTGGCCTCTCAGGACATCAGGCCGCACTCCTACCCCTAAATCTCAACAGTCGTTCTCTCCCCTGGGGCATACAGCATACCCATTCCCATTGCAAGCAAGAAGAAATTTGGATTCTTTTGGGCATAGTTTTGACATAAGGGCTGGAAAGGGAGGAAGCAGGGTAAATCTTTAATTTTCTCTCACTTGCCATGGTGAATGGCTGCACTCTTTGGGCTCTCACTCAGCTGTCAACAAGGGCACCCCTCAAACCTGGGCACTTTTGAAACCTAGAGAAAAAGGTGAAGTCAGGATGATGTGGCTTGCATGGATCCGTCTATGTTTTCTTACTCAGAATACTCTGAAAAAGTCAACCTTTGGCTAAAATCACCCACATTTCTCTGTGAGGTAAAGTTCCCGGATCTGCAGAGATCCACAAACTTCCTATCACCCAGTGCGCCCACTCTTCTCCTGACAAGAACTGTACCCTACTTGTGAGGTTGGGCTATCGCTAGACATGACAAGCTCTGAAACACAAAATGGAGACATCCAGTTTTTGAAGCAAACACCAAGTTTTGCCATGATAAATATGACTTATAATCACTACGGGTAATGCCTTCTAGTGTGGTGGTGGCGGCATCACCCTCAGTCCAAAAGGAAGACTTTTTTTTAATGTAAAGTAATATTTTATTACCATATATAAAGGGAACCTCCTGCTGTGCACGACGGAGGGTTGGCCTCAGGGCCTGGCCTGCGGCCAACCCCTCGCAGGGAGCCAACCCCACGCTGCGCACAGCCTTTGGCTGTGCGTGGCGAGGGTTGCCACAGGGCCTGGTCTGCAGCCAGTCCCTGCAGCCAACCCCACAGGTGGCCAAACCCCACCTTCCCTTTTCCCCCTCCAAACCCAACACCAACCCCATATATAAAGCAGATCTATGATCTTTCTCCAAAAATGATCAACATTTAAATCAAATGTATATTTCAATAATGAGTTTAAAAATATTTAGTAAAGTTTGATTGATCTACATGTTTGTGACTTTCTTTTTACATAATTGTTTTTTATATTTACATTTTGGGATTGAAAAATGTGAAAATAAAGTGAAATACTTATCAGGTGTGTCCACAAACACTGCTGCTTTGCCATTCTTTCCTGCCTGTGAACAAGAACAGTAATGTTTGAAACGCGTCAGGCCTTTTGAAAATCGAATTGGTGTGTGATGCTGTTTGTGCTGCGGTCTTCATTAAAAGGTGCAAACTTCCCGGGAGTGGCGTCTTCACTGAGGGCAACTTCTAAGATATATATATATATATACACACACACACACTCACATATGTATATATATGTGTGTGTGTGTATATATATATATATATACACACACACACACACATATATGAGATGCATAAGACAAGCAGTGCGTTTTTGCAGGACTGTTGCTTTTACCCACTGGGGTGTTTATCATTTTAAACGCGTATGCTGGGCAAAACTTACTTAAGCAACACAGTGTGCTACTACAGGAACCAGAAGGCTGCAGGAGCAGCCACGCCCACTGGGGGAGGTTCGAGGACATAATTAGTAGCACCTTTTTGCCTCGCAACATCGCTGTACCAATGCCAATGATTAAGGGAAACCTGAAACGCGTCTGGCTAAGGTTGTTGATGATTTTAAGCCTGTTTTCCTGACTGAATGACTCTGCAGCGTTTCATTAAAGTGTGCTACTAACACTTACCTGGTGGCTCTTCCATGGGGGTAACTCTTTTGTTGTGGATATATATATATATATATATATATATATATATATATATGTGTATATATATATATATATATATATATATATATATATATATATATATATATATATATATATATATATATCCCAAACACTCTCCGAGACATGCAGTCCAGTGTAAATAAATCCAATCATTTGATTACAGCTTAAACAAGCAGTGTTTATTCTAGTGCAGTCATACGAAAAAACAACCCAACGCATTTCGGTTTAAAAATGCCTTGATCACTGGGTCAACGTGATCAAGGCGGTGTTAAGCTGAAACATTTTGGGTTGTTTTTTCGTATGACTGCACCGGAATAAACACTGCTTGTTTAAGCTGTAACCAAATGATTGGACTTATTTGCACCGGAGTGGGCATCAGAGGGCCCGATTACGACTTTGTTGGTGCAGCGCCGGGTACGCCCCGCCACCGGACCGCCAAAGCCGTGGTGAGAACACCCACTAGATTAGGAGTTTCCTCTTGTCTGGCGGTCAGGTTTTTGACGTTCCCACAGTGGTGCCTCTAAAAACGGGCACCGCAATGGAAACTCCAAAAACAGTTCTTTCACGCCATGGACTGAAAAGTCCATGCCGTGTAAGAACTGGGGCGCATGCACACAGGGGGGCACATTTGTGCTCCCGAGTGCATCCCCTTGCGGATGAGGCATAAGGGGCCCTGCAGGGCCCCCTATGTTTCCTCTCCGCCACGATGTTTATGGAGGAGGAACCTCCATGACACTGCCAGAGGAGGGGAAACTTGTCATATGCTTGGAGGGACTGCAGCGGTTTAGCCAAGCATATTGCGGCCTCCTGACCGCCGCAAAACTACCAGGGAACCGCAGTTTCCTGGCGGTTGCAGCAGGGCTGTGGCAGTCCCACAGCACGATTCATAATAGGGAGACTGCCACTGCTGTGCCCCCGCAAGTCGGGGGGTCTATTGACTGCCAGACTCGTAATCGGGCCCAAAGCATTGCAGAGTGTCTGGGCAATTTTGCAGGCTCCTCACCCGTAAAGCGCACCTCTGGTACATGGCCTGTCGCTGGGTGCAGGAGATTCCGGAGTGGTGGTGCCTTCCCCTCTACATTCTCCGAAAAGATATTTTGCAGGTTTACACCCGCACCTTTGGGAACTGGTGTCCCCATCCACTGCCTGCTTCTCCCAAATGGCTGGGTGGGGAGGAAGGAAGATGGGGTGGGGAGGAGGGTTGACAAAAAACAAAACACAGACAGGGAGACAATAAATGAAATACAAATGTATAGGAACAAAAAGTGAAAATAAAATTGGAAAATGAGAGGTTAGCAGGAATAGGGTCAATCCTGTCTGTGGTGGGGAGGGCAACATTTGGGGACAGGCAGGGAAGGGAAGGCTAGTCAGGAGTGCCAGCCCTAACCAAAATGGCCACTCGCCTGTGCTGTGTCACCCCACTTTCATGCTTTTTTTTCACAGCGCAAAATCCATCCTTATGTCATTTTTGTGCGAGAGGTGCTGGAACTGCGTTTCACTTAACACGTACTTTCTTGTTTTTAGGGTATACGCATAATTTCTGATAAGTAAATGATACGAGTTAAGCCCAGCCTTAAACATAATGCCTTTATTAGGCTAAGGCATATATTTGGTTTTCTGACTTTCAAGACTGCATAGTTCTCTTATTCATGCATTCATAGTACAGCTGAAATCAATACTACCGTTCTATACTAAAGAAGAGGCTATTTTCATTTTAAAGCATTTCAAAAAGAAATACAGGTAAAAAAAAAAAAGGAAGGAGTGTACATGTTGCTTTCCCAATCGGTTTAACGATTTTACGGAAGCAATAATCTAAAAAGATTTTTCCTAATTTTAGAGTTAAAAAAATGTAGATTTGATACATTTTCATGCGAATTAATGTTTATGTATGAGAATATTCCTGCGAGTCAACGATCAACGAATTTCAGAAATGCACACAAACCTTAGGTGTGGATTTTTGTGAAGCGCGCCCAAGGAAAACAAACAGGAGCAAAAGAGGCCAACACTCTTTAATACTTACTTTCAATTTTTCCACGTCTTTCTCCACATCCATTTCTAAGCGGGAAGAGTAAAATGGCTGAAAAATCTGATTACATTCTGCAAAGAAAGATAATAACTAAGCATAAATAACAAAAAACTAAATTCAACCACAGACATAATAAGTGTGTTAGACTCTCACATAGCTGGTACTCCTAGTACTTTACAATGATAGGGACTACCACGTCATTCAAAAACATTCAGAGCTGCATAAAACACGTCTGCCCATAAGGAAATAGACAGAAATGACATCCTTTAAATTTCCCTCCTTAAGATCTACTTAGCTTTATGTGAAGCACTATTTGACATGTATACCAATCTTAGAGAAAATACAATATTTCAGTACCAAACACAAAGCGAGGACAGTTACATTGAAGTTTATATCAAACAAAACAATATAGGCAAGATCACGGACTCCAGCCTATCATTAACCCCCTCCCTTCCAGAGAAACTCTTCAAAGCATCATCCTACACCAACATTTCCCACCAAAGCTATAGGCTACTATCACCCAAGTGATGTCTTATCTAAACTACGCAAAGAGACTCAATCTTAGAGCCCTTTTAAATCCTACTCTAGGATGATCACCTCACTCCGTGCCATTACAGATATTTCCAGTCCAGAGATTTTTTTGTCAGCCTAATACATTCTGGATGCTCTAGTCATGGTTTACAACCATCTAACTAATTAGACTGACACACCTTATAACAATAAATTGCAAGTGAAAACTTTAGGCCTCGCAACAGAGTTCAGTGATGGCATGACTCGATGCTGTCATTTTGTTTTACTTGAAAGTCTACAAAGAATTCAAAATGCAGCAGCAAGTCAAACACTACATGTAGACCTTTGTAATCACATCACACCAACCCTTTGAGATATCCACAAATTGCCCATGCAAAATGGCTTCTCCATAAATGCACTTTGCATTACCCATAGGGTCACCTGTGGTACTTGGCCATCCTTCACACAAGTACAACTTAAAAGTCAAGAAATATCAAAGAAAACCTGAAATTCAGGAAGGCGATAAAGACCTGGATTACCCACAACAGATCAACTGGGATTGCACCTGCAAAGAGCCAAAACCAATCTCCCCCACAAGGTTGATATCCCCAGTAGATGGCTCGGTAGCCCATGTCCAAGCAACAAATCTCCCATACAAGGGTGGTAGGTGTAGTGTCTTGCGATATTTTATGACAAAACCATTTTGGCTCCTAACGGACTCCATAGAGCTGTGACGTAGGTGTCAGAGCGCAATGCCATGAAAGCTGGTTTTAGAATGTTGAGTTTACAGTTACACACAGCAGAATAAAGACATGTAATACTAAGCTCCGTGTGTGGGATGGTCATTGGCGGGTACCCAGGCTGGGGAAGACGCTACAGTAGGCACAATCACATGAGCAGCTGTCTCTCCCTCCTTTTTACTCCAAGCTATAAGTGCAGATGCATTTTTGCAGAGATACTGTAAGAGCAAGCCACGGCTCACCACACACAACACCAAAAGTCTTCCCACATTGGTCATACTTGCGACTCACATCCTTCCATGTGGAAACAACGTCACATAAGTTTAAGAATTTTATTCCTAGCCCTCTTTGCTCCACTAAACACATATCCCCAAAGTGATGAGTGCTTCGGCCACATTACAAAGACACATCGTTCTAACCTATAACAATCTACAGAGTAGCATACTACAGTCAAACCAAAGTCACTTCGGAATCTCAGACAAATAAAGCATATATAACTGCAACTAAAATTCAGCAGTGCTTACCAACAAATGTAGGCCTATTGTCTGGATTTTCATCCCAGCAGCGCTGCATCAATCCGACAACTTCTGGTGGCCATGTTTCCTCAGGTTCAGGCCGGTCGCCATTCACGACGCAAAAGCAAACCTGCTTTTCAGCAATCGCATCTGGCAAATAAAACACACAAAAGAATTAAAAGATTTCTCAAAATAGATGACCTGCAACAAATTCCAAAAAGAGGTCAATCTGATCACCTCACTAAATTCCTCATCATTTTACACAATGTTAACTGAATTTATCCTGTTCCTGGGAACTGCCAACTCTGTGTCATGTGCTAATTAAACTTGCCCATCAGAAAAGATATGCTAAAAATGGCTTCCTGTGCAAGTGAAACTTAAGGATAGCTAACGGGGCACTTTGCAGAGAGTAGTAGGAGAAAAGCCACATTAAAAATTTAGAAGAATGTAAACAATTGATTGATTTGCACTGTATGGATGAAGGCGGCTAAGCACAAAGCTCCTTTCGTAAAGTATATTTTATTCCTTCTACATTAATGTTCCACAGGAGGTAAAATATTGATTTGTCAAAGTTCATATATACAGACGTGCTCCACTATTAACTCAAATTGTTTAGTCATTATTGTTTATTCTTCTTCAGAAGTCTAATTAATTTCATCCATAAATTCTCAACAGGTACAGCAGCCAACACGTTTCGGGGACCACCCTTTCATCAAGGCCAATCATACGTTCCTCTAGAGTATGTGGATATTTGATCCATCAAAGTTCTGTAAGCGCTCCCTTTCTAAATTATTTAAGTACCGGCATCTCCAAAGTACAGATACAAAAAGTTTTACTTGTAATTATTCAATTTTTTTCCTTCTTCAATGAAAACTCTTAGTGGTATCAGGATCACAGGGTTTCCCCTTCACATCTCAGAGCGGGCGCTTGTACAGAAAAGAATCCTTACGAGCCTGTTGAGACATTATGGATGAAATTAATTACATTTTTGACAAAATGTTACCTCTTGTGGAACATTTATGTATAAGACTGCAAAAGTGGGGTTTGGTGCTGGAGGTTAAGGCGCCGGGTAATTAATTCCCTTTGACTCTAGAGTTTTGACTTGTAATTTTTTATTCCTTAACTCAGCTCTGACAGACAGCAAAAGTGGTCTTTTATCAGATCAACAAAGAACAATCAAATCCAGAGGCTTCTTAGAAAGGAGGTAAAATTATCAACAGGATGTTGCCAGACTCATGAGGGAATATACTGACAGAACTTGGGAATAAAACAAAAAAAGGAGGGTAAAAAAGTGTTCTATGCTTAAAGCACAGTGATTCAAAGACAGCACAGTGTTTCGAGTACAACAGCCAATGCTGAAAGGCCAGAATAGGCAAGCTACACGCTCACATGTAAAAAAAAGTAACAAGAGTTAAGCTGCAACACTCTGCAATGTGAGAATTGCTGGAATGTCAAGATAAAGAGTATTGGTATAGTCCATCAGGCAAGGAACCATTGCAACACATTCAGTAACCCTTGAGGAAAGACGAAATAATGATAGCCATTTAGATAAACAAATATGCCTTGGAGATAGCATTTGCTGCTCCAACTGGACTCCTGCAATACTGATTACACTTACAATGTTCAACAAAAAAAGTGAATGTTTTGGTTATATCCACAGTTTTTTATGTCACTGACTCTCCTAAATACTTAGATCACAAGCTGAAAATTTATTGAGGTTGTGGAAAAGAATTTCATCATTTTGCGAATATAAAATGCATTTAAGCAGAAAATATAAAAGCTTATGCAAATTCAATACATGTATGGTAAATGCAAATTTGTTATAGGCAACTCCTACTTAGGAGTTGCAAGTATCCGAATGGAGTGACATAATGTATTGACGTAAATTAGCCTAACTACTAATGACTCATATTAACAGCAAATTATACATTAGCATCCAAAGGCCTGTTTTTGCATTAAATTGATGCTTTCCTCAAGATGTTTTTCGTTTTTACTGCAGATGCTGTAACTTTCCAGAAGCCTTGTTAGTTATTGAATAGGTATTTGTTATGTATTAGACTACTGATAGTGAGATTCTCACCGGGAGGAGAGTAGCTGGCCGGGAGCATGACTCAGGAGAAGAACCGTCTGAATCACAAGATGTGCATTAAGTATCTTTTCAAGGACTTATTTCTTCGGTCTATTGTGAAGACGTGAGAAATTGGGAAGTTTACCTGCTCTCAGGGTTTGCTGAGATCCTACTGGACACCAGGAATGGGTAATGTACCAGGTGTTTCAATTTTGGTTAATCTGAATTTATATTAGCGTGTGTTCCAAGAGTAGGTAGAGACACTCCATCAACCCTCTGGCTTTTGACTGCGAGAACACTTTGGACACTTTTCTGAGGTCCGTAGGGTTAGGGTAGGATTTCTATTTAATCTTTTTCACTTATAAAAGATGTCTGCTGATTTATAGCTGAGAATATTTTTCTGCTTGAAATTTCCTTGACTTAATGTTCAAGCTTTATGGTTATGCATCTATTCTCTAATCAGAACTCTTTATTGGGTTTCTGAACTGACACCTTTAATTTGATTTAATTTGCCATCTAAATCTTTAATTTAGCTTAGGGAAATCCAGTAATGGAACACGCTTGCTGTTATTATTTCTATAGTATTTGTAATTTTCACCAATCTGGAATTTTACTTGGGTTTGGAATACCAACTAATGGATTATTTGAATTTATAATGCCTAAAGACTAATAACTTATAAATTAAATAAATGTAATTTACAAATTGTTAATAAAACCCTTTAACTCACTTAAAATCTCCTTACTGACCATCATAAAAGCCTAATGAGTTTGTTGTCAAAGAATTGATGTAAATGATTGCTGCTTTTAAACTCTTTTCGTAGACGAACAAAAGGTCCATACGACCAGTGGCAGGGATTATTTAATGATTAAACCCAAAGATTAAAATACAAAAATCCTTCTGTTGTCAAGTAGCAGCAGAGGATAGTTTATGTCACGAGAGAGAAAGAAGCTAAAATAAATTGCCCAAGTTTAGAATTGCCCATGTCCCTAAAGTTCAAATCCCGAATTTGAAGACTGAAAGATTTTGCAGTTCCAAAAGGTGGTTACAGTGGTGGAGATGGGAGTATCAACAGAGTTATGTGTCACAATTGTCTTTGTTGAGTTTTCATATTGTGTTGAGGTTATTGTGTTTTGAATTTTGGTAAAGTTAATGGTTTATTTGTGCTAATGTCCTTGGTGATGAACAGCTGAAGTTGTTTTCGGACTAGAAATAGTCTAAGATTTCAGGATAGAAGACAGATAATATGGTATTACTTGTCTGCTACGGTTTCGTGGTTTTGGTTCGTGAGGTACCATCTACCGCACAATTGAGATAGGGACTATAACAAATTATTGTGATTGTACTAATAGTGATTGGTGTTAGTGGAACCTATAGTGCAAAGAGGAAACTATATCAGTCAGGGTGATTTCCCGCTGGTCGAGATCTCTTCTGTGTGCATGCGAGGGAGTGGGAAGGTGTTATTTCCAATTGTTTCTTGTATGAATTAACTACTTGAATTCTTTAGTGGAGCAAACGAGTTATTTGTTCATTGTGCTGTCTTAAAGTTGTGAAATTTAAATACGAGAAAATTGTAAAGGATGGTGAACCGCTGCAAGGAGTGAGCATTATTTAAGTATGTTCTGTGCTGGGATAAGTCAGTTGGTGTCACGCTTGGTTTGGTTAGTGAATCATCGAGTGCTTTACTGTGATAGGTCCATGAAGAAGAATTGTGTTGGGATTGGAGGAGAATATTGATTTGTATGGAACTATGAATTAGCCAAAATAAAAGCATTGAAATTATTGATATTGTTAATTCATTGTTGAATCTTTGCAATCATGAAATGCTTTAAAGCTTTTAGAAATGTAATGAGAGATGATGTGCGAGCCTTTGTCCATGAGGGAGAAGAGGCTCCACCGGATGGGAAGCCAGGGCATTATATGGCGACAAACGTAGGGCTTCATACATGTTTTGGCTTTGCCACACGGCACAAGATCACTGAAAAAGAAGGAGCACTAAGATTTCCACAATATAGTACTTTTGATTTAAAGATAAAGGGAAAAAATATATATTACATTAAACCTCCCCTTTAGACCCACACAGTATGAAGCATTAAATGCTTGGGAGCAAGCAGTTCATACCAAAGAGATAGAAGGTACATATTATCGTCACAGTCCAGAGACTGTTATTGTAGCCCTAAGCACTAGTCAGGTATGAGGTAAGTTCTTTATTATGTGTGAGGCACTTTTGTCACAGCGACAGCAAGTAGATCGATCCTGTCAAGACTATCTCCTAGCTTCCACTCCATACTACAGACCACATTCTATTGGATAATGCACTCTCAGTATTTGACTCTCAGCATTCCAGACACCAGCTCATAAATACAGAGAATTGGGATACACAGGATACTACATCCCCTATAAAAAAAACCTGCACGGCATAAACTTCCACAAACCTACCAGAAACCTCCGCTCAGGCAGACTCCTGCTCGCAGACCCCCCCCCCCCCCAATATGCAGTACCAGATCGGGCAGTCATGCCTCCTGCTACACTGCTCCTAAATACTGGAACGATGTTCACATCAGAGCCTCCTCCTCAGTTATTGAAATCTGCAAGAAACTGAAAGCCTGGCTTTTCACCTACGCCCAGCCCTGGCTCGGCCCAAATAGCTTCAGTGCAAGGATACCGTCCTGGCTGATTTGTGCGCTACACAAATACACATAACATAAAATACTATAACATTATGCCTACTTAAGAAAGAAAAAGGGGGCTGTGATCAATTGACCTCTAGACTGAGGAAATATCTCTTTGTACGGTTTGTCTTAAAATAGCAGAAACAATAATTGAGGGTGCTAATATCATCATTGTCTAAATTACCTATTGTGTTACAGATATAAACAGTCAGTTCTAAGTGCAATATGTCAACCACATATTTAAAGATCTACCAACTGCTGACTGACAGATTCTCCATATGCTGAAATAAGGACAGACATTATACTACCCCATTTTATTGGGACTATTGAACACTATGCCTTTAAGGTTAACTCATGGAATACTGCTGGGAAAAAAAAATGATTGAGCAATAAAGATTATGAAACAATCATAGACGGTCTTGTTGCACCCAGGTAGGACATCTTGACGAGTTTGCAAAATGCAATGGACAAGTATTGATAATGTTTTGATCTCTCACTATTGGATCTGCAGGCAAAACTGGCATCCTTTTCAGAAAAGGCAAGGAAAGTAGCTTGTGTTTGCTTTGTTCGCCCTAAGTTGGCAGGGTATGCCCAGACGTGGGTCACTTGCTCACTTTGACACTGAATTCAAGCTAGCCTGGCTGATGAGGGGTGTTACCCCCAATCCAGTCCCAGGATGCTTGTTTCCGGTCCAGGGAAGCCTGGCTTGGCAGTTCAGGCTGGACTGTTCCCATGAGGAACAGGATCAAGACTGATTTGCATATGGCTGGGTCTGAACTGGGGTGGGGGAAGTGAGCTAAAGAACGATGATGGATTTAACCCAGATCTGTGACAGGGGGTGAGTGTCTGAAAAGTTTCAGCACTCAGTCCACCATCTCCTTGTGTTTGCTTTATCAGCTTCATCTGTGATGGGAGAGAGCCTGAAACCTCTGTATGGCAGGTCGGTCCATTAACGTACAAAGAATGATACTTGAAATCAGATACGTTTTCAGGTCTCTTAAAAGCAAAACTGCTGAATACTTCCAAAAGAGGAAAAATATGCACTTACTTTCATATGGCTCTTTATTTGCCAAAATTACCCAGAGCACTATGCCAAAGCTGTAAACATCTGACTTTTCAGTTGGCCTTGCATGAACTGACTTGAGATGCTCTGGGGCCATGAAAAATAGAGTCCCAGCATTTGTTTTCGGGCCAGTGCTACTCTTCATTTTTCTCTGTCGATTGGTTTCTTCTTTAGTTAACTTGCTCCAAGCTTTAAATGAAGCTACACCTAGATCCGCAATCTGAAAATGAAAAACAAGTTTATAATAGTGCTTTTTCCATGGAAGTGAGAAAACAGTACAAAAATTAAAAATATTGGTTTGCAGCTTGTAGGTAATTCTTTGCATCGAATGTCAGACCACCTTATGTCACTGATATATTACATTATAACTGCAGTACGAGTTTTCATAGCACCATCCTATTACTAGGTCTGTATATTCAAGGAGTAATTTGAGAGTCACAAAAACAGTCGATATGGATGGGGAAGTGGAGCATTTACCACGAAGTTCTGTCCTACTGCCCAGTCATTAGTAGGTTCGGTATTACTAGCTGCAAGGCTTTTTGATTATGTTGCAACTCCAGGTGTATTACTTCTGATGACCATATTTTAAATTGAGCCCTCAATCCTCCATTGGAACTGTGAAAATACTGATGAAGCATCTAAAAGTTGCACTTACAAAACTTTATGAGTGTGACTCAAAATGTATCTTCATGCTCAAAGAAGTTTGTAGAGAAGTTAAACATATTGTAAAATGATTCTGTTCATTTTACCTTTTGGGTCAGCCTCTAAAAATGCTGTAATTAGAAGAAACCCAGGGAACTGGTGACACTGTGACAGTCTACAAGTGAAACAGTTCTCAAACATCGAATATATCTGTGTAGTCATCTTCACACAGTTCTTCTTTAATGCCCCATTAGGTCTCTCACTGAAGTACCCTATGCAGACTGTATGCATATATTGGTATTTATATAGCGCAAACCTAGCTAGGAAACAGGTACATTAAATGGCCAGGGTGATGTGGGGTGTGGGAGATGATCATTTTATTGAGTGTATCAATTGAGAAATACACAAATACATTTTTAAGCACAGATAGAGTAGGCAATTTGCCCATAACCGCACAATGTTCTGTTACACGCATTACATTTGACATTTTGTAGCCACAGGGAGCTCAAGAGACTTGCCCGGAACCAAAGGATTTTGAGCTAAGTGCAGAGTCTGGGAATCTAACCTGGGTCCTCAGATTACAAGGTCGGCAGCTCTAGCCACTACGCCACATCTCCTCTCTATGTGGCAGTAAGTGCCATAAGAACATCAATTAGCGGTTACTGCTAATCTCCCACTGCAAAGCCTGCTGTCATCATTCTGAATTTGATTGCAGGGACAGCTCAAGGACATAAACCGTGTTGTGTCAGAGTATCATTGGCGTTTTCCTACCCATCATCCCTTCCCTATCTCCTCAGAAGAAAGTAGGAGGGCATTGATGAGCGCATTTAGGCTTCTCCAAATAATGCCAGGTACAGTAAGTGAAAATGATTTGTGGGTACCTTTGGCCTCATCACAAACTAAAAAACGTGTAAATCTCCCTTTGGTGCCCAACACTCAAAGCACTAGATCATAGACACTAAGAGGCTGGAGCTTGCATCTGCGCATCCAAGGGTAGGCTAATGAAAATGTTGCTAGTCACTTCAAAATCTTATCTTTGTGGTTACAGCATTCTGCTTGGCTATAGAAAGACAACCATGAAAGAGACACAAAACACTTTAATACTTGGGGACATAGAAGGGAAGGCTAAAAACAAGTGTGATTAGGGTATGAGCAGGGTGAAGGAGTATTCCTCAAACCTAGTCCTCCAATGGTGGTATTAGAACAACTGTGCTTACGTGGATTAAGTTGGCTGTCATTGAAGCCATATTCACTAAAAAGGTATTATAGAAGGTGTACCCTATTCAAACCTTGACAGCAATGTTACCTATGAAACGCCATTGTCCTGATGAAGGGAAATATCTGTCATTCAGACTTCAGGTAACTTCCGTTTCAGTGGAAGGGGTGCCAAGGGGGTGGTGGTGGGCTAAGCAATAAAATGGTATATGTAAATCATGCCCTGGGGAAGTGCAGCTTTAGAGGAGGTATGCTGAGTGCTAGGAGCCTCTATTTATATGCATTATTTACCACAGTTTATATTTTATTTCATTAGCGTGGTATCCTCAAATATATCTCTTGGGGTAGCATATTTGATTTAATTTATTATGCTTTCCGGAGTTGCATATTTTTGCAAGCATAGGTATTACATCATACCTAGTAGTGTTATACTGCTGGCAATAGTATGGGACGCACATTTGGACCATTGTGTGTAAAACGTTCGTGTTTAAATGTAGCGTGCTCATAGATAACATATATGGTTAGATTTCCCAGCCTTTATATCAGCATGCAATTAGGCGGGTTTGACGACCTTACTGATAACTAGATGATTTATAGTGGCATAGTAATACCATTAGTTCAGATTATCAACGCACATGACTAGGTAGTTTTAGCTGAGTTCCATCATTGTATTGTTTATAAATGAGTTTAATAGGAGAGCTTCCCTGTTACATTTTCTTCACATGAAGATCGCGATTAATACCTACCTTTCTCTTTTTCTCTTTTTCATTAAAGACATGTGTTCACATTATATATGAGGAGTAAGTGACACATGACTTTATTTCTTGCAGAGCGGGGCCCCCTTCCCTGAGTTGTTGCCAGGTAGAGGTGGGTCAACTTATCTACTGACTTGGGTGAGTAGAGGTTGAATGGGTACTACGATAGTACTCTATGGACATGTTCTGAATCCTTGTCCACTAAACGTTGACGATAAGAAAATACTATTGCAATGTTTGATATGTTGCACTTTCTTTTGTGTCTCACAGTTATAGATAAGTTCCAGTAGTATCGAGTTAAAGATCGGATTACTGGTTTGGTATTCACTTATTTATTTGGTTTTTGTATATTTTTTCACATTTGCAGCAGCATTTCTTACTTCTAATGGTCCTGATGAAAGCCTGGATACTTTGAAAGATCGCTTAGGCTGAAACATGTCGAGCCGACTTTACCATCTTAGCAGTTTAATTTATACTGCTTTGCACTGCTTTTAATCCTGCCAGTTTGGACAAGCTAATAAAAAGTTTTTTGCCCTTACTAGGTAGTTTTAGATTCACATTTATCTTCTTAAATCACATTTAGCGCTGCACCCTCTTAACGCCTAGCATTCACATATGGGATTTTAGCATCCTTAGACACCGAAGGTTATTTAAGAAAACATCCCAGAGCTCCTACCTCACATTGAGGGAGTTGTAGCCCTCAGTGGGACTAGGTTTTTCCACTGGGAGGAGAAGCCCATATGATGAAGCATGCCACCTATGGTGGGTGAGGGCATTCGTCCTGAAAGGATTGCTCCCCAGAGGGGCTTTATTGAGAGACACATTTTTTATCACATTGTATTGTAGACCCGAGAGGTACTGTGTTTTGAAGTGCAGCTACCATCAGGAATTTTCTATTTTGCTGCCTCAGAATCAAGCTCATGAAAGTGCCACGGCCAATATAAAGAAAAATAACAGTTCACTGTTAGAGTGAACGAAATAGTGAGTTATGATGCTTATGGCAATAATGACATTTGTAGCACAATTGATGATTTTTTAAATCGAAGATGTAGACTACCGCATAATGTGGGCAGTGTAATATGCTACTTACTGCCATTGTTGAGTGTGGAGCGTGGCCATGATTCAGGAGAGGCAAAGCCTCAAGTGGGACATAATGCTATTGTCCTCCATCAATGATGCTCATAAATAGCATATTACACCCTGCATATCGGCATACATGGTTCCTGCCATGGAGTTTTTTCATGTATATCTGTTTTTTAAGAAGGTATTAAAAATGCGAGGTCATAAGCAATGCATGGCGGGGACTCAAATTATAGTTAGTTCTGCTAACTATAACTGGTGAATTCCTGTGTTTTTTTATTTTTTTATTTCAAAACGTTAATGTTGTCATTGACAAATACACCTAACTATAATGTTCCTTTAACCTTTGTTACCTTCCAGTGAATTTCTAATTATTATTATTTTTTAAACAAAAACAGATCTTTTTAATCACACCTAACTATAACGTTACCCCAACCTCTGTTTTTTTCAGTAAATTTCTAGGGTTTTTTAATGAAAAGTTATATTTTATTACCATACCTAAAGCCAATCCCACGTCGCACACGGGGAAAGGCACGGGGGGGTGGGGGGGGGGAGGATAGTGGGGCTTTTTTTATTTTAATTTAAAGGAGAGGAGAGGCACGTGGCCCTCCTCCCCGAGGCTTATTAGGCCATGTGGACCCCATCCCCGGGGCCTCTTTTTGTTTTTAAAGAGGAGAGGTGCAATGCGGTCCCCCTCCCAAAGTCTCACTAGGCCCTGGGGACTCCATCCCCTAGGGCCTTAAGTTTTTTAAGGGGAGGGGAGCCAAGTGGACCCCCCCCTCCCCGAGAATTATTTGGCCCTGGGCAACTGTAGGGACATGTAATGCTGGGAGCATGGAATGTAACGAGGTCACAGCTGACCTGTAGCAGTGGGAATATAGAATGTGGTGAAGTCACCAATGCTGACATAGGGCAGAATGTCAATTTGAAGAAGTTACCGTTGAGCGTGAGCTCAGCTGAAGATGCTGTTAATAAACTACTAGTTGAACCTAATGAAGACTCCTTAAATCATTACACTGGCGACGAGTTGGAGGACTTCTACAACCTGTGCAGGGGACAGACGGACGGCATCTTCACCCCTGGAACAAGAATTGAACCACTCAGGCAAGTGTCTTCTTGTTAAATTCTCAAGAAGAAGTTTACTTCCGAAAAAAAAAGAAGATTTCACCGGTAGTTCTGAAAGAAAAGATTGGGCTGCTGTGTAGAAAGTGATTAATTGCCTGCTGTATGAACTTGTTTGTGGCTTTCAGCGCGTAACTGACTCGGCACTGGCTTTCAGCGCGTAACTGACTCGGCGCATTATTAAAGACGATTTCACCCATAATTCTGGGACAAAGAAAGAATTAGGCTGCTGATTGTGTGATTAATTACCTGCTGTGTGAAAGTGGTTTACGGCTTTCAACGCATAACTGACTCAGAGCATTATTTAATTAAAAGCTCTTGCACGTGAGTCAAAGCACGAACAGCGCAAGCTGTCATGAGTCAAGTGTCTCGTGTACACGTCAGCGCATGTTAGCGCGAGCAGCCGAACAGTGCAAAGTAATTGCCTGTCTGTGGCACGTACGCATCGCCACGCGTTAAGCCTCATCAAGAACAGCTGGGAAGTGAGAGCTAAAAGCTTTTAAAGCATAAATCTGGCACTCAGCGCGTATGTCGGCGCGAGTCAGACTCATGAAACTGTTTCTGCGCATAAATAAACATTTGAACTTCGATACCTTTCACTGCAGCGGCCAACCTGCTTTTTGTCTGTATCTTCTGGTGACGTCTGAACTATTAGATGAGAGAGAGTTCTCTATTTGTTTATTTCTTGTGGTGACGTCTATCATTAGAGGAAAGGCAGTTGCTAACAACATTTTGAGCATTAAAGGAAACTGCTCCTCAAGCTTAAAGGAAAACTGCATTACAACAAAGGAAAAAAAAAAAAAAAAGGGGGAAGATAAAAAAAGACTTCACAACGATTGTGTTCACAATTCTTTTTTGTTAGTTTATTATATCAATTTGTTATGTTGTATTGTTATTTTAAATATTTGTTTTAGCTTGTTGTGTTGATTACATTACAAGAATGGGAGATCAGTCTATGTCTTCACCTCCACCTTTCTTATCCTCTCCTGGGGATCCACCTGTGCCGTGGAAACAATGGAAGAAATTATTCATTACATATTTATTGGGTATCGGTGGTGATCGTTATGGGCCCCTCAGGCGGCAAGCAACTTTACTTCACCATTTAGGCATTGAAGGGAGAAGAATTTATGAAGATCTACCTGAAGTGTCTTTGGGTATGGGTGATGGACAACCTAGTAACGTGTATGATATGTCTATACAAATGTTAGATATCCAATTTACTCCTAAAACTAATTTGGTATTGGAACGGCATACGTTTTTCTCTAGGGTACAAAGACAAGAAGAAGACGTAGCATCTTATGTTGCGACATTGAGGGGAATGGCATTGTCGTGTCGATTTGAACAATTGACTGACTCTTTGATTAGAGATCAGATAGTCAGATGTACGAATAACAAAAGAATTAAAGAAAGGTTGTTGATAAAAGATCCCAATTTGGAAGAAACCATCCAGATTGCCAAAGGGATGGAGCATACAGCATTATGGCTGAAGGAAATGGATAATGTAGGAAGTGAGAAGAAGGAAGCTGTTATTGGTGAAGTGAGTAAAATACAAGAAAAAGGGAAATGTGATGTAAAAAAAGATAAGTGAAGGAAAACCTAAGGGTGAAATTGAAGTTAAGCAAAAGAATGGAGATTGGAGAGATGTAAAATGTTTTCGTTGTGGTGCTCCAGGACATATCGCATCTAGTGCAAGATGTGCTGCCAGAAATACTGTTTGTAGAAAATGTGGAAAAGAGGTCATCTTGCAAAGATGTGTAGAACCAAGATAGAGTTCAGAGATGCTAGAAGAGTTCAACAGGTTGATCAGCAATCAGATGACTGTTGTGAAGATGTTCAAGAATTAATTTCAACAGTTGAAATAATTTCCACTGTGGATGGGAAGGCACTGAGTGGAAAACTGATAAACAATTTGAGCGAATCTGGTGTAAAACTAGAGAGCACTGACAAATTAGAGAAACCTCACTGTCATGTACTTTTGGGTGGAGTGTCTGTACGAGTTTTAGTTGACTCTGGGAGTCTCTTCACCTTGATTTCCAAAGGGACGTATGAAAATAATTGGAAATGTTCTGATAATAATTCATTGTGTGAATCTGATATAAAAGCTGTAGGATATGCTGGAAAGAAAATAGAAATCCTAGGGATGAAATTGTTAACCATTACGTTCAAGGGAAGTGGGGTGTATATTACTGATTATGGTTCAGACTTACTGGGGTGGTGTCACCAGCGTGATTTAGGCATAATCATTAATCCCAATGCCACTGAACCAGTAATGTTAGCTGAACAACATGTAGTGAAAGATGTGAATGTAGATGGTCATGATAATCTTATCAAAAAATACCCTGAAGTATTCTCTGATAATTTGGGGTTATTGAAGGGGTTCTCACATAAGATCATAGAGTAAGGAATGTTCCTAATGTCATGAGAGATCTTTTGAAAAAAGAACTGGATAAATTATTGGAGCAGCAAATCATTGAACCAATCGAGGCTTCCGAATGGTTGGCCCCTATTGTGGTGGCACCCAAGGCTGAAGGGAAGATTTGTTTATGTATTGATCTACGTGACCTGAATAAGTGTATTTGGGTGGACAGACAACCACTCCCTAATATCTCAGAAATGTTGACAATGGAAGGTGGGGGGGGGGGTGTTCAGTGTTTTAGATATGTCTTCCGCTTATCAGGTGGATTTGCATACTCAATCTAGACACTTAACGTCCTTTGTTACTCCCTTGGGAGCGTTTCGATACAAGAGGATGCCGTTTGGCTTGGCCTCGGCGGTCTTCCAGAGGATAATGAAAACTATATTTGGAGATTTAAAACATGTATTGTGTTTCCAGGATGACATACTTATTGTGGGAGAAAATGTTTCTGAACATGATAAGTTGTTTGAAGAGGTAATGATGAGGTTGCAGAAACATGGTTAGACTATAAAAAAAGAAAAGTGTCAAATCAGAAAACCAGAGGTGACATATCTAGGACATACAATCAATGCCAAAGGTATAAATCCAAAAAAAAGCATAGTGGCAGGGATTGAAAATGCATCCAGACCACAGACTAAGGAGGAATTGAAATCGTTCTTAGGACTAGCAGAGTACTGTGCTAAATTTGTGAGGGAATTTACGGAAATTGTAGAACCTTTAAGAAGATTATTAAAGAAAGGTGTTGAGTTTGTATGGAGTGGAGTGTGTGAAGATGCATTTTTACATATAAAGAAGAGTATTACCCATGCTCTCACATTGGGGCATTTTGATGTGACAGCCAAAACATATATGTCGACGGATGCTAGTAAGGTTGGGGTTGGTGCGGTGTTGACACAAGTCAAAGATGGTATTGAAAATATAATTGGTTTTGCATCCAGAAGATTGCAAGGTGCAGAGATCACATATTCGGTGATTGAAAGGGAGGCCCTAGCCTGCTGTTGGGGAATCAATCGTTTCAGGTTTTATGTGTGGGGGATTCCCTTCAAGCTCAGAACAGATCACAAACCATTGACATATATTTTTAAAGGTGGGAGAGGTTTAGAAGGAAACGTTACACCTCGTATCACAAGATGGTTGTTGTCAGTAATGGATTATAATTTTGAGATCGAGTTTGTGAAGGGCAGCGAGAATGTTGTGGCAGATTTTCTATCAAGGTTACCAGTGGATGTGGATACTGATGACGCGGTTGCGGAAGAGATTTTCAGAGCTGGAATATTTGCTAATGGAGAATTGGCTATAGCTCCTGATGAGTGGATGGCCGCAAGAGAGAATGATGTTGGAATGCAAGAAGTTGAAAGAAAAATTGTACATGGTTGGGAGGAAAGTGATGAAATGAGTGGTGAGTTACGTGAGTATTTTAAGGTCAAAGAAGAACTGAGCATAGTTGATGGCAGGTTAATGAGGAGAAATCAGTTTGTCCCTCCCAAAAGTATTCGGACCAGAATTCTTGATATTGTCCATGAAGGACATCTTGGACGAGGAATTGTGAAAAGAAAAGTTAGACAGTCATTTTGGTGGCCGGGGGTTGATCGAGATGTGGAAGAAAAAGTGAGGAATTGTTCAATGTGTGCTAACAGTGACAAGACCAAAGTTGTTAGACAGCCTCCATTAGATGTCATGAGTTTTCCTCAAAGACCTTGGGAAAAATTGGTCATCGATTTTTTAGGACCTGTGTCCAAGTTAGGATCTGGGAGTAAATTCATCCTATTCCTAGTGGATTACCATAGTAAATGGTTTGTTATCAAAGATGTTGGTGAAGTGAACAGCTCAAATGTCATCGAGTTCTTAGAGGAAGTCTTTGTGGAGGAAGGTATTCCAAAGAAAATTGTGTCGGATAATGGAGTGCAATTTGTATCTAGGGAAATGGCAAATTATCTTTCCGGATTTGGGAATTGTGCATGAGAAGGTGGCTTTCTTCCGACCTCAAGCCAATGGGTTGGTTGAGAGGATTAACCGGTTGGTGATGGACAATATACAACTGTCTCTTGCCAATCATCTTCCGTGGAAAAGGGAATTAAAGAAAATGATGTGGGCGCATAGGACAACTCCCCATTCTGTAACAGGTGTTTCTCCATTTGTATCCTTAAAAGGAAGGAAACCTGGATTAAAAGAGTGCCCTGTATGGCTGAGGGGAGCAGCAACGAAGGTTGAAGTAGATCGTGAAGAAATTCAAAGGAGTGTCTTGAGGGCACAGAAGAAAAACATACTATATTATAATGAAAGGAAAGGTGTGAAGCGGAGTAGTGTAAGACCAGGAGATTGGGTAGTCGTGAAAAAAAAAGGCTTTGTTTGCAAGGGTGAAAGTAAATATTCTACTCCATGCAGAGTCAATGAAGTCAAACGCAGTGTGGTGATCCTGGAAAATGGTGCTACTAGAAGTATGGGTGATATATGTAAAGTCTAGAATTATACTTCTGATGTGTCATTAATATGTCAATTTTAAGGTCAGGAGTTGTATTTTTGATGTGTCAATAACATTTGATTTCAATTGCAATTATACGTTGTAAAAGCATCACTTTTGTTTAGATGTAATCCTATTACTTTACATTAATATGTTAAGATGTATTTTATTATTGGTATGTTAATCTTTGTTTCTATTCGAATGTGTTAAGGGGGAAGATATGTAAGAACATGTAATGCTGGGAGCATGGAATGTAACGAGGTCACAGCTGACCTGTAGCAGTGGGAATATAGAATGTGGTGAGGTCACCAATGCTGACATAGGACATAATGTCAATTTGAAGAAGTAACCGTTGAGCGTGAGCTCAGCTGAAGATGCTGTTAATAAACTACTAGTTGAACCTAATGAAGACTCCTTAAATCATTTCAGCAACCCATCTCCCTTTACAATTTTTTTTTTTTTAAGGGGAAGAGATCGCACAGCCCCCCCCCCCACCCCAGCCTGGGGACCACATCCCACAGGGCCAAATCTCTTTGGCCTCATTAGGCCCTGGAGACCCTATCCCCAGGGTCCTGGGTAGTGGCCCCCTCCCAAGCCTTATTAGGCCCTGAGCCCCCCATCCACCAGGACTGTTTTTTGTTTGTTTCTTAATAAAGGGGAGAGGGACCGTGCTGCCCCACTCCCCAAGCCTTATTAGGCCCCCGGGAACCCTAGGGCCTTTTTTTTTTTTTTTAAATAAAGGGGAGGGGCAGCGTGGCACTAGTTCCTGAGCCTTTTCTGGCCCCAGGGCCTGCATTATTGGTGCCCTGGTGCACCCACCATACACTTGTAGGGGGTCTAAGGGGGAGAGCCCCAGGGATCCCACGGCCCCAGCCAGCTCCATACATGCAGCGGGAGCAGGCACTACTCCCGTCCACAGGGAGCAGCTACTAATGCTGTTCCTTCCGGGTGGGACCAATAGTTTGATCTGTTTCCCTCCCAGTCTGCTCCCAGCTGGGAGGAGCATTTTTAAAGTTCCCGCCCACTGGGAGCAGACCTCGTCTTTGCACTCGCTTGGTAGGAAGATTCAAAAATGCTCCCGCCAAGCGGGAGTAAACAGAGGTTTTCCTGGCAGTGCAGCCCGGAAAACTGCTGTAGATGGCTCTGGGAGGAGGCCGCACAGCCCCACCTCCCATTTTTGGAGCATTTTGGCCCCTGGGAATGGGCTTCCTGGGGCCTCTGGAGGGGCATGGTATCACTTCCCTGTCCCCTTATTCTCTTTTTTCACAAGTTCAGGATAGGGGACTAAGTCCCCGAGCCCTGTAATGGCTGCCAGCAACATTTTTCTGATTTGCTGCCAGCCAATCAGAGTGCTTGCTTCCGGAGGAGTGAATTGGCCCAAGGGAAAAAAGCTCCCCGGGTCAATCAGAACGCTCCATTTTTAAACTGGCACTCCCATCCAGATATCTATATATTTTTTTACTTTAATTTCTCAAAAACTACAGAACGGATTTACACCAAATCACAAAAAGCATAATCTGCGTACTAAGATCTAGCTTCCTGGCAAATCTGGTGTAATTCCATTAATTTTTGCTGTACTCACAAGAAAGTTGTTAGTTTAATTGTAGTGGTGTTGGATTGACTCTGCTGCTATGCTATTGATGGCTTATGGGTTCCCGTCCAAGATAGGCAGATACTTCTTTGTCCATTCACCACACTACATACGCTTGCCCGATACACTGCATGCTCATTTTTGCTAGAGATGGCAGCAATATGGATAGCTACTAAGTCATGTCAATTTTATATGCTTATTTCTTACATATTAGTTACTGCTTGAGATGACAATTATTTAGATCGATGTTTCTGTAGTATCTAAATAAGAAGAAGGTTGAATATATGTCACCAAGGATTTTATAGCTTCATTAAACAGGAGTTCACAATAATTACTACTGAATATGTTTTTAGGAATACATTTTGAAAATATATTTTTTTTGTAGGGGACTCTAGAAGGTACTAAGGTCGGTGATGCAAACTGATAAATTAAAGAAACACATATGGATCAAAATCATGTGGTAAGAGTTTTATGTTTTTTATTCTTCCAAAACGAGTAGCGTTTGTCTGATGAGTGAGGGCTAATACAACTGTGGGTGTAACATGATAAGGGCTGCAGAGCTTATGATGACTTCTTATCAAACAAAAGTTTGGAACTTAAAACAGACAAATGTTGTCTGGTCTACTATTAGAAAAACATTTTTTTGTATATGTGAAGTTAGGAAACCACTATGAATTAATTGGTTGCTTTCTCGTGTCCTAGGCCATGTTAAGGAGAAAGAATAATCACATGTATGTTGACTGTACAGTTGGAATATATCAAGAGAGTGGATGTGATTAAGAAATGCATATTGATGGATGTTATAGTAAAGGGTGTCAATGTATCTTTATTGTAAATTGTGTACTAGATGAACAGGCAATTCTAGTCTTGTGTTAGTTGTGTACCTGTCTCAATTGTGGGTTTATGTCCCAAGATGGACTGATTGTCTATGAATTACGAATTGGTGTACGGTATAGGTACAATTTTTTAAATATATTTTTTAGGACGGTTGTTTGTTGTGTTTTCTGTACAGGACAGTAATATATGTCTGTGTCTTACTTATATATTTCAAGATTAAAGAGGATATGGCCTTATGGCTGGAGCAGTGACCTCTAAGCTGGGGAACCGGGTTCAAGTCTCAGCAGGGACGCTCAACATCCTGTGATTCTGGGCAAATCACTTAATCTCCCAGTGCCTAACAAAAAATGAATGTGTTCTTCTGTAACGCAAATAGTGCTCATGTAAAGTGCTCTAATACCTTCGTGTCAAGTTCCAGCTATATAAAACTCCCCTCCTTGCCCAAAAAAGATGGGAATAAAGAATACAACTTTGCACATGAGTACCTGTTTATTTGGAGTTTTGATAAATTATTTTGGACTTCATATACAAGGTATTTGATCTTGCCCTGAATAATTTGGACGTACTGGTACTATTTACTGAGTGTTTCTCCTATTTTTTTTTAATGTTCTTTTGAATTTTGGGTTTTCTTTGGAAAGGTCAACCTAGGGAGTTGAGCACCTGTGTTGTGGAAAGACTTGGAGTGTGGTGACATACAACATACACGTTCTTGGCAAATTAGTCAAAAAGTAGCACCTTTTTGGGAAGTTTCATGGAGATAAGTCTAACAGAGTCAAGGTTATTAGCAACACAAAAAACGCTTTTTCTATGGAACAGCTGAATTAATTGTTAAATGGTGTAAATCCGTTCAGTAGTTGCTGAGTGGGTGGATGTGTGTGTGTAGACCTAAGAATCAGTGAGTGGGTATGTAGTTATTGGTGTTGGAGTGTCTATGGTTTTGCGAATGGCACTCTGTAATTTAGATTGGGTGTATCAAAGGTTATATTAGGGTGTGAGGAGCTGCATCAGATTATCACGTGGATGATGTCATCAGTGATGTCATTTGAGATGTCATCAGTGATGTCATCAGTGATGTCACTGACCATGTCATGAGTGATGTAATATGTGACGTCATCAGCAGTGCATTGCGGGGCGCGAGTTATAGTTAGCTGAACTAACTATAACGGGGGAATTTCACGGGTTTTGTACGAGTGCAATGTCCAACTAAGTATAACTGTCCCTAAAACTTATGGTTTTTTCAGTGAATTTCAAAGGTTTTTTAAATGCTAATTTCTAACTATAACGTGTCTGAAACCTATGGTTTTTTCAGTGAATTTCAAAGGTTTTTAAAATGCTAATTTGTAACTATAACGTGCCTGAAACCTACGGTTTTTTCAGTGAATATATATACACATATATACACACACACACACACATATAAAATTTACACACAAACACAAAATTATATACATGTTTTATGTATGGACTGCAACAGTTTTATGGTTTGTACATAATCTGGAATAAAGCTGCATTTAATCGAAAATCCGGTGGAGCAAACCTGCCTCTCACCCAAAAGAGGTAGAAAAAACATTAACGCCAAGTTGAGCTCTAGTAACACTAGTTAATAGTCCCAAGTGACTACTCAGTTAATAAGGTGCATTGCATAAATGGTCTACATAATGAGGGCAAATGTCAAAGGAATAAAGACTAGCTACCAAATTCACATAGATTCTGAAGTAAGCATATTTTAGGTACTCCACGAGTACTCATGGAACTCAACAGTAGGCAAGAAGTTCTCCAAGAGGAAGTCACAGCAACGTCGTGGGCCCAAAGTGCACAGAGAAGCCTTTATGTTTAGAATGCTTTACAAAAATGTTCCCCTAAACCAAAAGCCTCAAAAGCAACTGATAAGAAAAGATCCATTCAGCTCTTACCTTAATGTGGAAGTCGTCATCAACCAAGATATTATCTGGCTTGAGGTCTTTATGTATCACATGTTGTTCATTTAAGTAACACATTCCTTCAATAATCTCCATAATAAAGCGTGCTTTCACAGAAAATGGTACTGAAACCTAAGGAAAAAGAAAAAAATATGTATGCAGAGTTAGGTACAGAAAATCTAGACTTACTTGCAATATTTTTTTTCTCGATATTCTGTCCTCGATCTTCTGTTCACCGATTTTTTTTTATTTTAATTTTTTAACAATTTTTATTGATTTTCATAACTGCACAGATCTAGTAAGCAGTGGATTCCGTCTAATACATTACATTGTAATGAAGAATAAAACAAACAAAGAAATCTCACTCCCTCCCTCCCCCCCACCCCCGGACTCAGCCTAACGCACAAGTTACTAACTTGTGTAACGATATATCTGTAAGAGACAGTAGTTAGTGACAGATTCCTTCCCCAGGCGTCAGGCTGGATCCGGAAAGTTTTTGCGTAGCAGTACCCTTGCGCGTCGGTAGGCGGCGTCGTGCGGCTCTGCGTCCGTCGTCGGCGTCGTGATCGCCGGGATGACGTCGCGGGCAGTACTTAGACGCCGCCCCTGCGCGCTGACGTCAGTTCTGTACACGACTTTCCGCGCCAGGAACGCAGAGCCATGCAAGAAGCTGACATAGGTGTCTGAAAAATACTAGGGCCCTGAAAGGGATGTCCTTAACCCTAGAAATCAGTTAGCAGAACGGGGAGGATGGGTGGGCGGTAGGAATCAGTCACTAACTACTGTCTCTTACAGATATATCGTTACACAAGTTAGTAACTTGTGCATCTGAAAGAGACACGTTAGTGACAGATTCCTTACCTTAGAATAGATACCCCAGCAATACCAACCCCGGTGGTGGGTCTGCGAACAAAGATCAGACAAGGAAGTCCCGGAGGACAGAACGGCCAAAGAAGCCGTCCCTCCGGACCTGACTGTCAAGGCAGTAATGCTTCGTAAACGTGTGCAGCGAGGCCCACGTAGCTGCCTGACAGATATCCTGCAGCGGAACACCGCGGCCTAAAGCCGTGGTAGCAGCCGTTGCCCTGGTGGAATGGGCACGCAGCCCAACAGGAGGCTCCTTCTTAGCCAAAGAATAGCAGGCTTTGATACACAAGGTTACCCAGCGGGAGATGGTTCTCTTGTGCACCGCCCGACCTTTTTTGGCGCCCACGTAGCCAACAAAGAGCTGGTCATCCACCCGGAAGTGTTGTGTGCGGTTGATATAAAAGGAAAGCGCACGTTTTGGGTCCAGACGGTGGAGCCTCTCTTCCTCTCTGGAAGGATGCGGAGGCGGAAAGAAGGTGGGCAAAGTGATGGTCTGCCCAATGTGGAAGGCAGTAACCACCTTTGGCAAGAAGGACGGACGCGTCCTAAGAACAACCTTGTCTGGATGGACAGACAGAAAGGTAGGTTTGCATGATAGAGCCTGGAGCTCACTCACCCGCCGAGCGGAGGTGATGGCCACCAGAAAGGCTGTCTTCAGAGTCAGAAGACGAAGAGGACAGTTATGTAGAGGCTCAAAGGGAGCGCACATAAGAAAGGTAAGAACCAAGTTCAAGTCCCACTGAGGCATCACAAACGGAACAGGAGGGAAGAGGTGTGTAATGCCTTTTAGGAACCTGTTAACAACAGGGGACTTGAAAAGGGAGGGCTGATGAGGAAGCCTGAGGAAGGCCGAGATGGCACAAAGATAGCCCTTGATGGTACCCAGGGCAGAACCCTGTTGGGCCAGGGAAAGAAGGAACAGAAGAACCTCAGAAAGAGGGGCAGAGAGAGGGTTCACAGCCTTTGCTGTGCACCATGCCACAAACCTGTTCCACCTGCAGGCGTATACCACCTTAGTGGAGGGACGCCTGGCTGCCAGAATCACATCACAAACTTCGGGAGGCAAGTCGAAAGGAATCAACTGCCGCCGCTCAATCTCCACACAAGCAGGTGGAGGCTGGACAGGTTCGGGTGGAGGACCGTCCCCTGCTGCTGCGACAGAAGATCCTCCCGAAGAGGCAGACGGATCGGGGGATCAACGCTCTTACTGAGTAGCTCGGGATACCAAACTCTTCGAGCCCAGTCCGGAGCCACAAGGATGACTTGGGCCCGGTCGCGCCGAATCTTCTTCAACACTCTGGGTAGAAGTGGTATAGGCGGAAAGGCGTACAACAGACCGCAACTCCAATCGCGACGAAAAGCGTCGCCGAGCGAGTGCCGCCTTGGAAATTCCAACGTGCAGAACTGATGACATTGCGCGTTCTCTTCGGTGGCGAATAGATCTAACCAAGGCTCTCCCCACTGCAGAAAGAGTCCTTGCGCCACTTCCGAGTGAAGACGCCATTCGTGATCCATCAAGCACCTGTGGCTGAGTACGTCCGCCCTGGCGTTCAGGGAACCTGCCAGGTGTTGAACCATCAGGAACATGCCCTGATGTTCCAGCCATGTCCAGAGGCGCAGAGCCAGACAGAGGGTCCACGACCCCACCCCGCCTTGTTTGTTGCAGTACCACATGGCGGTGGTGTTGTCTGTGAACACCTGCACTACCTTCCCTTTGACAGAGGGAAGGAATGCCTTGAGTGCAAGTCGGATCGCCCGGAGCTCCAGAAGGTTGATATGGAGCCGGGACTCCGCCGGAGACCAGAGGCCTCTGATCTCCGCCTCTCCCATGTGACCGCCCCATCCCAGAAGGGCCGCGTCCGTGACAACTGTGTGCTCTGGCTGGGGAAGGGAGAGGGATCTGCCCATGACTCATTGCCGGTTCGAGAGCCACCACTGCAACTGTTTTGCAGTCCCCTCTGAGATCTGGACGTGATCGGACAGGTTGCCCTGGTGCTGTGCCCACTGGAACTTCAGGTCCCACTGCAGAGCCCGCATATGCCATCTAGCATGATCGACTAGCAGGATGCAGGAGGC
This sequence comes from Calotriton arnoldi, assembly GCA_963921515.1. NCBI lineage: Eukaryota > Metazoa > Chordata > Amphibia > Caudata > Salamandridae > Calotriton > Calotriton arnoldi. The sequence continues at coordinate 1,366,487 of CAWUFW010005044.1, read as the reverse complement.
CATGAGGCCCAGCAGCCTCAGGGTCATCCGTACCGAAACCCAGGATAAAGGCTGAAAGATCGGAATCATAGCCTGAATATCCCGGACTCGCCGTTCGGGAGGATAGGCCAGAAACTGCGTCGTGTCCAGAACTGCTCCGATGAAAAGGAGCTGTGGAGAAGGAATCAGATGCGACTTCGGCACATTGATGGAGAACCCCAGCGAGTGCAGGAGTGCGGCCGTAGTCTGAAGGTGGGAGACGACTGCCTGGGACGAGCCCGCCTTCAGCAGCCAGTCGTCGAGGTAGGGGAAGACTGGAACCCCTGACCGGCGCAGATGAGCTGCGACCACCGCCATCACTTTCGTGAACACCCGAGGGGCACTTGTAAGGCCAAAGGGGAGCACGGTGAACTGAAAATGCTCGAGGCCTACCGTGAACCGCAGGTAACGCCGGTGGGCCGGCAGGACGGGATGTGAAAATAAGCGTCCTGCAAGTCCAACGCTACCAACCAGTCTCCAGGGTCGAGGGCAGTCAAGACCTGAGCTAGGGTGAGCATCTTGAACTTCTCCTTCCGGAGGAAGCGATTGACGATCCGGAGGTCCAAGATAGGACGCATGTCCTCCTTGTCCTTTTTGGGCACCAGAAAGTAGTGGGAGTAGCAACCACGTCCTACTTCTGGGGTTGGAACATGCTCGATGGCCCTCTTGGCCAAGAGGGCCGTGACTTCCTTCTGCAGAAGCACCAAGTGATCCCCTGACATGCGGTGGAATTGAGGTGGCATGGCTGGGGGAGTGGTCTCTAAGGGGAGGGAGTAGCCCCTTTGGACAATGTCCAAGACCCACCTGTCCGAGGTGATGGCACGCCAGTGGTGAAGGCGGACCCTGCCCCCTACTGGCGTGCTGTGCACCTGAAAGGAAGGACTAGGAGGGCTTGGAGGCCGCGGACGGGGCGGAGGTGGTGGCCTGACCCGCACGCTGGTTGCCCGAACCACCACGGCGGTAGCCACGTCCTCGGCCACGCGAAGACGCTTGCTGCGCGGGCCGGTGGCTGGGCAGCGGACGTGACTGGGCGCCCCTTCCGTGGCCACGAAAGGGGCGAAAAGCAGAGGTTAGCGGAGGGCGCACAACAGAAAGGCCCAGGGACTTGGCAGTAGCCCGTGAGTCCTTAAAACGCTCCAGCGCATGGTCTGCTTTGGAACCAAAAAGACCGACTCCATCAAAGGGCATGTCCATGAGTGTATTCTGGACATCACCCGAGAAACCAGTTGTTCTCAGCCAGGCGTGGCGACGCAGCGCCACCGTCGTTGCAAGCGATCTGCCCAGCGAGTCGGCGGTATCAAGGCCACAACGTATGGTGTACTTTGCCGCATCCCTACCTTCCGCAATGGTGCGGGTAAGCAGTGTCTGGACCTCCTCAGAAGACTGGGGCAAAACAGCCGCCACCGAATCCCACAGGGAGTGGGTATATCGGCCCAAAAGGCAAGCGGTGTTGACGGACCGCAAGCCAGCACTGGAGGAAGAAAAAGCCTTCTTCCCAAACTGGTCCAGGCGTTTGGATTCCCTATCCGGAGGGGCGGTAGGGAAGGCGGTTTGGGAGGCAGAGGCTTGGACAACCAAGCTCTCGGGGTGGGATGTTGAGAGAGAAACAAGGGGTCGCCCGGAGCAGGGCGATGGCGTCGGGCCACGTTCCTATCCACAGGAGCCCCTGTGGTGGGCTTGGACCAGGTGCCCAAAAGAACGTCAGACAGTGCATCATTAAACGGCAGCACAGTCTCCGAGGAGGAAGCTGCCGGCTGAAGCACTTCCGTCAGGAGATTAGTCCTGACAGCCACAGTAGGCAATTAGAGGTGCAAGGCTCCAGCTGCTCTACGCAACACTGTTGCGAAATTTGCTCCCTCCTCCGTAGCCACGGGAGGAGACAGCATGCCGGTGTCAGGGGAAGTGTCTAGACCACTGGCATCCCCAAGTTCCTCTGCCCAGTCCTGATCATACTCACACTGCTGTGTGAGAGGGTCTTCCGACCCCTCCCAGCTCTCCTGGTCTTCCTCTGGTTCAAAATATGGAGGAGGAGGGACATCTGGGACCCAAGGTCTCATCGGCGCCGGAGCCGGCGTCGAGCGACGTCGGTCCGGCTCCATATCCGGAACCGGAGAGAACCGGGGAACGACGCCGCCCGGAGCCCCGGGCGGCGTCAGGAACGGCACCGGGGACATCGGCGCCGGCGGAGGAGTGGTTAGGTCAACCGGCGTCGATCGGGGTTGCGGTACCACCGGAGCCGGGGCCGGAGCCGAGGCCGGGATCAAGGCTGGCGGGACAGGCGACGCCGGGACCGGAGTCGTCGGCGACGCCGGAGCAACCCCATCAGGGCCCGCAGGGCCCGAAGGCGCACCGGAGGGACCTTGAGGCCCGAAGAGGCGGGCCATGGCCGACAGGAATTCCTGTATCTCGGCCGGAGTCGCCCCCGAACCCGGGAAGGACGGGTAATGCGGGGGCGGCGCCACAGGCACATCCGGAGCCGCCGGGACAATGCCGACAGGGGCCTCAGCCGAGTCGCGAGACCGGCGAGGCGAAGTCTTAGAGCGATGGTGCTTCTTAGACTTCTTGTGCTTCGACTTACCCGAGGAGTGCGAAGACTTGGACTCCGACGACCGGCGGGGGCTCCGCGACCGGCCCCTCGACCTCTCACGGGACCGGGGCTTGGTGCGGCGCGGAGCCGACTGCCGGACCTCGAGGAGCTTTCGAGACCGCTCTCGCAAAGCCTTCGGGTGTAAGGCCCGGCAGTCAGGGCACGACTTCGTGTCGTGGTCTCGGCCGAGACAGTAGAGACACTCTAAGTGCGGGTCTGTGATCGACATCATTCAACCACAGACGTCGCATGGCTTGAAGCCGGGCATCCCTACCGACACCTAGGAGTCGAGAAGACACGAAAAGAAACAGTGAAAAATCACCAAAAATTTAGTCAAAAATTGACTAGGGCACTGCTCTTCCCGGATCTGCGCTTACTGACGCGGAAAAAGAAGAACTGACGTCAGCGCGCAGGGGCGGCGTCTAAAAACTGCCCGCGACGTCATCCCGGCAATCACGACGCCGACGATGGACGCGGAGCCGCACGACGCCGCCTACCGACGCGCAAGGGTACTGCTACGCAAAAACTTTCCGGATCCAGCCTGACGCCTGGGGATATTCTAAGGTGAGGAATCTGTCACTAACGTGTCTCTTTCAGATGCCGTTATACATGTCTACTGAACAACAGCACAGTACATAGCAGCTACATATATTTGCATATTTACATTCCCCCACTTGAACCGTATACACAGTATTTATACTGTCTCGTGCTGGAATCAACCTATCGTTATAATTCAGCCCTTAACAGTTATATGGGTGCCCAACTTCTACGTCTGCACATCTAAGGCCGCAAATTCTTCCAGTATAGTATTCCATTCTAGCGAAATGGGTGTCTTACGCAGTCCCCTTTGCTCCTCCTGCTTGAGTTCTGCTCCTTCCGCTCTACCCCATCTGAGCACCTCATTATACCAGTCTAGTACAGAGGGTGATCTGACAGCCTTCCACCTCATAGTAATGTTCCTTTTAGCTAAAATCAGTGCCAGATTAGCAAATTTGCGGGCAGGGCTTCCCTTCTTTCCCTTGGGTCCTAGTCCCAGTAAGCAATATTCCAGTGTTCTATTGTTCTGCATCGGGGCTACCCCATTCACCATGTCTTGCACTGATGACCAGTATTGGTTCAGCCTCGGGCAGTCCCATAACATATGCAGTAAACCTGCGTTTGAGGAGTGACATCGGGGGCAGCTATCCGGTACATCCGGAAACATTAAACTCAGTTTGTGCGGAGTCAGATATGCCCGGTGAACAATCATTAGCTGTATAAACTTTGGATTCCTGGATATCTTCAGTGGGTGTTCCAACAATGTCTCCCACTCCCTATCCGTGAGTGCGCGTCCAATATCCGTTTCCCATTTATTGCGGGTTGTCAGAAGTGACACTAAAGTGTGTGTACGGATACCCCGGTATATCCATTTCGTCAAATGACCACCGTTGTCCATCAGATATTGCATGTGTGTCAGTGCATGTGTTGGTGGTTCCTCACCTCCTGGGGCCCATACTGTTCGGACGTATCTAGAGATGTGTGCATGAAGCAGAAACAACCCATGCAGCACCCCCATTTCTCTCACAAATGCGTCATGAGTCATTAAAATACCGTTAGTAAAGAACGCGCCTAATGTGTTCACATCCGACTCCGCCCATGCTGCTATATGCCTAAGGGTCACCGTCCCCGATGGCAGAGGGAGTCCCAATAGGGGTATGTTGGGAGCGTAAGGCCCCATTGTTTTTGTGTATCGCGTTGCCTTCTTCCGGCATAACAAAGCCGTCCGCAGTAGTGGCAGCGGCGTCAAAGGGATTTTGCTGCCTGGCAGCATCAGTGTGTGTAGTTCCCCTCGTTCCCATGCCTGTGGAGTCATAGTAATTTCTCGTAAGTTACGGCCTGCGATCCAATATGCCAACCATTGCAGCTGGTCTGCATAGCAATAAGCGCGCAGGTCCGGAACTCCCAGTCCCCCTTGCTTCGTGGCCAGCTGCAGTTTAGGAAGTCCTATGCGTCTACGTCCCGAGCCCCATATTAGTTCAATCAGAAGAGTGTCCAGTAGTTTAAAAGTCGAAAGTGGGATTATGATAGGTATATTGACGAAATAATATAGCAGCCTCGGGAGCACTACCATTTTAGTAATGGCAGCACGCCCCGGAACCGATATAGGCAGTGATGTCCAGAACCGTATTTGCTGCCTAAGCGTTGTTCTAGCTCGGGTCAAATTACCATCCAGCATATCATCCACATCCCGATGTATCTGGACACCCAAGTATTTAAAGGTGACGGGCGCAGCCTGAAACGTCCAGCGTCCAAATCTAATTGGGTCTGCCCTGATCGGGTCTTTAAAAAAATATATATAAGATTTGTTTTCATTGATGGAAAGCCCTGATAGCCGTTGGAACACTTTGAATAGGGTGGGGATTGGGTCATAAGACTCGTCTAAATTGTTAAAATATAGGATGAGGTCGTCCGCGTACGCTGAAACGACATGCACCTCGCCCTGCACTGGTATCCCTCTGTGGGCTGCCAAGCTACGGAGCTTAAGTAAGAAAGGCTCCAGCGCTAAAATAAATAGTAATGGTGAGAGCGGGCACCCCTGCCTAGTACCCCGTGCTATCCGGTATTGTTGTGAGATGTGGGCTCCTGTGCGTGCTGTCGGGTTCGTGTATAGCAGCCGCACCCATTGTATATACTCTTCCGGTATTCCAAACTTGGATAGTGTATTCAACATATATCGCCATGGCAGGGAGTCAAATGCCTGGCGTAGGTCCAGGGAGATGCAGCCCCGTGAATGAGCATCTGCGGGTGTAGACATTACCTGGTGGAGCCTCCCAATATTGAGAGCTGTACATCTACCCGGTACAAAACCGCACTGGTCAATATGTATCAGCCAAGGGATGTATTGTAGGAGTCGGTTTGCTAGCAATTTACTCAGGATCTTATAATCTGTGTTGAGAAGTGAGAGGGGTCGGTAACCTGCCATGTCTTTACTGTCCCTTCCCGGTTTTGGGAGCGAGATCACCGTTGCTTGTAATGTGGTGAGTGGGAGGGAGCCAATATCAAACGCCGCCTGGTACAAGCCCTGCAGGCGGGGAACCAATAAGTCAGAGTACGCGGCATAGAATTCTACAGGCAACCCATCATTACCCGGCGATTTGTTGCGTGGGAGATCTTTGATCGCACTTTTTATTTCCATACTAGTGACAGGCCTTTTCAGATCTGTGGCATGAACACTTAGTAACTGTGGGAGTTGTAGATTCTCAAAGAATGACTCGCATTCGTCATCCCCATCCTCTTCCGAGGGCGCATATAGCCGTTCATAATAACTCCGAAAGGCAGTGTTGATTTCCAGCTGAGTGCGCACAGTAGTGCCCTCTAGGGTATTTATTTCAAGAATAGGGGACACGGACGGTGCAGCTTTGATAATTCTAGCAAGCAGTGGGCCCGCCCTATCCAGGTACACGTGTTGTTTCTGTGTGTATAAGCGGTAATCCAGGATGCGAAGGTCTTCTAGGAGTTCAGCGTGTGTTATGTGCAGTTCTTGCAGTGCTTCTCTGTTTGTGTCATTTGATACTGTCTCCTGCTCTAGTGTACCCAACTTATCTTCTACAACCTTAAGTTTATCAAGTAATACAATTCGCGCCCCCCACCTTCGTGCTAATCGCCACCCCCCGTATCACAGTTTTAAAAGCGTCCCATTCAATTTGGCGTGTGCTAGCTGTATCAGCGTTTTCAGTGAAATAGTTATCTATAGCCGTGGAGAGGGCATCATGAAATACCGGGTCCTCCAGTAGTGAGGGGTGTAATCTCCAAGTTGGTATTGGTGTCGGAACCCTCCCCCAAAGCAGTGTAGCTTCCAGTGGGTTATGATCCGAATAGGTTTTACCTAGGTACGTGGAATCGGCAGCCTGTATCAATAGTTGCAATGAACAGAAAATTCTATCTATTCGGATATGCAGCCCATGCGGCGCCGAGAAGAAAGAATATTCCTTGGCTGTTGGGTGCATCTTACGCCATATATCTCCCACACCCCAGCCCTCCGCCCATGTCTGAAGAGCATCTGCCTGCTTCCGGCTGCCCGTGCCCTAGAGGGGGGGGAGGGGGGGGTGCGATCTATCCAGGTCAATATCCAAAACCGCATTAAAGTCCCCACCCAGGACCCATGGGTACCCCTCCCAGCCCACCAGTGCATTTCTAAGGCTCTCAAGAAACTTATCCTGTCCGGTGTTCGGGGAGTAAATGCTCCCTAATACTGTGTGTTCTCCGTCTAATAGACCATGCACTAGCACATACCTCCCATTGGAATCAATCCGTTGTTCTAGGAGCGAGAAAGGGGTGCCATTTCTGAACCAGAGTGCTGCCCCTCGGGCAAAGGCAGAATAGGATGTGTAGAATAATAGACCTCTCCATTTCTTTTGGAGCTTGATGGCTTCCGCATTTATTAGGTGAGTTTCCTGGAGAAATACTATATGTATCTTCCTGCGATTCAATTGCGCCAATATTCTATGCCTTTTATGGATGGAACCCAGGCCTCTCACATTCCAGGTTATGTATTTATACTGATTGGGCTGTGTCATTGGAGTCTCTATAGTGCCCTCCAACGAGAGCAGAGGTCCCTGTGCATTGCCCATCAAATGTACCTTATGTAGCTGAGTCCGTATACCCCATTAAACTCCCCAATACTAGGTTCCCCCGTAAAACGTTAGAGGACCAAACCATGAAGAAAAACACAACATAAACACTGTAATGTCTATAACTAAGTGCATTCGCCTTGGGGGTAGTGGCCAACAACCCCCTCCCAGCACACTGCGTACTGTACACAATGTTTGTTTACTACAGAGCTCCAGCCTAGGCCCTATCATGGTAACTGTTCATCAACCAGCAAGACCATCCAGTGTTAAAACATGCAAAGGTGCATATACATTAGACTAATTCAACATAGCATACAGAGGGTCATACTCATCTGACATTTCGGCACAATAGAAAACGAAGAGCGCGTCATTCAGCCCAAATAGTCATTGGCAGTCTGCGGGGTAACCAGGGGGAACAGCGCTACACTGCTTTCAGAGTCTGAGTGGGCATTAGCATCTTCAGAGGAGTCCACAGTTTCTGCAACTGATTGCGCATCATGTGCCGCCAGCGCCACTGCCGTCAATATAGCGTCTATTTGGCTGTCTAAGATTTGCTCGCGCGAGGGGTTTCCTCCGCTTCCTGGGTCTGTTTGGCGCCTCTTCTCCATTCTGTCCCGGCGAACACGCTGTGTCTGGGGCTGCTGTCTCCGGCTAGACTGGGTAGAGCGTTGTGATGCAGGTGGTGACAAAGTAATTTCTACCCAATCCGCCGCTTCGTCCGGACTGTCAAAGAACAGGGCTTTCTGGTCATAGATAACTTTTAGTCGAGCTGGGAATAATAGTGCATATTTCAAGTTATGAGCCCGGAGTTTCTTTTTGACGTCCTGAAACGTAGCCCTTGCCCTCTGCACTGCCAGGGTGAAGTCCGGATAGAGAGAAATTGTCTTGTTTTCAAATGTTATTAGAGCGTTCTCTCTGGCCGCGCGTAATATCGTGTCTCGGTCCTTATAATCCAGTATCCGCGCTATAAGTGGCCTAGGCGGAGCCCCCGGGAGGGGGGGGGTCGGGGTGGGACTCTGTGGGCTCGTTCCACGCTGTAGTGTTCAGTGAGACCCTCCGTTGCTACCTGCTCCCGTAACCATCGTTCGACAAATTGGGTGGGATTGGATCCCTCGCTCCTTTCCGGTATACCCAGTATACGGACGTTGTTGCGCCTCGATCGCCCTTCCGCATCGTCCACTCTATCCTGTAGACCTTTCAGTTGACGCTGTAGTTGTTCTATCTGGGAGGTGTTTATTGTTTGCTGGGGTATTAAGTCATCCGGGGCTATTCTATTAGTTTTGACCTTGTCCGCCAGCTTCGTGTGGTCCGTTTTCAGTAGATTGAAACTGGTGGTCAGTGTACCGATTTGGGTTTCAATGGCAGTACGGGAGTCCCGAATTTCCTTCAATATCAAATCCAGTTTGTTTTCATTCCGAGTGGGCTCCGTAGGCGGGATCACATCCAGGTCAGGGCTGGGTGTCCTGCACAGTGCCATGCGGGCCATCCAGGGGCGGGGGATCTGGTTGTTTGGCCTTGGGGCGCCCCAAGGCGGTGAGTAGACAGAGTAGGCGGCACCCCCGCGCGCACACCGTAGCACCGTCCGTTGGGAGCCAGTCGGCAGCCCCACTAAGCACCCAGGCCACCCCTTTGCGTGGGTTGTGCCTACCGAACACAGGGGTTTGGTGCGTCCGCCTCCCCTCGCTGTGCAGATCCTCGCTACTGAACAACCCCCAAGGCATAGATAGCAGCTAGTGTCCGACCCATTCGTTTATTGGCACTTCTCCACACATCCAGCAGTGCAGCTGCTCTGTGCGTGACAGGGTAGGAATCCCGGCAGTGTGCAGATAGCCCCTGTAATGGTTTCACAGCATTCACGTGTTCCAACAACCACAGCGAGCACGCGGGGGATCGCGCCCAGCACCAATGTGACCAGGCTTTGGCATACACCCGTCGTAGGCGGCCGCCACCCGTACCACATTCACGTCAATAGTGTCCACTGGAGCCGTACAATTAAGTCCACTGTTCTGCTCCCCCTACCACCGGCTCATTAAGTGAAGCAGTGTAGACCTCCGTACACGGTATGCAGTAGCGGAACTTCAGAAGGACCACCCAGGATCAGCCAGACACAGCGTACCGCAGCTCAGGCACATTTACGCTCACCCTCGCAGCAGCACAGTGTGCCTGTTCTTCGCTCCCACAATGACTGCCATAGTCCACCGTGCTAGGTCGATGGGTGCACGCCAGGGAGCCACTGTAGCAGTACCAATGAACCCCCCCTGTCGGGCTGCCCCCCAGCAGTCGCTCTAGTCTGGGTTTCCTTCCCTGGGGCCACTTCACCCAGTATAGCACGTCTCCACAGCCCTCGTCGGCGGCTCCAGAACGACTCGCAGACTCGGGTGTGACGCAGCAGACGGCTCACCCCGCCGCTCTCCACTAGTCCGCTCGCACCCAGCAGGCGCCCAGCACAATCCACTGTCGCTCACCAGAGCTCGAGGCAGCAAGTGAACCCAGGGGGGCGTAGGCAGTAGTTCTCACTCATGGTTTCCACACTGGCCACCTCCGCATTCAGAGCCGAAGAGCGGTTCCGCCCGCCATTTTGTGCCGCGTCGGGCTTTCCATATCGGAGGAGGGACGACTGCCATGTATCCCCTGTATGTCGGCCCTGCTGGTGGCAGTTGTGTAAAAGCAGGCAGATCCCCTCCTCACTGCGGACTCCATTTCCCCTGTCTCGCATTGCTCGGGCGCATGCCGCCGCTCCTTCCCATCACCGCCTCCTCGCAGGCCTCAGCTCCAGACGTCGCCGGGCTGTGCAGGGCGAAGTCGTCCTCGAAATTGTACTTTGATGAGATCACTATACTGTACGGACAATCCGGTGTCCAGGGCGACGTGTACAAAGCGCGGACGGTCTCAGGCTGCCAGGATAATTGCCGCAGTGTCAGGGCTCGGCACAGGAGCTCTTCTACCACACGTCCGCCATGCTCGGCGGTTGGCCACGCCCCCCTTCTGTTCACCGATATTGTGGATTCGATATTCAGGGGGAATACTATCTTCTCCAGGTCAACAAAAGGGGTACTAAAGTGCTAGGTAATAGTGTATTATCTGAATGTGTACAATGCACTTATGCCATTTGTATGGCACCTTAGTGCTCTCAGAATCTGGACGCCTTTTTCATACTGGTCTCAGATTTATATCAACTAGTTTATTTGGTTGTGCCTCTGTGGTACTCTTTGAAGTGAACACAGAAACGCCCACAGAGAATACTATGATGCAAATGGTATGTGACATGCAGCATCATATGAAGAAAGGAGGTAGAGAGATGATCTGGTAACAGAAAAACAGTGTACGGTGGCTATGGCGTTTTGCTGAGACAAACCATTTATTTCCATCACCCTAGGCTAGTGTTGTTTCTGGGAAGACGTGTAATATGACCATTTAACACTACAATCTAATTTATTTTTCCTGGATCCTTCAGTAGTCTAACAGTTAAACTACTTGATTTTCCCACCAGCTTTACTTAAACTGGACATGCATACAACAGCTCTGTAACTGTTAAAGACATATCACCGGTGGGTGTAATGCTGAAGATAGATATCCATTAGGCAGTTGACTTTATTTCTAAGTTTTACCTGTGGCATCAGTAGCACTCGTGCTTAGATTTAAACACTCCTGCTATTGTGACTCTACCTACATGAAACCCCGGTCTTTCCTCTGCAGGCTCTCGAGACCAACTGGCATGTTCCATGAGACCTCGGTCTTCTCTCCGCAGGTACTTGATACCGACTGGAATGTTACAGGAGTACCCAGTTGTCCATCCACACACTCTCGAGACTGAATTGAGTGTTCAATGAGACATCGCTCTTTCATCGACAGGCTTTCAAGACTTCGGTCATTCTCTCCTTTTGGAACCCATATGAGAGAGCAATAACTGGATAGACTACTTTGCACACACGCACGTCACATTTGGATGCACATACATCAGTGAATAGCAGCATATCTAAGACAATGCAATAAACAGAAAAAAAATGAGAAGGCGCCCATAAGCAGATGGGTGATCAAGTCACTTATGGGCAGAACGGCTGCTGGTGAGACGGTTTGCTTTGTGAGACTGAAGAATGCAGAGGACAGCACAGTTTAAGCATACTCTAACACTTAACACTGTTAAACAGATCAATGGTAAAAAGTGAAAGACTTTTCTATTGCTACTACTTAGTCCTCCCCCACCCTCCACCCGCCACACGCACACCCACATGTATATTCGGGTACGGAATCAGGTACCGGTGCTTTATTTGCAAGTGTCTAGTGCATTCCGAATTCCAAATAATTTTCCTTATCACCAAGTTAGGTATTTTCTTTGTTTACTTGGTTTATTGTGAGCCCATTGTACGAGATGCAGAACATTACAGCTCCTCCATTTCGCCATACTTTGCCAAAGGACCCAGTTTTAATTTTGCATACTGCCCAAAAACCTTTTTCTGCATTGCCCAAGTTTGTGGCATGTCTTTGAGCGCTGAAAGGAAAACACCACTTTTATAACACTGTGTACGGCCAGATGGTCAATAGGTGTTTGACTGTCTTCCCAAATTTATGAATGAAGAAGCCACAGGACTCAATGAATATGAAGTATGCATTAAAAAGCGAAACCTGCGCTATATTTTTAAGTTGAGCATCAATTTGTAGAGATGTTTCATATGCAAATGTTATTTGATTCTGGAGATAATACTTTGTAAAGAGGGGGCCGAGGAGTGGTGAGTCAGAAAAGAGTTGTGTGACAGACATAAGTGAATTGGCATTGTCGTGTAAATTTGGATCAACACTGGAAGAGAGGATCAGGAATAAATTTTTGCTCTGCTACAACAGTGAGAGAGTGAAAGACAAACTTTGGTAAAAGGATGCTCCTTATCTAAATGAAATTCTGATAATGGCTAAGAAAAAAGAACAGACCATTCTATTGCAAGTGTGGAAGCGATAAAAAAAGACAATAGACGTTTAGGTAGCACAGGTGTCAAGCATAAAATAACAGAAAGTAGTGACAAACAAGGATTCCAAGAGAAATGTTAATAAGGGTAGCAGCATAAGTCACGTGGTTAACAAAGACTATCTCGAATGTAAAATTCTGTGTAAAGTTTGCAGCAAAAAAGGGACATTATGAGAATAACAGCAGGAGCAAAAGCAACAAAGGGAAGATCGGAGAAACAGTCACAAAAACAGAAACATCCTTACAAAATCTATATATGTGAAAAAAGACAAAGGAAGGAGTTTTACAGAAACAACATAAGACGGAAGGTAAAATTGTTGAAGCCAGAATGGGGACTTTGAATACAATAAGCATATGGTGAGATTTATATATCAACTAAAGGAAACAGCAGGAAAAACCTAACTATGGGGGACAAGGAGAAAATTCCCGGCGTTTAGGGGGCTATTTGCTTTTTTTTCTTCTTGAGCAGACTCCATCCGAGGGGTTTTGTTTCTGAGGAACAAAAAAAAGAGTTGAAAGTTTGATAAATGGTCATCAGAATAGACAGCAGCCGCTCACCAGATTTTTATTACGATGAGGGAGGCTGCTGTTGCGGTAGTTCCTTTCAGGTAACAGAGATGAATGCTGGGTCAGTGATCATCTCTAAATTTGCCTGACGGTGGTCCATGAGGATGGCAGAGGCAACGTCCTCCACCACCTCAGCGGACGAAGTACAGTCTGTAAAGCTCATAGTCATGCCCTTAAATCTTTGGATAATCGAGAGGCTCATAAAAATTTCATGGTGGTCATCACAATTTTCCTCGGTGGCATTTTGGAGAACAGAGATGCTGAAACGGGTGACAGCCAAGAAATCATTATGCTCACTACATCAGAGAATGGAGAAGTCGGAATATGTACTTACCAACTTTGAGTCACTATCAAGACCTAGACCCAACGTCAAATGAAAGACCGCTGACGGACACACTGTAATTAGAAGTGGCCTTAAACAGAGGGCTTAATAACTGCTTATGCATTTACTGACTGGCCATGTGCAGTATTTTCAAATGAACCCAGATTGTCCTAGTTTGCCTCCTTGTCTTTTCTGTGACACAACTTATTTAGTGCACTTGTACTGCTTAAGCAAACTTCTGAAGAATCTGAATGTGATCATAGCAAGCTTAAAGGAACACCTTCCTTTTGACTCATCAGATTTAAAAGTGCAATTGTTCTGGAAAAGGTTTGTTTTTTGGTTTTCGTATTCCCTTCCATTTATCATGTTATGTTTTCAGTTTGATCAAATCATTGATTGATAGGAGAAAGTGTAGAAACTAACACAAGCTAATCCAACAAGTAGCTCGTTAGCTACTAGTAGCTCTCCAGGGACATGTTAGTAGCTCTCCTGTGTGCAGCCCAGCCTACTAAATTAGAAGCATTTGTTTGGTTGAATTAATATATGTATACCAAAAATGAAGTGTTTATTTGATATGAAAATGTGTGTATTTTCAAAGCCCATAATTTTCAAAATCTATTTAAATCTGATATCTGTATGATAAATCATGCAACCTTGAGCAACGTATTACTAATATTACCTTGGTGCCAAGGGGCATTGCACCTGTGGCTGTTATGTATTGCCCTTGTAGAGGCATTCCAAATTGTCTAAGCCTTTTTTACATTACAGCTGGCAATCCTGCACGGAGGTGATTATTACAGGTAACCTTGCATAGGGTGGTCACTAATGTAATCTTGTCTGATGTGTACACCACTAATATTATAAGTAGCTCAGGATGATTTTCATTGAACATAAGTAGATCTTGTCAGTGGCAAGGTTGGAGATCCCTGACCTAGCATTTATACTAAAGTATTGTGATACATAAGAAAACCAATAAATATTATTACAAAAAAATAAAACTAAACAGGAAAAGCCATCATAACCTGGTTCCACCGGAAAGAGCTTAATTTTAGGATGCAAACAGCAAACGCCACGTTAAGAGGTGTGGTGGAAGTGAACAATATTAGTGGTGGAGTTGAGTTAGCCCACAAAATATTGACAGATTTTTCAGAGGATTTTCCAGACCAGAGAGGAAGTTTTTATTGATAAATCAAAATTGGGCACTATTAAGCGTGTGCTTAATACTAATCTACACTGGACTTCTCATGTACACGGACATAATGCTATTGCTTTTGAAACGATTTTGCTATCCCCTGTTAAAGTGAATTTTTCTAGCTTATGCCAACGATGCTTTAACTAGGCCTCAATGCCATCTTGTTAAAAACAGATGTCTCATCATGCTTGTGCTGTTTGTTATTTCTGCTGCACAAAGTCCAGCAAGTCATGTATGTTTATTTAAATAGACACTCTTCGCGAAGAATGCTCTCTAGCACAGGCTCAGCATTGTAACATTTCCCCAACAACCTTCTGCTTGCACAGGGGTATTGTATTAACTCACAATGGTTCACTTTTTCTATGTTACTACTTTGTTCTGACACCTCCAGATGATATTAGGTCAGAGGGGACTGGATCAACATTCATGTAGTGGGATAGTACTTAGGTGGGATAAGTGTGTATAACAATTTTAAAGTCCGTATTCTGATTTGTTAAAAATTTATTTCTTTGCTCACACCACAATGATTCTGCAGTTTTCATACTGTTCTTTAGGGAATTTCCTATATAAACCATTGAATTTAGGGGTGAGCCAGAAATGTTTCCTATGCTACTAGGGATGCTGTTTGATTTCTTATTGATTCTACTGCACATTTGGGACTTAGCATTTTTCTCTCATTTTGTCACTCTTCTGTACTGATGACCTGTATGACAATTGATTTCTACGTATCCCAGCAGTTTCTGCATTGTAAGAAATCTTCAGAAATTTCTAATTCTGCCCTTGAACTCTCTTATTGAGTCTGTCTTTTCTTATTTGACTGTATTATTGATATGCTGATTTGTACCTTATCTTGTGACACAGTGCCTCAAGAAATTGAGGTTAACAGCATCCCCAATCCACCGAACCCATAGGCATGTTTTTGAGATGTAAGATTTTAGGGGTGCAGTTAGGATGTCCACACCAGTTAGGATGCCTGGAGCTGTGCATGCACAGGCTTTTGCTGAAGAAGGATGTTAAACCTAAAATAATCAAAGTGAGGGGCGACCATCATGGAAAAGAAGGCCATACACTATGAATTTGAGAGATTTGAAAAAGGTGGCATTATTGAAGAAGTTGAGGCAACAAAGTTGTTAGCAACAGTTGTAATAGTGCATAAGGCTGGTGGAGACTTCATATTGAAGGGGAATTTGAGGGAACTCAACAAATGTGGGGCCTTGGATTATATAATCTCCCAAAAAGTTCAGAAATATTTTCTTTGCATTGGAGTTGCAAATATTCACCACTTTGGATTTAGTATTCTCTTATCAGATAAAGCTACATGACCAGTTAAAAGATTTCACAGTTTTGGCACGCCTTCAGAGGGCGAAGGAGAGGGTATTAAAAGGTATTGTAGGAAAAATGGCCGCCGCCTAGAGGAGCTCCGGACCTCCACAAGACTCCCCAAGCATCCTCTTCATTTATCCGCACATAAACCCGACTGCGCTGACACGTGGCGACATCGGAAGGGGACGGGCACTGATCGATCCGCCCGCGGTGAACGGCGGCTGAAAAGTCATCAAGATACGCCGTGACGAAGGACTGCGGCCTACATGCCACGCCGAGACCGGGGCCTCAAGTGATCCGGCAGCCCGAAAAACCGGTCAGAGACAGTGTAGATAGTTTCCACAATTTAGGTCCTGATGAATCGCATGTAGACTATTACAGTGAGCGAGAAACATGTTGACCTCATTTGCATCAATAGCGACGCTTAGACCTAAGACATAATACTTAGCCAAGCACCGCACTGTTTAACGAGGGAATCGGTGCCGCCAGGACGCGATTATTCTTTATCACGCAAACGGAATTGGTGGACACATACACGTGTTCGAATCCGGATCGGACCGGATTACTGATATACGTTTGAAATCAACTAATTTTCATAGATAAGGTCTTTGGATACGAATTTCACTTTTGCTTTACTGGCGGTACGGGTCGTTTATTATATCTTATTGGATCACCTTAGAACACTCGTTGCCTGCATACTTACTTAGATTGGACTTCAAATTGAGTTTTGTCGGATTAGAATCTTCACCGGCATTCCGATTACGTGATTCTGCTGTGCCACTTTCAGATTTCTTACATCTTAAATTCTAATAAATTTTGGATTCTTGGATTTTACGTATACTTGTGCCCTACCGGGTTGGAATTATCACCGGCATAGGGACTATACAGAGTGTAGACCACTCGTCTCAGCCCTGAAGAGTCGGGGATTACTTTTCTCTGACGAAACACGTGTCGGCTGGTTGCGGTTTTGTTGAAGAATAAAGAAATCATGATACTACCCAAGTATCCTGTACAATTTGCTTCTAATTGATATTTATATATTTTGTTGAATTTGTATGAGTGCACAGGATTCAGAAATTGTTGTTTGTTGTAGGGTTTCCCTACACACATTGAGGGGTTGCAAGGGTCTCCCCTTCCCAGTCAGCACCATACTTACTATTGTGACCTATATACATTGACGTGATTAGGCCGAGCGCCACTACTTCCTATATACTAAAACCCTGGCCTTGGAACTTTCACCGCACTGTTTATATTTTTAACTAGGGTAGGAGACCCACTGATTAAAAATGGTCTTCACGGATACTCCGAACCTTATTTTAAATCACACACATACATCTACACAGTTCTGGCCCCTCACCCCCACTTCACCATACGGCTATTGGAAAAAGATCTCGCCAAAGTGCCCCTACTACAGGGAGCCCGTTGGGTATTGCACCGCCGACCCGACGAGGAGCAGCCCAGGTGATGAAGCATGACACCCGATTGGGTGTGTGAGGGCATTACAATCCAATAAATGGACTCCCAACTCTGAACCCAAACGTTCAGGTTGGTGTCAATTTCCCTTGCCCGGACACTCTTGAGGAACAGCATAACCTTCTTCTTCTAATACTTCAATTAGGGCACCTATGCTGGACCTCCCTCGACACTGATAGAGGAAAAAGCCCTGTAGTCCCTCCTTTGTATACTGACAACATTGAAAGGCTCTAGACAGATGGGGCTTTAAACTGATAGTCCACTCTGAATTCACATCCGGTTCCCGAGGGGTTGGGATCCTGATTAAGAAACAGTGCCCACTCATCATCAAACACACATCTACAGATGAACAAGGCCGTTTCGCGGTCATGTCCTGCCAATGGGAGGGACGATTGATCAACATCATGACCGTGTATATACCTCCAGCACTTCACTCGTTGGCATTCCTGGCACTTAGCGCATTCTTACTCCGACTTCCAGAAGGAGAACTTATCCTGGGAGGTGACCTTAATGCAACCCTCAATGATACGCTAGACAGGACACCATACCGACAACAACATCAAACACACTCTCCCCTAGCAGACTTCCTTGACACAATAGGCCTAGTCGATGTCTGGCATTCGCAATTCCCACACACACACGACAATATACACACCACTCAGGGGCACATATTAGTCTCTCTAGGATAGACTATATACTGACATCAGTGGACAATGTGGGAAGATTCCTTGACATGACACATCTGCCACGGGGAATATCGGACCACGCATTTATACTGGTTAAATACACACGACACACATCTACCCAAAACCGTATTTTCCCGATATATCCAGGTTATCTAAAAAATCCCAAGATAGGGAAGGGCCTAACCGCAAACACAAAGCACTATTTCAACGAAAACAAGTCCTCGGTCACCTCACCCCTCACCCTATGGGAAGCATGCAAGACCGTTCTCCGTGGACAGGCCATATCCCTCATTACAGACCACAAAAGGGAAAAGGTGAGACTGATATCGACACTCGAGCAGGAATTGAAAGACTTAGAATCAGAGCATTCACAGGACCCCGCAGACACCAACACACACCGGCTTCATCTTAAAAAACAAGAATACAAGGAATATCTATGGCAAGACGCCAAAACTCGATTGACAACTACGCTTCACACAATTTACGAAGCAGGGGATAAAGCCGGTAGAATTCTGGTGAGGCTAGATAAGCGCGAGCAAGTCGCTGGGTAGCTAAACTGCAAAACTCTATGGGAGAAATAGTAACAGACCCCCAAGAGATAGTAGACACACTGGCACTTCACTATACCGACATATACACCCCCACAACCACAATACAGCAGGAGGACGCAGCAGCGTTCCTCCGAGACATACAACTCCCCAGACTTACAGAAGAAGAAACACTGCTGTTGGAATCGGAATTCACTACTGATGAACTAACAATAGCGATGGGGGAACGTACAATCTGGGAAAGCTCTAGGGCCGAATGGCATTCCTATAGAATTATATAAACGAAATGCGACTGCAATTACCCCACACCTACTAAACATGTACAACGCGAGCTTGGAATTGGGAGAACTCCCTAAAGATCAGAGGACTGCCACAGTGGTGGTTATACACAAGCCAGGAAAGCCTGCCCGGGAAAGTACCTCCTACCGGCCCATCTCCCTAATCAACGCGGAAGCTAAGATTTTGGCCAAAGCATTGGCAAACAGAATGGCGCCCTACCTAGCTAAGTTAATACACCCGAATCAGTCTGGGTTTATGCCGGGCAGAAATACAGCCCTAAACCTGCGGAGACTGCACAACATACTAGGGCGCAAATATACAATACAGGAAGAGGCTGTCATATTGTCTTTAGACACCCGTATGGCATTCGATACAGTTGAATGGCATTTCCTGTTTGCGGTTCTCGAGCAACTGGGATTCGGACTCAAGTTTTTCTCCTGGGTAAGGTTATTATACACAAACCCTCTTGCACACGTAGTGGCGAACGGCCGTATATCTAAGGAGTTCCCTCTGGGGCGCGGCACCAGACAGGGCTGTCCGTTGTCACCACTCCTTTTCGCACTCGTGCTGGAACCATTAGCCGCATGGATAAGACAAGATCCGGTCATCCGTGGACTCCGCTGGACCGAGGGCTGGGAAGACCGCATCTCCTTATATGCAGACGACATCCTCTTGTATATGGCATCCCCCAATCGTTCAATGAACAGGATTCTGAATATCTGTGACTCCTGTGGGAATCACTCCGGTTGTACGATCAACTGGAACAAATCAACACCATATGTCCTGGCAGGCCCACCGCCGAAGCTGCCTAGAGGATGTGCAGTGAAAATAGTGGAGGACAATTTTAAGTACTTAGGAATTCATGTCACCGCAGACCCAGAGGACTTTATGACTCTAAATCTCTTAGAACCCCTAAAAGATTACGAAAAGATACCAAACATTGGCAAGCCTTACCATTGACACTGCTACGGAGAGCAGCACTCTTCAAAATGATGGCGCTCCCTCGGTTCGTTATGCTCTACATAACACCCCATTCCTAGTCCCCCCGTCCTATTTCCCCTCAATTGAAACAGAAGTGACCAAACTCCTTTGGAATGGGAAACCAGCCCTGATAGCGATGACCAAACTAGTTAGGACCTGATACGATGGAGGCATTGCGCTTCCCAATATACAAATGTACTACTGGGCGTCCCAACTAGCAGTAATAAATCAATGGGTTCATGTCCCACATGCTGACCCGGCCTTTCGCCTGGATAGACTGGTCCTGGGGCCAGAGGGGCTCAACCAGGCACTGTACAACGCTAATCACAAGATGGCTCTACTAGGACCGACAAAACATACGATTCAGCTTTGGCATATAGTACAAAAAAAGATGGGTTGGAATAACACAATCACGCAGGCAACACCCCTTTGGGACAGGGGAAAATTAGGCAAATTGCGCAATACCAAAGGATTCAGACAATGGGACATTATAGGAATATCAAGGGTAGGGGATCTGTGGGACAAGGGGAAAATAATCCCATTCACCCACCTCCAAGACCAATACGAGATGCCACCTACGGAAAGATTTCGCTATCTTCAGATCAAGCACGCCCTAGAAGCTGTCATCCCACCTGACACTGCCCTCCCTGAAGCTTCCCCTTTAGAAGACAGGCTCCTCACTGACCATATGGACAAAAAAGCCACGTCCTTAACGTACCGTAAAATCATAAACAATCACCCTGACCCTACACAGTCTCTCCGGGAGAAATGGCAGAAAGAGGTGGGAGAGCTAGATGAGACGAATTGGCAAGAGGCATTAGCATCTCCAAAGGAGGTAGCGATCTCCTCGAAACTCCGCCTAGTGCAACTTAAGGTGCTCCAGAGGATCTATTATACAAGGCTAATATTATGCAAAATAGGTAAGACTGACAGTCCACTTTGCCTCCGACAATGTGGGGAAGTAGGTACATTTTATCACACAATGTGGGAATGCCCAGCAATAGCGGCATATTGGGAGAAGGTAATGTCCACAATAACGCGAATCAGTGAGGCCCCTGTACCGCCAGAACCTAAACGATGTCCATTGAACATATGGGAAGCAACAGATCTTAACACCACAGCGCAAACCTGGGCAACACTAGGTATGATAGTAGCAAAGCGAAACATAGCCAGACTGTGGGGGGCACGAAACACTCCCACGATTCGAGACTGGAGTACGGACATGGATATGGCCATGGTGGCCGAGAGAGCGGTGTATGTACATAGACGATCCCCCCAAAAAATGGGAGCGGTTATGGGGAAAATGGAATGCATTTAGAGGGGGGATTTGTACCACACCTGCTATGGAGTCCTCACAGGAAGACAATTAAGCATCACATAGTGGGGCAATGATTCTGTTCCGAAGGTTTCATTACTGCATGATTATTAAGTATCGAAGTATCATAAGACGAATGTAGGATAAGTACCGGCTCTACTGATTTCAGATTGTAATAATGTATGTTTTGCACCAATAAAAACAAATAAAAAAAAAAAAAGGTATTGTAGGGGTTAAGGTTTAGGAAAATAACATCCTAGTTTTTGATTCAAACCTGAAGAAACAGGCAGGTACTGTGCAGACTCTGAGATAATGTTCTCACCTTTAGGGATGAGAAATAAAAATTCAACATGAGGCTAATTGTGTATTTTGGGACATACTAACAAACAGTGGTATTGTTTTATAGGATAAGGGCGCCACTCAGGAGAATAGCACTGATATCGTTATCGGTATGTCTGTTGAATCTCGGTGCTGTAAGGTGCGGAGAACCACTGATCTCCCCAAAACCGGTGGTAAAGACCACCTACACATACAAAAGAAAATCCTCAGCACACGAACGTGATGTAACAACAATCATTAGAATGCATAAGTGTGAGCACAGAATTCAATACAGAAAAGTAAAGTACACCTGTACCGCACTCGGAAATACACGAGGAGAGACGTCTGGAGATGGATCACTGCGTATAACGATTCAGAGACAGAGTGATACATTCGGACTCTTTTGGATAAACACACAACTGTAGAGGACGTCGCAAGAATCAGAACCCCTTGTGGGTTGGAAGTATCACCCCAATTAAAAGAGAAACGTACAGAGAACATAGCCTTGATAAAGTCGCGGGACGATTTCCCTGTTAGCGACGAAACACGTGTCGGCTGTTTGGTGATTCAAGGAATAAAAGAAAAGAACAAGAATTTACTTTTCTGTATTGAATTCTGTGCTCACACTTATGCATTCTAATGATTGTTGTTACATCACGTTCGTGTGCTGAGGATTTTCTTTTATTTTGGGACATAGAATAATTGGGCAGGGTATTAGAAAACATAGATGAATTGATGAAGTTGTAAGAAATGACAATACAAATTTGTACCATATTTTGAAGATCGAACTAGCAATTTGAGGAAATGCTTATAGAAGTCTGACTATGCAGCAGTGTACAGTCCAGGAGCAAATACTGTGTGACAGGCTGTCTCTGTCCAAGTTGATTTTCAAAGACAGTGTTAACGCGAGAGAAAGTGAAAGAGATGTCCTAGATGAGTTTATAGCCTGTGAAATAGCAGAGGAAAGAGTGGGATAAGGAGAATGAAAAAAATGGTCACCTGATGTGGTGTTGCAGGGGGTGGCAATGAAAATAAAGGGAGGTTGGAAAAGGAAGGTAGGCTATAAACAAGAGTGCAGGAAATACTGGATTGTCAGAGCCTTAGGAAACAAAGGCTTAATCTTTCAAAGGCAATAGGTTGGTTCCACCTAGTGAGATGACAGATCTTATAAGTGATATAGCTTATCAAGGGCATTTAGGTATCTGAAAAACAAAAAAGAGGCTGAGGTTGAGCTATTGTTGGCTGAGTCTGGATGCAGAAACTGAGAAAGCTGTAAGAGATTGTGTGGAATGTCTACACAATGACAAAAAGCACAAACCTAGGGAGTAACTCATGGTTGTCAGGAGGTTACCAGAGGAACCTTGGAAAGACATACCATTAGAGAGATTGGGGACACTGCATGGAGAAAGAAGTCAGTAGTATGTTAATGTATTGACTGACATGTACTCGAGTTGGACAGAGGGAAGGAATGTTATAAAGTTATTTTTGATGTGTTTAGTCAGAGAATCTGCTTTAAATGATCTTAACGAAAAATGGTGCTCAACTAGTGTCAAGTTAGATGAAGGAAACCTTAAGGAAGAGGGAAGTCAAGTACCTGAAATGTGTACTTTATCTCCTAGAAGCTAATTGATGGTACAGAGGCTTAACAGAGTAAATAAGGAGGATATACAAATTGTGAATGGTAATGGGAAGAAGTGGAGAGAACTGTTCACTAGTATTGCAATGTATAGGTTAAATACCCCAATCAACCACAAGAAAGTTGTATTCAAATTATTCAGATGCAGAAGGCCAAACACTTTGATTTGTCTAACATGGATCAATATTAGAGGTTGGGTCTGGTAGTAAGTATTTTTCTGACCCATTGCATTGTGATTATATGCAATATAAATGCTGTTTTCCAAGAAAGATATTCCAATGCATCTTGTATATTGGTTTAAAGGGAGGCACCATGAGCTTTGTCAATATGGTGTAAAGTTTCCATGCAGGAATTGCAGCTAAGGCTGAAGGGAATGTTATCAACAAACCATTCGTGAATTGATTGATCACTCGATAGTGAGGATCACTAAATATTTGTCTTCTGAAGTGAGATAGGACTGCTAGGTGGCTTCTGATCAAGGAATGTTTGAGGCCTAACTTTGCTCGGTGCATAAGGTAAGAAAATATTTAATGAGCTTTTACAGACAGAGCTGACAGGAAAGAAGGCCTAGTTGCCTTTCAGAATCAGAATATTTTCCACTTCAGAGTGAATGTCTTAGATGTGGACTGAAACCTGCCAGCTTTTTTGATGAGTCTTTAATAATTTTAAGGAGCCAAATTCTAGATCCTAAGGGACCAATCCATTAGGTGAAGAGAGGGTGGATTGCGGTGAAGCACTGGTCCATTGTCATTGGTGAGGACATGAATGTGTGCCATTAAAGGGGAATGCAGACCCACTGGCATTTTGCTGTGGGTCTGTCTATCAATACCACCGTAGATAGTGAAATGAGCTGAAGGAGTAGTAGAGCAATCAGGAGAATGGGAAACAAGGAAATAACTAATATGAACAATACTATTGACACGAATAATAGTAATACATTTTAAATATTGCTTCTTTTTTCTCAGTTCAGGAATATTTGAGTATGCATTTTTCAAAAAAACAAACAGGGAGAAAGAAACAGTAGTATAATACATGGGTTACATTTTGAGCAGCCCAGGTCTGATATGTAAAGCCCTGGATGGATAATTGTGACCGGATGGTCTAATACATAAACAAAGCCCAGCAACACGTAACACATGAGGGCGAAATAACATATGGTATATGTACAAAAACATGTGAATAACCGGATGAGATAAAAATTGATTTAATGGGGATAAAATAAAGAAAAATGAAGAGCTAATAGTTGTAGATTCAAGTGACGTGTAGAGAAAGGGGACCTAAAGAGGCTGTAGGGTATGTAGGTGGATATGTATGTTAGGGTGCATATTCTCGGCAAGACAGGAGTCAAGCACCAGGCTTTAGGAGACTGTGAAGTAAACTGCTGCTGAGTCTGATGTTTGTGCATACAGGGAGAGTACAAACTAGAGAAGGTAAGTGTCAAGGAATTTTGGGGGGTGGTTCCCCTGTTCGGGCTTCACAGCAGTTTAGTGTTAGCAAAATAATTGTTGAGGGAGTCCCAAATAGAGGTGTTGCGAACTATCCATGGTGAATTTTGCAGGGAGGCTTTATCTGCGCCTCTCAGGAAGGAGACCCAGTTTAGCCAGGAGCGAAAGTAGGAGGCTGCTGCGTTCTTCCAATTACCTAAAACTGTTTTACAGGCAGCAGTAAGAAGGATGTCAATTAAGAGGCTACCTTTACGGGATCGATATTTGGGTCAAGGAAACCTTTGATTAGGGTTAGGAGGTTCCGTTCTAGTTGGACCCCGCAGATGGAGTGAATAAAGCTCAATACAGAGTCCCAGAATGGGGAAACCGCGCTACAGTGAAGGAGGAGGTGGGGGAAGATCCCCAGTAGGGTCATTATAGTTCCAGTAAGATGGATTCTCTACGAGGGAGAATTTGTGAAGACAGGCTGGAGTTCAAAAGGTCCTGTGTAGTAGCTGAAATTTCGTCTGCGAAAGGGAGGGAGAGATTTTATACGAGACCACTGACTTCCATATTAGGTGCCAGGACACCATTGTAACCGACCCTGTGGAGTCCCACTTTTTTTTGGAGTCTTGAGGAGAGGATAGACGACTTCGGCTGTACGAGATGACAGAATTTGGAGGACTGGTGACTGGATTTATTAACGGTTAGGATGGTTTTGGTAAGAGAAGGGTCTTTATTTTGGGGTTTCAGTTTAGATACACAGTCTTTAAGCTGCAGGAAATCGTAGAAGTCTAGGTTCTGTAAATTGAAGTGGTTTTGTAATTCCCAAAAAGATAGTGGGGATTGTGGAGGCCCTAGATCCTTCAAGAAGTCAATGCACCTAGAGGCCCAGTGAGGCCAGCAGACTGGAGAGCCTTGGGTTTTAATTTTAGGGTTGTTCCATAGGGAAGCCTTATTCTAGTTGGAGATCGGGGTTTCCAGAATTCTATCAATTTTTAGGAGGGCCCTTTTGGTATTGTTGAAAATGTATTTACCCGAGGGCGGTGGTTTGGGATTGCTGGTTAAGAGAGAGATATAGTGGAAATCGCCTAGAAGTTCCCTCTTGATTGATAGCGAAGTGGGTGTATAGTCTGGAGATTGAGTGAACCAGAGGGAGCTCTGTCTGGCAAGGAAGGCGGTTTGATAGGTTTTAAATTCCGCCAGAATACCGCCTCCGAGATGAACCGGTAGACGCAGTTTTTTTTAGAGAAATTCTGGGTCGTTTATTTTGCCAGATGAATTTATTTATTAGTCTATCAGTCCTTTGTAGGAACCCATCTGATAGAGCTAGAGGCAGCATGTTTGCGAGGTAGTTGATGATGGGGTAATCATCATTTTGAGGGTCTCGATGCGGCCCCACCATGTGAGGAATTTAGGGTTCCAGCTCTCGAGCAGAGCTTCTACTATCTTCAGCAACTGGGCCTCATTATGGTGTAGAGATTCTAAGATATCCGAGTTGAACTCCAATCCCAAATATTTAACAAACTTCAGTTGCCAGGATAGACATGTGGAGACGAAGATGGAGCTGGAGCAGAGATTATTCAGAGCAAGGATTTCAGACTTGTCTTTGTAAAGTTTATAATTCGAGACTTGGGCATATTCTTCTACGGTCTGGAGCAAGGCAGAAATAGATTGGGTAGCCCTTTCGGACATAATTAAGATATCGTCAACGTAAGCCGCAACTTTCACTGTAGCATTATTGAAGGAGACACCATGTATGTGGGGGTTATTTCTAATCTTATGGAGTAAGGGTTCTAGGCTTAAGATGAATAGTGAAGGAGAGAGAGGGCAGCCTTGTCTTGTACCTCTTTCTAATTTATAATCTGGGGAAAGTAGACCTCCGGATCAAATTTTAGCTGACGGGCTACTGTAAAGAGCCATGATCATTTTGGTGAAAGGATCCCCCCCAAGTTAAATTTCCAGAGAGATTCAAGTAAAAATGTCCATGAGACCCTATTGAATGCTTTTTCAGCATCGAGGGTAAACGCAACCGTTTCAGTGGAAGCTGCCTTAGCCTTTTCAATGATGTGGCAGAGTATTATCATTAGATAGACTGTGTTTCATAAAACCCAATCAGGCGGGGGAGGGGCGGTTCCAGCCTCTTGCAGAGTATCTTGGCGTAGATCTTTGTATCTAGGTTAGAGAGATTGATCTATAGTTTTTGACCTGCATCGGGTCTTTCCCCTCTTTGCGGATTACGACAATAGTGGCTTCACTATTAGTGTCAGATATAATACCAGAATCGGCAAAGTGTTGGAAAAGGGTCAGAAGGGTCGGATTAAGTATATGAGCGAAAGTTGTGAAAAAGGTAGCTGTGTATTCATCTGGACCACGGGCTTTATGGGATTTCAGAGAGCGGATTGCTATATCGATTTCTTTAGGAGTAAATGGGGAACTCAGATCAGTTTTTTCTTGGTCCAAGATGGGTGGGAGGGGTATGTCCCGGAGATAGTCTGCACAGAAAGATGCTGTGATCATGCAGTCATCTGTGTATAAAGATTGGTAGAAATATTTGAGTATTTCTAGTATTTTCTGTGGTCTAGTGTGGGTGATATCTTTGACAGTGAGGGAATCGATTCCCTTGTGGTTCTGTTTGTGTTTCAGGTAGGAGGCTAGTGTTTTCCCTGCTTTGTTTGTGTCACAACTTTTTATGCTTTTGTATTTGTTGACCCATACTCCCGCTCTTTCGCTTAGGATTCTACTGTATTCATACCTTTTGTTAGTGAGGTTTAATAGGGTTTGGGGATTCGAGTTAAAAAATGTGGTCAGTCTCCAGTGTTTTGATTTCTATTCTAGGTTCAGAAGTTCTTTATTATGCTCCTTGTTCATTTTGGTTTGAATGTTAATAAGGGCCCCCCTTACCGTAGCTTTCAGGGCATCCCAGTGGTTGGACGGAGAGGCATCAGAGACTAGGTTGTCATTCAGGTAATTTAGAATCTTTTTTTCAATCGCCTCCCTTGAGGCAGCATCTCTAATTGACTCGTCATTGAATCTCCATATCTTACTCTGGGTAGTCACATTAGTACCAGTGAGAGAAAGAGTTATGACCGATTGGTCTGAAATTAGTCTTGTCAGTATGTCGGTTTGATCAATTAGGTGAATATGGGGTTTAGATATCATTAGGTAGTCTATTCTGGAATATGAGTTAAGGGGATTATAGAAGATGGTGTAGGCCCTGGTGTCTGGGTGTTGAAGTCTCCAAAAATCGCATAGACTGAACCTAGCGCATAGTTTGTGTAATGATTTGTGTGCCCTAGATGGTTGGAGAGAGGACCTGGACTGCCTGTCAATGGTAACATCCATGGGGAGGTTGAAGTCGCTACAAAGAATAACGACATCATCGGTAGGTATTTTGCTCAGGGGTAGTGTTAGAGAATCCCAGAACTCAGGGTCATCCGTGTTCGGGCCGTATACATTGAGTACATGGAAATGTCCTGAGTTTTTTGCAAACTTCGTCAGGGCCAATCTTCCATTATTATCAATCAAGTATGACTCGGTGGACAGGCCTGAGTTCTTAGAGATTAATGTGGCCACCCCAATTCCTTACTTTCATTGGGCGAGCCAATAACGTCAGCGATCCAGCTCTTTCCAAAGTTCTCAAGCCCTCCCTGGGTCATTTTTGTTTCTTGTAGCAGGATTGCGTCCGGTTTCAACCTAAAGAGGAAGTTTTTAGATTTTTTTTCCGTTTGATTTGGTGGTTAAGATCCTTCACGTTTAAAGATATAATTTTTAAGTTTCTATCTAGTGGGGGGTTATTCATAGCGAAGAGATGCAGGCATGGCTATGTGAGTACGAGGGTAATCTTTGGTATGAGTTGAGAGTAAGCCGAGGGCAAGTAGTGCAAGATGTGGATGTAGTCTGGTAACGTGTGATGGAGACTGAGCCAGTGAAAGTGGTAAGAACAAGGTGGGGAATATGACACGTTGCATAGGCTACAGGTTAAGACATAAACAAAGATGCAGCATCAGCGAAGTGCAAGTGTACATCTAAGCTAGCAATAAACCTATAGCTAAAGGAGGCAAAAAGGAAAATGGAAAAGGAAAAAAAAACAGGAGGGGAAGGTAACCCAAACTCCCATAAACCCCCAACAAATGTTGTAAGAGAGGGAGACGACAGCGGGTGAGAGCCGCCGTCTTGGCAATGACAAACAGCAATGAAGTAACCGGAGCATGGAATCATGTGGGCAGAAGAGAAGAACAAACTTAGTGTGTTGCAGCAATATGCTATAAAGAAGGGCAACAGGCTCTAAATCTCACATATTATACCTTATAGTGTATCTGTAGCTCAACAATCAAAGCGCCAGACCTTGGGGAGGGGGCGGAGGGTGGGGGAGCTCTGTAAACAGTATAAAGGAGTAAGCCTACTAGGCTGTGGAAGTATGATTCAGTACAGTTCACAGCTTGTGTGAGTTACAGTAAATTAGAAAACATTTTTGCCTAATGTGTTGTTAGGAAAGGATATGAAACCAAGCGTTTCTGTATGGGATGAATCAAGTCTTGGCAGAGGGAGCAGGTCCTGTATCTGTCATAATAGATCCTCTGTCGTCTAGGAACAGATGGAGGTCCTTTGGGTTGGTAAAGATGTGGTTCTTAACATTAACAGTGATTTTGAATTTCGTCAGTCTAATGAGCGAGAATTGAAGGTTTAATGACTTGAGTTTGGGTCTGAGAGCAAGGAAGCCCTTCCTTGTTTCCAGTGTAGGTCTTGAGTGGTCTTGGGATACGTAGATTTTATGGCCTTGCCAGAGTATGTGATTGTTTTTGCACACGTAGTTGAGGATCATCTCTGCATGTTGGTATCTCAGGGGACGACATACGATCTGTCTGGTGACGTTTCTACCAGCAGGCCTGAAGGAAGGAACCTGGTGCGCTCTTTCTAGTTCAAAGTATTTTTTAGGAGAGGCCTGTCATTTGGGGAAGCCAGTTCTCCAGGAAGTCCAAACATGAGGCAGATGGGTCCTCTGATCCTGCTGGCATTCCAAACATGCGCAGATTACCTCTGCGGTTACGATCCTCCAATTCAGCTACATCTTTCTTCAGCGCATCTGTAGTGATTTGTAGATTGTGGATGTCTCTTATTGAGATATTGGATTTGTCCTCTAGTGTGCTGATGCGGCCCTCCGCCTCGGATACTCTGTTGTTGATGGAACCAAGTTCGGATTTGATGGAGCACAGATCCTGTTGCATGACGTCCGTGTTGAGTTTGGTATATTTCGTAAGATGGTGAACCTTGTCCAGTTTTTTTAGTATCATGTCCATTGTGTTGCTCACTTCGCTCTTATTCTTGATTGGAGAGCCAGGTAGCGGAGGTTCCGCTTTGGCAAGCTTATTCCCTGGTTTGGACTCCTTATCGGTCATGGCTTACCCTGAGGCGGGCCGAGGCTGGTTGAACGCCAGATTGTACCTCTTTTTTGGCAAATGCAGGACAAAAGCGGTTGAAGCGCAGAAAGTGGGTCGTCGCCCTGTGGAAGAGAACACAGACGACCAGCGTTGAGGTATGTACAGAGGCGCAGCGATGGGGGTAATCTGCTCAGAGTTGCCAGAATCGCCAGATTATCAGTAGGCTTGTTGTGGCGTATGCAGGGCTAGTATGTTGCAGCACTGAAGGTGTAGGATTGTACAGAGGTGAAGTGATGGGGTAATCTATTTAGATTTAACAGATTAGCCTGAGGGTTGCTGAGTTTATGGGGTACTGTGGTGATCCTCTATGAGCAGGTCCTGGGAAGGGGGCTGTCTAGTGCCCTCTGCTAGCGTGCAACCAGTGCTTTTCTTCTTGTTGAATAGGAGAGGTGGGGGACCCCTAGGCACTGGGGGACCCCTAGGCACTGGGGCTCCCTTCCTCCCCACAGGCGTGTTGAACAAATTCATCTCAGAGATACTCTTCTATAGCCTATAAATTATGAGGGCAGCAGCCATGTTATGGTCAGTCAAAACGAGATTTCATCTAGTTTGATCTGTCCTTTGATTGTAGGTGAATAGGACCTGTTGAGTGGTCAGAGCTGAAGGAGAACTGCTGCATGAGGAAAGGGCTCACGGGCCGGAGGTCTTACTTGGCACTAGCGGGAATCGCGGGTTGTCCGAGGTAGCACTGTGGTGTCCGCCATTTTGAGGGTCCAGGCATGTCAATCCTCGCGGGCGCTTACAAACTCGGTGTAAGAGCAGACATCGAGCTCACTGTTCATGGCGGCATCTTCATCAAAAGGTACCCTCGACCTTCCGCTACTCGAGCCAGGTGCTCTGTGACTCCGCTCGCATCATTGTCCTGTGGGAATTCACCGCTTATCTGCTGCGACGGCGGGAGCAGCGCATCTATGCCGCCATTCACCGCGCCATCCAAGCCATGCCCCCAATATTGCTTCTTTTTAATTGTACACATTTTATCAGCTTCTGAATGATGGGGGGCTAGAAGGGCACTCTGGGGTGCCAATGAGTGATTTGCAAATATCATTGTTACTCACTGAGCTATTTGCATAGGCAAGTATCCCACACCATTGCATTGAAAACACATCCATACAGTGCACAAACACCACCACCTACTACCAGAGAACATTAATTTGAGTTCAGAGGTTTTGCATTCAGGGGCAGTGCAGGGGTACCCCAGTCTATGAAGATCAGTTAAATGACGTGATGCTCCTATTCACAGCAGGACATCTTGTGCTCAAGGGGTCTGCTTGTTTGTTGTCTGAGATGGTAAGAGCTTGATGGTTAAGAGAATGTTGGGGCGCAAGAGTCCAGTGCCATACAGCTTGGGGTTCCTCTGACAAAAATGGGAAACTGTGGTCCTCCTTGCTTTTGTATTTAAAAAATGTAAGTAACATTACCTATATGAAACCTTTGAGATTTTGACACAGGGCAGGAAAACATCCATGGATGGAAAACAATCATGCACTCCAGTACACCGATGTAAAACTTGGTTTCCTCTGGTGTACAGAGACCACTGGTGGTTAGCTCCTGTAAGAGGGTGCCACAACCTTTGAGGAATGTCCCCTTGAATAAGTAGAAATTGGATGTAAGCAATTGAAAAGATGGACCTCTGCGTGACTCCTAGGATCGATAACACTAGTGTAGTGATTTTCTCAGCTATGGAGCAGTCACCCGTATTAAGGCATCTCAACCACCCAAACCGTCTCAAGTGACAACTAGTACACTACATATAAAGTTGGCTATGTGGAATCTGGAGAACCAGAATGTTACTGAAACCAGGTGGGCCATGTACTGCCTTACTGTACATTCAGTCTTTGTCTGTAACCTGAAGGCAAAGAAGTTTCAATTTTGAGCTCTTTCTTCATAGGTGTAAACAGTCACCTCCTACATGAAGACTCTGGACAGAGAAGGATAATGTTACTTACCCAGTAAGCATCTTTCTTGGCATGTAGAGCTGTAGATTCACATGCTTTGCATACTCCTGCCATCTAGTGTTGGGTCCGGATGTTTGCAAGTTGTTTTTCTTCGAAGAAGTCTTTCCTAGTCACGAGATAAGGTGACTCCTCCTTTCGGTGATAGTGCGCATGGTCATCGACTCCATTGTTAGATTATTTTCCTGCAAGAGGGCGAGAATGGAGTAAGTAAGTGTAGTATAGAGATGTCCATGCGTATGAATGTATAATTAAGAACTGCAACAACTAAAGGTACCCGGGGAGGCGCATGTGAATTTACACTCTACATGCCAAGAACAGATGCTTACTGGGTAAGTAACATTATCCGTTCGAGGCATGTGTGCTGTAGATACACATGCTTTGCATAGACTATAAAGCAGTATACTCCCAAAGCGGTGGCTAACCTGTAGATGTTGCAGTTGTTTGAAATAGTGTTTTTAGTACTGCTTGGCCTACATTAGCTTGTTGACGTGCTAACACATCTACACAATAGTGTTTGGTAAATGTGTGTGGTGTAGTCCATGTAGCTGCTTTACATATGTCAGCTAGAGGGATGTTGCCTAAAAAGGCCATTGACGTCCCTATTTTGCGAGTGGAATGCACTCTAGGGGGTATGGTTAAAGTTCTTTTAGCATTAATATAGCAAGTTTGAATGCATTTTACAATCCATCTGGCAATACCAGACTTTGAAATAGGATTGCCCTTGTGGGGTGGAGCAAATGCAACAAACAGTTGTTTTGTTTTGCGAAAGTCTTTTGTTCTATCTATGTAGTATAGTAAAGCTCTCTTAACATCAAGCGTGTGAAGAGCGCGTTCTGCCACAGAATCAGGTTGATGAAAGAAAACTGGTAACTCAACCGATTGGTTTATATGAAAAACAGAAACTACCTTGGGAAGGAATTTTGGTTTGGTACGAAGAACTATCCTATCTTTATGTAGCTGAAAGAAAGGTTCTTCTAATGTTAATGCCTGCAGCTCACCAACTCTCCTCAGTGATGTGATAGCAATGAGGAATGCTTTTCCATGAGAGGAACTGTAAAGGACACTTGTGTAATGGTTCAAAAGGTGGACCCATGAGCCTTGTGAGAACAATGTTGAGATTCCATACTGGGGCAGGGGGAATCCTTGGTGGTATTACCCTTTTTAAGCCTTCCATGAAGGCCTTAATTACTGGGACTCTGAATAGTGACAAATGTTGTCTATTTTGTAAGTACGCAGCTATTGCTGCAAGGTGCAAACGAATAGACGTGTAAGCCAGGCCGGTTTGTTGCAAATGTAACAAGTAACAAATAATGTTTTGTATAGAAGCATCTAAAGGATTGATTTTGTTGTTATTGCAATATACAACAAATCTTTTCCATTTTGCGGCATAGCAAGCCCTGGTGGTAGGCTTTCTTGCTTCGTTTAGAATATTCATTCAGTCTGGTGGAAATATTAAATAACCAAACTCTATGACTTCAGGAGCCAGATCGCTAAATTCAGTTCTTTGGGATTTGGATATCTGATTTTTCCATGTCTCTGTGTGAGGAGACTGGAGTTAGGTGTAGTTTCTGATGTGGAACTAGTGACCGCTCTAACAGGGTGGTGTACCGTGGTTGAGGAGGCCATGTGGGAGCTACCAGCATTAGTGTGAGAGATGTTTGCCTGAGTTTCCGAACTACCCACGGAATGAGCAGGAGAGGCGGAAAAGCGTAGGCAAATGTCCCTGATCAGTTCATCATAGGGCATTGCCCTTTGATAGCGGGTGTGGGTACCTGGAGCCGAAGTTTGGGCATTTTGCGTTTTCGGCTGTGGCAAATCGGTCTATTTGTGGAAACCCCCACTGTCGGAAGTAAGGAAGGAGAACTTTGGGGTGAAGTTCCCACTCGTGAATTTGTTGTTTTCTCCTGCTGAGGAGATCTTCAATTTGATTGTTTACTCCTGGGAGATGTTCTGCCAGAAGATAAATCTTGTGATGGATCGCCCAATTCCAAATGGCTTGAGCTAGTGTTGATAATTGGAGAGAGTGTGTCCCACCTTGCTTCTGCACATAATACATTGCTGTCATATTGTCCGTTCGGACTAGGATAGTTCTGGCAAAGAGCTGAGTCTGAAAAACTTTTAGTGCTAGGAAACACCTAAGAGCTCTAGATAGTTGATGTGGAGAGTCCTGTGCTTGTTGCTCCACATGCCTTGTATTGTGTAATTTTTTAGATGAGCCCCCCAACCTGTTAGAGATGCATCTGCTGTGAGCACGATTTGTGGAACAGGGTCGATGAAAGGCCAGCCTGCTGATACGTTTTGTGGGTTCCACCACTGCAGAGAGCGATGGGTGCGGCCGTCTACCAACACTAGATCGGTCAATAGACCCTGTGATTGATTCCACTGATGTGCTAAGCATTCTTGTAGGGGGCGCATGTGAAGCCTCGCATGGGGTACAATTGCGATGCAGGAGCCTTCATTCCGAGTAATTGCATGAACACTCTGGCTGCTAATGCTTGGTTGGGTTGAAACTGTAGAATGGTAGCTTGAATATTGTGTATTCTGGCTACATTGGGAGAGGCTAGAGCTTTGACTGCGTCTAGAGTAGCTCCTAGATAAGACTGCATCTGTGATGGATGCAGGTGAGATTTTTGTGCACTGATGGTGAAACCCAGTTGATGAAGTAGATCTATTGTGATCTGTGTGTGTTGCAGACAGTTCTGGTAAGTGCTGGCTTAGATAGGGGAAGACGTGAATTTGTTGTCTTCTGAGATGAGCAGCAACCACTGCCAAGCATTTGGTAAAAACTCTGGGCGATGTAGTCACTCTGAAGGGAAGTACCTTGAACTGGTAATGCTTGCCTGCTATCACAAATCTCAGGTATTTGCGATGAGCCGGATGAATTGGAACATGAAAATATGCGTCTTTTAAATCTAGAGTAGTCATAAAGTCTGCTCTTTGTAAAAGTGGGAGCACCTGTTGAAGTGTCACCATGTGAAAATGCTCTGACAGTATGTAGTGGTTTAGCTCTCTCAGATCTAAAATAGGTCTTCGGAAACCGTCCTTTTTGGGGATGAGAAAATACAGAGAGTAAACCCCTGAGCCTTGGTACTGTATGAGAACTGGCTCTATTGACCCTTTTAGTAAGAGGGACTGGACCTCTTGTTTTAGCAAATGTATGTGTTCTGGAGATAACTTGTGAGATTGTGGTGGAATGTTTGGGGGGATTGCTGGTAAGCTCCAGGCAATAGCCATGTTGGATAATTCCAAGAACCCATTTGTCTGATGTTATAGACTGCCAAATGGGGAGAAATTGGTGAAGTCTTCCCCCGACAGGTATGGTATAATCGGGGAGAAGCGTGGGTAAGTCACTGTTTGTTGGGGGAAGGGGAGTTACGAGGTGTGTTGCCCTTACCCCTACCTTTGAAGTTGTTGCCCCTATAACCTCCTCAAAAAAACCTCTGGAGGGAGAGGACTGGTTATTACCTTTGTAAGTGGAGGTATTTTGATCTGGGGAAGTTGTTTTTGACCCTCCTCTGTAGAAGGAGCACCGAAAAGAATCTCTGTTGGATGCAGTTTGAAGTGCTCCCATAGATTTAGCGACTTCAGTGTCCTTTTTCATCTTTTCTAACGCCTGGTCAACGTTAGGGCCAAATAGGTGTTCCTTATCAAAGGGTGTGTTAAGGATGGATTGTTGGACCTCAGGTTTAAAACCTGAGATCCTTAACCAAGCGAGTCTCCTGAGCATGATGCTGGTGTTAATCTCCCTAGCTGGGGTGTCTGCAGCATCTAGAGCACATCGGATAGAGGAATTAGAAATGAGCTTACCCTCATTTACCAAGTCCAGTGCTTTATCCTTATGCTCATCTGGGAGGTATTAGAAAAGTTGTTCCATTTCATCCCAGTGTGCCCTATCATACCTAGCTAAAAGGCCTTGGGTATCTGCAATGCGCCATTGATTTGCTGCTTGAGCAGCTATGCGCTTGCCAGAGTGGTCAATTAGTTTGGACTCCTTATCTGGTGGAGGAGCATCCCCTGAAGTTTGAGAATTCACTCGCTTACGAGCGTTTGATACCACTAGGGAATCTAAAGGCAACTGTCCTTTGATAAAGATGGAGTCTGTAGAAGAGGCTTTATATTTTTTGTCCACTCTAGGAGTTAAGATGCGGGCTCTGACTTGGTCTTTAAAAATTTCTTGAGCATGTCGCATCATGCCTTTAAGCATTGGGAGTGATTGTGATGACCTATGGGTGGATGCTAGTGTCTCAAACAAGAAATCTTCTTCTAGTGATTCTTTGTGGCACTCTCCCCCATGGTAATGTGCAGCCCTGGCAATGAGTTCATGGTGTGATGCATTGTCGTCTGGAGGAGATGGTTTGGTTGGGTACAAGTCTGGATCGGTGTCACCTGGTGGATCCAGGGTGTAATCTGTCCATGGATCCATTGGAATATTTATCCCTCCATCATCTGCATCATCAGCGTCATGATGAGATTGAGGAGAATCTTGAGGTGTAATCTGCAAAGGATTCTCAGGTGGTGACGGAGGTGCTGGAAAATGAAAAGGACTTGTAGCCACAGTTTTTTTCTTCAAGGGGATTTTGTAAGAAATGTCCTCTTTTTGAAGCTTGCGTTTCTGAGGTGGTTTTATGTGATTGATATCAGGGTTGATATGCAGTCTTTTTTGCTTTGGATCGGGTGTTAATGGAATAATGTCCACTTTTGGATCCGAAGGGGTATCTTTATGTTTCGGTGCCAGTGTTTTCGGTGCCGACGGAGGCTGGCCTTTCGGCACTGTTAGGTTTTAAATTCCCATCCCTGCCACGCACTCACTCTACATTAAATTAGGTTAGCAATGTGTGGCTAAATAGATGCCATTTGTATTCACGTTTTGCAACCCATTGAGTTATCCCAGTAATGTGCAGGCTTCAGTTAGCGAGTGTGACTCCATTTTCCATTTCATAATACTTATTAGGCTGCTTAGACTGTGCCTGAGTCAGGCCTCATTACTCGTATTGCTTGCCTCAGCAGAACACTGTATTTCGTTATTATTTTTTCTTTCTGTTCAAGGCTATTTTTCGACTTACTAATGAATAGGCCGTTCTGCCCTCGCATACTTA
Source organism: Calotriton arnoldi (assembly GCA_963921515.1). Classification (NCBI taxonomy): domain Eukaryota; kingdom Metazoa; phylum Chordata; class Amphibia; order Caudata; family Salamandridae; genus Calotriton; species Calotriton arnoldi. The sequence continues at coordinate 1,329,756 of CAWUFW010005044.1, read as the reverse complement.
TCCGAATGTGTAGTTTCTGCTCCCACGTTAGGAGATGCCGAGACCCAGCACTGTGGCCTTGGATTCCTGATAAAATGTACCCATCTGGCAGGTGTTAGCTCATGCTACTGTGCCTCTTTGTTCATGATCGGCCCAAGCCGGTAGTTTTCCATTGGGGGCGTGGTTGGGGGCCTCTCGAGAGGAATGATTACTCAGTGTGAGCTGTTGGGGGGTCAGTCCCTCGGCAGACATCTTAAGGTGGAGGTCATGATGGACTCCTCTGCAGAGCATTACTAATAAATGTAAGTTTGTATTCTCTACTGTCTGACCGACTCTTCATTCTTGGGAAGGCATAGCAGGTGGTTGTAAGAAAACCAGAGTGGCCCTAGAGGGCCACTTCCTTCCGTGCGAAAGGTTTCGGCTCCGAAGGTTGCTTTGCTTTCGGTGCAGGAGATTTCGGCTCCGAGCCCAGCTTATGCTTGGAGCCGGAGGCTTTCGGCTCCGAGGAGGGTTTTTGTCGACTCGGTACCGAGCAGGAAGTCTTGACTGGTGGTTTTGGTGCCGGGCCCAAGGGCGCGGCGTCTGAAACGTCGTCTCGGTACCGACCTTGGCCAGAAGGCAGAGGTGGTGCCTTAGCCTTATGTGTCTTCAAGATAGTTTGTGAGGGCAAGGGGCCTTTGGTACATATGACACCTTGACCCTGCGGCAGTTCTTCGGCGTTGAGGTCTATCTCGAGTTCTGAGCCTGAATCTTGTTCGGAGAAGGCTTCCTCCTCCTCTACTGCCGATGCCTCAATATCTTCTTGGCCGGAGTCTTCACCGAAGATGTCTGGCGTGTCGTCGATTCTTTGACGCTGCATCTCCCGACGTCGAGCCCGACGATCACGAACAGTCTTCTTTGATCGAAACGATCTGCAAGTGACTCAATTTCCTTCTTTGTGCTCGGGTGACAAGCACAAGTTGCACACTTCATGTGAGTCGGTGCGCAGATACTTCGCGTGGCACCGAGGACAGAATTTAAACGTCCGATCCATCGACGGAGAGCTAACCGAGCACGGTTAGGCCTCGAAGGCCGTCCACAAAGCTTTCTGATAGAAGGTCGATTCCGATGTCGAAAAACGATAGGCGGAGAAGTGGGAACACGTACGGAAACAATACCGTCGAGGTAGAGAGGATTGCACGTCGAGGGGGAACCCGAAAAACGGTTTCGAACTGGAGCGCAGCAATATACATCCGAACCCGATGGCAGAAAAAACCAATCTGACAATGGAGTCGATGACCATGCGCACTATCACCGAAAGGAGGAGTCACCTTACCTCCTGACTAGAAAAGACTTCTTCGATGAAAAACAACTTGCAAACATCCGGACCCAACACTAGATGGCAGGAGTATGCAAAGCATGTGTATCTACAGCACACATGCCTCGAACACATAATTATTTGGTATTGTATAAGACAAGGCTTGTCTGCATTGAGGGACAAGCCTCATTGTTCTACAGTGTTTAGAGGACAACTACTCAAAATTGGCCGCCAACACAGCTAACTTGCACAATTGGCAAAAAAGGAGCATCTATTAGTCAGTTAAGAAGGCGAGGAAGTTGTCAGCTTGGCTCAGAGGTGAGGCCACAAGGCAGTGTGCTCAATACTGATGTACAAGAATGACCAGTAGCCGCTAATATAGAAAAGGCCATGATAATTTGAAAGTACTAGGATACCCTTAATAGCTCACTTACACAGGCTTCAGATGAGAATATAGATAGGTTTTGGAGACTCTACATATGCAGACTTAAACAGAGGATGGAAAATTAAAACTTGTTGAGCCCCCCAGCAGTCATCCCTAAAATACCCAGATTAATCGAATTTGATGATGCATGGGCCCACTTGACTCAACCTACGGCGTCTGCACAAAGGCATGGAGAGTGCTAAATCTCTATGGGGTTTCAATAAGCGAATACATGGGTTTAAGAAATATGGTCCCCTCTGATACACATTGACAATCCTCCAGCTGGCTAGGGCAGCCCAGTTCAAGGAGATATCTATTTTATGCTATGCAGAGTACACCGTTCTGGATCCCTGAATCATTTTATTGACAGGGCTGTCTAAGTTACAATGCACAATGTTGGAGGACGGATAGTGCTGCAATACTTCAGAGGTCATTATTGGGCCACTGGTCTTTTATTTCATAGACCTGTTAGTCAGGGAGGATTTAAATTGAGGATTATGGTTTAAGAATGGTGTTGCAAGCCCAAATGTCGGCATGGATAATTACCAAAGAAACACCCTTGTGGTATTTATCTTAATACAGGTGACAATTGCTGAAGACCTCAGCACACAGGATCGCATTGGGATTAACAAATTAGGGGATGTATGTGGCTGGGAACACAATTTTCCAGAACTGCATTCATTATTTGAATTATCTGCATCTGAATTCCAACAGTACTCGCAGGTGAAGTATAAGCTATTGGATCAAAGGATTGACTGGGACACTTCACCAAACCACTCTATATTAGAAGGCAAAATATTAATGGACGAACTTCAGAATGGGGCTGTTTTTGGAACATATAAAACTGTCTTTCATAATTAACCAGACATACCTGTGGTACAGAGTGATGGATAATCTGGGGAAGTGTGACGAAGATTGAGATGAGACTATACAATACTCCTGGACAGTAGTAATACATTCACATTTCAGAAAAATTCAGATTATGATCCTTTGCAGAGCTTATTATAATACATCACAATAATACCAAAAGGGGCTGGTCATCGACTTGACAACTCAGATGCCATAGGCAAACGGCCACATTTTTTTTACTCGCTGTTGAAATGCCCTGAATAAATGAATTCTAGTCAAGAATACATACTGAATTCGTAAGGATTGTCAGAATAAGATTTGACTTATGCCCCATGATGGCAGTGCTAAAAATGAAGGGTGATCTGGTACTTAACGGATACAAAATGGGCCTGAGGATTGTTGGGCAAGCTGACATGCGCATGTGGCAGAGAGGGATGGATTAGTGTATTGTGACTCAAAAATCAATCTACATAGGGCGTGGCTGCTCAAAGTAATGGGATAAGGTGTGGAAAGCATGAGAACACAATTAAAGCAGACAATGAGGCATTGGCCATTGACTCCCTGGGACAAACCATCTGCGGAAAAGTTATACTGTGATGAACCCAGCGAGGCTATTGTTAAAGTCTATTGTGGCAGTATGATATAGGCATGTCATCTTTATTACTAGAACAAAAGGTATGGTGTTTTCAGTTTAACAATTGAAATAGTGCCCTTGATTTATTTACACTTTCTTTGATTCTTTGTACCATAATAATTTGGTTCAGTAATAAAAAAAGAAATCTTTGGTTGCCCTGGTGGCAGCCAGGTTTCCGACAGGGATGAAAATTGCAGATCTTCCCTTATCACCATCTGGCATAAGGTTGTTTTTGTCTTAGAGTCTGGTATAGATAACTTCTCTGCAGCTAGGTTAGGAACTTTGGATATGTCTCTATAGATTGTGATGCAGGATGTCCTAGACATGTTTGCCAAAAAAGGATTACCCATCAAAGGGCATGTCCATAATCCTCCCCTGCATCTCTTGTGAAAATAGGCAGGCAGTAGGTAGCCACCTTTATAATCCAAGAATGGCCATGCCACCCAGCTCTTTAAAGTTGATGGCTAATATATCTTTGAAATACCTAATGTAAAAAGCTTTTTGCAGAATCATGTCTATGAAAGGGCAATGTCATGACAGAGATGGTGATAGTATCAAGCAAAGATCACAGCAGTGTTAGCTGACTTCAAAGAAGTGGACGCAAATGTATTGACCCTTTTACCTGCAGCCTTTAATTTCCTGCCTTTACTGTTGTGGAAATCCGTGCACAGTTCAGCGAGTTACTGGACTGACACTATGAGTCAGCAGAGACAACACAATGAACCTTTGTTTGGTTCCACAAGCACGCTGGTGCTATGTGCTTTGTAGTTGATCTCCATTTGGGTTACCAGGATGGAAAAAGTGGCTAGGTTTTTTATGTAGTATATGAATTACTCCCACAGATGAGAGGGAATGAGAATCACTTTGATTGAAATGCTTGTCCTGGAGGTTGAACATAAAGTATTTCTTCTTTGTAGAAGATCTGGGTAAATCCCATCTTACTATGAGACTGTGTAACCTCCTATATCAATTGGAGAGGGCTTAGAGTGAAGTGTGCCGTTCACCATCCAAGGAGGTGCCTACTCACATTGCTGTCTTTAGTGAGGTCTGCCTCTAGTTTTGAGTGTGGGGTACCATTCATGTGGTGTTGAGAGGGACCCTCTTTTTCTTTCTCCTCCCCTAAGTTCTTGGGTGATAGAGGAACATGGATCTGTATGGCAGAGACAATGTCAGTACAAAAGGTGCATGCACTTGAGGGCCTGCAGCTATCATTGACTTCCAACTGAACTGGGCCCCATATAGAAGACAACTAGCATACAACAAAATAATTGCACCACCCCTGTTAAAGGGTTCAGCATTACGTGGACATTAGGAAACAGTTTATGCACTCTGGGTCTTTGTAGTAATAATGCAGGTTGTAGGGGAAGTAACAATGTTAAAAGACTCTTACTTCTTGGTCACAAAAACAGCCCTGCCAGTCTTCCACAACAAACTGAATATTCAGATCCTCTGGTTTCATGGCTCTTTCACCTTCAAAATCTTCATAGTTTTCAACATTAAGGAGGCTCTTCCCTCTTTACGTGTCTTAAGTCTCCTCCTCCTCCTCCTCTACCACCACCATCTCATCTGCTTAATGAGCAAGACGTGATCTAGAGGCTGAGGAGTCGCCCTGACTGAAATACTGTGTCATAGAAGGAAGACAGGACTAGTTTGTACAACTAGCGACAGTGTAGTTTGTACTGTTTTTGACCATCAATGAACTTTTTGGTGACGACCATGTGGTCACTCCCACGGGTTGGCAGCTGGTAACATTGTTGGAAACGGCACATCTCTCATTGAGGCACATCCCTCATTGAGGAGGTTATTGTTGAGCTTTTGACCCATTAGCAGAAGGGGTCCTTGTCCATGAAGAAGGGAAAGTTGACAAGCCGATCTTCAATGAGGGAGGCTGCCCAAAATGGCACTCATTAACAGGATGGCCATTGACGATGCTACTGTTTAGCTGATGGCAATTTTGGAACCAAAGTCATTTTCTGAGTCTGAGAGGGTGTCTTTTGTGGCCCTCAAAGGACCACAGTGATGGTCTGTGGGGTGAGCTAATTCCACCTTTAGACGTTAGCAATAAATGCTCTGAACATTAGCGTGGGATCCAACATATCTCTTCCACAGAAATGGTGAAGTGAATAAGTACCTTCAAAATAAAGAAATACAATCTCCTCATCCACCCGCCCGACACTTATTACCCAGAAATAGGGACAAAGTGGCTGGCAGTGAACCTGCAACTTGGAGCGGCAAGAGAAAATAAAAGAATGTATTAAAAGGTTCTTATAAGTTGTACAGGCTACAAAAATTCCCCATCTCATCAATTGCAGTAGATTTTGGGCTGATTCTAGATATTTTTCCAAAAGAGCATAACTCAAAAGAATTTTACTTAAAGTGCAGTAGGAAATTGGAGTAGTAGAAGAATCTTTTGGAAGTAGAACTTAATATCTGCCCCCCTAATTATTATCTCTGGTATCTTCCCTGACTCTTGGAAAACGGTCTCAGTTCTTACTCTTTTAAAAAAACCTAGTCTGGATCCCAGCGACACTAGCAATTATAGACCTATTGCTAGGATTCCGTTCCCTGCGAAGGTCCTGGAAAAAATCCTGAACACCCAACTAATAGCCTTCATTTCCTCGGAAGACCTGTTAGATACATCACAATAAGGCTTCCGACAGGGGCACAGCACGGAAACTGCCCTGGTTAAGGCAGCAGAGGAGCTCCGAGCAATACTGGAATCTGGTGCCAGAGCCGCCCTGATACTCTTGGATCTATCGGCGGCTTTTGATACCATTAACCATGATATCCTAATCGGAAGGCTCCTAGAGGCAGGAGTCAAGGACTCTGCCCTTAATCTGATTAAATCATATTTGAACAATAGGACTCAATATGTTCAGATTGGTGATTCATGCTCAGAACAGTTTACGCTTCCATGTGGGGTGCCGCAGGGCTCCTCACTGAGCCCCACACTGTTTAACCTGTATGTGACCCCCTTGGCCGATATCATTAGGCAGTTTGGCTTCTCGTTGGTCTCCTACGCGGACGATACCCAAATAGTGGTGTCTATCTCAAGCAATTTGGAGGAAACAGCGGACCGATTTAGCCAATGCATGTCCCGTGTAGACCAATGGATGAGTGCGAACTGCCTAAAGCTCAACGGAGGAAAAACAGAGGTTTTCCTGCTGGGCTCCGACAAATCTTTTTGGTCGCAGAACTGGTGGCCTTCGGGTATGGGAGCGCTTCCAGTCCCAGTTTGTAAGGTGAGGAATTTGGGTATCATCTTTGATGATAAACTGACTTTTCATCATCAGATTAATAAGGTCTCATCTTTGGTCTTCCTGACACTTAAGACAATCAGGAAAGTGTGAACTTTTATCCCCCCAAAAGCAGTAAAAACACTGGTGACCGTTCTAGCCTTAGCTAGACTCGATTACGGAAATGCCTTGTACGCGGGCCTTCAAAAACAGCATATGCTCAAACTCCAGCGGGCGCAGAACGCAGCCGCCAGATTGCTGCTGGACATTCCCAAATTCCAGTTCATTTCCCAGGGCTTAAGAAAACTGCACTGGCTCCCAGTGAAAAAGAGGATAGATTTCAAATCCCTATGCCTAGCTTACAAAGCTATGCACGGGACCGGTCCCTCGTCCTGAAACAACACTTCACCTGGTACCATCCAGTTAGAAACTTAAGATCATCACAGAGCAAACTCCTCCAAACACCCAAATTTAATAAAGCCCGTTGGGGAGGTAGAAGCTTTGTTCTGAGCACAGTGAAACTATGGAACTCTCTCCCGATAGACATCAAAAACAGCCCAACATTACTCTCCTTCAGCAAATCATTGAAAACTTGGCTATTTTCCAACTAAAATCACCTGTTCCCGTTATTTCCGGCAAACCTTTCCGCACAGCGCCTAGAAGCCCTCGGGCATTCGTGCGCTATATAAATTTTAAAATCAATCTTTATTGGCTGCTTTGTAATTCTTAGTATTAGGTGGAAAAAATGTGTAAAGTACTATGTTAATGACTCTATTCTGTCACTTGTGAGTTAACATTTCTACGGAGAACTCCCACTCTACTGATGGGGATAATTCAAGCATGTGACTAAATGAAAGATCGAGTGCTGCAGAAATTAGGTTAACTAAGGGAATGGTGGCCTTTTTCTGCCATCACTTTCCCTGGATTGTGTTAAATTGGAAGAACTCAAGTGGACTCCAAAATGCAACACCATGGATCACCGCACCTCATAGAACCTTTGATGCACAATGCTTACACTATTCACGGAAAATGTCTGAATCTTCCAAATTCTGCAATCTCTTTCAGCATTTCCATTACCTTGGAGTGCTTCATAGTGCTCTGAGAAAGCCAAAGGGTGGATGCTAGGGCTTCATAAATTACTGTAATTTACCTGCCTTCTGCTCTCGGCAATCCACAAATAAGTGACTTCTGCTGCCATACCCAGTGTTGAAATAATCCAACCACCTCCTCTTAACTTTTTTACTTTTACTTTTATAATTACTCAACAGCAAATAAAAGTAAAAAACATTGTCAAGAGCTCTAACTTTAACAAATGCGAGACCTATTTCATTGCAAAAGCGTGTTATAATAGCTTGCACGAATCCCGTGCCCTGCATATCCCGTCGTCACATTTAGATGTTTAGCCAGCAGCCCCTTGCATGCTTAGATTTTTAAGCAGATTATGTGCTACCTTGCTGGTTCCTAGGAAGGAAGTGACGAGCTCCCAGAATGGTTTCCTGTCAGAAGCAGCTGTCCGTAACAGTGCCCTTAGTGTCCTCGCTCCATCACAAGACACCCGAGGCAGGATTTCATGCCCATTGTATTTCCAGATTATTTGTGGCTGTTAGGTATGCCAAATTAGCATATCTCTTAAGGGAATCAGATGTTTGAATTTCTAATTACACTGAAGTTCTCCTTGATAGTTTTTTTCTAGGTTTTGCAGTCCCACGTGTTTTGCAAGCAGTACAGTACCAGCCTGGGGAGGTGACGTAATTTTTTTAATTTGCATACCCATACTGCACCTGCGCTGCAATTGCTGTAATGCATGGTTTTTTTTCCACGTCCAAATGTTTTTTTTTAAGAAGGCGTAACTAATTTTGAAGGGAAGCTACCACAAGCACAATATCTAGTATGGGACGGCCACCCTTAGTAAGTCATTTTTCGAAATATAGACTTTATATACCTCCTCATACAATATTAGGTTTGTGGTCACTTCAGCAGCGCACAGGTCAAAGAAGGTCATCTTAAGATATTGAGTTCCATGCTGCAGTTAGCAAAATGGTCTACCAAAGTTTGTTTACTCACAAAGTTGCTTCAGAATGTGTCGAATGGCAGTTGTCTCCTATACGGGCATGCGATCGCAAATAACAAAAGAGAGAAGGGCGGTAGCTGGGGAGAGCGCGTCCTGCCTGGAGGAATGAGAAAGCCCTTTAAGAAAATAGTGCTTGGAGGCTGTAATTTAAACATATAGAGTAACAACAAATGTAACAGGGGGTGCCCTCATGGGAGGTTACAAGAAGAGAAAAGGCGGTACTAAGGGGGGATTACTAAGCCTATTGACCAATGAAAAGCCACCATTTACAAAGGACAGGGACAGAAGCCAATTAAATTGATGGGCGGAGCTTCATGCCCATACCCTGAATACAGGACGTCTTGAAGACCTAATAAGGTGCTGTGTCCATTACTTCCCAGGAACCAAAATTTCGAAATGATTTACTCTATTTTGTGTCTGTTTAGGAAAATAGGTGCTGATTTTACTTTCATTTTTGTTCTACGTATGCAGATTAAATAACCTTGAAATTAAATCCCTTGCCTGAATAGCAATTGCTTTCAACCATAAATTACTTAGAGGAACCACAAACGATGCAGGAGTGATCAGCATTGAGAGAAATGGGCTGGACCAATCCTAGATGTTCAGCATATCCACACGAAATCATTCAGATATTTAGTGATTATTTAAACCTGATGAACCTATGTCAGACACGATTAGATTAGAAAGTAAGTCTGGAGATGAACATGGAACTATCAGGTCACAGGAAATCTCATTCATCTCCTTATACAACAAATCCATCTTTACCTAGAAAACAACTGGCATACACATTGCATGCCATTTATAAATATAACTTAAATATTTGAATTTTAAGACCCCAACTTCAAGACGTACCGTTTTCAATACATTCATCAAGTTTCCTTTTTTCATATACTCCATCACCAGAGAATAGTTTCCATCTTCTAAAATTAGACCCAGCAACTTCAATATCCGATCATGGTTGAGTCTGTGCATGATCTTGCCCTCAGCTAGAAGTGAATCATTATACCTTCAAAAAACAAAAAGAGCACCAAGAAAATAAGTTCTGAGACAACTTGAAAGTATTAAGCATTATGAGATTGCTTATCTAAAATACACTTTTAGTGTGAGAATCTGTTCTCGTACAATAAAATATATTAATAAGAAGAAATACATACATCACAAGGTTAATAATTCAATCACAATAATAGCAAAACCTAGAACACAAAACTTCAGGGTGGTGAACAACATTTATCAAGAGAGAAAAAATCTCATACAATGTTTTTTATTTAGTTTTTTCACCACGCTACAGTGTAATATAACACAAATACTTTATCACACTGGCATCAAAATGAGCAGAGTAATTTTGTTAAATGTGAGCATTTTGGGCCCAGAAGCTTAGTTATACGTCAGAACCGGGGGAGAGAATTCTGCTTTCTCTGTTTTTACTTTATTAACAACAGCCACTACATTTCCCATAAGGCACAAGGAAAACAATTTAGTTCCGAACAGCCAGTGGCAATCCAAATTCTTATATGTTTTTCTTCCTAGCTAAATTGCAATCCCTTTTCTTGGCTGCTCCTTCATGAAATAAGCAGCCGCATGCTTCCCTCTGAATAGCAGCTTGACTATTGGTGATAACGCTTTATGTTTTTGCTGAATTATTGTTTATAGTTTTCTCATGCACAAGACTTCCTTTTCGCCCGGGTCGCGCTAGCTTGTTACTATCTGCTTTGCATTCGGTTGGGTGTGTTGAGGCCACTGACTGATAGGTGGAGTGCTCGATAGACTCCAGTCATTGAATGTACCGTTTCAAAACAAGGGTGCGCACAACCACAGGACTCTGGAGACTCTGCATGCTCCATTCTGGCCATCAACTCAGCGCTACATATAAAGATCACAGCGCTTGAGAATCTTTTTGTTTTTCTTGCTCAGCCTGTAGCTGGTCACCCCAAAGATGCGGGCAGTGTTACCCCTGCAGGAGGTGTTGAAGGACACTGCAAGTTTTGTTGGTGCTTGCTTTGAGTACCTATTGTGGTAGTCGCAAGGGTTACCCAAACAGCACTTCATACCCAGAGACTGCAGGATGTTAAATGTTCCCAGTGCTGCTTGGCATTCATACCTTCCTTGGTCCCTGTGGGTTAGTGAATACTATGACCTTATTCCTTCTGCTCCATTTTCAAAATTCAACCGAGAGAATGTAGCTGTTATGAGAAGGAGGTTAAGGAGCTTATCACTTTGAATGATACTATCACTGAAGGAGTGGCTGCTTCTATACAAAGGGTGGTGCAAAGTGCCCTGGGTACTTTTGGGAAGAAACATATGTCTTGTTCTGCAGTCCATCTAGAACTTCTCCCTGGAAGGGAAGGCCCGACTCCACCTCATGGGGCTGTTGAAATCCTGATACCCAGAGGGCCAAATTCCCACTAAGATCAAACGAAAAAAAGGGAAGAGCACAAACAAGATGCTGCTTTTAATAGGCTGCAAGAGACCTTCCTCGCATTGGTCCTAGAGTATGAAAGGTAAGGCAGGTGGAAAGGATACTTCTCTATTGCCTCCAGAGACAATGTTGCCAATGATTCCGGGCTTGCCCAATCCTTTTTTCCTTCCTGGATGGAGAGGAGGAAGACATTGGTTATGACACCGGTAAACTGTGGTGTCCATCTTCTGACTCAAGAAGCAGAAAGGTGAAGAAGAGGGTCAACGATAAAAAAAAACCCAGAAGATATGCTGGACCCAGAGTGCATTCATTACCCCAGATCCTCATCTTGGGCTACAGCGGACAAAGTAGCACATTACCTGGACAGCCATCTCAGGAAGCCCCTGGATCAAGAAGTCAGGGGTAGACAGAGTCAAATGCCACATCCTACTTTGGAGGGGAAGTTGGCTGCAACACGTGAAATTGATGGCTAAATGGTCACATTCCTAGCTTGTAAAGGACAATAAGAAAGGCATTGACAGGTCCTGGCGGGTTTGCTAGGATAAACTACTGGATGTGGCAGGCTCTCTTACAAAGATCCAGGGTATGGCCAAGGAGGCGCGAGAATCGAGTATGCTCATCTGGCCAGAGATCCTATTGGGCTTGGCACTATGAGCAGTGATATTTTTAGGAAACACGAACTGCGCCATCTTTACAGAGAGACGCAGGTCCTTGCTAATCAAAGATAACCCAAAACTGGAAAAACCACTAAGGCAGCAATACCATGTTTCTACGGCTAAGACCGCAGACACTGAAAGAAAGACTGACATCAGCTTGCATACCATTCATATGGAACCAGAGTGGCAAATGCACTCAAGCTAGACTAGAGCTTTGCTACTTTAAAGAAAAGGCATTTGGAGCTCAACTGACCCAACAGATCCACACGTTCACTGCACCAAAATGTGTGCCCCTTTATGCTGAGCTGTTAGTTTGGAAGGTAACTAAACAGTGATTTGAGTGTCACTGTCCCAAAGGGCATTCCTCAGAGTTTGATGTTTTTGTTTCCCAAAACGGTTTTATGCTACAGATCAAGAAAAGAATGGGAACAGATCAATTAAAAATGGGACTTAATCTATTATCATGTTATATCTCTTTTTGGATGTTTGGAGATTTCAAGAACCCCTAGGATGGTTCTTATTTTTGGGGTCAACTTCACTGACGTTTTCTATGTATGTTAGATGTGTGGCCCTTTGGATAGCAAAGAACTAGCTGGTGGAGCAATGGATAGATCACTGCAGAGGGAAGCCAAAGTAGTGCTACCGAAGGACTGCACGTGATGCTGGAAGTGTAGGTAGAGAAGGACAGCTTAATGATTTTTCCTTTTTACAGTCCTTTATTTTCAACCTGGTATTGGCCTCGCTTCAAGTGACAATTAATTACTTTGGGGTTTATCAAGCCATGTGAATGGTTAAAACCCCACCCGCTCTTATTGAAGAGAATGCTAGCTAGGTGTTCAAAGAACAGAGCCACTACTTTCATTGACGTCTGCATTTTACTTGGGTGATAGGTAAACTAGGATGTTGATTTCAACTAACACTGCAGGATTTAATATGTCCAAAGATACTCTGTGAGAAATCACGGTGTCACCATGAAGACCTTGAAAAGCCCAGGCAAATAAATAAACAAGCATTTGCAATGCAATAGGTCGCGCATTACTGATAGTTTGAGGTATTGGCGCTGCAAATTATAATGCAACGCCAATAGTTCATACTTTCAGTAATGCGAGACCTAGTGTATTGCAAATGATTGCATAGTGAGCCAGGAACCAGCATTGTATGTCTCAGTGCAGTACCGCAAGCTGCTCCTAGAGCTCCATAGTGAGCAAGGCACCAGCACTGCATGTCTAGGTGCAGTACCGCAAGCTGTTCCTAGAGAGCAAGGCACCAGCACTGCTCGTCTAGGTGCAGCACCACAAGCTGCTCCTAGAGGTCCCTAGTGAGCATCATAAACTTTGAAGATAAGGTAAATCCACCCTACCCATAATGCATTGCATGCAAGACAGTACCACGAGTACATTCAAATAGCTATGTCCATATATACAATTTGTAGCTTTGAAATGTGACAAAAGAATTATATTAATTCCGGATTAGGTTAGGTTGTACTCTATGTGGAGCTGATGAAGGGAAATTTATAGAAGGTCTAATATAAATATGAGATGTGGTAGGTGCAGTACCGCAAGCTGCGCCTAGAGGTCCCTAGTGAGCAAGGCACCAGCACTGCCAGTACCGCAAGTTGCTCCTAGAGGTCCCTAGCAAGCAAGGCACCAGCACTGCCAGTACAGCAAGCTGCACCTAGAGGTCCCTAGTGAGCATCAAACATTTGGTCACATATGGTACTCCCATAATGCATTGCATGCAAGACAGTACCAAGAGTACATTCAAATAGCTATGTCCATATATACAATTAGTATCTTTGAAATGTGTCTAAAGAATTATTATATTAATTCCGATTAGGTTGTACTCTATGTGGAGATGATGAAGGGAAATTTATAGAAGGTCTAATATAAATGTGAGATGTGTAGGTGCAGTACAGCAAGCTGCGCCTAGAGATCCCCAGTGAGCATCATAAACTTTGAAGATATGGTAAATCCACCCAACCCATAATGTATTGCATGCAAGACAGTACCACAGTACATTCAATATATACAATTAGTAGCTTTGAAATGTGACAAAAGAATTATTATATTAATTCCGGATTAGGTTGTACTCTATGTGGAGCTGATGAAGGGAAATTTATAGAAGGTCTAATATAGATTTGTAGTTGCAGTACCACAAGCTGCGCCTAGAGGTCCCCGCACACAAGGCACTCCACAAGACTGGCCCAGCCTACCTCAACAGACGACTCTTCTTCTACGTCCCCAACCGCCAGCTCCGCTCCGCCGACCTCTCCCTCGCCACCGTCCCTCGCATTCGAAGAACAACCACCGGCGGCAGATCCTTCTCACACCTCGCCGCCAAGACCTGGAACACCCTTCCACTAAGCCTACGACAGACCCAAGACCTGCTGACCTTCAGGAGGCTACTCAAGACCTGGCTGTTCGACCAGTAGCAGCACCCCCCCCCCCTTTTTTCTCCCCAGCGCCTTGAGACCCTCGCGGGTAAGTAGTGCGTTCTACAAATTCTGTGATTGGTTGATTGATAGTGAGCATCAAACTTTTGGTCACATATGGTACTCCCCTAATGCATTGCATGCAAGAAAGTACCACGAGTACATTCAAATAGCTATGCCCATATATACAATTAATAGCTTTGAAATGTGACAAAACAATTATTATATTAATTCCGATTAGGTTGGACTCTATGTGGAGCTGATGGAGGGAAATTTATAGAAGGTCTAATATAAATGTGAGATGTGTAGGTGCAGTACCGGATGCTGGGCTTAGAGGTCCCTAGTGAGCATCATAAACTTTGAAGATATGGTAAAGCCACTGAGGCCACAGGAGTGGCAGAACAGTGGATCCCGGACGTGGGAATAGAGGCCTTGATCGGAAACGCGGAGGACAGCACAGGAGAGGGAGAGCAGGACCAGCAGGAAGCTCAGCACTCCAAGTAGAGCTACCCAGGGCATTCAACCCCAGTAGGTTTCGAACCGGACACTGACTGCTAGCGCTGAGACAATGGCGATATCATTGTTCACCCTAAACGTCAGAAGTATGAAGGAACAGGTTAGGCGGGTCGGCACGTTGCGCTTCCTGGCTGCTCAGAACCGAGATATCTGCTTTCTGTAGGAATGCTGGAATCCGTACGCCCAGTCGTACAGCCAGCTCGAACGGCAATGGGCGCACGGGCCATCTTTTTGGTCTGGAGGTAACGATTACAAATCGTCTGGAGTGGCCATTCTAATCAAGGGGAGGCATTTCACCGTGGACAAGGTCACCGAGCAGGTCAACGGCAGAGTGCTGGTCGTGGACGGCCCGTGGGCCGGTGAGCCCGTTGGGCTCATCAATGTCTATGCCCCCCCAGAGAATAATGAGCGACTCGAGATGTTCAGGGTGCTCAGGATGCAACTCGTGACCTCCAAAACCATTCTGATGGGTGGTGATTTCAACTGCATAGTAGAGTTGGATGGATGCACTGGGTCAGGCTCTGCAGGGATGGATGGGACGTCCAGGTTGTTGGTGGAGATGATTGGCGAGGCGTCCCTCCAGGATGTCATTAGGAGGATTGGGCCGAATGCCAGGAATTTTTCCTGGAGCAGGCCGGACGGATCTGTGCGTTCACGGATCGACTTCCTATTCACCTCCCCAGCGGTAAAGCCTGGGCGAAGCTCCATGGTCGCCATCCACTTCTCTGACCACAGAGCAGTCAGTTTCGAGGGGGAACTTACAGGGAAGTTCCCCGCTGGCCCAGGATCGTGGAAGCCGAACTGCTCGTTGCTGGAAAACGAGAAGTTAGTGGCGAACCTCAGAACCGTGTATGTAGAGTGGAGGAACATGAAGGACTTCTTTCACTCCACCAGCGAGTGGTGGGAGTGGGTAAAGGACAGGTTCTGGAGCTTCTTCCAGGATGCAAGCAGAGCTGCTGCACGGGAAAAGAAGAGGGCGTTCAGGAAGCTGCAGAGCAAACTGCAGCAACTTGAGCTCAGGGGATGGGATGTGGATGACTACTTGGAGGAAACCCGAAAAGGGGTCACAGAGCACTTTAGGGAGGAATCCAAGAAAATCATCTTCCGGACCAGAACCGAGAACCTCGAGAAGGACGAGAAATGCAACTCGTTCTTCTTTAAGAAACTTCACTCAGCCCATACACCGCTGGTAGAGCTTCGGGACTCGGAGGGCGACCTTCAAAGTGAGAAGGAGGAAGTCATGAGAGTCGTAACAGACTTTTATGGCGAACTCTACTCACCGAAGTTGTCGGAGAGAGCCTAAGGGGATAGTTTCCTGGAGGGCATCTCAAAGACACTGGGTCCGGAAGAGAAAGAGGGCCTGAACGCGCCATTCATCCTGGAAGAGCTGCACTTGGCCGCCACGACCTCCAAGAGAGGCAAGACACCTGGGAATTACGGTCTCCCAGTGGAACTTTATGTCAAACTGTGGGACCTGATCGGGCCGGGCTTGCTGGACCTCTACGTGGAAATGGTGGGCAAGGGCAATATGCTGCAATCCCTGCGAGAGGGTATGATAACAATCTTGTACAAACAGAAGGGAGAGAGAAAAGACCTCAAGAACTGGAGGCCCATCTCTCTGCTCAATGTGGACTACAAGATTCTCGCGAAGGTGATGGCCAACCGCCTAAAGAAAGTGATAGCGAAGTTAGTTCACCCTGGCCAGTCCTGTGGGATACCGGGTCGGCAAATCGCGGACAGTCTGGCCTGGTCTGGGACACGATCGCGTACGTCAAGGGCCGCAAGGTCCCGACGGCCTTGGTCAGCCTGGATCAGGAAAAGGCGTTTGACCACGTTTCCCTTGAGTTCATGGACAGGACACTCAGAGCACTGGGACTGGGGAACTTCTTCTGTGACGTGGTGACCACAATGCATAGAGACATCTCCAGCACAGCGTTGGTAAATGGCTGGAGAACCGACCCTTTCCCCGTCCTGTCGGGCTGCCCGATTTCCCCTCTCCTGTTCATCTGCGTGATTGAGCTCTTCGCCAAATGCATCCGTCAGAACAAGAACATCAAAGGAGTAAAAGGCACCAGGAAGCAGGGGACAAGGCGAAGTGAAGTGCTTCCTCTACATGGACGACGTCTCAGTCTTCTGCGCGGACGGACCATCTGTGAAAGAGCTGGAGAGGACCTGTATCGAGTTTGGGAAAGCGTCAGGAGCAAAGATCAACAGCGCCAAGTCGGAAACCCTACTCTTTGGACACTGGACCCCGACCGGAGACCCTCTGCCATTCCCATCAAGCAGGACTTCCTGAAGATCCTTGGAGTCTGGCTCGGCGGAGAAGGTGCAGCGGAGAAGACATGGGAAGAGAGACTGTCGAAGACAAGGCCGAAGCTGTGACTCTGGAGCCTCCGGAAGCTGACGATCAAAGGGAAGTCTTTGGTCCTGCAGAACGAGACCCTGCCAGTGCTCCAGTCCGTCACTCAAGTGTGGCCTGTGCAGACCCGAATGGCCAAGGCCATCACGAGAATGATTTTCTACTTCATCTGGAGCTCGAAGATGGACAGAGTGAAGAGGGCGGTGATGTTCAAGACCCACGACAAGGGAGGCAAGGGAGTGCCAGACATCGCCACCATCCTGAGGGGAATCTTCGTGTGTCACTGCGTGAGGAACACCCTGAGGACCAAAGATGAGAGCCATGTCAGCTTTCTGATGGGACGCTTCTTTCTGTTGCCAACGTGGAGGTGCCTCAGATGGGCAGAGTGGGTGAGCGCTATCCCGTACAATTGGGAGACCCGGTGGTTCTACAAAGAAGTGGAGAATTTCGTGAAGGAGTTCGGGCTGGAGGCTGCCGCCCCCGCCACATGGACCCCGAAGCTTGTCCAATGCCAGATATGAGCAAAGGACATCAGAGAACCGATCAATCAATCAATTAGGAGTTTATACTACTCACCCGTGAGGGTCTCAAGGCGCTGGGGGGGGGGGGGGGAAGGTGCAGCTCCTGATCAGTCGAAGAGCCAGGTCTTGAGGTTCTTCCTGAAGGAGTGCAGAGTGGTGGAGCGTCTGATGTTGACTGGGAGCTCGTTCCAGGTCTTTGCTGTGACGTAGGAGAAGGCTCTTCCACCTGCTCTGGTTCTGCGGATGCGTGGGGTTTCTGCCAGGGCGAGGTCAGCGGAGTGGAGGTTCCTTTTGTGTATGTGGAAGGAAACTCTTTCGTTGAGGTATTTGGGTCCGATGTTGTGGAGGGATTTGTAGGCGTGGGCGGGTAGCTTGAAGGTAACTCTTTTCGATGGGGAGCCAGAGGAGGTCTCGTACGTGCTGAGTCATGTGTTCGTGTCGTAGGGTTCCGAGGACGAGTCTGGCTGCGGTGTTCTGGATGGTTTGGAGCTTGTGTAGCAGGGTTTTGTTGATACCGGCGTAGAGGGTGTTACCGTAGTCCAGTCTGCTGGTTATGAGTGCGCCCTCCCCTCTGCCACAGTGGACCATAGGTGGGGAAGCATCACATCCAAGCACCTGACGAACCAGCACAAAGACATCGCCTGGATGGCCATCCAAGGAGGACTTCCTGTGAGAGCCTTCATGCACGCAAGAGGACTCAACCGATACAGGTCCTGACCGAGAGGGTGCACCGTGGGCGAGACGACATACCATCTCTTCTGGAAGTGCACGCATGCACAGAACCTGCTGAAGGCCCTAGGCACGGAGCAAAGGGCCTGGATACCTACTTCATGCATCACCGCGGACTCTGTGATGTATGGTTTGTTCCCAGGGACACATGCACTAGGTGACCTCCAGGGCTGCTGGCGGCTCCTGTGCTGTTTTAAAGATGTTCTTCTGTTTTCCAGAAACCACCTGGTAGTAGGGAAGAAGGAGATATCGATCCTGGTGTGCCGTAAGATGATCCACAGCCTCCTACGTGACTACGCTGCGCTGGACGGATCAGATGAAGATGACGACTGAGGACCCAAAGGAGTTCCCTTGTACCCTTGCACGGGGGGGACCCTGGAGGGGCCACTAACCTGTTTTTGTCCTTTTTTCTTTAACCCAGGAACTGGTTGGCGACAGGGGAGAGGAGAAGGCGGATGAAGACAGGTGGAGTAAATGTAGTTATTTACTGTATGTATTTGACTAACGTGACCTTTTCCTTTCACAGGTAAAAGGTCAATGGGATAGCTTGCGCACTTGTTGCCAAGTTTGTTACCAACGACTGACGAATAAATAGGGTGTTGTGGAAGGTGACGATTGATGTATCTGAAACAGAAACGGCGTCCTGACCAGATAAAGAAAAAAAAAATCCACCCTACCCATAATGCATTGCATGGAAGACAGTACCACAGTACATTCAATATATACAATTAGCAGCTTTGAAATTTGACAAAAGAATTATTATATTAATTCCGGATTAGGTTGTACTCTATGTGGAGCTGATGTGTAGTTCCTAGGAACCCAAGGACCTGCGCGTTTTGGATGACCTAAACTGAGGGCTTGGTGTGCAGACAGACTCTGGACACCCCCACAGGATGAGTCAGCCGTTAGACCTGCTAACTCTACGGTGCCACTACCACCCCCCCTGTAGTATACATTGTGGTAGGTAGTTTCTGGTAACCACTGAACATGACAACCCCGATTCCTCGGGTATCGTGGAAACAATACGGTATCTTTCGCTCAGCCACTCGTGCTTGCTTTTTCAGAATACATAGAATGACGATTGGAACGGTTTCAATAATTATTTATTGGTCAAGCGTCAGTCTAGTATGAAACATGTTAGCTGCGACAATCAAAAGACAGGAGCAGGCAAATGTAATCGCTAGTACCAATATCGTAAAAAGTAGATACCTTTCTACCATAGTGCTAATAAGATGAATAAAAACATTATATAAAAAAATAGCATTTACATACTCCTACGATGCGTAGCCTACCTAACTGTGCCTAGCCTAGATGTGTAGGTGAAGTATGTATGTATGAGTGCTAGGATATGTCCTAATTGAACCTAATGGAGCCAAGAATTCCCCGGGGAAGTGCTAACCCCTCACCTGATGGTTCTGAATGAAGGACCCCGTCTCTGCGTCGAGGGATGACACCCTGCAAGGGATTATTGTAGAGCGTTCTCCTTCAAGGAAGGAACAAACCCACCCAGCACTCCTTAATAAAATGAGTTGAAGGTAGTCTTGTTCAATGAAATGATTTCAAATCGATTTATTAATCTTTTTGTTAATTTTCTTTTTAGAACTTCATCTGTAGCATGTTGTTTTCACATAATTTTTCAATTGTATTCATATCTGAAGCAATTATACATTCTTGCTCACAGGTACCCCAATGCATTTCGGGACCATGCCCTTCATCAGGGGGTGCTTCCTAAAAGGAAGAAATACCTCAAATCAATCCAAAAGCTATAAGGCCTCCTATATGTAAATCATCCGTATCCACAGTGACTAAAAAAGTGCAGAGAACAAGAAAAAGTCATGACCACCATTAAACAAAACGTGCAAAGGAACGAAGAGATAACCTCCATGTCATGGATTTCAAAAAGTCTCACTCGAAAATACGTGCAGTTAAATGCTGAATCAAAGTTCGTTAAATAAAAAAATATATCGCCGTATTCAAAGATAAAGCGACCCGTCACCCGAAACCAGTGTCAGAGATGCAAACAGTGAAACGCGAACGTGAAAATAAACGGAAAGTTTAGGCAATTCCCGTCGTCCGTGATCAGTGTCAAAAGCGCAAAGAGTAAAACACAAGTGCTCGTGTAAAAGTGAGCAAAAAATTAAGTTGTGCCCCTGTCTGCCCCTCCTTGTCTCCTTCCAATACCCGCATACCTATGAGGTGAAAATGAAACAGGAAACCCGCTGTAATCTCTGCTCGCGGCGATGTCCATGTGTTTAGAGAAGAGTAAAACCAGGAAGTAAATACCCAGAACGAACCGGAAGTGAACCCGCGGTAGTCAGAAACATGAATGACTGAATGCGAAATAGGAAGAAAGATAAAGTGCAGCAAAGTTACTCCGCTATTCGATAACACTGAGAAATCTGCAAAATTAATAAAAAGTGAACTCCTTAATGTGTAAATTAAACATTCGTATTGTATAGATATATATCAACAAAAGCTAGATCTTAAATCACTGTGAAAGGCAGCATACATAGTTATGTCGTACTACACAGTAGACATAAACAACCCATTTAGACTAACATGTAGGTTCATACATCATTAAATGAAAACTATGGCTTCATGTTTTTATACTTCAAAAAACACAAGCAAAATCTCAGTAGGTACGTAGTGCTTATACCAACCGGTGCATAAATAAATGGACCATCTATGTATGCGATTTGGAAAGTATAAATGTACAATAAACTAAAAATGTCCTAAATCAAGTTACAAACAAGCATTTGCAATGCAATAGGTCTCGCATTTGCAAGAGTTTAAGCTATTTGCATTGTAAATGACAATGCCTTTTATTTATGTTTTAAAAACCAACACATAAATAAAAGGCATTGCCATTTGACAATGCCAATAGCTCAAAGTCTTGCAAATGCGAGACCTATTGCATTGCAAATGCTTCTTGTGCTCCGGCTGCCGCCTGTCCCTCTCCTCTGCTGTTCCTCAGGTTTTAGTACATAGTGCGAGGGGGAGGGGCCGAGCCTGACCCTTCTTCCAGTGCCACTGCTCTGTTTGGGCTGCTCTGAAAGCACGTCGCTGAGAAGGAAAAGCAATTAATTAACTAAATACAAGCGCAGGATCGGGTGACCAAATGATGCAAAAGTCGGGAAAGTGAAAGCGCGCATGGTGCACTGAATGAAAGTGAAAGCGCGCACAGCACACTGAATGTAAGGAAAGAACGTCCTGCCTGCAGTAAGGCAAAACCCATTAAAGAAAAAAAGTGAATACAGACTAAATAAAACGTACTGTGTAACATCAGAAGTATAAGGGCCAGTCGCCATGGGAGGTTTCAAATGAAGACAAGGCGGTACTAAGGAGGGACTAACAAGGCAATGAAGGAATCAGAAGCCAGCATTTAAGAAGTACAACGACACAAGCCAATTAAAAATATGGGCGGAGCTTCACATACCCAACTCAATACTACATGCCTCGCAGAGCAAGAAATATGCCTTTGGTGTGCTCTACTTTGACATTTTTCACTCAAAGTTTTGTGGCACCAACAAGGCTTCAGAGGCTCCTAAATCTGACACAGTGGAGCTCTCCACAGGTACAAGTGTACGGCTGACTAGAACAACCTCCAATATAGACCTGACCACCAGTAATCACCATCTCCACTCAAAGCTATTTGGTACCAGGTTTGGGCTACCATGTGACTGCCTGAGCAGTGTATTTGACCTTCTACAGCTCTTAGACAAGAGTGTGTGCTCGGCTGGTAATTTGTTTTCCAGAAAACGTAAAAAGTCTGAAGGCATTACCCCATGAAGTCATAGTTCAACATATAGGCGCACATAGGGCCAAGTCTACCACATCTTACAAACTTTCCGGCTTTCACAGGAAACAGTTTGCCTTCTTCACCAGTTTTGAACCACATATCTTGCTTTTTTCTTTTGATTTTCCAATTTGCTTTTCTTTGTGCATGGTACATTGTTCGTTTCACGCAACACCTCACATATTTTATCTGGGGATTGACTTCTGTGCATTCTTTTGCCACTGATTGCTGTAGAGGTGACTAGACTTTCCTTTGCTAGACTAGGGGCATGGCTCCTGAATAGCACACCTTTAGTCACCAAACTCTGTAGAGCCCTCTTTGGAGTTAGAAATGACTTCCAAAGAGGAATCCTAGTACAAGAATGAGTGACAAATGGCTATTGTGAGAGAGCCAGGAAATCGAGGTAAAAGTCTTGACTACCACAATGAATTTGGTCATATAATTTACTAGAAAGTTTATTGAAAGCTTTAGTTAATTAGGAAAGTATCCACACTTACTATTAGGGTTGCTACACCTTTAATGGGGCAGTTGCCTTACTTCTGAGCAGAGTGGTTGTATTTTAAGGAACACTTGCAGGAGCCGCTTTGCCACATCTGCAGATCATACAAATAGATCTAGAGAGTTTTCCTTTTTACCCAATAACACTGTTTACATTGCCGTTTTCTTATGTAGAGCCCAGGCTCCACAGATAGAATTGAATTTGGGCCAGTCCGGCTTAATTGATATGATCTTCAAAACCCAGTGATCCCCGTGACTCACATTTCTTAGAAGACAAAGCCTTTGGCATCAGGTTCTCAGCTAATCAGAGCATATTCCCTCATAAGTAATATTTTTTAATTAAAATTTGCTTGTGTTGCAACCACTTGCTATTAAATACCTTATGCCTTCCAGGTTAATAAAGATTTTTCTTAACCAGTATTTTAATTCCAGACCTCACTACTTAGCCAAGAGGATTCTCTATGTTGTGGGTGTAAAATGGGTATTACAGTTCTTCCTAGAACTGTTCCACCATTTGCTCCCCTTACCACCAACTTATTCCATATGATGGACCGAATGAAGTACTCTTCATGGCTAAAGATACAACTGCAAGGTGAATAATATCCCATACTACTGGTTTGTAAATGTTTCACAGTTCTCCAAGTCCAGATGGGATCAATATTGATTCGACAAGAACTACAGGTCATGGATTGCTTTCTCTGGACTTAGGTCTGTGCAAGATTTTTCAATTCAGGACACACATAGACCAAAGTTACAAAAGAAAATAAATTTTAAAAAAACAGGAAATCCAAACTAATGAAAAAGTGCCTCTACAATCAAACTCAAAGTTTTCATTTTATTGGGGTAGGCAGGGAGAAAGCAGACAGGATATCTCCTCACTCTTTATTACCCCTTTGGCTCCTTACCCACCATTCTCCGAACATGAAGACATTTCATATTCTGTAATGAAAGAAGAACAATGACATGAGAAACGTTCACAGCAAGCAGATCTGTGTCCATGAAAAGTATCTGAATGATAATCTTAAATGTGACAAGCCTGCTGGGATATAGGGTCGGAAACCGCAGGGCCAGGGAGCTAGTTCTAGCTAGCACCAGTTGCTGTAAAATATAAGCTACTAGAAGTCTGGCAATCGGTATGATCTGTATGCTGTAGCAATATAGTTTCTGAAATGTGCCTGGTCTATGAACGTGCTCAAATAATATTCTAAGATTCATCCTTTATACTGGAACGGAATTCTTCCTATCAATCTGTTGAAGCTCAGAGGTGACTCTACAAAACTTTAAATCTAAATGAGAGAGTGGATAACTGGAGCTCCATCAGGTAGTGCGTGGATCATAAAAGTAGTCACATCTGCTACATATTCAACCAAATAACACCAACCCAACTCAAAAACTGTCCCCTAAAATTCCACGCCTCTAGATAAGCCAATATCATGGTATTATTCTGCTACATAAACAGCAAACAAGACGTAGGATAGCTGTGCATCAGGTTATCAATTGCCAGTCTTTTCTTCAGTGTCATAGCAGCAATCCTACACAAAATCCACCTTTACAGAACGCCAGAAACCCAAAAAAGACAAACAATCAGATTACAATATCATCCAACCACCCTTTAACAAGAGGTAAGACAGAGCTCAACTGACAAAATAGTCAAATGTAACCAATTAGATATGTGGCTGCGTAAGGCTAAAAAAATCTGGAATGATAAAAAGTAAATCACAAAAGGTAAGTATTCAAATGCCTTACCTGATCCACCCATACACCCCCCCACCCCCAAGTCCTTAAAATGAATGCCTCATGTTTTGCCACCCACACCCTATTCAACCTTCACAGAACCGGTGAAATCTAGAGGCAGCAGGCAAGCCAGCGGACAGAAACCATAGAGCCTCATGCACTTCTGGGATTCAAAATCACCCACTGCCTTTGCCCTATAACTTATCAAGGCCATCTTCTACACCCTTGCTCTTCAATGACAAACCCAACACCACTTCATCCTTAAACTTACCTGCACGTCAATGTTCAGATAATTTTTAATCCCATTACCAGACTACCACCCTACTGAATCAACTCATCGGCTGCAACCTCCACGAACACCTTCAGACCAGCCATAAAAAAATAGCCTCAAACAAAACTCCCTCACTCACTCTCAAAGGGTCCTCATGACTACATCAGGCTCATTCTGTGGGCTTATGTTCAACAAAACGACTTTGACCTCGTAATGAGATAACAGCCGCCTCTTAGTTCCTTTGTACTCTTCGGTAGTCTTCGTTGTTGTTTTCATGACTTGATATTCCCGTTTACATCTACGTCGTGTACTGCCAGCTTGACAACTTTAAATCTCATATTTATCAGCTTTATGAACATGCTGCAATAATGAATAGATTTCGCGCAATCTGCCTTTGTGTGTGTCCACGCTGATGGGGTCAGTGCCTCGTTATTCTCCTGGCCCATTTTGAAGCGCTGCACTTGTGCTCTGCTTTCCTGCACCCAAGGTAGGAGCCATCGCGGAGTAGAGCGCAACCACCGGGGACTTCAAGTCCCACAAGCCCTTGCTGGGCTACTACCTGCCATCAATTTACATCGCTGTTAAAGCGCGAGGGAGTCCCGCTGCATGAGACGCATGCGGGACGCACCCAGGCAAGCCGGGCCAAGGGCAAGCCCGTCCTGCACCTGTCAGCGCCTGATAGAGGCTGGCCACCCCTCTCTCATCTACCGTCGGGCAAAAAATATGGGTAAGCGTAAACTAATTTATAACTCAGACTCTGAGAGAGCGCAGGTCCCTCACAATTGTGCTTCAGTTATTTCGTATCTCACATCATCTGTGGGAGCCCTGTCGGAAGAAATCCAGACTGCGGAAGAGAAGCTGGGACGGGGCGCTACTAGAACTGCACCCAACACGGCCAAGCAGCAAGGGAAGGGAGGGCAGGCCATGAAAGTCAAGTAATCCGAAGGGCAAGGAGAACCTGTGCTAAGCGAGCCATTATCAAGAACATTAACAATAGAGAGAGATAACCATATAGTGGACTCACCATCCCCAGAAAGAGCTGCACCCGCTAAAAAAAAAACAAGTCGAGCCGTGAGCGTGCACATCTGCTGTCCGGGCGCAAGCTGAAGACACGCCGTGAGCGTGCACATCGCCTGTCCCCCTTCCAAACTCAAGTCAACAACAATAGATCTCGCTAGCGACAGCGCTTCGCGCTGCGTCGCTAGGCGAGACCTAAAAACAACTAAGCTCAAGACGTTCATTAAGTCCCTTCGGATGAATTGAATTCAAGCGGTTGATCCAATAAATTTCACGCTGTAATAGGTACTTATTATTGTCTCTCCCATCTTTGGGTTGTTTTTGTTCAAGTACCAGAAAACGTAATTGGCTGATATTATGATTCATACTGGTGAAATGCGCAGCCACAGTAGATTTAAGGTTTTTTGTCCTTATGTTACTTTTATGTTCTATCAGCCGTGTCTTTATTTTGCGCTCAGTCTTTCCAACGTAAGGTAACCCGCACGGGCACTTCAATAAATAGATTACGTTATTGGTGTCACATGATGCTGTAACCCTCAGTTTCATTGGAGTTCCTTGGGAAGGATGCATAATAGATGTACCTTTTATAATATTATTGCAGCTCCCACAGTTGTAGCAAGGTAGAGTCCCTTTGTATATAGTCTTAGTTTGACTCGTTTCTTTGTTTAGCAATTGTTTTAAGTTGTGGGTGCGTTGGTATGCAAAGATGGGTTGTACTTGAAAGATTCTCTTGAACTCACTTTCAGTTTGAAGTAATGGCCAGTATTTTTTAATGACTTGTTTGACCTTGGTGCTTTTTGTAGAAAATTTAGAAACAAATACAGATCTTTCCTCTTGTGCGCTGTTCTTTTCTTTAGATTTTAGAAGTTGAAAGCGGTCCTTCTGTTTAGCTTTATCTTTAGCTTCTTGTAAAATAGAGGTTGGATATGCTCTTTGTTTAAATTTACTCAAGACTTTTTGGCTGTTTTTGTCGTATATTTCTTCAGTGGAAGAGATTCTCTTTATCCTTAGGAGTTGTGAGTATGGAAGGTGTTTTTTCAGAGCAATTTGGTGAAAGCTGGAAAAATGCAGGAAGTTGTTCCGGTCGGTCGATTTGGTGAATACTGAGGTGATTAATTTATTGTTGGTCATCATGATGTCTACGTCCAAAAAAGCAATTCTTTCTGTACTTGTCTGAAAGGCGAATTCAATCCTTTCATCCACTGAATTGAGTTGGGTTATAGCTTGGGTAAGGTCAGACTGTGCACCTTTCCAAATAAGGAAAATGTCATCAATGTACCTATAAAAGGTAATCAAATTGTCAGTCCAAACCTTCTTGACTAAGATATGATCCAATTCGAACCGGTGCATAAAGAGATTAGCATATGCCGGAGCAGCACATTTTCCCATGGAAGTCCCTGATAATTGTGTATAGTATTCCGCATTCCATGTAAAGTAACTGTGATAGAGGGTAAAATGGATCAATCAGAGTAAGAAAACTTTTAGCCCTTCTTCCATATCAGTGTTGATCAGGAAAGACTCAATAGCCTGTAGTCCCAAGTCATGGGGAATGGAGGTGTACAACGCTTTAACGTCGATGGCACATAGTATCGGTTGGATATGATCTTCAATCACAACATCATTGATTTTAACTAAAAAGTCGGTGGTGTCTCTTAAATAAGTTGACATGCTTTGGACGCAAGGTTGTAGATGTCTGTCAATGTACTTTCCGATAGGCTCATGAATAGAGTTCCTAGTAGAGACGATGGGTCTGACTGGTGGTCTTTCCATGCATTTATGGATTTTAGGAATCATATAAAACAGAAGACCTCTGGGCTTTGGCTGGCAGACCCCCATACCTCAATTTCTAGATGCAATAGTTTACATCATCAGACAAGCACAGCTCTTCTCTCTGGAAAGGTTTTTCTCCAAGTGTGTCTAACCGTGAAAATCACAATATTAAAAGCACACGAATTTCTTCAGGGCAGCTGTACATAGTGTTATGTCTAAGTGCGAGGGACTGGCCAAATCAGAAGGAACAAGGGACGTTGTTTTTCGACCTTGTACATGGTGTGCAGACGTAGCCCAAAAGGGAACAGGAGAAAAGGTGAATGATAAAAATGCAGACAGTGCTAAAATAGCCAGGCAGAAGCAGAGGCTGGAAAAACAACGGCACAAAGTAACGTGCGCAAAAAGGCCTCATGGCAGATAGGCCTAAGTCAACGTAGCGAGGGAAAGCAGAAGGCCACAAACCACACGACACCCTCCCCTGGGCAGTCCATCAGCCAAGGCATAGGATGAGGACAGAGTTCAAATAGACGGAGCAGAACAGAAACGTCCGTCGTGGAGCGATCCCCATGAAGGACAACGAACGGGAGATGAAAAAAATAATTGCAGAGGTAAAAAAAATAATCCAGCGAGGCAGGTCGAAGAATGCGAAGGCCCTGTCAATCCAACAGAGTAAGTGCAGAAATACGCCACACCTTCCAAGAGGACATCATGGGAATCGTTGGAAAAAAGCGACGCCATCCAGTCCAGTAAATCAAAGCTGCAGTCATGTTCCTCGCAAGAGGGAGCAGCGAACAGCATTGCGGGACAACTTGCGTGGTACTCAATATAACTTTGTTGTAGGAGATTCTGAGCAGCCGCCCAGATATCCCATTGTGCCAAAATCCCCAGTGCAGCCGCACGCGCCATGTAGCCTGCACCGGAACAGTCCCGTTCATGGGCCTCTAAGGGACCCACCAGCAGGACAAAATCCGGTCGAGACAGACGTATTGGAGAGGCAATAATCCAAGGACCACGAGAAAGGACATCTGATGCAAGACATCACAGGTTGCACGCAAGTGAAATACGCAAAGCGAAAAGACAGTCTATAGGACACACTGAGCGTCGCCAACGGCAGGATGCCGAAACCAGCGAGAATGCGCTCACGGAGCATCTGGAGACGACCTGGGTCGAGAAGGGCCCAAGGAGGTGCAGCCATTGCGTAGCAAACAGACCAAAAGCAGTATACCAGCCGCTAAGGCGAGGATCAATGGAAAGCCACCAAAGACGCTGGAAAAAATGGAATGAATAAAAGCTGGGATTACACCAAAAATAGTCTGAAAAGAGGTCACAAGGCCAGAGCCCACAACTTTAAAAAAGTGCACCAGACCTTCAGTGCGTGATGCATTAAAAATACGGTGAATCAGTTCACCGAAATGTTGTGGGAGGTTAGTGTTCAAAAGGGCCTGTATTTCACTGTGGGTACTCGCCACCTGGAGAATGAATGTCTCCCGGGCGGACGTGAGCATAACCTCCTGGTTCAATAATAGTGCCTTTATTCTGCTCAATTTATTGAAATCCGCCCTCAGAGTAGGAATGGAAGGCCAAACGGAACAATCTATGATGTCGTGCGGGGGAGGGAAAAGCACATTTTTGCAGCAGACAACCCTGTGTGAAACTGTAACAATATAGGGTATGCCGGCCAGCATGCCACAGCAGTCTTGGTTATTCAAAAGTAGATAGCTACCATTTGCAAGCACAGTGAAAGTAGGAGAAATAGCAGGAGCAGAAATGCCCTTCAACACACAAGCAAGATTCGGAGCCGAAACGTTACAAGCCCCGTGCAATTGACTGTGTTTGCAAACAAGGGAATGACCCACAGTTGAATCGCAGGACTCCCCCGTGAGAAAAACCTCCCTTCCGTCTCTAAGGCATTTAAACATGAAAGGCAGGGACCAAAGTTCATGCAGGAAGGCACTGCCCAAAGGCTGGAAACGGCCTACAGGATAATGCTTCATGCACGAACTAAATTCAAACAATGAAAAAGGCAAAGCGATAACCCCGTGTACTAGCCACACAGCAGAATCCAATTCTGCAACAGAGAATAGTAAGGGCTCTATTTTTTCGATATGTAACAGAGTGTATGCTGCATCTTTCATGGACATGAACCGCTGTTTCTCAGTTAAATTAAAAGGTAAAAATAAGGCAGTGGTGTTCAAAAATTGCCAAGGAACTTTCCCCATTTTAAGTGTTTGCAAAGTCCATGCAAACTGCATTACTGAACGCAATTGATTTTGACCATGATATAACACAGAAACATCATCTTGTACAATATCAACAACAGAGGAAACAATATTCTCTAATGTGTAAATGCGGGAAGACAGGGTATTAATACTATTGTCAACAACAGCAAGCACTTTTTCTAAATTTGCTTGATCGATTTCCCGAAGACGGGAAGCAGCTTCAATTTGCGAAAGCTTCCAGAGTTCATTGTAAGTCTCATGTATGAATCTCTTTGGTCGAGGACCACGAGGCCCTAGTACAAAGTCGGACAGATCAATGTTGCCTGATAGGAGGGATAAATGTTGTTTAACAGAATCTAAGGAAGAGTGCTGCAACCACTGCTTACATAATTTACCAACAGAATATGTTGTAACAGTACGAGAATCAGAAAACCTTGGATCAGGTCGATCCTGTATGTAACCAGGATCCGTGTTATGAAAACGCAGTTGGCAGGCATTAGATGCAATGGGCCAAGCCAACCAGGGTGACTGAACAAACGTAGAGACATTAAACGAATTGTTCTGAAACAAAACCTGCAATTCGGTAAGGGACATATTAAACTACAAGCTTTCGTTGGGAGTGGAAGACAAGACAGGAAAGGATGGGGCATTCAATTGTTTGGACGTAGCCAAACCCCAACATGTCGTTTGATAGATGGTCTGATTTAAAAATAGAATTTGGGCCGGGATGAGGCAAGCACGGTGCAAGGCTTCTGTGCCCTGCACCTGCCATGCTTTGGAGCCCCAAATAGATTTCAAATCAATGGTGTCACGCCAATGTTTATACCCACCCACAGCCAAGGCGCTTAAAAAGGAGCCGGAATATAGCAATTTTGTATGGGTTAACATGATTTTCTGAGTAGATGAAGTGTTTAATTTAAAGAAATAGGACCCAGGGTTCGATCTATTAAAATCTGTAAAATAAGTAAACTTATTTTTAAGAGTTTGGGAGCTACCTGGCAAAGGGGTCGGACAATGTTCCCATTGGGTGTAATTAAAAAGACCCCGTAGGGTACTGGGTTTATGGAGAAAGTGGTTGCCCCAATGCTGGTAACAATATAAATCGGCATAACTCGCAGAATTCATGTACAAATCTTCAGCATGAAAAGCAGCATAATATTTCAAATCAGTAAATAATGCTTCAACTGCATGCACATCCCAATCGTCAGAATGAATATTACTTTTTACGACATCACCCATTGAAACACGAAGGACATTAGGTACATTAATAATTTCGGTCGGTCCATGAATTTGGAAGTTTACCGCATTCCAAACGATGCCATCAGCGACTGGAACAGCTGAAATGTTCACAAATGTGTGGTCTCGCTTCATGATGTGAGATGAAGAATGTGGAGCCAAAGTTCCAGCGACAGAGTTCACTGCAGAGCGTTCTAGCAAATAGTGTCCATTGATGAGCAGAAAAAACACGGCGACAAAGCCAATGGACATGAACAAAAAAAAATCAGGAAAAGTACCAACCAGATGTATGTCCATGGGGGGATCAAAAAATTGTCTCTGAACCAGGATACAAAAATACTGAATTTGGATGGGACAAGTGATGAAGCGGAATCCGAGTCAAAGGAATAACGTGTTGGGCTCAGTGGCGTTGTTGGTAGATGAGCCACAGACTCGGTTGCGGGGTAAGTATACTCGGTCTCCTCGTTGCAGGGGGAATCCGGGTAGTCGTGCAGGTTATCAGGCAAATCTACCATCTCGAGAGCAACATCAGTGACCGTTCGGGCAGGAGGGCCACGAACATTCGTCCGGTAAATGACAGGACAAGAGACCGCTGGTGTAACACTATTCAGGATCGGCCAGATGTTGTAGCTTGACATTTTCCACTGAGATTTATCTGTTCTCTTTGCGACCAGGAAGCGGTGGTAAGATGACTGTACGAGTTCCCTTCAAGCCAAGGACTGGAACCGGTGCTCGGTAAGAGGGGCCGAATTCTTTTTTGTTCTCCACCTTCTCTCGAACCAGATCTTCAACTTCGGAAGCCAGCCGGCAACCGGAATCTGCAGTGCAGCGTCTGTGGCTGAAGGTAAATGTGCGATTGCAAGTTTGTCTCGGGCGTCTTGTAAGTCCTGTAACATAGTAGAATGGTTATCTACATCAAAGATGGCGGATTGCGCCGCCATGTCTAGACCATCAAGGTCAGGCACAAACATTCTTATGCCAAAGAGCATTTCGTATGGGGTCCGCCCACCCAGAGGTCTTCTAGGGAGATTATTAAGTGCACATTGTACGGTATACAAGTGGGCCAGCCAGTTCCTGCCAGTACCTAAGACTCTAGCTGTCAAGGATTGCTTTAAGTCACGGTTCATTCGTTCAACAATCGAATTGCCCTCAGGCCGATATGGTGACGAAAATTTCACCCGCACCCCCAGTGAACCCATTGCGTCCTTGTAAGCCTTAGAGGCGAACGCTGGACCTTGGTCAGAATGGAAGGTGCCACAGGCGAAAATTCCCACAAAGACACGCAAATCCCTTATGACATTTCGAGCGTCAGCACTTCGTTGTGGCCAAACCCAGATGAAACGTGTGCACGAATCCACTGCAACTAAGATATATTTATATGCAGTGTCTGATGAGAATGGACCGCAGTGATCCAGGTAAACACACCCAAAAGGTCTGTTAGAAATGCAGAGCGGGGTCTGTGGTGGCCGTGTAACCGTGGAAGGCTTAATCTGCTGACAAACGTCACAAGAAAGCACATAAGTACGGGTTTGTTTGTATAAACCACGCCACCAGTAACGCTGCTGCAAGATGGAAACAGTCGCAGACACTCCAGCATGAGCTGACGCCATGCCTTCGTGAGCCGCCGTTATCAAGGAAAGTCTGCGGTCCGTGTTGGGAATCAGCCGATCACCAACGTTTGGAATTCTTACATAAGGAGCCTGTTCGGGACCTAATTGATAAGAGTATTTTGAAGGGAAACCCCTAGGGTAATTAGCACCTTCCTTCGTTGCAGCAATAGCTGCTAGAATATCAGTATCTATTTTAGACATGGATCTGGTAACTGCTGCGACTGAGCACGTGGCTACTGCTGATTTGGCAGCTTCGTCTGCCAAACCGTTACCTACAGCATGTGCGCCCACACGCTGGTGGCCAAGAGTGTGTACGACCTGTTTGAGAGGCAGACGTTGTTGTAGATCTGCCACTCGAACCCAAAGCATTTTATGCTTGATTGTGCTGCCTTTTGCATCTCTATAGTCATTGTGTGACCAAAAGAATAGATTGTCATTATAAGACTGGACACAGTAGTAAGAATCGCATACAATAAGAGTAGTTACATCAGGAGTAGCGAACTCAAGTGCTAGCACCAATGCGCGCAGCTCGGCCAATTGTGCAGTACTGTCTCCCAGTGCCTGAGTATGCACTACAGTTGATTTGAACTTTCCGTTCACAAAGGAACCTGCAACAATAGCACATGCTGCTGAATAAGCATGCTTGGAACCCGTGGCCGGCTGTGCCGAACCATCGGTATATATAATACATTCGTATTCCTCAAGCGGTAGCAAAGACAGAGGAGGAGGATGAACGAAGTCATACTGCAAAAACTCCTGAGTCTGAAGA
This sequence comes from Calotriton arnoldi, assembly GCA_963921515.1. Taxonomy (NCBI): domain Eukaryota; kingdom Metazoa; phylum Chordata; class Amphibia; order Caudata; family Salamandridae; genus Calotriton; species Calotriton arnoldi. The sequence goes on along the minus strand of CAWUFW010005044.1, from coordinate 1,296,718 downwards.
GAAGAATCAAAGATAAGTGACATCCGGAGACGTCAAAGATGTGGCCCATTGTATCCAACGGGGGTGCAAAGCTTTAGAGTTCGGAACACTTGCTTTCGTCACTGCCTCAAGGGCAGGATAGGGTGTTACCACCAAAATGCGTTTTCCTTGTACCAGTGCGCGTTCCTTCAGAATCGCCATCTGCACTGCAGTCAAAACTTTCTCCACAGAGGAAAAACGCATTTCTGCAGAAGTGTAAAGATGTGACTTGTATGCAATCGGTACGGTGTCACCTTCGTTAAAGGTCAAGTACATGAAACCCACTGCCCCTGGAATTATTCTAATCACCAGGTTTGTGTGGTTGTCACGAGTCAACAAGAATTTAGATTCAAGTAGGTCTGTCTGCAAAGACTACAGAATGGAGGAATGCTCCGGAAGCCAGCATGACTTCGAAAAGTTAGGTTGTATCAAGGCATACAGTGGCTTGATACGCTGGGCATATTCGGGAATGTAAGTACGCCCGAAGTTCAGAAAACCCAGTAAAGACTGAAGTTTCTTCAGAGTGGTCGGAGGGCACAAAAGTGCACATTTCTCCAGGAAATGGGGGCTAAGCCCTTACCTTCATTGTTGAGCTCATAGCCCAGAAACAACACGGTAAATTCAGCAATGTGTGATTTGGCAACGTTAAACTTATAACCTAACACCGCAAATTCGAGAATAATGCGGTCCACTCGGGAAAGATGCGGAAATAATTCGTCGTCTGTCAGATAGATATCATCGACGTACGAACATGCATCTGGGTCTATGCCGTCTAACAAAGAGACAACACGGGCAGCGAATACGCCTGGACTGTTCTTGTAGCCCATAGGTAAACGCCGGAATTTGAATAATTTACCACCGGAGGTGAAAGCGCTCCATTGGCTACTCTCCGGGGCCAAGTTGTGCGTGTAGAATCCATTGGATAGGTCAAGTGTAGTTTTATATTTTTTACGAACAAGACTGTCTACTAACGCAGAACTATGTGTGTTTTGCACCGCAAAGGTCAGACAATGTGAGTTCAAATGTCGGTAATCCAAAACTAAGCGGTACAATCCATCGGGTTTAGAAACCGCGAAAAGGGGATTATTCATTGGTGATACGCATGTTTCAATTACTCCCTGATATTCCAACTGAGTCAGAATTTCGGAAACGGGGCCTTTTGCTTCCCGTTTGATGGGATATTGGGGTTGTGGCTGTGGCAGCGACCGCAAAGGAATTTCATGGGGTGGTGAATCTTCATCCCAGCCCAAGTGGTTGCGGTATAACGCTGGAGCCAGGGACACAGCCCATTCAGCTGCAAGAGCCTCCGCTTTGTCCTTGGGGACATGGTGAGAAAAGCTCGGAAGGAATACCTCCTCCCCTTTACGCGCAGCAAGTACGAATGGGGGCGGCCAATCCGCCTCCGCCAACAAAATGTCGTAAGAAGAGGTCAGATTCTCCCCAAAAATCCCTTTAATAACACGCTGTATGTCACCTTCGATTTGAATGACAATATTATATAGTCTGTCAGGGGGTGCCACTCTGGTATCTGCTGTCTCGACAGTAATGAATGTTTCAGTTGCTGTCGCCTCCACATGAGGACATAGCACCTCCCGCACTATGGTAGCTTCCGCGGCGCTGTCTAGGAGTGTCACTGCCCACGTCCAATTCAGGAGTCTCGTTCTCACCGTCTGTGGCATATCTCGCTGTTACAGCGGCAACTTTCTTCTTCTGAAACTGTGGTCGAGAACGTTGAAATTCTTCTGCTTTCCCTCTGACCTGTTGTCGAGGTTGGTCTCGTCCCTGTGGAGCCTCTCGACCCCTTCCTCTATCCTGGCGATCTCCTCCACCAGCCTGCGTAGGTGTTGGTGCCTGTGAAGAACGAGGAGAACGCGAATCAGGGACTTGAAATCTCTGGAGATTTAATTCTCGCCCTATCACGCAAATCATATGTGCGTTCAGAAGAGACGGAAACCGGGGATGCGCCTCGCGACCCCAGTTTCTTTTGTTGCTGACCCTGTTTTTTCAATCTCCAGCTTTTTTTAGTAAAAACTGGTTTCTCATCTTTCTCAGACTGAGTTTTTGGTTGCTGTTGCGATTGTGTTTGCGATTTAGATACACTTGGAGAAAAACCTTTCCAGAGAGAAGAGCTGTGCTTGTCTGATGATGTAAACTATTGCATCTAGAAATTGAGGTATGGGGGTCTGCCAGCCAAAGCCCAGAGGTCTTCTGTTTTATAATAAACTAGCTACTAGCATGGGGAGGGTGGTGTAGTCATTTAGCCCTATATCCACTGCTTTATGAAATGCTTTCCCCGTTTATATTCTATGGAATTGTAACTATGCTTATTGTTTTATTCTTATGCATTATGCTGATAGTACTGGCACGTGTACTGTACCTTAGAGCACGTTAGTTAAAATAAATATTATAAACTATACAGTGTCTCTTATTACGCACGTTGTGGACAAGTATGAGTGAGTTATGAAAGGGTGTTCTTGCTTCTGCGAGTCCTGAGAGAAAGATACTGTGTTCTGGGTTGTCTAATACTTGGCAGCATTGTTGCTAAGGAGACGCTAAAGCTAGTCGGATTGGGGTGTTAGGTGCTAAGGTATATGGTTGGCTCACCACTATATTCCGAGGTCCTATTATCCTGTGCATAGCTCTGTGTATGTGCAGAATCCCTACAACAATAGATATGGTACACTGGGGTTGTCCTTTATCAAAAATCTTTTATCTTGATCATTGATGATTCCCAAACTTAGAGCATTATTGATGATCTCAGTTAGTACTCGACTGAATTCTCTGGTGGGGTTGAAAGCTAATTTCATGTAGATCGTAGTGTCCATGACATGTAATTCAACACTTTGATGATAGTAAGCTCTGTCCAGATTAACTAGAGCACCTCCTTTATCTGCTTTGCAACAGATAATCTTGTTATTGGAAGCAATTTGTGAAATGGTATTCTGTTCTTTTCTGGTAAGGTTTGGTCTTTTCTGTTCCTTTTCTTTAAATACTTCATGTAGTTCCCTTTGGACCACGGTTTCAAAAGAGTCCAATACTTTATGACTTATAGGTGCAACAAAAGTGCTTTTGGGTTTCAATCCTAGTAAGGTTCCTTTGTCACTATTTGGATTTGGTTCCACGATATTTTTGAAGAAATGCTTCAATCGTAGTGTTCTCATAAATTTGAAAAAACAAATTTGAATCTCCAATGCGTTAGAGTGGTATGTGGGAACAAATGACATTCCTTTCTGTAAAGTATTAACTTGGAATGGAGATAATTTGCATTTTGAGATATTCACCACTAGACTCTCTGGCTCCTGCTAGATTTCGCGATTGGTAAGTCCCTTTCCCTTGCAAGGGATGTCAGGTCTCTGCCTGTCGAAGGATCAGCCTGCGGAGTCTCGGTCCAGCCTGGAAGGAATTCTTTTCTGTGTTGGTAAGGGGGAGTGAGGGTCTTTTATATTAAAGTGGTCACTCCAGGGTTTTTCTAGAATCAATAGGCCAGATGTACGACGCGCAAAATAGAGCCTCGCAAATTGTGAGTCTTTTGCGACTCGCAATTTGCGAGACGCTATTTTGCATGTACAACACTGTGTTGAACACTGTTTGCGATTCCCAATGGGGTCGCAAATTGCGAGGCTCATGAATATTAATGAGCCTCTCGCAATTTGCAAGCCCATAGGGAATGACAGGCCCTCCCAGGGATGGTGGCCTGCTGGGCTCAGCAGACCACCATGTCTGGGATTGCTTTTAAACAAAGCAGCTCTTTTTTTAAAAAAATGCAGCCTGTTTTCCTTAAAGGAAAACGGGATGCATTTAAAAAAAAAAAATGAAACGTTTTCGTTTCATTTTTAGGTCTCGCCTAGCGACGCAGCGCATGCGCTGCTCGCCTTGGTGAGATCCATTGTCGTCGGTTTCTTGGCCGAAGGGGGACAGGATATGTGCACGCGTGTGGAAGACAAGACATGTGCACGCGTACGTCTGACGGCTTAGCAGAAGAGACAGCAGATGTGCGCGTACGGGTGACAGGAGATGTGCACGCGCCCGGACAGGCGATGTGCACGCGTACGGGTGTACGCGTGCACATCAGCACAACCCTAGCATGGCGCGCTTTCGCTTTCCCTCCCTCCCCCCGTCGGGCCCCTCCTCCTTCCATTGTGTGCCAGTGCTGCTCAGACCCCAAAGCGCCGTGCCAGCACAGGAGCACCGAGGAAGGTATCAATACCCTGCACGCAGCGCCGATTTACTGTACTCTAAGACTGGGGGCCCCAAACGGCGGCCCTGCTTAGCAGCAGAATCATCGTTTTGATTTATGTGACAACCCTGAGGGGGTTCGCGTCCAATCCCCATGTGCTGCAGCTCGCACGCGGGCTCTGACATAAAAAACAAACGATATCAGACAAAATGCCCCCTTCTATAGAAGCTTGATGTCTGTCGGCTAGAAGTTGAAGAAACTGCAAACAACTATTAGAGGCGGCCGAAGAGTCACGTTTCAGCGAAGATGCCTTTTTAAGAGCTGTCCGACAGAAACCCAAAGGGAACTTGGTCTCTCCAAGGCACCAGACAGCACCAATGCAACTGAGTGAGCGCACCTGCAAGATACAACAGTCATTCTGTCAGAGCACAGATCTCAAGGGGGGAGTCTAAAAAACGGATGCCTCAACAATAAATACTAAACTCAATAACTAACCGAGGGCATATTGTGCCTCTTTTACAATAACCCACTCAACCAGCAAGCACTTGCTGGCCTGTGCTCTCGACACTTGCTAGGAATCTCTCCTCAGCACTTGAGGACTGGCAGGGAGCCGTGCCCAGTGCACTTACCTCACTCCTGACCACCCAGAACTACACTGCACTCGCTCTAAACACTGTCTTTGAACTTGACTGAATACTTTTAAGCTCCCCACGGTTTTCAAACCCATTCTATCAATAGAATCGCCCCATCCAGCATCAAGTCCATAAAGTCTGCACTAACAGGCTCTCTGTTCCCCAGATACACACGGAGCTGAGCAGCCAAGCAGAATGTGGGAATTTTAGCCCAGAATCCCATATTTTTAGGTCGCGGATCAAAATCTACAATGGGTCGAAGCTGATATGCCTTCTTTACCATCTGGTGAAATTATTGAATGCTGTTGGTGGTCTCAGTCTACTTCACAGTGGGCAGACATCCATTTTACAAAAAAAACTCCCACCCAATTGCACTAATTGGCACATTGGTCTAAGAACATGATTGTTGTGCAATGGAGACAGAGATGGAGCCAGCCAGTTCATCATCAAGTCATTTAAGTACGAAGATAATTGGCCACACCAATGGGTGTCAGGGTGCCCCGAAATAAATGAAAGGCAAGCAGGAAGACTGCGCCTCTCCTTGTCTGTGGAAACGTCAAACCAGCAGACTGCAAAGGCAAGAGCGTTCCAAATACAGCTGCAGGGCCTCCCTCGAAGGGACTGGAGGAACAGAAGTACATCAGTTCTGTAAAACCTAAAAATACCAGGGAATATATACACTTGGTAATGGGAGAGTGAACTGGTAACGCAGGACCCAGACCCTGCACCGGTTTGTAGCCAAGGCAGACTAGATGTACTAGATTTAGAATCCACCGTAAAACACCACGAAGATTAAAGAGAGTGAGTGTAATGTGCCCGGAAATGGGATAAATGCTTCAGCTTGAAGCACCAGCAGAAGTCTTTCCACGAGTCAGAGAAACGCACACATTGCACCCCAGGAACATCTGGATGAATCAAGGGCTCTAGAACAGGCCACGTAGACGTGCTCACAATTCCTATTTGCAGGTAATAACATCTGCAGACATAGCCAGTGGGTCTGACTTTTTATTTACGGTGAAATTGGATGTGTGTTTACTGATGGATGTGTTTTTTGTGAGTGTATTATTGGGGTGGGTTAATGGGTGTATTTTAAAGAACACTGGGTTTGATGCACTTCCCTCCAATGCACTAAACTTCAGTGCATTACAATTAAGTTTGAACTGCCCTGCTTTTTAGGCCTCATCTACAGATAGGCGAGAGCTCATGTCATCACACACCACATACATGGACATACAGAAAATGACTTTTAGACAATCCCTTTCACACTTTGGCTATTGTGGTTCAGCTGGCTTTAGGCACTGGCTAACATTGGTGTCCATCAGCAAGGGTATCAGCTCACAGCATTTTGCAAATGTTAACACCCTTAAAAAGTAGCCATATACGAATTAGCATTCTTTAATACTATTATTTTTTTCTTTTTAGGTCGAGCCTAGCGGCAGCGCGCATGCCCTGCTCGCTCTGCGAGGCATGTTGTGATAGAGTAAGCAGTGGAAGCCCCGCCCACTTTCCACCCATATTTTATATTGGCTGGTGTCATTGTCCTTCGCAAAAGCTGAATTCCGATTCATTAAGAGGCTTATTAGTCCCTCCTGGGTACCGCCTTGTCTCCATTTGTTACCTCCCATAATGACTGGAACTTTTACTTGGCTCGTTACACGGTCTCTGATATTTAGTGGGTGAGCACTATTTTCTTTAGTGGTCTTTCGTTATTCCAGTGCGGTCAGCTTTCACTTTAGTGGCTGCGCTGCTTTATTTAATTAATTTGCAGCGAGGTCAGCATCAGTTCAGTGTAGCACAGGTAAACCAGCATTTGCAATGCAGCAGGTCTTGCATTTACGCGAGTTGGAGCTATTGACATTGTAAATGCTAATGCCTTTTATTTATGTTTTCATTTTTGAAACAAATTAAACGCATTGTCATTTAAAATGCCAATAGCTTAAACTCACGTAAATGCGAGACCTATTGCATTGCAAATGCTTGTTTAAGGGCAGGCAGTGGTCCCTGGGACCACTGCCTGCCCTTAAAAATTCGTTTGGAGCCAGTCACAAAGGGGAAGGGGTCCCCTGGGGACCCCTTCCCATCAGGGGACCCCTTCCCATTTGCGACTTCATTACCACCCTCTTGAAGAGGGCGGTAATTTGCGAGTGTTTTGCGACTGCAATTGCGGTCGCAAAAAATTCATACATGGCTCTGCGGTCGCTATTAGGAAGGGAACGCCCCTTCCTAATAGCAAGTCGCAATACACTATTTTGCGAGTCGCAAATTATTTGCGACTTGCAAAATAGTGTAAGTACATGGCCAGACTAAAATTGCATGCGCAAAAGGGTCGCAAACCCCATTTGCGCATGCAATTTTACGTCGTACATCTGGCCCAATGTTTTGAAAACATTCGCTAATCCCCTGCTACTTCTTTTCTAAACAAACATGATCATGCACAGCTGGCTGTTGGCCATGGATGAAAAAAGTGGTGACCCTTATACAGAATAAAACTACCGTGCCTGGGGACATGTTTATGTACGTCAGGTACAGGGATTAAGATAGGATACCGAGAGCCTGGTTGTCGAAGAGACAGAAGTAAGATACTAGGTAAAAGGTCACCTGTGTTTAGGACCGTTATGTCGTGTGGATGGGACACAATGTATGTAATCGGTATGTACATGATGGGACTAACCTAAAGGACATGACAGAGCAGATTAAGGGAAATTTATAGAAGGTCTAATATAGATGTGTAGGCGCAGTACCGCAAGCTGCGCCTAGAGGTCCCTAGCAAGCATCAAACATTTGGTCACATATGGTACTCCCCTAATGCATTGCATGCAAACAGTACCACAAGTACATTCAAATAGCTATGTCCATATATACAATTAATAGCTTTGAAATGTGACAAAACAATTATTATATTAATTCCGATTAGGTTGTACTCTATGTGGAGCTGATGGAGGGAAATTTATATAAGGTCTAATATAAATGTGAGATGTGTAGGTGCAGTACTGCAAGCTGCACCTAGAGGTCCCTAGTGAGCAACATAAACTTTGAAGATATAGTAAATCCACCCTACCCATAATGCAAGACAGTACCACAGTACATTCAATATATACAATTAGTAGCTTTGAAATGTGACAAAAGAATTATTACATTAATTCCGGATTAGTTTGTACTCTATGTGGAGCTGATGAAGGGAAATTTATAGAAGGTCTAATATAAATGTGAGATGTGCTAGCAAGTAAAGTAACCACTGCCAACCTTGTTTAGGACCAAGTGAGTGTCCGGTCTGAAGGCCTTTAAGAAAATAGTGCCTTGAGGCTGTAATTAAAACCTAGGGCGTAACAACACATGTAATAGGGGGTGTCCAGGGCGTAACAACACATGTAATAGGGGGTGTCCTCATGGGAGGTTACAAAAAGAGACAAGGATGTACTAAGGAGGGACTACAAAGCCTAATGACCAATGAAAAGCCACCATTTACAAAGGACAGGGACAGGATCCATTTAAAAAGATGGGCGGGAAGTAGGCGGAGCTTTATGCACATATCCTGAATACAGCACGTCTCGAAGAGACAGCGCAAACGTTGCCTAGGCGAGAGCTAAAAAGATAAGGCTACAAAAGATAAGCACATCTCTCTCCACGTTGGACACACAAGATTGTGATAGATCATAATGTCAGTCTGTAATTTTATCTTTCCATCTGCTGTGAAAAGTTGTCTCCGTTACTGTAAGGATCACCTGTATAATGACAAAGAAGTGCAGCTTCACAGTTTCAGGTTACTTTGATGTGCTTTATCAAACACACAGACTGACTAGTGATGACTAGCATAAAACGCATCCTTCTGCCACTTACTCTGTGCGCTGAGGTCCAGTGTACACAGTTTTCAGTACAACTAGTCCATGCCTTCTGTGAAAGCAGAGTGAAACCATTCCAAAACCACCAGCATCTAGATCCTGTTTCTCCAGCAGATCTTCACTGCTCATTCGGATTTCTTCCAAAGAGACGTTTCTGCTTGGGGCGCACATAGCCATTTTAGGGAGAATTGGAATACCCTGAAATCTGAAAAGGAACATAAGTTAGCCACACGTTATCTCCCTTTCAGGTGCAGAAAAGAGAAGTACCTTGAATGGCTGCTCTCATCAAAACTGACATTGTCATGATTCGCATGGTAGTTTATATTGTGAGAGTACCTATCAATTTTACTCTCCAATGTCCCTTCCCAAGACGGTCAAGAAGAAAATACTTATGCACACCTAAAATAAAAACAGTCCATTAAAAGCGTGGAAAGGGTGGTGCAGACACCAACAATGCACTCCACATTAACACTCTACATAACTGCATGACAGTAGAATCTAAGAAGTGGACATTACACTACCCCTCTTTACTTTATAATCTTAACTTTTTTTTTTTTTTAACATTGAAGACACCTAAAAATTAAAGTGTCTTTTCCTCTCTCCTATATGAATCGATTAATTTATTTAGGAGTGTTACAGAAGGCAGTATGCACCTTATGTCTTCTTTGGAGTATTTACCTTAATGTGACATTCGTCACTCTCTGCCTTGGGAAGCACTTCCATCGAATGTCCTTTGAATAGTTCTGTTTTGAGAAGTGTCTTGAAAAGTAGGTGCTTTAGCTGTACCTTCATGGACAGGTCCAGTAAGTGCCAGAGTTGGGGCTCTGTACTACCCATGATAAACTACCAGGTTAAACCCATTTAAATGAAAAGTGACAATTAAAAAAGGAGAATTAAAAATAAATGAGTGGGAAATAGTATGATTGGATTCAAAAGAGAATCTGATGGAGAAACTAAGTCTTTCTTTTTCAGAGATGGGGAAACGTTGTGCAATTTGAGTCAGATGATAAAAAGCCTGCTTAATACAAGAGTGAAAATATATCCCAGAATGGCAGTTGCATGAACTCTTCAGTGCACGGTGAAGTGCTATGTACACATAACACAAATAACAGAACACAACCAGCAGCAGTATCTCAAGCTATGCACCTGGTCTCCCAGCGCCTCCCACCAACATGAAGGTCAATTCACAAAAAACATTTCTTTAGGTTCAGCTGAGGTCCTGGTAGGGTGTGTAGTGTCTATGGTTGCTGAATACAGTAGGAGCAATTCATAACCAACTGACTGGAGCAGCTGGGGCACTTAAGCGCAAACAGGCCCTTGCATATGTACAAGTGAGCATGGCTTGCAAAGGACCAGGGCAAGAGACATGGAAACCAAAGGTCTCCACCATCCGCGCACACCCACATGTAGGATTCCGTAAATACTGAAGTGCCAATTGCTGTATAGAAGATCTTTCTCCCTAGAGGTAGGCAGCAGAAAAAGAACAATTTCTCCAGCCCATCAGTCTTACCAGTAAGCACCGGCTGAAGGACTAACAGATTCTGGGTTCTGAAGGGCTGGAATATGTTGTGCCCACCTTTCTCTACTCAGCAACGACAATCACCCTCCCTGCACATGTGTGTATTAACCTTAAGCCAATAAGGGCTGTGTGCAAGCACCCTCATCCTTGGCAAAGGGAATGAATATTTCACAATGGAGTCTCTTAAAAGCTTGGAAAAAACTTGGGAATTATAGGGGTCAAATTATTGGAAGACAAACATGAGTTTATGACTTGTGGGACAGCAAGAACAGAAACAGGGCCATCATAGGGAGCGGCTGCGTGAGCTTCAAAGTGTATCAAAATTGAGTCTAGCTCTCTAGTTTATAGTTGGATTCAGTGGTTGTGCTGCTTGATAATAATAGAAGAGCACCCATCTTAAAAATAGTTGGTATCCCAGAGCCCCAAGAAAATAAATATTTGCGCCATAGTATGAACACTGCTAATGACAAAAATTATGTTGGCAACTGCACAGAGATTTAAGGAAATTTCAAATGCTTTCCATCCGACGCCCTGGAGGTTACAAAATTTAAAAAAGCATTGGGAAAAGGTGTACAAATATTGCTGAACTGAGAAGCCACAGACAAAGGAATCAGATAATTCACAGGATGGCTAAGATACAAGACCTTACGACAGCAGAACATAAAGTGATGGATTTCTCAGACTGTCCAGAGAGCACAAGAGGTAAAGCCAGGAACGTCTAAACTTAAATGAAGAGCTGATTATGATAGGCTTGAAGGCCCTTCTTTGGCATGTAGCTAGACTGCAGTAATCCATAAAGACCATATATTGACCCAGACAGAGGCAAATGAGTGCTTCTAGTAAAGATAAAAAAAGAAGTAGAACAATCTGGCATTGTAAATAGGTTACATGTCCACGCAGCAACTGATATGCAAGTAAGGGTTCACATGAGCTTCACCGTTATAAGAAAGCAAATGCAGAAAGGTTGCCATATTAGTCAAAGTTGTAATGTTTGAAGTTTGCATAGTGCGAGTGACCTCTCTTCCCTCCTTCTATTCCATCTCTCTCTCAAAATGTCCAACGACCTCGTAGTGCATCCCCATATTGAATGTTATTAAAAGCTTAATAGTAATAGGATGACAAAAAGAAGATCTCTCATTGATCGATGCATCTGTATAACTTATAGTAGTATAACTTATAATATGTATACCTTATAATAGTGTTCAATTATGTTTAATCATAAGATTTAATTTTATAAAAAAGAATTCTGGGATGTGAGAACTAGATGGAAAGAAACACATTTAGCAATTTGTAGAATACAAATAAGGGTGGTGCTGGTCATAGATCCTCAGACAGCGAGAGACCAAATCCAAGAGTTGAAAATATAAACAGCTGGTTCAGTGTTTTGGTTTTCTTACACTGAGAAATTTTGAGGTGGGGGATTCTGTTCGGAAAAATGATTTGTTCCTCATTGTAAAAAATTCGGTTAGTGGTTGAGGGGAGGGAACCCCTACTCAAGCAGTAACCACAATCCTTGTGAGGGTAAAGTACCAAGCAAACCCCAAATTAACCTGTGTTCAACCCTCTGGTAGCTTGGCACAGAGCAGTCATGCTTAACTTAGAGGCAATGTGAAAAGTATTTATGCAGCACTTCAAACAGTAACAAAGTGAAAACACATGAAACATCCCACACCAATTTAGAAAAGTAAAGTGCATTTTAATAAATAAATCAAGAAGAAAGCGACAAAAATCCAATAAGTAGAACTGGAGATCTGCAATTTTAAAGATTTGAGTGAAAATAGCACAAAAAAATAAATCACAAAGCACCAACTGGGGTTATCTGATCGCGCTGGACCGGGATAAAGTCGCAATTGCAGGCCGACAAAGATGAAGCGCGGGCCAGCTACACGGACCCATTCAGGTCCGCTTAGATGAGGAGCCTCGAGTTGAGGATGTGTTGTGCAGCAGAGGCAATGGCGAGGTACGGCCAAGGAGATGAGTCATGGCCATTCCTGGGGGCTGCAAAGTGCGATGTCCCTGCGTGGGGATGGGTCATGCAGCAGCGGTACCCATGATCTGCGATGGGAAGTCCTTGCATTGGGGTAGTCCGCGCAGCGGAGGCAATGCAGCAGTTCTAAGGGCGGTGCGTCTCGCAGCAAAGGCAATGCGCCACGGAGGAGATGATTCAGTTCTGAATCCAAGGATGGGCTGGCAGAGCACCTTCAGGCCCACTTCTAAGCGTCCAGGACTGGGGTGGCAACACTTGGGTGGGTAGGACTCACAGATGGCAGAGTCCAGGTGCTGTGTTCAAGGTTGTTGGAAGCCTGTTTTGTCCCTGGGGCATCTGATCAGAAGGCCATCCAACTATTCCTTGGAGTCACTCTCGGGTCCTGGATTCACAATTTCAAGTCCAGTCCTTCTTACCCAGGCAAGAGGGCAGCAGGTCAGCATAGCAAGACAGCAGTCCTTTCAGGCAGCAGTCCAGTATAGTGGCAGGCCTTTCAGCAGCTCAGCAGTCCTTCTTCCTGGTAGAATTCATAGCGCCAGAAGTGTATTGAAGAGTTGGGTCCAAGGGTCCAGTATTTATACCTGGTGTCCACTTTGGATTAGAGGAAGCTTCTAGATGTTTGCACCCCCCACCCTCTGAGGTGTCAGGCATCGCCTTCCTCCCTGTCCTGGCCCCAGCTTGTATGGGGTTACAAAAGACCAGTGTCAAATCCTTTGTGAGAGTGCTCATGCAGAACCTTTGTGATGCTCAAGTGTGGTAGTGGACAGCTCCTTCCCCTCGTTAACTCACTGTGGTCCTTCCTGCCAACACCTATCTTCCCTTTGTCTCACTGTCTGGGAGAAATACACAAAGACCAACTGCCAGCTACACCCTGTCATGTGACCCAGGATCAGGCTGCAGGCACCAAATGGTTAGGACAAGAAAATGCCAACCTTCTAAGAGTGGCATTTTCAGAATTGTGACTAAAAATACAACTTTACCATTAAAGAGGGCTTTTAATTACAATTCTTTAGACACCAAACCTGAGATGTCTACCTGCTCCCATTTGGAAGTAGGCTTCACCGTAGTGAAAAACGAATTTAAGAGTTTTTTTACTACCAGGACATGTACCTAACTTTTTAAATACACTGCACGCTGCCCTATGGGCTGTGTATGGCCTACTCTAGAGGCGACTTATATTTATTACTTTGCCAGGTCAAACTGGCAGTTTAAAACTGCACACACAGGCTGCATTGGCAGGCATGAGACATGTTTTAATGGCTACTTAAGTGGGTGGCACAGTCAGTGCTGCAGGCTCACTAGTAGCATTTAATTTACAGGTCCTAGGCACATATAGTACCACACTACTAGGGACTTACATGTAAATTAAATAGGCCAATTGGGTACAAGCCAATTCTACCATGTTTTAAGGAGAGAGCACAAGCACTTTAGCACTGGTTAGCAGTGGTAATGTGAGCAGTCCTAAAGCCAGCAAAAACGAAGTCAGCAAAACAGGAGGTTTGAAGGCAAAAAGTTAGGGGAAAACCACGCCAAGGATGCCAGGTATAACACTCATCCTTAGACAGGTTTAAATCCCCTCAATGTCCCCCAGAATAGAGTCTGTTGGGAGAACTCATTAGGTTTTGCCATTCTCCAGGTGGTGCGCCTACTTTCATTATCATATTTTATTATATATTATTATATTATATCATTATATATTATATTAAAAGTGCGTTTTCCTTGCCCCTCTCTCTATTAGGCCGCGCTGCCCTATTTAAGATGTTGGCCCTTCCACGCTTCCTCTATATCCTTCAGAACTGTCCAAATAAGGTCCCGGATGCCTATTTCTCGGGTGTGGAGAGTGAGGTCAGGACACTACTGTGGAACGGCGGATCCCCTCGTATAGCGATGTGCAAGTTAACTAAGGGATGGTACGACGGGGGAATTGCCCTCCCGGACATAAGACTCTATTATTGGGCCTCGCAGCTAATGGTGGTAAACCACTGGGTATATCGCTCCCCACTTGACCCGGCCTACATGCTGGACAGATATCAAATGGGGAGAGAGGGATACATGGGGGGCTATACACGAAGGCCCGGAGAGGAAGGTACTTCGTCCCACGGCCCACACAGTAGCGACATGGCACCAGGCAACCAGCCGCTTAGGATGGTCGAATGCGCTGACCCGAGCCACACCACTATGGATTACCCAACGACTTGGACTACTATGTAATCAGCCTGGGTTTGATAAGTGGGACACCATAGGAATCTCCACTATAGGGGACCTGGTGAAAAAGGGCACAATCCTTAAATTTGGGGAATTGAGGGAGAAATATGATATGGCTCAAGGGGAGATATTTAGATACTTGCAGATTCGACATGCCCTCACCACAGCTCTTCCAGACATGTGCGAGATACCAGAGTCGTCCCCCTTGGAGGATCGGCTGCTAAAGCCATATCACTAACTTACAGAAAACTGTGCAACAACCTACCAGACACGTTCCACAAACTCCGAGAGAAATGGCAGATAGACCTAGGGCCCATTGACGATGAAGACTGGCAAGCGGCGCTAATGTCCCCGAGGGAGGCGGCAATCACCCTTCGTTTCCGATTAATCCAACTTAAAATCCTGCATAGATCCTATCTCACAGGGGTTACACTAGCAAAGATAGGCTCGAGATCTGACACGCTATGCCTTCGTGGCTGTCATCAAGAAGCAACCTTTTATCATACAATTTGGGACTGTCCAATCGTACGACCCATATGGGAGGGGGCCACGAAACATATCCAAGATGCACTAGGAAAGGTACTAACCCTTACACCACGACTTGGCCTTCTTAATATGTGGGAACAGACTGACCTCACGGAAGTGGAACAACAACTAACCACGTTGGGTTGCACCTTAGTGAAGCGGGAGATTGCGAAACAGTGGGGAGTGGCCGATACACCTTCTCATCGAATGTGGGCAAAGGAATTTGACAAATGCATGATCGCTGAGAAGGAGGTATTTAAGTTAAGAGGGTGTCCAAAGAAATGGGACAAAAAAATGGGGCAAGTGGAATGTGTATAGAGGAGACCTATGTATTTCCCCAACGGTGGAAATGGAACTGCAACGCACTAGAGCGCAGCTTCTGGAGGCATCGTGACTGAACCTGATATACTCTCCCTAATGGTTTAATGCACTATGTAACTAGCCAAAATGTTGACCAATTAATGTAAGTGACTTTAAATGCTGTGAAATCAATAAAGATATATAATAAAAAAAAAAAAAAGAAGTGTGTTTCCATCACTTCTGACCACAAGGTAGAAGAGAAGCTTCTTAGCAGTTTAAGCCTATTCTATAGGATGACCCACAAAAAGTAACATGATGTTTTCATGATTTATCATGTTTATTGACCATCTTTATCAACATTTTCATGGTCAACCAAGGAAAAAGAAAGAGTTCCAGCTGTTTTCTGAAATGCATTATTACTGAGTTTTTCCAAGCATTGCAGTGATCTGAATGTCTTTCAGTATTGTTGGTGTCATCCATGCCATTACTTTTCTGCCTTGTTACAGATACAACAAAAATTATACTGGAGACTGAAGTTTGTGGTCCCTCTGGGCTTTGTTCTTGATCCTCTCTTTTTTCTTAAAAGCAACTCCTTTATCATCATTTGTTTCTTTTGCTCGCCTATGTAATTTTTAGGTCTGGCGTTAGCCAAGACCTTTTGGTTTTGCTAAAAGTATATGACTAACATACTTACATAAAGGGAATCTCGCTTCATATATTGGTCTGGTCCTGGGTCACTCCCATTTTGCTTCCGCCCACTACAGCATACAGCATGGGGTAATGAGTCAGCCAACTTCAGCCACTGGCTAACTTTACTTTGAGTGACTGCACTTAGTCCTTTCACAAGGAGCACATCCACACACAAGATAGTTCCCTTCAGTGGTAGTGTTTTCGTTTTTACTTTATTATTACTTTAGTGTCGCCTTTGTTTGTAGAGCCTGATGTGATATCAGGACGCTTTCTACCAGACGAGAGAGCAGGGCACATTCCAGCTTTATCAGGTCCTGTCTCCTGCCAATGCTGCTGAACATTCCTTTTGAAGTGACCTCTGTTTATCAGACTCCTGCGCTTTCACACCATAACAGCAGCTTGCATGAACTTTCGAATATAAGCTTGTGTGGGTGCTCTATCTTTGCAACCCAAACTATCTGTCATTCCTTCCATCTTTGCCTTCTTTGTTTACTTCTTTCTTTGCTTCCTTCTTTCCTATTTTCTTTTCCCCTTTCATTTTTTACTTTGTCACTTCCTTTCCCCTTTTCCTCTTTCCTTCTTTCCTCCTGCTGCCATCTTTTCCTTCTTTCCTGCCTTTCATCTTTTTCTTCTTTCCTCCTTCTTGCCTCCTCCTTTCATCTTTTCATTCTTCCCTTTCCTCTTTTCCTTCTCTCCTTCTTTCTTTTTCCTCCTTCCTATCTCTTTCATTCCTTCTTTTTTTCTCCCGTGCTTCTTTCCCAAAGGAGAGTGGCAGCCAATGCCAGTCTGATAGGCTTTTTTAAGTCTGTGTTAGGCTTTTGATTTTACTAAAAATATATGTGTGACATAGTTACCTTTGGGGGGTTTCAACCAGACTTTGTCCATTAGTCTGTGGTTTAGTCATTTACATTTTTCTTCCACCCACTCTAGCATGCATCAAGGGGCAATATGTCAGCCCACTTCAGCTATTGGCTGACTTCACTATGAGTTACTGCGTGCTGCCCTTCATAAGGGGCACATAAACACAAAGTAGTTCCCTTCAGTGCCAGGGAGTACTATTGCAATGTGTGCCTTTTTGAGAGCAAAACAACATTTTTGCCTTTAACCAATGTTTTTGTTTAGATTGATGAGGGCCTGGCTGCTTCACAAACAATAAAGATTTGCAAAAACCAAGACAAAATAAAACAAGAAATGCCAAAAGGCTGACGGCCAACGACAGCCTTACTAGGTTTGCCAATGCTTGTTAAACTAGTGATTGCAGGTTCTTCATTTTCATCAATCCTACTGAACATTAGCTTCAATAGACTCTCTGGTTGCATGAATGATCACTCTTTAACTTAAGCCCAAATCATACAAAAGAAATACATGTTTGACTGTCTATCATCTTTTGACACTCTCCTACCTCTTTCCCCTCCAGCCTTCCTTCTCCATGTTCTTACTTTTTGGCCTGTAGCTTAGGCACTGTTTTTTATCTTTTTATTGCTTAACGGATCCACATATACTTAGTTTTTCATGTATGCAGGTACCAACTTCGCAACATGACTTTTTCCCACATTCCATTTTACCAGAGCCGCCTCTCTAGCTAACTCTTGTTTGGCTTCTTAGTATTTCTGTGTGTACCCTAGCTACCCACCAATCTTTCTGTGACTCTACTTGTCTTTCTCTCTGTTCATCTTTGTATTATTGCAATTGCCATATTCTTCTTTTTCTTCACTAGGTGCCTTTATTCTACCATCTCCAGTTCGGCGTTCTTTTTATCACCTTTGAACGCATTTCTGGCCCTGCTCCCCCCAAATCGTGCACCATTCATTACTGTTTAGTTCCATACCAGGCTTTCTGGTATTAAAATCTGGGTATATGTCAGAAGCTGTAAAAACTAAAATGTAAAAAGGCGAAAGGCCAGAGGTCTACAGAAGAACTTTCAAATAAGGATCATAAGAAAACAAAATACCAGGAACCGAAACCACTCTTGCGAAATTGATGAACTTGTCTTTTTGTTAAGCATAGGTTCACAGGCTAGCTTTCAGAGGAAGTTGCAGTTTTGTGGGCCTCTCCTGGGCCCTGGTCCGAGGTATCCAGTAATGCTTACTTACAGGCTGTTGAGAAATCTACCTCGTGAGGTCTCACTAAGCTAAACCTCACAGGGACTTCTCTTCATAACAAACCACAAAAACAGACTGACGACCTGTGTATTGTCATTCAATTTTTTCTGTCTTAACCTATGTCACTATATATATGCACATACAAATAGATGGATGGCAGGTAAGGGCAAATACACCAACCTACATCCATTTTCGATAACACCGTAGGAGTTACTAGTATGCTCTTAATCCTCCTGATAACTATTATTCACACAACAAATTGGGCACGAGAAAAGACAGTAAGGAGATTTCGCTCGGAAGTTGCTAAAAGCTCTGCTAATTTAAGACAAAGCAATCCTGTTTTCTTTCTGTTTTAAAAAAGCATTACATTTTTGCGTAATGACCAAGCAGCTGCTACCATCAGTTCAAAAATATACTTTTTCAAATACCTCTCCCAACAATCTAGACATAACAGACCTGACCCAAATATTATAAAATCAAGAGACTGAATATTCTGAAAATTGTACAAATCTCTGAAGAGTAAAGCAACAAGCAAGTTTCAAAGGCTAAAGCTTTTTTCAAACTACAGGGTTACTGTGAAATGACAATTTAGTCACAGTGTACAAAGGATCCGTTTTAAATTTGGAAGAGTGGGAGCGCATTGTAAAACGGTGGGGCTCATGCACCAGCAAACCAACGGTCCCTCGCCTCATGAGAGAATCACTAGCTGTTCGAATGCAGAGTGTCAGCTGGCTCCATCATTGGAAAGGTATGATCCCAGTGGCGGATCCTCCACACGGCTAGGGGTCAAGGCCTAGGTATGCCCACTCTAAATATGTTGCATCTTTTCTGCTATGAACCTCCATGCCAGGTATGGCAGACCCAGGCAGGAAAAATGATCAATGGCCTAGAAGTGCAGAGACAACTTTCCTGCACCAGGTCAATGTATTCTTTTGAATTTCAAATCCAAACTCTTGTTCGGCAGCTTTGTTTCTAAAATGCATGACATGGAGGCCAACTAAATACATCAAATGGTGGACGACTGGTTTTCTATCACTAGTGCACAAATATCTAGTTTCAGGAGCATTGATGCGCTTTACCGAAATGGGGTGAGGGGGAAGTGTTATTATGGGAATGTCAGTGCGCATGCATGCAGTACATTCACATGCACACTAGAGGCTGTGGGTCATTAATAGATGCGAAGCTTCGGACAAAACACTGCCGTTTCAGTTCTGACCAAATATTCTCTCACCGCATTGAAGCACTTTAGACAAAATGATTTCTAGCAAGAGGGTAATGGTTATTTGATTATGTACGCAGTCAGTCCTCTTTTGTGAGACAAGAGGCGGACAGACTGGTGAGCAGCCCATCAATCTTAGACTTTTGCATAGTCTTTTAAGATGACCATGTGTTCAGCAATGAATTATAATAACCTTTCAGCAGTGCTTTAATTTTCGACAGGTTCAAATTTTTCCAGATCTTATCACACCAAGTATTAAATCAATGGTGCGGTTGCAGACTTCCAGTGTTCTGCTGGAGACTAGTAACAATGCATCTTGAAATTTCCTACATTCAATAGATCACAAAGAAAATTTCAGCCATTTTTCCTTCGACCCCAGTGAAAATGTCAAAGAAACATTGAAAAATTGGTTAAATTCAGTGTGCGCTGGAAAATGTCGACGTAATTGATCAATTAAGTGTTGTAGGGTAGAAAATGAGATACAACAGGAATACAAGAAATAATATCAAACTTTGAGAAAGTCCTGCCATTTGTATGAATTCACCTCTACGAGATAAACCACATTTGCACTTTAAGGATGGTATGAACATTAATGCTTATTCTTGTCATCTTAGCGCTGTAATTATCCAGCAGATAAAAACTTATGTTACAGTATGTGGCAAACAGAAATGGGGACAGAAGATATAAGAAAAGGTAGAGGAGAAAGAATTGGCTAGCTCACCTCACTCTTGATAATGGGGACATATATACAAGGATCCACTTCTGTTCATTCTGTGCTTTGTGGGGGTGGGAGGCACTTGAATCACAATTATTAGTCTACATATTTAAGGTTTAATTCTAGAATCTGGTGCCTTACGATGGCCATTATGAACACAGCTAAGGCGAACAACAAAAATGTAGACAATCTAATAGCACTACACTGACAGTCGATAACTGAAGGAAATAATTTAGGGCCCTTAAAATAAAAAAATGAAACAGCCACACTATAGACTATAAAGCTTTGCAGAGACGAACAACTAATGTTTTTTTGAGTGATTGCCTGTCCTATAGCCACTGTATACTGGAATCAGACTGATTATGTATTGGGCAGAGGGTGGCGAACTACAAATTTCTATGTATATGCATCTGTTCCAACACGCTCCATAGAAAATGTCAATGTTCCATGCATACTTTTAGCACCACCTCCACCCAGGCCATCCAGCCCAAGTGTAAAATAGCTTGGAAGTTTGGGAACTGCACAGCTAATGTAAGTGAAAAACCAACAAACCTCTATAGTTGTAAGCGACATGTTAATCTTGATTTAGTTCCATTTCCTTTCCCACACTTGCAGCACGATCTGTGAGAACCTTTCTCCATCATTTACCTACTCTCCCTGACAGATATCAGAAGCCACGAGATGCCCAGCTGGAGTCGAATATGTGCTGGAAAGCCCCCCTCGTTGTGTATTTTTCACTGCCACAGCACCTCGTGGAAGTTTTCACTTGGGAAAATTCAGGGATTCATCCAACCCAACACAGATGGATTTGCCCTCATGGCATTTTTGTTTTTTTAAATCTCATAGTCACCAATTTGCTTTCTTATTTTAGTTCACGTTTCCTTATTCAACACTACGTGTTATTTCAAGAGCACGGAATCAACCTCGAAGCCACCCCAAAAACAGAGCTTTCTAAACATGGAAACATACATATATGGCACCAAGGGTGTCAATAGCAAAACTCCATCTGTTACTTAACTTTTTTTTAGAACACAAAATAATAGATAGAGGCAGTCAAATCATTCTTTCTAATTGAGGGCCCAATTAGTTTCATTTAAATTTACTAATATAGACTGGCTGGGTACTCGGCCGAGCCAACTGAATGAAATTGCCCAACTGCTCATCTCCATCCAATCATATGAAAGACTTCAACCCCAGGAAATGATAAATGTCTCATAAAAATGTGTCACTCTGTCTGCAAGCCTTAAAACAGCTGAAGATCTGCTGTATTCCGAGAAACCTATGTTGGACTGTAATGACTATTCAGCATAAATCAATGCTGAATCAAAACTGGGATGAACATATCGCAGCCATGTCCCTGCTTTTTGTAAGAGAAGAAGACCTTCGCAAACCACCAAGAAGGGTTTGCTAGCTCGAACCAACCAAATTCGACCATGGAGGACATTTCTGAGACTCTTATTCGGAGGCTGCCCTGCAGCTCTGGTGCTGCTGTTCCTAGGGGCAACTGACTAAAGAGGAAGACGGAATTCGACATGCTAGCACTGCAGTGCATTACATTCTTTCCTATTGCTTGCTGAGTGTGAAAGTGTCTGGAAGAACGGTAGCAGAAACGTATCTCCTCCACCTATAGAGTGCCCCAGGGATCTGCCAAGGTCATTGCATACAACAGCCTTCAGTGTCACATGAGCATAAGAAATCGTCTGGTAATATAGGAAACAACCTGACAGCTCCAGCACATTTGGCAAAAAATACATAGATGCATGGATGCAGGATAAATGTCTGTGACCGAATATATCGCTAAATTGTATTGTACTGTAGTCATAATTATTGATTTTTTCCTCATCATGTGAATATATTCATATAAAATTATTATACTGCTGAAAGCTAATACCGTCAAGTGATTTGCTGCACATTCGATGCATTTTGTTAATTATTGTCCCTTCTGTAATTTTGCATTCTATTTTCAGTCTGTAAAGGGCTCTGACACCCCTTTCATGCGAGTCTAGTTTGCACTATATCAAGAAGTAATTAGTAAATCTAAAAAGTAGGTAGAATTTAAAAAGTATGAAAAATGATGGTTCCGCACCAATTTGGATGGAGCCATCCAGGAGCTCAATGGAGGCACACATGCTAAAGATGCCTTCCTACAGGGAGGTTCAGGGAACGACAACATAAACATGTCTTTGGGGGGAGGAGAGGGTATGGTGACCACAATCTGCTAGAGAACAATGTCCCCATACATTCCACGAAAGAGACATCTATCACTTTGATCTCTTAGTAAGCATGATGATGCTAATCGAAACAAGTCTCTCTACTAGAAGGGGTGGAGTGTCTTTCGCATACCTTCCTCCCCTCCCCCCCTTTCACAGTTGCGCAAAGGCCACTGCAGCTTGCACCACCCGTTGCTCCTGCCAGCGATGCACAAGTCAACACCAACACAACTAACTACTAACAATCACACTCCTACAAGTGTGACAATTTAGACTATCCCAGACCCCCAACACTTTAAGAATGGCTTTGGTGGCAGGTTTTAGTCACCTTTAATATATACTGAATTAATAAACAACTGTTGTTGTGCTCATCCAGAAAGTAGAGAAACAGCACCACCATGTGGCAGACTGTTGTATGTGCCGATATTGACAAGTTCATGTGGGGAGAACCGAAAACGACCAGCTCAAATTAAGTACTAGCCAGTATTTCATGGAGCTGACTGCCAAACGTTACGGTCTCAAAAACTAGCAAGTGCATCATAAGACAATTCGGGTGCACCTTAATTTTCCCGAATTACACCCATTGTTGCCTTTGTGCCACACCTGAGGCAACTGATGTGGTCTCCATCTCACAGAACTCATAAATAGAAAACCAAAAACAGCAATTGTGTAAAGTTTTAGAAAAGAACCATATAGACTCCATATGCACTTAAACATAGAGAAAAATGAATTGCTGAGAAAGAATGCTTCAAGGCCGCTGCTGCCTTCATATCAAAGAAATAGCTGGCACTGAATTATCTGAGGTCACTGAGGACTAATTAAATATGTTGGTTAATAAGAAATCCAACTTAGAGATAGGAAGTGCTCCATCTCAAACCCCTCCAAAGAGAGTCAGAAATATTAGTCTCATCTGTATATTTCCATTCTTTTAGGAGCAAGTTGCATATTGCAGAGATAAGGTATCTGTGACGGCTTCTTGGTGCTGCTGAAAAAAAATCATCCTAAGCTCGGGTGTCCTAACACACCGGAAATTTCACCCTGGACTAAAATGGGAGCCCGATTCACATTTTGTAACTTGTGGTGGTAAGCACACAGAGTCTGTGGCCAAAATGAGGCAACCTGAGCTCATTATCAGCCTGTGACTCAAAGGTTAATGTATGGTTACCACCATAAAGAACGCCCAACTCTGCAGATGACTTTATCAGGCTGGCAGCTGGAGCAAGTCAGACCATTTTAAGGAGCCCATCATATGTGTGTTACTGGAGTTCCCTGGTGGCCCGGCCATCGGCACTCAACTCCAACTTGCGTACCTCACTTTGGAGAGATAATGGTGCAAATTCAGGCGTTTTAAGGGTAAGACATCCTGGACATAGGCCGTTCTTTTCTCGGGTTAGATAAACACGAAATTCTAAACTGACAAACCCAATATCTTCAGTCCATATACAGTGAAAGGTTGTCGGTAGTGCTCAAGTGACTGTTTAATTGGAGCCAGAAGATAATTTATATTAAGCACCATGGTTTTAAGAGGTATATATGTATGGATCTGCTTATCTTTGACCTCACTCAAAGGCATCAGAACACTATACATAGAACACTGGAGAAGTTACTCAACAGGGACTCCACACAGGTTTATTTCTGCAACAACCAAAAGCCACAATTTCAAGAAAATGCTGAAAAAGTCACCTGGGTTTTCCCATACAAGTGCTGCTTTCTCTAGCCAGGGTCTCACAGGGTCTGGTGCTGTCAGCTCTTTACGTTATTTTTAAAGACAGTGGTCCCTAGACAAGGATTAATGAGAGCAAACAATAAATATAGATCCAATCAGTACTATATTTTACAGCTGTCCAGCCGGACAGGTGTTTTTAATATATAGTTGCTTAAATATACACAAAATTCAGCAAGAAACAAATAAAGTGGGACACAAGCCTGTATCCAACTTAGTGGGAAGGACGTACAACATGAAACAAAAGGCTCAGGCAGAATAAATTGTTTGTATAAGACACATTTTGGTAGGACAAACAAATTATAGTGGAGACACCATTACACATAATAAGTATTAAATAAAGATACACCTCTTTATTTAATACTTATTATGTGTAATGGTGTCTCCACTATAATTTGTTTGTCCTACCAAAATGTGTCTTATACAAACAATTTACTCTGCCTGAGCCTTTTTGTTTCATGTTGTACGTCCTTCCCACTAAGTTGGATACAGGCTTGTGTCCCACTATATTGGTTTCTTGCTGAATTTTGTGTATATTTAAGCAACTATATATTAAAAACACCTGTCCGGCTGGACAGCTTTAAAATATAGTACTGATAGGTCTATATTTATTGTTTGCTCTCATTAATCCTCGTCTAGGGACCACTGTCTTTAGAAATAATTGATTACCCAAGGTCCCTGACCAACCTTATTTGGGTTCCCTTGTTCTTCATAACATGTCAGCTCTATACGTGGCAGATGGTGTTTACAGAACTGAGCCCTTCTTCAGCCTTTTGCGTCCCTGAGGAGAGAAGGAGGCAAAACAGATGATCCATTGAAAGCAGTTCCACCGTCTAGGTGCAAGTAGAGATTAAGACTCCTTCAGGCTACCATCCTCCACAGAACCATCAGGATTCATGTTTCTTTGGGTGTTTTCTTCCAGGTAAAGTAATGTTCTGAGGTGGTGGTGATGCCACTTTTATCCTATGCACGAGCCACTGATTTCAGAATGTCCTACGCCCAACCTTGAAGAATTGCCAGTAGAAGTCCTCCTTCTTTCAGCACTTCTTTTTCAATTAACAGCAAACCTTCCTAGAGGCCTGTAGTCAAACTGACAGAAGTGAGGCTCTCCTCTCAGGATCGGAGTACCCTCCTGGATCCAGCTCTATGGAAATTAGGAACCACCCACTCTTTATGATCTGGGAAGAGCTTCTCCTCCAGCTCCGGGTAGAGACAAATGTCTGAGGAACCTCTCTGAATGAATAGGCCTCTAACATATGAACCCCCTTTTGGAATCTACTTGTATAAAGTACAACTTCTGTTATAATCCTTTGTGTTAAAATATGTTTCTTTCTCTTCCCAGGTGACGCTTCCCAGCTAAAGGGCAGTGTATGCACTAAAACAGCCTTCCTAGCACTAGAACAGCCTGTATTGTCCTTTAGCAGGACAACACTTTGCCCCTGCTTGGAATGCTAAGTACTGCCACAGGGGTTAAGGCAGCTAGCAGAACTGATTTAATTCTATCTGGCTTTCAGACAACACTAAGTATGCTTTTAAAAGTTACTTTTCCAATACAGATATGAAAAATTTATTTTCATCACCAAATCAGATTTTTGATAAAAAAGTGTAAAGTAGCTTTGACATTTTCCCAATACTTACATTTTTTTCTTTCATAGACAAATTATATAGCTCATGAGTATTCACTTGCCTGCCATTCACCCAACCCTCCTGTAACTTTAATGAAGAGTCCGAAAAATCTTACCATGATGTGAATCCTTTTGAGTATTCATAACATTCTGAGATATTTCTCAGGGTAAGCCCAAACATTTGCATTTGCACTGCCTTCATGTGATAGTACAGTACAGTATACCTTCTATCTCTTCAAGTCTTAGGACTGCCTTCCTTCCTTGAACTGATAACCACCTCCACAACAGCGTAACCCAGTGCTTCTGCTACCCTATGCATCTCTAAGAACATCTCAGGAGAAGCAAATCACTCCTCTAGATCATGGTCAATGACAAAGCTAGGAACCACATATTTTGGCAAGGGTGGTTGTAGAGGTCAGCAAGCCAAGCCTGGCTCGAGACAAATGTCTGGCTCTAGCTTGGCCCTTGATCATGGTCATCTTAAAAGACTACGCATAAGTTTAAGATTGGTGAACCCCCTCTACTATGCAGACTGCTGACAGGGAGCCACCATATAGGGACTGCAGCATTTCCTCTACATAGTCCTAAACACGAGTCACGGCTGTGGATTTTGGGATTCCCACAATGTGCAGGTTGTTACTTTTAGATCGAGCTTCTACGTCCTCATTTTATTTCTGATCCCTTCCAGGACTTTTTCCATACTAAGCAGTTTTTCCCGCGTTGCTGCTCCATCATCTTCCAGGGCAGATGTGCGCTGCTCGACCTGTCCAATGCGTTCATCGTGGCTGGATACCTTGTCTTTTAGCTTGTTCAGTCTGTCAGACATGGAATTAATTTTTTGGTCAATGGCCGTGAGTGATTGCTTAAGGTCCTTGAACATTTCACAGATATTCGGCTCTTGTGTGGACGCGGCGCCCATATTTGACTCAGACGGTTAGTCCTCCAATGAGCTACCTCTCCTGGGAGGTTTGCGATGCTCAAAGGTCAGCTTAGATTGACGAGTGTCCGTCTTCCCCATGTCAGCCCGTCTCCTCTATGTGCACTGAGGGGTTCATTTCAGTTGTCCAGCAGTTATTGGTCTCAGCTGCTTTCCTCTAGTGGTTACCAGAACCCTCAGGTGCGACTCTCCTAAATCTCCTTGGCGCCGTGTATGTACCCAGTGCTCTCACACCTGTCCGGGAAGTTGTCAATCAAGGGGCAGGAGACTCATAAGCCCTGGTCCTGGTGCCTCTCGCAGTGGGGGGGGACCGCTGCCTCCGTTTGCCGAGCACAGACAGGCAGGCACCTTTCACATCTGGACTCACCGGAGAAGGAGGGGGCCACCTCTCTTCTCTTCTAGGCCTCCGCAGAGACGGTGATCCTCAGAGGGTGCAGCAGCAGTGTGACATTCCCGGGCACATTTATTGCTTGCCACACCGGTGTGTGCCTTTGAGCGCTCTCCCTGTTCCACTTGCCAGGCCCCGCTTGTCAGAGTCCAATCAGCTTTACAGCTCCTCACCATCGGACATTGCAGCCCCCTCTTCGCCTCACCTGGCGCTGTGTGTCCTCTCCACTAAGGCTTCACCACTATTCAGGCAGGAGGGCAGGCCGCCTGCAAAGTACCTCTGGGATCGGAGCGGGGAGACCGACACCCCAGCCAGCACTGCTCCAATCCACTATTTCACCATCCTGCCTTCACGGGGGGGGGCCTCGCGCTGTTCCCGGTCAGGGACCCCCCCCCCACCGTGCTCCTTACCTAATGCGTTCTTGTCCAGCCGGTAGTTGCAGCCCTCTGCAGGGCCCTGGCTGGGCCACCTCCAATATGCGCACCCTTGAGGCAGCGGGCTCACCACTCCAATACGGGCCCCTGCGGCCTAGGCCACACCACTCCCAGCCTCTCCGCTGCACTCCACTCCTCGGGTACCGGAGCGCAGCCGCAGGCCGCTCGCAAACAATGCGGCCTCTTGGGTGTGCGCGATCTGGCCTGGGGGAGCAGCGCTGTCTTCCACGCTCCCCTGGCAGTCGCCCTGCTGCCTCGCCGGCCTTCCTGCTTCCCGGTGCCTCTGTCAAGTCTCTGCAACTATGACCGCAGCCGCCACAGACTCCTCTGTTTCTTTGCTTGTCCCCGCGCCCCCCCAGTCCTAAACCACCAACCAGAGGGGGGAGCGGCGGCTTATGCTACTCATGCCTCAGGGCTCCTGCCGCTCCTCTCTGCCACATCACAGCGTTTGGCCGACGGGGTCGCACAGGGCTGCCATTTTGCATATGGACTCACTGCAGCTCACTTCTTCCAGGATTGTCTGTTCATGCTGCCTCCGGAGTTGGCCAGTCTGTTCCCCGATGGTTACGGGGCATTTACCCTCATTTTTGGGAAGCGATGTCTGCTCAATCTGCCATATTAATGATGGATTGCCCGTCCAGCATGCAGAGCCTCACAGGGTGGCAGCCATCTTGCAGCTGAGCTCACCAGCACCCCCAAGTCTTTACCATATACTTACATGCCTTTGTCACGCAACTTACTAGAAGTTATGATAGTTCCGCTTGTGCGTTGGCTTTCAAGGTCAAGCTAGACACCTAGCTCCGCTCTCCCTATTAATTTGTTGGCTTGCACCTCTTTGAGGTTGTGAGTGGCCCCCACATGACATCTCACTCACAACTCTTTCACTGCCTCTTCACTGGACCCTTAGGCCTGTGTGGCTCTCTAGTCAAGCTTATACGTTTTTTTTATATGAAACAACATGGCCTTCCACTCTCTTAGGTAAGATGTTTCTCTTTTTTTTATTGAGCAAGAAAAAGAGACCAGTCATACAAGAGAAATAAATACAATAATGTGCAAACCGCAAGTATAAGGCAGATAAAACCATTCACGAAGCATAATCCTCTAGTTCAATTAGCACCACATACTGGAAATTCATATTACAAATAATAGCAGCACTTTAAAGCTCTTTATCAAATCACATAGTGCACAAATACCTTTAAAAAACCAGAATAAATATGCATTACTTTTATCTATAAAACACCTTTGCCCTTTTCCACCAATAGCGGAGATTTACCATACTGAGGAAGAAACAGAGGAGTAACCTGCCCACGTAGCCTTAAATCTACGAAGTGCCCCTACTCTCTTTGCATATGCCTCCTCAAACAGATAAGTCTGATCCAACTTGGCTAGTCACTGCCCATTGTCGGTACCTTAGATCTCCAGTTCTGCAGAAGAAAGGACCTAGCTACCGCTATTGCAGAGGAGATAAAATATTGTTGATATTTTGATATCTGTAGTCCTGCATGAGAGAATCCAAATAGGACCATCTGCGTTGATGGAAGAATAGGCCTTGCCATGCAATAACTAATAAACTTGAAAACCTCCTCCCAAAAGTGCGGTAAAGAAGGGCATGTAAAAAAATGTATGCACCCAACTACCGGCCCCCTCCATCTTACATCAAAAACATTGATTCGGGTGGCTGGGAACATTTTATGCAGTCTCTGAGGCGTATAATATGACAACCATCTAGATAAAAAGTCATCCTCTTAAAATTAGCCGCTCTCACGGATTTATGACCAGTTTCACACAGTAGTTGCCATTCTTTCATACTAAAGCTACAGCCCGTTTCCCGCATAATTTTTGGGAGCATATCCTCAATAAGCTTATTATTCGCACCTTGGTGTAGCAGCCAATACCAGTTTCCTATACCACATACTTTCATATCATTAATCCCTCTTGTTAATATTCTTGCTACATCATTGATCATTGTATAATTATTTTTAAGGAAACTTATTATTTGAATAAAACTGGACCATAAAAATTGATTTTGGCTACCAAATTGCTGTAAAAATGCTTCCCAAGTCATCAGGTTAGTAGCATTATAAAAGTCACCTTGCTTCAGAAAGCCTAGATCTCTCCAGGACTGCAGCACCCTTTGTGGAAGCTGTAAGCCCCACAACCCACCTTCTTGGAGAGGGGTAAATGCATGGCATGCCGGAACATTATATGTTATTATTGAATCGCTGAGTGCGTCTTGCTATAGTCATTATAACCTTATATCTCGTTTTCTTAGGTAATTTCGTTGACCGAAGAAAAGCTGGTAAATTCATTGCACTCTCTTTTAACATATGATTTAAAATAAAATTATCATATATTGATGAAGGAGCTTCTAATTGTATTGCCAAGCTAACCAAAGAGGCCCGATAATATGTGGGAAAGTGGGGTAGCGCTAGCCTCCCATGCTCAGTATCTAATTTAAGAATAGATAGTTTTACCCGAGCTTGCTTCTTTGCCCATACAAATTCCCAGATAGCTTTGTCCAGTTCCTCAATATAGGAAATTGGCACTTTCAGAGGAAGTTTCAAAAACAAGAATACGAACAAGAGGAGTATTGACATTTTAACTAATGAAACTCGGCCCACTAATGTCAGAGGTAATCACGACCACCTCTCTAAAAACCTTTTACCTTTATAAGAGTGTTCCCATAATTTAAATGAAACAATTGAGTAAAATCAGCTGTTACATATAGCCCCAAGTATCTTATCGTGCACTGTGACAAAGTCCGTAGCCCTGATGGCAGCTGGGCTTCTGTGGAGTTAAACAAAAGCAACTCTGTTTTTGACTGGTTGACTTTATAACCACCCAGGTCCGTAAAGGCCTGGATTTCCTCCAGCGCACCCTGGATGTTCGCCCTTTCAGCCTTCAAATACAAGATCAGATCAACGGCGAAAAGTTAAATTTTTGTCATCCCAGTTACCGTGGATAAAATTAATAGGTTAGAGCAGATTTTTACCGCAAGTGGCTCAATAAAGAGAGAATAGAAGTGGGGATAAGGGGCATCCCTGTCGGGTGCCACGCCTAATCACCAACTCTCCCGCCTGTTTCGCATTAATAATTATCTTTGCTACGGCCCTTTTATATATTTCCTTTAACATCGCTATCAAGTGGGATGGAAAGCCAAACTTCCCTAAATTAAAAACCAGGGCCTGCCAGTCAACAAGATCAAGCGCTTTTTCTGCGTCCATCATTAAAATTGCTGCCTTATCCTTGTTAACTGAAAAATAATCAATTGCCTGCATCAAAAAAAGAAATTATTATTAGCGGCCATTGATCTACCTGGAATAAATCCTGTTTGGTCAGCGTGAACCACTTGTTGTGCACACACAGCAATCCTGTTCACACAAATTTTCATAAAAAACGTATAATCAGCATTTATTAGGCTTATAGGGCAACAAGAATTAGGGTCGACACGGTCTTTGTCTTTTTTTAAAGAACGTTAATCACAACGGACTCCTTAAATCTATTGGGAATGGGGACCCCTTCCATAATTTGGATAAACAAGAATTTTAGAAATGGGCAGAGTTCCTCTAAAAACATCTTGTATACTTCAACAGGGATTCCGTCATTTCCACTAGCCTTAGCATTGGCCATCCCTTCTAATGTTTCAAATAGTTCTGTGGGCTCAATAGGCTTATTCAGAGCTTCAATATGGACCCTAGTAATTTGAGTTAGCTGAAATGTGGCAAAGTAACTTTCTAAATCCTGTGTGTCCACTACCTGTACTTCGGCATAGATTTGTTTAAAATGGTGAACAAATATTTCTGCTCTCCTATCTTTGTCTTCTACAATAATTGCAGTAGTCGGATCTCTTATTTGTGTAATGTTTTGCCTATTCTGCTGTACTTTAGTAGACTAAGCTAAAAATGTGCCTATAAGCTGACTTTCTTCATACACTTTGTGGGCCTTACTCCCAATAATAACATCTAAGATAAAAAAAAATGTCTAAATTGGTCCTTCGCTCTTGCTGTAGTGCCCTTTCCTCATATTCTGTTATGCACCCAGAATTCAGCTCATTCCTTGCCCGTTCCACATTTTTTTGTAAAAATTCTATCTTCTATGACCTCTGCTTATAGGTGTTAGCTTTATATGAGATAACCTGTCCTCGAAAAGAGGCCTTAAAAGCCTCCCACAAAATCACACACTTTAGCCTCGGAAGGACCGTATGGTAATAGAACACTTCTCAGGTATATGGGTATATTAACCAAGCAGCAGAAAAAAAAGTGCCATATGCATAGTGCATGGGGCTACTCCTAACCATATATCAACCAATGGACCGCTAATTACGGTCCATAGGCTGGTCCTAAAATGCTATTGCATCTTGGTCACCCATTTCAAGTTTAGTAAGAAAAAGTGCTAGCGGCGAGGGTGAGCCCGATGCCTGGCCACTGAGCACGCAAAGCTCCACCCCCTCGCGTCAGGTCGTGGGCACGCACGCCAAAGCGGCCGACCGGGAGCTAGCTGCCGGCTGTGAAACGCCGGTCATGGAGCCGGAGTTAGAAACGCGATGCTGCTGGTTGCAGTAAATGCGTAAGAAGCGAATTAAGGCGGATGTTTAGTGCTGGTCACCGCGAGGAAGCAGAACTGGGTGGAGAATGATGGAGAGAACGGTGCAGAATGCAGGGAGCCGCAAGGTGCCTTGGTGAGGTAAGGGTGTCTTTTCCGGTCGAGGAGTCGTCCCGAGAGACCAGTCCTGCCCAGCTGGGAGTCCTTGTGTAGGCATACCCTTTAAATTGAGCCTAAATTGAACCCTGGCAGTTCCCCAGTGGTTAAGTTCCCCTCTACAAGGCTGCCAGCATTTTTCCACGAGTTCCTGTGTGTATATAGCTGCAAGTATATCCTGCAAGTATATCCTGGAACTTCCCTGCATTCTTGACAGACAAGGATAAAGAATAGAGGAAGGAATACTTTGTTCCTCTACTGGATGATCAAAGTTTGCGACAAATGGTTTCAAGGGGAGCAGGAGTTGGAGCTTCAGCCTCTGCTTTGAGCCCTTCATCTGTAGTTCAAAGGGCGAAGAGGAAGGCAGCGCAAACGCGTATCCTTGCAGTGAGGAGAGAGAGAAGAACTCTGTTAAAAATAAGTGGAACAATAGATAAATCAATGGAGCAGCTGTCCCCAGTTGTCAATTAGTACTGACTCTTCTCCTATATTGGGCTCAACAGGGCCCCCTGTAGAATTAGCCGCCAATGATATGGACTCTATGGATTCTAGGGCAGAAGCTGTCTTGGTAGCCAAGTCTGTCAATACCTTGAATTTGGTGAGAAATGAAAATCTAAAGGCTATTAGCAGTTCAAAAAATATTCAGAGCATGGGGATTGTGCCATTAGTGACATTTACTGGTTCTGAGGGGGAGAATGTGGCTGATAATGTCCATAAAGACTATCCATTATTCTCCAAAAGTCGCAAAGTAGTGCTGGAGGGTCCAATTTGTCTCTCAAAAGGATGGGATACAGGCGAAATATTATCCAGTGACCCTGGGGGTTTAGCTCTTACGGAAATCCTGCCAGGGTAAAAGATTGATCTAATGGGGGAAATGGCAGTAGGAAAAGCCCCGGCTGTACTCCTCCGAGATTCAGACGGAGCAGGCACCATGGGATTATTGCAGGGATCACCTCAGGGGTTGACGGGGCTCTGTCAATGCCATGAGACATCAGAATCCACAGCAACCTAATGAGATATCAACAGGACTATCTAGGGATGGGATAGCCAGCCCTCGATGTACCAGGTTCAACAGTTTTTTTAAACTATCTTAGCGGAAATACGAGATTGTAAAAATTTGCAGGCCCAGGAAATTGCCATTGTTTATCAAAGGCTAGATAAAATTGAGGGTATGGTACAGCAGATTCCAGAACGAATGAAAGAACTTGAGCAACCTGTATCAGATATAGAGGACCATTCTCTGAGTTGCAACAATGATATTGCTATGCAAAAAAGAAAAAAAACTTCAGGCCTCACAATTGAAAACTGATGAAATTGAGAATTATGCGAGGCGATCAAATCTGCGTTTTACAGGAATTCCGCAGGACAAGGAGCGTATAAATGACCAGTCTAAACCTTTGTTATATATGGAAACAATGATTAAAGAACATATACTTGAGAAGGCACCAGAAGATCTTACCATAATTAGGGCGCATAGGGTTTCTGCACAACGTTAAGCTGGGTCTAAGTACCCAAGGATAACGACTGTAAATTTTTCAGATTTTTGTATAAGAGAAGCCATTTTAAGTAAGGCAATTCAGAAAAAAAGACATTTTGCTATCTGATGGATCCAGGGTGAGAGTTTTCTCGGATATGTCGGCAATTGCAGCTCGCCGGAGTAGAGAGTTTGTTGGGCTGATTGGCCAGTTCAAGAGTGCAGGAGCACAGGCTTCTATTATTCAACAGTCCAAATTGAAAATGTTATTCAAAGGTCAATTCCATCTGTGTACCACTCTTGAGGAAGCTCATGCCGTATTACTAACGGTGACTCAAGCAACCAAAACCTAGTGCTACCCAGGGGTCAGAGATGGTGATTAAGAGACAGGGCTGGTGGGTAAAGGACGTTCTTTAGAAGTTCTTGAGATGTTCTATGATGGAAATAGATATATCTGTGTGGAACTTGTATACTACGTTTATCCTATCAATGAGCTCCTGCAAAATATTAGGTTTAGACTCTTTGCACTTCCACACTTTACATCACACCCTATACAGCACTTTACATTACATTTTGCACTTTTATAGCACAAGTAAGATGTTTGTCATCAAGTTTAATGATTGCTCCCTTAAGCAGCCAGCTTTCTTTTCACCTCTGCAGCAAGCTTCTTATACTACAGGACCAGGACAGACAGTTGTATTTTAAATTCCCTCTCATTCTTTTTGTTCTCATATTCCAGCTACCAAGCCTCCAACTCTGATTGGGAAAAGTGTGAGAGGACTCCCAGCTGAGGAGGGTACCATGAGCAGGCTCTCTGCATAGGCCTTCCCTTGTTTCTTCTTTCTCTAGTAAATATTGCACTTCATCTGCATCCTCCTCTGAGATAATCTGTGCTTAGTAGACTTCTTCCCTGATTCTCAGTGATTTGTCCAAATTCAACTTTTTTAGGTCTCGCCTAGGTATCGCTTGCGCGGTCTCTTCGAGACATGCTGTATTCAGGGTATGGGCATAAAGCTCCGCCCATTTTTTTAATTGGCTCCTGTCCCTGTCCTTTGTAAATGGTGGCTTTTCATTGGTCAATAAGCTTAGTAGTCCTTCCTTAGTACAGTCTTGTCTTTTCTTGTAACCTCCCATGAGGACACCCCCTGTTACATGTGTTGTTACTCCCCAGCTTTTAATTACAGCCTCAAGGCACTATTTTCTTAAAAGGCTTCAGGCAGGACACACACTTGGGCCTAAGCTAGGTTAGCAGTGGTTACTTCACTCACTAGAACATCTCACATTTATATGAGACCGTCTATAAATTTCCCTTCATCGGCTACACACAGAGTACAACCTAATCCGAAATTAATGTAATAATTCTTTTGTCACATTTCAAAGCTACTAATTCTATATATGGACATAGTTATTTGAATGTACTTGTAGTACTGTCTTGCATGCAATGCATTATGGGTAGGGTGGATTTACCATATCTTCTGCAGGTTGCAGTACCATATGTGACCAAAAGAGGTCCCCGTTTGGCCACATATGGTACTGCACCCTGCAACATGGCTAGGTAAAAAACATTGCCATTTATAATGCCAATAACTCCAACTTTGTAGACATGCAGTGCTAGTGCCTTGCTCACTAGGGACCTCTAGGAGCAGCTTGCGGTACTGCACCTTGACATGCAGTGCTGGTGCCTTGCTCACTAGGGACCTCTAGGAGCAGTTTGGGGTACTGCACCTAGACATGCAGTGCTGGTGCCTTGCTCACTACGGACCTCTAGGAGCAGCTTGCGGTACTGCACCGAGACATGCAGTGCTGGTGCCTTGCTCACTAGCAACCTCTAGGAGCAGCTTGCTGTACTGCACCTAGACATGCAGTGCTGGTGGCTTGCTCACTAGGGACCTCTAGGAGCAGCTTGCGGTACTCCACTGAGACATACAATGCTGGCTCATGGCTCACTACGCAAGCATTTGCAATGCACTAGGTCTCGCATCACTGAAAGTACGAGCTATTGGTGTTGCATTATTATTTGCAACGCCAATACCTTAAACTATCGGTAATGCGAGACCTATTGTATTGCAAATGCTCGTTAGGACATGTGGCTCATCTTGAGCTCCTTCTCCTTTCACTACCCATAGCATCCTCTTAAACAGCCGGGCTATTTTATACAGATTCACCTTCATGTTCCCAAAACTCGAATTCATTTGATCAAACGTTATTTGGATCAAAAATTATCAAATAAAAAATGAACAAAAATAAGTCTGCTGATTAAAAAATGTTTGGACCTAAAACTATACAGGGTTTTTAATTCTCAACTGTTAAAGCTGAATGGTTACTTAAGAACACAGTGCAATCCTTCACCGCTGACGGCAGTATCAGCACTGGATTTTTGATTTGGGTAGGCCATTCTTCACCGCTGATAACAATATCAGGTATAGGATTTTTTAATTTGGGTGGGTATTGTTCCTACCTCCATAATAAAACACAATTAGGTTAGACTAGAGTCCAGTCTAATAAGAACCTCTTCTTATCCCTGGTACCTTTAACATAAGTGGAAGGCACTTCCACAGAGAAAGGTCTTTAAAAACAATGTAATTCCAAAACCAGTCAAAAGAAAAGAAATAGAACATTTTAAACAGACAAAATGTCACATAAAATGTTTACAAATAGATTAGGAGAACTAAAGATAAAGTTTATTTATTTAAGTTTTAGAGCAAAACTGTCAAGAAATGCCTTATAAGAAAAACGAGGTTATAAAATTCACTGCTAATCTATTTGCAATAACCAAAACAAGTGACACCGGAGGCAGCTTTTACAATAAAAATTTACCAGCAAGAAGCTAGGAAGTCAGGGACAGAGTCAGTGATCTTTCATGCTAGCTTACTCCGACGCTTTCAATCTTCCTTGTGTTCTTCCTGGGGACTACAATCACAGGTCCAAGATTAAGACTGGCTTTTGTAGCACAATTCCCTCCAGAACTTGACTTGGCTACCATAATAGTACTACCAAAGCCAGATCGACCGGAGGGCCACTGAGCAGCTTATCACCCTATATCTCTCATCAATTTCGAAATCAAACTCTATGCCAAAATACCAGCCAACTGCCTACTTGCAGCCCTTCCACACCAGATTCACCCAGGCCAAAGCGGGTTCATGCCAAACAGGAGCAATAGACTCTGCCTCTGTAGAGTACACAGGGCTCTGGCACGCCTCTCAATGCTAGGCGATCAGACCGCTCTCCTCCTCCTAGATTTTGAGAAAGTGTTTGACTCATTCAACTGGGCTTTTTCTTGACGAAGTAATAGTTAAGGTAGGCCTAGGCCCCAAATTTCAGCCATTTATCTGAGTGCTGTACTCTAACCCCCTAGCCCAGATCTGCGTTAATGGCACTCTTTCAGCCCCCTTTGCAATAGGGTGCGGCACCCGCCAGGGATGCCCCCCATCACCACTTCTCTTCACCCTAACCATAGAACCCCTGGATGCAAGGATCTGACGCGCCACGTAAATATGGGGATTCGACTGGGGAGTGGCGACAAAAGATTTTATCCCCTTATATGTGGACAACGTCCTTCGCTTCATCTCCCGACCATCCCTTACGTTTCCCCGACTGCTACAGATACGGCGATGCATCAGGACTAAAAATCAACTGGCATAAATCATCCCTGGTCCGCTGAGAAGAGACGAAAGCGGGTCGGACTGGTAATCACAACTCAAAATATGCAGATTCAGTTTCCGCTATCTGGAGGATACAAATAGCACTTGAACCAGGTCTAACCTGTAGAATCAAACTAAAGCCTCTAGTGCCCCAAGTCATGACAGATCTTAGCCACTGGGCGAAACTGTCCCTTAACATCCTGGGCCCAACAGCCCTGTTTAAAATGATCACATTGCCCCGTTTACTATATACATTACAAAAGTATCCTCTGCTCATACCACAAACCTGGTTTTGCAGCCTCCTAAATAAAATACGCCCATTCTTATGGCTTAACCGCCCCTCCCACATTTCCTTTCAAAAGTGCACAATCCTCGTGGGAGGGAAGGATGGGCATGGCAGATGTCTGCCTATACTATTGGCCACCCCACTTACTAGTGGTCAATGACTGGTTAAATAGAGGATAGGGAGACCTGGCGTTTCGGCTGGGGGTGGCCATCCTGGACTAGACAATATTAGAGGTATGCTCTATGGAAAACCCATCCCCTCTCACCTCCCTGAACACATGTTATGTTATGTTAAGATGTCTTGTAACCTTTTAACTAGAATAAACCCTGCATGTGTATCTACAGGATTTAGTGTTTTTATTTCACCATTTACTTTTTCATTTTGAATTTTTTTTTAGTAAATTAAATTGAGTTCATATCAAAAAACATATAGACACACAATAAGATTTACAATACATAATCTCATAAATGCAATGAACTTGACATTTCATGGATATACAACACTGAACAACAAATACATAACAATAGATGACCAGTCCTTCATTTGCAAAACAAGAAAAAGTAACGGTGTAGACTTGCTTTATGATATTGTCATGCTACAACCTATTACAACACAACCAGACAGTGCTCCTAAAGACAACAGGCCAAATGCCTTATTTGTACAATGTAGCAATTAAATTAACTCGCAGTTATTACTGCTGGCTGTATATGGTCGACGCGTTTCTGAACCCTATATTTGTTTGGGGGTTCTCTTCAGCACCAGGACTAGGTCGAGTTCTTTAATGTGGAAGAACTAAATACAAGGGCAGATGGGTCTTCAATTAAAAGATGGTAGAACTTATCAATATTCTTATCTTATATCCTTTAAAATGAGGAATCATGGAGCCTGCTTACGCTGTGCTCGTTGAATGATGTATTAGCTCCGGAACTCGTTGTTCCTTAGTTTGACGGAGTTTTTAAATGTTTGTGGGTCCACACGGTGCCGTTGGAATGCCTATTCACCGTCTCCTAAGAGCTTCTGGGTGGCCGGTTAAACGATTCACAAAGGATCCAACTGTTCAGTGAAGGTTCACCTTCACTGAACAGTTGGATCCTTTGTGAATCGTTAGTTTTGTTGTGTTTTCAAAGTATCAGTGGTCTAGTTTGAACGCGAAAACAGACCCTACCCCTATTTTTTTGAAAAAAAGATGTCTTGTAAAGCGCGCAGCTGCCCCAGCAAAGGGGCGTCCCGGCGCGAAGAGCAATGATAGCAGCTAGCAGCATGAGTCCGGCCTGGCAAAGAAAAAGAAGGGTCAAAGGGTGTCAAAATGACAGAAGACAGCGCAGAAAGCCTAATGAGGGAACAGGTGGGTTTTTAGTGCTTTTCGAAAAGCCAAATGGTTGTCCATTAAGGTGGTCCTTTTGACATTGCCATCGGCACTGAAATGGATAGGCTGGGGCAAGAGGATCACACTTAAGACCCCGCTGTGGACAGGACAATGACTAAGACACGCATCCTTCCTGTATGGATTTGGGGGATGGGATAAAATTGGGATTGCCATGGTTGAAGACATATGGCAGGGATCTCACATCAAAACATTCCAAGATTGCAAGAAGAATATGACCTGCATAGATCCCAATGCTGTAGATACCTACAGCTATGCCACACCCTCGAACACTACAAATACCTCAAGACCGTCCCCAAATACAGCCCCCTTGAATCCCAAATCCTAATGGGCCCTATTGAAGGGAAGGGCATCTCTTTGATCTACAAATCCCTTATATTTAATTCCCCAGACCTGTTCACAACACTACGTTTCCAATGGTAGGAATGGCTAGGCCCCCTAGATGACAGCAACTGGAGGAATGCCCCCCATGTCGCTCAAAGTATTGGTCATATCATCAAGGCTCAGACTTATTCAACTCAACGTCTTACACACGACTTACCTAACACCACTGAGGCTATGGCATGCAGGTACATTAGCGGCACATTAGCTGGCGCTATCCACAACCACAAGCACGCTTTTACCACCTAGTATAGGAATGCCCCCAGATCGCCCAATATTAGCAGACAATCTTTATCACACTATCTAGAGTGATTGGAAGGCAGATAGAGCTCTTCATTGCAGTGGCACTTTTAGGAATCACAGACAGGATCAGCGACAAAGTCGAGGACAAAACCCTAGTGGGGATTGGTACCATGCTAGCCATGTAAGACACTGCCAAATTCTGGAGGGCGACATTTCCTCCACACTTGAATCTTTGGAAGCGAGCGATGGACTGGTACACCAAACAGGAAGAAACAGTCTCTACATATGACGGGGCTGCCCCAGGAACACGGAAGGAAATGGGGAAAAAGGCTGGCATACCGTGGGACGCTTTAAACTGTAATCATTTTGCATTGTACCATACTATGTTTCTCCATGATTCTCACCATGTTTTGTGCATGGCTATGTAACACTATGGCTATTGTTTCACAACAATAAAATTCAGTTTATAAAAAAGGCTGGCTTTTCAGCCCTTGCTTCCGACTACATCCAATAGTCCAGATATTTTGTACATGCTGATAAATTCAATTCTAGTCTCTCCAAACGCTCTCAGGTCAGCCTCCTATATTCCAGCTCTTTCTCCAGTTAAGGTTCCCACAGGCTTCTGTGTCAAAGTGCAAGCAGCAGATTGGCAAATGAAGAAGAAGAAGGCACAACTGGTTAGCAGACCAATGCACAGGCAGCAATTGAAAAGCCAGGGATATGGCAGCAGTCAGCGCTGGTGAGTAGAGAGAGCAGCTGAATTTATTGAGCAGTGTGAAAAACAGGCACAGATGAGTAGTTTCTGGTGCAAGAGCGGACAGCAGCATGAATGGATGATAATAATGTGCAGTTAATGGAGCTCACAAAGGCCAACAATGTGAACAGCCAGCACTTGTGGGCAGCCTGAGGAGCTCACATTGGTGGGTAGGGGGAGAAATAGGCACTGCTAGGCAGAATGAGAAGTAGGACTGGTAGTGTTAGGAGCAGACAACAGGACAAAGTGAGGGGAAAAAAGGAGCGGGCAGTGAGAGAAACAAGCATTAGTGAGCAGGTCAGGAGCCAGCACTTGTGGGCACTGTACACAGACAGTAAGGATGGGCAGTGGCTGTTAGGTAATATGAGACAATAGCATGGCACAGATGTGCAGTGTTAGAAACTGTCGCCAGTGAGAGGTGTGAGGAGCTCTGATTCATGAGAGGTAAGAGGAGTGGACACTGGTGTGACTTTGAGCACTCTCAAACAGCAAGCAAAAACTACAATCCTGATGTTCCCATAAATGAAGTACTATATACAACACAGGAAAGCTGGGAGATGTCAATAAACAAGCATTAGATACCAACCAATAAAATTCTTCTCTTCGTAACAATAATTCAGTATTTTGTAATAAAGATGTAGAAATACCATGTGTAGTGTTAGATTATGCTCGCTGATGCTTTTTTAATGTCATGTATAAGTTACTATTCGCTACACTATTTTCCTTTAAACGCCATTTTTCTGCTGTTCGAAACTAATCCTGCTGGATTCTGAGAAATGCTCCTTGCTAAGTTTAGTTTCTGTAACAAAGAACTGTTAGTGCCAGTGCATAACTTTCTCACTCAGTAAAGGCCTTCTCCCACCTGTCTGGCAGTTTAATCACAGCACAGAACGGCCTTGAAAATGTTCTGAGTTGTGCAAGATACGAGAGTAGAAGTTTTTTTTTTGTCTCTATGCTGTTCATCCACATCTGTTCGGAAAATTCCACTGTGGGTGTGTTATTAGTTGACCATGCAATGCATATAATGCATCTTTATGCTTACAGTTTCTCAGTTCCCTCTGTAACACTCTCTCGATACTGTGCAGACGGGGCCCCGCTCTGAGCTTGTACAATAAATGATTATTGATGTATATTCTCCACTGTTCTCTGACTCTTCATTTGGCATGGAAGGCTGAGAGGTGGCCCTACTCGGGTCACTTCCTTCAATTGGCGCCCGGACAGGAACTCCTTCGGGGTGTGACCCATCCATTGTCCACAGACGGAAGGGAGGACGAGGACATCACCAGGTCGGACTGACGGCTCAGAGATCCCTGCACGAAGAGGAGATACGTTTCTCGCAGCTGCTGCCTCTGTCCCACGGGAGGGTGCCTCGCCCATCGGTCATCCCGACTGGAGTCCTGAACGGCGAACATGTGATCTGACTGTTTGGTCCAAAGAGTCGGCAGTGGAGAATAGGTTTATCGGTACGCCTGAGTCTGTTTCAGTTTATGTGGTACCAATGTAAATGGGTTTTGTTTTA
This sequence comes from Calotriton arnoldi, assembly GCA_963921515.1. Taxonomy (NCBI): domain Eukaryota; kingdom Metazoa; phylum Chordata; class Amphibia; order Caudata; family Salamandridae; genus Calotriton; species Calotriton arnoldi. The sequence continues at coordinate 1,255,093 of CAWUFW010005044.1, read as the reverse complement.
GCATTAGGACTGTTTTGGTGAAAAGTGCTTGCAAATACTTTGCCAGGTAAAGTAAGAATTTTGTTTCTTTTTTCATTACAATGCCTGGTTTCAGTAAGATTCAGAGTTTGTGCTGTTATTGTTGTTCTAAAGATGCACGGTTGGAAGAATCCAGGCTGCTCCTGCTGAGGGCAGTTGTAATTTTGATATGTATGTGAAACATGGCCTTGGCCCTATTATGTTTAGTACGTTATGGCACAAATATACGAGGGACAATGCAGAGGTACAGTGGCCTTTGACAGGCTCTTTTGACGACCAGAAGATAGGATTTCTTCAGGAGCAGTTGTTTAAAAGACATAGTAGACAGTCTATGTTTGACTCCCTTCGTACTTGGCAGAAGGAGGCCAAGCAGAGGCGATTAAAAATGGAGAAAGATACCAGAAAAAGAAATATGCAGACCCTTACACAAAAGGCTGTAGCTTATGATAAAGATAAGCAGGAGACAGGAATAGAACGTGAAGACAGAAGATTTCGGTTGCATATTGATAAGTCCTATATGGCTCAGGAAGATGGTGACACTTTTATGGAGACCTTATTAGATACCCGACCCCCGCCACCATATGCACCAGAATGGATATATCCCGTTGTTCCCCATCAGCAACAACAACCCGCACCCAGTGCATCAGTTTCTGAAGCCGCTACCCCTACCGCCCCAGTTAACGTACCCCCAGCTCCTCCCCTTCCATCTCATCATATGGCTGCAGAAATTCCTGTTACTCCCGTTACAGTCACTCCTCCTTCATTAACAATAGTTACTCACACACCAGCGCGCGGTCCGGAAGTTAGATATTTAACTGGTTTCAGGGAACGGTTGGGTCCTTTAATGCGATCTGGTGTGGGGGATGAAGAGAAAAGAGTAATAGCGGAACAGGCAATACGGTGGGCTCGCAACCCAATTTATAGTCTTGAGGACATATGGCAATTAATGCGAGACTTCGACCCTTTTATACAGTAACATGCCCTTAAAAATATGTCCGCCACACTAATTGACCTTTGGGGCACGCACATCGAAACGGAAGGACCCCAAATACTATTTGATATTAATGAAGGCACTTATGTAATTAACATGGAGCCGGCCCAAGTGTTCAGGAATATTTCCACTCTAGTTACGTATAGAGGCAGACTACATGATAAGAGTCCCACTCGCATAACTCAGTTCCCAATGCGAGAAGTTCACCCCATTTACCACTCGGAAATCCCTGCAGTGACGGATCAACATGGGGTAATTCCCAGACCGGCTGTGGCTGCCCGCTTTCAGGAATAATGGGTTTATACCCCAAGGAAAAGAAGAAAGGTTCTGGCCCTGAAGGCTACCTTGCCCGATCCTAGGAAAAATCCTACTGCTTACTATAAAGAATTGACAGAAGCTGCCTCTTCTAGTGTGATGACCCTTGCGGATATTGAAATGTTTTTTGGCCTACTAGTCCCAGTTGATATTTGGCGACAGGTACATACCCAAGACCACATTGCTGAGTTGGGTGGAACATGGGACGCAATTAGGGGTTGGGATCGAGATAGACAGCCAGGAGACAAACCAGGGGCTGAGTTACTTGCCTTACCCAGTCGCATAATAACATAAATGCAAATCTCATCCCTCCTAAGAAAGTTAGTTGGGACAGACTGACTGCCTATCGGCAGAAGAAAGACCAAAGTGTTTCTGATTTCTTCACCAGGTTTGAAGAGACGTTTTTGGATTATAGTGGGCAGGATATGTCTACAAAGGGGGGAGTCCGTTTATTTGTGGATCGGTTTGTCACTAATCTCCTTTCCAAAAAAATGTCTAGACTTCAAGCATCTGAAAGCACCTGGTCCACGTCTTCCCACTCTGTGATTTTGAATATGGCCCAATATTATAAGCATAGGGACAATGAAGAAAAGGACAAAACAGATAAAAGAAATAAGGATCTGAAAACAAAGGTATTATTGAACACGCATATCGAGGTAACACTAGAGGACGGGGACCCCAACGACAACTTCCACGCACTAGACAGCCACCCATGACACCTTTGGGACAAAATCAGTGTGCTTACTGCAAGGAAGAAGGTCACTGGCGCAGCCAGTGCCCTGTACTTTTGCAAAATGTTTCGTCCACTAGAGGAAGGGGTCCTGGAAACTGGGGTCGTGGGACCAAAAGACAACACACTACTGCCTCTGTAGGCCATTCTGACAATTATTTTGACGACAACAGGGAAGTACAGTACTACAATGACGATTATGATGTTGATGATGTGACAGGGATGTCTTTCAGCTAGGACAGCCAAGGACAGGGTAAGGGACCAGTTCACATACCTGTAGATCAGCGTGGCCCTTATGTCAAAGCAGATCTGCAAGGATCTACTAAGGAATGTTTGGTTGACAGGTGCCACAAAGAGCTCTGTTTTTCCCGACACTTGGTCCCTGGGGCGGCCCTGTCTGGCCATAATAATGTTTCGGTGGGTTTTTCAGGAGTACCAGTTGTAAGCCCCATCTCGAGCCCTCTTGCTCTTACTGTTGGCCCTTTTACTGTGGATTCCCCATTCCTTTTAACACCTAATTGTGGTGAAAATTTGATGGGCTTTGACTTATTAAAGCATTTGCACGCTACCATATATTGTTTACCAGATGGTGTTTATACTACCATGGGGCCTGACGTGGGTACTCAACAATGCCCATCTAAAGATGTTCCCCTTCCACCTGAATTTGATCAAGTACCACCCACATTATGGGCCACTGGTGACACTGATGTAGACTTATTGCACATACCCCCAGTTTCTATCCGAGTGAAGGACAATGCCATACTACCAAGCATTCCCCAGTATAAAATACCAAAGGCAGGAGAACAAGCTCTTCTTCATATTGTTCAGGACCTCATACATAATGTTGTCGAGGAGACCACCGGTAACATATGCAATAGTCCTATTCTTCCGGTCCTAAAAAGGGCACCACTAGACTCTCCCAACAGTGCTAGTGATGTATATTGTTTTGTGATTGATTTGCGCGAGGTCAATAACATAGTGGTCCCGCAATTCCCAGCATTCCTGATATCACTACACTTTTAACAATGATTCCATCTACCGCTAAGTTTTTCTCTGTCATTGATTTGAAAAATGCATTCTTTAGTATTCCCATACACCCAGACATCAGGTATTTGTTTGGATTTTCACAGCCTGGCAAAAGTTTCCGATTCAGCAGAGCTCCTCAAGGCTATACTGAAAGTCCTAGCATTTATAGTCAAGCATTGAAAGGTCAGTTGGATTCACTCTCCCTTTCTCCAGGCAATGCATTGGAACAGTATGTCGATGATTTGTTAATTGCTTCCGATACTGAACAAGGTTGCAGAGATAGTACTGTGAAATTGTTGTTAAACTTGGCACACCATGGTCACAAGGTTTCTCTTTCGAAGTTTCAGTATTGTCAACAGGAGGTCACCTATTTAGGTCACCTTCTGTCAAAAGAGGGTAGAAGGTTAACGCCAGAACACATCAGTACCATTAATAAAATGCCCTGTCCGCAAAATCAAAAAGACGTGCGTGCTTTTATAGGCATCATTTCCTACTGTTGACAGTGGATCCCTAACTATTCTTTACTAATCAAACCCCTGCTTGCATTAACAACGAAAGACGTCCATGAGCCTTTACGTTGGACGCCAGATTGTCAGCAATCCTTTGAAGAATTAAAAACTGCGCTTTGCTCCGCTCCAGTACTAGGCATGCCTGACTACAACAAGCCTTTCGTGTTATACGTCCACAAGATGGCTGGTTGTGCTCTCTCGGTCTTGACTCAAAAATTTGGCGAAAGACAGAGACCTTGCGCTTATTTCTCTGCTTTGCTGGATCCTGTCGCAAGGGCCCTCCCGAGTTGTCTGCAAGCGGTCGCGGCCACTTCCATTAGACAATCGGCTGGACTTGTACTCGATACGGACCTCACAGTTATGGTACCCCATGCTGTGGACACACTTTTGAATAAAACAAGGACACGGCACCTCACCAGTACACGTCTTACCGGCTATGAATTGACATTGTTTGCCAAACATATTACGATCAAAAGATATGCCACTCTGTATCCAGCCACGCTACTACCCCTCCCTTCCGAGAATGATGCAGTTGACAAACATGATTGTATTTTCCGAACAGAGGAAGAGACGAAAGGACGGGTAGACTTGACTGATGTTCCCTTATCTGATCCCCAAGGAGAACTATATGACGATGGCTCTTGTTTTAAATCATCAGATGGCACTACCAGTGCAGCTTACACTATCACTACATTGCGCACAGTCGTTGAGACATCACGAGTTCTCTATCAATCTGCCCAGGCAGCAGAACTTGTTGCCCTTATACGAGCTTGTGAATTGAGTGAAGGATTAGTTGTCAATATTTACACAGATAGCCAGTATGCATTTGGGGTTGCACACAATTTTGGGCGACTGTGGGCGGAGAGAGGGTTCCTTACTTCGCATGGTACTAAGATACAACAAGGACAATTGATATTACGATTACTATCTGCACTAGCACTCCCTAGGAACATGGCTATTGTGAAGTGTAGTGCCCACAAGAAAGTGACAGATGACATAGGCAGAGGGAATGTGTTCGCTGATCAGACAGCCAAAGAGACTGCTCAGAGTAGAATGAAGAGAAGGTTTGTTGCAGGCCCAGCTAGATGGGTTCCTGAGAACACTATGTTTGAAAACACAGTTGAGAGTGTGACAGAGATACAAAGCGAGGCCACAATAGAAGAATTAGCTGTGTGGCAAGACAGTACAGCATGTTTAGATGAAGAAGGGTGTTGGATTGATTTGTCAGGAAAGCAGAAATGGATGCTACCTGATGCATATGTACTCCCTGTGGCTACTATGGCTCATGGCCCAGCTCATATCAGTGCAGAAGGTATTTGTAAACTATTGGCCCCAGTTTGGTGTAATGACAATATTTCCAAAATAGCTGCACACAGTGAAAAACTGTATGATTTGTTTGATGCACAATCCTTGGAAAGGTACCCCTACACCATCTGGTAACTTTGCACCACCTACATTCCCCTTTGAAGTCCTTCAAATGGATTTCATTGAGTTAGAACGTTGTAATAATCTCAAGTATGTTCTAGTGGTCATATGTGCATTCAGTAAATGGGTGGAGGCTTACCCTTCAAAAGACAATACGGCTATCACAACAGCAAAGCTACTTATTAAAGAGTTTTTTCCTCGATTTGGAATGCCCAGAGTTATCTGGAGTGACAATGGCTCTCATTTTAATGGGAAAGTGATTAAGCTAATATGTGAAGGCTTACATATTAAACAAATTCCATGCCGCCAATCACCCGCAGTCAGCGGGCCTCGTTGAAAAGTACAATGGGACACAAACTGAAATTGGCACAAATTCGGGACACGACAGGGCTGCAATGGCCAGATGCTCTTCCTTTGGCCCCATTGTCCACTAGGACTACTGCACATTCTGGAGTAGGTTTATCTCCCTACGAGATCATTTTCGGCCGCCCAGCAAATGTCTGGGGGGGTCCCTAGGCCGAGAAAATTCTCCGATATTGAATATCCTGTATTGCTTGATTTCCTTGGGCCATTGACGGAAAGTTTGCGTTCTATTCACCAACAGGTGCAAGACTCCTTACCTCCTAAGCTAGAGGGTCCCGGCCACAGTATCCAGCCCGGAGATTTCATGCTTATTCGCAACTTTCAGAGGAAGGAAAATTTGGAGCCCAGATGGAAAGGTCCTGAGCAAGTCCTTCTGGCTACACAGACGGCTGTAAAGGTTGCTGGTGAAAGAATTGGGTCTACGCGACCCAGTGCAAAAGAATACCTTTGCCGTTGCCTTACGACCAGTGGGTCAAGGAGGGAATAGGAGACGTTGAATGTGAGCAGGTGCCCAGATTCGTGCCTTCCAGTGATGCAAAGTTGGTTTGGACCCAAACAGACAAGGAGAACGACGATGTTTTGAACAAGGCTGTCCCACCAGAAATACGAGCTATCCCGGAGCCTCTGTTCAGTGATCATACAGTGCCTGGAGTTGCCAGGTACAACTTACGTCCTCAGCTGAGGACCACCGAGTCAAAGCAAAAGAAAGTCTAAAGATGGACTGCACAAGGTAGGAAAGTGCTGAGTAGCAGTACCAACGAGGGAGTGGATAAATGAAAGAGTTGCCTCTGTTTTGCTCTTGCTGTTTGAACATTAGTTAGGAAAGTATACTTCAAAAAGTATACCACCTTTAATCGACGTGGGATAGATTAGGAAAGAGCTTAGGACGGAGCAAGCTCCACCGCCGTCCACCGCCGGTGCTCAAGAGTGCCAACTGATGGACGATAGGAGCCTGTACCCGTGAGGCTCTGACGGACACTGGGAACACTTATATTTCTTATCGTTTTTGTGCTTTTTCCTTTCTTCCGTTATGCATCCTTTTGGTAGGGAAATTAATGAGGAGGATCAGCCAATTGCCCCTAGACAACGCAGTGTGATTTGGTCTATGCAAAGTAACATTGCATGTGTCACTGTTCTGGTAACTGTGGTAATACTAGTATGTAGGGTTTCATGGTTCCTGGAAGATACACATAGTGTACGTACACTTAATGTAACTGAACACCTCCCCATGAGAGGCGACAGGAGGGCTGCCACGAATAATGTGTTTGTGAATACTCATAAGAGATTCTTTGGGAAGGGGACCGCTTGCTAGCCTATCCGGTCTGTTACTAGCCTTTGGACTGCGTACCCATTGTCCCTTGTTAACTACATGTACACTCGGCCCCCACAGTTTGTGGAGGTAAAAGGAACATACGGATTTGGTTATCCCGGACCATGTCTATATCACCAAAAGCCAAAGGGTGAGGGTTACCCTGGCTGTGATAACAGATTTTGTGATAATTTTTATATTGAAGAACAGAATATTACTCTCGTGGGTTGGCATTATGAAGAATTAACCATACCTCGAGAAGCTGGTTATTATGCTGCCTGTTGTCCCATAGTTCATTTTACAGATGCTTTTTTGCACATTAATTGTTCAGGGACAATACCGTTTAAAAACACCCTTTCCTTAGTAAATAAATCAGATCCAAATACTTCTGGAATTAATACCAGATATGCTGCAGTGAATTATAAGGGGCCGCTATATGCCCACCCAGGGTTTTTCTTTCTGTCCAATGGGACTTATTCAAATGTCTACAATGGTACTGATGATGTGGCTCTCGGAATGGTATTGCCTTTAGGTGTACCATGTAAAAAAAAAGTCCGACCTAAGACAAGATGGGTAAAAGTAAACTGACAAAAGAATTTTGTGAAGGGGTAACAGACTTGGAAGTGAATAGCTATAGCAACAGTATAACATTCGGATACATCCTTTCCTCCATATTAACCTTAGGTGGCACTGCTATGGCCAGGGGTGAGAAAGCTTGAGTATTTTGGATGTAAACTGCAGATTCTATCCAACACTACGGTGGCAGCCTTGATAGATATTACTACTCAGTTAGAAAGCATGTGGGTGTATTCGGAACAGACTAGATATGCAGTGAATTTTATGTTGGCCAAGAGCGGTGGTGTTTACGCGATAATTGGCGACCAGTGTGTTATGGGTATAGAGAACTTGGAAAAGAACATAACACAGCACATTAAGGATATCATTGATAATATCAAAGGCATGGAAAGCAGAAATTGGAGTTGGTCTTTCTTAGGTAATTGGGGTTGGATCCTGAAGGACATAGTTTATTTCCTAGCAGTATGATACTCTGTTGTATTCCCATCTAATGTCTCCTGTTTTGTTGTTCCTATTGTATTACTGTTTTAACACCCAAACAGTAGATATCTGCCTCTGTTACGAATGCTGCCATGATGTTACAGAATGATATTGATGATCTTATGAATATAGATGAGGGGATATTCGAAGAGACATCCCTACTCGCTGTCCCACTATCAGATGACAATGGTAAACAGTGCCCATAGCTCCACCTTGATCACATGTCTACTTATGATGCTGCATCAAATAATGATGATGTTACAGTTACCCCCTGAATATGGGCCCGTCTTATCTACTTTCCCGATAGAAAATGTTTTTAGCTCATGCTAAAAGGAGGGTTTGTTAGATTATGCTCGCTGATGCTTTTTTAATGCCATGTATAAGTTAGCATTCGCTACGCCATTTTCCTTTAACGCCATTTTCCTGCTGTTTTGAACTAATCCTGCTGGATTCCGAGAAATGCTCCTTGCTAAGTTTAGTTTCTGTAACAAAGAACTGTTAGTGCCAGTGCATAACTTTCTCACTCGGTAAAGGCCCTCTCCCACCTGTCTGGCAGTTTAATCGCAGCACAGGGTGGAACAGTCTTGAAAATGTTCTGAGTTGTGCAAGATACAAGAGTAGAAGTTTTTTTTTATCTTTATGCTGTTCATCCACATCTGTTTGGAAAATTCCACTGTGGGCGTGTTATTAGTTGATCATGCAATGTATATAATGTATGTTTCTCAGTTCTCAGTTCCCTCTGTAACACTCTCTCGAGACTGTGCAGACGGGGCCCCGCTCTGAGCGTGTACAATAAATGATTATTGGTGTATATTCTCCACTGTTTTCGCTGACTCTTCATTTGGCATGGAAGGCTGAGAGGTGGTCCATGGTGACCCGGGTGGCCCTAGTCGGGTCACTTCCTTCAGTAGTCTCTAATAACATTTTAGGGGTGACGAGAATTAGTTTAGAATTTTACAGTTTTTGACCTTCTTGAACTGGAAATGATATTCTCTCTCCCTTTCAATCATCTTCTTTCACCTTACTAACATCACTAATTAACCAACAGCACAACCACTCATGCTCGAATGTGCACGTTTTAAACTTTTACATTCACAAAATCAATTTGCTTGGACACTTTAGTTTATCTGGCCAGAACGTAGTCATTTTATCACTGAAAGAGAATTTAAGCTACAAGAATGCAAGGGCATGGATGTTCACTAAATTACAAGAAACGTATTATTATACCATGCTTACTTTAATATGCACTGTGATATGATGTACATAAAAAAGTGATTTTGCAGAGCTAAGATCTGTAATGGCTTCCCTAATTTCCAGTTGTACATGCATTTATGAGTAACGCCAATGCAATACACACAAAGACACTCCAGCATAAAAGAGAGCTAGAGTCCAATTTTATTGTGTTTGGACGGCGGGGAGCAGTCAGATATCCGCACTCTAAATACTGTCCTTATGACATACGTAACACCAAGTGCATGCCTTAATATGTGATAGGGCATAAAAGAACCTCCTTAATAAAATTGTGAAGAAAAGTCTGGTCACTGTAGGTCAATCTGCATGTACTAGCATTTGAAGACAACACAACATAATTATTTTGCAATCTTGGAGTTAGAACGCCCAGTCATTGACACTAGGAAATGGCCACATATGCAGCTCCTAATAGTCGTTCTGATCAATGAGTATAGCTGAGGAGCATCAGTAAAGAAAACTAGTGTGTTTTTAGGATTCCTGAAACAAGGGGAAGAACAACATGTTATTTTGCCAAGTGATGAAAAGTGCCTCAGAGTGTTATCTGTGCTTCTACCATTTTCTTTTTGTGTCTTTTACTTTTTGTTTAATATAAAACCAAAACGTATATTAATGATAAATTACCCAAAATTGGTAAATTTGTAACAATTAGACATAGGCTAATCGTCTAAAGCAGAAAAATATGATTAAACCACCTAAGCACTCAACATACTTCTGTCATGAAACAGACCTTTTTCATCAGGCAGTTTCTGGCGTGCCACTTATTGAATAGCTCCAGATAGTTCTTGAATAGTTACTTTTGCTCAAATTAATGTTTTCATTTTTTATTTTTAATAAATACAGTATGCTTACAGGATTTCCCATTCCTTGTAGATTTTGAAATGAGTAGTCATCCTGCAAATAACCTTTTAGGCTCCATGCCTGCTGTGGAAAAGGATTTTTGGAGGGTAAGGCTTGGATCACAGCTTCTGTGGCTGTTCTAGTAACAAACTCTTACAGTACTCCCTTAATTCTTTGTGTGTGAGGGTAATGCATATGAAATTAAGCATCTAAAACTTTCCAGCTGCTCAGACACAGGCAAAAAGCAACAAAGCAAAAAGGTACAGTTTTCCGGTTTCAACCCTTAAGAGCTTACCAAATACCGGAGTTTCTTTCTCTGTATCTCCCTTGCCTCATTCCTTGGACTCTCGCCGCTTCATCCTCATCCCACCGCTCTTTTAAAATCCTCAAGTGCAGAATCGCACTCCAGACTACCCTTCTGCCTCTCAAAGAACAGAAGAATGGTTGGGAGTAAGCTTGGCCCACCTGATCAATTGTTTATTCTTAAAGCACACGATTACGGTGTCCTGATGCTAAAACACCAGCTGCATTCTCAAAAGAGTCTCAAGGTACAGAGGACTGACATTTTACGTTTTAATGTGTTGCAAAATGTCTAGGTTTTTAAGGCAGGGCTATATGAAACGTCTGGCTGGCAACACGCAGAACATGGGGGTGAGGTGTGGCGAATGAGGCTGGGGCCCTACAATGCTAGATTGTGGCCAGCATGTCTACGGTATACAAAATATAGCTGGTGGTGTATGGAGTTACTGAGAGCATGCAGGGAGCGGCCGACCTGGACTCCGGATCTGCAGAGATGCTGTGGATATGCAGAAAGGTACTAGGTGTGCAGAGTGCCTGAGGTTCAGGTTAAACATTGCAGATACAAATGCTTAATTGTTTATGTGGCTTCTAAAATTTGAAATGGTGGGATCCAGTGACCCAGCTATAAAAAAAAGAAAAAGATGATTTGTAACAATACCTCGAAAATTAGTCTTCTGTATCATGAGAAATTGGTATTCTTCACACACACAAATGAAATGAAAGATGTAAATGTTTTATTTGTACAAGAAAGAAAATATTGGTAAGAGCAGTAGTTGGATCCTTTCACATGTACCAGGCAGACTAAGAATATTGAGAAGTAGCAGTGTTGGTGCTGCCTCTTCTCCTCGCTGCCACAGTGCCCTGCATACTGTTACTTATGACGCCCTCGTTTTCCATGACTCTCCACCAGCAGCTGCGGTCAAGCAAACATGGGGTTACTCAGAGAAGGCTGCATGATCGATACACTATAACGCAGACTTCTTAACACTAAATTAAGATCCATCTCCAGCCACAGCTTTTCTTTGATATTCAAAATATCTTACATACACTAAAAGAATAATAAACAAAATAAAACACAATAGTGAAAAAAACATATGCCTATTACTTACAAGATTGCCAACACATACAGTGGCACCAAAAACACTATATTAATTTATGAGGTGAGACACAAGACAATGCTATTCTAAGGGCCAACTATAAGCACTTCTAAGAGGGTCTGGTCTTCGGGGTTACCACTGTGTTTACTCACAAACATTCAAGAAAGGCTAGAGAGCAGGGGTTCAGTGATGACTCAATACTGGAAGTTGGGGACCCCTGCATAAGCAATTTCTATGATGCAAACCTCAAAACAATACACAAAAACAAGAATACACCAAACAAATACATAAAGTTTGAAGTCTTTATCTTAATTAAAATATATATGAAAAATGAAACTTTTAATGGGAAGTTTGAAGCTTCTCAAAAATTGCTTTGGGTTTTATTTCTAAAAAAGACCAAGCGATATGCTAGGTTATAGCATATCACTTTGTCTTCTTTGCTCATAATACATGTGCTGTTTGCGTGCAAGATTATCACTGATAGAGCATACCAGTGCTTCATTTGAGCCCATCAATCAGCCATACTAATTTCTGTTTGCTGCACACACGCTCCTCCCACGAATCAAGCTAAGGATACCAACTTAGTTTTTATCCTCCAACTGCAAATTCCTTCACATTTCTAGGCTTTTTAATTTATCTGCTAGTATTATTTAATTTCCTTAACAGTCACTGAGATGAACTGCGATAGCGCGTTGTGTCTTCTGATCCCACCTCTGAACAGAAAAAAAGGCATGGGGTAGAAATTTACCCGGTATTAGTAGTATACACCCCCTAAAGAATTTCAACTCCCTCATCCCTTCGTTCCATATCTGAAGGCACTACTTTATTACCAAACCTGTTTGCGCCCTCTACTTCGCTTAGTTGCCTATTTTGGTAATTTGTGCATTATTAGAAGTATGATATTGAAAGTTGCAGCCCAGTAAGAACTGCTGGTACTGACATTTCTTAGATGCCAGCACAGTCTTGCACAACAGTCTGATCCAATTTCATGAAAGTTCAAAAGGTTTGCCTATTGCTCATTGATTTGTGGGCCAAATGTTCAGCAAGAGTTCTCCAAATTGGTACGGGACAAATTTTGGATGGCTCTGGTTTTTCTGCTTTGTTCCATTCAATATTCTTCAAGATCTATCAGTGGCCCAGAGGCTTCTTTGGCTCACAGTTGGTGACTAGATTTTAGGACCAGAAGCTCACAACTGGCCTGGTGATTGACTTTTCAGAGTTTAATTTACGGGACACTTTAAGATGCAGGCTCATCGGGTCAGACAATTCAAATCTTCTCAGTGCCCTGGGGATCTTGGGCCTGCCAGAGCCCAGGAAATTAATATGAGGAGTATAGGGATACATCACTAGTCGATGCCCAACAACATGCTGTCACCTCTGTCTCTGCAGGCCTGGGGCACTCTTGAGATTGCGAGCAACAGGGCAAAAAACAAGGAAATGTAGAGCACCACTAATGTTGGGCCTTTAAGGGGTCATCAAGCAGGTGTCATTAGGGTGCCCCAGGTGTCATCAAAAACCCACCAAGACCGAGAGGAATTTCAGCCTGAAGATCAAAGTCCAGCAGGATTGAGGTGGCAGGGAAGAGGCTGTGATCTACCATCAGAGAATCACCCAGGGTGGGTTAAATTAAAATCCTTAGTGCAAATAAATAGGCTCACCAGAAAGAGTAACAAATCCAGAGCTGCTCATCTGCACTCTGTTTTCATCATTCTTCCTCGACTACTAGATCCAATCCTCCACCAACTACCACTTATCCTCTTACTAGACAGTGTACATGCTCCAAAGGGGTGGGGGATGGGAGGGATGGTAGACAACATCAATGAGCAAGCAAGTAGAATCAACTACTTGGAGATTCAGAAATATACAGTATCAAAATCTCGTATGATGGAAAGGTTAAGAACTAACGTGTATAGGGCATCTCTCAAGGAAAAAATATATATACACACACACACATACTTTCATTTTCGGTAGTGCAGCAAGCATAATAATAATAATAATAATAATAAATAATACACACCATCCCACTTGTATTGTTAGGTTTTATGATTTTGTTTTTATAGGGTGTAGTAAGTAAAAACGTGCTTCTAGCCCTCCACCTATCTATTATTTCCGGTTTTGGGGATACATGCCTTATTTACAAACGTATATTTTAGCAATTCTGTAAGTATTTTATTTTTTTATTTTTAGAAATCTATTGTGTTGATTGCCCTTTTCATGTCTGGCATTAGCGAAGGAAGACCTTTTCATTTCACTAAACTTTTATATATTTACTTTCGCCAGTCCTCTTCTCCCATTTGGTCTGTTGAGTAAGTCACATTTTTCTTCTGACCCCTACAGAATGGTGCAATGAGTCAGTCCACCTTAGCCAACTGGCTAATTTCACTGTGAATTCTGCTCTTTAACAACTAACACATCCACATACAAAGTAGTTCCATTCAGTACCAGGCACTAACTACTATGGCAATTTGAGCTTTTTTAGACCAAAAAATAGTTTGCTTTTTATCCATTTTTTACGGTCTCGTTGTGAGAAAATGTGCTAGCGCATGCGCCTCGCTTGCGAGACACTGTTGTTAACAAAGAAGAGCTTGGAGCCCGCACGTTCCTTACCATTTGTTGGCATTTGTGGCACTTCTCTTTACAGCCTTGTAATTCGTCACAGCAGGCCTAGCAACATTTCCGTTCCCTTTTCTGGAGCAGGGACCAAGCACCGATTGATTCAACTTAATCAGTTCCCGTCTGCTTCTCCCGACATGATTCAGGTAATATTTTGTTCTGTTTAAGTTCTAGTGTCCAGCAAAAGGAAGGCGTGACTGGCAAAAACGTGCCCAGCAGGACAAACAAAATTGCAAAGAGTTATTTTCTATAGTTAACTTTCCTTTATTTTGCCAAGTCTTTTTTTCTCATTTTGAACTCAAATTTTCTGTTGTTTTTTGCGTGTGGGCTCTGTTCTCAGAAGATGAGTCTTACCTTGTTCTAAATATTGCAAAGCGAAATGGTTTCTTTCTTATGTGTAATTTCTAAAATTATGCTTTAACACATAATCGTGCAGTACACCCCAATCCACCCAACTCCAATCTGCCCCACTCCAATCCACGCCAATCCAATCCACCCTACTCAATCCACACAAGATCCATCCAACCCACCCACTCCAATCCATATCACTCACCCCAATCCAATTCCACTCCAATCCACCACACTGCAATCCTCCCAACCCACCCCACGTGCAACTGCCCCACTCCAATCCAAAACAGTCTAGTCCACTCCAATCCAATCCAATACAATCAGGCCCGCTCCAGTCCAATCCAAAACAATCCTCCCCGCTCCAATCCAAAACAATGCGGCCCACTCCAATACAATCCGGCCCACTCCAATCTTAACCAAAACAATCCTCCCGATCCAAACCAATCCAAACCAATCCTCCCGATCCAAACCAATCTAATCCGCCCCACTCCGATCCAATCCAATCCGCCCCACTCCGATCCAATCCAATCCGCCCCACTCCGATCCAATCCAATCCGCCCCACTCCAATCCAATCCAATCCGCCCCACTCCAATCCAATCCGCCCCACTCCAATCCAATCCGCCCCACTCCAATCCAATCCGCCCCACTCCAATCCAATCCGCCCCACTCCAATCCAATCCGCCCCACTCCAATCCAATCCGCCCCACTCCAATCCAATCCGCCCCACTCCAATCCAATCCGCCCCACTCCAATCCAATCCGCCCCACTCCAATCCAATCCGCCCCACTCCAATCCAATCCGCCCCACTCCAATCCGCCCCAATCCAATCCGCCCCAATCCAATCCGCCCCAATCCAATCCAAAACAATCCGCCCCACTCCAATCCAAAACAATCCGCCCCACTCCAATCCAAAACAATCCGCCCCACTCCAATCCAAAACAATCCGCCCCACTCCAATCCAAAACAATGCGCCCCACTCCAATCCAAAACAATGCGCCCCACTCCTATCCAAAACAATGCGCCCCACTCCAATCCAAAACAATGCGCCCCACTCCAATCCAAAACAATGCGCCCCACTCCAATCCAAAACAATGCGCCCCACTCCAATCCAAAACAATGCGCCCCACTCCAATCCAAAACAATCCGCCCCAATCCAAAACAATCCGCCCCACTCCAAAACAATCCGCCCCACTCCAAAACAATCCGCCCACTCCAAAACAATCCGCCCCACTCCAAAACAATCCGCCCCACTCCAAAACAATCCGCCCCACTCCAAAACAATCCGCCCCACTCCAAAACAATCCGCCCCACTCCAAAACAATCCGCCCCACTCCAAAACAATCCGCCCCACTCCAAAACAATCCGCCCCACTCCAAAACAATCCGCCCCACTCCAAAACAATCCGCCCCACTCCAAAACAATCCGCCCCACTCCAAAACAATCCGCCCCACTCCAAAACAATCCGCCCACTCCAAAACAATCCGCCCCACTCCAAAACAATCCGCCCCACTCCAAAAACAATCCGCCCCACTCCAAAACAATCCGCCCCACTCCAAAACAATCCGCCCCACTCCAAAACAATCCGCCCCACTCCAAAACAATCCGCCCCACTCCAAAACAATCCGCTCCACTCCAAAACAATCCGCTCCACTCCAAAACAATCCGCTCCACTCCAAAACAATCCGCTCCACTCCAAAACAATCCGCTCCACTCCAAAACAATCCGCTCCACTCCAAAACAATCCGCTCCACTCCAAAACAATCCGCTCCACTCCAATCCAACAATCCGCTCCACTCCAATCCAACAATCCGCTCCACTCCAATCCAACAATCCGCTCCACTCCAATCCAACAATCCGCTCCACTCCAATCCAACAATCCGCTCCACTCCAATCCAACAATCCGCTCCACTCCAATCCAACAATCCGCTCCACTCCAATCCAACAATCCGCTCCACTCCAATTCAAAACATCCGCTCCACTCCAATCCGAAACATCCGCTCCACTCCAATCCAAAACAATCTGCCCACTCCAATCTGCCCCACTCCAATACAAATCAATAAACCCCACTTCAATACAAATCAAATGGGCCCATTCCAATCTGCCCCCACTCCATCCAAAACAATCTGCCCCACTCCAATCCAAAACAATCTGCCCCACTCCAATCCAAAACAATCTGCCCCACTCCATGCCCCACTCCGATCCTAAACAGCCCGCCCCACTCCGATCCTAAACAGCCCGCCCCACTCCGATCCTAAACAGCCCGCCCCACTCCGATCCTAAACAGCCCGCCCCACTCCGATCCTAAACAGCCCGCCCCACTCCGATCCTAAACAGCCCGCCCCACTCCGATCCTAAACAGCCCGCCCCACTCCGATCCTAAACAGCCCGCCCCACTCCGATCCTAAACAGCCCCCCCACTCCGATCCTAAACAGCCCGCCCCACTCCGATCCTAAACAGCCCGCCCCACTCCGATCCTAAACAGCCCGCCCCACTCCGATCCTAAACAGCCCGCCCCACTCCGATCCTAAACAGCCAAACAGCCCCCCACTCCGATCCTAAACAGCCCGCCCCACTCCGATCCTAAACAGCCCGCCCCACTCCGATCCTAAACAGCCCGCCCCACTCCGATCCTAAACAGCCCGCCCCACTCCGATCCTAAACAGCCCGCCCCACTCCGATCCTAAACAGCCCGCCCCACTCCGATCCTAAACAGCCCGCCCCACTCCGATCCTAAACAGCCCGCCCACTCCGATCGAAAAACATCCAATTTGCCCCACTCCAATTTGCTCCACTCCAATCCAATCCTACCCACTCCAATCCGCTCCACTCTAATCCGCTGCGCCCCACTCCATTCCAAAACAATCTGCCCACTCCAATCTGCCGCACTCCAATCCATACCACTCCAAGCCAAAACAATCTGCCCCACTCCAATCCAAAACTATCTGCCCCACTCCAATCCAAAACTATCTGCCCCACTCCAATCCAAAACTATCTGCCCCACTCCAATCCAAAACTATCTGCCCCACTCCAATCCAAAACTATCTGCCCCACTCCAATCCAAAACTATCTGCCCCACTCCAATCCAAAACTATCTGCCCCACTCCAATCCAAAACTATCTGCCCCACTCCAATCCAAAACTATCTGCCCCACTCCAATCCAAAACTATCTGCTCCACTCCAATCCAAAACTATCTGCCCCACTCCAATCCAAAACTATCTGCCCCACTCCAATCCAAAACTATCTGCCCCACTCCAATCCAAAACTATCTGCCCCACTCCAATCCAAAACTATCTGCCCCACTCCAATCCAAAACTATCTGCCCCACTCCAATCCAAAACTATCTGCCCCACTCCAATCCAAAACTAACTGCCCCACTCCAATCCAAAACTAACTGCCCCACTCCAATCCAAAACTAACTTCCCCACTCCAATCCAAAACTAACTGCCCCACTCCAATCCAAAACTAACTGTCCCACTCCAATCCAAAACTAACTGCCCCACTCCAATCCAAAACTAACTGCCCCACTCCAATCCAAAACTAACTGCCCCACTCCAATCCAAAACTAACTGCCCCACTGCAATCCAAAACTAACTGCCCCACTGCAATCCAAATCTTTCTGCCCCACTGCAATCCAAAACTTTCTGCCCCACTCCAATCCAAAACTTTCTGCCCCACTCCAATCTGCCCGCTCCAATCCAAAACAATCTGCCCCACTCCAATCCCAAAAAATTCTGCCCCACTCCAATCCAAATAATCTTGCCCCACCCCAATCCAAAACAATCTTGCCCCACCCCAATCCAAAACAATCTGCCCTTCTCCAATCTGCCCCACTCCAATATAAAACAATCTGTCCCACTGCAATCTACCCCACCCCAATCCAAAACAATCTGCCCCACTACAATCCAATTCGCCCCACTCCAGCCTAATCCACCTCACCCCAATCCGCCCCACAGCAATCCAATCCACCCCACTGCAATTCAATCCAGCCAAATCCAATCCACTTCAACCCAATCAACTTCAATCCAGTCCATCCCACCCCAATCCCACGCAATCAAATCCACCCCACTCCAATCCAATCCAAATCTACTCAACTCCAATCCGGCCCACTCCAATCCAACCCACCCCAATCCAACCCCCAATCCATTCCACCTCCCTCCAATCCTACTCACTCCAATGCAATCTACTCAACTCCAATCCACCCCACGTCAGTCCAATCCATCCCACTCAATTCCACCTCATTCCAATCCAGTCCACCCCACTCAATCAATTTCACCCCACTCCAATCCACCCCAATCCAATCCAACCCATCCCAATCCAAACCCCAATCCATTCCACCTCCCTCCAATCCTACTCACTCCAATGCAATCTACTGAACTCCAATCCATCCCACGTCAGTCCAATCCATCCAACACTATTCCACCTCACTCCAATCCAGTCCACCCCATTCAACCAATTTCACCTCACTCCAATCCACCCCACCTCTATGTAATTCACCCCAATCCAATCCAACCCACCCCATTTCAAACCACTCCAAATTAATCCACCCCATCTAGTCCACCCCACACCAATGTACCCCTCTCCAATCCACCCCATGCTACCTCAATCCAATCCACCCCAGTTCAGTCCACCCCACTCAATCCAAACCATCCAGCCCACCACACTCCAATCCGTTATAATCTACCCCACTCCACTCTAATTCGTCCCACTCCAATCAACTCACCCCAAACCAATCTAATCCACCTCACCCCATTTCAATCCACCCCAATCAACCCCACTCCACTCAATCCAACCCATTCTACCCCAATCCAATGCACCCCACTACTTCAATCCCCTCCAACCCACTCCACCCTATTGCACCCCATCCCACTTAACTCTACGCCACTCCACGACACTGCACTCTACAACACACTCTGCCACTGAACTCTATTCAACTCTATGACATTCTACTCCCCCCTATTCCACTCTACGAAACTCAACTCCAACAGATCCAGTCTACGACACTCTACTCCCCATGCACTTCACCCTAGGACACTCCACACTATTAACTTTTATCCATGCTAAATAGCAGTCACACTGATAAACAACTTGGTAAAAACACATTGCCAAAGACAATAGCTCTTGTATAGCCGAGACCTACTGGCTTTGGCAATTCTTGTTTTTTATTACTGTTTGGGGCCCAGCAGTTCCCACAACATTAACGTTTTATAAAACCCAAGAGAAAATAAAATAAGCAATTAAAAAACAAAAAGGCTTGCAGCCACTGCTGGTTTGTTTTGTTGGGAGAGTGGAGCAAGCAATTTAGGTCGCGCCTCCCAATTCAAGAAACAGTTTTCAATGCCATACTTAAATCTACTCGTTTTGATCTTTGGACCACAGACCTTGGTTCTTATCTGTGAGTCGGGAACATAAAGGAGTGTCCGAGCAAAAAAGCCGTGTTTGAGTCCTTCTGTTAAATGTCTTTTATTTTATTAAGCTAGAGGGGGACTGAAGTTGTCCTCAACTAACTTGTGTTAAATGGCGCAACAAATACAGTGAGCATTGTAAAACATGGTATGTTTGAGGACACGTTTATACGCTTAAACAGGTTTACTACATCATTTTTCCTTCTCAATTTCCTTAGAGATGAAATTAAAAATAACACACAAATACTACCAGAACTACAGACAGACTCCGCCCACTTACACCCCCTCTACTAATCTGACCATTTCCCAAGTATACTTTTTAATTTCCAGGACTGATTGACAGCGATACCCAGAGAACAGCAGGGCAGAGGAAAAAGGTGAGAAGAAGAATAAAAGAGAGCAGGTTAAGGTGAGCACGGGCAATTCGCGCGAGAAAAGGACTGCTTTCAAGTTCCTGGAAGCTGAACTATTTTGCAATCTAAAAGAAGAAGTTACACACACAGTCTGTCCAGCCTGTTGTAAATCCACACAGATGTTGTTTGTGACGTATGAAGTAAGTTTGCCCCTGTCCAGGTGTTCAACTGCAGCCTTTACTTTTTGAGGGGCCTAACACCCACCCCCTTCTCCCCCGCATAATATATATTTTTTTCACAATAGCACCGAAAACTCTCAAAATAAACTCTATTTAAGTGTGAAATCGGATTCTGTACTTACTGAACTTGGATATCTGCTGCCCACAGGAGTCCTCTACTTCCACGGACTCAGCTCGCCGCGCCCTCTTCCTGCCAGCACCCTACAATCCGTATGCGGGAGAACTAACGTCGCCTCCGCTCTTTCCTGCTCTGCACCCACTGTACGCTGATAGTGTCTGCTGAAAGTTCCGCGCCTGTCCCTACGTCACGTACAAAAGCGAAACCACCTTAGTCCAGCTCGCTTGTTGACTGTTGCCAACTTCCTTCTCGACTCTGAGCCTCTGCTCGGAAAGAAAAACCACATGATGAAAGGTAAGTGTTGGCTTGAAAATTCGGCAGCCATGTTGGAAAAGCAATATTATATTCAGTAATGTTTCGTAGACCGGAAAAACCAGCTTTTAATGCCGTTTTAGAAGCAAGTTGCTTGTAAACGTACACGCATCCTAATCACTCATAGTAGTTGCAAAAAACGAAGCTTTTAAAATTAATTATCCTGCACTAGAATTGATTAAAAAGTTGTTCAATCTGAGCACATCGGGTAGCTTTCGAGAAATGTTGTTTTTATTTCAAGACAGTTGCTTTGTTCTGAAAATTTGAGTTCTCGGTTTAGTTGTCGCATTTGCATTGACAACTTATACCATTCACATACGGCTGCCTTCAATCGAGACATCTATTTGGCTTCTAGTTTAATCTGTCTAAAATAGGCAAAGGTTTGCATAGTATCATTCCACATCAGTGCCGTTTCGGTAGTCAGCAAGGTTTGGCGATGTAGAAGTTGCATGGGTCACTCACTTGCAAAATAAAAACAAGCATTGGCATAGCCAATAGGTCTCGCCTTTGGGGCCTTATAAGTGTTTAGCCAGAGCTATTGACTTTGCCAATGTCTTCAAGCTGTGCTGTAGAGAAGTGTGGCTGCTGTGCAGCATGCTGAAAAGTTATAATAAAAAAGTGTCAGAAGCATTTTTGTTACTTTATATATGACCAAGAAGGCATTATGTAAAACTGAACGACCATATTAAAAAAAGTATTTACAATAAAAAATGTCCTCAGTTTTCTTTTGTTCTTGCAATGCTGGCAACTTGTTTCTGCCTATTGCAATGGTTGTTTGTTAAAGCTTTTTTTTTGAGGGGGCATAAACAATCGGAGGGTGAAGGTTGGGAACTAGTACCTGTATTATAACACTAGCAGCGGCCTGACGCTAGGGGAGAATCAACAGATGCCAGATTCCGAGAGCAGGCTGAGGTGGTGGTGGTGACTGTTGCGGAGACGATGCTGAGGTGATGGTGAATGATACTCAGGTCTTGCTGAGTGATACTGCTGTGGTGCTGAGTGATGCTGTGGTGGTGCTGAGTGATATTGTCTTGGCGCTGAGTGATGCTGTGGTGGTGCTGAGTGATGCTGTGGTGGCCCTGAGTGATGCTGTGGTTGCCCTGAGTGATGCTGTGGTGGCCCTGAGTGATGCTGTGGTGGCCCTGAGTGATGCTGTGGTGGCCCTGAGTGATGCTGTGGTGGCCCTGAGTGATGCTGTGGTGGTGCTGAATGACGCTGTGGTGGTGCTGAATGATGCTGTGGTGGTGCTGAACGATGCTGTGGTGGTGCTGAATGATGCTGTGGTGGTGCTGAATGATGCTGTGGTAGTGCTGAGTGATGCTGTGGTGGTGCTGAGTGATGCTGTGGTGGTGCTGAGTGATGCTGTGGTGGCGCTGAGTGATGCTGTGGTGTCGCTGAGTGATGCTGTGGTGGCGCTGAGTGATGCTGTGGTGGCCCTGAGTGATGCTGTGGTGGCCCTGAGTGATGCTGTGGCGGCCCTGAGTGATGCTGTGGCGGCCCTTAGTGATGCTGTGGTGGCCCTTAGTGATGCTGTGGCGGCCCTGAGTGATGCTGTGGCGGCCCTGAGTGATGCTGTGGTGACCCTGAGTGATGCTGTGGCGGCGCTGAGTGATGCTGTGGCGGCGCTGAGTGATGCTGTGGTGGCGCTGAGCGATGCTGTGGTGGCGCTGAGCGATGCTGTGGTGGCGCTGAGCGGTGCTGTGGTGGCGCTGAGCGATGCTGTGGTGGCGCTGAGCGATGCTGTGGTGGCGCTGAGCGATGCTGTTGTGGTGCTGAGCGATGCTGTGGTGGTGCTGAGCGATGCTGTGGTGGTGCTGAGTCATCCTGTGGTGGTGCTGAGTCATCCTGTGGTGGTGCTGAGTGATGCAGTATTGGCCCTGAGTGATGATGTGGTGTCGCTGAGTGAAGCTATGGTGGTGCTGAGTGAAGCTGTGGTGGCGCTAAGTGATGCTGTGGTTGTGCTGAGTAATGCTGTGGTTGCACTGAGTGATGCTGTGGTTGCACTGAGTGATGCTGTGGTTGCACTGAGTGATGCCGTGGTTGCACTGAGTGATGCTGTGATGGCGTTGAGTGATGCTGTGATGGCGTTGAGAGATGTTGTGTTGGTGCTGAGTGATGCTGTGCTGGCTCTGATTGATGCTGTGCTGGCTCTGATTGATGCTGTGGTTGCGCTGAGTGATGCTGTGGTGATGCTGAGTGATGCTGTGGTGTTGCCGAGTGAGAGATAGAGTGAAGATATAATGCCCAATTAGAGAGGGTGGTGAGAGAGAAAGAGAGAGAAAGGGTGTACATAGAATAAAGAGTGGAGCGGGATAGAAAGAGAGAAAGAAGGGGAGAGGGAGTGAATGAAGGAGTTTGAAAGAGAAACAGATAAAGGGGTGAGAGAGAATGAAAGGCTAAAAAAGATAGAGAGGGGAGAGTTAATTAAGTAGAGAGAGAATTAGAGAGGGGAGAGAGAGAGAAGGAGAGAGACAATAAGAGTGGGGGTGTGGAGTTTAAATAGAGTGAAGAAGTGACGCGGAAAAAGTAACCTTAAATATAGCTTTGTGCTTTGCGCGAATAAATATAAATAAAAAAACAGAGTGAGACAAAAATAATTAGGCTGTGACTCCCAATATAAAACAAATAGCGATATAAGGTGAAATCAACCCACCGAAGCAATATTTCTAACTAGACAAAAAAAGCTTGCATTTCAATGCTAATCGCTGTTGTTTTTCATGTGACTGTAGTCCAGGGCCGTGAGTTGGTAATGTGAGCTGCTGCTGCGATTGAAACATCAGAGTCCAGAGAGTTAATAAGCCATGACGAGGAAATGAGGAAGAGATAGGAAACCCAGATGGCAGATGCACGCGTGCACGCTATCGTGAACGCAAGCTGGTCGCCAGCCGAAAGCCAGTGGGTTTGCACTTCCAAAACCCGCTTACTAAAACTCTCGGCCAGACCAGCGCAAGTGCTGGTGCAGGCCGAGACCTAATGAGTTTATGTTTGTAATTTCTTTTCTTCCCTTGTTTGTGAACAGGCTTGTGAACAGGCTTGCCTTTCAGAATTAGCAATATAAATGTAACATTTTACGAGACAACACGTATTTCAGTTTATATGTTAATTCTTTCGAAGTCACACCTGCCAAATTATCTCCCACCTGCAGGTTTAATGGTGCAGGCTAGCCCATACTAACCTTGGAACAAGCATTTGCGAATGTCAATATGTGAAAAGTGCTTCTTCAGTGAATTGTGAGTTGATAGGATGCTGAACGTTTGACGGAATATGGTTGGATGAGTGAGTGAGTGCACAATGACTGCATGAATTGGTGAGTGCATAGATGATGAATGCTGACCTGGGCAGAGTGCTAGGAAGGACCTTTTCCCGACTATCCAGAAGTATCAAACACATGGTCTGACTTTCTGAACTCACTGGACCTGTTGAGATAAACTCTAACACCCAGAGTGTTAGCAGTATTTCTGCATATGTCAAGTTAAGGCACCATTTTATGAACCAGGAGTAGTGTTAAACCCCTATGAATTTTGTTGCTCCTGAATTGGACCTGTCCAACAATTTGATTCAACAGCAATTCAATAATTAATGTAAAGCACATTAGGCTTTACAATGAACACTTGTCAAATAATACAGTGAAAACCATGAAGGCTTGTGAAAGGTTAAATGCATTACAGAAGACAAAATAAATGGTTAGAGTCAGTCAATTAGTCAATATCATGATGCTCAGAATAAAATGCAGGAAAGGTATAAGCATTGCCAAATAAGGTTCAACTATAAGAAATAAATCAACATTATAAATCCGAGGTCTGACCGACATGCAGTCGACTCTTAAAAGTCAAGGGAGAGAGTGCCACAACTGAAGGAGCTTTTTTAATAGAACAAAATACAATGAAATCTATAGACGCATACAATTATATTAGAATCATACAAATTGGACCAATCATGTTAAAGGACGAACAATAGATTTCTAAAGTCACATTATTCAGCAATCAATCAATCAATCAATCAATCAAGCATTTGTATAGCGCGCTACTCACCCGGAGGGTCTCAAGGCGCTTGGGGGAGGGGGGTCCGCTACTGTTCGAACAGCCAGGTCTTGAGTTGCTTCCTGAAGGAGAGGTGGTCTTGGGTAAGGCGGAGGTGGATGGGTAGGGAGTTCCACGTCTTGGCAGCCAGGTAGGAGAAGGATCTTCCTCCCGTTGTGGCTCTTCGGATGCGGGGGACGGCGGAGAGGGCGTGGTTGGTCGATCGTAGCTGGCGGGTGGGAGTGTAGAAGGTCAGACGGTCGTTGAGGTATCTGGGGCCTTAGTTGTGGAGAGCTTTGTGTGCGTGGGTGAGGAGTCGGAACGTGATTCTCTTGCTGACGGGGAGCCAGTGCAGGTCTCTCAGGTGTCCGGCGATGTGGCTGTGTCGGGGGATGTCCAGGATGAGTCGAGCTGAGGCGTTCTGGATGCGTTGGAGTCTTTTTGAAGTTTGGCTGTGGTTCCGGCGTAGAGGGAGTTGCCGTAGTCCAGTCGGCTGGTGACGAGGGCCTGGGTGACCGTCTTCCTGGTTTCGGTGGGGATCCACCGGAAGATCTTGCGCAGCATGCGTAGGATGTTGAAGCAAGACGAGGAGACAGCGTTGATTTGTCGGGTCATTGAGAGGAAGGAGTCCAGGATGAAGCCCAGGTTGCGTGCGTGGTCCGTTGGTTTGGGTGCGTTGCCCAGGGCAGGGGGCCACCAGGAGTCGTCCCAGGCGGAGGGTGATGATCCTAGGATGAGGACTTCCGTTTTATCTGAGTTCAGTTTCAGGCGGCTGTTCCTCATCCACTCGGCTACGTCCTTCATCCCTTCATGTAGGTTGGTTCTGGCGGTTGTGGGGTCGTTGGTGAGGGAGAGTATCAGCTGGGTGTCGTCGGCGTAGGAGATGATGTTGAGGTTGTGTTGGCGTGCGATGGCTGCGAGGGGGCTCATGTAGACGTTGAAGAGGGTGGGGCTGAGTGATGATCCTTGTGGTACGCCGCAGATGACTTCGGTGGCCTCGGAACTGAACGGGGGAGGCGGACTCTCTGGGTTCTTCCGGCGAGGAAGGAGATGATCCACTCCAGTGCCTTCTCTTGGATTCCGCCGTTGTTCAGGCGTTGCACTAGGGTGCGGTGGCAGACTGTGTCGAACGCTGCGGAGAGGTCCAGGAGGATGAGGGCCGCTGTTTCCCCGTTGTCGAGCAGGGCTCGGATGTCGTCGGTAGCTGCGATGAGGGCGGTCTCGGTGCTGTGGTTGGCCCGGAAGCCGGACTGCGAGTGGTCGAGGGATCCATTCGTCTCGAGGAAGGCGGCCAGTTGTCTGTTGACGGTCTTCTCGATGACTTTGGCAGGAAAAGGAAGGAGCGAGATGGGGCGGTAGTTTTTGAGGTCGGTGGGGTCTGCTGACGGTTTCTTCAGTAGGGCGCTGAGTTCGGCGTGCTTCCAGCTCTCTGGGAAGGTGGCGGTGACGAAGGAGGTGTTGATGATGTCCCGGAGGTGGGGTGCGATGACGGCGTCGGCCTTGTTGAAGACGTGGTGAGGGCAGGGGTCGGTTGGTGATCCGGAGTGGATGGAGTTCATCGTGCGGATAGTGTCTTCGGTGTTGATAGGGGTCCAGGCTCGGAGGGTGGAGGTGGGGGGCGTTGGAACGGTCGTAGGGTACGTCGGCTGTGTGCTGAAACTGTAGTGTATGTCTGCGATCTTGCTGTGGAAGAACGAGGCGAGCGAGTTGCAGAGGTCTTGCGAGGGAGTGATGTCGTTGTTGCAATATCCTACAGATTCACATAATGTACTTCCCATCCCTGGTGCCTGTCAGACACCTACATTGTTAATGCAACGTTGCTACATAACATACAAGTACAAGTTCTGATGAGAAGCCATTGTCGTCTCAATAGGGGAGTTCTTGAAACAATGTGTTTTCAGTGAAACAGTGTGCTACAGGCTCCTAAGAAAGAAAAAATTAGTCTGTACCTGAGAGAATGACATTGCATCTCAAACATTCTATACAAGGTTACTGGTGCATAAATCGCCTGTGTGCAGAGACAGAAATGAAAAAATAACAATGTACTGAAAGATGACTGCAAGCAAAGTTTGAGATTTGTATTTGAGGCCTACATTGACATAAGCACAATTTGCTCAACAAAATGACTTCATTTCCATTAAATGTTAATATTTGTTTGTTGTGTTAATGTTATTATTATCATTATTATTATTTTTTGTCCTCATTATGCAATAAACTGTTTAGGAGAAATCAGGGGTCCCGTTTCTATCTGTACCGGCTTGGATCTGCCTCCAGCTTCAAGAAGAAAGGCAGGGAAATCCTTTGTTCCGACGGGCCGCCTATCTTCCTTTCCCATTAGTTCAGAGGGGAGAACTGCATTCTTGGGCCACCAGCGCAGGTTCCATTGCTTATGGGTTATTGCTATGATGCATAATCATTGGACATCATTATTTATTCTTATTCTTTAATCACCTCAGTTATTCTTCTGCTCCCAGATATCCCAAAATCTTGTCCTCCTGCTTTGTATCCCACTACGATCCAATTTGTTAATTCTTTGGACCGATGCTAACCACTTCCATTGCGTTGACAGACTGTAAAGTATCCACTTAATACAGATCTCTCAACTAGCCAATACAATTAGTACAAAAAGCATTTTTTTTTTGTTTATTACTAAATTTCATCTTTTCATCATTACGGCTTATTACCCCAAACATAACTAATTCTGTGCTTATCTTTATATGGTGACCCATTACCTCCATGAAGATCTTACCCACATCATGCCAAAAATTCTGGAGCTGGGGGCACTGCTGAAACATATGGATATCGTTTGCCATCTCTTCCCTGCATTTGGGGCAGCACTTCGCCTCCTGGTTATTCAGCTTTGTCAATTTTTTTTGCCATCCAGTATGCTCTGTGCACTGTGAATAAATTATTTTTTCTGAGAGGTGCAAACTTGATAGTATACCACAATGCAGACATTGATACTTGCTATTATTCTTGTATATCCAACGTCGGCAGATCCTTCCCCCAGATCTCTATAGGCAAGGTAAAGTCCTCATCTTCTGCCAACGTAAAGGTCCAGTACCATTTTGATGCTTCCTTCTTTTGTATCAAACATCCTTGCATTTTCCCCTCAAGGTCACTATTCCCTGACCCATCTTTCACCAGGGACTTGGCCCAGCTTGCTAGTTGGTAGTACTTGAATTTGGATTGCTGACAATTGTTCCCATCCTATTAGAGTGTTCTCCTCTATCAGCTGACCCCATTTTGTTATATCCTCCTCCTTCAGGGGAATTGAAAGTTTGTCTTTCAGACATTCTGGAGTTGCTGGGGAGGCCCGAATTGGAGCATAGTAACTGTAGTATGATATTTTTAGAGTTCTTCTGATTTGATATCATAGTTTGAGAGCTGACAGCACCTTCAGTTTCACTTTTTTAAAGAACTTTGGATGCCCAAATTAATATAGTTAGGGACTACTTTCCAGCTGTGTCATTTCTTGCAAGTAAGGGGGGTAGGCTTGATGTTCCTTAAGTAGTGATCTTATATTCTTGAATTGGATTGCTAAAATCTGGTAAAAATCTGGGCTAGCAATCCCTCCATGCTCTTTTTTCTTTTGGAGTTTTTCCCACGCTATTCTGATCCCCTTTGAGGACCATATAAAACTACTCCATTCTCCTTGCAGTTTTTTAAACCATTCTCTCCTGAATTCCAATTGTATGGTATTTAAGATAAACGTACATTTTGGGAGAACTGACATCTTTAAGATACTGGATCTCCCAATGAATGATAAAGGAAGACCCCACCACAAACTTTTAATAACTTCCTAGTTTCATACAACAGTTTGTTAAAGGTCAGGTGAGCTATTTCATCGATGTCCTTGACTACCAAACTACCCAGATATATTTTCCTTTCTTTTAATAGGGGTTTATTACTTTGAGAGTTCACCTCCATGATTTCCGTTTTTTGTTGATTGACTTGGTAACCTGAAACTTTCCCAAACTGGTCAAAGACTTCTGATATTATTGGGAGTGACACTAACAGGTTATTTGTAAAAAACATTAATTCGTCTGCATAAAGAGCAACTTTCTTCTCCCAACCCTGATACTTAAAAGGGGTAATATTGTGATTTGATCTAAGAACATTGGCTAATGGTTCAATATACAGATTAAAAAGCAACGGGGAGAGTGGGCATCGCTGCCGAGTGCCTCTTTTAATGGCTAGCTTCTCTGAGAGCTTGCCATTGACCAGAACCCTAGCTGTTGGGTTTTTATATAAAGGTTTTACTGCGCCTGAAAATACTCCTCCCAGTTTGTACAGTAAAATAACTTTAAACAAAAAGGGCCAGCTAACTCTATCGAAGGCCTTTTCTCCATCAGAAGTAAGCACCGACAGGGGAATCCTCTCCTGAGTAGCCACATCTATTGCGCCCACCAGCTGGTGTGTCAACTCCTGAATTTGTCTTCCCTTGACAAAACCTTTCTAGTCTTGGTGTATCAGCTGACCAGCAACCTTTCCCAGCCTTCTAGCCAGTACTTGAGTATATATTTTATAGTCGCAGTTTAATAACGATATAGGTCTATACGACTCACAACATTTTGGGTCCTTCCCTGGTTTCAATATTATACATATATTTGCTTCTTCCCATGACTTTGTTAAGTCTTGCCCTTTTAAAAAGGCAGCATTTAATACCTCTGTCAAGGAAGGAACCAGTTCTTCTTTTAAGGAACTATACATTTAGTTTGGTAGTGCAACTGGGCCAGCTGCTTTCCCTTTTTTTTAGCTTCGCTATCACACTTGTCACCTCTTCAGTTGCTATTTCCAATTTAAGTTCATCTCTCTGTTCTTGTGAAAAGGTTGGAACTACTATCTTTTTAAGGTAGCAGTCTATATGATCTTCTGAGGCCACTGTATCTTCTAAATATAGCTCCTGAAAGAACTTAGTAAAGGCTTTCTCAATCTCTGGGTCTTAGGTGCTGAGATTTATCTGTTCCTCTAATTGAATGGCCAAGATCTTATTCCGGTTTTGTTCTGTTGTAGGTTTTCAAGCTAGCATTTTACCGCATCTCTCCCCATATTCATAATGTGAAAACTTGCTTGCCTCCCATTTTTTCTAACTATAAGCTCTAAAGCACTAGACAGTTCTTCTCTTTTCTCTTTAGTTTCCTTTTCTATTTTATCTATCTCTTGCGAGTGTTCAGTTCACTCTACTACGCAGTCTAAATGCTGTAATTCACTTTTTTAGTTGGTTAAGTTTATTCCTAGTATTTTTGTGCTTAAAAGCTGCTAAGCTAATTAGCTTCCCCCTGATGACAGTTTATATGCGTCCCAAGTAACCTGGATAGAAGTACCATTTTAATTAATAAAAAATTATCTTTTGTCTCTGCTTTCAATTTCTCCCTGACCTGCTGGTCTAAGAGTAAGAAAAAAATCAACCCCCAAGGGCAAGGGAAGAGAATGTCACCTACCAAAATATAATCCAAGAGCTTACTAACGTCTCAAATAGATGCAAACATACACTAATAGAAAAACAGGGGGAAAAAAAAAAAACTACAGATACAGTGCAATAGAGAGACACATAAGTTAAAGTGTTCAAACAAAATTTTATTATTATTTTTATATATATTAGAGAATCTAATACCAACATTTTTTTAAAATTTGTATTTCAATGGATATGTTCAATTACAGAACAAACTAACAAAAACGTGAACATATACATAAAGTAAACTAGACGAATCAATTTTTTAACATACAAGGAAAAGAAATATATATATTGTCAGAAATGATAAATAATAAGCTAACATACAATTGTTCTCTCTACCCCCACAGATAAATCCTAGGAAACATAAACAAAAACAAACATCTTTATCAGTCTCACCATTCATGCATAACACACTCACAAAAATACCACATAGGACAATTTAATAAACCTACAGTTGATACAACAGGCAGGAACCCAGATAGAATCAAGGGCTGTAATATACCGAAATGGTACTCTCAAAGGTTTATCGCCCAACGGGTTTCTGGCTGGCACGGTGCCAACGCGCGTTTCGGTGGTAGGCTAACAAGTAGCCATCACCTTCATCAGGCCACTTAGAAAATTAAAAAAGACATCAGAGACAATGTATAGAGTTAAAAACTGGAAAAGAAGGAGAAAGGGAGAGAGAGAAGAGAGAAGGCAATGGATACACAATGAGGTAAATCAATAGATCTGGGTGTAACAGCGAACACTCCTCGTAAATAAAAGCTCCAAGGAAGTGCGAATCTTAAAAGAGGATGGATGCTAGGCAATTTCTCTGAGGGAACTAAAGGTGAGGTAATTTGCCCATCTACCAAACGATCAATGAAAGGACCAACTAGAGATGGGTTTAGGTAGAAATCAATCTGGAACGAATTCGATCCAACATTTATATTAGGTCCAGCTATATAGAAAGTATGCTGCGTCCAACACTGTCTTGCGAGGGCGTTTAATGGTTCAAAGAGGCAGGGGGGAATTCTTGAATAGCAAGAATTAACGCGCTGAGGTTCTGATGCAGAATGCCAGCGCACTCTGATACGTGCTGAAAGCAGTCATCACTGGCTGGAGGAAAACAGCGTTCTCCCCCGAAGTCGGCGTCAAAGTCAACGTCTGCTGGTCTAAGAGCACAGTTCGATCCAATGTCCATTTCGGGGTGGGCCTTATCTATTAATATTTTGATTCAAACTGCAGAATGGTCAGGCAGGTGTGCCAGTAAATGTTCCACCTTTCCGACATTTTTGCACAGGAACTTATCTACTAAGAAAAATCTATTCTAGAGGCATGTCCATATTTTTTATTTCTAAAAGTGAATTTATGCTTCTTAACCCCTTTCGCTTTCCAGACATCTACCAATCCCAGTTCTTCCATGTAACATGTCAACCATTCCCTCATTTTGGGTAAATTAAACACTTTCCTTATGGGTAGTCTGTCTTCCCTTTGGTCTATTATCAGATTGAAATCTCCACCCAAGATTACAGGGGCTGAAAAATCCAAGAGATGACTATACAAAGACTACAAGGGGGTAGGAACATCTACATTTGGACCATAGTATCCTACAAGGACATATATTTTGCCAAACATTTTAACTTTTGCAGAGACCCATCTCCCTTTGGGGTCAGTGGTCACTCCTTCTACTGTCACTTTAACTGACTTCTTGAACAAAATAGCCACCCCCTTAATGCAACATGCCTGGTCAGTACAAACATATGTATCCACCCATCTTTGCTTCTTCATTATCTCTCCCCATTCCGCCTTCAGTAGATGTGTTTCTTGCAGGATTATAATTTCGCTATTCGCCGATTTCAAATACTCCAGCATGTTTTGCCTTCGACTTCTAACTCTGAGGCCATTCACATTCCATGTTAAAATGTTAACTGACATTCAGCTTGTTTGAATTGAACCTGATGATCCCCTGTATCCCATTGAATCTTAGATTTCTCAGATTTCCACAAGTTGGACACTTTTGTTTCTCCCATATGATCCCACACCCAGTGCAAATATATCCAGGTCCTATCTTGTGAATTGGTGACATACGCCCCCCCCTTCGTCCCCAGGAGAACCCTCCCTTTCTTCCTAGGGCAAATCATTTCACCCCTTTCGAGATCCCTACTCTCTAGGCATTTTACTTTATTCTCTTTGTTGGGTTTTAATCTGATCTATGAAAGTGTCCACCTCCTTAGGATCCCTTATGTTGTGCATCTGATTTTTCCACATTATTTTTAACGAGGCTGGGAAGCGCTTTTGAACTGTCGCCCCCAGGGACCTTAACTCTTGCATAGCTGCCCTAGCTCCCACTGCCTATCCTGCATGGCCTTGGAGATATCTGATCTAATTCGAAAAGCCCATTCACCTTTGGTATAAGTGCCAACTTTACGTGCTTCATTCAGAATACTTTCTTTCAAGACATAGGTTTTAAAGTTAATTAAGATTCTTCTTGGGGTTTTCCTCAGCTTTCCTTTCCTATATGGATCCCGATGCACCCTCTGTATGTCCTCCTCCAGGACCGTCGGCTCAAACCCAGGGGATCAATTGTTTCAGGAGGTCAATCACAAAACTCTTGATGTTTTCCCCTTCCATCCCCTCTGGAACATTCAAGATCCTCAGATTATTCCACCTTGCTTGATTTTCAAGGGTTTCGATTATTTCCCTAAGGTCCTTCTCATTGGTTTTCAGAATCTGTATCTCCTCCTGACTCGCCTCTACTTCCCTACCCAGCTCATCTAAAGAAGCTTCCACCATTGATACTCGCTCCATCAAGGTATTGATTTTAGCTTTGAGGGCTTCGCATGTCCCTTGTATTTTCACCTGGTTTCTTTCTGATGTAGCGAAATTCACCCTCATTTCCGAAATTAGGGACTCGATCAGTTTCTCCATGCCTGTGTGCCCTCTTTGGCCTTGGGAACTTTGCCCCTTATTTTGCATTTCCTCTTGTAACTCTGCATGCGATTGGTGGTCCGGGGACGAGTCTAGGGTATCTGTCTCCTCTACAGCCAAGGCTTGGTATCTATTGCTGCTCATGGCTTTCCCCCCTACCGGAATCTCCCCAGTTGTAGCTGGACCTTCTTTTCTTATCTTTGGTTCTCCTGTAGGTAGACTGAGGGGGGGGGGGTTGTTTGGCTTGGACTTTAAGAAAGGAGTGTAATGAGGGGGTGATTTTTACTTTGGCGCCTACCAGTCTACCTCGTGATGGTATAGAGGAAAACTATAAACTTTGGGTTAGTGCACCTTGTTTCCCCTTCTTATTGTTGATTATAGGCACTAAAACAGGACATTTCCGTGCAGTGTCAGTAGTTGTATTAATTGCTAGGCTCCTGTTCCTTAAACAGTAACTAATCCCCCTTCTTTGACTGCAGTCCTGATCTTGCACTTTTGCAGGTGTATACTTTTTGCCCCTTTTCTCTCCTCCCGAAGGCTCTGTAATATCGGAGTCTTGTGTTTGTTTATTTCCCCCACCTCTGTCACTTACCGAAGTTTTGCGCACGCTACCTGGCCTCGGCTCCTTCCCTTGTATCTATTCTTACTGTCTGTCCATGGTGTGGAAGATCCTGTTGCCGTGCTGTCAAGCCTGCTTCCCACCTTGCCCCGGAAGGAAACCTGAGCCGCGGCTGTCCGTCTGCTGCGGAGGACCGAAGCCGCTTCTGCCCACACAGTGCTCGCGGGGCTGCACGGATTCGGCGCTCCCTCGCGATAATCTCGGCGTCGTTCCACCGTTTGACCCTTTTCACCACAAGATAAGGTACTGCTGTACATTATTCATTTCAATGTCATGTCAGTGGAGATCGGGAGCGAAGAAGAGTCAAATAAAAACGCTTTTATCCAGTATTCCAGCTCATGCCACCTAGAGAGCTCGGTAGCTCCCGACCGGGCTCCTCAGCCAGCCGCCATGTTCTCCCCCATGCCAGCTGTGTTAATGTTATTATGCATAAAATCATAATACCCTACATCAAGTGTATTTAAAAATTGTTCTTCAACAGGCGAACGAAAGCAAGTTGGAAGAATCACCTCATGAGATATATGAAAGAGAATGTAATCTTAGGAATAAACGAGGGTTCAAAAGTTAGAATTATTCCCCCCACAACATCTCAAGAAAGGAGGTCCACAAAATAAGGCTGAAAGCTCTTCAGTCCTAGAAACAGAAGTGAAAGCTGCAAGAAAAGAAAAGTTGAAAGGCAAATATTTTAACTCCACAGTTTCCAATGGTTCAAAAGGCTGAACCTGGAGAGTCTTCAAAACCAAAGGAAAGTCCCAAGAAGGAGAGACACAATGCGAAAATTGTTTTGAGCTAGAAGAACTCTTGAAACATAAAGAAACCAAAAGATCTGTCTGAACAAGAAGCAGCTGATAAATAAGGATTAGAGCACAATTTATAAATGGAATCCCAGTGCTAAGAGTAGGATTTATATGTAATCGGCCTTCTTGATTTCTGAATGGTCTCAGCCAAATGACGGGGAGGCTCTTCTTCTGAAGATTTAGTCTCTCTTTTCAGGGAACTTGGATTAAAACTTGGCAGAAGAGTATGCCTTGATGTAAAAAGGTCCCAAACCTACTGCACACCTTCTGAAAAGTCACAAGTGACAATGACTGATCTGGAATGTCGGACATATCCTGCTTAGTGTATCCGCCTGGACATTGTCCATCGCTTTCATGTGAATCGCTGACAATTCCATCAAGTGAATCTCTGCCCATGTTCCTATTTTAGTTGCCACCAAAGCTCCTATTTGAGTTTCCACTACATTTAGAGAGCTGGAATGAGTGCTGTCTTGATGGTAGATATGAGCTACAGTGACCATCTTGTCGGTTCTCACCAGGATGTTTTTCTGATGAACTTTTCCTTGGAAATGCTGCATAACTCTCCAAATGCTTTGAGCATTGTAGGAGAGGTGTGGCGCAGCAGCCAGGGCGGCTGACTCCGGAGCGTGGGGCTCACGGTTGAATCCCCAGTGCCGGAGGCAGATCAGCTCAGCATCATGTGACTCTGGGCAATAGCTCACTTAATCTCCCCGATGGCCTCCAGTGCCTTGAGACCCTTACGGGTGATTAGTTCGCACTTTACAAATACCGGGCTTTTTTGAGTTCCTTCTAGCTGGAAGACTTACAACTCTCCAATGTTGACCACTTTAATTGACAACAGTGAAATCATAATGTTGCACCCTATCCTAGAATGCTTCCATATGGGGTGAGAATTAAGGATGCTTCTAGGTGCAGGATCACTCCCTGGGAAAGGTTATTCCCATCTATCCATCTGTTCAGATCTTCTCTGATCTCCTGGGTAACAGTAATCAGAGTCACCAATGTTTGGGCAGCTGGAGAACAGAACTGCTGCATATATCCACAGAAGAGGTCATTGATGAAGTCTCGCCCACTGGACTGTAAAGACACAGGTCTTAATGTGACTCTATATCTTCATCCACATTCTGGTTGGAGCCTCCTTCCTGCCCACCTGATTGACCAGCGAACACTGAAGATGAATTAGTCTCTCCCTAAGTCCGTTATGAATCTTGCTCCTATGACGTCAACAGCGTTTTAGATGTGGGTCTTGGCTGCTCCTTCCCGTCCCTACCCTGCTCGGTGGCCAGGTCCAATACACTCACCCTTACCACTTGGTTACACCACTGGTAGCTACAAGATGTCTGCTGCCACCGTAACCACTCCACTAAAGTTTATTCTCATTATGCACACAACCTTCATGTCCGCATCGACAGATTTGTTTGCACCCAAGATATCATCCCACATATTACTTATACGGACTATCTTGGCTGCACGCATTCAGACCACAATCCACTCCAACTCCAGCTCCGTTGGGAGCGTCTGCCACCACCCATACCCACCTGGTGGCTACAGGCATCTACACTGGAGGACCCCCCTTTCTGCACTTCCATTGCTACTATAGAGGAATACTTTGACCTTAATACAGGCTCAGCTTCTTCACCCCTGGGTGAATTGGACTCATCAAAGGTATCCATTCGGGGACACTGTATGGGTAATACACTCAATATGCTTCGCCGCCTCACTACTGAGATCACCAGAGGGTCAATTACTGATCCTTTAAGAACTAACCCGCTCTTCCACCATTGCTCTGGAATGATTACTTCAATCTCATCGTGACCATCTTGCATTGTTGCATACTCGCAGACACCGACCGCCCAGGTACACTATTAGCTTGGCTGATATGACAGGAAACAGACAGACGCCCCTTCCTGACTGTCCGCTCAGTCGCAGGCAATTTGCTTCATTCACAAAGAGGCATGCATTTGGCCTTTACTCGCCGCTACACACAGCTTTACACGTCCGCACCTGCAGTGCCCCTGGGCACCATCAGTGACTTCTTGTCTGACATCACGCTCCCACAGATCTTGCCAGACTCCAGAGAGGAGATCAATGGAGTGATTACCTTTTTCGAAGTGCAGTAAGTAATCCGTGCGCTGACCACAGTAGGACCCCTAGACCAGATGGCTTGCCGACCAAATTTTATAAAGTATACACTGTGCAATTGGTGCCCCACCTGAAAGCCCTGTACGATGCCGCTCTCGCTGCAGTGTCTCTGCCACCCACACTGAGCGATCACCTACTTATCTCACTACCCAAACTGGGCTGGTACGCCCTCGATATGGAGTCTTACCGCCCACTGGCACTGATGAATACAGATTATAAAATACTTGCAAAGATACTAGCGGATTGCCTGGCCCCTTTGATGTCGCAACTAGTTAGCTCAGATCAAAATGGCTTTGTGTCTGTTAGAAATGCCTCATTAAACATCTGTCCCTACCAAAATCATACTATTATGATATTTCCGGATTACACCAGGGAAGTTCAATCCCAGAGGCGCTCCTACACGGAAGTGAAACAGAAACTCCGTACCCTCAATCTGCAGTACAGGCTTCTCTTCCCAGCAAGACTGCACGTGGTCTTCCAGGACAAAACGTACTTCTTTGACAGCCCAGAAGCGGCCTGGACCTGGCTGACAGAGGAACGCCCCCTTTGACTCAAAACCAAGTCCATGGCCCTGGGGACTCAAGCTGCAGGCACCCACAACTCTGCCCCGCGAAACAGACGCACACAGTCCCGCAGAGGCCGGAAGAAAGAAAGGGCCAGATCGGGCTCCCTGGGGACTGGGTCCCCAGGATCCCAATGCCAGACTCCACCACCGAGGCTCCACCACTCACATGAGGCCAACTCCCGTGATCATTCACCTGCAGGGAGTTCCTCCTCCAGGATCCTGACTGTAAACTCTTCCGACTCTGATCTCTCCCGTAGTCCGAATATTCCCACCTGAGATTCCACGGGACGCCGCGAATGCAACTCATCACAATAACACGAAGGAATTTACACAATGGCGAAATCCAACCCAATCAGCTATTTCTGCTTATGTACATCCTGATCCTCCAACAAGAGGGGTCCACCACGTCTCATTGACTCTAAACGTTATTGTTTAGTTCACTTCCACAGTTAAAGGGCGACAGATGCTTCCGTTACTAAAGTATAGGGTGGGGGGGGTTGGGGCCGTTGCCCCGAGTTGTTAGTTGTTCAGCAGCTCAAAGTCCACAGCATTTCACCTCCACGCTAGCACAGCACAACCTTACAAAGATGCACCAACAGATGACACACATGGCAAGTACTTCTCAGCTTCCAAAACATCCACCACACAGCAGGCTCCCGCAGCACTGCAGGTTCCCCTAGTTGCACACGATGCGATGACCCACCAAGGTAACCCGCTCCGTATCATGTCGTGGAACGTTAATGGCCTACTAGATAGAATCAAATGAACCGCAGTCCTACGACACTCCCGACATTCTCCTACTCCAGGAAACTCATCTCCTGGGCAATCTCTGTCCCTTCCTCGCAAGATATGGCTTTGATGGAGCCTGGCACTCAGGCTTCACGCGGGGCTCTCATGGGGTTGCCATCCTCTTGCGACGCAACCTCCCTTTTGTACCTACCCGCATCACCAGAGACCCTAATGGGCGTTTTGTCGCCCTATCCGGATCCCTAGGCGAAGAAACCCTTAATGTCCTTTCCATTTACATTCCCAGCGCCACCCATACACAGACCCTACACTGTATAGGTGACATACTCGCCTCCATGCCTCCTGGAATGACAATATTAGGAGGGTACTTCAACGCTGTCATGCAACCTGCGCTCGACGGTACGGGGACTCCCTCTCTTACACGCACCTCCCACGCCAAACAACTTACTGACTGGGCTGCAGCCATGGGTCTTTGCGACGTATGGCGAATATGGAACCCCCGGGAAACCCACTACACTCTCACTTCAGCAGCACATCACAGTCACTCTCGCATTGATTTGATGTTTATGCCTGCCCCTGAATGTAGTAAAGTCAGGGACATAGACATCCTCCCTCTGGGCATCTCAGATCATTCACCTTTGCTTTTAACCCTGGGCGGCCCACCCACTGCTCTCCGCCCAATGTGGAGAATGAACGCATGGTTCCTCCAGGACCACAAATTTAAAGAAGCTCTCAAAACTGACATTGAGCAATTCTTCCTCACGAATCAGGACTCCGTCGCTTCACCGGGCACCCTATGGGAGGCGGGTAAAGCCACGATCTGCAGGCTCTCTAAGAGCCATCTCAAAGCCCAACGAGCAGCCAGGGACAGTAGACTCACTCTCATTGAAACCCAAGCGGTTCAGTTGGAGAGAAGCGCCATTGTCACATTGGACGACTCCCAGTTGCGTCAACTAGCGTTAGTGCGGGTCGAGATCAGACAGATCTCGCTAGATTCTGCAAAACTCCTTTGGAGGTCCTCAGTGGCCCGAGTTTATGGGTGGGGCGATAAGAACGGAAAAATACTACACAGACTAGCGTCCTATCCCCTGGCAACTCGGATAATTCCAGAGATCCGAGACTCGATGGGGCATACCCATCGCTCTCCCCGGGCGATAGCCCAAACCTTTGCAGACTATTACGCGGAACTATACTCTCCCCAGAAACCAGCATCCTCATTGGTGGAACTGATTGCCTTAGAGGACCTCCACCTTCCTGCATTGACTGCAGTTGAGTCCGATGGACTGGAAGGTCCGATCACATGCCAGGACATACAGGGAGCCCTCTCGCTAGTCGCGGCCTGTAAGACTCCGGGTCAGGATGGTTATCCGCAGGAATACTACTCTGCCTACAGAGACATACTCACCCCTCATCTAGCTGCCCTATATGGCGAAGCCATAGAAAAAGGCTCCTTCCCCCCTGAGACGGATACGGCTACCATAGCTATCATTCCCAAAATGCAGCCACCCTCACCACTGTGCGCGGACTACCGTCCCATCTCCTTGATTAATACGGAGATCAAAATCTATGCCACGGTCCTAGCTCAACGCCTTAAACCATACCGCGAAAAATTGGTCCACCCTGACCAATGTGGATTCATGCCGGCGAGGGGTACTAGACACTGCCTGCGGCGTCTCCATGTGGCCCTGGCCAACCGTCAGGCACTAACCCCCTACTTAGCGCTTCTTCTAGTTGACTTTGAGAAAGCCTTTGACTCGATCGACTGGGGTTACCTTGGGGATGTCCTGCGGGTCTTGGGCCTGGGCCCCAGGTTTCGCCATATGGTCCATGTCCTGTACTCTAAACCAACTGCACGGGTGCAAGTCAATGGCGTACTCTCTGACATTTTCCCAATAGGGAGAGGGACAAGGCAGGGGTGCCCCCTTTCGCCCCTCCTCTTCGCCCTAGCCATGGAGCCCCTGGCCAACCTCATCCGTTCTGATAGTCGGGTTCAGGGCTGGCGGTGGGGAGGATCACATGACGACAAAATATCGTTATATGCGGAAGATGTCCTACTGTTTCTCGCGGACCCAGTCCGTTCTGGCCCCCGATGCTTACACATCTTGCACTCCTTTGAAAGGGTCTCTGGCCTGCGTTTGAACTCAGCCAAGTCAACTTTGGTCCCTCTACACCTCTCCAGGGATTGCTTCGACTGGCAGTCCACCATCCCTATCAGGCGACAATCTTTTAAGTACCTAGGTATATGAGTCACCCTATTGCCCGGCCTGGCCTGGGCACTCAATGTGACCCCCTTAATCACTAAAACCAGGCAGGACCTGCAGAAATGGCAAAAACTTCCACTCAACCCAGTA
Source organism: Calotriton arnoldi (assembly GCA_963921515.1). Classification (NCBI taxonomy): domain Eukaryota; kingdom Metazoa; phylum Chordata; class Amphibia; order Caudata; family Salamandridae; genus Calotriton; species Calotriton arnoldi. The sequence continues at coordinate 1,214,870 of CAWUFW010005044.1, read as the reverse complement.
GGGAGGATAGCTCTATTCAAAATGATGATCCTCCCCCGGTTCCTTTACATTCTCCAGAATATCCCGCTCCACATCCCCTGAGCCTGGTTCCGAGGCATAGACAGTCTAATCATAAAATTCCTCTGGAACGGCCGACGACCGCGTATGGCACTCCGGCACAGCCAGATTCCACCTTTTGACGGAGGTATGGGTCTAACGAACCTCTCCTTGCACTATCTGGCAACCCGCCTCCTGGTAATACATGATTGGTTCAATGGGGGGTGGTCTGACCCGGCCTACAGGACTGAACTTAAAGGCTTGAGCCTCTCCCATGTTCAAGCTATGTTATATGGATCCCCCATCCCCAGAGACCGCCCCACGGTGACCCGTACAGTCCTTTTGGCCTGGCGCGCCTCCCTACAATACACTCAATGGCAAAACAAGTTAACCCAGCAAACACCACTTTGGCAGGGTACATGGCTGCGGGAGGTTGAGGGCCTGCATGGCTTCAGAAGCTGGGACCTCATTAGCATCTCGCAACTTGGAGACTTGTGGGTCAGAGACCATATTCGTTCCGTTGCCGACCTGCAGACTAGATATTCACTTCATCCATCCCAGTTCTACAGATATTTGCAAGTCCGTCACGCTCTAGACGCACATATAAAATCCGACACCTCACTGCCAGAACACAGCCCCCTTGAAGCCCAGGTCATGATGGGTAACCTTGGGAGGGGTGGGGTCTCGCGCATATGTCGCTCCCTAACAAATAACGGTCCCACTTCTCTCGACCAGCTGAAAATTAGGTGGGAGGCATGGTTGGGTCCATTGGAAGATGAGGACTGGAGGGATGCACTGAATGCGCCTAAAACTATCACTGTCTCAGCTAAGCTTCGCCTGGTCCAGCTTTATTACCTGCACACTTCCTACCTTGCCCCCAGCCGCCTACACAGAGCAGGCCTCATTCCACACCCATCATGCACAAGATGCGGCACTGAACCTGCAGATTTCTTTCACATAGTCTGGGCGTGACCGCGCATAACCCCCTACTGGGCCGCCTTAGAAGCAGAGCTCACTGAGGTACTGGGATGGGAAGTCCCGCACAACCCCCTGAACATATTACTAGGCATCACTGACAGGTTGGACGGGTCCAGGGCTGACAAGGCGTTCCTAGGACCTGCTCTGGTAGTAGCAAACGCGACATCGCGGCTGCGTGGAAGAACCCCACCCCGCCCACTATCACTAAATGGCGCCGAGGAGTAGACTGGTGCGCTACACAGGAACTCGCTTTATATGAAGCCAGAGGATCCCCAGCCAAACATCGAAGAATGTGGGACAAATGGTTGGGAATGTTAGATTGAGTGTCACCTCTATGTCCTTGGGTCTAGCTCAATATGCCCCCTGGAAGGGGGGGAACAATAATGTATTTTGCTGTGCCTGTACTGCGTGCCGAAACTTACATGTTATGATGCTGCCTACAATGCTATACTGTTTGTATCCAATTTCTGTGACTTTCTTTGGAAAATTAATAAAATTGATTATCAAAAAAAAATCTGTCACTTGACATCCTGGAGTGGCCCCTCTTATTTGAAGTGTTTTGACGCTAGGAGCCTGGGACCCATTTTCTCTGTGGTGACACTGTTATATACCAATCCCAAGGCCAGGGTGCAAATTGGCTGCCACATCTCAGACCCTATTGCAATACAATGAGGAACCCGCCAGGGATGTCCCCTCTCCCCTCTTCTGTTCTCTTTGACACTTGTACCTCTAGCACAGAGGTCTTCAATCTGTGGGGCGCGACCCCCAGGGGGGCCGTGGAGTCTTGGGAAGGGGGTCGCGTATTTCCAGATCTCACTTCTGTCGGAATCCAAAACATGTGCTCTTCCTTTTGGACAAGGACACCCGCCCCAGACTCTTCATTCTAATCGTTAAAATGCTTCAGCTGAAGTTAATTGAGTGTCATGTGCTGTAAAACAAAGAGGCCCGGCAGACAGGTAAAACCATCCTTCAAGCAAGCCTTCATGCCAGGGTGCCTGCTTGCCTGACTGAAATGCAAATGTGCCCTAGGAGTTAATCTGCAAATGTAAAGGGTGCTTGGGAGCAATTCTGGCTTTAATTGCCTGAATCACTCCAAGCACTGTGATGGCAAAGATGTGGTTTTTTTTTTGTTTACTGGTAGTGCAAAGAGTTAACAACTGGGCTGTGAAGTTATGCAAAATAAGTGCATTACTTATGGTCTGGTATTACTAAATTCTAAATTTTAAAAACTCCATTTTATCCTAAAACTATTTGCACAGTTTTTAGCAGTCTATCTTATAATGTGTGCAATGCAAGTATAAAATAATGACTCACACATTCACAGTGCTTTCTTTTACCAGCGGTGACCTTGTAGCACTAAAAAGACACAAGTCACTATTCTCCACTGCACCAACCAAATTTATATCTGTGGCTCTCTGGTTACGCACAGACCTCTGCAGTGCATTAAATAACAGGGGTTTCATAATGTACTATAGTGCATTTCCCACTGAGTAACAACTTTTACGTTTATTTTTCATTTGAGCTACTCATTATTTTATATCTAGCTACCTGATGGTGAAAGACCAAAAAAATGAACAAAATATTTTGGGGCTGATTTATGAGAGGCTTGCACCGTCGGAGTGTCACTTATTTTGAAGCTCCGGCGGCACAAGCGTCAACATCATATCTATGAGGCGACGCAAAGTCACCCTGCGTGGCTTTGCATGGCCTCATAGATATGGAGTAATGCAAAGCAGGGCAAGTCACTGTGTTGCCTTACTCTGCGTCAAGGAGGCGTTCCATGGGCGTTAGGTGGGTGTTCTCACGCAACACCCATGGATTTTGACACTGCCCCAGATTTGCAAAACCATGTAAACTTGGGGCAGCACCAAAATCTTAAGCCTTCTCACAGCAGGCGTAACGAGGAGAAATGTTTTAATTTCTCCTCGTTTTTTCCTCTTTCCATGTGTGCTGCATTTTGCAGCATACATAGAAAGAGGAAAACCCCTCTCAGGATTGTTTTTGTGCGGGAAGGTGACCCTTCCTGCCCAAAAACAATCCTGCCTATGTTGGCGTTAGGCAGCAATTTGTGTGCCAACGCAGGGGGAAAGGATAGGAATGTACCATATTTCATAAAAAAGGTGTATTCCTGCCCTTTCACAGTGGCGTAGGGCAGCGCAGCAAGAAGCCTTGTGGTGCTGCCCTATGCCAATGCCTCATAAATGAGGCCCTTTGCTTTTAGCCACACCTTTGACCACGCCCCCACGCTCACTGACCTTTGGTTTGCTAAACACTGTTTAATTTATTTCCCCAATGTAAAAATGATTTGCTGTGGGAATTGGTGGCGTTTATGGTTGTCAATAGTTGTCAATGATGAGGAGTATCAGATTCTAGAAATGGCAGAAGGGGGTCCTTACGCCTAAAAATTTTGACAGGTGGGTCTCGGCATCAAAAAGTTTGAAGACCTCTGCTCTAACACACCACCTACGTGCACAAGGCCAAGGTTGGGGATCCCATTTGGGGCATGGTACACATTCGGTCTCTCTTTATGCAGACAATATGTTCCTCTACCTCAAAGATTTTGGGTTGATAGCCCCACTATTGCAAACCTACTCACTGATTTTGCCACTGTTTCTGGACTTGGGGTTATTTGGCCTAAGTCATGCGTTTTACCCTTCAATACTCACACTCCGAATCCTGCATACTCAGTGAATGGCGTGGAGCTTGAATGGCAGACCACTATTTTTTGCTCCTTTAGAATCCGCATATATCACAGACCGGAAGACCTCCTAGAGGGTAACCTGATCCATGAGGTTTCGACGATACACGCACAGATGTCCTTTTGGCAAACTTTACCATTGTTAGTTGCAGCACGTGTGGCCCTGATGAAAATGGGGGTCCTGTTGCGACTGCTATACTATTTCACCAACCTCCCGCTCTTAATACACTGACCCTTTTTCCGCTCCCTAGAATGCACGATGGGCGACCTCATTTGACACAACACGCATCGCAGTGTAGTCTAGCTTAAGCGCTGCCTCCCCATGGAAAATGGGTGTCGCATTGGTTTGCTGGTAATGCCCGCTTTAAGATGATCCAATTCTACATTTTGCATCTGGCTTACCTAACTCCTAGTAATATAAACCACTACTTTCACTGCATTGATGCCGCCTGTACCCCTTGCCTGACTCCAGACGAAGGAATAGTGCAAATGCTTTGGTTCTGCCCCACATTGGCCATCTATTGGAGGGATGTTAAAACGCACCTCCCTTATACTTGAGAAGTATGCATTTTAGGGCTCTACCAACGTGCCAATATGCACAGAGTTGTGATGAGATTCGCAGACTTGGCCCTCCTATTGGCAAAGCGTCTCATCGCCCGAAAATGGAAGGCAGCGAACCCTCCAGTGGCCTCTGCATGGGTACTCTGCATGCTGGCATGGATCCAGACCAGGAGTGTGTTGCTGCGCAGGGAAGAGGTAAAGGGTCTCTGTAAATACCCCATCTCTGAGCTCCGCGACACCCTTCTAGAAAAGTTCAGCGAGAGGAATCCAGGCACTCAGCCCACTCCTTGACCACATGCGCAGACAACAGCTTTCTCCTCCCCCCGACCCCTGTTCTATTTGGTGTTTTCTCCACCGGCCCCTGCTGGACCTTCCTGGCTTAATGAAGTTTGTGTTGCATTATCCTTCAACATGAATGAGTGCACCCACTGATTTTGTTACTCCCACCCCTTTTTTATCGGTTACGTTGCTTCAGAGGTGGTTTTTCCCTTTCTATATTTGTTGGCATCCTTGTTACTACATTGTACCACCATCTGGGATATGATAGCCGTCCTCCTTGCCGTTGATATCACTGCATTTTCTCTTTGTTGTCCAATCGTGACCGGACTACCTGTATTAACTGGAATATTTTACAATGCTGTACTATTCTTATTTCTTACTTTTGTACCTCTGATATGTATACAAACGGTTTTGTGATGCACCGTCTGCATTATACTGGATATTTACTTATAACAAAAATTTATCTAGCTCCTATGAACTTCAAGTCTCTTGAGGGTTGAAGTTAACACTTTGGAACATTCAGAATGAACCACAGATGAGTCAGCACTGATTTTGTTAGTTTCAAGGATTTAATTGTCACACTTTCTGTTGAGACATGAATTAACCAATCATCTAAATACGGAAATACTGGAATGTCCTATAGGGGTAGATGGGCAAGAAATAGAGCAACCATTTTTGTGAATACTCTGGGAGCTGATTTCAGTTCGAAAGAAAGCACCCAAAACTGTCAATGATGATCTTGAACGCAGTAGTGTAGGTATTTGTGGTGGCATTTTACTATAGGTATGTGGATAGAGACATCTACTATTGCAATATTAGATAAGAAATTATTTGATGGGATCAACAAAACGTAGAGGGTCTGTTTTGAATTGAATGTCCTGTACAGTCTTCCTCCTTATTTTGAGGTCTATGACCACTCAATAGCTTGTGATGTTTGGAACCAGAAAAATGATGCAATACACCCCCATTCCTTGCTCCGAACTCCGAACTGTCATTTTTGCCCTTTCCTCACAAGAGCTTTGATTCCTTTCAACACCACCTCCTTCATGATAAGACAAATAATGGTGTAGGTATGGTCCTTAGGTTTGGAGGCTGGGACAAGAATTTGTTCTGTACTCTTTCCTGATTATATCTAAAACTCCCTTGTCTGAGTTTAATCTTTGCCACACCAGAAAAAAATGATGAATGCGACTGCCACCTTGTAACCATGAGCCATCGTCTTCCTGACAGGTGCGTAGCTACCAATGGTGTAGCCGGTGCAATGCACCGGTCCCAGAGGTGGGAGGGGACACAAATACAACACCCTTTTGAGCCCTGAGATGGCACCTACTGGCATAGGCGCTGGAAGTCGGGGTCTGGGTTGTACTGCAGCACTCCCAAAAGAACCATTCTGGAGATCCGAAGGTGAATGAGCATTAAAGATGATTCTACATTTTGTTTTTATGTTTTCACATTTGCTTTGCATTCAAATACAGCGGTCAAATGTAAGTCTAGTCGTCTGACAAATAGCTGCCTATTCTTTTTACATGGAGACTGGTGTTTACTTTTCTTTATCTTAATGCAACATGTTAGGATTTCCTAAAGTGAACTATTTGACATTCTTGCTGGTGTGAAAGGGAAGGATGTTGTTTTCTTCTAACATGCAACACATTTTAAATACGGATAAATGAACTGTACCAATATTTCAAAATAAACAAGTACAAAAGAACAAATGAAGCAATTTATTTCTAATTCTGAAGTGTGATGGAAACAAAGATTTTAATAGAGTCAAAATAAATCAAGACACTTGGTTATGCACAAATTACAAATATTTGCCGAAATCCAATTTCCACACATTACTGTTTGTGCACTATAGACTTTTATCAGCTAAGCTGTATGTCTGTATTTGCAAATTTAGGGGTCATTTCAATGGAAAATATGTTGTCTGTAAATGACAGTGTGCTTTAGTAATATGTTTGTGACCATGTCCTCCTAAATGCAACACCCATACCATGCTCCTGCTGAATGGGCTTGGCTCATTTGCGACATTTGTTCTTTGTGTGATGCTTGGATTTTTTCAGAATCCCTATGAGTTCAGTGATGTAACATTCATGGCAGCACTCCCACTCTGAAAATTGTTCCAGCGCCACCCCTTAATAGGGCCATAGGAACTCTTACAGCAGTGGGAGTTTATTTTTACCTCCGTCCAACTCCAAGCAGCAGAATCCACCGTGAAAGCCTCATCATATGCAATGAATGCAGAGCAGTGCTCATGCTCACTTAGGCAAGCAGAGGTCAAAGAAGAAGTTATTCCCATGCTGCTGCGTGGCTTCTGAAGGCGTCACAGTAATCACTGCGTTTAGCCTGAGGGGTGGAGGGCAGATGATGGTGGTTAGTGGAAGAACATAGACTTACTTAGGACAGAGTGCTGGAAACTGTGAAAATTTATTGGGTTATGTTTGTTTCGTGTTATGCTAAAAAAAATACACACGTAACTTTAAAACAACTTCTTGGGGATGCTAATGCACAATTCTTCCTTATTAAAACCAGGAGTAGGAATAGCTATTCTTCCGAGAACCTTGGAAACCAGCCATAATCTCAGAAAAAAGATGTTTCTCTCCAGAGCAAGATACTGAGAGAGGGGGAACTCGAGTAACTGTGACACACAGCACTGTATTAGAGGTGGCCGAGCCAACAAATTAACAGGGAGAGCCAAGCCAAGGGTTTGTCTTGGCTCCAAGAGCCCATCTTGGCTCTAAGAGCCCAGACACAAGCTGAGCAAAGGGAACATTTGGCATGGAAATCATGCAACAAATATTATGTAAAAATATGATAGTTTCTTCAAAATTCAAAAACGTATATTTAATAAGGGTTACACCTTAGTACATCCAAATATATTACTGCATTGAGAGGCATTTATTAAAATTGATCATTTTTAAACATAAACTTAGAAACACCCTAACAAAAATACTTTTATTGAACTAAGCCAAGTCAGTTGTTATGTGCACCCTATATGTGGGCTATATTCTTATTTTACACTGAGCCACATTAGAGCATATTAAGTCAAACACAAGAGAGATTTGATAGCACACATCCTCACGTATTTCAAAGTTTTCTCATATGCAATATTGATAAAACTTGAAGGTACAAGAAAATAAAAGAATCGTCATCGATCACACAGTTTGGTCAAGTGACCAAGCTGGTATTGATCTCAGGTTTTCTGGTTTCACATTGTATAATTCAGCCACTAGATTGGTATCAGTTTCTTGCTCCTGTTTGACATTAAAGTTGAATGCGTTGTCTTTCATTCTTGGTGCAGGAGGTTAGAGCATGGGTGGCAGGCAAAAGCCACATGACAGCTCAGCTCATTTTGGGCACAAGGGCTCAAGAGGACCATGTGCTGAACCAGAGCCTGGCACCTGGCTTTGAGCCTTCAGTGTCTCACCCACTCTATACTTTACTCCAGGTTTTCTGTGCCAAAAATAAGCTTAGACGCTACTGACAGTGTAGTATCTGTTTTGTTTGTGAGGATATCTTAGCTTGCACTGTTGCTGACCATCTGAAACCTGTGCTATGTGTGAGAGGAATTTACACTGCTGCAAATACTGCACATTGTGGCTATGTTTTTACACACAGACTTGGATCGCTGCTGCAAATGATGTCCATGTTCTGTGCAAGCGAGGGAAACTTGCATTGTTTCTGGCTAGACTGGTATGTGTTTCATGGGTGTGAGGGGAAGAGTGTACTCCTGGCCAGTGCTGTACCTGTTTTATGTGTGGAAATCTTGGCATGTGTGTGAGTCACATTTGTACTCAAATAGCCCAGTGCTATTCCTTACACTTGTATCAAATGTGAAATACTGCTTATTTCTTGTATCTAAAAGAGGCATTAAAAAGGCTGCTGCCCAGTGCCGCACTTGTCCCATGTCTTTGCATGAAGCTTGCAATGGCTAGCCCTGCATTACCACAGATGTTCCATGATTTTGAAGCAAGCTTAAACTGGCCCTGCAGTGCCACATTTGTTCCATATCTTTGAAGGAAGCTCACAGCGACTGGCCCTGCAGTAGCACATTTGTTCCATGCTTTGAAGGAAGCTTTCACTGGCTGGCACTGTAGTACTACACTTGTTCCACGTCTTTGAAGAAACTTGCACTGCTCCTGCAGTACCACACTTGGTCATATCTTTCAGGGAAGAACGTGATGCTCTTGACCAGTGGTGTATGTCTTATTCATGTGAGCTAAAGACCCGCTGCTCTCCTTCTCCCTGTGCTCTATATATTTCTGTGTGTTTTAGGTCTGACCAAAAGAGAAAATGAGTTTGGGTAAACCCACTTCTGTTATTCACCAGAGTGTCATTTACATATTGGTTCAGCATACATACAAATTCCAACACATCATGACAAACATCGCCACCTGGATGATGACCAACTGCCTCAAGCTCAACTCTGATAAGAAAGAGGTCATCATCTTTGGAAAGAAGCCCACTCCAGGGGACGACACATGGTGGTCTGCCACACTCGGCTCCTCACCCACCACCACCAGCCAAGCATGCAACCTTGGAATCATCCTAGTCTCCCATCTGACCATGAAGCAACAGATTAATGCTGTCTCCTCCTCCTGCTTCCTCACCCTCGTATGCTCCGCAAGATCTTCCGATGGATCCCCGTCTCTTCCAGAAAGACAGCCACCCAGACCCTCATCGCCAGCTGACTCAACAACGGTATTGTACTCTACGCTGGAACCACTCAAAAACTCCTGAACGGCATCCAGATCATCCAGAACTCAGCAGCACGACTCATCCTCGACCTCCCCAGAAGGACCACACCTCCGACCTCAGAGCTCACGCCTACAAAGCCCCCCACAAGTTCGGACCCCCCTACATCAACAACCGCCTAACATTCTACCGACTGACTAGGAATCTCCGATCCTCCATCCCCCGCATTCGCCGCAGCCAATGTGGCCGACGCTCCTTCTCCTACCTTGCCGCCAGGTCCTGGAACAACCTCCCCCTCCACCTTTGCACCAACCCTTCTCTGAAGGACTTCAGGAAGCAGCTCAAGACGTGGCTCTTCAAAAAGCCCACCAGCACCTGGAGCCCCCATGGGGTGACAAGCCATGCAATACAAAACCTTCTGATTGATTCATTGATTTATTATCCCTTTTCAGACACTGACTTTGTTGCCAGTGTTTGGCTCTGCCTAGTAGATAACTGCTGGTCTTTAGGATGTCAGGTAGTCTGAGTAACAGTATTTTGCCTGCTTACTCTGTGTTACTCTGCATCCAGAGGAGTCCGACCTCAGGAGATATTTCCTTTTAGTTCATCCCCAAGCAGCTTACCTGCAACTGCAGACTAATGCTAATTGAGTAATAAGAGTAGCATGTGCTCACCTGCCATTGCTACTGTACCACAACTTTCTTAGGCAGGGCGCCAGACATCACTACTGCAAGCTTCAAAGCCATTCCACCATCTTGAAACGGTAGTCATCTTACTTTTTACTGCTCCAAGATGGCAGACAAGTGCGAAGCTTTAATTTTAAAAAACACATTTTTATTGAAGGACATGAGTTTCACATTTTATGGGCATATTTTTTTTTTCTTTCTTTTTTTTTTTTTTTGTGCATATGCCTGCACTATAAAGAAAATCACCATCTTGTTTTTCAGGAGGCAAGTTCGACTTTTTTTTAATGCCAAGGCTGCCTCGCAAAAGTCCACAGAGATCAGTCTCACATAGTATGCAGTTCTGGTCCAAGTGTGGCTGAAGGGAGATTAGATAACCTTGGTAGACATTCAGGCTTCAGTATAGCTTACCTCAACAGCTTTGAATAGCACTTGTGGACAGATGAACCAGACACTCAACCAGGGCTTCCTATGCCACCATCTGTCCCAACTCTGCTTCTTGCTAGTGAGCGGTGTACCTTTGTTTGAGCAGTGTGCCCGTGTGAGTGCAGGATAATCACCATGTTATGAGACCGCATTGTGAAGGGTGTGTCAGTTCAAATGCAGGATTAACATTGTCTTATGTGAGTGCATGGTCAGTGGTCTACAGGTTGAAATTTGTCCCCCTGTGAGTGCGGCTTAGGCATATGCCTGTGTGGTCAGCATGAGGGGTGTGCCTATGTGAGAGGAAAAGTGTGAGTGTGAGGTCCTTGCATATTATGTCTTTGTATGCATGCACTTTACAAGGGTCAAACCAATTTATCTTTGGTAATGCTTTTATGGTTATTGCTTTGATTTGCAGAAATGCAATGCAAGGGGGTCTTTAAATTTTCTAGCTACTCCCTTTGTGTAACTTATCCTCTAACTCATTCCCAAACAGAAAAGATCCTTCAGAAGTCATTCTCAAGGCTGTAGGCGTATGAGCTCTATCTTTATTCCAGTCTCTTAGGTACAAATTGCACCGAGCAGCATGGAAGCTCCCTCAGCTAATGCTGATGCTCTCACTACATCAAAGGAAATGTCTGTTAAGACCTCTCCTTGACTTCTACACATTCAAAAAGCACTGAACACTCTGTACCCTCTTGGACAGCTTTGAATAATGTGTTAAAGTCTGAGATAAAGGATTGTGCCATACATGTTCCATACATAACTGCATGCAGTGTCAAATGCGATCCTAGGAAAACCTTTTTTAAAGCGGATTCAGTCTTCTTGTCTGACTTGTCTTCAGTGTATTCTGTTCTGCTGTGGATCTGCCTACAAATCTTTCCTCCACTGAATCAACATGTAGAGAATCTGGAAGAACTGAATGAGTATATTCAAGCAGGTAGAGTATAGTCATAACTCTTGAAAGTTTAATCGTGTCCAGATCTTTCCACTCTTTTTTCAATACCTCAAACAGATGCTAGTGAATACAAAATCCATTAATAGGCTATCCTTGATACTGTCTAAGTAAGTTTCATTCGACGTACCAGCCTTCTTTGAGGCTGGAAACCCTATATTTTCTCTTAAATGATATACCAGTTCTGCAGGCATATTTTTGTAAATATGTTTTCCTCTTTGATCAGTTGCAGAAGCAGGCTCCTCACAGTCACCCAAGCTTGAGAAACCAGAATAAGCCCCCAAGGCATCCTGCTTGTGGCCTCAGATGTCTCTGCTTTAAAAGCACTCAGGGTCTCCATAATAATCTTTCGAATCTTCTCTTCCTCATTCTCTATGCTCCTTCTTTGCCGCTTAGGAGATGGAGATATAGAGGACGAAGTGGGAAATGGAAGGAGAAGCGTACATCCTTTTTTTCAGAATGTTTCCACATTATTAAGAGATCAAACTGCTACAACCTTTCACCAAAGTGGACCACAAAATGAGAACTATAGGCAACCCCCACTCCCCCATAAAAAACTCTGCCAAAAAGCACAATTGCACCACACAAACTACTCATCGCTTACTTGCCCGAGTGTGCTTGATGCAATGCTTTCGGTTCCCAAAAATGCACCTTCTACATTGCTTTGAATGCGAAAGAACAAATGTGCAGATACCGCTCCTTACCGTTTAATCACTGAACTCAACCACTTCCTCTGTGTACGAAGGAGGAAATCTGTTGCATGCTTCCTATACCCTGAAACAGCCCCCAGAAACGTCCATCAGAGATAAAAAAAAAAATTAAGCCACTGCATAAACATCCAACTAAGCAGGGTGGCCTACACAAAAAGCCACCAATGAGCACCAAAACCAGATCCATAAGACAGCACCAGCAAGTGTTTGGTAAGTGACTACATACAATGAACACAAAAGAGATTATCTAGCCTAGGGATTACCACAATACTCTTTCACCTGTTGTTCCTACACTGGCGCCTTGATCCCCAAGACCAGATAGGGAGGATTCTGAAGTTCATAAAGGAGATCCAAGCGACTCAGAGACCTCAACTACCGACTACACATCCCAGCATAGTCAGGAAACAAAATAGAGGGATGCTGGAAATGCCAGCCCCTTTATGGCACCCAATTGGGTTGATGGGGCTTTTACTTTCAGCACTTCTCATGTTTTGTGTGTCAGAGGAGGGATTCACCTCAAAGTAATGACTTGGATGCAGTCGAGTGACACAGAGGCAAAGGGTAGTATTTAGAGGTATGATAGAATGGAGAAGAGTAGCACAACACAGGGGCATAGTCTGTGGATGAAGGTGTACAAGGGCCTAGGCATTGAGTGCAGGCATGGGTCTTTTGGAGGTGTGGAGCATGGTTGTGCATCCACTCCCTTACCCCCATAAGAGTGCCCAGACCAGATCACTTAGGGAGAAAAGGGACAAGATTAGCTGCTGACAATGGTGTTGTAACAGTTTTCTGAGTGGGGACTCTGATAAGTGGCATTAGCTCACTAAACCATATGAGTTTTGAAAAACAATGTGTATTAGTGAAAACATATATGTATCTATGCTTGTTTATGTGTACATGAAAAGGATAAAGTAAACCTCTAAAATTGCAAAATTGAGTTCAATAATGCATCAAAAATATTCTTAAATATATATACATATTTCATAAAACTGTGCTCTAGAGTATGACAATTGATGGTGAGCATGCAGAGATACCCAATTTCTATTTTTCCACATTTAAAAATAAATACAGAAAGAGAAACGTATCAGTTTCAGTCTGTATATGTAAATGTCAATAAAAAGGGAAAATTAAAAACCATTAAATTTAATTAGGAATATTGAATAGGGGGGAGTGGGGAGACTCCTTACCATGGGTGATAAATGATTGCCTAGGTGTAGGTTTTCTTCCCAGGGCAGGTGTCCTGTGACTCGTCTATATACTCACCCACACATTGGAAGATACCAACTCTGGCAAATTATTTTACTATGTGAGGCCTTAGCTGTGGGAGGAACTTGCCAGTGGGATGCTTTGTTCATGTTTTGTAGTGTGAAATTTCATAGCACACAATTTTTCTAGGCACTAGGATTTCTCTGCTAATTGGGCTTGCGGCTTTCGGAAAGCAGGCCACAAACCAAGCCTGGCTCAGAGTGGTTTGGGTATTATCAGCATAAAAGCTCGGAGTGTGCACGAATAAGAGGGAAGGTTTGATCGGGCATTCTCAACAAAAGGGCTTATTGCGGGGCTGAGATTTAATGATAGTGTTATCTTGGATATGATTTGGAGGAGAGCAGATATCTGAATGACTTTTGGTAATATCAAGATAAAGTATTTGATGCACTTTATGTATTATTGTGAATAGATCTCCAAATAAGAGTAGAATTCAGTTATTCTGGAGTAGAGCTCTAAGTGAGTTCGGGGTTACCAAGACCAAAGCTCTAATTGAGTCTGCTACTGAATATTGTAATTGCATTTACATAGCGCTTACTACCCCTGACGAGGCTTTGAAAAGCTTTTCGGCGAGTAGCACGCTACTCCGGAACCAAAATAGGATTATTGGTGAAACAGTATATTAAAATTTGAAAATTAATTTGAGCGGTGGGTATGTATTGTATTGTATGAGATATTTGTAAAGCACACTGTGACCAAAAATGGTATCCTGGCGCTAGTTATAACCACTGTGTAAGAAGAACAACTGATGGAGAACTGAAAAGCAGGTCATTAATAAGGGAATAGCCAGGTTTTCAGTGATTTCCTGAATTTTAATAAGTCAGAGTGAGATCTTAATGGAGCTGGTAATTTATTCCATATCCGAGCTGCATTGACGGTAAAAGTATGTCCTCCTTGTCGGACTTTTTGAAATCTGAGTTCTTGGACATAGTTGCCTGTGGTTGATCGAAGGTTTCTGCCAGGAGTATATTTTTTTAGTTTGGTTTGTAAGGGTTTTGGTCCTTTATTGTGTAGTGCCTTATGGACAATACAGAGATTTAAAGATAATTCACTGCTTGATAGGCAGCCAGTGGAGATCCTTCAAGGCCTCTGTGGCAGATGAGTATCGAGGTCTGTTCAAAGTTAGCTTAGCTGTGATTATCTGGATGCGTTCTAGCTTCTTTAACAAATAGCTAGGGGCTCCTAATAACAGGGCATTGCAATGGTCCAACCTACTTAGTATTACTCCTCTGGAAATCAGTGATCTGGCTGGCAGGTCAAGCAGAGGATATAGCTTCCTAAGGGCCCGGATTGGTGCGAAACAGGTCCCGGTAAGTCAGTTCACTTGATTTTCCATAGACCGACCTTGATCAATGATCACACCTAAGTTTCGTACCGCCGCTGGGTTGCCCAATGGCAATTCCGTGGGTATAGGCCAGAAGTTAGGCGATAGAGATACCGGGATTTTATTGGATGAGCAACAAAGGAGTTCAGTTTTGCTTCCATTCATCTTGAGTGAATTTGCATTCATCCAGTCAAAGATGTCAAGAATGCATGCCTGGAAGTTGCTTATGGTGTCCTCCTGGTCATTGTTCAGCGACAGAATTAGCTGAGTATCGTCTGCATAGTTAATTAGTTTAATATTGTGGGTCTTAATAAGTGAAATAAGGGGTTTGATATAAATATTGAATAGAATTGGGCTGAAGGAAGAGCCCTGGGGGACACCATTTGTTGTCATTCTAAATTTGGATAAAAAAGGGGGAAGAGATACCGCCTGACAGCGACCAAACAGATAGGATTTTAGCCAGTTTAACATCGGGCCCCTCACACCCACTGCCACAAGTCTGGACAGAAGAGTGTGGTGGTCCACCGTGTCAAATGCAGCCGACAAATCTAGGAGGACCAGTACAACAGATTGTCCATTGTCTGTTGTCCTCCGCATTTCATCGGTAGCTCAAATCAGGGCGGTCTCGGTTCCATGGCCAGGACGGAATCCAAATTGCTCTTTCTCAAGCCATGCAAAATCCTCTAAGTAGTGCTACAGTAATGAACTTATGTGGCGCTCTAAAATTTTTATTGGAAAAGGAAGAAGGGAAATAGGTCTGAAATTAGCTAGATCTGCGGGGTCAGACAGAGCTTTTTTCAGCAATGGCTTAACTATGGCTTTCTTCCAACAGTCAGGCACATTCTCGGTTTCAAGAGAATGGTTACAAAGTTGTAGGAGAGGGCCTGCAAGCTCATCTTCCCATATTAGCCATTGCTTTGGTGGCATAGGGTCCAACGGAGACCCTGATTTCATGGCCCTGTACAAAGTTTTAAAAACCTCGACAGAGATGGGATCCAACCTAGTCAGTGTCACGGGGGTGAGGTCTGAAGGGGGAGGCGGTCCAGATTGAGCAGGGCTATGAGTATGTAAGATAGCGTGTTTTAATACAGTAGGTTTGTCAATCCCATCTAAAATTGTTTTAATCTTACTATCAAAATATTCCGACAGATCATCACATAGTTTCTGCGAAGGTATAATCTCTTGCTTATAGCGAGATGGGTTAGTGAATTCTTTAAGTATTTCAAATGTTTTTCTTGCTTTATTAGGGGCTGCGGTAATCAGCTCACAATAATAATTAGCTTTCACTTTCCTTAACTTGTTTTTGTATTCATTTAGCGCATTTTTTAGATTGATCTTATCTTTCTCAAGGTAATGGTGCCTCCATTTCCTCTCCTGTTGCCTACACTTTAGTTTGGCATTTTTTAAAGTAAGATCGTACCAAGGGGCTGAGACCTTTTTCCGGCTTTTTAAGGTAGTCAGAGGTATAGTTTCATCTAAGGTTTTTAAAATTTCCCTTTCAAATCTATGATAGTTCACTTCAATAGAGTCTACCGGAGAGAAATGTGTTTTGTTAACGAAAGGTTTGGATTTAACTTTAGAAAGCTTGTGCCATGCTCTGCTTTCTACTGAGTGTCCTGCTGACTTTCCAAGGGAGCAGCTCTTATCCACCTGCAGGTAGAAGGTAATCAGTGAATGATCAGTCCAGCAAAGAGGGGTAATTTCCCCTACAGAGGTAAGATCCTCTGGGGAGAAAATGAGGTCCAGAGTATGGCCAGCTATATGTGTGGGGCCATGGACCTGCTGCTTAAGGCCGATAGTTTCGCAGGTACTGAGCAACTCCTTATATGCCGCAGATAGGCCTCCTTCTGCCCAGAAATTAAAATCTCCCAACAGAAAAAAATTATTGTGCGTAATCCACAAATTAGAAATGTTGTCTAGGAGAGAGGGAAGAGAAGAACTTGCGGTAGTGGGTGGCCTATAACCGAGGATCCCTGTGGCCATGTTTTCCTTTTGAGCTTTTAGCTGAAATCCTAACATTTCTATCCCCTCTACTTCGTCTAGGGAGAAAATAGTGAAGTCCCAACTGTCTTTATGGAGAATGCCTAAGCGCACCCTTTTCTTCCAACTCGGGGCTTCTGGAACCCTTTGAAACCATCCGGACACGCCTTATCGAGATTAGAAACAGAGTCCCCTGTAATCCATGTTTCTGTAGTGAACAGTACATCAAACTCCCCTGTATCAAGCAATAAGTTAATTTCTTCAGCATGTTTAGGGAGGAATCTAGCATTCAGCAAACCACAAGTTAGCCTATCCTTCGGAGATGTCTTAACATTACGTCTCTCAATAGTAACTTCCGTCCTTATAATGGGTCACTTACGAATAGTCATAAGTTCATCTGCGTGTAGCAAAGTCTTCCCTGCTGGTTAATGGCTAAACCGGCAGCATGGCTGGTGCTGAGCGTGGTCGGAGCACGGACGGGCACAAACGGGCTTGCCTTTGGCGCGTCCGCTGCGCGAACGCTCCAGCCTGCTAATTAATGGTGTCTGAGTGACGCTGTGAGCGTAAGATGATGGCCCAGCTGAGATACGGGTGCAGCCGCTGGCCAAAAAGTAAGCAAATTGCTCTCAAAAAGCTCAGTGGGCGAGCTTAACTAAAATTACTCAATTGCCTAAAATCACGGTTTTAAAAAATGCCCCCAATACACACAGTTCAAATTCACAGTTTAAATTCAATTGTAAACAGTTCTGTACAGCTGTAAATCCTTACACATAGCCGCTGCCCGAGCGCTCCAGCCTGCTACTTAATGGCGTCTGAGTGACGCTGTGAGCGTAAGATGACGGCCTCGCTGGGATACGGGTGCCGCCGCTGGCCAAAAAGTAAGCAAATTGCTCTCAAAAAGCTCCGTGGGCGAGCTTAACTAAAATTACTCAATTGCCTAAAATCACGGTTTTAAAAAATGCCCCCAATACACACAGTTCAAATTCACAGTTTAAATTCAATTGTAAACAGTTCTGTACAGCGGTAAATCCTTACACAATAGCCACTGCGCGAACGCTCCAGCCTGCTACTTAATGGCGTCTGAGTGACGCTGGGAGCGTAAGATGACGGCCCGCTGAGATACGGGTGCCGCCGCTGGCCAAAAAGTAAGCAAATTGCTCTCAATAAGCTCCGTGGGCAAACTTAACTAAAATTACTAAATTGCCTAAAATCACGGTTTTAAAAAATGCCCCCAATACACACAGTTCAAATTCACAGTTTAAATTCAATTGTAAACAGTTCTGTACAGCGGTAAATCCTTACACAATGTGAGTATGTTATTTGGATTGAAAAAGGATAATGGAGGGATAGAATGGGGAAGGATTTGCATTTATATAGTGCTTGGTACCCCTGATGAGGCAAGTATCCGACCTCTTGGAAAGGATCCATTTTGTGGAAAAAAGGGCAGAGGATGCAGAGAGCCGCTTTGGCCGCAACAATATTTGTATTGTTGGCCTCCTAGATAGCTCGGAGGGCCCGAACCTTTCCTCATTTATCAAAGACACCAGAGGAGGCCTGGGTTGAACAGAAGGGAGCTGACTTTTCATCCTCAGGCTGACCGCCGCTGTGTCTCACTTCAGAGTCCCCACAGTAAATCACATGCTGGCTGCCGCGGGCGAAGATCCCGCTTTCACAGCGCCGCACCTCCAGTGTGCCCACCGCGAGGCAGGGTCACGCCGAGTGGCTCTCAGCAATTTCCATGGCGTCCCAGCTCCAGGACTCACTTCACAATGCCTCATCCGGAGATTCTGACTCTACTTTGCCAGCCAAAAACCTGCACTTCTCCTTACTGAGCACACCTTGCCAGTTATCATGCCACAAACCGATTACATAGTATCATTGTATTCTAGCATCCTGGGGTTATCGCTCCAGCTTGCTTCTCTCAATTCTTAGAATTTGTGACTTTTGCTCGAATGATACCACAGTGTCATGTATTTCATTGTGTATTTATTGCATTCCCTGCCACGAGATGGCCCATCGCTGGTGATCTCACAGGTTACTCCACACATAGTGGAATTCCATCTCTTCTACACCAGCTCACACTCCTTCACATTTGAGAGGTATAGCAGGCCTTCAAACACAGTTTGGTACCCTATTACTATTTTCCCCTACTGGGTCTGCTTATCCCTATAGGGCTCACAGTTAAATAAAATGGTTCAGTTTACCACTTTCTTCTAGGCAGCCAGACATTACTCTATTACTCTGAGGCCCTGGGGTATGGAGTTGGGAATAGTTAATCACCAGGCCTAGTTTTTCCTTAGCCTGCCACACAGGAGCGGGGGTCCTGCGGTCGTGGAGCAGGTCTGTCCATATCAACATCTAAGGAACATTCTCACAGTGCTCCAGATACACATGCTCCCCCTCCACTAGATAATGGCTAAACTAACTTTTCTAACATGGAACGTGCGGGATATGAACGCTCTAAAAAACAATATCCTATTTTCCCCTTTCTCAAAAGTAGGAGCACCCATGTCACCTTCTTGTTAGAAACACCGGTCACAACAAAAGGGGTTAAACTACAGAAGAGGTGGACACACTACTGCGATTACACAGATATAGATGAAACCACAGTCCCCTTTAAACCGACTGAAACACTCATTGATAAAGAGGGGAGATATGTTTTTGTTGAGGGATTACGTGACGACATACCTGCACTCTTGAGTAGTGTCTACTAACCAAATGTGGGCCAATCTGACTTTCTGGCACACCTTTCCTTCCTTCTCATGCAGTGGGCTCACCTACATTGGACCATTGGTGGCAATTTTAATAGTGTCTAAGATGTCAACTTCGATAGATCTTACCCCCCACTGCCACATATGCCTACCCGACGCAACACTGAGCAGTTAGCACAATGGACTACGCACTGTCATTGATAGATATTTAGAGGACCTTACACCCTGCTACGTGCAACTACTCCTTCTATTCCCCACCTCATGATCTTCATGTGCGCCTTGACTGCTTCCTTTGCCCTCTATCCAAACAACTCTTGACAGATAACACAAAATACATTAGAAAAACCTTCTCAGACCATAATCCTTTTTTACTCCAGAAATCTTTCTGTATGTACAGACCCCTCCGTCCCCACCTGGAGGCTCCAACCCTCATCACATCACCTTTCCCGGACAGTTCAGAGACACTATCACACATTATTTCCCAGAAAATAGGGACACAGCCTCCACACGACATGCTGAATGGGATGCCTTAAAGGTGGTAATAAGAGACCACTGTATACAATCCCTCATGGGAGCACACCAGGCTTTGGCGAGGGACTTAAACGACATTGAAAACTCTTTACAAGGCCTTGAACGCGCTGCTAGATGCTACGCTGCTACCAAACCTGAGCTTCACTCGGCCTAGGACCGATATGCGGAACTCATGAAATCGCTTTGTTGCATAGACTATAAACAGCACATTGTCAGAACCCATGCAGAAGCAGACAAGTCTTGCAAGATGTTGGTGTGGCTAATCAAATGTTATACCACTTCTTTCCCGATCACTGCCATCAGAACCTCCCCTGATATCTCGGTATACTCCTAAAAAGCTATCCATAAAGTTTTCTATACTCATTACACTACACTATACTGTCAAACACCCAACTGTAATCAGACTCGCATTTCAAACTTTCTGGAAGGGCTGACTCTACTGCATATACCCGCTGACCAAATTGAACTCCTGGAGGCCCCGATCCCTGAACAAGAGATCCGAGGCACCATTCATGCCTTTGTGACATGTAAAACCCCTGGAGTTGACGGACTCCCAGTAGAATTTTTTAGGGTCCTACTCCAACCTTCTAGTGCCTAGATTGGCGGAATCATACAACACTGTGCTTGCCAGTAGTACTCTAACTCCTACTATGCGAGAGGATGTCTTGGTCTCCATTCCGAAACTGGGTAGTGACCCACTGGAGGTCACTTCATATTGACCCCTAGCTATTTTGAACAATTACCATTAAATATTCAGCAATATTTTGGCTTTGTGCTTTTTAGTTCTTCTCCCTACTCTGGTCCACCCGGACCAGACAGGATTCATCCTGGGCCACTCCACATCCCTCAACAAATGTCACCAACACCATCACCTAGATTCAGCCCCACCTCTTTGGCTGTATGTCGCATGCCTGGTCCTGGATTTGGAGAAGCCCTTTGACATGCTAGATTGGGAAAACATGTTCATTGTACTGCGCAAAATGGGTCTAAGTCTGCAACTGATGTTAAAATCGGCCAGTTCATATCCGACCCTATCTCTGTTCAGAGAGGCATCTGACAGGACTGCCCACTCTCACCCCTCCTCTTCACCCTAGCGATGGAGCCCTTAGCATTACGACTGCATCAGTTAGCAGACAAATGGGGCATTACACCAGAAGAAGAAACACATGTTGTGTCTCTCTATGATGACAATGTTTTTATGTATATCAGAGATATCCGTAATAGCATTGCAACCGTGACACAACATCGCAGCCTATTTAAAAATGACTTCCCTCTAAGCCTGGACTGCCCCGCGCAAACTATCACCATCGATAACCAACACATGAAGAGGGAACCCACCACTTTCCGTTATCTGGGTGTTAGTATCTACCACTCTACAAAATAGTTGACCAATGGCAATGTAATGAGAGCAGTATCCTCTCTCAGGTCTCAAATCACATTCTGGAGGACACTCCTTCTGTCGGTTCTGGCCAGAATGGCCCATGCAAAGATGATAATGCCCCCCAGATTGTTCTACTGTTTCTCTAACCTGCCTGTTTATCTCCAGTGGAGCCTCTAAGAAGGTACGTTAGGAGATCTGATATGGGCCAAAGGTAGACGTTGGATCTCCTCAGCGAAATTGAAACTCCCTACTGAATGCGGTGGATTAGAAGTTGCAGATTTCTTACACTACTATCTAGTGTCGCAACTCCAATGACCTGCCGTTGGTTAGTGGGCTTCCATCTCTCTGAGGTATCTGCAGCAGATGTGTATGGGGTTAAAAAAAAGTATGTTAAATATTTATCCTATGCTCTACCATGTCTGAACCATCTGGTGTTAATGACTCCCATTAGCTACCCGTGGGCAC
This sequence comes from Calotriton arnoldi, assembly GCA_963921515.1. Lineage (NCBI taxonomy): Eukaryota > Metazoa > Chordata > Amphibia > Caudata > Salamandridae > Calotriton > Calotriton arnoldi. The sequence continues at coordinate 1,193,197 of CAWUFW010005044.1, read as the reverse complement.
TGAGCTTCTCCCCACAATTAATCCCATATGCTCCTGGAACACATTTATTAAGTATCTGATCCTTTTAACAGCAGTTGTCCACCACAGCAGCTGAGACCTGGGAACATTCGGGGATCACCTGCCTGGGAGACCTTTTTCTGGATGGGACTCTCATCCCTTTTCAGACCCTTACAGACCAATCTGGCCTTCACCCTTTTCTATTCCTACTGCACAAACGTCTTACCTTAACGCTTGCCTCCACCTGGACCATAATAACCACAGAGGCCCCCTCGCACCCACTGGTACAAACAATATTTACTACTGGCTGAGCTTACAAACTGATCTCTTGGATTGTTAGACCTATAATAGTACTGACCAATGACTCACTGGTGTCCCTGTGACTCAAATGGGAAGAAGATAAAGGCCGTACATTTACACAAAAAGAGTGGGAGAAACTACTGGCCACCCACACAAAATGTCAAGAAATGCAACATAACATCCTTCATTGTGCATGCCTAACGCCTGAGAGACTGAGCAAACTCTATAACCCCATCAAATTGTCTTTGCTGTGCTACCCCTGGAGTGGACTGAAACATATGTCCTGGGACTGCACACAAGTTGTCGCATCCTGGAACAACATCTGTAGTGCTCTATCATCCATCATTGGTCGTAACGACCTCCACAACTAGAAAGTTGGTTACTAGGCCTTTACAAGTGCCCCAAACCTGCTAAAGTCACAAAAACATTTCTTGATCTGGCCACCCTATTGGCTAGATGTTTCATCACTATGAAATGGAAGGCCTTGTATCTACCACCTGTATCTTACTGGGAAGTCACTGTAATATTTTGGGCTACAGCAGAATCTACTGCATTGCGGTGCTAAGAGGCTGGAGCCCTACGGAAACACCCCATAGCAAGTTTATGGTATGACTTACTTTACTCCTTCAGAGAAAATCTCAAGGATAACACCAGACCCCTTTGGATGCACAATTAGCTCTCATCTTTCCACTTGACTACAGTACCCTCATCGCCCATCACATACTTGTTACACAGCTATATATTGTCCCCACCACAATTCATGCGCTGCTCTGTATATGAGCTCCAACCTCTCTCCCCTATCCTAGTATGCTCTCATTTTCCACAATATTATTCCCAGGCCTGTTCTTTATTGTTACTAAGTTATGTTTCTCTCTTCCTGCATGATTTATGTCTTAGCATAACCTGCTTTGTTACACAAATGTATCTGCTGTAGCAAACTTCCTATACGTTGGAAAGCAAGCTTGCTCTATGCTCTTTGGTATTCTCTCATACATTTTTAATGTTTTTTTTTATTTCAAACATGCATTTAAGTATAAGCAAATATTTATTACTAAAGCATTTGTAGAAATATACTAATTGTAACTTCTATTTTCAAAAATCAAAAATAAATATGGACAAATATAGAAAATGTGAATAAAAGGAGAATAGGGATATATCCATTCTGAAATGTTAAAATAATATTTATCATTAAACTAAGAGGATTAGTTGTAATTTCTATAAATACTTTGGATTGAGGTACCTACTCCTGATCTTGTGTTATTCAATACTTAATTTAAATAAAATTGGTAACTTATGGTCTTATTGATGAGTACCTTTTTGCAAATAGTTTTTCAAATGTTTCCTTAGTATTTGCAAAGCTGTTCTTATTTCTTTTATTCTTTGTATTGCCCATAACTGTGTTGAGTGTGTAAACACTATATTCCTAACATTGTATTAACTCAGCCCCCCTAAACAAGCAAAAAGAGCCTATTTGGTAGTGTGTGTTACACAAGTACAATTGGACGCTCACCCATTATGGGAGAATCAAAAGTAAGCTCTTAACTAGCCTTTTATTACGTTTTAGAACAACTTTATAGATCATAGTTATATGAAATATAAGATATTAAACCTCCTGTAATGAGCAACAGAATTATGATTTAATATAGAAGATTGCGTAAAATAGAACATCTTATCTAGAATAATACATATAGACCTATGAATGATTCAAGACAGTTAAAAAAGGAATGTATACAAAAATCCATGTGTGATCAATAAGGAACTTAGTGAGAGAAAGTAGAAAGAAAAGAGAACAAAAAAGAGAAAATGGACTGAATAGTGGGCAATTATTTAAAAGTTAGAAATTTTAAGCAGTAAATGAGAAGTGAAGTATATGTAGTTATAAACATGGAACATTCTATAGAAAACAACAATCATTGAGAATCATCATGTTATAAAGTATACACATATATATAATAATAACTATAACTGCAGAATTTCTGTGGTTTTATATGTGTAAAATCGGAACCTAACTATAACATCCCTGTAACCTTTGGTTTTTTGTGAATATATATATATATATATATATATATATATATATATATATATATATATATTACAATCCACAACGGCTTGACTGGCTCAGCCCCCCTGCAGCGGCACAAACGAGAAAAGAAGATCCAGGACTCTCCAGGCCTTTTGATACATACGATATCCTTTTATTTTCCAGTAAATGAACGATTAATGTGGTCTACAGCAGTTACAGTAATTGACCACGACCGAGGCGTTTCGGCAACCGCCTTCAACTGGGTCTTCTGGTTTAGATGGTAAACAGCTTATTTAAACACTCCTTTCTTCTATTTTAGTGACTCGTAAAAACACTGAAACGCTAACCTCAGTGTATCTTATTTGACACATAACAGCCTCCATTGCACATTTCATCCTAAAGAGAATTCAAAACAAAACTCAAAACCTTAAGAACTAAAATAAATTAAATGAAAATGAAGCACAACATTGCCTAATACACCGTGGTAACCACTGTCAGAAATATAGTCTTTTTTCCTTCAATCATCTCTGCACTCAAAAAAATCTTTTAAAAAAATATAACGAAAGTCCTATTCATCTGTGCTACAATAATACCTCAATGGTGTAATTCAGTTGGTCATTACGTTTTTCTTTTGCTATGATATTAATATCTATTGCACATTAACCCCATTTAAAATTACAAACAGGTAAGATCTTATTAAATACTACAGATAAAATGCATAGGTGCTTTCCTAAAATTAAACTAATGGTATAACATGATTCAAATGCATCATACTAGTAAAGTGCATTATTTGACCCTTTCTTGAAATTAATCAATTATGTGGGTCTTAAAGCTGGTCCCAATGGCTTATTGTGTCTGATGTGCAAAACAGGCAAGCATTTAAAGTGCCACAAATGAATGAATGTTCTCGATTAGCGCAAAGGCTCATTTTAAACTCAATTTAGGGCCCTTGTCTTCCTTTGGGATTCTTAACCTTCAGTTCCTTGCATCTCTACTACTGTATGTGAATCTTAGGGGCATTGTTCAAAAATCCAAAGTGACCCGTGCTTCTAAAGTGCCCATGTATGAAAAAGGTTAAAATTTCCCATACATGTCTATCGTTATCAAACAGTACATTGGAACATCCATTGTAAACTTAAAGTGTCTCATTCTTCAAAAGTGCATATAGATATGGGAGCACCCACCACTATGGGGCTCCCATGACCTGCTGGATGCATTCTTACTTTGCCACCGCACATAAGATTGTATCAAAATATGCTACTAAAATCAGTAAATCCCACATCTTAAAATTCAGAGCAAGATTTCCATGAGTTCACAAGGCAATACAATGATGTTCTATTGAATATTTAAATCAGAGATGTACATATAATTCGGCATTGGCATTGTGGCCCCAAGGTATCTCTGTGTCTATTGACAGGATCAATCGAGATTCTTGTCTCCTCAGTTCTTTCACCCGATCTCCTCCTGGTGGGTGTGCTCTAACATGCTTTATCCCACAATAGCTGAAAGTGGCTAAGGATCGATTGTGAACTTGTTCGAAATGACAAGCCATGGGGTAGCTTTTATCTCCATTCTTTATAGCTCGTATGTGCTGCGATATTCTAAGCTTCAATTTATTTATAGTGCTATCAATATATAGCTTATTGCAACCACATTTGAGTGCGTAGGTTACATGGTCCGTGTTACAATTAAAACGATCATCAATTTGTACTTCTCGTCCCTCAAATGTCCGATAAATCTTACAATTCAATCCATATTTGCATGCCTTACACGAGTTACATTTGACAAAGCCTCTCGTGTTGACAGATAACCAGTTTTTAAATTCATTCTTTGGATAGTAGAAGCTGGAAGTCAGAATGTCCCCCAGAGATTTGACTCTCTTCGATGTAATCTGTGGACCCATGTCTACGATATGCGCGAGGTGTTTATCTTTTTTCAAAACATGCCAATTTTTGGGGAGGATATTCTTAATTTCTTTATGGGTGGCATTGTACTCCAAGAATACTCTTTTTGTTATTATTACTTGTTCCGTCAAATTGTTGCTACATGGGAAAAATAATCCATTCCTTGTCTTTTCATTGATTCTCTTTTTGGCATCATTGAGGACACTAATAGGATATCCCCTTTTCCGAAAGCGTTGAACCATATTATTTAACTCACTGTTGAGCAATTCCTCCGTTGAACACACTCGTTTTGCTCTGAGTATCTGGCTGTAGGGAATGCTCCACTTCAATGCACATGGGTGTTCACTATTGGCATGTAACAGGGAATTCGTTGCAGTGGGTTTTCTGTGTATTCTTGTCAGTATTTCATTTTTCAATGGAACTAACTATTGGTCTCCCTGGCAGGTTTCTGATACTCTTCTGTATTTTAGGCAGAAGGTATATGGTGGTGACTTTCGGGTTTTCTATAATCAGATACTGGAATTCTTCCCAGTCCAGAATATTCAGGTCGTACCAGGTTTTCAATTTTAGATGGTATTCCTCCTCCAAAGCCTTCATAGGATTTTTTCTTAGATGGGTGTAATGTGACCTATTATTCAATTGTCTCATGACTTCACATGTATACATTTAATCGATCCATTAGGACGATGTTTCCCCCTTTATCAGAGGGCTTTATGATCAATGAGGTGTTATTTTTGAATCATTGATGTCCTGCCAATCCTTAATAGTAAAATTACTCTTCTTTCGATCATCTTGCCATTTTCCCCGGAGCTCTGTCAGGTCTTCTATCACTAGTTCCTGAAACAGGTCAATGCGGTTACCAGGTGCCAGTTGAGGGCAAAATCTGCTACGTTGTTTCATACTGCTCCCAACCTGATGGTCCGTCTCAAAGCCCATGTCTCTTAACATGCTTCCTGATGGTACTGCTCTCATAGCGTCGCCAGTATCCGAGCCATCATTCTTACTCATTTGTGACGTGCTCATAACCCAGCAAGTGTCCAGCATGTGTATATCAAGGAGACTGGGAATGTCTGCGATTCAGAACGACGAAAGGCGCTTTTGCATTCTATCATCAAGTTCAAGTTTTTTAGGTATCATTTGATGATATTTATGCAATTTTAATTTCCTGATGTACTTATAAATCTCTATTCTAGAGTCCGTAAAGTCTGGTCGTGTTGTTGGACAGAACGTCAAGCCTAAATTTAATAGTCTTTTTTGATTCAGATTCAATGTTACTGATGAGATGTTCACCACCAATGGCTTCTCATTATTATCTTCATTAGTCAGGTCTGTTTGCGAGATTTGTTCTTCCCTCATCCTCTTCCTTTTGCCCCTTCTTGTTCTACAGGTCACTTTTCGTAATTTTGTAGTTGCTTGCCTCGTGCTCCTTGTCGCATAGTCATCCTTAATAATCGCAGTTCCCGGCGAAAATCCAATTTGTCACTCTGTGTTTCGTCTGCGCTTGATCCAGCTTCAGAACTCAGTTCACTTTCACTTACATTACCTTTGCGTTGGGGCTCCACTTTCTCTTTCACCCTTAAGCTGTCATATTTCCTTGCAAAGGTATACACACGACCATATTGATAGTCCAACCTATCCCTGGTTTCTTGCTTTTCGCTCCATAATCTCTTCTTTGTATTATTGTAGTGATTTTTCCATTCTATTGATGTGGTCTTTGGCAACTGTATCATCCTTATATTTCTCCAATTCCTTATTGATGGACTCAATCTTAATGGTATGCATGTTCATTTTCCTTTCAGCATGTTTGATTAATGTTCTCATTAATTTCACTGAACATTCCTCTGTATTCTCACACCATTCCTCTGTTAGGTCATCATCCATATCCTCATATGTCGGTAATAACATAATCCTCAATCCTCTTGGGATCCTCTTACATTCTAGATCTCTTGTAAGGGAGGTCATCTCCCACCACTGCTTCGCATCCCCACGTGTTGCTCTTTCTAATTCCTTGATTAGTTGTACTGATGTTTTATTCATGGTATTAGAGCCATTTGCATCACCCATAGCACTGGGAGTCTCCTGAAAGGATCGCTCTGCCACCTCTCTCCATTTAGCTTGTCTTGACTCCATTGTTATCTGTGAACCTTTATTTTATGTCTATATCTTACGACGTATCTCATTCAGTGTTTCACAATACATGTTATTACACTAAATCAGTTCAGTTGTTACCGTGATCGTTTAACCTTTAAATACATGTGTAGATACTCACTTTGAATGTATATTCTCTTTATGGTCTCTTATACTTCCGACCGTCGTTCTTTTACTGTTCAATGATTCATGAGTTCCTGTTTTCACCTGGTATTCATCACTTCGTCAATTCAGTCCTTCTTATTTCACAAGCGCATATATTTTCTTCAGACTTGCGCTTGCATTTGTGACTGGGGACTATGCTCTTATGATATGCTTTTACTTCAATACCCGATGCCGTTCAGGTTCCCCAAACAACACAACCGGCAGTTGGTAAACCCGAACGCATCCCCTCCGGCATGCGCTTAAGCCTCCTCCTTACCTCTGGGTTGTTCGGTCCACCACATCTGGCTGTCGTATCCGGGTTCCTTTTCTTTCTCGAGCGGGGGGCAGCGACGTATTTCTCCAATTCCTCAAAGCAACTCCTTGTTGCGTCGCGCTCCTCACTTGCCCGTGCAACGCTGCTGCGCGCCCAAGGACCGGCGCGTTATGAATACAATCCACAGCGGCTTGACTGGCTCAGCCCCCCTGCTGCGGCATGAATGAGGAAAGATGATCCAGGTCTCTCCAGGCCTTTTGATACATACGATATATATATATGTGTGTGTGTGTGTATATATATATATATATATATGTATATATATGTGTGTGTGTGTATGTATATATATATGTATGTATATATATGTGTATGTGCATATATGTGTATATGTGTGTGTATATATATATGGGATTCTGGTAACGCGTGTTTTCCTTCCGTTTACTCTACCGCCATAACCGAAGAACACAGAAAGGCAGCACTCCACAGAAAGATCACACTCCAGCTTGTAGCGTCTTCAAGGTATTTTTATTGCTCTTTTTTCATTATATTTCTTCACAAAGTGCAAAATCAGTGCAACATATATATATATATATATATATATTTATCCCAGAAATTCACTGAAAAAAACAAAGGTTACAGGGACGTTATAGTTAGTTCACAGAATTAAAAAACCCTTAGATATTCACACAAAAAACAAAGGTTACAGGGTTGTTATAGTTAGGTTCAGATTTTACACACATAAAACCATAGCAATTTAGGAGTTGTAGTTATAGTTATCTCAAGAAACTATAACTCGGGCCCTTAGGCATCTATAACTCATGCCCTTGCAATGCACTGCAAATTAATTACCCCACATATTACATCAGTCATGATATCTTCTATGACTTCATTGATAATATCACTGCAACATTTGCAATAAAATTATTGATGAGAAAACTGCATGGTGGGGTTATAGTTACCTGTGGCCCTGCTGCCAGCTCCCCACATGCACCAACCCCACGCTCTGCACAGCCTTTGACTGTGCACAGTTGGGGGTTAGCCACGGGGCCTGGATGTGGCCAACCCCCCCTGTGGCCAACCCCCCAAAGGCAGTTAACCCACGGGCGCCATCCTGGGCCGCTTTTGGCCCAGGAGACCCCATCCCCGGGGCCCAGTGCATATTTTAGGGGAGGGGGAGCTTGTGGCCCCCCTCCCCGGGCCGCATTTAACCCTGGGGGGAGAGGTGCAATGTGGTTCCCCTCCCCATTCTGATTTTGACCCCGGGGGCTCTATCCCCAGGCCTGGTACGATATTTAATGGGGAGGGGGCATGTGGCTCCTCTCCCTTGGCTGATTTTGGCCCCAGGGACCCTATCCCCTGGGGCCCACCAGATTTTGTGGGGGGGGGCACATGCCCCCCTTGCTGGGGCTATTTTGGCCCTGGGGATCCCATCCCCCAGGGCCCAGCACCTTTTTATAGGGGAGTGGGTACATGGCCCCCTCACCGGGCTGATTTTGGCCCTGCATCCCCATCCCCTGGGGCCCATCACTATATTTATGGAGAGAGGGGCATGCAGCCCCCCTCCCTGGGACATATTTGGCCCCAATGACCCCATTCGGCCATATTCCAAAAAGGGGGAGGGGGCATGTAGCCTCCCTTCGCGGGCCAATTTTGGCTCCGGGGACCCTATCCACTGGGGCCCAGCCAACCAACGGTGGGTGCCCTGCTGCCCACCCAGGGCACCCACTACACTATGGTTGAGGGCCACAGGGGGAGCCCCCAGACACCCACAGCCCCAGTCGGCCCCCCGCCTCCAGTGGGAGCTGGCATCTCTTACACGCACAGTGAGCAGCTAAAAATGCTGCTGCCTGAGGACGGGAGCAATCTTCATCTATTTCTCTGCCCGCTTCAGTGTGGGCAGGAAAAAAGATTAAAAGCATGCTCCCAGCATGCAGGAGCATTTTTCATTCTCCTGCCCACTGGGAGTAGACTTGGTGTTTGTGTCAGGCACTGACCAACGGCGCCTGCATTGCGTGGAGATTACGTGGCAAGGCCCGCATACTACAAGTCCCAGAGGGCCGTCCTTCTGGGAGGGGCCAACGTCAATATACGGACGAGACGCGCGTCAAACAGTGCGCGTAATTCTTTCGAAGAAATCTGTCTTGTGAGAAGCAGCGCCGCCGCGCTGCTCGTTTTGGTGCTATTGGCGGATACCGGGGAGGAGACCCACTGGAGGAAGCACATCAGTGACCGCGGAGGTCCGGAGTCACGGACGTCTCTCTCGGCCTCGTAGACGGCTGTCTACCCTCCGTCTTGCCTGTGCGAGAGGAATTCTCTTGATCCTCACAAAAAACCTCAACCAGCCTGGAAAGGAATAGAGAACTTGGTTGATCTCTCTTCCCTTTATCGGGGCCGTTTGTTGTGACTACTTCTCTGCTTTCGGGTGGCTCGTTTTGCTGAACCCTTACCTACTCAGGTAGTCCTCTTTCAGGTACTGTAGTTTGAGGAGGATGCTGTGTCTGGATTGCTACATTATTAGACTGTATTTCGTTCCAGTGAATGGACTCCTGCCGACGTTTATCAAAGGAGATATTTGATGTCAAGAAAAGGCATTAGAGTTAAGAGGAACTATTGACCTGGCCCATCGTTTTTTTCTTTATTATTGTGTTAAAGGCACCAGCTGGGGAATCATTTTTACTTCTTTCTTTTTACTGGTTTTCTTCTACAGAAAGGGGGAATGCTGGATGGGTATGTACGAGTTCTGTTTATTTCCTACAGTAGGAAAGTAGGAAGTGGGAATGGATGACACTGAGTTTTGTTTTGTTATTATAGGTATCCACTCTTCCAGGTTGAGAGACGCATCTTGCCTGGAAAAGAAGATAGGGACGCAACAGTAGCTGTTAGTGTTCCAGGTAACAGAGACGGTAGTGAGACGAAATGAGAGTAGTCTTGTTGTTTGCTCTGTAGTAATCCTGTGTTTTCTGTTTACAGGTATCCCATTCCCCCGCTGTTCCTACCCTAATTCCTTTCCCCCGCTTGATCACCTCAATACTCTGTGTATGATACTTCAGAGTTGGGGATGTCAGGAGGTGGACCCCTTTGTGCATCGCCCGGACCCTGAGGAGTATCTGTGGTCATTACAGTTTGCTCCCGCTTGGCGGGAGTTTTGAAATTGCTCTTGCTGAGTAAGAACAAACACAGGCGGGCTGAGAAACCGCTGTAGCATAAGCCGTTCTTGGGAGATGTGGTCCCTAGGGCCATGAATGGCTCAGGGAGAGGAGCTGCGTGGCTCCCCCCTTTGGATGTTTGGCCGGCTAAAGTGGATGGGGTGCCCGGGGCTGAAATCAGTCCAGGGAAGGGGGCTGTGTGGTCCTCCTCCCCCTTTTAATTTTTGGCCAGGCCCCAGGGGACTGGACCTCCGGGGCCAGAGATGGCTCTTGGAGTGGGTCGCTTGCCCCCTCTGCCTTCTAAAAATCGTCTGGCATGGGAAATGGGATTCCCGTGGTCAAAATCGGCCCGGGTGGGGGCTGCGTGCCCCCACCCCTTTTATAATTAGGCTGGGCCCTGGGGATGGGGTCCCCGGGCCGAAAACAGCCCGGGGAGGGGGACCGTACAACCCCCCTCCCCCTTTTGAAAAGTGGCTGACCTCGGGGTTTGTGGTCCCCAGGGTCAAACTCAGCCTGGAGAGGGGTGGCTCACACACCCCCCTCCTCCCAAATATATATGCTATTCCTCCCGGGACCTGGCCCACCCAGGGGGAGAAAAACAAAACAAGTGTGGTAAACCGCTCTTGTTTTAGTAAAAAGTGTTTTGCTGCGTATACAACATGAATTTGCTACATAATAAAAAAAACGTTTTTGGCCCCAGGCGCGGTCCCTATGGGACCCCACTACCAGGCCTAGGGGGTCAGTTTATTCATACCCTGCCCCCTTGTGGGTTTTTATTGTCTTTTTTCTTAGGACTCGGGCCGTGTCCCGAGTCCTAATATGGCTGCCACCACATTCTGGTTGAAGTGGTGGCAGCCTATTAGATCTCAGTATGAGATCTGTCGGCTCTGCGGACCCTCCGCATCACTAGATATACATAATCTTTTTTTTAATTACTTCAAAATTACTAAACAGATTTACACCAAATTACAAAAAGCACTCTTTTACAACCAAGAACTAGCTTTCTGCCAAATTTGGTGTAATTCCTTTCAAAGGTTTGGGCTGTAGTCGTGTCTAAAATCCCTATAGGAAATTGCATGGGGAAAATGAGTTTTGGGCCCCCATTTTTCTCAGCCCCGCTTGACAAACACCCCAAAACTTTCCAAACAGCAGCTGAAGTGGGTGGCAAACTAGTTTTGAAAATGTCATGAAGATTCTTTAAACAACACTAAAGTTATTAGCAAAACAAAAAAAAATTCCTATGGAAACTAGGTTCTAACTATAACTACCTACTGGTGACTGCCAGTAGGTTATATATATATTCACTGAAAAAAACCACAGGTTTCAGGGACGTTATAGTTAGTTGGACATTTCACTCGTACAAAACCAGAGAAATTCAGCCGTTATAGTTAGTTGAGCTAACTATAACTCGCGCCCCCGCAATGCACTGCTGATGACATCACATATTACATCACTCATGACATGGTCAGTGACATCACTGATGACATCACTGATGACATCATCCAGTGACTGAGTGTTTCTAAAAAGTTTAAATTTTTTTTTTATATATATGTATGCCAAGGTGTATTGAAGAATGAGTGGGTGTATGAGTGTCTGAATGGATGATTTAATAGGTGCATGACTGACTGTATAAGTGAGTGATTAAATGTGTCTTATTAATACATGGGTGACTGACTAATCTGTATGAATGTCTGTATCAATCTGTCAGTTGGTGTGTAAGTGGCTGCTTGGGTTGGTGAGTAGCTACATGAGTGTCTGTATGGGTTTTTGATTGGTTGTCTGAGTACCTGAATGGGTGCCTGAGTGTCTGTGTGGGTGGGTGGGGTGTGTGTGTGTGACTCCCTGCATGGCTGTGTGAGTGGGTGATTCACTGGGTGTATGGGTTCAAGGGTGCGTCTGTGAGGGGCTGTATGGGTGGGTGAGTGTGTGTATGGCTGTGTTGGTGAGTGAATGGATGTCTCAGTGGTACATGTGTGAGTAACTACATATGTGAAAGGCAGTATATGTGAGTGTTGGAGTATATAAATGATTATATGTGAGAGGGAGTGATTGTGAGAGTGACTGTATGGATGAGTGTGTGCTTGTGTCAGTGATTGTATAAGAGAGTTAGAATGTGTTAGTATCTGTATAAATAAGTGAGGTGGTGTGTGTGTATAACTGTGTAGGTGAGTAAATGGGAGTGTGATTGATTATTTGCATGACTGACTAGCTGTGTGAGTAACTCTATGGGTGAGTGGCGGTGTGTGAGTGTCTGGGTGTATGAGTGCATATGATAGTGGCTGTATTGATGAGTGACTATATGTATGAGTCACTGTATGGATGAGGGAGTGGATGTGTGTATAGACCTAGGAATCAGTGAGTGGGTATGTAGTAACTGGTATTGGTGTGTCTATTGTTTCGAGAATGGCAGTCTGTATTTTAGAGTGGGTGTATCAAAGGTTATATTAGGCTGTGAGAAGGTGCATCAGATTATCACGTGGATGATGTAATCAGTGATGTCATCAGTGATGTCATTTGAGATGTCATCAGTGATATCATCAGTGATGTCACTGACCATGTCATAAGTGATGTAATATGTGATGTCATCAGCAGTGCATTGCGGGGGCGCGTTTATAGTTAGCTCAACTAACTATAACGGCTGAATTTCTCTGGTTTTGTACAAGTGAAATGTCCAACTAACTATAACGTCCCTGAAACCTGTGTTTATTTTCAGTGAATTTCTATGGTTTTTTAAATGCGAATTTCTAACTATAACGTCCCTGAAACCTATGGTTTTTTCAGTGAATTTCTATGTTTTTTTAAATGATAATTTCTAACTATAACGTCCATGAAACATATGGTTTTTTCAGTGAATTTCTAAGGTTTTTCAAATGCTAGTTACTAACTATAACGTCCCTGAAACCTATGTTTTTTTCAGTGAATATATATATATATATATATGTGTGTGTGTGTATATACATATGTGCATGTGTGTATATATAAGTATATATTTATATATGTGTATTTATATATGTGTATTTATATCATTTAGGTATCACACTGTTGGTACCTTGAATCTGCCACTGGGCATGTACTTGGTAGCGGTTGCTTCAATTGTAAAAAATATGCATTGTTTACTATGTATAAACTTGAAAATATTTTATTTTAAAGTTGAAATCTGATGTATTACTATGTGAGCATCACAGTATAAAGTATCTGTGTATTTTTGTCACAACCACTAATGACCGCAATGGGCATTCTTTCCTCCCATGAAACCAGAGAATTACTTGTGTTCCCTTTGAGTCTGATTTCTTGCTCCATGATTGTTTTCTCACGCTTTTTGTAGAAAATAGAGCACTTCCGGGTGTGGAAAGTGACTCTGACAAAGACCAATCCGGTCGAAACGCGCCAGTCAATAAAACTTTATTCTCCGAGATCCTGGAGTGCGGTTAATTCTTTCGCGTGACAGCGTGAGGACTTTTGGAGTGTATTTATATATGTATATATACATACACATATCAAAAAAAGGGGGGACCAGGAGCTGTATTTAAACAGGTCCTGCACACAAGCTCCAAATTGAACTGTGTATCAAGAGGGTGTGCAGTTCCTAGTGGGAGGGGTGGGGAAAGGGAGGTCTTTCTTCGTGATGCCCTCACACACCCCGAAGGATGTCATGCTTCATCATTGGGCCAAGCTCCTCGTCGGGCCGGCGCTGCAATGCCCGACAGGCTCCCGTAAACGGTGCTCTTTGGCGGAGATCTTTTGAAGAAGCCGTAGGGTGGATGCGGGTGTGTGGGCTGGGTAGTGCACAGGAAGGTGGGTTAAAATAAGTCAAGAGCTGTCCTACTCTTATATATTTTATTACTGTGGTAGCTCTGGCTTAATTAAAATTGTGGAAGCCCTAAATGGATATAATGTTCCTACAGGGCTGTCGTGGTGTGGTAGGTCAACATGTTTCGTGCCTGCTTTGCCCCTAACGGGTCAGATGGCACTTAGTCAGGACCATAAAAAGCTAAAGGTGAATGGTGCACTACCGCAAGTCTGGTTCTCGTAATTAAGTCTGATGACCAGACGCAGTAGAATATACCCTAGTAGACTTTTACCGGGGTAGGAGACCCGTGGTATGGAAGCCTACAGCTGACGGGGGAGGCAGAGCACGTCGTTGCTCTGTGGGAAGGGTGGCAGCCGACTTTCGTCTATCTTACCGGGGCCCAGACTTGCGGTAGTGCACCATTCACCTTTAACTTTTTATGGTCCTGACGAAGTGCCATCTGACCCGTTAGGGGCAAAGCAGGCACGAAACATGTTGACCTACCACACCACGACAGCCCTGTAGGAACATTATATCCATTTAGGGCTTCAACAATTTTAATTAAGCCAGAGCTACCACAGTAATAAAATATATAAGAGTAGGACAGCTTTTGACTTATTTTAACCCACCTTCCTGTGCACTACCCAGCCCCCACACCCGCACGCACCCTACGGCTTCTTCAAAAGATCTCCGCCAAAGAGCCCCATTTACGGGAGCCCGTCGGGCATTGCAGCGCCGGCCCGACGAGGAGCTTGGCCCAATGATGAAGCATGACATCCTTCGGGGTGTGGGAGGGCATCACGAAGAAAGACCTCCCTTTCCCCGCCCCTCCCACTAGCAACTGCACACCCTCTTGATACACTATATACATACACACACATGCTCAACTTCCTGGGCCATTGCACAAGATCTTATGCTGAAACGCGTACAGACATAATGTGGATCCGTTTTATAGCATTTTCTGGGCTCGTGCGTGACCACTCCAACCACGCTGATGTGGGTAATATTTGCGAAACGCGCATAAATACCGCTTGCGTGCGTAATTCCCATTTATTTAAGGAGAAGTTTTGTAAATCGCTGGTATCCCCTTTCAGTGACTTCCGAGCGCTGTAGGGCACTCGAAGTCCTATCAGACAGTGCGAGTAAACATCCCTAATATTATTTAGCTATGACCCCTCTTTAGCCCCACTCTCTAAGGCTCCGCTTCCGAGTTCAATAATTATCAACCCCTATCTATTGTGCCATTGCATGGTTAGGAGTCTATGGGGTGAGACACACACCACCCGATCAGGATTACACAAAATCCAGCATGGCAAGCAGGCTGTGCAGCTGCTGCGCCAGAACCAGCATGCAAATATTTAAAAAAAAAATATTGAAACAACCTACTGAAATATTTTGACATTCCAGGTGAAATATACACATTGGAGAGTAAAAATATAAATGAATGTTTCTCAAATTGATGTCAAAGGTAAGACTACACTGTATGACTCTGGTTGTGTGTATATTCAACATTCCAGAACGTTCACAAAAGAAACTAATTAAAACATTTAAAGTCTGCTTGTTGTATAGTAGAAGTGTGCACACCAGAGAATTTATGAAAAGAGCCGAGTTAGGGATGTGGATGCCTCTAAGAACCAAAACACAAGCCAGACCTGCAGCAAAGATGATCATGCTATGGCGGGGGCTAGGAGGGGCAGAGGACATGGGTGCACTGACCCATAATTTGGCAAGAATGTACTGTGACAGAGGCCCCTGGTAGACTGCATAGCT
This sequence comes from Calotriton arnoldi, assembly GCA_963921515.1. NCBI lineage: Eukaryota > Metazoa > Chordata > Amphibia > Caudata > Salamandridae > Calotriton > Calotriton arnoldi. The sequence continues at coordinate 1,177,701 of CAWUFW010005044.1, read as the reverse complement.
GCCAAGTTTCCCATTTCTGTGTGACTAGTTAGGCCAGCCCAGGGTTTTTCATGGAAGTCTAGGACTTGTAGTCTTATTTAACCCGCTATAAAACCAGGACTATAAGTACCAGAATTCTAAGGAAAAAAACATGACTGGACTAACTAGACACGTATGGACCTGGGGACATTTTCAGCTAGGAGTCTGGTGGTCTGGACATTCACACTAATGACTTTACCCAAACCCTAACTGCCTTTCAACCAGAAAGGCAGTTTCACTCCTCCTCTGGGCCCTGTCTTTCCTCTTCCATGTCTCGCCGCTCCCCATGCCAGATTCCCCTCCTCTCTTGGTCACATGTCCGGCTGAGGCTGACATTTAAATCCCTCGCTGCCCTGCCTTTCCTCACTACTGTCGCCCTTCCTCAGCCCCGTCTTTCGCCCGCCCCAACCCCTCTCCCCTTACTGGAGAAGTCCGTGTTCGACTCTTGGAAAGGGAGCGCCTCGAAACCGTGACAACATCAGTGAAACACAGTGGCGGAAAGGATTCTATTGGGTCTAAGGGGCTGTTTTTGGCTCTAGAGTCAGGACCTTGGGCTGAGTCAGAACCAGGCTCGAGTTTTCCCCGGCCCTTCCACTTCTATCAAGCACAGCTATCTGTGGCTCCATTTTATGCCTCTGGGTTAGTTTGCCTCACGCACCCTGTGTCCATTTCCTTCACGTGCATAATGCCAGGCTCTTTACTCCCATGCATTCAATTCCTTCACATAGAGGATGCCAGCCTCTCCACTCCCTCACGCATCCTGTGTTATGTTATGTTATGTTAACTGTTTTTATAGAGCGCATGGCTGCCCCAGCAACGGGGCGTCCCAGCGCTAAGGCTGTCAGGCACAGACAGAGAGGAGAAGTAAACTATAGATTAGAGAAAAGCCACGTCTTAATCATTTTCCTGAAGGCCCAGTGATCCTGCGTGCCACGAGCAACAAGAGGGATGGAATTCCAGAGGGCAGGTGCCAGGGCTTTAAATGAGCGTCCCCCAGCTCTTGCCCTGCACACTCTCGGGACACAGGCCAGATGGACGGCCGCAGAACGCAGGGCTCGAGCTGGAACATACATCGAGCACAATTTGTTCAGGATTTGTGGGCCTATGCCATACAGGATCTTATGAGTAAGACATAGCGTCTTGAAGTAGACCCTCTGTTCTATCGGCAACCAATGGAGTCGGCGGAGAAGGTCTGAGGTATGGCAATGCTTAGGTAGTGCAAAGAGCATCCGGGCCGCCGCATTCTGGGCCCGTTGAAGTCTTTTGGTCACAGCTTTATTTACACCAAATAGTAGCCCATTACAGTAATCCAGGCGAGACTGCACGGTCGATTGGATGATCATCTGCCGGGTGAATGCTTCAAAAATTCCCAGAATGGGTTTCAGGCCACGCAGAAGGCCAAAACAGGTGCCAGCCACAGACTTAGCATGGCCTTCAAATGAGAGAGTGCTGTCCACCAGAAATCCTAAATTCTTAACCACGGTTTTCTGTTGGGGGGGACCCCAAAGCCGACGGCCACCATTGGTTGCTCCATGCGTGTTTGTCTCTGCCCACCAAGAGCACCTCGGACTTGGTGGAATTCAGTTGCAAGCAATTGCCCGCCATCCAATCTGAGATGGCCAAAAGATCGTCTTGAAATTTCTCCTGGTCCTGCTTGAGGTTGTTGGAGAATGTGAACACCACTTGGGTATCATCGGCATATGATACCATGACAATGTTCCGAGCTTTCGCCAAAAGGGCCAAAGGTCGAACATAAATATTAAATAAAGTGGGGCTGAGAGCAGAACCCTGTGGCACACCACAGCAGAGAGGATAGACACTAGAAGTGAAAGGAGGGGTAGAGACCTGGAACGACCGATCGGTCAGAAAGGACGCGAACCACTCCAGTGCTTTATCCTTGACCCCGATCTCCTCTAACCAATGTAACAAAATACTGTGGGAGACCGTGTAGAAGGCCGCGCTCAGGTCTAGCAAGATCAGTGCAGAGATCCTGCCTTCATCCGGACCGTAACTGCTCTGTAACCGCAAGTAGTGCAGATTCCGTACTATGTCTGGGCCTGAAACTGTTTTGAGACCTGTCTAAGACCGAATTTGCTTCCAGATACAGAGTTAAGGTAGTATTGACATGGGACTCCATGATTTTGGCAAGGTATGGAAGCAAAGATAGTGGGCGGAAATTCTCTGGTAGAGATACATCCAACGTTGTTTTTTTTAGTAGAGGAATAACTTTGGCATGTTTCCATGACTTCGGAATAACTGCTTCTGATAGGGACATATTGATCAGCTCCCGCCCCTCCAGCAGGAGGCAGTCACGGAATTTCCTCAATAGGTCTGGTTTAACAAGGTCATCCGGGGAGCCTGATTTTACCTTGGCCGACAAGACCTCCATGTCTTTTAGGGACATGAGAGGAAGATCCTGGAGGAAATACGGCGTAGCGACCCGAGAGGAGTTTGCCCGAAGTTCGGGGACAGCCTTCCCTGGATGGAATGTATATTAAATACGTTCCACTTTACTGATAGAAAAATTTAGCCAATGTCTCGCATTGAAGATTAGAGGATATGGTGCTGTTGGCAGCAGACGGGGGTTTTACCATTTCTTTCATGAGACCAAAAATGGTTTTAGTTGGGTTACTGCTCGTGGTAATCATATTAGCATAGAACATTGCCCTGGTCTTCCGGAACAATTCATGGTATGCATTGACTGCGTTCCTATATATAGTTTTTACTGCGGGATCATATGAGCTTCTCCAAGCCCGTTCTAAGATTTTACACTTTTTCTTTTCTGCAGTCAAAGACTCATCATACCATGCTTGGGTTAGAGTACGTTTGGCAGTGGACATTTTTGCTGGAAGGCAACAGTCTAAAGCTTTATTAACCCATCCCCTGAAGGCAGCGTTAGCTGCTTCTAAATCTGTAGTCCATTCTGGGCGGTGTGAGCTTAGGATATCTCTGAAGGTGGTTGGGTCTAGCTTGTGCCACGGACGCTTCATTATGGGTGGACGGGAGGATTGCAAAGGAGGACCATCTATGCACAGCCGCAGTGAGATGAGAGAATGATCCGCCCAGGACATAGGAAAGGGGGGTTGGCCTTCATCCCCCGTAAATTAGAAAATACTGGGTCAAGAAGGTGACCTGCTACATGTGTTGGTCCTGCCACTAGCTGCATTAGCTGGCAGGCGGCCATATCGCCCAGGATGTTGTTAATCTCCAGGGACTCCTGGCATTCCAGGTGTAGATTAAGATCCCCAATGATACTAAAATTAGCTGCTTCTAGTATCAGTGTGGGTGCAGTATTAGCTAAAGCCTCTTGAAAGGCTTTCGAGGGACCTGGTGGGCGATAAATAAGCAGCTCGGAAAAGGTAAAATTGCAAGTCAGTGTGATTTTAAAAAGAGCACTTTCGCAGTCGGGGATATTCTGCAGAGTAAGGTTGCATGAATATGTTGATTTAAATATAATAGCTAGCCCCCCCTCCTCCCGACTGTTCTATTCTGGGTGCATTGTGTAGCCCGCTGGTAGGGCCAAAGCCGGAATGGCCACCGAATCAGTGGTGAGCCACGTTTCTGTGAGAAATAAGATATCCGGTGTGGTATCTTGTAAGAAGTATAATATCTCTGCGTGATGTTTGACAAGGGACCTACAATTGAGGCTACATATGGTATAGTTTGCCCGTCCCAAAATCGGATCTAGCAGTCTGGAGCATGCACCCACCCCAAACCCACATGTGTTACACCGCATGGGGAGGGAGTCAGGGCGCCAGTTATGTTGACCGCAGTGGGCTTTGATTTGTTGAGCAAACAAGAATTCCCTTGAATAGACTTGCCTGCAAAACGGACCAGGACCAGGGATCGCGTTGGCGCCATCCCTGTTTTAAATACCGGCAGGGTGGCGCACAAGTAAGAGACTAGACCGTCTCCTTCCTAAGATGGCGGCCGTAGGGGGCCACCCGGAAGTGGGGGAGCAAAGATCGTAGTCCTCCCTCCACTCAATCAGCAAAATGCTGCGGTGGACCAGGGAGGGCAACAGAATGCAAAAGCTACAAGGTAATATTCTCCACACACCTACTCAAGTAGTGATTTCAGCCAAATACATCAGATAAAACATCAAATGAAAAACGGAAGTTAAAACCCGTATACAGTAATGTAGAGAGCCATCCGGGCTCTCTAGTACAATGTATCCACACACACACACGCACACACCCCTCGGGGCGGGCTCGACCCGAGGGGATAAAATAAACGGCCGGGGACCGCTCGGGGTCTTCCCGCCAAACTAGTAGCAATACCTGTCGGTGTCCCATAATTTGAGCGCTGCTGCGGCCCAGTACCCACATGGCCCCGCCGCGCCACATTGGCGACGAGGCCGGTCGCACTTTCACGCGTGCACCGCCTCTGGTCCCTCGTCCAGCTGGGAGCTCGTGAAACTCACCCCGACGCTCCGCTCCTGCCTCCGGACGACGAGCGACCTGCCTGGCCTCCCTGCGTCGCTGCAGGTGACTGCATTCCGGCGGCACTCGGCCCTGCCGGCGACCGCTGCTGCACACGGGAGCCAGCCCCAGGCCCTCGGCCGCTGCACCTCGCGCCCGCCCACATGCCTCCCCAGAGCAGCAGGAGCGTGTTCAGCCGGCGGCGCGAGCGGTGGCCGGACTCTCTGCCGCTGTACCTTGCGCCCGCCCACACGCCTCCCCACAGCAGCGGGAGCGTGTTCAGCCGGCGGCGCGAGTGGTATACAGACTCTCTGGCGCTGCACCTTGCGCCCGCCCACACCCTCCCCAGTACAGCGGGAGCGTGTTCAGCCGGCGGCGCTGCGGTGGCCGGAATCTCTGCCGGGGTGGCGTTGCAGGCCACCCTGCGCTCCCGCACCATCGAGGCCTCTGCCCTGCATTCACGTGCCAGGCCCAGGACCCCTCTACCTCGGCCCTAGTCACACGCTGCTGACCTGGGTGCTGCTGACAGACGCTCCGGCAGGGTTCTTGAGGAGTTGCGGGGAGCCACCACAGAAGGGGAAGGCACACTGGGTCAGCGCCTGTCAACCCGAGGTGTGGCGAGGGAGCAGTCCACCTTGCACACGCCAACAAGGCCAAAGGACCCATTCGCCGCACGTGGCCACGTGCTGGCGCGCGCACCCCCACAGAGTCTGCGTAACAAGTCGGCGCCACTGCGCCTGAATACCGGCGTGAGACGCCATGGGTGACCCGGCTCCAGCCGCTGCGCCACCCCCGGACCCAGTCACACGGCTGTCGCCCCGCTGCCGCCATTCAGCGAAGCCGCGGATCCCGCCACGGCGGCCCCTCGATGGAAGGCGTGGGTCGGTCGACTGACCCACTATTTTAAAGGCACCCGGGAGACCAATGGCACGGTAAAAAGGTCACTACTCATCTACTATGGAGGCCCAGAGATCTGACCTTTTCGAAACACTCCCCAAAACGGGCGATGATGATGACTACGAGGCAGCGGTCGCTGCCCTCAACAGGCACTTTGACCCCCAACTCCACCCCGACTTCGAGAAGTTCAAGTTTCGGAGGGCGTCGCAGATGGACTCGGAATCGGTCGACATGTTTTACGCACGGCTGCGCCAGCTGGCCAGCACATGCACCTTCACGGACCACCGGGAAGAGATACGGGACCAAATTATCTTGGGATGCCGTTCCAAACTCCTGAGGAAGCTGATCCTTCGTCAACCGGGTATCTCGCTGGACGAGATCCTTGTCCTGGCCCGCTCCCACGAGCTGTCGGACGTCCGAGCTGAGGAAATGGAGGCTGCTTTGCACACGCCAGTTGCCGCCTCACATGGGCCAAGGCACCCTCCGATCAAAGAAGAAAGGGTTGAGGCTATCCAAATGCGCCCCAACACAGCTCGTCAAGCCCCAAGACCACCGCCTGGAGGGCCGTGCGGATACTGTGGTGAAAACCACTCAGCGACAGCCGTCTGTGGGGCGAAGGGGAAGACATGCTCCCGCTGCGGGAAGCTCAATCACTACGCCAAGGTGTGCCGAGGCGGACGGTCCTGGCAGACTCCATCGAAGCCGAGGGGCATGTCGCAACGCATTCGCCAGGTCTCTCTCGACGATTCGCCGTCGATAAGGGAGGCTCAGCAGCAGGAACAATATCTTGCATCTGAGGACGATGATGACGAGGTGTTTGTGGTGTCATATGTCAGTAGGACGGATCGTCGCCGAAGGCCGCCTCCAATGTGTTCCGTCTCTGTGGAAGGCACGGCTGTGCAGGCCCTCATCGACACTGGCGCCTCTGTCAACGTGATGGACTCAGAGCAGTATGCCCGCCTGTCACCACGGCCCCCGCTTGCACCATCCAAGGCACGGATCTATACCTATGGAGGGACCGACCCGCTTCCTCTCCGAGGAGTCATCCAGGCCAAAGTCGCCAGCGGAAAGCACACTACGGAAACCAGGTTCCACATCACCGAGGGGAGAAAAGGGACACTGCTTAGCTGCCACACAGCTGAAGACCTGGGACTTGTCTTTTTTGCCAACCAGATCCATGACTCACACGCCGAAGCCATCTTGAAGGAATTCCCAGCTCTATTCACAGGACTAGGAAAGCTCAAGGGCAAGAAGTTCAAACTCCGCATTGACCCCTCTGTGAGACCGGTGGTCGCCCTCAGGCACCGGAGAGTGCCATTCAATCTTCGCCCGCAGGGTGTCCCCGCTGGTCGTGGCTCCCAAACCCAAACAGCCCGGAGCCATACGGCTGTGTGGACATGAGGCTACCGAACACAGCCATCAAAAGAGAGCGCCACATCACTCCTACAATGGACGACATAGTAGCAGACCAGAACGGCGCCAAATGGTTCTCTAAGTTGGACTTGAACGCCGGCTACCATCAGCTGGAACTTGAGCCCGAGAGCAGGTATATCACCACATTCTCGACACACGTTGGCCTCCGCAGGTACAAGCGGCTCAGTTTTGGGGTATTGTCGGCGGCCGAAGTCTTTCAAAACGCCATTAGAGAAGCACTGTCTGGGCTGCAAGGCGTGATCAACCTCAGTGATGACATAATGGTATTCTCGGACACGTTAGAAGCTCATCACAATCATCTCCGAGCCACCCTGAAGAGACTGGAGGAATGTGGCCTGACCCTTCACAAGTCCAAGTGCTCGTTTTACCAAGAAACCGTCGACTTCTTTGGGTATACCATCACCCGGGAGGGGCTCCTAGTGGATCCCAAGAAGGCCGCGGCCATTCGGGCAGCCAGCATGCCGAAGAACCCCACAGAAGTACGAAGCTTCCTCGGCATGGCCACCTATTGTGGCCGTTTCATTCCAAGCCTTGCTGCCATGTCGGAGCCACTCCGGGCTCTCACACGCAATGGTCACCCGTGGGAGTGGACCGGAGCCGCCAACAAAGCGTTCAATGACATCAAAGCAGGACTGCTGGACAAGACGGTAATGGCCTACTTCCATCCAAAGCGGCGCACGGAACTGATTGTTGACGCCAGCCCTGTGGGTCTGGGAGCGGTCCTCCTTCAAGAACACAGCCCTGAGGTTTGGAGGCCAGTAGCCTACGCAAGCAAAGCCCTCACCGACACGGAGACCAGATATGCCCAAATTGAGAGGGAGGCATTGGCCATTAAATGGGCTTGTCAACATTTTCACCTCTACCTGTGCGGCCAAGAGTTCCGTGTCGTGACCGACCACAAGCCTCTACTCCCGCTCTTCGCAGGCTCATCCAGACTGGCGCCCCCGAGAATTGAGCGATGGGCGGTGCAGCTGCAGGCGTATAATTTCAAGGTTGTGTACCGTCCCGGGGCCCACAACCCGGCTGACTACTTATCACGCCACCCGGAATCCACGTCGTCTCCAGATCCTTCAACGGATGCGGGCAGCGCAGAAGCATTCGTGAAAATGGTGTCGCAAGGGGCGTGCCCCACCGCCATGACGCTCGAGGAGATCGGCTGTGCAACCAAAGAAGACGAGACATTGTCCCGGGTGATAGCTGCACTGGAGAACAATGGATGGACACACTTCATGGATGGAGCCCGCCCGCTCCGAACCGAGATCAGCCATGCACGACAACAGCTCTGGCAAGTTCGCCACAAACTCAGTGTGGGAGAGCAAGGAGTTGTTCTACGAGGACACCTGATCGTGGTTCCAGAACGTTTGCAGAAGCGGATTCTCACGCTGGCACATGTTGGTCACCAGGGGATGGCCAAGACAAAGGCCAGGCTGCGAAATAAGGTTTGGTTCCCCGCAATGGACGCTATGGTGGAAGAGATGGTGAGACAGTGCCACGCTTGCACAATCACAGGGGGAGACCCAGCGCCAGCGATTACCGAAGAACCGAGCGAGGCCCCCTGGGCAAAAGTCAGCCTGGATTTCGGGAGCTTCCCGGATGGACGTCACATGCTCGTCATGGTTGACTCATTTTCGAAGTTCCCTATCGTGGAGGTGGTAACGTCAACAGCGTTCCCTCATGTGAAGAGAGTTCTAGACAAGACCTTTGCAATGATGGGGCTGCCCGAAGAGATCAAGTCCGACAACAGACCTCCGTTCCAGGGCCAGGAATTCCGGGAATATCTCGAGAGGAAGGCGATTCATCACCGGAAGATCACCCCGCTGTGGCCTCAAGCCAACGGGGAGGTGGAACGTCTGATGCGGACACTCAACCGAGCACTGCGCATCGCTGTGGACCAAGGAGAAGATGCCGCGACAGCTCTGGACCAAATCGTCGTTTTGTCCAATAATGCTCCGTGACAATGTGGATATTTTTCATGAAAAGGTAATCTATGAATTGAAAAAACTTTATTGTTCCACTATGAGGTCCCAAAAGAAGTATACAAAACAAGATCGTATCTATTCCCAACTGATTAAGAAACTACAAGGAGATGATAATATCATTATCAGACAGTCAGACAAGGGCGGCAACGTGGTCATGTGGCCACGTGACTTATATATGGATGAGGCGCTTTCTCAATTAAATGACAGGAACTGCTACAAGAGGAGTACCATACAAGCAGTCAAATGTGCATGGGGTGAATTCAACAACAAACTTTTGGCATGGAAATCTGCGGGTCTGCTAAGTGCACAAGAATTCAAATTTTTGAAAGTAGACTACCCCGTCATACCAGCTATTTATTTTATCCCCAAAATACACAAAAACATGCATAAACCTCCGGGGAGGCCCATCATATCGGCCCAGGGGAGTCAACTGGAGAATGCATCCAAATATGTGGATTTCTTCCTGCAGGAACATGTCATCCCATCATACATTCAGGACACGGGGGACTTCCTGCGCAAAATACAGAATGTAAACTGGGAAGATGATTGTGTACTCATAGCGCTTGATGTTACCTCGCTGTACACAAGTATACATAATTGTGATGGTATCAAAGCGGTTGAATTCTATCTGAACACTAGACCTATGCAATATTACGCACACAACAGGATGTTATTAGCCATGATTTCCATATGCCTAGAGAATAACTTTTTTCTCTTCCTCAATCAGATCTTTCAGCAGGTCAGGGGGGTTGCCATGGGGGCCTGCTTTTCTCCCAGTTATGCCTGTTTGCACATGGGCATGTGGGAGGAGCGGGTCCTCATGGCAAGACACAGTGAGACCCTTGTCAGTCATGTACTCTGCTGGCATAGATACATTGATGACTTGTTCTTGATTTGGAGGGGCAGTGAATGTGATGTGCGTGCATTTGTATCAGAACTTAACAATAACAACTTGAATCTGCAGTTCTCAGCTCAGATGAGCAAAGTCAGCATAGTCTTTCTTGATGTAGAGATATATGTTGAGAACAACAAGTTAGAAACCCGTCTCCACAGGAAGCCATCTGCAGGCAATACTGTGCTGCATGCCTCCAGTCATCATCCAGGCCATCTGATCAACAGCATCCCCTACGGGGAGATGTTGAGGATCAGAAGGATATGCAGCACAGACTATGATTGCAGGCAGGCACAGAGAGAAAGCAAGGAAAGGTTCTTGGCCAGGGGGTACCCAGAGGGAGTGGTTATGACGGCCATAGACAAGGCCAACAAATTACAGCGTTCAGCAGCATTAACACCCAAAGCCACCAAGGAGAATCATACTAATGAATCTATGTCACAGCCAACCAGGTTAGTGCTGACATTTAACCGCCAACACAAAACCCTCCGCAAAATCGTGAACAAAAACTGGCCACTGGTACTTAATGACCCAGTACTAGGTAGTTGTTTGACAGCTACTCCAAGTATTTCCTATAGGAAAGCCCGTTCCATGAGCAACGCTCTGGTAAAAAGCAGCCCCAAGGTTACTTTGACCAAAAATTGGCTTGGCAGCAGGACAGGCTTTTACAAGTGTTCCACTTGCAAAGCCTGTAAGTATGGCCTTAACACCAAGTCATACACTACTCCATTCAAACCAAAACCAGTTGCCATTACAAAATCCCTTAACTGCAAAACTGAATTTGCAGTATACGTGCTGGAGTGCCTGCGCTATGTGGGAAGTACTAAGCTGCAGGTCCACAAACGGATACTCCAGCACATGAGGGCCATAAACAACAAAGATGCCACTTATCCAGTGGCAAGACATTTCCAGGAACATCATGGCAGCAACGTACAACATTTGAAGTACTTTGCTGTGGACACTGTCTTGCCTCTTAGAAGGGGTGGCAACCGAGAACACCTCCTTAGGAAACTCGAAACTAAATACATCTTGGAGCTCAACTGCAAAACACCGTACGGTCTGAATATCAGTGAGGATTTTTTCACCTGCCTATGAATAACCCTGTTCTCACATCCAGTATCTTTTAGCTGGCATCAGTACCGCTTCACTGACATTACAATAAAAACTTTTTTTTATAATATCTTTTTAATACAATTTCACACCTTTGAATGACGGCAGTGATTCAGAGAGGGTTAGAGCACTTCTTTTATCTTCCAGCACTAGCACTTTTTTTATTTTTGGACGGTCATTCATGATCATTGGCCCACTGGGGCAGGATTCTAGAATCTAGGATTTTCAACTAACAGAGCATGTGTGCAATCTAGTTTTTAAGCATAACTGGGGCAAGCAAGAACAGATGTACTATTATGCAACTACGTGGTTTTATGACAGATTTTTTAGAAAGGTCTTGATTGCCTCTAATTAATAAGAAATTTTATATATTGATATATGATCTTTTTTATACACGGTGGTTTTAGTACTGTCTGTGTAACAATATCTTAACCAAATAATTTGTTTATTTATTCTTGTCATGCTTTTAAAATATTTTAAATATTTATGACTTCATGAATATTTATAATGTTGCTCACCTTGCACATATTTATTGTATTTCCCACAGTGGGGATTAATTCTGCAAATGCTCCGAGTCACTAGGTTCATCACTACCAAATGAATTGTACCTTCTATGTCTATGATGCATTTTCACGTGAGATTGTTTGCACTGTCACTTTAAAAATGAAAAAATGGTTCTGAAACGCGTCATGTGATCAAGGCCTTGGAGGAGGCTGAAACGCGTAATGGCGGAGGTGCGGGCATTCCTTGAATAAACCCGTTTTTTGCACTGAATCTGGGTCTGCCTTCTCGTCCTTGGAGAGGTTTCTGGTGGCGTGAAGTGTTGTGGATATATATATATTATAGTTTATAGGTAATACATTATAAATTCTATGTAATCCTGGAATAAATGAAGATATTCAAGGGGTCTAGCCTGCTCCTCAATCAAAGGATGATGTAAAACATACGAAATAGCAGTAGAATATAGATGATTTGTAACAGGAGACCATAGAGCTTCACTTTTCATAGCAAGTGAGAGAGTTGCAATATTAGCTCTATCAAGTCTAGGGTTATAACATATTCCATAGCACCAAGCTTGAAACAAAATGTTCTTTGAGTTCTTCCAGTTTTTGGCAATTTGTTGTAATGCAACTGCTAACATAAGATTAATTATTTTGACATCTATCATACAATAACTCCAGTCTTCTGATAAGCTGCCTCGGAACAGATTGGCATAGGAAAAAGAAACATTTGATTGAAATACAAAATTTGTCTTTTCCCAAACCTTAATCCAAAACTGGTGAGTATATTGACAGCTAAATATTAAGTGTTTGTAGTCTGCGTTATATTCATCACATGACCAGCGTGTGCTGGGTATCTCAGGAGTTATTTTAGACAAAATTTGAGGAGTTATAAGAAGTCTATTATATACAAAAAACAAGGATTGGTTAGTGTTTGCTGCTCTTGAAGATTTTTGAATCTTGCGCCAAATTTTATTCCACAGATTAACAGACCTACTAACATTGAGATTTTCTTCCCACTTCAGTTTCACCTGTGATTTTTGCCTCTCAGTATCAAAAGATTTAATAATTTTATATAGTGTGGATGCTGATGGCCTTGAAACAATTGTCAAAAAGCTGATAATTCCGATATCATGGCTACATTAATTGCTTGTAAGTTTAGCATATTTAGCAGATACAATTTGTGCTAATGTGTTAAATTTGTAATTAAATGAATTTGGAAACGGAAATATATGTTGTGCATCAGAGAAAGATAGTTCTGTATTGTCCTTAAATAATTAATGAACCTATATTAACCCTTTCTCTTCTATGGTTGCCAAAAAAATGTTCTATTTTTAATTTTAATAAGGTTATTATGCAAGATAGATGAATACAAAAATGATATCTATCATTGAGACATGGAAATAGTATGGGGTACATTAATCTGCATGTGTTTTTAAGGTTGGGTCACGACATACATGAGGGTCATTGGGAAAAAGATATAAATTCTTTAAATGAAAAAGGAGAAATAAAAAATTGTTCTATCTGAGCTCATAGAGGACAATCATTGTCAATGTTATCTAAGAGCCAATAAGTGGATTGTTATAAACAAAAAGCATTGTAATAACTTTGAAAATCTGAAAAGTTAACTCCACCATACTGTTTATCCTTTTTTAACTTCAGTAAGGACATATGTGGTTTCCCTTTATTCCACAAGAATGATGTGAGTAAGGAATTAATTTTCTTGAAGAAGTAAGTTGGTATATTTGTAGGAATTGTATATTTAGCAAATAAAACAACAGGAACCAACATAATTTTAAAAGAATTAAGACACTCCCACCAGGAAAGAAATAATAGGTTCCATCATTATTAATAAGTTTAGTATAGTAATAGTTTCTTCTAAGTTAATTTTGACCGTACCTTTCACAGAAGTAGAGCCCCAGAGCCCCAAATATTTAATTTTATGTGGGCTCCAATGAAAACCAGAAGATATAAAATCCTGTTTTAAACAAAATGTATTGAGAGGAAGTATCTCACATTTTTCAATTTTAAGTTTGGATCCTGAGACTAGGGAAAAATCGTTCACTTCACCAAGAAAAGCTGGAAGTGGCAAAGTTGGATTAGAAATGAATAGGAGTATGTCATCTGTATACACAGATAATTTGATTTGATATTCACCATAAATGAAACCTTGTATATCATTATTTTTCTTATTATAGATAAAAAAGGTTCAATGGCATATATAAATAATATAGGGGATAAAGGACACCCTTGTTTAACTCCCCTTTTTAACTTGAAAGGCGGGCAAATTAAACCATTAACAAAATATGGAAGCTTGTGGTGAGGGATACAAAATTGGGATTAAACTAATAATTTTGGCACTAAAGCGAAACCAATTCAAGACCTGAAAAATAAAAGGCCAATTCATATGATCAAATGCTTTTTCAGGCATCAAGTGGATTTGCTGCTAAAGAAGACCCAAGTGGATTTGCTTAAAATAATAAAAAATGCACAATGTTGGCAAAAACCAATAAAGTATGTTCTTAAAAAAATAACCTTGTATTATCAGAGGTAAATCTACCTTTAACAAAACCAGATTGTTCTTGTTTCAACAGATCTGGACGGAGTGGATCTAAATGCAAAGCAACATTTTTGCAAAGATCTAATATTCAATATTAACCAGGGATATTGGTCTATAATTCTTTTAGATTCCAGGATCACTGTCTCCTTTAGGGATCAAACCAATCAGTACATCTTGAAAGGTACCCTGAGCTGCGTCTGTTTTAGAAAAGTAATTAAACAAATCATGTAAGTTTGAGATTAAAATGTGAGAAAAAACTGAATAAAATTACATTGAAAACCCATCTGGACCTGGTGCTTTGCCTTTTTAATTAAATGAAGTACTTCAGTAATCTGTTCACAAGAAATATCCATTTTCAGTTAATGAAAATTGATATCCTTTCCAGTGTTTGGTTGTATGGAGGCAAGATATTCAACAATTCGCCTATGTTGAGGTATACGTCCAGGAGTGTTTAAAGTATTATAAAATTGGGCAAATTCATTTAGAATATCATCATCCTTAAATATAGGGTGTATTCTTTAAAATACATTCCACCTCAGTTCTTTCTTTTTTAATTTTGAGATAGTTTGCCAAACGTTTTCCAGCTTTATTCTGTCACCATAATATTTTGTACTCTACCTAAGAAGATAAGAAGTGTTTGTGGAAATTTTATTGAATTGGAATTTTACTTTTATAATTTCATCTAAGCATGGTTTGGATTTAAATGAATATTAATGATGTTCTAATTGTTTTATATTATGTATATTATACAATTCTCTATTTCTCATTCTCCTTTTATTTGACACATAGATGATTATGAAATCCCTAGCTGCCGCCTTGAAGGAGTCCCAAACCACTTGCATAGAAACATCACTAGTAGAGTTAAGATTGTCGAATTCAATAGAAAATGTCTGAAAGGAGTGTGTAAAGGATCCATCCATTAAAAGAGCATTGTTAAATCTCCATCGTCTTTTTGCATTCGGAGCACATAAGGAATCAAGATCAATACCGATAGGAGCATGATCCGATATGCGAATCGTGCCAATCTCAGCACTGATTAAGGTTTGTGGCATATGTTCTGATACAAATATATGATCTGTTCTAGACTGGGAATGATGAACAGGAGAGAAAAAGGTGTACTCCCTTAAAGTAGGATTACACAAACTCCATGCATCAATCAATATGTGACCTCTGAGGTATTGTATTGACAAGTTGTGTATGCATTTTACTTGGGATAAAGGTACATTTAAAATTCCTGTTAAGAAAAGGATCAGATAGCTGATTACAGTCTCCACCAAGTATTACATTGTCATCAGAATATTCTATTAGCTTTTGAGACATTTTGCACCAAAGGAATTGCCAATTTGAGTTGGACCATATACATGGGAAATAGTTAAACCAACATAAGTAACTTAACAGCCACCCATCTTCCCTCATCATCAATCTCTTGAGATTTAAGTTGGATATCATGATGTTTATCACATAGAATGATCACTCAGTTTCTTTTTCCCGGACCTGGAGAGGAAAAAACATTGCCCACCCAGCACTTTTTAACCTTCAGTATTTCTTTTTCAATAAGATTGGTCTCCTGCACTAATGCTATGTTTGCTTTAAGATTGGCAAGATGAGCTAAAACTCTTTATCTTTTAATCGGAGAGCTTAATCCCTTGCATTCCATGAAACTACTCTAAGTACCATGCTGAAACAATATGTTAAAGCCTTGAAGGCTACACTTCAAAGAATTGATAATGAGCAAACATAAACATAAATACATATTCATCATAAATTCATGATATTGATAAAAAAAGCAAAATAGAATTAGATTAAAGGTAAAAAGGAGAGCTTGGGAAAATAGATGAGAAAGGAATATAGAAAAGAAAAGAGAATAAAAGATAAAGAGAGGTGGTAAACGCAAGAAGAAAAGGCACATATCTACAAACAAAACAAAAAGTTGAGGGTGGTGAGGTCACACGATGAAGACGACACGCTTGCACTCCAAGATGGATCAGGATGTGACCATGTATGA
This sequence comes from Calotriton arnoldi, assembly GCA_963921515.1. Classification (NCBI taxonomy): domain Eukaryota; kingdom Metazoa; phylum Chordata; class Amphibia; order Caudata; family Salamandridae; genus Calotriton; species Calotriton arnoldi. The sequence continues at coordinate 1,161,885 of CAWUFW010005044.1, read as the reverse complement.
CAGAATATAAAGGCATAGTGACAAAGGTTGAGACTGAAATAACCTGCAAGAATAAAGGAGAAAACAAACATTTGCCGCCCCCCCAGCGCCTTGAGACCCTCACGGGTGAGTAGCGCGCTATATAAAACCCTGATTGATTGACATGTGTGTGACAAGAATACATCCAACTATCAGTAAATAGCTTTCAGTCAGTGAGAAACTTTAGAAGTATCCATGTCTTCTCTTTTACTGTCATCCAAAAATGTCCTCAGTTTGGAAGGATCTTCATATTTGTCTTGTTTTCATATGTAACTTTGAAAAGGCATGGATGAAAAAGACCAAATCCGGAATTAAGAGCTGTGAGTTTTGGTCACATTTCTAAGAATTGCTTTCTTCTGTCTGTAGTGGCATTAGCAATATCTTGAGAAAAATATAAGTTATAACCAGACCATGAAACTTGTTTCTTTGCCTTTGCAGCCATACTGACCTTGGGTAAGTCAGTATATTCGAGAAAAAGGTTAATAACACCTCTGGACCTGTTAGATGGAGAAACAAAATTTGGTTCATGCCCCAATCTATGTGCTCTTTAAATATTTAAAGAAACTGATGATGACAAGTCTAAAACCTTAGGTATAACGGTTTGAAAAAACTGAGTAGGGTTACTCCCTTCTGATCCTTCTGGCAGGCCATACATTTAAAGATTCTCCAAATCCTCCGCTTGTTTTTGAAGAAGAGATATTTCTGACTGCATTTTGTTGATCTTTGTATTAGAGTCCTCTAGGTTGCTCACCCTTTGTTCAAAGTCAGTCAGTCTTTTTTCCAAGTGAGTCTATTTGTCATCGAGTGTTTGTAATCGCTTATTAGGATCTTCAATATATGGTCACAAAGTTCTGATCTCTTTTAGAACTAATTCCCTTTATATGAATGAAGGTGATTTGACTGGTGAAGGAGGATCATTTTTAGGTCGCTTCTGTGTAGAGCCGGTAGGGTTTAATGACATTTTAGGTATAAGGGAGCTGGAAATGTTTGCTGCTAGAGCCAATTTGAATTTTGGTAACAAGGAAGGGGCATTTGCATTTTGCTTGACACTATGGGGTTCTTCTATACTTTCAGGAGAACATCCTTCCGAGTTCAAAGTATTTCCTGAAGATTGAGAGGAACAAGTAGTGTTAGTTAATTTTAATTTTCTCATTTTGCTCATGCAGAAAACTGTTGGTAAACATCTAGGAATCTCAAGAAGCACTGGCTGCTAATGACGATATGTCAGATAGAACTAAAGTAATTTGAAAGTAATTCCTAGAAACATATTGGTATTAACAGCTCTCACTGAGCCTGCACCATCCATATGAATAAAGGTGTTCGTGAGTAAGCAAAAATGAAAGAGTATAATCCCTCACACAAAGGATGACTGAAGTGATAGCTGAAAATAAAAAGAGCATTTGGTATTTGTAATTATCTAAACTTGCTGTAGCAACAGGCAAATAAGATGAAAAAACATGATGCTTAACAAAATAGATCTTTAATTTTGGGACATTTTACTTACGTACACACAAATAAGATGCCATGTTGCCAGCCAAAATGCAAAAATAAATTGCCACATTGCCAGCCAAAAACGCAAAGGACTATAACAAATATGTGAAGTGCGACCACTTTTTAAAGGCAACAGGACACTCCAGGAGCTGACTATTATGTTATGTTATGTTATGTTATATAGGTTTGTAAAGCGCGCTGTTACCCAAGGGTGTCCTGGCGCTGAGCATTGCATGCCTAAGGTAATAGGTACATGAAAAAACCTCCCTCCCAGAGCCAGGCTGAGACTAAGCTGAAAACAACCAGGTTTTCAAACCCTTCCTAAATGAAAGGAAATCAGTGCCAGTCCTTAGATATAGTGGCAGACCGTTCCAGGCATTGGTGGCTCTAAGGACAAAACTCTTCCCACCCCAGTTAGCCTTTCTCATTCTAGGAACGATTGCCAGCTTTGCTTCCATTGAGCGCAATGTTCTCCCTGGAACGTACCATTGGATGCGCTTTTGTAAGTCTTCCGGGCCCGAACCCGTCAGGGACTTAAAGACTGTGCAGAGAGCCTTGAATTGGACTCGCTGTAAAATCGGGAGCCAGTGAAGGTGGCGTAGGTCATTTCTGACCGACATAAACCTAGGAGTCCCTGTCAGCAATCTAGCTGCCGCGTTCTGCACCATCTGCAATCTATTAAGATGTTTTTTATTAATGGTCAGGTATAGGCCATTACAGTAGTCTAGTCGGGACAGAATGAGGGCAGAGACGACTGTTCTAAAACTGTCTTCTGTGAGGAAAGGTTTTATTTTCCTTAAGGTCCTCAGGATAAAGAAACTAGTCGACACCACCCCGCTAACCTGGTCCCCAAATGTGAGGGTGTTGTCCATAGTCACACCCAAATTCTTGACTTTCCGAGAGGGGGTTGGGGGAGGCCCATAGTGCTAGGCCACCATGCTGGAGTCCAGGGGTTCGGGTTGTTCCCAAAGATAATCACCTCTGTTTTGCCTGCATTCAACTTCAGGCAATTAGCAGACATCCAGCCAGTTATTGCTAGCATACAGTCATGGCAGCTAGGGGCCTTTTCTGCTTCCTTCCCTCTCTGCAGAGACACTACGATTTGGGTGTCATCAGCATACGAGGTTAGGAGTAGCCCGAAAGATCTTATAAGGGCAGCCAGCGGTCTCACATAAATGTTAAAAAGCGTCGGACTAAGGGACGATCCCTGTGGAACTCCACAGGGTATGGAGAAAGGTTTCGATCTATCCCCACCTAGTTCTACCGTTTGTGTTCTGTCGGCCAAAAATGATTTTAGTAGGTTCCAGGCCGTGCCCTGGACCCCAGCCTCCGATAGACGGCCCATCAGTAATTCATGATGGACCGTATCGAAGGCTGCCGACAGATCCAACATGATCAAAATGGCGGAGCCTCCTTGGTTCACAACCTCACGCACCTCCTCCGTTGCCTTGATCAGCGCTGATTCCGTGCTGTGTCCTGCGCGGAAACCGTATTGAGAGGGATCCAGCAAGTTATTTTCCTCGATGAACAGACTCAATTGCATGTTCATAGCCTTCTCAAGTATTTTAGCCGGTAGGGGGAGACGGGAGATGGGACGGTAGCTACTTGGATCACTGGGATCTAGGTTGGGTTTCTTAATTAGTGGCAGAATTGAAGTTGTTTTCCATGCCGTAGGGTAGTGCCCTTCCCTCATTATGAGATTCAATAGGGGGTTAAAGTGTTGGAAATAATTTCCGGGGAGATTTTGATTACTGCAGCTGGACAGGGATCCAAGGGGAACCTGATCTGCACCCCATCAGCAGACTGGTAACCTCTTTGTTCCCTAAAGGGGAGAATCTATTAAACCTAGGAGAATTGTTGATTCCCATTTTCCCAGCTGCCAAATCACTGGCCTCCCCTTGTAGATTGCTGAAAGAGGAAAAGATGACCTCAACCTTATTCAGGAAGAAAGAGGCTAGGATATCACAAAAATCTGGACTACAATGAGTAATCGGTTTAAGGGGGTTCGTAAGAGTGGTGACTGTTCTGAAGAGTTCCTTCGCAGAGGACTTGGCACCGGTGATCTGTTCTGAGAAGTAGGCCTTTTTTGCTTCCTGGAGTGATTTTTGTATATTGTAAGGCTGGATTTATAATCTTCCTTATTGGTCAGATTATACCCTTTTCTCCAGAGCCGCTCTAGTCTCTTACAGTCAGATTTATGCTTCTGTAGGTTCTGAGTAAACCAGGGGGCCGAAGGGAGCCCACGTCTGGGGGTACACCTTTTAACCGGAGCCAGTCTGTGGCAGGCGGCATTAATCCAGTTCGTGTAGGCTGCTGTGGCATCCTCTATATTATTAGAAATAATAGGGACCGAATCTGTCAGGGTTTTATCAAAGCTGCACCTATCAATGTTCTTCCAAGCCCGTGTAAGTATTTTTTCCCTAGGCTTGGGTTTAGGGGTTTTGAGGGGGGATGAAATGACCGAAAAAATAATGGCTGAATGGTCTGTCCAAGGAAGTACCAAAATGTCCAGGACAGAGAGGCTGGGGGAATTGGAAAAGATTCCATCAAGCAAATGACCCGCTTCATGAGTCGGACCATCAACCCTCTGCGTAAGGTCCCCGCCCGACTTAATTTCCATCAGTCTTACGGTGTCTGTATCGATGGGGTCCTCCATATGGAAGTTGAAGTCCCCCAGAATTGTGAAAGCATTGGCACAGAACCCCTCCTCCAGCAATGAGCCGATGGAGTCCAGAAAACCACCTCTGGGGCCAGGGGGCCGGTAAATAAGCATAGCCTTCAGCGTATCTTGGGGCGCAATTCTCACGCTGACTAACAGTGCCTCACAAGTTGTATTGGAAGCTATCTCAAAAGAGGGCTCAAGGCTTTTATGGTAGATAACTGCCAACCCCCTCCTCTCCTTAGTGGTCTGTCCAAAGTATGGCAGAGAAAGTCAGGGATAGAGGCCTTTACAATATCGGGTCCTGAGGCACTATCTGTCCAGGTCTCAGTAATAAAAGCCATCTTAATATTATGTTCTTCTATAAACAGTGCGCATTCCACGCTATGTTTAACCAAGGATCGAGCGTTTAAGAGGAGACATTTGAGTTCAGGCCTACCCAACTGCTTCCAAGATCCTATTTTACTATTAGAGATGACTTTACAGGGAGCCCCAAAATATGGGGTAGTGAGCAATGGCAGTTTGGACAGTATTTTGCCGATGCCGACGATTTAGCTGAGGGCAAAATTCTTGGGCAGCACGCAGCACCGCCAAGAGGGTCCAATCTCATAAGTGTATCCCTAGAATATATTTGGCCACCTTGCATCGGAATCCCAGGGGACCTGGCCCTGAGCCCGGGCCGAGCGCGGACGGGCGCAGACGGGCTTGCCTTAGGCGCGCCTTCGGCGCGCCAGCGGCGCGCCCGCTGCGCGCGTCCGCTGCGCGGTCGCGTCAGCATGCGTGTTTTATGGCGGCCCTGATAGCAACTAGCCCGCTAACCTCCCAATGGCCGTCGCTCACCACCCCCAGCCCCGGCCTCGATGCCGGTCGGCGTAAGGCGGTTTCCGTGAGGGAGCAAATTGGGATTAGACTGAGTAGCCAATCTGTCAGGTAGGATTAGTCAGGGATTAGTGCCAAAAACAGTATAAAAAGTGCAAATATGCAACAGTTTAAAACGTACCAGGTTAAAAGATCAGGTTAAAAGATGCTAAAAAACTATTTCTTAGCGTCCAGCACACACAGCCTCAGACTCACGCTCGCGCTCCTGGAGGGTATTGAACACAACCCTTCCCAGGCATACATATTAAATTGCATTCCTTTCTTTCCTGGTTGGTTTTTCAGTATGCAGTCATTACAATTTGTATTTCATTTGAAGCTAGAGATGTGGCTTCCTCTGCTGGAGATTTATGGCCTGCCGGTGACATTTAGTCCACAGCTTGTGAAGATTACAATCTTTTCTCTCTAGCTGTGTTTGCCTTTTAATTAGACACTGTAAGCAGTGCTGAGTTTCCTGAAGAGACAGCTGGTTGCTTCATGCAAAAGGCCTTTCACATAGCAGCACTAAAAAAAAGTTTCAGTTTCGGAATTAAAAAAAGGGATGACTCACACCTTGTTATCTTCTAGTTTTGGTATATAGAAGATAAATTCACTACTGTCATTGTCAATTTTATTCCCAGCCCTCAGGGAGCTGAATCAGCAGGCAGCCTTCTGCTCTCTATGTCAAGCCACGCCCCTCTGAAACTTGCCTTTGACAATAGTTCAATGAGTTTGTGCACCTACAGTCTAGATCCCTAAATACCAAAAAAACTAACATTAACAGATTAACCTATAATAAACCAAAGATTAACAGCATGGATGAACGACTGATGCATTTACATAGCATCTGAAGCTTAATGGTGAGAAGACAGAGGTGCTGTTCTTTGGAATACAAGACTCTATGTGGAACAATAATTGGTGGCCTTATATGCTGGGTATCTTACCAGCTCTTACCAGCACCAACAGACATGGCCAAGAATCTAGGGGTGATTCTGGATAGCGAGCTCTCACTGGACCGGCAGGATAATCGCAAAACGATAACCTGTTTCTGGATCATCAGAATGTTGAAGAAAATCTTTCTACTCATCCCACTTCCGGCAAGTAGCCTTGGCGCTGGTCTCCTCAAGTATTGACTATTGTAATGCGCTTTACCTAAAGACCTACAATAACATTCAAGCCAAACTGCAATTAGTGAAGAATGTGCTGGCTAGGCTCACCCTGGATATTCTGAAACGGCAGTCGGTGCCCAAGGGACTAAGGGGCACATGCATCAAGCTAATTTGTGATCGCAAACAGTGCGAATCGCAAAAACCAGCTGTTTGTGGTCACAAAATAGCACTATGTAATGCATCATTGAAAATCGCAAATTGTGATGCAAATTCGCTAAATTTGCAATTCTCAATTTTGCGAACATGAAATAGCGATTCCTTATTTGGGAATTTGCAAATAAGGATTCACAAACCAATGCATCAAACATTCGCAATTTGCGATTAGGGCTAGAATTAGCTATTTAGCACACGCAAAATAGCACCAATTCACATTAGGTGTTAACCTACTGAAAACTATTTAAACAGGCCCAGAATGCCTCAGAATGTTTCACAATGTCTGCGCTGTACGTTATGGCAAGGAGGATTACCGTGTTGGGGCAGACAGAGGAAGAGATTATTGAGAAATATAGGTTGAATTCATCAATGATCTATGATCTGATAGCTGAATTAGATCCACTATTGCAGCGTCAGACTCGCAGAACACATGCCATCCCCACCCATGTGCAGGTCCTATGCTCACTGCACCTCCCAGCCTCAGGTAGCTTCCAGGGGGTAATTCCTGGATTGGGCCAAATGATGCTTACTGTAAAAGCATGGTTGGTGGGGCCCTGATCTCTTTTGAGTCTAGGGTTTACACTGCTATAATTGTTTTATACTGCAGTTAATATGGCCCTTTAGAGTTTATTGTATATACTGCATATAATTGTATGATAACTACCACCCCAGCCTACTGCTTGATTCCTGATTGCGACTCGACATTTCTACCATTCAACCATGCGCCCGCCTAACCCCTCCCGGAACTCTAATCTCGTGCGTTACGGACCCAACTCCTGGTCCATTAACTACCCACACAAAATGACCAGTAATGCAAAAAAGAACTTCAAGCACAGTACTCTAAAACAACACCCGGAAACACTCATTGTAGATAACTACCACACAGCGACCACCGGCAACACGAAAACTAACTTCATTTTTTACACTAATCGCCCGACTAAATGGAAAAACACCTTCTCTCTTCACCTTCAAGTCGCCAAGTCAGTAATCATTCCCTATGGTGAAAAAATCTCCACTACCATATCCCCGACCTTCAAAGGGGAACTCACCATTTCCATCTACAGAACTGGAACCATTCTCATACAGGCCACCGACCCGCACCTCACCACTTTTGACCGCCACTTCCCCACACTTCTCTCCTCGTTAACTCAACTGAGCCATCAAACCCTATCTCCCCTATCCCCCACCACCCTCACTAATAACGTGGAACTGATCCAATCTCCCTGCCCTGAAGAACCTCTCTCCAACTCATGGACATCCACCATCACTCACTACAATCACACTACCCCTATCATTACTCTCCGTCGCCAAACACCCACCATTATTACATCAACTGATCACACCAGGAACAACAAACTCACAATTAACAAACTCCACAAGGCCGATCTCGATCTTGACAGCTCGGACTCTAACCTCAGCCCTCCCACGACTGAAATCCCCACAGGCACTCCCCTCTCGACCCCTGATAATCTGAACCCTCCCGCACAATCTACCCCTTCCTCCAACACAGACCCTGTTCCCCCGACCCTTACTTCCCCCTTGTCCAACGTCATCTCCAATCCAGCGGTCACTCTCCCCCCTACGACCACTGCACACTCCCCTTCCGATGTCCCACATCCACAGGCACAACCTCTCTCCACCGCTTACCTCACTGACAACCCCCGTGACATCCCCATGTTCAACGTCTTCACCAATCCAGCAGACACTTTCCCCCCTATTATCACTGCCCACTCCCCTTCCGCCGCCGCACACCCACATACACAACCTGCCTCCACCGCTAATCTCATTGACATTCCCCGGAACTCTGACTTCCTACCTAGAACTTCTCTCCCTCCTCACTTGGACAGTAGACCCACTACTCCTTCTCTGAACTCCTTGAATGGGAACATTACTAATCCGGCTCCCCGCGTCCAACCTCTCCCCTCTCCTAATCCCACTGATTCTGTCCAATCTCTCCCCTCTCCTAATCCCACTGATTCCGTCCAATCCCTGACCCCTGGTCACTCTCCCTCCATAGACCCAAGTCATTCTCGGCCCCTGCCAAAAACCTTAAACTTTTTCAGCTCAATAACACAGCAACTGAACAGAATGGAGCGGAAAATTAACTCCCTTGCTGCCGATTTCCTATACTTACAAGAAGACCTTCTCAACAGGACCAAGCCACCGTGCTCCCTCTCCCCGGGTAGATTTGCTCCTACCCCCCTCAATACCTCTCCCATGGCCCCACAGAGCACCCCTCGTCCCTCCAGTCCGTCAGCGAGTCAGGCACTTCGACCCAACCGGGATCGCCAACCCTTTTTGGTACCGAAACCTGATGAGATCAACGACTCTTACCTCGCTGTGAGCCTGAAGTCAGCCCCTCTCCCCATACCTGTTATTATTGGCACTAACAGAATCCCTAAAACTGTCCACTCGCCTAGACCTCCTGCTCAATACTCCTCTATCCACCTAACTCCCCCATCATTGAGGCTCCCCGCCCTCTCTCTTGCATGCTCCTAAACTGCAGATCAGCAGTACAACACGCCACAGACATTGCTGAAGCTCTACTCGCTGAAGAAATTGACATCGCTTTCCTCACAGAATCCTGGCTCAATGTCCACTCCTCCCCCATTCTTGACATTCTCACCCCTCCAGGGTACAACATCATCAGACAAGACAGGCCGATCAAAACTGGGGGGGGACTAGCCATCATTCACAAAGCTGGTATACAGATTACCAAACTTAAACCTGCAGAATACCTATCGTTTGAATACCTGGGTGTCGAACTCACTGCCAAGGGCACCTCACCCATCAAATTCCACACCATCTACCATCCTCCTGGAGAGCGTACCCTTTTCCCCGAAGAACTAACAGACCTAATAACACGTTTCTCCATGACAGACACAAAAGACGTGTTCCTGGGTGACCTCAATATCCACTGGAACGACCCAGAAGACTCCACTGTCCAGAACCTATCCAACCTACTTGAGATATGCAACCTCAAACAACTCTGCAATAAACCAACTCACATCAAAGGTGCAACACTGGATGCTATCATTACCAACAATGAACTGGTCTCTCTGAGAGCGATTTCTCCCATTAACTGGTCCGACCACCACCTCATTCTGTTCAAGATTGACGCACTTGTCAGCCACCAACCTATTCGTGATGACAGACCTAAACACTGGACCAGAAACATCAAAGAAGTCCCTTTACCCGAACTTGAATCCATGATTCATGCCCATCTACAACTCCAACCTTCATCATGGAAGGCCGATGACCGCACTACACACTTTAACGCAAAAATGACAGAGGTTTTAGACCAAGTAGCCCCACTCAAACTCAAACAAATGAGGCGAACCAAATCTAAACCCTGGTTCAACGTGGATCTGAATAACGAAAGGCGTCAACTCAGACAAACGGAAAGGTCTTGGAGACTAAACCCCTCGACCTTGCACCTAGCACAACTTAGATCTGCTCGGCAGGCATACAAAAAACACATTTTCAGTGAAAAGGCGTCTTTCTTCCGCAGCCAACTAGATCTGGCGAAAAACAGACCGAGAGAACTCTTCAACATTGTCAAAAGCCAAACAAACTGCACTCCCTCTCAAGAAATCAAAGCCACCAAAGAGCGATGTGAAGAAATTGCCACCTTCTTAACTAATAAAGTCTCAAAAATTGATCAATCCTTCATCCAATCAGACCAATCAGAAAGAGTTCTTACCAAGGACAATCAGGTCTGCCTCCAGCTAAAAATCAATGCGCATTGGTCTGACTTTCAGCTAATGTCGGAAAACGAGGTCTTCAGTATAATTTCTAACCTAAAACCTTCCTCCCACACTATGGACCCCCTCCCATCCACAATTATAAAAGAACTCAACCACACCATTTCCTCTTTCTGGACAAAAATCATCAACGCCTCTCTCACTTCAGGCTGTGTCCCAGACTCCCTTCAACTAGGACAAATCACACCCATTCTCAAGAAACCAGGGCCGACCCTAATGATCTTAACAACCTCAGACCTATCTCCAACCTCCCGTTCCTTGCAAAAACATTGGAGAAATGCGTTCTCCACCAACTCAACAAACACATTGATGAGTTCAACCTCCTCGACACCTTTCAATCAGGATTCAGGAAAGGCTGTAGCACTGAAACAGCTATGCTCAACATCTCTGACGATATTCACAAGGCTTTAGATGAAGGTGATGCCTGCCTACTCATCCTTATTGACCTAACTGCGGCATTCGACACAGTAAATCATCCAGCTCTTCTGGAGACCTTGTCGAAGCGCTCCGGCATTAATGGCACAGTACTAAAATGGTTCACCTCCTTCCTTCAACACCGCTCGCAACAAATTAAAATCAACTCCTGTCTCTCGAAGCCAACAAAAGTCACACTAGGGGTTCCGCAAGGCTCGATCCTCTCCCCGTCCCTCTTCAATCTCTTCATGGAGCCCCTCACAATCATCTTGAAAAAAGCTGGAGTGAATTACCACCTTTACGCTGATGACACCCAAATCTATTTCAAAATCAAGTCTCCCAGCGACATCCGACACCTCAATGTCACTCTAACCGAGATCCAAACTTGGTCCAACGCTAACCACTTAAAGCTCAACCCAGATAAAACGGAACTAATCCTATTCTCTCCAAAAAGCAACCATCGACCAATCCAAGAGTGGCTCAAGAATCTGGTTGCCCTAAACTGCCTCCTCGTCCTATCCGACTCAGTTAAGTCTCTAGGCATCACCCTTGACAAGAACTTATCAATGGAGGCCCACATCAAAAACTCTGCAAAAAGTGCTCTTTTCTCACTAAAACACCTCAAGAAATTGAAACCTTTTCTTCCCCATGATGACCTCAAGACAGTAGTTCAATCCCTAGTTCTCTCTAAAATCGACCACGGGAACGCCATCCTAACAGGGACTCCAAAAGCTCACCTAGCCCCACTAAGGGCAGTGCTGAACATGGCCGCTCGTCTCATATCTGGAGTAAAAAGATTTGAACACATCACTCCAGCTCTCAACTCCCTCAACTGGCTTCCCATGGTAGGGAGGTGTATTTACAAGCTGGCATGCATCACACACAAAACCCTTCACTCTCCGGCCCCCAACTACCTGAACAACAAACTGGTAAGAGCAGGTCAATCCAGAACGCTGAGAAGCTCCAACTCACTCCTTCTTATCCCTCCGAAACTGAAAAAGAAAACCACCCAAAACCGATCGTTTTCTGGCAACGCTCCCAGGATGTGGAACGCTCTCCCTAGAGTCCTCAGATGCAACCCCTCCTTCTCCTGTTTCAAAAGGGACCTGAAACTCCATCTCCTTAACAAATACTTTCCTGAACAACGTCAACTAACCTAGACTTCAATATCCGAGTTGACTCCTCTCTCTCTTGACATTCAAGGATAGTTGGTGACCGGACTGTGTTAACCACCTTCGTTTGTTCTCTCTCCCTCCGCTGCACTGTTTACCTATTTTTCATGATGTATTTTTCTTTATCTCTGTTTTGCTTCGTTACTGCCTTCCTACTATGTAATGCAATTTCCTTCTGTTTATAGTGTGTATGTAAAGCGCTCTGATACCTACGGGTCAAGCTAGCGCTCTATAAAACTTTTTAAATAAATAAAATAAAAATAGATGCAGCAGGAGGGGTTTCCCAAAGTGCACTATCGCGTTTCTTTAACTCATTCCTGGACGCCATGTTGCTGAGGATGCACCACCACATAAGATTTCCCTCTGCCCCACTGGAATTGCAGGAAACAAAATTGGACTTTTATCAGATAGCCCACATCCCCCATGTAATTGGCTGCATTGATGGGATGCATGTAGCAATATGTCCCCCCTCAGTGAATGAGTACATTTACAGGAATAGGAAGTCATATCATTTGCTGAATATACAGGTCATAGGCAATGCAAAGCACATCATCACAGACATAGTGACAAGATTCCTAGGTAGTACGCATGATTCCTACATCTTCAGACACAGTGGCATACACACACGTCTCCTTGGGGGTGAATTTGGCGAAGGATACCTGCTTGGTAAACACATGTCACTCTCTTATGCTGATTCTCTGGTCATTGTGAGACATAGCAGTGACTAATCTATTGCCTTTTACCCCATAGGTGATAGCGCATATGCTGTGCAATCATTCTTCTTTACACCATACCTGAATCCAAGTACACCAAGTGAACTGTGGTTTAATGCAGCGCACAGGTCAACGCGCAATGTGGTTAAGAGGACCTTTGGCCTACTGAAAAGTCGCTTCCGCTGCCTACATAAAACCGGCGGAGCATTGCAGTACAGGCCAGACACTTGCTGTAAAATGCCACTTGTGCCATGTTGCATAACATAGCAACTGCTAGAGGTGTATCCCTGGAAATATCGGATAGTGAACCTGACGAAGACGAGGAGACATCACAACCGCAGGAAGCGCATAGAGTGCAGCAGAAGGAAGACAGCGACGTGCTGAAATAATGCAGAATTATTTCTGAGGTGTGTAATGATAAACCAGACACTACATTGTCTCTTTGCCATTTAGTTTAATTTTAAAATTAAAGTCTTCCATTTGTGTTAATGCACACATGCCAAGAAGAAAAAGTCCAATGAGTAAATTTGAACGCAACTTGAAAACTTTGCCATGGTACTTCTACATCAGTCCAGACAAATCTAGATAATGGTTACATCACCAAAAGAAAATCCTGTGTACATGTCCACACTATTTTCGGCGTCCACGCACTCCCATTGCCCATTCTGGGTGCTCTGACACATGCCTGTTTGAGCACTCTGAGGCAGGAGTATTCCGTGTGCTGCGCCTCCTGCATTCCATCACAGGTGCTATGCTGCTACTGCGGCTGGATGCATCTTCACTATCCCCTCCACCCATGACACTACTGGCAGCAACAGAATTATTTTGCATTTGCTCCACTGCATTGGTGACCTGTCTCAGTCCCCTGGCCACATCACCACAGCAATGTGTCATTTCCAACTGCATGCCTATAGCACGTCGGGATAGTTGTGCAGTTGTTGTGCTTGATGGCCCTCGTGTACCCATCCAAGCGTCCAAGAAATTGATAGTGTATTTTGCGATGGGACACCTGGTCTTCTTGCATCACCTTGCATAAGTCCCTGAGTGCTAGTGTCATCTCACCAAAGTGTTGATTTGTTTCCCTGTGACCTTCCTGCACAGCTGTTGTGAGATGTTTTATGCTGTCCCTCATCTCTCCCATGTTGCTTGCAAGAGATGAAAGGTGTGCCTGCATTGAACGCATGTGTTTACATTGCAGGCGCTGTACCCTCAACATTGCGTTCTCCAGTCCAGCAAAGGACGTTGAACTGTCACTTTCGTCAGCTCTCATCTGTGTAGCTGCCCTGCGTCTCCTGATGCAGATATTCCTACGTTGCAGCAGGACATGTGGTCTTGATGTGGGTCTCTGCACAGGCTGTGCTGTTGGAGGGTCAGGTTGGCCCTCATCCTCTGTGTCTAGTGTAGGCAATGGTGGCACTGTGATCCTGCGTCTTGTGGGTGCAGGTGTTGTGGGTGATGGTGACACTGCAGTGTCCTCTCCTGACTGTGACTCACTCTCCGGGGGGTGCATGGCCTTCACTGTCATCTTACTCCTGCTCAGGTGCATCTGTGATGTTAAACAGTGCATTTTTAGTTTGCATATTTGGACATGTTTTCAGTGTTGCACATTGTATTGTTAAATAAAGTTATTTGAAATCACACTGTGTGTGGAGTTTAACTTGCTAATCTCAATTGATTGAGACTATGCTGGTTTGCTACCCACTTGCCTTCCCATTTGGATTTGCGGACTGCTATTACCATAATGCATTTGTGTGTAGCAAGTAAAACATGGTCTGGAATACTATTTTCGACACTAATCCTGATCTGACCTACGGGGTATGTTTAGTAATTCTAACATTGTATGGCAATTTGCATGCATCTTACCTTGGGAGGTACTGGGCAGTGCTGAGGAATCGATTGACATCACTCCAACAACAGCCTCCGGCTGAAGGGTAGACTCCATAAGGTCCTCTAAGGCTGTGGGTTCTGTTTGTGTGGATGGACCTCCTCCAGTTTTTTTTGCTTCAGCAAGCCTTGCAGCAACCCTTTCCTTGGCCCCGCTCCGCAGTTCATACCACCGTTTATGCAAATCAGGTATGGAGCGCTGTGTGACTCCCACTGCGCTGATTTTTATTTGGATTCCTGGCCATAATTTTTGTTTTTCTCACTCTGGGACCTGCAGTGACTGTTTGCCAAACAGTTTTTCATGGCTCCTCACGACTTACTCAATGAGTATTTCCAACTCCTTTTAACTGAATTTCAGCTTTCTTTTGCGCTCCTTCTGTGGTTTTCTGATGCCATGCTGGTAACTGCACCGGTTCCGATGTCCCAAAATGCTTCCAAATGCTGTTCTCCTGCAGTCTGCCTCCTCCTCCTCACTCTCAGCACACAGGTAACAGCATGGGATGGTTCACTCCCTGATTGTGACATCATCATGCTGCATCGGATTCTCGGAATCGCTATTTGCGATTCGCAAATAGCGTATTCGCTATAATTGCGAGTCGGTATTTCATGATCGCAAATTGCGATTGCGATTTTTACTGACTCGCAAAAAAATAACGATTTTTTTTTTTTTTTTTAATGCATTTCGATTTGCGACTCTTAAATTGCGAGTCGGTATTATTCGCAATTTGGGAATCGCAAATCATTATGATGACGCGTATGCCCCATTATGACCTGCACTGGCTACCAATAAAAAAGCGCATAATGTTCAAGGCACTCTGTATTGTGCATAAGGCCCTCTAACATGTTAGTCCGGAGGAAATCAAGGCTATGTTTCATCGGTATAAAACTTGGTAACTACGCCCAGAGTTCGGAAGAAAAGATGGGGAGGCAGAACTTTCTTGTGATGGCTGAAAGGCTGTGGAACTTGCTTCCTCATCATCCGACTTGTATTAAAATGCACTCTCTCTTTAGGAAAGCCTTAAAGACCTGGCATTTTCTCCTGTAGGGAGAGTTAGTTCGTTTTGCAATCCTGTCAACCCTGCTTCTCTGCCGAGCGGCCCACCAAGACTACAGCGCCTTGACGTCTACGGGCTATTGTGGCTCTTTATAAATTCTGTTCATATCATATTTTAGTGCAACGCAATAACCCATAGTATAACTTAAAAAGTATATTGAAGTCGCCAGATCAAAACAATAGCTAAGAGGCAGAGGTCAGTGGCCTAAAGTACATTAACCTGTGGGTTTACAATGTCAATTTTAATTAAAAATATTATTTTAAAGAGATAAATAATAAATCATGTTTTAGTCTTTTCTGTATCATACAAAGGTGAAATAAATATTTATTGGTTTGTTATTTTACCCTGCATTAAAAAGTTACGCTCCAATATCGTGATGCCTAATGTTCTCATTTAAAATATCTGATCTATTATAAAGGGAGTTGGAAAATAATTGTTCACGTTTCTGTGTGATAGGTCATCTTTCACATGCCTTTTCCTTTCACCCTCTCCTGAGAGCTTTCTAACTAACGGTGACTGATGCTGTGCAGGTCTTGATTCTTCACAACAACCCATAAGTAGTGGTACGCAGTGGCCTCTGAGGAACAAGTGTAAGGGGCAAGCATTTCACACTTCTCAGAGGGCCTTACCAAGTAATGCTCAGTTAAAAAACTAAAGTGTCCCTCCCCAATGTGGGCTCATCTGACGCAGCATCACTGAAATGACTGTATGTAGGCACACACAAGAGAAACTCCATACACCACGAATGACAGCTACAATCACCTAATGGCTGATGAAGGTGACGTGATCAATATGTGAGTGATGCTTATATCAACGAATGCCTGAGGCTGTGGTGACATTTTGCCTCTTCCTGTGTAGATCGTATATACTTTATAGACAGCTAGAGCTGTCCCTAGTTTATAAAGAGCAAAAAATAATCACTGTGTGCTCCTTCAATACATTTGCAGGGTGTGGAGGAGGTTGCCATGAATGGGGGGAAGCAAGTATATGAACACTTCATACCTCTAGCTTCAACCTTTGTTTAAGTTCAGAAGAGGGCAAGCATGGAAGTTGTAGAGAGTAGGTAGATGCAGGCTAGTATGACAACTCAGCATCCTCACTCTCAGGTTAAAAGTGGGACTTCCAGGGCAAGAGTGGCAGAGCTGCCATAAATAAGGTCTATTGCAACAAGGTCAAGCTGCCTGGTAACACCTCACAATGTGTTCACTTCTTTCCATTTACACTCCACTATCCCTACACTTTGTTATTTTCTTCTCTTCTCAGTTCCCGAAGTCCCCGTTACCTTGGTACCTTATTTTCCCACTTACACTCCTCTCACATTTTTTGCATGCTCCTTCAGCTTTACCTGCACTGTCTATGCTCAGGAGGAACTTCTAGCTCCATATGACCTACTTCTACCTGGGCTGTACAGCAATACTCCCCTCATCATACATGGCTCAGGTCCTGTACCATGGTAGGACAAGGGCTGGTCACGGCACTCCTCCCCTGAGTGTGAGGCAATCCTCATCATACCTGTGAATAATTTGAGGTTGTTCATTGCTTTAACATAATATAATAGTTTATTTTGCTGTTTTGAGTTTTCAAGTTCATTGAGCAGTGTTGCTGACACAATCCTGGCTGCTGGTGGCACAATTTCTGAAACAGTGTCTTCGGTGTCTTATCCCTTCCCCATTTCCCCCAGGTTTTTAACTGAAGTGTTAACAATCTGTACTTCAGTTGCAACAGTGTAAACCTGGGACTGTTGGGTGTATTCCTTTGGGAATATGCTCTCAAATCCTGACAGAGGTCTGACCAAGTGTTGTGAATGAGGCAAAATCTTTAGAGTGGGAGTGTTATTTCGACCGTTCCACATGACTGTGCTAATAATTGGGACTGACTAGTGTATTATGCTACACTAAATTGATTTTTTTTGTCTATTCTGAAAAGGGAACTCATGAAATATTGAAATACTTCAGGCTCTGACACAGTATGGGGTGCAGAGTTTTCCACCCCAATTGATTTGAAAAGCGCTGTTCTAAATGCCAAGCAATGTCTTCTTTGCCCTGCACTAAAAGTTAGTAAAAAGTCCACAGTACGTGAGCCCTTGAGGACTGCCTAAGGCTGGTAGAATAACTGAAACACATATTTTGCAACATCGCACTTTTAGGTGCCCAGTGTTTAGACACTGTAACAAACCACACTGTTACCCTATAAGACAGCGAGGCTCAGTCTTGAGGTGACCCTGGCAGGAAGCAGAGCTGGAGGTGCCCCTTCCACGCTGTATATGCGTGGAGACAGTGTTTTGAGGCCCATAAGCACTGCCTGCCTTGCAGTCAGGGAAAGATCAACAAACATAGAGTGCTGGTGCGGTGCGGACTAAAGTGGCGTAGGCACGGAGGACATGTGTATTACATGTGAATTATGATTCTCAGCAGGCCATACTCTCTCATGTTCCATAGAGTTTGCAGCCTTCTTGGTTACTGTGTATTTACTGGGTATAACTTGCCTCGTGGTTGATGGCGTAATTACTGGGCAATTGATGCAGCCAGGAATTGCTACTGGATTCCAGATTTCCCTTTGCTGAGATTCGTTGCCTGTTGAGGATTGTTTCTACTGATGAGTCGTCATAGAGAAATATCTATAATCTCTATTTTTAAAGAAATCCAACTCTGAACTTTAAATAAATTTGAACTATTGAAACTGGGGTTTAAAGCACTAAGAATTACAGTGCATGATTTGAAGTCGTATTGTGATAAAAACAAACTTTGAACTTGAACTATTTTCAAACTATTTAAACTTTTATTTAAAGAATAAATTATGGCGATTCTAAGGCATGTTGTTATAGGAAACAAACTTGAATAATTTTGAACGCTTAGTAACTATATAAATAGATATATATTTTCATATTTCCATGTATAAGAGGTTTCTGTAAGAACTTATTATTGCAACTAATAGATATTATTAAGAATATGAATGACATTGGACACCCAACTCATCCTCTCTCTGATGGACATGACAACCACCACCAGCACCAACTTCACCAATTGCATGACCATGGTAGCAGACTCGATGCAAACCAACTGCTTGAAGTTCAACTCTAACAAGAAGGAAATACTGGTCTTCGGTCACAAGACCCCCCATGGGACTCCACCTGGTGGCCATTGGAGCTGGGACCAACACCCACACCTACAGACCACACAAAATATTTGGGGATCCTCCTAGACGACAAACTCAACGTGATGGCTCAAGTCAAGACAGTGTGCACCTTCCGCTTTCACATCCTACGAATGCTGCGAAAGATCTTCAAATGGTTGCCTCAGAACACCAGATGGACCGTCATGCAAGCACTCATCGCCAGCAGACTGGACTACGGCAACACTCCAAACAACTCCTACACAGACTCAGACCATCCAGAACACCGCCCCAAGACTCATACTCGACCTCCCACACTGCACCCACATCACACTGCACCTCAGGAATCTTCACTGGCTCCCCATACACAAGCGCAGCCAATTCAAACTACTCATGCGCACATACGAAGCCCTACACAACACAGGATCAGAATATCTGAATAGCTGCATACACTTTCACCAACCCACTAGACACCTACGCTCTGCCTCACTCTCACTCGCACACATTCCGCATCCGCAAAAGCAAAACAGGAGGTCGCTCATTCCCCTACATCACACCCAAGGCACGGAGCGACCTCCCTCAACATATCTGAGTCTCTTCCTCAATTCTTGAGTTCTGCAAGAAGCTGAAGACCTGGCTCTTCGTATAAGCACCTTGGGGATTACATACCCACACACATGCCCGAGCACCTGGATACCCTCTTGGGTGATTAGTGCACTATACAAATTAACATACCATAACATAACAGATAGAGTTCAGGTATATATATTCACAATTGTAAATAGGTTTACTTCTCTGGGAGGCAGAACACTTAGGATATCTCTTTGTTTTGTAGGAACTCACGACATTGCACAGACTTCACTGACCATCCAAGGGATGAGGCAGACGTGTTGGAGATCTATGTCTCTGTTTTCTCTCCTATTCTATTCCCCTGTCCCCATTTATACCACTAGGCTTCATGTTTTTATACATGTGATCAGTGCTGAAAGTGGTGAGAGTTTGAACTAAGCTTCACTCCCATTGTATCTTTTGCATAATGTTTGTGCCAATTTGACAGATCTGTGGCCAAGCTCCCACAAATCCAAAGCAATTAGATTCCTTTGAAATAAAATGGTTTCTGAGACTTACCCTTGGCAGCTTGGCACATGCAAAATAAGTTTCTTGGGAAAAAATGCATTTGGTACATGTGCAACACCAAAACAAACAATGTTAGAGTTAAGAAATAAATGATTGCTTATCCAATTCAGTACAACAATATAATGACACAGAAAGAAGAATGTAGGGCTCAGGAGTAGTTACAAGCATGAAGCTCATTCTATGGCAAACATGGGGAAGTCAAAATTCAGTGTTAACATATAGGTGCAGTCGACCAGGACTAAAACATAATAACGCACTTCATGTAAAAGTTATTAGTTCATCTGTTGAAGAAATGTATTTTGCACTTAGAAAAGTTATGAAATTTGAAAAATCGACACTGGAACTGTACCCGAAAAGTACTCAAGAAGCAGATATTTCTTTTTCTTGAGCCACCGCTCTCATTTATGCAGCCAAAGGTTCTGAGTGGTACAAGCCACTTAAATGTAGCTTGTGTCTTTGGCAAGGCTAAGCACTTTGTTATAGTCTTCCAGAAGTTATTTTTTTAAGTCGAAGCTTTAAAAGTTCTATAACTTAATTCTTAGTCTTCCCAAAGTCTCTAAACTGTCAGTAAAGGGTCCTTGGATAGCAGACCACAGTTCAAGCATCCGGAAGGTTCCCCACAACTCCAGTTTAGGTCCTTGACAAAATGTCTAGTTGCAACTGGTTTATATAATTCCTCAACAGAAGCTCTACCTTTCTGGGCTCATACAGCCCTTTTCACTTCCTCTCAATAGGGGGTGGGGGAAATCAGGTGGTAATTGTGTCCCCATTGGGTTACTGCAACGTTCTGTATCTGGGAGCCAACAAAACAGTCACAAGAAGACTCCAGTTGGCCAAAAATGCTGCAATTAGGCTGCTATTCTCACTCCCTATATTCTTCTCTGCTTCCGGTCTTCTTCGCAACCTGCACTAACTCCCTGTGGATTAATGCATTCACTTCAAGACCCTTTGCATCGCTCATAAGGTCCTGCACTCCCAGGGGGCCCCCAATTTGTCCAGCCTCATATCACCTTACTGGTCCTTGCGATCCTTGCGCTCAGCCAATCTCAACTTAGCCATTGTTCCTCGAGTCTGGAATTCTCCCTTTCCTTTAGGAAAATCCAGAATCACCTTCTTTTCAGAAAATTTCTTAAGACCTGGCTCTTTTCCATCTAGCCCTCATTCTCACCCTATTCTGTGTTGGTGGTTGCAGCTCCTATGTCTTCGGAGTCCAGCGAAGGGGAAGCCCCAGAATGGGGTGTAAGAAAGTGGCTCTGTATATACTGTTCCCAAATAGGTACAGTGTGCACAGAGTCCACAGTCCCCATAAGTTTGGCAGAGGCTAAAGTTAGATATAACCTTACTCTCTAAAGTGGTAGCTTGGTCGAGCAGTAAGGCAGTATCAGAGGACAGTGTAAAGCATTTGTTGTACACACTCAGTCAGCAAATGGTCTCACACACTCAAGAACTGAACTCTAGGCCAATGGTTTTGTATCAAAATATATAGTTGTTTTATTTTAGAACCAACAATAGGTATCAAAATATACTTTCTCAGAATGAGTTACTTTAGTTAAATACTTTTCAAATGGGCAATAGACTTTTGAATACAATAGTTACAGTTGTTGCAATAGGCAACACAATTTCAAACACAATAAGACATTGAGCTCAATGGGAATTTCTAGTTAAATGCAATAGATTACTTTTTGGATTACTTTTCTTACCACAGGACTGGATCCTAGATTCAGTCCTGGGACATCTCCTGTAAACAGTTGAGTAAAAACGTTTTGGTTACAGTTGTGATTTTTAAGGAATATTATTGTATTTTAAAAGTTGACACTTAGAAACTTTTTCACATAGAATCACCAATGTTATCCTATGGGAGGAAATTCACTTAGCAGGTAAGTGGGGTTATTGTTACTTTTTCTAACTCAGTGTTGGATCCTGGATCCAGCACTGGTGCATCTCCTGTAAACAGTTGAAAGAATGTGTTTTTGTTATACAGGCGATTTTTAACGAATATTTGTAAGTTTGCAAAATCGACACTTAGAAACTTTTTCAGCAAAAACCAGGCAATGTTATCCTATGGAAGGAAATTCAAGTTACCGGTAAGTACAGTTATGATTACTTTTCAGGGTCAGTGCTGGGCACCAAGATCCAGCACTGGGATCTCTCCTGATAACAGGTGAGTAAATTCGTTTTCGTAATTCGGCTGATTTTAGATGAATATTTTAAAGTTTAGAAACTCCACACTTAGAAGAATTTCCAAGTGAAACCAGTCAATGTTACCCTATGGAAGAAGAGTGAGTTATCGGCTTTCGGGTAAGTACTCGACTGGCAGAGTTAAGGTTCTGGGCATAGACTCAGGGGTCCCCCAGGGTCAGGTAGGTACAGTTGGTACACCCTCAGCGGCACAGGGGCGGCCGGGTGCAGAGTGAGTTAGGCCCAATGTTAGCCTATGGCGGGCAGGGGGCCCTTAGTTGGTGGCTGCTGGCAGGCAGGCCACTCGGCTGTGGGAGCAAAGCTCCTGGTCACTTACTCAGGGCAAGTGGGGAAGTCGAACAGGGTAGTTGGTGCACCCTCAGCGGTACTGGGGCGGCCGGGTGCAGTGGGCTTTTGGGCCGTCGGGCGCCCAATGGTTTTCAATGGGAAAGGTGCGTGACGAACAAAGGCTGCAAGCTCGGGGACGGTGATTCTTCAGGTGCGACCACCACTTCGAGAGGTAAGTTGGGAAGCTGTAGGAAGGGTAGGCACCCAGGAGTTGGGCACAGAAGGCCGTGGGGCGCCGGGTGCAGGGGTGTCTTTAGGCGGTGGAAATCTTACCCTCGGCTGGTCGCGGTTGGAGGGGTCTCTGGTTCTGAGGCTGCAGGCGTCGTCAGGAGTGTCGAGGAGGGTCCTTGGGTGCTGGATTCTGGGTCACAGTCGCCGGGGGGGACGTCCTCGTGGTCTTTGTCCACTCAGGCACAGGCCGGGCTCGGCGGGTGCAGAGTGTGCAGGAGTCACGGTTCCTGGCTGGCACCAGGGGTTTGTTACTTGCTTTTGAGCAGTACCACTGCTTGTGGGAGTCCCAGTCTTTTTAGAATTACAAGGCAGTCGGGTCCTCCGGGGTTTTCGAGGTTGCTGACCACTGGAGACACCGGGTTTCAGCAGGAGCAGGTTCGAGGGTCGACAGGCCTGTAGGGCTGGGGCCAAGTCAGTTGGTGTCTCCCTCTTGTTAGCAGCTGCACGGCAGGTCTTCTTTCTTCTTGTTCTTCTTGCTTGTTTCTGTTTCGGGATCTAAGGAAGGAAGGTTCAGGGTGCCCCTAAATACTAAATTTAGGGGCGTTACAGGTAGGTAAAGGGCAGGGACCAATGGGTCCCTTCCCTCGGGTGGGTACACCCCCTATCCTGCCACTCTCCAGTGGGAGGGGGGCAGGAGCCTAGTCCTGATTGGGCAGGGCTCCCCATCTTCAAGATGGCGAGAGCCCGGAGATGTGCTTCACCTCGCCTCCCCACCTGAGGGGTGGGGTTGGCAGAGGCTGGCACACCACCTCTCCTCCCTTGGGGTTTCCCGCCAGTCTTCCCGCCAGAGTGGGGGCTAGAACCGGTGGGGACCAGTTGCTGAGTACAGCAAGTGGTCTGGGGAGGCTCACAAAGGCGGCATGCCTTTGAAGCTTCCCCTGCCCATCCTGGGGGAGGTGACCTAGCACCTCGCCCAGGACGTGCATTGTTGCAGGCCCGGGAGAGCGGACGGCTCTCTACCCAGGGGTCCAGCAACGTGTCTGCTGGGTGGCAGCCTAGGCAGCCTCTCAGACAGGACGTGGATTGTAGGTTAGGTTCAGGGGGCAACTCTAAGTTGCCCTCTGTCGTGCATCTGACATTAAATCCCACACTGGCATCAGTGTGGGTTTAATGTGCTGAGAAGTTTGATACCAAACTTCTCAGTCTTCAGTGTAGCCATCATGGTGCTGTGGAGTTCGTAATTACGACCTCCCAGCACCATATACTCTTAATGGCAGCACTGCACTTACAGTGCCCAGGAATGGACCTGGGTACTGTAGGGGTAGAGGGCTCATGCACCTGTACCCTCACCACTGGCATAGTGCACCCAGCTAGAGGGGGTGACTGAGGTATGCCAGGGCAGTGTGTTTGTGGGCATGGCACACAGGGATGTGTGCCATGTCGACTCTCTGTTTTGTTCTGCACCAAGACACTCAGCCTGCAAAGGCAGTGTGTGTGTGTGTCAGGGTACAGGGCCTCTAAGGGTGGCACAATAAGTGCTGCAGCCCTTAGAGGCCTTCTCTGGTCACAGTGCCCTGGGTACCTAGGGTACCATTTACCAGGGGCTGACATGTGGCCAGAGATGCCAATTGGGTTTAGGCTACAATGCAGTTTTAGGGAAGGAACACAGGCCCTGGGCACCTGATTGGCAGGAGCCCAGGGCACACTCAGTCAAAGTACATCAGCAATTCAGCAAAAAGTGGGGGCATACCATGCAAGAAAGATGGCACTTTCTCACATGGGGCAGCTATGCACTTACATAGCATAAGATCAGCGGGGGGGATTGTGAGTAGCTCTTTGTTAAACACAGCGGCTAAGTGTAAGGCAGGCAATATGACATTGCCTTAATAAAGGCTAATAGTGTAGATCATCAAAATCTAATGTTTCCATAGAGCCTGCATACCAAATTCCCTACACATTGTGAATTTGAAGTTTGCAGCGTTTTCCTAATTGATGATAAAAATATAGTGTTTACTGATTTATGAACTTTGTTACAAATGTACAAAACCACAAAAGTACAGTTTACATATCAAAATGTCAATTTTGGCAATTCAAAAGCAAAAACAATTTAATTTGAGGGCGGAGCTCTTGTGGGGTTTGATCAACAAGCCCTAGTTATAGGAGTGGTCAAACAGAAATGTAGCTTCCCAAATACATTCTTTAATCACTTCGATTCTTTCAAGTATATAAGAACACTGTAATGAAGGTTTATTATCTAAGTTTGCAAAGGCAAAGGCAGTTTATTTATTGTGCATGCCCATTAACTGATTCCCCTGATGCCATGCTAAGTAAGGAGCCAAGGCGCGAGAGTTTTAAGCTGTCCTGCCCTATGACCTTTGACACCTACTGACATTGTAGACAGTACCAAACACTCCAAAGCCGTTCCGAAGCAACACAAACGCATGCATCATGGTGTGAATCTCATGTCCCAAGGATGCTCTAAAACCCAGATGGGTAAAATCAGAGCTCAGGTTCCAATAACAAGGCTGAAAACCTACTCTTGATAAGGTTTCCAGCTTGTCTACCTGCGAGGAAGTATGCGAACCATGTGGAAATGCCTATTCACTGTGACAGAGTTGACAATTCTCAAAGTTAGGTCAAAATAAGTTTCTCTTTTATGGGAAAGAGGGCTATTTGAAAGGAACACTAAAATCTTTTTGTAGTGTCATGTTTTGATCATGCAGACAGCCCAAGATTGCTTGACGTGTGACAGTTTCTCTGAATGGTCTACTAGAGTGCCAGTTTGCTCAGTGAGTTAAGTGTATTTGTCTGAGTCTATTATGCAATTTCAAATTCATGTGTTTAAATACCAGTCGGTCACTCTCAGCTTTACACAGTTTTTTAAAGTCACATATACCTACCTGTTACAAGGTCACCTAATAATCATACCAGGCCAACAAAACACTGATGAGGCATTGAAGACTGGTGACTGTACGCATTATCGCACTGTGGACTACTGCTTCAAGTCTGGTAACTTCCGTTTATTGAGGCTGCAACTTCTGCCCTGCACCTTTGTGAGTAGCATGCAGTGACACCAGTGCTTAATTTGTAAAAAAAAAAAAAGTGCCAAGCAGTGCTTAAATTGAGCCAGTGGTTTCCGGTGCTCGGCACAGGCACTTAATTGTCAACACTAGCACTTGTGACAATCTGCCACAAGGTGGCGTTGTCTGGCTAATTTAGAGATGACCACAGCAACAGTTAGTTATTAATTCAATATTCATTAAAATGACTATTACCTGCCGCCCAATCCATTCATATAGCTTTGGGGTCCTGAAATAGTCCGAATTGTCACACTTGTAGGAAAGTGATGCTTAGTAGTTGTGTTGCTACTATCATTGGCAGCATGGCAGGGGCAATGTGTGGAGTAAGCTGCAGCGGCCTCCTGACGAGAGCCCTCGCGCCAGTGCTTAATTTATAAAGAAAATAAGGCCAGCGCTCTCTTCAGGAGGCCACTGCAGCTTGCACCACACATTGCCCCTGTTATTGATTGGGCCAGTGATTGTAATAACACAACTACTAGCCATCACACTCCTACAAGTGTGACAATTCGCACTATTACAGGCGTTGGTTGGTGGTCTTGAAGGGACAGACACTGCAGATCATGAGGAAAATGTGTCAGAAATTCTTAAGTTTAATATTTATTAAGTTGTTCTCCCTAAAAGTTACTGTGTGAGGTCCAATGTGTGTTAACATATCAATAAGTATTCATAAGTGCCAATAGTATGTTAAAAATAGAAGGGGGATATAAGAAGATCCCATATACATAATTGCAGATGCCAATGTATGTGTGAGGATGTGTACATAGTACTTGTTTAGTCTAATTCATTGCATCCATATGGCCACTTTTCTCACTGTGTTGACTTGAAATTTTGCCTTGATAATATTTTAAACTGAACATTCTATTACATCAATGTATGCCCTCCTTACTAACAATACATATGACAATATGATTTAACACATACCATGTAGTTTTTAACACATACTGCCACATAAAATAATATGTGACGCAACGTGGATCACCAAGGTAATTTACTAAGCTGTGTTCCAGGAAAGGGAATGTAAAGAAATGGGCATATTTCCACAAAAAACATTTCTACTCTCTCCTTGCGCTGGCCCAATGTGTGCTGGATACTGGATAGTGCGAACACAGACTCCCTTGCAGCAGTGTGTGTGTGTGTGTGTGTGTCTGTGTGTGTGTGTGTGTGTGTGTCTGTCTCTGTGTGTGCGTGTGTCTGTGTGTCTGTGTGTGTGTGTGTGTGTTAAGGGCAGAATTGTGTACGTGCATGAAGGGACACCTTCCAGGAAAAACAAATTCATCACATGTATATTCCTCTTCCTGTGTGTGCTGATGTATGCAGCACACACAGGAAGAGGAATAAAAAAGTATACATATAGAAATTCCTCCTTGGTACAGCAGCCCCATGTAGTGTTACAAATGTTCCACTAAAACAGCTATACGAGTCTTTGTAAGAATCACAAAAATGTAAATGAAAGCATTGAATCATGTGCACGACCACGCTCCACCCATGTAACTCCTAAGTGATGCAAAGTAAAGCAAGACCGCACTATGTGTCCTGCTGTGTAGTATGATAATGTAATGAGTAATCCATGGCAATCCAAACACATTGGCTTTGTGTGACTTTGTAAAGGAAATTTTGAAAATATATGGGACAGCACCACAAAAAGTATACAAACCCAAGAAAACTTCCTACAAAATGTTGCACATTGTCTATACATGTTAAATGAAACGTATTGCTATATAATATCATGTGTACTTACCCTTTACATGTCCTTCCATTAAAAACATACCTAGAATGATGATAACGCTGATATCAAACATCAGCCTAATATTATAATATCTCATAATGCTTAATGCCATTGTATCAATGCCTACACATTTTAATCACGCACTCCTAGTAACAGTCAAAGGAAATCAATCTGAATGGACAACTATAATTTAATAAGACAAAATTGAAAATTACAATGTAAGGAAGTTTTCATTATATTTGCTAAAGTAAATGTGTTTTAAGCCAGTATTTGGTGTTATCTGACTGTAAATGCCTCTCTTGTGCTGACAATGGTCCTGCTCCCAGAAAGTCGACTAAGGGCTTGGATGTGGGGAGATGTTTCTCTTCCTGACACGATGCCAATTTGGTCTGTGCTCAGGAAGGCAATGAAGGTCAAAGTCTGACTATCCTGGCTCAGCCAAATTTACTTTACACTTGTGCCTGCTAACTCTATTGTCCTGCTACCCAGCCACGTGCCAATTATAGTGAGAGAGGGGCTGCCCCCAGAATCAGTGCTGACTAACCAAAATGGAGTACCTGCCCCTTATCATAGTGTTATCTCTGCCTGACCACATAGAGCTCTGTATATGGGATGGGTGTTCGTGCCATGTTGGTGTTATGTACAGAGGGTCACAGTGGGCTGTGTGACAGTTAAACACGCAAGAAGTACTTGAAAAGAGATTCGACTATCATCTGCGAACTTTTAGCTCATTGTTTAGTCAGTGTGCTGGATTTCAGCCCACCTTGAGCCTAACCTTGGATATAAATGTGTCCCCCACCAGTACCCATGTAAAGACACTTAAGGACCCGTGGAAACAGAAGAAGGACTGATTCTGCTGGTGTGAGCTGTGAGGAGAACTCTGGTGTCTGGATCTGCTCCCTCTTATACCCTGATCTGAGAAGTGTACTCCAAGGGTCATTACCTCCTATTAAGGTACAGTGAGACAAAAGCTGCAACAACACCAGTGTCAGAAATACCACACAGGACCAGTGTATTCTGAACCTGGTCTGGACCCTGCTTCCAGCTTATACTGGAATGAGTCATCACCCACAAGTGGTGCACCCAAGATCCTGGCGTCCATAAATAAGAGTCAGACTGTGCTCCTCATACACAACCTGCAAAATTAGGAAAATACCAATTAAATTTTAAATGGCATAACTGAAGGGAGACTGGCATTGGTGTCAAGCCAAAGATATTCTGATAGAACTTCTGTTAGGAGTTACCTTGCCACGGGGACCGGCGGCAAGATGGCGGCTGTGTGAGCGTTGTGGGAAGCCGCCTTACCTGCCACTGCATGATACTGTTTGAGAAGAGAAAGACATGGTGTTGAGTCTATAGGCTGAAGGAAGAATGCCATAATACTCGCTTTAATACTCGCTGCGGATTGAAACTTACCCTAGTAGCTTTTCAGTCTGGGGTGTGAGGTTGATGCGGCTGTACACGGAGGTTGTTTCCCGGGCAGCACGGGCTTGGAGAGTGTTTCTCTTAGCAGCGCTCGTTGCCAGACGCGATGTGCTCCAGGAACTTAGAGGGTCTCGCCGATACACTGTATCCACTAGAATCAAAGGCTGGATCGGGTTCGCTGCGGGAAAGCGCATTACTGCCACCGCATCTATTGTCATGCCGCCGAAAGTGAAACCGCTGGGAAAAGACACCAACGCGACTGGAGAAGCCAAAACCTCATCTGTGAATCGACGAGCGGTAACGGAGAGGAAAAGCCTCAATCCTGGTGTGGGCAGTCTGCAGGTCGGCCTGAGTAGTGACGGCCCGGCTAAGGAGAAACCGGAGGAGAATGCAGCCGGTGAACAGAGGTCTGAAAGGGTTACCAGACCCAAAGTGCGAACCGTACCGGGGATGTTTGCCGGGAGGGGGTTCTCAACTTCTTCGGGGAGATGAACTCAGTTAAAGGGAAAAATAATAATAATCCGAAATTGCACAAGGACAGCTCTAATGTTGAAACAGAGTTGGGCATGGTGCTTACTAACATACCTATCGGTACAGTTGAGACTGAGACAGAGGCGGATGACATGGATTTAGATAGTTCGGCCTCTGTACTGACTATTATTCCTAATAAGGAGTCCGAAAATACTCATCAGGTTGACAACAAAGAGGTATTTTCTAATCAGAGCAATTTACGGCAAGGGGTTGGCAATAACACTCCGCTAGCCCCACTGAAACTCTCGTGCACACCTGTGATAAAAGTGAGTCATGGTTTGTTGACCCAGGCAAACGGAAATTCTATTGCGACTCCTGAGTGTGAATTTTTTTTTTCATTAACAGATGAATCAGATCTATCCGAAAATGCGGGCTTGGATAATACAGATAAAGATCTTACCGAGGAGGATAGTGGCAGTCCTCCTACGAAATTTGACACCCAGAAACGTATACCAATTCGCACAAAGAAGAAGAGTTCAAGGGGCTCAGACAAGGATAATGGCTTTACTTCAGACTGCAGTCAGTCAAGACAGTTGAAATGGGATTACACGGCTTCTCAGTTTGAGGGAGGTTTGCAGAAGGAGTTCAGAGCCCATACCGAAACTTTAGAGACTATGGCTGAAACTGGTAACACCATGGGGGCCCAGGCCCTGGTGTCACAACCGTTGTTGGAATTAATTTACGCTACATTAAAACAAATACAGACAGAGGCTCGCCAAGAACACACGAGGGCCCATCTGGCAACTAAAAAGCTTCAGGGTGCGGTGCGGAAAGTTAACTAGACCTGCACAGCAATCTCAGAACGCACCACTGCGCTAGAAGAGCGCATTGTACAGATAGAGGCCAGCGTGGACATAACAGATAAGCAGTCCACAGCTAATGAGAGCAGACTGACCGACGTCCTCTGGAAGCTGGAGGATTTCAAAAATAGACAGCGTCGAAACAACCTTCGCTTACTCGGGATTGCAGAAAAAGCAGAGGGCGATGACATGCGTGGCTTTGTACTGAAGCTCCTCAAAGACGCTTTCCCTGAACTAGCTCATTGGAACTGGGAAGCCGAGGTACAAAGAGTACATCGATTTCCCCTGATGCTTAAGAAAAGGCCAGGGCAAGACGAAAAACCTAGAGCTATCCTGATATTTTTTGGCAATTTTCTCCTTCGTCAATCTATATTTGAAAAAGCCAGGCCGGATGCAAGGAGGACGGCCGGGGGGCATTCTTTCTTTGTTCGGCCCGATTTTTGTCATGTCACAGTGGAGAGGAGATGGAGACTTCGCTCGTTAATTACACCTTTTCAGAAGATGGGCTGTGAAGCATTCTTGTTGAACCCTGCTAGGCTTAAAATTATATTTAAAGGTGCAACTCGAGTATTCCTATCCGAGATCCAAGCCCAGGAGTACAGCAGCTCTCTAAGTGACAGACTTGGATTTGGATTTGGGATATGGAAATGTTAAACACATAAGTAGTAGACTGTTGCTCCTTCAGTTTTTTTTTTATCAATCTTCTCTTATGTGTTTTCTTTTTCTTTCTTGTTCTCTCTTCTTCTCTTCTCTCTTTGGATTCATGGTTCTGGTCGGAGGCGGCTAGGGGGCACAACTACATGCAGGAGGCATCACAAGGGTCTATCGACCTTTTTTGCCATTTTGAAGGGAATGGGGAGGGGGGGGGGGGGCGGGGACCGAAACCAGGGGTGGGCAGGGCGGAACTTTTGCATGGGGGTGATTACCTGGTATTTTAGATTGGTTAAGTGTTGTCTGTTCAGTTGCATGCTTTGGAATTTTTGGTTTTCCCTTTTCCTTTGTAATGAGGAAAATTAGAATTGCTTCCATCAATATCTGTGGGTTGAATGATCCCCAAAAAAGAAGGAGGATTAGCCTTGATGTTCAGTTTTTGAAGGCAGATATCTTATGCCTCCAAGAGACTCATATTGAAGGATGTAGGAAAGGGCTTCTAGAATTGGGTGGGTATCAACTTATTGCTACTTCTACACAAGAAACTCGGACAAGAGGGGTGGCGATATTAGCCCGTAAGGGTATGGGAAGTTTTACTCGTTCTCTTGCAGACAAAATGGGAAGATGGGTTATTGTGCAAGTATGTTTAAACAATAGAGGGTTTACTCTTTGTTCAGTGTATGGCTCTGTGCTGGACGATCCAGCACTTTTTGATTGGTTGAAGGTCGAGCTTGTGGGGTGGCCTCTTCCCCTGATTTTCTGTGGAGATATGAATATCAATATGAGTTGTAAAGTTGCCACCCACAAGGTATCGTATCAAGGCCGAAAACCTAAAGTTTTTAAATCACTGGCACGACTTAAGGCACTGCACAGGTTAGAGGATGTTTGGGCGACACAAAAGGAGTATGACCCTGGTTTTACGTATTTCTCTGCACCACATCAAGTTCATGCAAGACTGGACTATTTTTTTGTGTCGCACGAACTTTTACAAGGAAGTACGATAAGCAAATTCCCTAAAGTAATGTCTGATCACAATCCTCTGGTGATTGAGCTTGAAATTCGGTACCCATCCTCACAGACACGGTGGACATTTAATAGGGCCCTTTTAAATGAAGAGGGGTATATACAGCAATTGGAGGAATGGATTCCTAGGTTTATTAAAGAGAATTTAGGGAGTGCTAATCTAGGTATAGTGTGGGACACATTAAAAGCAGGGATCAGAGGGGAAACTATCAGATTTGGATGGGAGGCACAAAGACATGATAAAACCCTGCTGCGATCCCTGTATGAGGATCTGGGCAAGGCCGAGACCAAATTGATTGAGGTATTATCAGCAGGGGCAGACCCGGAGGCAGCCCAGTTAAAGATTACTATCGCCAGATCAGCCATTACGGAAATTTCTTTTAAGAAGGCGGCTGGTAAATATTTGGCCTGGAGGAGTAGGGCATATGAAAGTAGTGAGAGAGTGGGACACCTCCTAGCTGTGCGTACAAGAGAGAAGATTACACATACCCGGATTAGGGAAATTAGGGATCCGAACGTTGGTATGGTAAGCGAGACTGAGGCTATTCTTACCGCTTTTCAGAAATGTTATCAAAATTTGTATACGGAAGAGGTCCAGATTGGGAACCAAGTAATTGACGATTATTTAAAGGGGCTAACCTTGGATATGTTATCGTGTGAGGAGAGAGACAGACTAGAAGAACCAATCACTTTAGATGAACTAACCGAGGCTATAGACTCTCTTCCATCTGGCAAAGCCGTGGGCACCGATCTAATTCCTGGGGAATTCTATAAAAAGTTTAAAACTCAGCTTTCGGCACTTATGCTGGAGGTATTTCAAAGAGCCCAATTAGATCTGTCTGCTCCAGATTCTTGGAAGAGCGCCAACATTATAGTTTTTCTTAAGAAAGGCAAATCTGCTAAGGAATTGGGATCGTATCGGCCTATTACATTGGTCAACAGCGATGTTAAAATTTATTCTAAAATTCTGGCTAATAGGTTAGCTGCAGTCATTAAAAGACTAGTTTCCCCTTTCCAGCATGGGTTCGTACCTGGCAGGGGGACAACCGAGCACATTCGGCGTATAATCACACTCTTTGACTACACAAAGGTATCAGGAGACCCTATGGCGGCTATACTTCTCGACGCTGAAAAGGCGTTCGATAGGGTCTCCTGGCCCTTTTTATGGCTGATTATGGAAAGGCAAGGCCTGGGCAAGGGTTTTATTGGTGCTGTCAGGCGTTTGTATCGGGAACCTGTGGCTAGGATTGCATTGATGGGTGTTTCATCTGATATAATTAAAATTACTCGTGGTACACGGCAGGGGTGTCCCTGTTCCCCGCTATTATTTGCACTATACATAGATCCTTTAATTAGAAAATTAGCGGGGAATAATAAGATACAAGCTATTCGAACTATTGGTGGTGATACAAAGATACTTGCATATGCAGATGATCTTGCCATAATGACAGCTAACCCACTGGAGGCTATTAGGGAAATAGAAAGGGAGGCAAGCAACTTTGGTAAAATTTCAGGCTATTTTCTTAATGGGAACAAGACAATGATCGTTAAAAATTCTAGGGCAGACCTGAACGATACACGGGTTGTCGGTAATGCTAGATATCTAGGGGTTGAGCTCTCTGCCAATCCGGATGAAATTGTGCAAATTAATTTAGAGCCGCTGTTAAATAAGACAAAAGCAGATTTCAATAGATTGAACTGTTTACACCTCACACTTCTAGGAAGGTGCAATGCTATCAAAATGTTATTTTTGCCCAGAATTCTTTATTTTTTAGAGCTATCCCAATAGAGATAAACAAAACCTGGTTTTCAGCATTTAACCAATTAATTTCGAAATTTTTGTGGGCCGGGAAACGCCCTCGTCGTGCACTAAGATATATGACATTACCCAGAGAGCGGGAAGGGTGGTCCGTCCCTAACCTCCAGATCTATTACTGGGCAGCAGCCTTACAACAAATGGCGGTTTTGTTGGGTAAAGAGTTGGTAGTCTCCGAGGATGCACCCTGTATTTCAATCTATAGGTTAGTACTAGGGGCAGAAG
Source organism: Calotriton arnoldi (assembly GCA_963921515.1). Lineage (NCBI taxonomy): Eukaryota > Metazoa > Chordata > Amphibia > Caudata > Salamandridae > Calotriton > Calotriton arnoldi. Next base: position 1,128,316 of record CAWUFW010005044.1, on the reverse strand, counting down.
CCCAGGGCTGTTTAATGCGACATATTGATTTTGCGTATTTCAAAAGAGTTACGTTTAAGATCATGTTGGGTGCATTTAAGATCTGGACAGCCGTAAGGAAGAAACTTAAAATGAATAGGATACATAGATATACCCCCTTGAAAGATAATGATTTATTGCCGGAAATCTTTCGAGATGGATATTTGAAAGTTTGGATAGACAAAGGTATTAGGCATATTGGTGATCTTATGTTAGATAATACAATCCATTCGTTTGAGGCAATTAAGAGTAAATATGGGATTGGAAATAATCATTTCTTTAAATTTCTACAAGTTAGGGATTACCTATCTAAGAAAGTAATACAGGGCCATAGAGTCCCTTTATTGGAGTTATCACTAGGTGCTCTAGCACCTATTTCTAAATTTTGTAAACTACTTAGTAATGTGATGGAGGACTATCTTATCAAGCACACTGATCGTTGGCAGGAATTGGTCCAGGCGGGGGTGGGGGATTGTGAGGATTCTCTTCTATTAAGTCAGACGGCTTTTTTTCCGTGAATTTACAAGTTCAATGCTTCAAAACCTGGTTGAACCTATATATTACCCCAGCTCGGATTTCTAAATGGGAGGCTCCACAGGTGTAGTTTGCTCCCGCTGCGGCTGTTTTGCCGCAAACAGCGTTCATATGTTCGCAACATGTCCTCAACTATCAGTTTTTCTGGGGGTGGTGGGTAATTATATCAATGATATGTTGGGGTTCGCGGTGGATCTTTCACCGCAAGTAATTATGCTGGGAGTAAGCAATCAAGCAATGACGGAGCCGAATCGGATCTTGCTCTTCACTGCTATGGCAGTTCTAAGGTTATGCTTGGCTACTGGCTGGTTAGATAAAGAACCTCCCTCAGTACACTCCTGGTTGGGGAAACTGATAGCTACCTATCGCTGGGAGAAAGCAATATATGCACGAAGAGGTTTGAGGGCGAAGAAAAGGGGAGTCGAAATATGGTCTCCAATAACTAGCTGGGCTAATGAGGTTATGATTTGATCTAAGTTAAATTTACTTATGTTAGTTAAGGCATAACTGAAACATGCAAATCATACATAGGTTTCATGTTAAATGGCTTTCCCTGGTTTCGGGGCAAGGGTGGGGGTGGGTAGGCCAGGGGGGAGGAGGGTGCTGCTTAGAAGGGATGGTGGTTTTTTAGATAAATAACTGACATCCTGTACATATGACTGCAAATGTATACTGAGCAACTGTATTATTATAAAGTATATATATGTGCTGGATGTCTTAATAAAGATTTAAAAAAATAAAAATAAATAAAAGGAGTTACCTTGCCACTATGTCACGCAGAAGGATATCTGACTTCCAGATTAATTTTATTGTCAGAATGTAGATAGATTTTGCAACTGTGATGTCAAAGCTAAGACAATCAAAATCAAGAATTTCCAGGCTACAGAGGCAGGCCTTTGTGTGATCTGAGTTATACCCCATTGTTAGAAATGACCCTTTCTGCAGGGTCACCCCCAAACCTTTTGCCTTCCTCCTCCCCTTTTTGCTGAATTCATTTTTGTTGGCTTTAGTGCTATGGTCACTTTACCACTGCTAGCCAGTGCTAAAGTGCATGTGCTATAAATGATGGGAGGCAGATTTGCTGCGCCCATGCACAGACAAGGAATGGGCTTCTGTGCTGGAGGGACCCAGACATGTGCAGCGCATTGCCAGATTCAACCGTACTCAGCTCTATATAATACATAGGGCTTACCTCACCCCCCAATATTAACCGATTCTATCATAGAGAGGACGTGGCTTGTCCATGTTGCGCATGCATAAACACTGATCTCCTACATATGCTCTGGGCTTGCTCCCATTTACATACTTCTTGGTATAATATCACATCAACATTATCCAATTGCATGGAACATCCAAACCTACATAAATGGGAGTTATGTCTCCAGGGATTGAACCGCAGACTAAAAAAGCATAGGGCCACTTCCCGCTTCCTAGACCTGGGGTATGTAGTGGCTAAACGACTTATCACTCGAAGATGGAATCCCCCCACACCCCTGACATCCATCGCTTGGAAGCACTGAATGGTTAATATGGCGCAAGCTGAAAGCACAGCCCTACACAGGGAAGACACACTCGGGCTGCGAAAATACCCCATTGCTACTAACTGGGACGCAATTTTCACTGATTTACAGACTGTTTGCACATTTGAGTCTGAAATCAGTGCCGCCACTGCAACGGAAGCCCCAGGCCTGTAAAACACGGTTGTAGACTGAAATCTTTTTTTATCTTTATTGTCACGGTGCCCCCGCCATACAGCCATGTCCTGCTGTTCCTGGTTCTGGATATACCACACAGCACTTGTGAGAGGGAGAGGGTGGACTGAGCAGTCCTGGGTAGTACAGCTGTGTGATCTGGTATGTTGTTAAAGGTTAGTTCTAACTGTTGACTGGTTTTCAATGTTTGCACATGGTGTGAGAGGACTCACTATGGGGACTCACTAGGGGGTCTTATTGTTGTCAACTTAAGTGCCTACATTTATAAATGGTGGACCTCTGTTCTACTGCTGTATTCTGATTTTGTGTGAACCCTGTCACATGGGTTTAGTAGAGCTCCTTTTACTTGCATGTTATAAATATGCAGTGACTGTAATGTGATTAATACATTATTCTGTTTGATTTCCATATCCTTGTGTACACTGCTGTGTAACAAGTGACCCGGCGTTTGATAATTACTGTTCAGTAAGTATACGTATCATAGAGCGAAACAAAAATGAAAAACTTTCAATAAACAGATTCAAACAAACAAAAAAGTGCATTTGCTCTCTGCTTTAAACATGGTAACATTGGCGTATCCACAATTGGCATATTTTATTTACTTATAATTCCCTAGTAAAATGCATTATATGTGCCTAGGGACTGTAAATTAAATGCTACTAGTAGACCTGCAGCATTGATTGTGCCACCCACTTGAGTAGCCCTTTAAACATATCTCAGACCTGCCACTGCAGAGCCTGTATGTGCAGTTTTAGACTCCCATGTCGACCTGGCAAGTTAACCCTCTATTCCAGATACACCTGACGAAGGGAATATCCCGAAATGCATTGGGTGATTTTAAATAAAATCGTGACATGTGGAAACACTTAATTCTCCTGCGTTTTTATACAATCATGAACTTGTACAAGAATGAGTAAAATGAATTGATGAAGTTAAAAGAGAAATACGTGAAAAGTAAAGGAGAAACAAATGAAGTTTGAAACATAAAATTCGATTTATTGGATTCATTCGTGATGGACGTGGCTCTGCAGCTTGAAGGGGATCAGATGTGGTTCCTTCGTGGTCTTTCTATATTGTAGCGCAATTGGGCGGAGCGCAGAGCAAGCGGGCACGCCTTCAAAGTTTTGAAGCAATTGAGTACAGTAAATATGGAGCACAGTAAAACAGGGAGTACACTGGCGTGCATCTCACCACCTCTGAATGTACATTGTATGATTTTCCGTCCGATAACGGAGAGATTGCACCCAAAGGATTAACAAGCGTTGATCAGTGAAATAGACACGAAGAATGGGACAGCATTAAATTATGAATAAACGGATAACTCAGGAGTCGTGTTCCCTTGTCATGTACAATTACTATCAGCATGAAATATAACTCGGAATTGAATTGATTGAATTGATTGCTCTGATGTAATTATTTAGGCAAATACGGTTTATTTGAACAATTATTGCCTAAATGTTGAAAACACGTTGTTTGACATTTTTAAATGTGCAGCATATGTATCTGTTGTAGCACTGGTAATGTGTAGTTATCCCATTCACAAGGTATTCTGGGAAATGTAGTACCTATGTCTAAGTAGCATGATTGAAAGCAAGTGCGCTACATTTGAAGTCCGGTACTGAGTTTAGTTTTTGCACTATGGCACGTGACGGATCACCTGGGGGTGTTGGAAGGGTGATAAATGCAAGCGAAGGCTTGAAACAATTGTAGCAGTTATCACCGAGAATGGAAAGATGTGCGGCAGCACATCACGGGAAAATTGTGTAGATGGAGTAATGCCGCATTAACTAGTTGATATTGAGGAATGTTTTTTCCATTTTAAAACCAGATGAATACATGTCACGGTAAGCGCGTTGACGAATATCACCTTAATAGTGATAAAAGAATGGGTGCAAGGGTAAACTTGGGGTCACAAGCATTTTAGAACTTTTGGACTCTTGAATTTGTGACATGCGATTGTTTGGACAGCTGGGGTGTTAATAAGGGTTGGTGTTGAAACTAACGATTGTTAACACGGAATGTTTTTGGAGGCATAACTTTGTAGCGTTTTACAGTAAAGTCAATTCAAATGTCAAATGGAAGTCTTTAATTTGTCTATTATAACAGAGGAGTCATAACCGAGCTGATGGTTGTTTATTAATTATTTGTATTCCAGATACCCCTGACGAAGGGAATATCCCGAAATGCATTGGGTGATTTTAAATAAAATCGTGACATGTGGAAACACTTAATTCTCCTGCGTTTTTATACAATCATGAACTTGTACAAGAATGAGTAAAATGAATTGATGAAGTTAAAAGGGAAATACGTGAAAAGTAAAGGAGAAAAATGAGAAACAAATGAAGTTTGAAACATAAAATTCGATTTATTGGATTCATTCGTGATGGACGTGGCTGTGCAGCTTGAAGGGGATCAGAGGTGGTTCCTTCGTGGTCTTTCTATATTGTAGCGCAATTGGGCGGAGCGCGGAGCAAGCAAGCACGCCTTCAAAGTTTTGAAGCAATTGAGTACAGTAAATATGGAGCACAGTAAAACAGGGAGTACACTGGTGTGCATCTCACCACCTCTGAATGTACAAGTTAACCCTCTTGCCAGGCACAAACCTTCCTTTTTAATACATATAGGTCACCCATAAGATAGGCCCTGGACAGCCCCAGGGGCAAGGTGCAGTGTATTTAAAAGGATGGACTTGTACTTTTAAGTTTTGCATGTCCTGGTTGTGAAAAACTCTTGAATTTGTCTTTCACTACTACAAGGCCTATCTCTTCCTTAGGTTAACATTGGGATTACCTTATTACATTTACACCTGTGCCTGCTCTGCTGCTGAAAGGATTGTCACTCTGCTGGACTCCTGCTCTGCAGTGCCTGCCCTGCTGCCCTCTCTGCCTGTGAGTGAGAAGAACTGGTCCTGCATCTCTACATCCTCAAGAACATGAGTATCTTCAAGGGCTTGCTGCTTTGCTTCCTGGTTTGAAGTCTCAGGGATGTCAAAGACTTCCCTCAACTCTCCTGCCACTTTTTGGACTCTGCTAACTGTGACTTTACCCTGCCAAGTGGTACCCTGCCAGTCCTGTGCCCCTGGAAATAGGTTTTCTGAGGTTTGGCAGCAAAATCCACACATCAGCGTCGTTGTGCCGGTTGGAACCGATGCATTGCCTCCTGGGCCACCGCATTGCCTGCCAATTAGATCGCATCGCCGGCTGGGTGGCTTGATGACGACACATCACCTACCTCACAAGGAAGCCGCCATATCTCGGATTGTGCGGCTCTGTACAGACGCATCACCCACAACCAGCCAGATCGGCAATGATGCATCGCCTCCTCTGCTCCTCGAATCAGATCCTCGAGGTCGACGTATCCTCCTCACAAGGTTCTGTTTGTAGCGGGCCAAGCCTGGTCCCTATATCGGACCCGCGCTCCATTGCGGTCGGCCTAAACTTTTGGATTTAGCCTGGTCAAGCGCGACCAGATGTTTCAGTTGGCCCAATATGCTTTTAAGCACTATATTTCTAGATATTTTTTAAAAATTCATACCTCTGGTGCTACTTATTGGATTTTTGCCGTTTTGGTCTTGTTTTGTTCATTAAGTTAAGCTTTTTTCTTCTCACCTGGTTTGGAGTATTTTTGTGTGGTGTTTTTACTGTTTTACTGTTTTAAATATTGCACAAATACTTTACACATTGTCTCTTAAGTTAAGCTTGTCTGCTCATACCTGCCAAGGTTTCAGATTGCTTATGTGTGACATTTTCATAATTTCAGAGTAATTATGAGTGACATTCAACCATTATGAGTGATGCTCACAAGCAAAATCAAGCAAAATCAAGCAAGAAGACCAGGAAAAACATATAAATATAAAAAATGACACCCATTTGAGCAACGAGAAACTGAAGGGTGTTAGACTAGAAATGTTCACGTTTGCGTATTGCCTTATGTAAGTTAGCATTCGCTGCAACATTTTCTAGTTTAGACGCCATTTTGTATCATGATCGAAACAATCCTTTGCTATTTCTGAGAAAATGCCTCTGTTAGGTTTCGTTTCTGCAGTGTTAGGTTGTGCTTCACTAATGAATAGACTGTTCATATTAGTGCATACCTTTCTCTCTAGATAGAGGCCCTCTCCCACATGTCTGGTGGCGGGTACAGGATGAAACGACCTTGGGTTGTTCTAGGAGGTGTGAGAAATGAGAATCGAAACTTATGTTTCTTATGTGTTTCATTGTCCAGCTGCATCTGCCTGGAAAATTCCACTGTGGACGTGTTTTAGCCCGGTTGCGAGATGTACATAATGTATCTTTTTGCTTGTCGATTTCAGTCCCTCTGCAGCACTCCTAGAGACTAGGCAGACTGGGCTCCACTCTGAGTGTTTCTAATAAACAGTTATTGGTTTGTATTCTCTACTGTCTGACCGACTCTTCATTTGGTATGGAAGGCTGAGAGGTGGTCATTAGTGACCCGAGTGACCCTAATCGGGCCACTTCCTTCAGTTGGCGCCTGAACAGGGACTCCTTCGGATGATTGATCCATCCCCTTTCCGCAGACGGGGGAGAGGCTGAGGACATCGTCGGGTCGAACTGACGGCTCAGGAATCCCTGCACGAAGAGTATTATTTGCTCGCAGCTGCCCCTTCTGTCCTGCTGGACGGTGCCTCCCCCAGTGGTCATCCCGACTGGAGTCCTGAACGGCGAAACCCTTGGATCTGACCGTTTGGTCTGAAGAGTCGGCAGTGGAGAATTTGTCCGTTTGTGCTACTCATATCAGGTGAGTTTGTTTTGGTTCTTTGTGGATATGGTACCATTGTGGTTTGAGTTTGGTGCGGTCTGAGGGCCGTCTTTGGTAAATGTATTTGCAATTACTTGGCTAGGTAACAGCAATGGACTTGTTTTCCTTTTAAAATGCCTAGTCTTAGTAAAATCGTGTATTCATGTTGTCGTTCTGCAGATGCTCAATTGGAAGATGCTCAGCCGGCGCCTCCTGAAGGCAGCCCTAATGTTGATATGTATGTGAAGCATGGTCTTGGCCCTATTATGTTTAGTACGCTATGGTACAAATATACGAGGGACAATGCCGAGTTGCAGTGGCCGTTGACGGGCACTTTTGATGAACAAAAAATTGTGTTTCTACAGGAGCAATTATTTAAGAAACGAAGTAGACAGTCTATGTTTGATTCCCTCAGAACTTGGCAGAAGGAGGCTAAACAGAGACAGTTAAAAATTGAAAGAGATGCATTGAAAGGGAAAATGCAAACATTGACACAGAAAGCTGTGGCGTATGATAGGGAGAAACAAGAGTCTGGAATTGAATGTGCAGATAGGAGATTTTGGTTGCATATTGATAAGTCTTATTTGCCCAAGGAAGAGGACGATACTTTTGTAGAGGGGTTGCTAGATACTCGACCCCCGCCTCCTTATGCCCCGCAGAGGATATATCCTGCCGTTTCCTTACAGTTACAGCAGCCTGCTGCATCTCTTTCGGCTGCTCCCGTATCTACGGCTGTTGTTTCGACGGCTTTGGCTACTGCACCTCCTGCTCCTTCTTTGTCCTCACCATCTTTGGCAACTGTGACCACCAGCGCACCTGCTGTTTCGACTCCTGTATCTTCTGTTCTTTCACCTCTGGTGCAAGCGCCGGCATCAATTGTACCTGTCTCTTCTGTTGTTTCTCCTTCCATGGTTTTCCATCCTCCGATACCTTTGAATGTTGAGACGCCAATACGTGGATTTGAGGATAGAGATAGGACGAAATTCAAGGAACGAATAGGCCCATTAGTGCGATCTGGGGTGGGGGATGAAGAGAAACAAATAATACCTGACCAGGCAGCGCGGTGGGCTTGTAATGCGATCTATAGTGTGGAGGATGTTTGGGAAGTCATGCGAGATTTTGAACCCTTTATACAGCAACATGCCCTTAAACATATGTCTGCTATGTTGATTAGTCTTTGGCAACAACACATTGGGCAGAAGCGCCTCAAATTTTATTTGATATTAGAGATCGCGTATATGCCATTGATTTGGAGCCAGGCCAGGTATTTTGGAATGTTACAACTTTATTTGCCTACAGGGGTAGACTATATGAGAGGAGACCTACTCAGGTAACTCAGTTCCCGATGCTGGAGGTCCATCCCATATATCACCCAGAAATACCTGAGTTGGCGGACCAGCGCGGTACCGTCACTAGACGTGCCATGCCTCTTCTACTGTAATGACTCTTGCCGATATTGAAATGTTCTTTGGTCTCCTCATTTCGGTTGATGTTTGGAGACAGGTTCATACTCAAGACCATATCGCGGAGTTGGGTGGTACCTGGGATGTGATTAAGGGATGGGATCAGGAAAGGAAGCCTGGTGATAAACCCCGAGCTGAGATACTTGCTTTGCCAGGCCATATTATTACATATATGCATTCCCTTATTCTGCCCAAGAAGGTAAGCTGGGACAAATTGACGGCTTGTCGACAGAAGAAGGATGGAAGTGTGTCTGATTTCTTTACTCAGTTTGAAGGCACGTTTTGGATTATAGTGGGCAGGATATGTCTGTTGAAGGAGGAGTTCGATTGTTTGTTAACAGATTTGTTTCTAATCTTCTTCCTGAAATTGCGACTCGTTTACAGGCATCTGAGAGTACTTGGTCCACCTCTTCCCCCTCTGTTATTTTGAATATGGCCCAGTACTATGAACATCGAGATCAGGAGCGAAAGGATAGGACTGATAAGAAACATAAGGATTTAAAGACGAAGGTGTTCTTGCAGCAAGCGTTTAGGGGAAATAATAGGGGACGGGGTGGTCCTTCTAGACAGCTTCCACATACCAGTAGACAGCCTTCAATGACCCCTTTGGGGCCAAATCAGTGTGCCTATTGTAAGGAGGAGGGTCATTGGCGTGGCCAATGCCCTGTGATTTTACAGAAAGTTGCAGCTCCTAGAGGACGTGGTTCCGCTGGGAGAGGTCGTGGGACAGAGAGAGCTCAGAATGTTACGGTCTCTCAGGGTCGTTCTGATAATAACTATTTTGATGACCCTCGGGCTGGTCAGTATTATCATGATTATTAGAATATGGATGAGGCAACAGGTATGTCCTGTAGCTAGGACAGCCAAGGACAGGGAGAGGGACCAGTTCAGATACCTGTAGATCAGAGTGGTCCTTATGTTGCAGTGGAGTTGCAAGGTTCAACTAAGGAATTTTTAGTGGATACAGGCGCGACGAAGAGTTCTGTTTCTCGACATATGGTCCCTGGGGCAGCCCTGTCTGGCTACAATAATGTTTCGGTAGGTTTTTCAGGTGTACCCGTTGTAAGCCCCATTTCACACCCTCTTGCATTCAGTTGGTCCTTTTTCTGTGGAGTCTCCGTTTTTGTTGACATCTGACTGTGGTGAGAATCTGATGGGTTTGGATTTGTTGAAGAAGTTGTATGCTACAATGTATTGCTCGCCTGCGGGTGTCTATATCACTATGGGTTCGGATGTGAGTACTAAACAGTGTTTGTCTCAGTGTTTGTCTCACCCCTTCCAGCTGAATTTGCTGATGTCCCACCCACTCTATGGGCTACAGGTGGCACGAATGTTGTTTTGCCTCGTATTCCTCAGTATAAGATACCGCAGGCAGGAGAACGGGCTCTTCTTCAGATTATTCAGGATTTGATACAGAAGGGAGTAGTTGAGGAAATTTCTGGAAATATTTGTAATAGTCCTATTTTTCCGATTCTTAAACGGGCACCCTCAGGCTCTTCTGAGGATGCTGATGATGTTTATCATTTTGTGATTGGACTGCGCGAAGTTAACAAGATAGTGGTTCCACAGTTCCCTGTAGTTCCCGATATTACTGCACTTTTGACGATGATTCCTTCTACCGCTAAATGTTTCTCTGTTATTGATTTGAAAAATGCTTTCTTTAGTATTCCTATCCATCCAGACAGTAGATATTTGTTTGGGTTCACACTGGCTGGTAAGAGCTTTAGATTCTGTCATGCTCCTCAGGGCTGTACAGAGAGTCCTAGTATCTACAGCCAAGCATTAAAAGCTCAGTTGGATTCCTTGTCACTTCCCTCAGGTAATGTATTAGTGCAGTATGTTGATGATTTCCTCATAGCTTCCAATACGGAACAGGGTTGTAGAGACAGTACTGTTAAATTGTTGTTGCATTTGGCCCATCATGACCATAAGGTTTCCCTTTCTAAATTTTAGTATTGTCGACAGGAGGTCACCTACTTAGGTCACCTACTGTCAAAGGAGGGTAGGAGGTTGACTCCTGAGCACATCAGTACCATTGTTAAAGTGCCCATTCCACAAACTCAGAAAGATGTGCCCACTTTTATAGGTATCACTTCCTATTGCCGGCAGTGGATACCTAACTATTCCCTACTAATTAAACCTTTGCTTTCATTAACAACGAAAGAAGTGCATGAGCCTTTGCCTTGGATGCCCGAATGCCAGTAGTCTTTTGAGCATTTGAAAACTGCGCTTTGTTTGGCTCCAGTACTTGGCACACCTGATTATGGCAAACCGTTTGTGCTCCATGTCCACGAGATGGCTGGCTGCGTGTTTTCTGTCCTAACACAAACATTTGGGGATAAGCAATGGCTGTATGCCTATTTCTCTGCTGTGCTTGATCCCATTGTGAGGGCCCTCCCGAGTTCTCTGAGAGCAGTCGCGGCTGTGGCCCCTTCAATTAGACAATCGGCTGGACTTGTGCTTGATACTGACCTCACAGTTCTGGTACCCCATTCTGTGGATACACTTTTGAATAAGACAAAGACACAGCACCTCACCAGTGCACGTTTCACTAGCTATGAATTGACATTGTTTGCTAAACACATTGCAATTAAGAAATGTGCTACTCTGAATCCAGCCACGTTGCTACCCCTCGCTTCTGAGAACGATGGAGTCGATACACATGATTGTATTTTCCGGACGGAAGAAGAGACGAAGGGATGGGTAGACTTGACTGATGTTCCCTTATCTGAACCCCAAGGAGAACTATATGTCGATGGCTCTTGTTTTAAGTTACCAGATGGCACTACGACGGCAGCTTATGCTATTACTATGCTGCACACAGTGGTAGAGACATCACGGGTCCCCTATCAGTCGGCTCAAGCTGCTGAGCTTGTTGCCCTTATTCGAGCTTGCGAATTGAGCGAGGGACTGGTTGTCAACATCTATACCGACAGCCAGTATGCCTTCAGGGTCGCACATAATTTTGGGTGACTCTGGGCAGAGAGGGGGTTCCTTACTTCTCATGGCACAAAGATTCAGCATGGGCACCTCATATTGAGACTTTTGTCCGCTTTAACGCTCCCCAAGAAATTGGCCATAATCAAGTGTAGTGCCCACAGGAAGGTCACTGATGACGTGGGTAGAGGGAATGCTTTTGCAGACCAGATAGCTAAGGAAACTGCCCAAACAAAGATGAAACGTATGTTTGTAGCAGGTCCAGCTAGGTAGGTTCCTGAAGTTGTCATGTTTGAGAATACCCTTGAAAGTGTAAAAGAGATACAAAGTGAAGCCACTATGGAAGAATTAGCGGTATGGAAAGAGAGTACAGCACAGTTAAATGAGGAAGGATGTTGGATTGATAAATCGGGAAAGCAAAGATGGATGTTACCAGATGCATATGTTCTTCCCGTGGTGACTATGGCACATGGTCCAGCTCATATTAGTGCAAAAGGCATTTGTAAGTTGTTAGACCCTGTATGGCAGAATGACAATATTTCTAAGACAGCTGCGCATTTGGTGAAATATTGTATGATCTGTATGATGCATAATCCAGGGAAGGGTACCCCGACACCACCTGGTAATTTCGCACCACCCACTTTTCCTTTTGAGGTCCTTCAAATGGACTATATTGAATTAGAGAGATGTTACAATCTTAAGTATGTTCTGGTGGTTGTATGTGCATTCAGCAAATGGGTTGAGGCTTACCCCACTAAGGATAATACAGCCATTACGACTGCAAAGGTACTCCTGAAGGAGTTCTTTCCTCGTTTTGGCTTGCCCCGAATTATCTGGAGTGACAACGGAAGTCATTTTAATGCAAAAGTGATTCAATTGATTTGTGAGGGTCTTCATGTGAAGCAGAAATTCTATGCTGCTAATCATCCACAGTCAGCGGGTTTGGTTGAGAAGTACAATGGTACTCTCAAACTGAAATTGGCAAAAATTCAGGAGACTACAGGGTTAAAGTGGCCAGATGCTTTACCATTAGCACTTTTGTCAACAAGAACAACAGCACATTCTAGGACAGGATTGTCTCCTTACGAGGTCGTATTTGGGTGCCCAGCGAATGTCTGGGGTGCCCTCGTAAATTCTCAGATATTGAGTACCCTGTGTTGCTTGACTATCTTGGCCAGTTAACCGAAAGTTTACCTTCTATTCACCAACAGGTGCAAGAGTCCTTGCCTTCCACACCAGAGGGACCTGGCCACAATATCCAGCCCGGCGATTGTGTCTTATTAAGGTATTTTCAGAGGAAGAAAAGTTTAGAGGGGCCAGAACAGGTCCTGTTGGTGACACGTACTGATGTGAAGGTTGCTGGCCGAAAGAACTGGGTACATGCGACCCACTGTCGGAGGGTTCCTTTGCCTTTACCCTACGATCAGTGGGTCAAGGACGGCATCGGGGACTCCGAGTGCAAGCAGGTGCCTCGGTTTGTCCAATTCAGCGATGCCCAGCTAACGTGGACGCAGACGGATAAGGAAAATGAGAGAGTGTTGAACGAGGCTGTTCCCCCTGGAAATACGAGCTATCCAAGAGCCTCTGTTCCCTGATCCTACGGTGCCTGGGGCTACCAGGTATAATTTGCGCCCTCGGCTGAGGGAAGTCGCATCTAAGGAGAAAAGAGATTAGGGATGGACTGCATAAAATAGGCTGTACTGAGTTATAGTACCAACGGATATTTGTTGAGCTTGGTGAAGGATTTCTGCTTACTTTAGTTTAGTTGTTTGAACATTAGATAGGGAAGACTGAAGTATACCGTGGAGGTATACCATCTTGATCGACGTGGGATACAAGCATGGGATAGAGCAACCTCCAACGCAGGTGCTCAAGAGCGCCAACGTATTGATGGACAATAGGAGCCTGTACCAGTGAGGCCCAGACGGACACTGGGAAGTTGTATATTACCTTTGCACTTTGCCCCTTTTTCATCATTCGTTATGCATCCCTTTGGTAGACTTGTTGCTGAGGAAGAACAGCTAGTGATTCGTGTTGCTCAACATAATATGGTGTGGACCCGCAAACAGATAATAACATGTGTTGTTCTTGTGGTTTTGTTATTAATACTATTGTGTGGGGTGTCATGGGTTTTGGAAAAAGATCAGGATTTGTCTTTACGTACCAAGGGTAAGGTTATATCCCCAAGAAGAAAGAAAAGGACAGCCCGAGTAATATATATCCAGACACACATAAGAGATTCTTTGGAGAAGGGACAGCTTGCTACTCCACTGAATCTGTTACTAGTTTATGGACTGCACATCCGTTATCCCTTATAAATTATACCTATACTCGTCCACTGCAATTTACAGAAGTGAAGGGTGTTTTTGGTTTTGGCTATCCAGGACCTTGTTTATATTACAGAAAGCCATTGGGAATGGGATATCCAGGTTGTGATAATAACACATATTGCGACAACTTCAATGTGGAAAAAAAGAATACCACATTGGTGGGTTGGCATTACAAGGAATTGATAGTCAGCCGGGAGGCTGGTTATTACCCTGCTTGTTGCCCTATTGTGAATAGTACGGACACCTCTTTGTATATCAATTGTTCTGGAATAGTGCTGTACAGAAATACAATGCCCTTGGTGAATGACAAAGATCTGAGTACCTTTGGAATGAACACCAGATATGCTGCAGTAGATTACAAAGGACCAATTTATGCACACCCGGGGTTTTACTTCTTGTCTAACGGTACATATTCTAACGATCATAATGGTACCGACGATGTAGCTCTTAGGATGGTGTTGCCCTTAGGTATACCCTGTAAATACGCTAAGCCTAATGTCTGCTGGGTTAAGAGGACTTTGACCAAAGAATTTTGTGAGGGAGTGACCGATATAGAGCTCAATAATTATAGTAATGGGATCACTTTTGGATACATTCTTTCTTCCATTTTCACTTTGGGGGGTACCTCCATGGCCTGGGGTGTGAAAGCTAGAGAATATTTTGGATGCAAGTTACAGATTTTATCTAATACTACAGTGGCTGCTTTACGCGACATCACCACTCAGCTGGAAAGTATGCAAATATATTCTGAAGAAACTAGATATGCAGTCGATTTCATCTTGGCTAAGAGTGGTGGTGTATGCGCGGTAGTGGGAGACCAGTGTGTGGTCGGGATCAAAAATATGGAAAAGAATATTACCAAGCACATTCTCGATATTCTCGAGAACATCAAGGGAATGGAAAGTGGAAATTGGAGTTGGTCTCTCTTTGGTAGTTAGGGCTGGATTCTTGAAAAGGTGATTTACCTGAATGTGATATTGGTGCTTTGTTGTGCCCTTATTCAGTGCCTCCCCTTCTGTTGCTCTTATTGTACTACCATTCTCACCCCTAAACGGAAAATATCAATCCATGATACCAATGCTGCCATTATGGTGCAGAAAAAAATTGACGACCTCATGAACATAGATGAGGGCGTTTTCGAGACTTCTTCCCTCCTTACAATGTCCTTTCCCGATACCGAAAACATGGAACGCTCCATAAGATTCCTATTTTCTTAGCTTATGTTCTCTCTGTTGATATTAGAAAATGTTTTTAGCTCATGCTAAAAGGAGGGTCTGTTAGAATAGTAATGTACACGTTTGCGCATTGCCTTATGTAAGTTAGCATTCGCTGCACCATTTTCTAGTTTAGATGCCATTTTGTATCATGATCGAAACTAATCCTTTGCTATTTCTGAGAAAAGGCCTCTGATAGGTTTCGTTTCTGCAGTGTTAGGTTTTGCTTCACTAATGAATAGACTGTTCAAATTAGTGCATACCTTTCTCTCTAGATAGAGGCCCTCTCCCACTTGTCTGTTGGTGGGTACGGGATGAAATGACCTTGGGTTGTTCTAGGAGGTGTGAGATATGAGAATCAAAACTTATGTTTCTTATGTGTTTCATTGTCCAGCTGAATCTGCCTGGAAAATTCCACTGTGGGCGTGTTTTAGCCCGGTTGCGAGATGTACACAATGTATCTTTTTGCTTGTCGATTTTAGTCCCTCTGCAGCACTCCTTGAGACTGGGCAGACTGGGCTCTGCTCTGAGTGTATCTAATAAACAGTTATTGGTTTGTATTCTCTACTGTCTGACCGACTCTTCATTCGGTATGGAAGGCTGAGAGGTGGTCATTAGTGACCCTAATCGGGCCACTTCCTTCAAGGGAGATCTTAAAAGTGCTGCAAAGTACCAGAAACGAAAGTGCTCTTGTAATCTGATCGTACTGTAAAACAAATGTGTAACTATGATATTAAACTTGAACTCTGACTGGTCTCAAGGGCAAAGAAGCACTCATGAGGAAGGGTCCTAGGGGAGTTTATTATACCCCACAGATACCCAGAAATTTAATACAACATCATAAAAATCCCAGATTATTTGCGGAAGTATGTTTTGAAAGCAATTGAGTACTTTCGGATCTAATACTGCAAATATAGAAAATGGGCAATGATAAACTTTAAAAGTATTATGTCAGAAGACCCCCGGGGTGCCAGCAATACAACTCCCGCAATTATTTTCCATTGCAGTTGTAAATATAACTTATTTTGTTCTGTGATATTTAGGAGTGGCTCGGTTATATTTACCTACCACATCTAACATCATAATTCCCGGAAATTATGGGGAATTTTGCTCATTAGTGCCTCCGAGATAAGCCATGTAAAGCACCCCAAGGGTAACCCAGGATGGACAGGCCTATATAGGCCTTATTATTCCAACTAAAGAAAGAGCACCAATGTTCTAAAATGTTCACCATGGTAACTATCACGCTCATTTTTGTCTTAAAAAATTTACAGATATAGTAGTTCTCTCCAACAATTATGTAATTGGGAATGCAAGTGCCTATTTACTTCACAGCTCTGCAAATGATCTGGCATCTCTACAGTGGTGGGATGCCTAGCAGCATCTGACTCCGACTCTACCCTCTTATTAGTTTCTCCCCACAGCTGGTCCTCTCGCCTTACACGTCCGCTCACCTTTGACCTCTCTCTCTGCTCTGGTAAAAACGTTCTCCTAGGCGGCTGAGCAAAGCAGGGAACCCGAGACCAGGTAGCCAACACCGGCGCCCGAGGAGACGGGGCCCGCCATGATAGTACAGGAAACATGCAAGCGTCACAAGGTCAGCGGTCTGCTGAGCCATTCGCTGCCATGTTGCAATGGGCCGAGTGAATTCAGATATGGGAGTCTGAGTGGGGCCAGGCCCAAGGACGGACCCTTAAAAGAGCCATGTTTGAAATGGAGTCAAACTCTGATGACTCCAATTTGGAAGACCGGGGATGCAGAGGATTGGCGTGCTCCATGTCCCCTGCAATATGAAGTTGACTAAGAACACAAAACACTAATATTCAACATTATGCCGCTGTATGCCCTAAAAGTGTTACAACACGATCACGCAGCGAGGCGAGTGCAAAGCTGCCAAGGTTTTAGATTGCTTATGTGGGAGGAGGCTGCGGCCGAATCCAGGGCTTTTCTCCTCTCTAATTCTAGAGACGCCCTGCTGCAGGAGCTCAATGTGCTCCCTGTCACGGCTGCCCCAGCCCTCATTTGCCACTCGGACGCAGCGCTGCTGCAAATTTAGTTCTATCGGTCGTGGCCACTTACCTGCTTCACCCTCAGTGTGCAGGTGGTTAAAATGCATGCTTAATGCATTTTAATGCGATGATGTGGACAACCACATTAAAATGCGTTAATCTAATGCCTGATGCATGGTACTTAGCAGGGCTGCTTCCACTTTTCATGGTTTAGACTGTAGGTACCGCACTGGTGATTTTGTTCCTGTTACTCCACAACAACTGCATTCTCCAGTGCAGGCAATTAGTCCAAAGACTATTAATGCGATCATGGGCAAAGTGCCCACAGAGCGAGAATATATTCCATTTTGGATCGCCCGCAAATCCAATCAATTGGAAACGGTCTTTCCTCACACTACATGACAAGTATATAATATTAACTATGTGTGTTCTACTTGGTATGGGACCAACGAAGAGGAGTGTACTACATAGGGAACAATATTTGCTGGTTTTTAAACTACAAACCCTCATTGGCGTTGTTACCAGAGATATTAAATGAAATACAGAATGAGCATGGAGCTGCTTCAGCTGTTGATTTAGGGATGAAATTTATAGGTAACTTTGAAACTGTCTCTTTGATAGTTCTTAGTAACGTTTGAGGGGAAGAGACTGTTCTGGCAGTGCATCAGTGCTTGGCTGCTGTTCACATTCAAGATTATGAATGAGAGCTTACTAAAATTAGTTCCGTAGTATATACCACCATAGGTTAATATACCATAGGCTCTCCTGCTGCCAAACTGCAACTCAAAACCGTAAAGGAATTTGAGGGTTCGGGCAAGAAATAAGCATTGGAAGCTAAGAAAAGAAGAAGAGTGAAAATCAAGTACTATATCTCCTCCACATTAGGGGTGTATACAATTTGAGGGACTAGAAAAATTCAAAAAGGCAGATTGGTATCAGTATTCTTCCTGTTCTTGTCTTGACTCTAGGGAGAGTAAAAGGACAGAAAGGAATTGGAAGACTGAGAATCGTAGAAAAAATGAGTACTTCAGACAGAAAAGTGAAAAAGAGCCAGCAGGCAGTGTTGAGGTTAGCGTGAAGAAAGAAGAGAAAGGTTCAAGCTCAAAAGCTCATTTTGAGAAACAGATAGTAGCTGGATTAACAAAGGAGGAATATGCCTGAGAAACTGGAGAACTTGGACAGTTTCGCTTCTGGACAGTAGAAGTAACTGTAGTTCACCGGGCTCTCAAAGAGCATCTGGTGGTAACTCCAACTGAGGAATACATGCAGACTGGAATACTGGATGAGCAACTAAACTCCCCTGACATGGTCCATAATGTAAAAATACAAATGGAAGGGGACTTATTGCACAAAATTAAGACAGTAGTCTGGTTACATTTATTTGAGGTCTATGGCATCATTCTCGCAGAGGTTGATTGGCGTCCTTCATATATAAAGTACATGCCCTGAGGGGAGGAGGTAATAATCCAAGCTTATACCTCCTAGTACCTGAAGAACTTAGGGAACAATATACATGTGATTGGCTTTAAAACCGGTTCCGGTGTTTTATAGAAACTAAGCGCGGGGTGGGACAAAGAATCTGTACCTCATGTGATTCCGTTATAGAGTGAGCTCCAAGTTCAGGCTCAATATTCATGCCAGACGCTAAGCGTGATATAAGGGCCTTCCTAGGTCAACTACAGCATCAGGGTGTAATAGTGCCTTCCCTTTTTTTTCTTTAAGAAAGCTTTATTGGAATAGTTACATCCAAAGGGTACCACTTAAAAGAGTCATGTCAAATTGTCAAATACCTAAGAAAAATAATAAAACATCCTAAGAAGATATATAATACACTAAAATCGTTAGCCAACAATAAGAGAACATTAAATATGCAACATTGTATAGTATACAAATTGAATTTTAAAGAAGAAAAACCTTAATCAAAAATAGTACCATATCAAAAGATCAAAAGTGCCTTTTAAATTTTAGATAAGAGGTAGAGAGAAAGGAAAGGAAAAGAAAATAGGAAAGAGTAAAGTAAAAAGAAAAAAAAAAGGAAAAGAAGTAATAATGAGCTAAGAGGAAGCAGGATAAAGATGGAATATTGAGTTTAGTAATACAGAAGAATCAAACAAACCTGAAGTGGATGACATGAATTAATAAAGTATAATGAATATAGAGAACATTAAATAGTGACAGTTCAAATTATTAGCAATAAATGAATAAGTCAAGGTGGTTGAAAAATGAAATTGCTATTCCGCATCTTTGCAGGAGGAGTGGATAAATATGCAGTAAGAGGTGACCAGAAAATGTCTTTCTGAAGAAGTTGAAGAGTGTATGAGGCAGATGCTCTGTTGAGTCTGTGGTAATGACAAAGTAAATTCCACCATCCATTAAACGTAACTTTGGTGGCGTCCTTCCAGTTAGAAGTAATAATTTGAAAGGTGACTGCAATAAGCAAATCTACAAACTTACCCAATTTACAAGCACCAGTCCAAATAGGAGAAGAACTGCCCCAAAAATTGATTTAACCTCAAAAGGGAAATCTACAGAGCAAATAAGTGAAATCATCCTGCAGATTCTCTTCCAAAATGCAGTAATATGGGGCAGTGAAAAATGTGTGTGAAAACGTTCCAGGAGCGCTAGTACAAGTCCAGCATAAATTTGACAGGCTAGAGTTATATTTACAAATAGAAGTAGGGGTTAGGAACAATCTATGATAAAAATAATATATGGTTTGGGTTTACATGAAGTGTGGTGTTTTTTCCATAAGGAGTTCCAGGTTTGTACAGAAAAAAAGTGTTGTAAGTATGATTCCCATAAAAGCTCTGTCTTATATTTAGGATGATATTGTATAGAATAATGAAGATATTTATATATATAGGAGGCCTTAAAGGGTAGGGAAAGAAGTGATTGAGCAGGAGGCAAATGGCGTGTAGAGCAAGGAGCCTGTGGGAGGGAGGAAATGTGTTGAGTTAGGGAATGTTGTAATAGTTCGAACTTGAGAATAGAAGTAGGTGAAAGGCCAAACTCTGCTTGCAATTCAAGGGTGGAAAGAAGGCGTGTTTCTTGAAAAAGCTGCTTGACCTGAATTAATCCCTTCGCGACCCAATCCTTCCACAAAATGGTACGATTAGATATCGTAATAGATTTATTGTGCCAGATGGAAGATTCTAAAAATCCATCCAGTGGTGTGTGAGATTTAGGGGTCTGTTACGATGGTGGTCGGATGTCCACCGCCGGGCCGGCGGTGGCGCCCGCCGGACCGGCGGTGGACATCCGCCCGCGACCACAACCAAGAAAAACGCCGGTCAAATTAGGATGGCGGAGGTGACCGCGGCGGTGGGAAATTCCGACCGTCGCTTTTCCGCTGGTTGCCAACCGCACTCCTGCCTGGCGGACGGAGTAGGACCGGGACAATGGTGGCGGTGCAGAGCAGGCTCCGCCGGCAGGATTATGATGCCGGCGGTAGCCAGCCTTTCCTCAGCGGTCAAACCGCCATGGAAAGGCATGCAGAGATTGTCTTCCGGGGGCCCGTTGCGGGTCCCCAATGTGTTGGGGGTGTGGGTGCACTGGGGGGTACCCATGGTCCCTCTACATTTCCCTGTACCAGGTGGCAGGCACTGTGCAGTGCCTGCCACGCAGTGCAGGGAAATGCAGGACATGCTCCTTTGGGCATCGCGGCGGTGCTGCGGGCAGCAGCAACCGCCGCAATGTTAAGGCCCGCGATCAGACCGCCGCGGTCGGATTTCGACCGCGGGTCATCGTAATTCGACCGGCGGTGATGTCGCAGTCCATGCGGGCGGTCTTTTTCCGCTACCATGGCGGTCGGGGAGGTTTTCCGACGGCCATCGTAATAGGCCCCTAAGTGAGGATTGGAAAGAGGGTAGCAATAGAATAAATGATGGTAGGTGATACAAAAGAATGTAGAGGATGAGAGAAATGAGCCAAAGAATGAAAATGAAAAGGGGAAAGCAAAGAGTCTTCTAGGAGGCGCCAAACTGTCAGCGGTGTTTCACATGAAGAATGGATGTGAGGCAAAATTTGTTTAATTAAAAGGACAAATGATACTGATGCAAACTAGGAAAGTTAGCACCTCCCTGATCTTTAGGTTTGTACAGAAAAGATGAAGAGATTCAGGATTTACGGCCATTCCATAAAACTTTACTAAGAGAACTATTGAGGGATTAAAAAAATTTGAAAGGTAGTTTGAGAGGCATCATAGCTAAGAAGAAGTTAATAACAGGGAGCATCATCATTTTAATTGTATCTAACCTGCCCCACCAAGATAAATGCAAGGGAGACCATTTCTCAGACATATGAAGTATGTTTTGAAGGACGTCATCTAAATTGATCTGTATGGTTTTAGTGATAGAAGAAGAATATTTGATTCCTAGGCACTTAATGTAATTAGAAGACCATTTGAAATCTGTTCCTACAAACATTTCTTTTAGGCAAAATTTGTTTAATGGGAGGACCTCAGACTTCGTAAAATTTAATTTGTAACCCGATACCCCTGAGTAAGTGTTCAAGAGAACTGTAAAGCCGAAATTATTAACATCTATAAAAAAGGGGAACAGGGCTAATCCAGCCAACTATCGGCCAATAAGTCTGATCGCTTCCCTGCAAAAAATCTTTTGTAAACAGGTACTGGCTCGTGTACAGGAGTGGATCAGGGATGCAAGTATACTTACGGATTGGCAGGCTTTAGACAAAATGTGAGTACAGTGGATTAGATTTTTCAATTTGTTTGTATGAATTGGCGAGAGGTGATCATAGGCAAGGGCAAACTTTATGTTGCCTTTGTCGATCTCTGTGCAGCTTTTGATTTAGTGCCCTGAGCGAGACTATGGAAGTTCCTTGAAGAGATGGGTTTGCCGGCCCCTTTGCTGGATATTATTGTGAGGCTTTATGCAGACACGTTTGCCCAGGTGAGGTGGGGGAGGGATGGGGCACTGACAGACCCAATCTGTATCGATCGTGGGGTCTGCCAGGGGTGTGTTTTGGCCCCTACCCTTTTTACGTTATACGTAAATGGGGTAATCGGCCTTTTAGATCAAGATGGGTGCAATGCCCCTAAGATAGGTGGGCAGAGGGTTCCTGCACTTCTCTTTGCGGACAATACCGTATTAATTTCTAAATCCCTGAAGGGTTTGCAACAGCTCCTGAACTCTTTCCAATTGTTCTGTGAGGTTCGAGGCTTGGAGCTTAATAGCTCCAAGACTAAATGTATAATTTTTAGTAGACGGTTGTCGACTTCTTGTAAGAGGAGGATGCTAGTGGGCGACACAATTTTAGATGTGGTACCAAGCTTTGAGTACTTTGGAATTAAATTGACCAAGAACCTATGCTGGACACCACAGGTGGAAAAATCCTTAATTCAACACACAACACATATAGGAAAAATCCACAGGAAAACAATATCAAGAAGGGTGGGTCCAGCATTGGAAATGTATAATGTGAAGGCCCTAGGGGCAGTTCTTTATGGAGCTGAGCTGTGGGGTGACTCCCACACTAAAGGCCTATCTATAGCGGAGCAACGGTTTTTAAGAATATTATTGAATCTGCCTGCTAGTATGCCACTGTCCCCTCTCTATTTAGACCTGGACCAAAAGAAAATTGCAGATAAGATTGAATGTAGAATGCTGACCTTTTGGAACAGGTTATGAACAATTCCTGCCCTCGAGTCTTACAGTGAGGGTGTCAAAGACCTTTTGGTCTCTGAGTATGCACAGAAAATACCCTGGTTCTGTGCTGTGAAGGATTTGCTCAATATGGATGACCATTGGACAAACCCTAAAAGTATGTGCATGATTGGTAAGGCCAGTATAAAAGGACTTTTTTGGGAAAATGTGGAGGTCAACAATATCAGGATGTGTACGGGTTCCCTCTCCAGGCTTTTTTTTAACCAGAAACCATTAGCCGCCTATGAAGGTATCATTGACGAAATTGCTCCTCCATTGGCTAGGAAACAATATTTGCAATTTAGGTATGGTACCTTACCCATAAGGTCATTTACCAGTCAATGGCAACAGAAAAAGGGGCAAAAAGAAGATATGTGTCCGGGTTGTGATGAGTGTTTTGAAACACCCATTCATGTTTTGTTTTTCTGTCCCTCATATAAACAAATACAGGCAAAATGGATTGTTCCCTTGTGTAAAATTCTGGGTTGTAGGGTGCACAGGGAGGTGTTCCGAATATTACAGAGTGACACTAGCCAGATAGTAGTCTGTTGTGTGGCCATGTTTCTTAGGGCCTTTTGGATTAAGCGTGTAAAACCTTTCCAGTCTTCTATGGTTTTTACATGAGAATAGTTTTAATGTGGTGAGGCACTGAGCTGTGACATTATGTCTTTCAAAGATGAAGGTACATTTTGTGATTTTGATATATATATATATATATCCGACTTTGACAAAGACCGTGAGGTTGAAACGCGTCAGTCATTAAAACCCTTTGTTTTCCAATCATCCTGAGTGCGGCTTTTCCTTGTGTTCGTGCAACGTGAGGACTTCTTTAAAATATATATATATATATATATATATATATATATATATATATATATATATATTTATTTATTTATTTATTTATAAGAGTTAGGTAGGTGCGCTCTCAGGATGCAGCACAAAGAGTCGCAGTATTGCAGGAAACTGTTTATTCACACAACGCGTTTCGACTGCCCAGCAGCCTTGGTCACATGTATATATATATTTTTTGCAGTGATTGTGTAATGGGTACTAGTGCCTCTTTATCCAATATGCTATTTATCGTCAGTTTTAAAAGTTTATTTTTATGTATTTATGTATTTGTCTACTGTGTTATTATTTGTTTATACTTTTATAATAGGTATTTATTGAAATAATCTTCTCATGATGATGGTGAAGGCGGGTATTGAGGTCAAGGTATTGGAGACTTTTAGAGCAACATCGTTTGTATAGGCTGTAAATTTGACTTCCGCATGTTTGTGAACAAAGCCCCGAAAGAAGGAGGAGTGACGTTAAGTATGCAAAAAAGGTTCTGGGGATACTATAAAAAGCAAAGGTGAGAAGGGACAACCTTGTCTAGTTCCACGATGAAGAGAAAAGTATGGAGATTGAATACCATTCAAAAAAACGCAAGTCGTTGGAGGAGAATAAAGCAGACTGATATATTGCAAAAACTTAGGGCCAAAACCATGCCATTTAAGGGCTCTCATCATGAAGCACCAGTGTATACGATCAAAACCTTTCTCTGCATCCAAAGTAATAGTGGCTTTGGGAGTGGAATTTTTGGAGGCAAGATGAATCATATTTAGAAAAGCTCTTGAATTGTCAGTCATATGTCTGCCTTTTACAATCCTGGTTTGTTCAATACCTAAGAGATCTGGGATACATTGGTTAAGTCTAAGAGCTAAAATTTTGCAAAAATCTTACAGTCCACATTAATGAGGGAATTAGGTCGATAATTAGCGCAGGAAGAGAGATCTTTATTTTTTTTAGGAATCAAGCTTCCAAAAAATGTGCCACGGGCCTCAAAAGAAAGTATTGGTACAGAGAGAGAAGATGAGGGAGTAAGATATGTGAGCATTTTTAATTAAATTCAGTTGTAAAACCATCCGGTCCGGGAGCTTTATCCTTGGGTAATTTAGCTAAAGCAGATATGATATCTGCTAAGGAGATATCTTTGTCAAGTATGGAAGAATCCTGAAGCAGATGAGAATGGGGAGGGAGAGAATCAAAGAAAGAGTCTATAGCAGCATCCGAAGAGGAAAGTTCTGGTGCGTACAAAATTTTATAAAAATCCGTGAAACAATTTAAGATTTCGTCATCCTTAAAATGATTAATCCCTGTATCATCCATAATATTTGTTATTTTGGATTTTTGGGATTTAACTTTAAGATAATTCGCCAACAACTTACCTGCTCTATTTCTACCTCCATGAAACTTGGAATTAATTTTCAAAAGCACACCAGATGCCTCCTCAGTGGAGTGCTTATTGAATGCCAATTTGGCTTGAATAAGATGTTTAAGGGAAGTATCAGTGTTAGAAGTGTAATATTCATGCTCATGTTGTTTAATAGATGAGAGTATCTGCGCAGTTTCCTGTAGTGATTTTTTCTTTTTGGTTGCGACAAACTCAATAATATGACCTCTTGCAGATGACTTAAAGGCGTCCCAAATAACATGAAATGATAAATCCGGAGTCAAATTTAAAGAAAAATAGTCCAGCAAACACGTTTCAGAATTATCTACAAAAGATTGATCCTTCAAAAGATAATTATTAAAATGCCTTTTTGGTCCTAGAAGAAGCAACTGAAGCCTCTATATCAATGTAAACAGGTGCGTGATCTGTTATTAAGATGGATCCAATTTCAACATGAACTAAAGCTGGAAGTAATTTTGGTGCTAGAAAAATATAATTAATTCTGGATTTAGAGTTATGTGTGGGAGAGTGAAATGTGAATTCTAAATTCTCTGGGTTGTAAATCCTCCACGCATCTACTAGGCCCCTGGACTGTATAGCATTCTTGAATGTTCTCTGCATTCTGTTGGGAACATAGAGAGCAAGAGATTGTCTGTCAGTAAAGGGATCCATAATTTGGTTGCAATCGCCACCCAAAAGAAGATTAGTGGTGGAGAGAGACTGAAAAATGTGAGATGTATGATCCCAAAATTGAACATCTATACCAGTGGGACTGTATATGTTAAATAGTGTAATGGGAGTTTCATTGATAGTGATGTGAAGAAGAAGCCACCTCCCATTGTCATCCTTTTCAATAGAGACAGAAAGCAACTTATGAAATAAAGTTATAGCCCCATTTTTTCTGCTTTGCAGGGGAGCAGAATATCTGACCTACCCAATGCTTCTTCAATGAGTAGATGTCCATATAGGTGAGGCGAGTTTCCTGTAGCATAGCAACCTTATACTGTACTCTGGATAAATGAGCAAGCACTCTGTCTCTTAATAGGATTACGTAAACCATTAACATTCCAGGAAATAACTCGTAAGCTGTTAACCATTCAATGAGGGGAATAGCATACTGTATAAACATACTCTGAAATTGATAAAAGGAACATTGCAAGATAGAAAGTAATGCCAAGCCATCTAAATAATCAACAAACTGGTATTACCACCATGAAATATGAATAAATCAAAAAGAGAGAGAAAAGAAGAAGGAAAAAGAAACAAGAGACCAGCTTCCTTTGGTCCATGTGCATCACACGATGGCTCATAAAAATAAAGGAATGTGCACTAAAGGGATTGGTGCAGCTGATTTACCTGCAAAGCCAGCAGTGCAAAGTTTTACGGTGAATGCAGCGATTCAATCTTAGACAAAGATTGGTGCAGCCATAATGATGGCAATACAGCCAACATTGGAAGGCAAAAAGTTTTTTGACTGTTTCCCTTCCAAATAATTTTATAGCCTCACCAAAGAAAAGGTTCTTATGATGTCATACTTGGGCTAAGGACAGGCATATATCTAATGAGTGAGCTAAATTAGATTTGATTAGGGTAGCTCATGGAGGATTAGATTCGACTCTTGGCATGAGTACTAATGTATAAATGCTACAGCAATGATACTGGTTGTCCTACTTACGGAAGAATGGTAAAAAAAAGAGTATGTATCGCAATGTAATGCAGACCTGCGAACTCACACGGTACCACTGTGTGTCACATGATTTCGGCTCTCTTCACATGGTCAAACGGTGAGGAGCCGAAATCACGCCGTGGCAGGGAAAACGAGCTTAGAAGCACTGTAAACTGTGGATTTTCAGCTCCTTTTTGGAGGCAGTAAGCAGCTGATTTCCATTAAGAGGGGTGAAAACACCCCAGGACATCGGGGACATCCTCAATGACCCTTTGTTTTAAAATGTTTTAAAGGGACATGGGGGCTTGGTGAAGGGCATAGTGCCTCTTAGGTAGCTCTGGGTACGAGGCCCCGCCCCCTCAAAGACCCCGCCCTCTCCAAGGCCCCGCCCCTCCTCACACAGTGGCATTATTTTGTAAGTTGGCAGGTATGGTACTGTTTACCAACAAATAATGCATTTAACTGCAGTAAGCCCAGCACCGGCTCCCTCATCATATCCGATAAACCCGTAGGTGTTTTTGGATGCTGTGCCTGCTCTGGGAGTGTGATTGTTATACTCGCACCCTTTCTGCAGTGCAGCTAATGAAATTTGAAACTGATGCGACATAAACAATCAAGATGAAATGCACTGAGACAGCAAGCAAAACACAGGACCCCAATGTTAAAACAAGCATTGGCATAGCCAATAGGTCTCCCCTTTGGGACCTTATAAGTGTTTAGCCATGCAGCACATTATCACCCACCGGGCAGATTTCTGTAATGGAACTAGTACTTATGTAAAGTGCTTTGATACCTTCATTCGCGCTACATAATGCAAAAATAAAAAGGAATGAAAGGAGAAGTGCTTGCAGATTTCTGAGGTGGGGAGCGAAAAGATAAGTTAAGATTGCATTATATAATGCCAGTACCAAATCAGAAAGCGAGCACAGTAGAGAAAATCGGGAGCCGAATTGAAAGGAGGCGAAAGTGAGTTATCCCAGTGTGCAAGTAAAGGCGGGGCTGGAGTATGCTGCATCTTGGTGCCGAGTAACAGATGTTTATTGCCAACCAAATGAATGTTAATTAGTTCGTCTGCCTCTAGTAGGATGAAAGGCTGAGCAGACACGCTGGGGTTTGAACCTGCGGTTGTGAGGTCAAACATAAGATTAAAAGGGTGCTTGCCTTAAAGTTAAGATTGCATTATATAATGCCAGTACCAAATCAGAAAGCGAGCACAGTAGAGAAAATCAGGAGCCGAATTGAAAGGAGGCGATAGTGAGTTATCCCAGTGTGCAAGTGAAGGCGGGGCTGGAGTATGCTGCATCTTGGTGCCGAGTAACAGATGTTTATTGCCAACAAAATGAATGTTAATTAGTTCGTCGGCCTCTAGTAAGATGAAAGGCTGAGCAGACGCGCTGGGGTTTGAACCTGTGGTTGTGAGGTCAAACATAAGATTAATAGGGTGGAAGCGTCAGCCCACTGAGCCAACAGAATCGGCTTGGACCAGAGCGGACCGGGCAGGCTAACTGAGTCTGGCTTATTGTCGGTATTTTTGTGCTGCTGGTGTTTCTAGAGAAGCAGCGGCTGAAATGCAAGGTTTTCACGTTCAACCGGACACTGCAGTCTGGAGTCATTTGAAAGTAGTGTTGGTGGACATAATAAGCTTATTTGTAATTTCCCGTGAGGCTCTGGCCAAGGCCCGCTCATTAGACGGTGCTGACGATTCCACTGAAAAGTAAGATGTCACCGTAATTGATTTGTTTCTGTTCCTTTGTGTTTTAGAGAAAATGAAAGCGCACTCTTGTGGAGGTGGAGGAGGTGGAGGTGGGGTGGAGCAAGACCACTGACTCATTGTCAGTGAAATTGCTCTCCCCCCCCCTCGCAGCTCCACCATCAAGTGAGGCCTTCCCCTGAGCCCCTGCACTCTCGAGTGCTCGTGTTCAAGGCCCTCCTCCACCCGCAGGTTTTACCTGCGCCTCATCCCTGGCGGTCCAGTGGACCTCTGTCTCCTTTCTCTCGCTCCACTCTCTCTCTCCGTTTTCACTTTTTTTTCACTGATTTCAATCTCCCCCTTTTACTCTCCTTCTGTGTCTTTCCTCCGTTTTCTCTCGTTTTTTACTGATTTCAATCTCCCCCTTTCATTCTCCCTCTGTGTCTCTCCTCCGTTTTCACTCGCTTTTCACTGATTTCAATCTCCCCTTTCACTCCCCCTCTGTGTCTCTCCTCCGTTTTCACTCGTTTTTCACTGATTTCAATCTCCCCTTTCACTCCCCTCTGTGTCTTTCCTCCGTTTTCACTCGTTTTTACTGATTTCAATCTCCCCCTTTCACTCCCCTTCTGTCTTTCCTCCGTTTTTACTCGTTTTTCACTGATTTAATCTTCCCCTCTCACTCTTCTTCTGTGTCTTTCCCCCACTTTTCTTGCACCTTTCACTGCCTCATTTCCACTCTTTCCTCTCTTTTTGCCTTTTCTGCCCGTTTTTCCCTGCCGCTGCTGCCCCCGCGGCCCCTCCCCCCCAGCACGACCAACGTGACCGGCCCAATCCAGCTCCCCTCCCCGCTCCCGCCCCCAGCTGTCCAGCCCTCCCCGACCCCTACTTAATGGCGGCCGCTGCGGGGACAGGCGAGCAAGACCACTGACTCATTGTCAGTGAAATTGCTCTCCCCCCCTCGCAGCTCCACCATCAAGTGAGGCCTTCCCCTGAGCCCCTGCACTCTCGAGTGCTGGTGTTCGAGGCCCTCCTCCACCCGCAGGTTTTACCTGCGCCTCATCCCTGGTGGTCCAGTGGACCTCTGTCTCCTTTTTCTCTCTCCGCTCTCTCTCTCCATTTTCACTTGTTTTTCACTGATTTCAATCTCCCCCTTTTACTCTCCTTCCGTGTCTTTCCTCCGTTTTCTCTCGTTTTTTTACTGATTTCAATCTCCCCTTTCACTCCCCTCTGTGTCTCTCCTCCGTTTTCACTCGTTTTTCACTGATTTCAATCTCCCCCTTTCACTCCCCCTCTGTGTCTTTCCTCCGTTTTCACTCGTTTTTTACTGATTTCAATCTCCCCCTTTCACTCCCCCTCTGTGTCTTTCCTCCGTTTTCACTCGTTTTTCACTGATTTAATCTTCCCCTCTCACTCTCCTTCTGTGTCTTTCCCCCACTTTTCTTGCACCTTTCACTGCCTCATTTCCACTGTTTCCTCTCTTTTTGCCTTTTCTGCCCGTTTTTCCCTGCCGCTGCTGCCCCCGCGGCCCCTCCCCCCAGCACGACCAACGCGACTGGCCCAATCCAGCTCCCTCCCCGCCCCCCAGCTGTCCAGCCCTCCCGACCCCTACTTAATGGCGGCCGCTGCTGGGACAGGCGAGCAAGACCACTGACTCATTGTCAGTGAACTTGCTCTCCCCCCCTCGCAGCTCCACCATCAAGTGAGGCCTTCCCCTGAGCCCCTGCACTCTCGAGTGCTGGTGTTCGAGGCTCTCCTCCACCCGCAGGTTTTACCTGCGCCTCATCCCTGGTGGTCCAGTGGACCTCTGTCTCCTTTCTCTCGCTCCGCTCTCTCTCTCCGTTTTCACTTGTTTTTCACTGATTTCAATCTCCCCCTTTTACTCTCCTTCTGTGTCTTTCCTCCGTTTTCTCTAGTTTTTTACTGATTTCAATCTCCCCCTTTCACTCCCCCTCTGTGTCTCTCCTCCGTTTTCACTAGTTTTTCACTGATTTCAATCTACCCCTTTCACTCCCCCTCTGTGTCTTTCCTCCGTTTTCACTCGTTTTTTACTGATTTCAATCTCCCCCTTTCACTCTCCTTCTGTGTCTCTCCTCCGTTTTCACTCGTTTTTTACTGATTTCAATCTCCCCCTTTCACTCCCTCTCTGTGTCTTTCCTCCGTTTTCACTCGTTTTTCACTGATTTAATCTTCCCCTCTCACTCTCCTTCTGTGTCTTTCCCCAACTTTTCTTGCACCTTTCACTGCCTCATTTCCACTCTTTCCTCTCTTTTTGCCTTTTCTGCCCATTTTTCCCTGCCGCTGCTGCCCCCATGGCCCCTCCCCCCAGCACGACCAACCCGACCGGCCCAATCCAGCTCCCCTCCCCCGCCTCCCAGCTGTCTAGCCCTCCCCGACCCCTACTTAATGGCGGCCGCTGCGGGGACAGGCGAGCAAGACCACTGACTCATTGTCAGTGAAATTGCTCTCCCCCCCTCGCAGCTCCACCATCAAGTGAGGCCTTCCCATGAGCCCCTGCACTCTCGAGTGCTGGTGTTCGAGGCCCTCCTCCACACGCAGGTTTTACCTGCGCCTCATCCCTGGTGGTCCAGTGGACCTCTGTCTCCTTTCTCTCGCTCCGCTCTCTCTCTCCGTTTTCACTTGTTTTTCACTGATTTCAATCTCCCCCTTTTACTCTCCTTCTGTGTCTTTCCTCCGTTTTCTCTCGTTTTTCACTGATTTCAATCTCCCCCTTTCACCCCCCCTCTGTGTCTTCCCTCCGTTTTCACTCGTTTTTTTACTGATTTTAATCTCCCCCTTTCACTCCCCCTCTGTGACTCTCCTCCGTTTTCACTAGTTTTTACTGATTTCAATCTCCCCCTTTCACTCCCCCTCTGTGTCTTTCCTCCGTTTTCACTCGTTTTTCACTGATTTAATCTTCCCCTCTCACTCTCCTTCTGTGTCTTTCCCCCACTTTTCTTGCACCTTTCACTGCCTCATTTCCACTCTTTCCTCTCTTTTTGCCTTTTCTGCCCGTTTGTCCCTGCCGCTGCTGCCCCCACGGCCCCTCCCCCCAGCACGACCAACGCGACCGGCCCAATCCAGCTCCCATCCCCGCTCCCGCCCCCCAGCTGTCCAGCCCTCCCCGACCCCTACTTAATGGCGGCCGCTGCGCGTCCGCGCCGCTGGCGCGCCTATGGCAAGCCCGTCTGCGCCCGTCCGCGACCCGACCGCGACCAGCGCCAGGAACCCTGGACCTCGCCAACGCTACGACCCAGCGGCACTCCACGCTCTCAACCCAGGACGCAACAACAACTGCAAGCTAGCATCACCAGCCGACACCCATGGACCCTTCAGCTGTCCCCGCTGCCGGCACACCTGCAGCACCGCCAAGACCACGGACCCGGCGCAACCCGCCCGCAAGACCACAACCCAACCGAAGACCCTGCAATGCGTCCTCCTCAACGTCCGATCCCTCCACAAACACGCCACCGAAATCTGGGACCTCCTCGACAGCACCACCCCGGACGTAGCGTTCTTCACCGAAACATGGACCAACACCACCTCGGGACCGGACATCGCCATCGCCATTCCCCAAGGATACAAGATCTCCAGGAAGGACCGCCCCACCCGCCCGGGAGGAGGAATCGCCATCGTCCACAAATCCAACCTCCGCCTGAGCACACTCCCTGACGAGCCCACAGACCTGATGGAACACCTTCACTTCAAGATACCTGCCAGCCCTACCACCACCCTCCGAGGAACCCTCATCTACCGACCCCCTGGACCCCGCAGACTTTTCGCCAACTCCATCACGGACATCATCTCCCCGCATGCCATTGTGTCCACCAACTACACCCTACTGGGAGACCTCAACTTCCACCTCGACAACCAACTGGACCCCAGCACCACATCCCTCCTGGACAACCTCCACAACATTGGACTCCGCCAGATCGTGACCAAACCCACGCAGTCAGAAGGACACACCCTCGACCCCCTCTTCACAACAGGTAACTCCATCACCTTCAGCCACACCACCGAACTCCCATGGACTGACCATCGATGCGTCCAGTTCACCCTCAGAACACCCACCATCCACAGACACCTGCACCTGCTCCCACGAAGAAACTGGACCAGAATCACCGACGACCAGCTAACCTCATCACTCAGCAACTCCACCCCAACCATCGCGGAAAACGAGGACCCCAACACCACAGCCCGAACCCTGCACAGATGGATCTCCGACAGCGCCAACACCATAGCCCCCCTCAAGAAAAACAACAACACCCACGCCAAGAAAGCCAGATGGTTTACCACCGAACTTCGAGAGTCCAGACGTACTTGCCGCTGCCTCGAAAAGGCCTGGAGGAACACCAAATCCACAGAAGCCTACAACAACTTCAGAGCCGCCACCAACGCCCACCACCAACTCATCAGAAAAACGAGGAAAAAAGCGATTGAAGATAGAATCTCCACTCACGCACACAATAGCAAAGAACTCTTCAACATCATCAAGGAGTTCGCCCAACCCACCAGCGAGTCCACCGACATCCCTCCCTCACAAGACCTCTGCGACAAACTCTGCATCTTTTTCCACCACAAAATCAAGAGCATCTACGACAACTTCGACAAAGACAACCAACACACTGAACCCTCACCAACCACCCCCGACACCCTGAAGCCAGCGATCGACAACTGGACAGCCCTCACCACCGAAGACACACTGAAGACGATGAAGTCAATCCACTCCGGAGCCCCCACGGACCCCTGCCCCCACCACATTTTCAACAGCGCCACCGACACCATCGCACCCATGCTCTGCCACACCATCAACCGCTCCCTGGCAACTGCCACGTTCCCCGACGACTGGAAACACGCCGAGGTCAACCCCCTCCTGAAGAAACCCTCGGCGGACCCCACCGACCTCAAAAACTACAGACCCATCTCCCTGCTCCCGTTCCCAGCGAAAGTCATCGAGAAAGCCATCAACAGCCAACTCGCCACATTCATCGAAGAGCACAACATCCTCGACTCCTCCCAATACGGCTTCAGAAAAAACCACAGTACGGAAACCGCCCTCCTCGCTGCAACAGACGACATCCGCACCCTACTGGACAAAGGAGAAACAGCAGCCCTCATCCTCCTCGACCTCTCACCGGCGTTCGACACAGTCTCTCACCGCACCTTAATACGCAGACTCCACAA
This sequence comes from Calotriton arnoldi, assembly GCA_963921515.1. NCBI lineage: Eukaryota > Metazoa > Chordata > Amphibia > Caudata > Salamandridae > Calotriton > Calotriton arnoldi. Next base: position 1,094,926 of record CAWUFW010005044.1, on the reverse strand, counting down.
CACAGGGATCCAAGACAAGGCCCTCAACTGGATCTGCTCCTTCCTCTCCGGCAGAACGCAGCGGGTCAGACTCCCCCCTTTCCTCTCCGACCCTACACCTACCACCTGCGGAGTCCCCCAGGGGTCCTCCCTCAGCCCTACACTCTTCAACGTCTACATGGCTCCGCTCGCCCCCATCGTCAGAACCTACGGACTCAACATTGTGTCATACGCAGACGACACCCAACTCATCCTCTCCCTATCCAACGAACCCAATACCGCCAGACACAATTTTCGAGAAGGCATGGAAGCCGTCGCCAAATGGATGAAAAACAGCTGCCTACAACTAAACACCAACAAAACAGAAGTACTCATCATGAGCCCAAACCCCGATGCATGGAACGACACCTGGTGGCCCCCCGTCCTCGGAAGCCCGCCCACCCCCACGGACCCCGCACGCAACCTGGGAATCATCCTGGACTCCGAACTCAAAATGGACCGCCAGATCAACTCCGTCTCGTCCTCCTGCTTCCACACCCTCCGCCTCCTATGTAAGATCTTCAAATGGATCCCCCTCGAACACCGAAAGACCGTCACTCATGCCCTGGTCACCAGCAGACTCGACTACGGCAGCGCACTCTACACTGGAATAAACAAAAACCTCACCCGCAAGCTACAGAACATCCAGAACGCCGCCGCAAAACTGGTCCTCGACCTGCCAAGACACTGCCACATCTCCCAGCACCTGCGCACACTCCACTGGCTCCCCATCGAAGCTAGAGTCACCTTCAAGATGCTCACCCACGCCCACATGGCCCTCCACGACACCGGACCAGCATACCTGAACAGCAGACTCAAATTCCACGCACCCCAGAGGACCCTACGATCTGCCCAGCTATCCTATGCTGTGGTCCCCCGCACCAGAGAGACCAGATCGGGAGGCCGCTCCTTCTCCTTCCTCGCGGCCCGAGCCTGGAACGCCCTGCCGCTCCACCTCAGACAGACAACATCGCTCCCATATTCGCAAGAAACCTCAAAACCTGGCTCTTCGACAGACCCCACCCCCTTGATGAACTGGAGCCTGCTAACCCCCCCTCCCCCAGCGCCTTGAGACCCTTACGGGTGAGTAGTCGCGCTTAACAAACGCCTGATTGATTGATTGATTGATTGGAGGGGACGCGCCTTCTAATGAAAGCGGCAAGGTCTGGAAATGAAACCTGACCCAAAACAGATGGCAGCCTATGCGCCGCTGGCTCCCGAGAGCAAAGTGCTCTGGGAGTAAACATTTCCCGAAAAGCAAAGAATGGCACGAGAGAGAAGCGGGGGCGAGTGAGCACGGCAGCGCGGCGAACGCCCTAATTAAAAAGAGATGGTGACATGACCCCGAACAGATGGCGCCCCTGCTCGTAACCGCAAGCCGTAGGCAGTGGGCGGATACATTCCCTGGGAAAGGTGGGACATGCACCCGCCTTTGCCCAATTGCGTGCTGTCTTTTTATAAAGAGGCACGCAAAGCCCAATAGAAACAAGCATTGGCATAGCCAATAGGTCTCGCCTTTGGGGCCTTATAAGTATTTAGTTATGCAGCACAATATCCTTGGTGCAACAACAGCAACTGTTGCATGGCTAAACACTTATAAGGTCCCAAAGGCGAGACCTATTGGCTATGCCAATGCTTGTTAAAATGCAGTTTGTGTCTGAAACTCAAAGCAGTTTTTGTCATTTAGTAATGCCTAAATCTATAGGTGAGATTTGAGCGCCATCAAGAGGAAGAGGGGAGTTTAGGGCCCTATCACAGCGCATAGTTTTGAGTTCAGAATAAACCGGAAGGGAGCATTTTAAGAATGAACACTAATAGCAAGTTCCATAAAGTAACTTTAACTGATGTTTGTAACCAACTAAACTAATGTGTTATTTTGATCTGAAACAGAATCTGACCTATTCACAAACGGCATTTTGTAGTAGGTTTAGTAGTAGTACAATAGTGCTACTCACATACTATAAAACGCTATTCAGACACCGAAGTACGGAGCTCTATGCCTCTGCCTCTCCTGCCTTTTCTGGGAAGAGATTTCTGCCCTAAAGGGATCTCTGCTCACGTAGATCTATGTTTTAGTAGTAAGTGGGGGAGGAACCGGAGGAGTGGTTGGAAAATGGGGAAAATTTACGAATAAAGGTGTAAGCCCCTTCCTATTAACAAACTACACTTCAAAACTTACTACAGCGAAAAAGGACCCAAAAGAGCATTAAATATACTCCCATTCAGGCCTTTAGTAAGTCCAGCTCCACCCACGGGCACTCAGGTACTGCAATACCCTCGCATAGAAAATAATGTAGTTAAGGACTTAAAATAAAACCCCATATGAAAGAATGTTAAAATAAATTATTGTATTTAATCTTTTAATTAAATAAATGTATTTTCGTGTTAAAAAGATATATATATACATTATAATTATTAATATTTAAATATAAATATGTTAATAGCTATTTTTCAATTTAAAAATGAATGTAACTTTTATTTAATTTAAATGAAATCTATACATAACTTTTAGTAGTTCTGCATAATGAATAAATATAAACATCTTGCTTTAGGTGAATTTCTTGTAATAAATCTTTAGCAAATATTTTTATATAATTTAATACATTTAAATTAATTAAATATTTAATGTAAAATTCAGATAATAGTGCTGTAGCATTTTCTAATGTGACATATAAAGTAACATTATAGCAAAGTGAACATGTCAGTGACAACATTAACGTTTTGAACTTCAGAAACCACTGAAATTCACCAGTTATAGTTAGCACGGGGCTAACTATAACTTGCACCCCTGCCACTCACTGCTTATGACCTCACATGTTACATCACTCATGACATGTTCTATGACATCATCAATGACATCACTGATGACATCTCAAATAACAGACAGCAGACATCCTAGAAAGAAGCCTTGTTCTTGTTAAATCTGTCTGCCCCTTCCTTGGCCTCACAGCACAGGAGACTCTGTCCCCTCCACTTCAGCTGAGGCATCTCATATGTTGGAAATAACCATCCTGGATTGGTTGCATTTGCCTTTTAATATAAAGTACAGGAACAGTTTTTGTTAAATTAAAAATGCATGGACATGTCCAGCCCCTCAGATCCCGCCCACTTAGAATTTTGGATTAGTGTTTTAAATAGCTGAAGAGCAGGATCAGAGGCATGCTACCACCCAGTGCTTAATTTGTAAAAGAATAGGTGCCGGAGCTCACATTTTCTTCAGAAGCCCGCCGCGTTTGAATGCCTGGGTTGTTTCTCTGTGCTGGTCGATGTATACTTGCAGTGCACCAGTTATTTATGCATTATGTACCCGGCCTCGGACGATAATATAACCAGGGGCAACACTTTTTATTGTTTATGTTTAGAAAAATGAAACGCGATTCAGACGTGCTAGAAGTCTAGCCTTTGACATACAGACTGCATACAGATTAAAGAAGCAAAGCCTTTACTCTCTGAGCTATCCCGCACTTTCGATGAAATGCTCTATATTAATCATTCCAGTAGTGTAGTAAGGGTGACCTAATGCAATCATGGAAAGAATTCCTCCCCGTCCCTTTTAGGAAGTAAAAGGCTGCCACAATATGCCAGGTGATTCATCCAATGAGTTACATCTTTTATTTTATTTTCAGTTGGGGACCACCACCAACTGGAGAAAAAACCTGTAGTCCCGGCCCTGTAAAAAAAGTGCCAGTGCTAAGCACCGGAAAGCACCTGCTCAAATTAAGCACTGCTACCACCTTAAACTGTGGCAAGTGGTTGTTTGTCACTGTGACTGACACCTCCCATAGATAAGGAAATTTAGCGGCACAAACACGGGAAATTAGCGGCACAAAAAGCTACATTTATTGGCATTTTAGCTGCAATTTATTTTACTACAGTTAGACATTGTCTCTAAGTTAAAATTGTCTGCCATGTGCTGTAGCTACCAAGGGGTTAGGCTCAGGTTTAAGTAGTTACTTGAGTGGGTCACCTTGACAAAGATTGTGATTATTATTTGAGGTGAGGTCTTACCTCCCTCAACTAATACACCAATTTCTTACAGTTGTGCTTTAACTGTAGGGTGGCCGGATGGAGGATAGTGTTTGGATGGTGGTGGTGGGGTGGAGAGGGCACTGCTGTCTTAGGTAGATGAGAGGGGATTTGGGACCCACTGCAGGCCCCACTTCGTGTTATGTGGCTATGGGGTGGGGGGTGTTGGGTGGGGGAGTGGTGAGTGGGGTCCTCTGCAGCCCCAGTTTACTTTTGGGCAGATGGTAGTGGGGTGGAAGGGCCACAAGTGCCTTGGGTGGGGTGATGGTGGGGTGGAGTGGAGTGCCTTGTAAAACACACACACAGTTTTTATTCTGTTATCCATGCATTTTCTAATCTCAAAACTAATGCTACTTTTTCTTAGCGCTAAAAATAATCCTATTTTCCTTTGCTGAGGGTTAAAGTTTAAAAGGGCGTCTATATCTGTTCTAAGCACACCTGGATGCTAGCAATCACCAGTTCCCTTCTATTAAAACTATAGCCAACGGCTACTTTTTGTTTAAATATATCATTTTTATTGCAAGCTGATGGCTTTTACGTGCAGGCAGTGGAATATTTTCTTGTTTTCTTTTTGCAGCATATACTTGCGGTATCTGTCGGAATATAGGAGTAATGGTGCTGCGTTTCGCACTCCCCCTGGTGCGGGGGTTCAACAAACACCAGTAGATAGATTCCGTCCTTCGGTGTTAGCACGCAGCTTCAAAAGCTGGAAGACTTTCTTTAAAATTGTCTGGCATCGTGCGTGGTCCTGCTTGTGCCAGATGTGTTCTGCCCACGGAAACTTATGTATTGTGGGATTTTTACATGAAGGCGGAGAGGGCTCTTGCCTTGAAAGTGTGAATGCGTCCTTGTGTAATGTAACTGGTGCTGATGTAAAGCAATACCTTCGGTAGAGTCTGCGCGATGTTTATGCAAATCACAAAATCGTTACATCCTGGGGGTTCTGCGGATGGGAGCTTTAAGTGAATAGGCTGCGATTGACGTGAAATGTGGCAGCATTTTTGGATGTCTCAACGGTAACTGCAGCACACAATGCAGTGCAAAGAATAACATAACACAAAGCAAAATATAAACAAGACAATGTAAAGCACAACAATGCAGAAAAAGAACTCAAAAAGCAACACAAGACACTACAGCAAAAATGAAACAACAGATCACCACTACAACAACACAGCAAAAGACCCTAAAAACATACAAAAAGTCAACACTCAACACATCAGAAAAATAATGCAATGACACAGCAAAAATAACAGTGTTGCACGTAATCAACACAATATCAATACAAAAATATGTCAACAGAGTACACCAAAATAACACAACAGCACACCTTCGCAGCAGCACAACAGTGTGCCACAAAGTAGCACAACTAAAAACAATAAAAGCACATTCACAATACAACACCACACCTGACCACAAAACCAAAATACAAAAATACAACACAACCTAACACAACATGTAGGCAGATTTGTACTGTTGTGTTGTTTTGTACTTGCGCATTATTGTTTTATGTTGTGTTGGTATGCTATGTTGCTGCGTTGTATTTTCAAGTTATTTTTTGTGTAGTAAATATGTTGTCATTGTTCTGTTGGATTTTGTTGGTGTGTTATTAATGTCATATTGTTTTGTTACACTGTGTTGTGTTTTTGTGCTGTATTGGTCGTATTGTGTGTGTTACTCAAATATGGAGTGTTGTTGTGGTGAGTACACCTCAACTGCAGCCTGTCTGCTAAATACAAATATTCTTGTCACACATTACCTCCCCGCAAACCTGCTTCTACAAAACAGTGGTAAAAGCTTGCACACATCAATGTCTATACTACCACTACAGTTGTGTAATAGCGGCATCCAAATGTTTTGTGATCCAGCTTTATGCCTTAAATTAGCATTTCCAGTGCCTCTCTATATGATCGAGCCTGCCTCGCTCTGGTCTGTGCTGCTTCTTGCTCACAGTCATGTTAGAGCAGGAGGCTTACAGACTCACCATATCATTTGCTTGCCTTGGGCTCCCTCTCCTGGTAGAATGTGGAACCAGGCCAGCATAAATGACTATCTGTCGGCAGAGGAAGTTGCACCGTCCACCCAAGCACCCGAAAGTCACCCTCCTTGGAGACCACGTACGTTAAGAGGTATGTGTCATGCCTTTTCTTTGAAAAGCGCTGCTTCATGTGCCATTGTTACATGTGTTTGCTTCAATAGTGGTTTAGGAATACCTCGGATAGAATTGAACATCAAGAAGAAATGACTTCTAAAAGTATCTGGCGTTTGCAGATCAAAAGAAAATAAGCGTGCGCCTCGCACGGCAGCAGGGGGTGGGGGGAGAGGAGGAGGCCTGCGCGATTCCCTTGCGGGAGCGAGCGGCGCCAGGAGTGATAATTGCTACCATATGGCGCCAGCTGCTCGCTCCCGCAAGTGAATCGCCAAACGTGCACGCGTTGCCATTGAAGGCAATGGAACGCGTGCACATTTTTGGCTGAAAAGCCGAAGCGATCCCAAAAGGTCTTTTTACCTATGCAGCGCATGCGCGCTGCTAGGCGAGACCTAAAAATGCTAAAAAAAAAAAACACACGCACGAGCGTGTGAAAAGTCCAGAGTGATTCCAAGAGGTCGTTTTCCTAGAGCAGCGCATGCGCGCTAGGCTCGACCTAAAAAACAAGGGATCAGAATGGGGGCGGGGTGGCAGGGATGGTTTCTCACACGAACAGTGCTATTGTGAGACCAGGTACCGGAAGGATTCTATTCCCTTTCCAGGATAGTAAATCAGCAGGGGTTTGCGCTTGATTCACAAAAAAGCCGCGAGAACCCTGATGCAGTCAAAAGGGTAATCTTTGCGATTGAGGCTGGCTGTTGGATAGATATTAAAGAATACCAGCAAACGTTATCACAATAAATGTTGAATACACTGTTGCGTTGCCATCTGCCTACCTGTCAGTCAAACAGAACATTACGCGATATTTGCCCAGCTACTTACATGTTTGTCACTAGGAAGGAAGCATTTACTACTACGTTAAATAAAAGACCTGCAAGCCAGAAGGCGAGCCTCTTTAAATACACAAATGATATTACAAGAAAAACACACATATTGAAAATAACTATCAAAATTTACAACGCACCAAAACAGATATGCAGAAATGGTTTAACAAAAGGCAATTTATATAGAATGCCACTGCTTTAATCAACAAGAAGCGCGAGCAACAAGCATTGGCCGCGCGGCCGTGAAACTGACACGGCCGCGCGGCCGTGAAAGTGAAAGTAATCGCGGGTTTTGTAAGTGCAAACAGTGGCTTTTGCTGGCGACCAGCTTGCGTTCACGCGAGCCTCCAGATGGCGAGGGAAGCCATATGGCGCCTGATCGCGCGTGCACGCTCGCGTGAACGCAGGCTAGTCCGCAGCAAAAGCCACTGTTTGCACTTCCAAAACCCGCTTACTAAAAGTCTCGCCAGAGCAGCGCATGCGCGCTGGCTCAGGCGAGACCAAACAAGGCTCACTGATATGTTTGCTTGAGAAGCATGAAGCACGAGTTACAGATCTTTGTTAAATGTTAAAGTGCATGATGCCACGTCATTTAATGTAGGTTTCAGATTGCCTTCAGGCAACAACACAATCCAAGCAGGAGAGTGTCACCGATCAAACCCTGATGAGGTACTTCTGCAAAGCAGATGTTTGTTACCGAACGAATGACGTAGGGCCTGACAGCATTACAGTGGGTTTCAGCGTACAACAACCTGTGAGCATGCATTTCATTGGTGTGATGGATTCACTGGTGCAGCATTTTTATCATAACAATCGGGGGCTGCAAAAAGGTGAGCCTTAAGATGGAGATTCCCACACATGCTCTGTCGTCATCCCATTGTTGTCCTGCTGCCTGATGATGCTCAGAGGTGACGTGAGACAGCCAAGCAACCACGAGTGTAAGATTGATGGATAAAGGATGTACATGCCTGAGAATCAAGGGGGCATTTCCCCACTGCCCTAATGAGAAAAAAAATGCCATTGCCTTTCCATCTGGAATCCAACGGTGTGTTCAAGCCAGCCTGCAATGCTAGGGTATTGAACTCAGAATTGTCATTGTATCACAATCTATATAGGGTCAGAGAGCACAAAATAACTTGAATAACCTGTCTAGAAGTGTATTAGGTGGATGAACCCCATACCAGATAGATTTTAGCGTGCCTATGTATGTTCCTGATTCAGGGGCGCAACTAGACCTGGACTTCGGGGGGGAGGGGGAAGACTCCCAGCCAGGGCTGGCCCTAACACTGGTTGCGCACAGTCCAACAGTCTTTTTTGGCGCCCCCTCTCCCATTTCCTCCTCCATGAATTCCCTCACTACCACTCGCCAACAATGCACCTCATCTCTCTATAGCCACTTTCTCACCAACATTTCACTTTTTTATAGGACAACCCGTAGCTTACTCACACTCAGTTCTGTGATCTGCGTGGTACACGTTGTTTGTAGCAGGCACATTAGCCCTCTGCACTGTGTGGGTGATAGCAGTGCCCATGTGAGTGCACGGTGAGCAATACAACAGTGTGAGAGTAGGGTGAGAGTAGTAACTGCAGGGTGAGCCAGGTGACCATATGAATTTTGGTGCAGATGTAAGTGCAGAGTTGGACAAATGAATGTATGGTTAGTGATGGGCTCATTTGAGTGAGATTGCAGAGTGAGCAGTGAGGTAGACAGGTGAGTGAAGTGTCACATGAGTGCAGGGTGAGTAGTGTGCTCGTGTAACTGCAGGATGAGGTACAGGGTGAACAGAGCAAGAGCATTGTGAGTGCAGAGTGATCACTGTGAGTGCAGTGTGAGCGGTGTGCTCATGTGACGGCAGGGTAAGTGGAGGGAGAACGGTGTGAGTTCATGGCGAGTGGCATAAGTGCAGTGTGGTCACTGTGAGTGCAGGGTGAGCGGGTGGTGTGAGTGCATGGTGATCAGTGTGAGTACATTGTGATCCCTGTGAGTGCAGGGTGAGTGTGAAAGTGAAGGATGAGAATGAGGAGTGAGTTATCTGAATGCAGGGTGCATTCCCAGACACTTGAAGTAACTCAGCATGTTATGGAGGGCTGGCGTAGGGTTTCAGATATAAGGTAAACTATTGCTATTATGGCATTATTCAGGGTCCAGGGGTGGAGGAAAAAAATTGGTGCTCACCTGCAACAAACTTCCAGTCTTGTGATTAGGGTTGCCAGCTCATTATATTGATGTCCCAGACGGTTCAAAAATAAGCAGTCACCTAAAGCTTATTTTCAGCACTTATCTGTGCATACTTGGAACAGCAAATATAAATAGAAAGCATTTTTAATTGTGTTCTAGGGCTGCCTGAATGATCCATGACTAATAATTAAAGTGAACAAAGATTGAAAAGTCATATTACAAATTAATACATACTATTTTATTTATATCCCTATTTAGTGTCAAGACAAGGCCTTTGCAGGCTCTTTAAACAACAAATGGCTGGAATTTTTCTTTTGGTAACCCTACTTTGTATTCCTTTTCATATAAAATGCATTCTCACACTAAGGCAGTAAAAAGTAAAATCCAAATGTTATGTTATGTTAATATCATTTATAGCGCGCACGGCTACTCAAGAGTGTCCCGGCGCGGAAGCCAAATGATGGAGGGAAGGAGCTGGACAGAGCGGCACATTAGGCAAACAGCCAAGCTTTTAACAATTTCCTGAACAACCTTGGGTTAGTAATGTTCCGTAGTGTGTAGGGCAGAGAATTCCAGGCTTGAGCCGCCTTGAAAGAGAGGGAGCTGCCCCCCACTCGTACCAGACGGAACCGAGGGAGCACTGCCAGCCGCTGGGAGGCTGAACGCAACAGTCTTTGTGGCACATAGAAGCTGAAGCGATTCCTCAGATACAGAGGACCCAAGCCATGGAGGGCTGCATGGGCCAGGGTGAGGGCCTTGAATTTGACCCGTTGGGCCATGGGAAGCCAGTGTAGGTCAAGCAAATGTTGCTTCACACTAGTTCTTCCGGGGATGTTTAGCAGAGCTCTGGCTGCCGCATTTTGTACAACTTGCAGCTTCCTTAGCTGGAAGCCTGGCAGGCCTATATACAGTGCGTTGGCATAGTGTAGGCGTGAAAGAATCAGGGCCCGCGTGACCATTTCCTTGGCTGCCCTGGGTAGCAAGGGCAGAAACTTCCTGAGAGTCTTCAGTGTACCAAAACACTGCCCGGCCAGTTTCTTTATTTGTGTGGAGAACCGAAGGTCCTCATCAAACCAAACACCTAGGTATGTAAAGAATAGGCAGAGTGGGGGCCCAGGGGTTACTGAAACCAGAAAACAAACAGCCTCGGTAACCAGTTTACAAAGGTATGTAAATATGCAAATGGTCTTTAAAGACCTGTGAAAAACTCTGGCGTGCCGGAGATAAGACTCCAGACACTGCCCAGCCGAGCCCAAAGCAGCTCGAGCTGCAGCAGCAGCCCGGGCTGAGACACACGACGGTGTGGGGCTGTAGCCCTTTCAGCCCAATGGGCGTTGCACGCCTGACCTGATTCATGTGATCCTGTTTCACAATTGAATTTGTTACAGAATATTTGAGAAATTGGAGAGACTGTCTCTAACAAGAGACTCCGCACTGACAATAAAACTGCTGACAGGTGTCTCCCCAAAATGGTAGAGCAAGTTCAGGAACTCATTCCTGACAAGCAAGTCCTTGGATGATCTCACAGACCACCCGTTCCAGTTCTTGGGGTAGAAGGCAATCATACTGTAACCCTGTCACCACTTCCTAGGGCACAGAAAAACAGAAAGGTGTCGATGGGTAACATTAAAAAGTCCTTGTGGCCGATTCTGTTCAGCAGACCCCTGCTGCTGCCAAAGTGCCTCCATATTAGTCCAGTAACTCCTTTCCCTATTCTGCAACCACATCAATAAAAATACAGCCATGTTAAAATCACTGGCTCTATTCTGGAGACTGGTGAGCCTGCTGTGTCTCCAGCTCAACACCCATCACCAAGTACATCAAGTACTGATCTGGATGTGGTGCAAGCATCATCTTCAGCAAGGGAACCTACTGAAATCTTATATATGTATGCCAATTCTCCAATCTTATGTATACCACCGGAAGAATCTACATTAATTGTAATTATTTCAAATCATGTTTTCTGGAAATGCAGACATGCCAACCTAAAATAAAACTCAGTGTGTGGAGGAGGGAACCATGGGGGGGACTATGTCTGGTGAAGGGTCGGGACCTTGAACCCATTACTGCCCCAATCACGAAAGTGCTTCTGAGGCATGGCCACTGAGAGGGGCAGGGTTTGTGCAGGCCACTGCCCGTGAGTGATTCTAATTCCTCGGAATAAACAAAACAAAGCTTCAAAGGCTGTGTCACGTCCCATGGGAAGGGGGCCCGGGGAACACTACAGCGACGCACAGGAGAGCGATCCAGGCATTAGCGAACTACAGCCCCCATGAGCCTTTGCGGTCCGACGCCGGTGACGTCAACACGCGCAAAGGCGTTGCTTTGAAAAGGCTTCCGGGGTATCGGAGAGGTGCCGCTTACTCTTTACCTGGAGCTGCGCCGGCGACGCGAGGAGGCTGGTAAGGGTGCTTTAAGCACCAACCCTTCTTTCCTGATTCGTATCAAGAGCGGCAGCTCATTCCTGTGTGGCTAGAGTTTTGTGCTTCCTTCAAGTTGCTCCGTTGGCTGAACCCAGTTCGGTGGTTCATTGCGGAGCAACTTTCCCTCGGAGCACAAGTCACGAAAGATAGACCCTCCCCTGTCTTTATAGGGTCTTTCCCGTTTCAGGCTGCCAGCCTGGGATTCTTACAGAACACCGAGCCTGTTCTGGGCTTACTCGCTTCAGGTGCGTTTTCTCACGTTGGAGAACCGTCATACTGCGGTTCATGCGGGGAAAACGTTTACCTGATTCCACTCCTACCCGTTTGAAACTTGGTCGGGTGGAAGGAAGTAACGAGGAGTTACTTACTTGAGTACTTATCGTTTATATAGAAGCACTCCTATGATTTCCTGTTTAGGCATGAGAGACAGGAGATGAATCATAGCCGTCAGCAAACAAAGGGAAGCTAGCCAGAAGACCAACAAACTTTCTGTCTATACTTTTTCCTGGTTGTTATTTTGTTCAAAATTGTGTTTGGCCACTGACTAAGAAGTGTTGAGGTACTGGGCCGGATGTACCTCATATTTTCCCTGTGGGTTTGTGGTGCCTTGTGGTCATTGGAGTCATACCTGTTTTCTTGTGTATTCTTTAGCAGGAGTGCAGAGAGTGAGCAGGAGGACGGCTCTTCCTCACCCCTGTCTTAGCCTTCATTATTAAAACCAATTGGTAGGTCAGATTGCTACAGCCGCCGTTTTCAGAGAGTGAGGATAAGGTGGTGTTACTGCATTGGCTGACCATATGCTTTTTCTTTAGATCTGACAGAGCGCTACCACATGCCTTATTTGTTATCCAATATCAGGGAGAAGTTTTCTTTCTTTACAGGTACGGTTCCTCGAACTGGTATTTGATAAAGTGGGTTCAGGGTAGGAAGATTTCTATCCTGTTGATTTCTGAACGCTGTTTTGTTATCTTTACAGGTCTCCCTCCCTGCTGTCCCCTTCCTTCCCTTCCCCCGCTTGATCACTCCATTGTGTCTGTGTATATTGAGTCAGACCGTGGGGGTGTCGAGAGGTGGACCATTATTGAACAACGTACGATCCTGAGGATTCCAGGATACAACAGAGTAAGCGGCCTAAGGATTACAATCCTCCCGGTCGTACGTTGAAGAATGGCTACCTTAGAGGACGTGATTGCTGCGTTACACATAGTCCAGGCGGAGTTGGCAGCATCTAGGGCAGAGACAGCTACCATGCAAGCTACAGTAGATAGAATGCAGAGAAACCCTTTTAATGCAGGCATACCTCTAGCCACTCACACAGCTCCTCTAGTGGTAGAAATACCCACCCCCGTTCCCTTGGCCACACCCGAGAGGTTCCATGGGGAAAGCAGCAAGGTACAGGCCTTTCTCACACAGGTCCTGCTGCACTTTTCTTGTAAACCTAAGGCATTCACTACCAACCATGCGAGAGTAGCCTTTCTGATTTCCTATCTGGCAGGGGATGCGCCTCAATGGGCGGTTCCTCTGGTGAAGAGAGACGATCCCCTGCTATATGATTGGGATTCATTCATTAAGGACTTTGAAAGAACTTTTAACCGCCGAACAGCCACTCTTTTGGCCGACAAAGACCTGTTAGAGCTCACACAAGGGAACAGAGACCTTATAGCCTATCTTAATGATTTCCGTCGGTTGGTTACAGAAACCGAATGGCCAGAGGCTAAATAGTCCGCCATTTTTCACCGAGGTTTAAGAGAAGAAATGAAGGATGTGTTGGCCCAAATCGAACCACAACCCGCGACGTGTGAAGACCTAATAAATTTGGTTCTCCGATTGGATCACCGCCTCAGCGAAAGGAGAGGGGAAAACAAACGGAGAGACCGAAGCTGCTGGCGCATGGAACAACCTCGGAACTCTGAAACCTCAACAGTAGCCAAATCCGAACCCATGGAGATAGGGGCAGTCCGTTCCACCCTCACCAGCGAGGAAAGAGATTACAGGCGAAAGAAAGGATTATGTATCTACTGTGGGAGGAAAGGCCACTATATCAAAGAATGCACCCTGAGAGCGAAGTTTCCACGCACAGAGCCCCGCAAACAACTGGCGGCTACCTCCGAAGGTACTATGGGAAACGACAGAGCTTGAAGAAAGGAGAAGGGGATTCTTCAAGCCCGGCTTATATCCCTTCATTGAGTAGTGACACCCCGTGTATCAGACAGCATTTTTTTTCTAGACCTCTCTCTGATGGTAAAAGGGGAATGGCGTCAAGTGACAGCCATGTTGGATTCTGGGGCTACTGGGTGTTTCATTGATCAGGAACAGGCGTCGCGGTTGGGTTTGGAACTTCGTGAAAAAGAGAAACCGGAAATAGTGTTTGCTGTGGATGGGAGACGCTTAGCAGCCAGACCTGTCCGTTTCCAAACGGATACCCTGGAGGTACGCCACGGACTCCACCATGTAGAGGGGCTCGCCTTCAATGTGATTCAAGCCCCCCAATATGGGGTTATATTGGGGTTACCCTGGCTGAGGCAGCATAATCCCCAGGTGGACTGGGAGAAAAAGACTGTGCGGTTTACCTCTGTATATTGTTCTATGCATTGTGTTCCGCCAACACACAGCCCGTCGCAAGCATTGGCTGTGTTGCATCATATCGCTACAGCAGCAGAACATCCGGTTACGCTGCCCGGAGAATACCAGGAGTACGCGGATGTGTTTAACGATGCCAAAGCCGAGACCCTTCCGCCTCAAAGGCAATACGATTGCCAGATCGACTTGGTTCCAGGGGCCCTCGTGCCCACCGGAAGGGTGTATGCCCTCACCGAACCTGAGAACACTCACCTGCGGGCTTACCTGGATAAATACCTAGCGCTGGGGTTTATCCGCAACTCAATGTCTCCTGCGGCTTCTCCGCTGTTTTTTATCCCTAAGGCTAACGGCGAGCTGTGCGCATGCATAGATTTTAGAGCGTTAAACGCCATCACGGTCAAGAACCGGTATCCTCTACCGTTGATCCCGGTGTTATTGGAGCAAGTACAGAAGGCTGTTATATACACTCGGCTGGATCTCAAGGGGGCCTACCATCTGGTGCGGATGCGTAAGGGTGATGAGTGGAAAACGGCCTTCAAAACACGCTATGGCCTATTCGAATACCTCGTCATGCCCTTTGGGTTATGCAACGCGCCCGCGGCGTTTCAGTTCTTTCTGAACGACGTCCTACGTGAATATCTGGACCGTTTCATCGTTGTATACATAGACGACATTCTGATCTATTCACCTACCGTTGAGAGCCATGTTACTCATGTACGCGCCATCCTTCAGACCCTGAAAAGTCAACACCTCTACTGTAAAATTAGCAAGTGTGAGTTCGGGGTCGCCACCGTTGAGTTTTTGGGCGTCATGCTAACCCCTAGGGGACAGGAGATGTCGGAACGGAAGATAGCAGCAGTGAGGGATTGGCCTACCCCAGCGACCGTTAGAGTGCTTTCTCGGGTTCGCCAATTTCTACCGTCGGTTCATCGGCCATTTCTCATACCTGGCAGCTCCCCTAACCCGCTTGTTACAGAAGAAGGTCCCCTTCCACTGGACTGAAGAGACCCAAAAAGGGTTCGAGGCTTTAAAGGAAGCATTTGTCTCCGCTCCGGTGTTGGTGCACGCGGATCCTGATCAGCCATATATAGTAGAAGCGGACGCGTCGGATCACGCGGTGGGAGCGGTACTGTCACAACGCCATCCCAACACAGGTCAGTTACACCCAGTGGCGTTTAGGTCCCGCAAACTTAACCCAGCAGAGCGTAACTACACGATAGCGGAGAAGGAGCTGCTCGCTATCAAAGATGCCTTCCAGGAGTGGCGACACTACCTCATGGGAGCCAAACACATGGTCACTGTGTTTACGGATCACCGTAATCTCCAGTTCATGACTGCAGCCAGACACCTCTCCCCTCGACAGTTGCGATGGACTCTGTTTTTTGCCGAATACAACTTCTTGGTCACGTATCGACCAGGAAAGGATAACAAAAAAGCTGATGCCTTAACCCGTCAGTCCAACATACTACCCGTGGAAGAGGTGGTGGAAAAAACCATCATTGATCCGCATAATGTTATATGCACCACTGTGACTGAGCCCTTCCTTAGGAGCATTGCGCGGAACATACTTACCGAGGGATGGAAGGCCTGGTTGGTAAAACATCAGGAGTGGAAGATGAAAGACGGTCTGCCTGTTCGAGGGAAACAACTTTTGATTCCGATCCCTTCGCTGAGGAGGCGTGTCTTCACCTGGTGTCACACCCTACCCAGCGCAGGACATAATGGCATAGAGAAGACCACAGAGCGAGTGCTACGCCAATTCTGGTGGCCCACGGTTCACACGGACGTTCAGTTATGGGTCGAGGAGTGTGTGGTGTGCACTCAAATGAAAGCTTCGCACACCCGACAGGCAGGACTTCTGCAACCCCTACCAACCCCGAATCACCCGTGGGAAAATATATCCCTGGATTTCGTGGTAGGCATGCCATCGGACAAGGGGCACACGGTAATCCTGGTAGTGGTGGATTACCTTACCAAAATGGCCCATTTCATCGCCTGTAAAACAATACCCACATCAGGCCAGCTAGCCCATTTGTTACTAATACATGTAGTACGGTTACACAGGTTACCTCAGATAGTGGTTTCGGACCGTGGTTCCCAATTTACAGCTAAATTTTGGAAGGCGTGGTGTGCTGCCCTGAAGATCACACCTAATATGTCCACAAGCTTTCACCCCCAGACAGATGGCCAAACCGAGCGGGTGAACCAAACACTAAAGCAATACCTGAGGTGTTATGTGGATAACACTACGGAAGCCTGGGTAGAGAATTTATGGTTGGCAGAGATAGCCTATAATAGCGCGACACATAGCTCTACAAAACACTCTCCTTTTTACTGCAGTTATGGATTTCACCCGAGGTTCATTCCTTTTTTGCATCCAGTTAGACTTGAGAACATACCAGAGGTACAAGAGAGGGTACTCCATATACAGAAAACCTTAACAGACACACAGAATAGGCTGAGAGAGGCAAAAGAACGCTACAAGTCTTACGCCGACAAACACAGGCGTCCAGGGCCCATTTAAAAGTTAGGAGACTATGTCTGGCTGTCCACTCGGAACATTAGATTCAAAAGGCATAGTATTTTCAATCCTAAATACATCGGCCCGTATAAAATAGTGAAACTCATAAACCCCGTAGCAGTGAAACTGGCCTTGCCCTCCTCACTGAGAATCCATCCGGCGTTCCACACCTCCTTGCTCAAACCCTCTCGTTCAGCAAACAAAAGAGGTGCACCACCGGTGTTGGTGAATGAGGAGACGGAGCATGAGGTGAGGGGTGTCCTGGATTCCAAGATATACCATACCAAATTGTGGTATCTGATTGCTTGGAAGGGGTACGGAAACGAGGAGATCTCTTGGGAGCCCGCAGAAGGGGTTCACGCGCCTCGTTATGTCAGGTTGTTCCACAATCGCTTCCCTAGGAAGCCGTGTCCCTGTCAGTGTTCTTCGGGAGGGGGGTGTACTGTCATGTCCCATGAGAAGGGGGCCCGGAGAACACTACAGCGACGCACAGGAGAGCGATCCAGGCATTAGCGAACTACAGCCCCATGAGCCTTTGCGGTCCGACGCCGGTGACGTCAACACGCACAAAGGCGTTGCTTTGAAAAGGCTTCCGGGGTATCGGAGAGGTGCCGCTTACTCTTTACCTGGAGCTGCGCCGGCGACGCGAGGAGGCTGGTAAGGGTGCTTTAAGCACCAACCCTTCTTTCCTGATTCGCATCAAGAGCGGCAGCTCATTCCTGTGTGGCTAGAGTTTTGTGCTGCCTTCAAGTTGCTCCGTTGGTTGAACCCAGTTCGGTGGTTCATTGCGGAGCAACTTTCCCTCGGAGCACAAGTCACGAAAGATAGACCCTCCCCTGTCTTTATAGGGTCTTTCCCGTTTCAGGCTGCCAGCCTGGGATTCTTACAGAACACCGAGCCTGTTCTGGGCTTACTCGCTTCAGGTGCGTTTTCTCACGTTGGAGAACCGGCATACTGCGGTTCATGCGGGGAAAACGTTTACCTGATTCCACTCCTACCTGTTTGAAACTTGGTCGGGTGGAAGGAAGTAACGAGAAGTTACTTACTTGAGTACTTATCGTTTATATAGAAGCACTCCTATGATTTCCTGTTTAGGCATAAGAGACAGGAGATTAATCATAGCCGTCAGCAAACAAAGGGAAGCTAGCCAGAAGACCAACAAACTTTCTGTCTATACTTTTTCCTGGTTGTTATTTTGTTCAAAATTGTGTTTGGCCACTGACTAAGAAGTGTTGAGGTACTGGGCCGGATGTACCTCATATTTTCCCTGTGGGTTTGTGGTGTCTTGTGGTCATTGGAGTCATACCTGTTTTCTTGTGTATTCTTTAGCAGGAGTGCAGAGAGTGAGCAGGAGGAAGGCTCTTCCTCACCCCTGTCTTAGCCTTCATTATTAAAACCAATTGGTAGGTCAGATTGCTACAGCCGCCGTTTTCAGAGAGTGAGGATAAGGTGGTGTTACTGCATTGGCTGACCATATGCTTTTTCTTTAGATCTGACAGAGCGCTACCACATGCCTTATTTGTTATCCAATATCAGGGAGAAGTTTTCTTTCTTTACAGGTACGGTTCCTCGAACTGGTATTTGATAAAGTGGGTTCAGGGTAGGAAGATTTCTATCCTGTTGATTTCTGAACCCTGTTTTGTTATCTTTACAGGTCTCCCTCCCTGCTGTCCCCTTCCTTCCCTTCCCCCGCTTGATCACTCCATTGTGTCTGTGTATATTGAGTCAGACCGTGGGGGTGTCGAGAGGTGGACCATTATTGAACAACGTACGATCCTGAGGATTCCAGGTCACAACAGGCTGCTGCTGATGACCTGGGGAGGTTTCAAAACCTTAATGGATATCAGTTGTGCTCAGCCTCTACACAATGTGAGTTGGAAATGCTCTCAGCAGGGGTTTTTAGCTCACATTTTCTACCATCGTGTGATATCAGCTCCTCACAGTGTGACTGTGTGAAAAGAGTGGATATTGTGTGACAAACGGTTATGCCGTGGAATTGGAAGGTCGGAAAATGAGCTTAATCCCGATCTTGAAACAGGAACCATTTTCCTTCCATCTTTGCAAGAAACTCAATAAACTTTCACTTCTCCAATTAACCAAAGCTACTGATGTATTTTTATCTGTTGCTGGTGCCGTGACAGGGATACCCGCCCACCATGGTCCTATATTTGGATCTTTGCTGAAATATCATCATCCCTTTTGTGGATTACAATGCTAATTGTAACCTTGCTGATAGTTTATGGGTCCTACCTTCCTGAAAGTCTAACAAAGTCTCTTGTGTGGTTCAGGAAGTGCAGCCACACTCTTCTTCTAACAGAGCTAAAAGGGACTACCATGCTGTTAACATCATTGCGGCGCTTTGCTTGATGGTGTTGGCCATAGCCCTCTCTGCATTGTCACCCCCGATTTTTGCCTTCCTCTGCCTTCCTTTGCTGAACCCAGTTTTGTTGGATTGAGGACTCTGTGCACTTTTGTCCTGCTAATCAGTGGTAAAGTGCTTGTGCTCTTCCTTGAAAACATGGTTAAAATTGGCCTACACCTGACTATTTTTGGTAGCTCCCGTTCTGGAACCAGAGCTGCTTCCAGTCTCTGGCATATGGCCAGAATCGAAGCTTCTTCCTTAATGGTACTTAGGATGATAGAAGAAGCTGTAGAAAAGTTTCCCATTAATTTAATTCCTAAATCTAGAGCTGGTGCAGCTCTGTGCTCGTTCTGGACTTGTTTCAGTAACTCAGGGAGTACTGCCAATGGAGGAGTGCCATGTGTGCTGGTGTAAATGGGCACAAATATACTTCCCAAGATGTTACATTTCTCTTCGGGTGGCACGATCCCTAGAGGCAGAAGCATAGTCAATATTCTATGTTTATCCTGGGGTGTTGTAAATGGATAAACAGCTTCTAAATGGTTGGTTTTGTGAACAACCCAGAAGGGACTCTCTTCATGCTTTGCAGGAGCTTTTCCCATGATAGCATTAATAGTCTGTGGACTAATGGATTGCATCGGTGCCAGAGCAGCTGGTTACTCAGAGAAAGCAGGTCTAGAGCTCATGGTATGTAATACAAACTGTACAAGCCTCCTGTATACAGCTACTGTGTAGTTTCACCTCCCTACTACCTCAGGGTGTGCCAAGGTGCCGGGGCGAGGAAACGACGTGTAGCCAGCCAAGACTGGCCACATGGCCCCTTTATTGCTCAGGGAGCCCAGGTGGACATTCCTGTGCATGTGTGGCAACTGAACAACAAACCAGTTCTGGTGTTCCTGGTAAGTTAAAGGGATCTCCAAATCTTTCTGAGCCCTATAGTGTATAGGCGGTTGTGCTGCTTTCTAACCCTAAAACTGCCTGAGGGCAGCGTCTATCGCTTCAAATGCCTCCCATCAATGAAATGTCTCAAAGGCATACTCCATGTGTGCAGCTATTACAAAAGGGATCATTTTAGAAAACAGGGGTCCCTACAAGCAAGATAACTTGCCAAGCGCAGGGAAAATCTAATTATTTAGAAACAAATTTGAGCAAGAAACAACTAATATAAATGTGCAGGCATACAATAATTAGACTGACGTGATAGACAATATAACAACAGTTCATCTAATAACTGAGGAAGGTGCTAGTATTTTTATCACAGAATAATTTTTTGATTTTTAAATTGTTTTATATACAATATTTAAAATATGAAATTATAAACATCATAATACATAATTTACATACACCGTGCCCTAAACAGTGATCAATTAATGAAATAGATAATAAATATATTTAATGGACTAGTTATTTGTACAAGCGGTCCATAGATTCCTGTTCAGTCTCTAAAAATAATAGATACATAGGACTGCAAACCAGGAGCATTGATTTATTGAAACATGATTAAATATCGATTTGGTTCATAATGTGAATGGCTTAGATTTTATATAACTGACGGTGGAATAACACTACATGCGTTTCGGCGGGAATGCCTTCATCATTTTGCATTTGTCGCCCTAAGTGGGAAGGGTATGCCCAGACGTGGGTCCCGTGCTCTCTACACCACTGGATTCAAGCTAGCCTGGCTGATGAAGGGTGATGCCCTGAAACCGGTCCCAGGATGCTTGTTTCCGGTCCAGGGAGGACCTGGCTTGGCAGTTCGGGCTGAACTGTTCCCACAAGGAACAGGGTCAAGACTGATTTGCATATGGCTGGGCCCAAACTGGGGTGGTGTGGTGAGCAAAAGAATGATGGATTTAACCCAGATCCTTGTGACTGGGGGTGAATGTTTGCATTGTCCAGCATTCCGTCCATCAATTGTTTCTTTTGCATTTGTCGCCCTAAGTGGGAAGGGTATGCCCAGACGTGGGTCCCGTGCTCACTACACCACTGGATTCAAGCTAGCCTGGCTGATGAAGGGTGATGCCCTGAAACCAGTCCCAGGATGCTTGTTTCCGGTCCAGGGAGGACCTGGCTTGGCAGTTCGGGCTGGACTGTTCCCACAAGGAACAGGGTCAAGACTGATTTGCATATGGCTGGGTCCAAACTGGGGTGGTGTGGTGAGCAAAAGAATGATGGATTTAACCCAGATCCTTGTGACTGGGGGTGAATGTTTGCATTGTCCAGCATTCCGTCCAGCAATTGTTTCTTTTGCATTTGTCGCCCTAAGTGGGAAGGGTATGCCCAGACATGGGTCCCATGCTCACTACACCACTGGATTCAAGCTAGCCTGGCTGATGAAGGGTGATGCCCTGAAACCGGTCCCAGGATGCTTGTTTCCGGTCCAGGGAGGACCTGGCTTGGCAGTTTGGGTTGGACTGTTCCCACAAGGAACAGGGTCAAGACTGATTTGCATATGGCTGTGTCCAAACTGGGGTGGTGTGGTGAGCAAAAGAATGATGGATTTAACCCAGATCATGTGACTGGGGGTGAATGCTTGCATTGTCCAGCATTCCGTCCATCAATTGTTTCTTTTGCATTCATCAGGAAGCCAGCACATCATTCACTAAAATCACAAAAACGTAGCCTTGGGGCTTTGATGAAATAAGGGGCCACTGGAATTGAGGGCCTCAATTTGTAATCTGGTCCATAGAAGAGCACCAATGGATGGAAGCCAAGGGTTGCAGTATCCCGTCTCTTATGTAGTAGACTTCAAAGAAAGATCAAGTGAAAGAAGTCTTGATATGGGTCCAGCAGCCGGTTTTAGCTTATTTACCGTACTTCTATGAATAATAAGGTTCTCCTCAGGACTTGGACTGGTTACAAAAGGGGACACCTCGATGTTTGAGAATCTGAGTAACTGCTTCCCTGTAATTGGCACCTATTGCAATAGGGGCCACCATATGAACAGATCCAAATGAACTGGAGTCAAAGAATTAGAAAACCAGAATGGGGAATAACCTTTTGAAAGTTAAGCTTGACAAACCTATGGCAATGGGTGCTCCCTTATTCCCAGTAGCAGGTAACCATGATTACAACAGACGTCTCCGTAATGAAATAATAATGGTTCACATGTGTGTATCAAAAAGAACTACTTAAGGGTTCCTAAAACTTCCAGGCCTACCGCATTGGGTACCAATTTTGTGTAAACGGAGTCTCTGGCTGAGCTCTACAAGGTTTTCTTTCCCACTCACAGGCGACACGAGTAAACTTAGTTTAATGCACCAACGCTTGAATGTGAAAAGTAGGCTTTTGCAGCCCAGCAGAAATCTATACAATGCATACTTGAAGAGGTGCCAATGCTTTTGGGTTACTAACAGTCCCTAAACAGGGATCCTGTGGCACCGTGGTGATCAGAAACCAAGCTTTCTCATTCTCTTCAATCACACACAAAAGACACTTTAACTAAATGCACATTTATTACAACAGGTGCACCCTGTTGCTCAACACATCTAAAATGACCACATAGAATATGATTAAAACAGCACGAATGCACGTTGCAAACAACGACAATAAAATTAATTTTTCGACTATGGTTAAAAAGTCATTTAAAAGCCTAACACCCTAAAACCTACTGCTATGCACTACACTAGAAGAGCATGGAAAGTAAAATAACTTGCAGCTATTTTCTTAGGGAGGATATGCGTATAGCATTTCTTGTTTACATCAGAATGCTATAATTATCAGGAATTAGGGAGGCTGGGCCTGATTCACAGAACTAACTTACGTCAAAAACGTAAAGTTAGTACTTTTGGTATTCACAGAATACACTTACTCATTTTGGTATTCACAGAATGAACTTACTCATTTCGGTATTCACAGAAGTTAGTACTCCTAACTTTAGGACTTCTAAATGCCTTCTGTGAATACCGAAAGTCTTAAAGTTAGGATTTTTCTCAGTTTAGGAGTAGTAAAGTTCTAACTTTATTTTGGTATTCACAGAAGGCATTTAGGAGTCCTAAAGTTAGGACTACTAACTTCTGTGAATACCGAAATGAGTAAGTTCATTCTGTGAATACCAAAATGAGTAAGTGTATTCTGTGAATACCAAAAAGTACTAACTTTACGTTTTTGACGTAAGTTAGTTCTGTGAATCAGGCCCGCTGTGTTCCCTGCAAAAGGCAAATATGCATTCAGCATCAGCATCAACTTCTCCCGGGCTCAGGCTGGGTATCAGCTTTCAGTTGAAAGTGTGATACTGCAGCACCATCTCTGGATAGCAGGATCGTCTACTGGTCTGGCAGTATCTTCCTCGTGATAACCAGGGGCGAAGGACCTCTCCTAACAGTTGGTCAAGTAGTAGTCCTTATATACTGTATCTTTTCTGAGATGGACTTTCCAATGTCAACTTATGAATGTTTGATTTAACCACTAAGCATCAAGATGCTAATCTAAGATGCATTCCTTTAAACGTATAAGGTAAAAGTATGACAATTCAGATTACACTATTTTGACTATTGTTCATTAATTGACCTTCAAATTGAGATAAGAAGGCACTTGTTCCAGGATGATGTCCCATCTGATGTTTTGTTGATGTGTGTATCTAAATAACTTGACACCTTCAGAGTTCTTGGAAAAATAAGGACAGATGTCAACTGCTTCAAAGGCAGACATGTTGATGATTCTGCAAAAATACAGAAAATGGAGTTGAGGACTACTTAAAATGGAGTCAGGCCTTAGGTCTTTAGGTAAAAACTAAGTTATGACCCAATCAACCTACATACTATAACCAACTCTGAAAGAAAAGAAAGCAAAATCCGTTGAGGGACATGAGGTCTAGATGGCACTGGGACATAGGTGCCGTTGAAGATGAGGAGTGGAACAATCCTAAAATGGCTGCATGATCTCCTCTAGATTAAGAATGATTCCATTGAAATACTTTCACAGAATGTACTATGATCCTGCAAGCTCTGGAGAATGGGAGGAATCAAAACACAAGAGGTCCACGCTGCCAAATGTTCAAATCAAAATTTGAAAAAGGGGATTTCTTCCACATGATCTGGGCCTGCCCCTATGTGAGCCACTATCAGAGCCCACTACACAAAACCCTGGGAGAAATACTAGGCCTCGGTGTAGAGCCGTATCCAGAACACACTATTCTTAGCATTGGAAGGAGGGCCCTATAGCTTGTCGCAACTGGGCTGATAGTGAACTGAGACAATGCCAACACTAAATGGATATGGTGCCAACACTAAATGGATATGGTGGCCCCTTCGCTCGAAGAGTTGTTGAAAGGCATGGACTAGTGTGATTCGGCTCAACAATGAGTCTATCAGTCATGCAGCTGTGGAAAAAATGCCACAAAGTTTGGGGCCCATGGTTCGACCCTTTTCATAATGTACTGTTAGATGTTTGATTATTATGGACAATTCGTTTCTATGTTTGTAATAGATAATCGCAGTGGGCATGGCTTACAGGCAGCTGTTTGTTTGTTTGTGAATTATACAGAAAACAAAAAAAACATACATTTATTTAAAAAAGAAGAGAAATCTCATTAGGAGCACTGAGAATAAAAGGTGCCAATCGAAGACCACTTCATTTCTGTCTCAGTTTAAAAAAATGAGATGGAAAGTCATCAAGTCTGCCAAACCAAGCTATATCCACAAGCAAATCAACACCGAGCCAAACAAAGTCCACTCACTCTTCTGACATATAAAATCTAATTTATCGCCTCATACAGAAACTTCATTCAGTCCCTCTCAAGCAAAATGTGATGATCTCTGGAAACATTTCTCAGACAAAATCAAAGCACTTAGAAACAACATCAAGTCTCTTCCCAGTCCCCATGTTTACTCCAGAATCGCAGAGCAAAACTTTATGGAGATGTTCAAGTTGGTGAATAGTGAGTCACTCTCACTTTCATCATCAACTGGCTAAAGCATGCAAATTATTTCAAGAACCACATTTCCATCAAAATCATATAGGACAACTTTAACTTCTTTGAAACATGCTGGATATCCCCAATAAACACTTCGCTCATACAAGGAACATTTCCAGACTCAGTAAAGACCACCCAAGTAAAGACATGCTCACCCTCAATCATCTAAACAATTACCAACCAGTTTCCAACCTCCCATGGTTAGGGAAAGCATTGAAATGATGTGTAGCCAATCCACTGAATGAATTCATCAAAAATGAACTTCTAATTTCTCTGCTTCCATCCGACTTTTGACCAGGACACATTATTGAAAAGGCTACACTGAAGGTAATTGATGATATCCATCACATCCTAGATGGCGAGACTCCTGTCTACTTATCATATTGGATTTATCAGCAGCCTTCGACAAGGTAGACCACATAAGACCTCTCAATCTGTTAGAGTGCCAAATGGAACTCAAAGGGCATGTCCCAAGCAGGTTTGAATCTTTCCTCTCAGACCACCGTGAAGTACTAAGATTCGGAAACTTCACTTCCAAGAAAATAGATATGACATATGGATTTCCTCAGGGTTCAATCCACTCACTTACCCTCTTTAACCTCGACCTGGAGCTGCTGAGTGTGACTCTTGGCCAGTGAGACTTAGCTTTTCAGCAATATGTGGATGGCACAAAACTATACTTAAAAACCTCCATTGTCACAGACAGCAACTCTCTCACAGCTTGCCTAATCACGATGCAAATCTGGATGTCTCCAAACGTCTTTTTACTCCTTTTTCCACTCCTCACCCAAACAAAATAGATTTCTACTCTTCTCCCCCTCACGAAAAAGTGGACTAAAACCTCACCTCTGGAACACCTAAAACTCAAAGTCTTCACTCCCCCATCCATGCCAACTCCGAGATACATTGGTTTCACGTTTGATTCTTCTCTCTGCTTTTTGCTCTGTGCTTTATTCATCCATATTAAGATTATGGCCAAAAATGCCAACTTCTTCCTCCACCACCTCAAAAAGTAAGAGACATCATCACAGAAGACCAACTGAAAACAGCAGTCCATGATCTTGTGATCTCTCCTCTGGACTTTAGCAAATCAGGACTAGCAAATCGAAGCTATCCCCACTAAAAGCCATACTTCATTTTGCGACTAGCCTAGTGACTTCTTCAAGGACATTTGACCTGGTTTTTCCCTTCCTCTACAACTACATTGCCTACCTCTTAGCGCTAGGATAATGTTCAAAATGTGTTGCCTGACTAATGCGGCCTTGCTTACCAACAATCTGTCCTGCCTCCCTTCTACCCTTATCAGAGGACAAGAAAGCCTTCAAACTCAAAATGACCTCAGAATTCATGTTCCTAAAGTCAAGACCTCCTTTACCCTGGCAAAGGAAGAAACACAAGGGCAAGAGCAACACGGAGTGCAGGGAGAGAGAAGCATTCAGACAAAGGAGAGCAACAAAGAAGGGAGTCCGCTTTGAAACACATGCACTCTCGTGGCGTGAATATGCAAACACAAAAAAAGTATTTTCTTAAAAGTGAGCAGCGGAAAGTAAAGAGACTATGCTACTCGAGTGGGACAAACTCAAGGCAGGCCATCAATAAGAAGCAAGCAAATGAGAGCTACAATAAAGGCAGCCAATGGAAAGCAGCGGAGGGACTTTAAACTCACTAGGAAAACTTGGTAAATAGGTCTTTTCCAATCAGACAGCTTGGGCTGTCTGATAGGTTCGACCTAAAAATCAATTGTACAATCAGATTCCTTTATTTTTTTCAAATTTTGATTTGCTCATTTGACAAATCCAAGAGGGCACCTACATTTTAAATAGATATGTAGGTGTTTTGCAGCGCTAACAATTGTTAACCGATGTTAGATATTAATATGGGTGCTTTAAAATACGAGGGTAGGTTTTATATACATATCTATATGGGGTATATAAATCTGGGACTGCACGGCCTCCATTAGGCCTGATACTGTTTTAAAAGAAGGCCTTGCTTGCAGAGAGAACCATGCCTAAGATAGTGTCCATGTAAAATGGAACACAAATAGTTTAAAAATCTGTTATAGTGGGCTCTGTTCTGCTAGTCAGAAACAGGTTATCAAAGAACTTTAGTTCTTCACCAAGTATAGGAGTTTTAGCAGCAAATTTGGGGTATGGATTACACACTGATCAGATGGTAGTAGTAAAGGAACCATATAAGTTCTTGCATTGAGACCAGCAGCAGCTCCTACGCTATGGCGGAGCAGCATCGCTCCCCCTGCCAGCACCCTCAAAAATTTGAAAAATAAAACAGGTTTTAAACCCATTTTATTTTTCTTCTAACTATGTGTGCCAAGTCTTGGGGTTGGGGATAGGGAGATGCTTGGCACTGAGGGGGAGTGGTATGCACTGCCTTCAGTGCACATGTGGGTGTGGCCAGCAGTCTCAGGACGGCCAAACTGACATGCACACTGAATCTGTCTCCAACTTGAGCTGCGTTGCCGGGTTGGAGACAGCGGGCACAGGCACCCAGTCTCACTTGGAGCGCAAATCGAGGGTGCTCAGGCCAATCCTGACACTGCTCTCATGCTGCATGAAAGCAACATCAGGATTGGCCGCAGGGGATTCTGGGAGCCTGTCTGTAGAGGAGCAGAAGAGCACAATGCGGCTGGCTGAAGGTAAGTTCTTAGTCCATTGTTGTCCCCCCTGCCCGCCATGCTGCCCTGACACTAGCCGCCACTGATTGAGACTTTGGATCTGCTTGGCAGGGCTGACTTGGCTTCGTCTCCAAGGAGTAGTGCTATTGTCTACCACTGTTCGATGTTGCAGAATGCATAGTTATGGAGAAATGGCTGACTGTTGGGGGGTTTCATTGTGGGTTGGTGGAATGAGGATGCTGTTATTGGGGGAAAAGTTAGGTTGATTGCAGGCATTTGTTGAGATTTGTTAGTTTAAACTGTTGTTTGAATAGTGGCATTGCTTATGATGCAGTTACTGCTTTATCAGTGGGAAGCATGAAGCTGCTAGGATATGGGTTTAAATAGTCTCACAAAAGTCAGAAATGGGTCCCCATGCTTAGGCAGAAGGAAAATATTGTCATGCTGTAAAAAACAGCACAGGGCAGCCAGTGGGCATAAAACCTTTGCAGCCATAGAGGGACATCACAGTTTGCTCCCTATGAAACATATGCGAGGATGTGCGGCCTCTTTTGCATTAAAGTCTAAATTTTTGAGTGCTGCAGGCAGATGCAGGTGGGGGGTATTTTATAATACAAGCCTATTACATAATAGATGCATTGAGCCATTAAATACCTAGGGCCCTAAAGCAGAATTTCCTGAATTTTTTTGCCCATGTCATGAGCAATTGTCATTAAATTATTGTAAGAACATAGGGAACGATTTATATCTTGGTAGATGCATCTGGACCATTCCATCCGTCAGCCGTCAGAACTGTTTGCCCGCTTGATTTATATGTTGGTAGTATGATGGATGAGGCTCCGTCAAACCACCGCCATCTCCATTGCATGCAGACACCTCCATCGATGGAGTAATAGCCGAAAAGTGTCTGACAAAGGCATTTCAGCCACAACACCGCATGCCCAATAACTCTGTTGGTTACTGTCGGGTTACCATAGTGGTTAAGCCTCCATAGCTGACCTGGCGGATTCAAACCTATAAAAGGTTATAAGGTTATAACTCACGTTATTTGTCTTTACAACTCGACTTTTCGCCATGAACTTTATGTTGCAAGGTGTCGCTTACGTGCTGCTCGATAGGGATAACGAGTCACCACGTTGCCGCCTAAATAGGAGGTATGTGTAATAAAAGATTTTTTGTCATTGCTTGTTTTCATTTAAGCTACCAGTTCCGATTTGCCACGTAGTCTGTTGGTTTCACTTAAAGGTACAATTAAACTAATTAATATGGCATAATAAATGTACTGTGTGAAATATATGTAATTGTGTCCTGTACCCTTTTTACGTTAAATATTTTTTATACATCCATACAATTTTTTTCGTAGAAACGTTAATCTCAATAAAAAATGTGGTGTAAGCCTCCGTCATAATGACGGAAGCGCACACCAAATGTCCAATGTAGATTGCAACTCTAAATGACTATCAAATTAAAAATCTAAAGGAAAGTACATCAAACATTTGAAAGAAACAATTTGAGGGACTAGAAAAATTCAAAAAGGCAGATTGGTATCAGTATTCTTCCTGTTCTTGTCTTGACTCTAGGGAAAGTAAAAGGACAGAACGGAATTGGAAGACTGAGAATCGTAGAAAAGATGAGTACTTCAGACAGAAAAGTGAAAAAGAGCCAGCAGGCAGTGTTGAGGTTAGCGTGAAGAAAGAAGAGAAAGGTTCAAGCTCAAAAGCTCATTTTGAGAAACAGATAGTAGCTGGATTAACAAAGGAGGAATATGCCTGAGAAACTGCACATTCTTCTGGAGAACTTGGACAGTTTCGCTTCTGGACAGTAGAAGTAACTGTAGTTCACCAGACTCTCAAAGAGCATCTGGTGGTAACTCCAACTGAGGAATACATGCAGACTGGAATACTGGATGAGCAACTAAACTCCGCTGACATGGTCTATAATGTAAAAATACAAATGGAAGGGGACTTATTGCACAAAATTAAGACAGTAGTCTGGTTACATTTATTTGAGGTCTATGGCATCATTCTCGCAGAGGTTGATTGGCGTCCTTCATATATAAAGTACATGCCCTGAGGGGAGGAGGTAATAATCCAAGCTTATACCTCCTAGTACCTGAAGAACTCAGGGAACAATATACATGTGATTGGCTTTAAAACAGGTTCCGGTGTTTTATAGAAACTAAGCGGGGTGGTACAAAGCATCTGTACCTCATGTGATTCCGTTATAGAGTGAGCTCCAAGTTTAGGCTCAATATTCATGCCAGATGCTAAGCGTGATATAAGGGCCTTCCTATATCAACTACAGCATCAGGGTGTAATAGTGCCTTGCCTTTTTTTTTCTTTAAGAAAGCTTTATTGGAATAGTTACATCCAAAGGGTACCACTTAAAAGAGTCATGTCAAATTGTCAAATACCTAAGAAAAATAATAAAACATCCTAAGAAGATATATAATACACTAAAGTCGTTAGCCAACAATAAGAGAACATTAAATATGCAACATTGTATAGTATACAAATAGAATTTTAAAGAAGAAAATCCTTAATCAAAAATAGTACCATAACAAAAGATCAAAAGTGCCTTTTAAATTTTAGATAAGAGGTAGAGAGAAAGGAAAGGAAAAGAAAATAGGAAAGAGTACAGTAAAAAGCAAAAAAACCGGAAAAGGAGTAATAATGAGCTGAGAGGAAGCAAGATAAAGATGGAATATTGAGTTTAGTAATACAGAAGAATCAAACAAACCTGAAGTGGATGACATGAATTAATAAAGTACAATGAATATAGAGAACATTAAATAGTGACAGTTCAAATTATTAGCAATAAATGAATAAGTCAAGGTGGTTGAAAGATGAAATTGCTATTCCGCATCTTTGCAGGAGGAGTGGATAAATATGCAGTAAGAGGTGACCAGAAAATGTCTTTCTGAAGAAGTTGAAGAGTGTATGAGGCAGATGCTCTGTCGAGTCTGTGGTAGTGACAAAGTAAATTCCACCATCCATTAAACGTAACTTTGGTGGCGTCCTTCCAGTTAGAAGTAATAATTTGAAAGGTGACTGCAATAAGCAAATCTACAAACTTACCCAATTTACAAGCACCAGTCCAAATAGGAGAAGAACTGCCCAAAAAAATTGATTTAACCTCAAAAGGGAAATCTACAGAGCAAATAAGTGAAATCATCCTGCAGATTCTCTTCCAAAATGCAGTAATATGGGGGCAGTGAAAAAATGTGTGTGAAAACGTTCCAGGAGCGCTAGTACAAGTCCAGCATAAATTTGACAGGCTAGAGTTATATTTACAAATAGAAGTAGGGGTTAGGAACAATCTATGATAAAAATAATATATGGTTTGGGTAGTGCTAGCATTACATGAAGTGTGGTGTTTTTTCCATAAGGAGTTCCAGGTTTGTACAGAAAAAAAGAGTGTTGTAAGTATGATTCCCATAAAAGCTCTGTCTTATATTTAGGACGATTTGGTATAGAATAATGAAGACATTTATATATATATATAGGAGGCCTTAAAGGGTAGGGAAAGAAGTGATTGAGCAGGAGGCAAATGGCGTGTAGAGCAAGGAGCCTGTGGGAGGGAGGAAATGTGTTGAGTTAGGGAATGTTGTAACAGTTCGAACTTGAGAATAGAAGTAGGTGAAAGGCCAAACTCTGCTTGCAATTCAAGGAGGAAAGAAGGCGTGTTTCTTGAAAAAGCTGCTTGACCTGAATTAATCCCTTCGCGACCCAATCCTTCCACAAAATGGTACGATTAGATATCTTAATAGATTTATTGTGCCAGATGGAAGATTCTAAAAATCCATCCAGTGGTGTGAGAGATTTAGTGAGGATTGGAAAGAGGTTAGCAATAGAATAAATGATGGTAAGTGATACAAAAGAATGTAGAGGATGAGAGAAATGAGCCAAAGAATGAAAAGGAAAAGGGAAAGCAAAGAGTCTTCTAGGAGGCGCCAAACTGTCAGCGGTGTTTCACATGAAGAATGGATGTGAGGCAAAATTTGTTTAATTAAAAAGGACGAATGATACTGATGCAAACTAGGAAAGTTAGCACCTCCCTGATCTTTAGGTTTGTACAGAAAAGATGAAGAGATTCGGGATTTACGGCCATTCCATAAAACTTTACTAAGAGAACTATTGAGGGATTAAAAAAATTTGAAAGGTAGTTTGAGAGGCATCATAGCTAAGAAGAAGTTAATAACAGGGAGCATCATCATTTTAATTGTATCTAACCTGCCCCACCAAGATAAATGCAAGGGAGACCATTTCTCAGACATATGAAGTATTTTTTGAAGGACGTCATCTAAATTGATCTGTATGGTTTTAGTGATAGAAGAAGAATATTTGATTCCTAGGCACTTAATGTAATTAGAAGACCATTTGAAATCTATTCCTACAAACATTGCTTTTAGGCAAAGTTTGTTTAATGGGAGGACCTCAGACTTCGTAAAATTTAATTTGTAACCCGATACCCCTGAGTAAGTGTTCAAGAGAACTGTAAAGCAGAAATTATTGACATCTATAAAAAAGGGGAACAGGGCTAATCCGGCCAACTATCGGCCAATAAGTCTGATCGATTCCCTGCAAAAAATCTTCTGTAAACAGGTACTGGCTCGTGTACAGGAGTGGATCAGGGATGCAAGTATACTTACGGATTGGCAGGCAGGCTTTAGACAAAATGTGAGTACACTGGATCAGATTTTTTGATTTGTTTGTATGTATTGGCGAGAGGTGATCATAGGCAAGGGCAAACTTTATGTTGCCTTTGTCGATCTCTGTGCAGCTTTTGATTTAGTGCCCTGAGCGAGACTATGGAAGGTCCTTGAAGAGATGGGTTTGCCGGCCCCTTTGCTGGATATTATTGTGAGGCTTTATGCAGACACGTTTGCCCAGGTGAGGTGGGGGAGGGACGGGGCACTGACAGACCCAATCTGTATCGATCGTGGGGTCCGCCAGGGGTGTGTTTTGGCCCCTACCCTTTTTACGTTATACGTAAATGGGGTAATCGGCTTTTTAGATCAAGATGGGTGCGATGCCCCTAAGATAGGTGGGCAGAGGGTTCCTGCACTTCTCTTTGCGGACGATACCTTGTTAATTTCTAAATCGCTGCAGGGTTTGCAACAGCTCCTGAACTCTTTCCAATTGTTCTGTGAGGATCGAGGCTTGGAGCTTAATAGCTCCAAGACTAAGGGGCCGATTCGGGCCGGAAGAAGCACCGACCGACTCGGATCCGGAAATAATACCGACCGACACGTACCTGTGGCGCCCGACACGCCAAGTACGATGCAAGGCGTGAAAAATCCGACCGACACGTACCGAAACCAAGTCGACCGACCGAGCTGCAAGGAAAACAGCAATCCGGCCGGAAAAACACGCGAATCCAACCGACCGACACGCACCCGGAAAAAATCCGACCGAAACGTACACGCGAACTCCAAACCGCAAAGTACGATGCAAGGCGCGAAAACCACGAGCGAGTCGGACGGAGGCCAAGCCGCACGACCGACACGCATACAAAACCGAGCCGAAGCAACACAAAACACCGCGACCGACGCGTACGCAGCATAGAAAACTGCACAAACACAGCGTGAACGAAACGGAGAAGACCGTACGAGACAAATGCAGGGTCCGACTCGGTCACAAGAACGTTTCCAACATACACAAACAGCACAAAGGAAAAATCATCCAAAAAAAGGCCAAACAAGCAATTACCAAGCCAATAAATACTGGGGGGTGGGGACAGAGAACAAAGACACACCCACAACTCCACCTATATAAAGGACACAAATCACAACCATGAGCCTTTGCAAATGCCATTCCACTGCCAGCACCCAAGAGAAAGCAACCACACACCCACAGCTCATCCCTCACACAAGCCACACACCATCAGCACACCAACAAATACCTACCTCACATACACCCAGCAAAACACACACTAACACACCCTCACCTGCACACCAACACACACATCACTCACCATCACCACCCATCACCATGCCCCCCAAGAAGAATCCCAAGTTCCTAGATTGTGAATTGGAAGTCATGGTAGACGAGATCCTCAGGGTAGAGCCACAGCTGTTTGGCACACTGGTCCAACAGACCCCCAGCTCCCAGAAAACCAAGATGTGGGAGAGGATCATCAACAGGGTGAACGCACAATCACCATGTCGGCGCACAAAGAGCGACATCCAGAACAGGTGGTATGACGTGCGCAGGAGGGTACGGGACCTGCTGAAGAAAGACTACATCAACAGCCAATACACCGGCAGTGGCCCTCCTGCCAAGCCAATATACCTCAGGCCCTGGGAGGAGAAGGTGCGGGCCATCCTTCCGCCAGTGAGCGTATATGGACTAGAGGACATCCCAAATCCTGGTGAGTACACAACAAATGTACACAATATACTGCCACAAAACACACACATCACTGTCAAGGGGAGAGTCAAACCATGCACTCATAGCAATTACACAGCAACCAGAACAGAATCATCCCAAAATGTGTATGTCAGTCAGATAAACACAACACATGCCATCAAAAAAGTCACATCCAACTGTGCCAACACATGTACAAACACAACTACAACTACAGCTAGGCAGTGGCACAAATAGAACTAACAAACGCATCCAGACATGTAGCCACCACAACAACACCAACACACAGTGAAGACCACTCAAAGGAAGGAATTCTGTGTATGCTGGCCAAGTCAGTGTAGCCTATAGCATCATGGGAGTCGCAGTCACACATATTGCCCCCCCCACAACTGTCCCATCAACACCACCCTGAACCATGCTCACATCACAGGGAGTGGAGAAGGACACACAAGATGGCTGACACTGGCTACTGCTGTGGGGAGCACAAGGCCCTGCTGGCAACTGTGCACCAACAAACAGCAGGACACCACTGACTGACATCCTGAGAGACAACTTCCACGCCCTGCAATGCAAGCACGTTCCATGGTGGGATATCTGGCTAGCTGGGTGGGAAGGAGGACTTGCAGCACTGACCATAGTCACAAGCACCTCCCCTCACACACACCCCAACACAAACTCCACAGAACCCACCTGGTAGAATGCAATGCCCCCCATCCTAACACAAGATCCCACAAAGAACCACCACCCTGGGTTATGTTGTGTGAAGCACAGGGCCACTCTTGGGACTTCTAGCCAAACAACTGCCAGGACAACACTCCCAGCCATCCTGTCAGCACAGCCAGCCCACCCCACAGGGAAGCAGAGTCAAAAGGAAGGAAGCATGGGCATGCTGGGAAGGGGGAGGAGGCAATAGCATGATGGGAGTCGTAGTCACAGCTCTACATCCCCCACCACATGGCCCAGCAAGCTCACACTCACGCATGCACATCCCACAGAGAGTGGAAAGGCCCATCAAAGATGTCTGACACTGTTGCTGTGTCGTGGGGAGCACAAGGGCATGCTGGGTACTGCACACCAACCAACAGCAGGACACCACTGTCAGCCATCTTGCCATTGCTCTCACACCCACACACACTGAACTCCCCACAAAAGCAAGTAAGTATGGGAATGCTGGGAAGTGGGGTGGAGGCAATAGCATGATGGGAGTCGTAGTCACAGACATAGCTCACCCCCACAACTGTCCCATCAACACCACCCTGAACCATGCTCACATCACAGGGAGTGGAGAAGGACTCACAAGATGGCTGACACTGGCTACTGCTGTGGGGAGCACAAGGCCCTGCTGCCAACTGTGCACCAACAAACAGCAGGACACCACTGACTGACATCCTGAGAGACAACTTCCACTCCCTGCAATGCAAGCACGTTCCATGGTGGGATAACTGGCTGGCTGGGTGGGTGGGAAGGAGGACTTGCAGCACTGACCATAGTCACAAGCACCTCCCCTCACACACACCCCAACACAAACTCCACAGAACCCACCTGGTTGAATGCAATGCCCCCATCCTAACACAAGATCCCACAAAGAACCACCACCCTGGGTTATGTTGTGTGAAGCACAGGGCCACTCTTGGGACTTCTAGCCAAACAACTGCCAGGACAACACTCCCAGCCATCCTGTCAGCACAGCCAGCCCACTCCACAGGGAAGCAGAGTCAAAAGGAAGGAAGCATGGGCATGCTGGGAAGGGGGGAGGAGGTAATAGCATGATGGGAGTCGTAGTCACAGCTCTACATCCCCCACCACATGGCCCAGCAAGCTCACACTCACGCATGCACATCCCACAGAGAGTGGAAAGGCCCATCAAAGATGTCTGACACTGTTGCTGTGTCATGGGGAGCACAAGGGCATGCTGGGTACTGCACACCAACCAACAGCAGGACACCACTGTCAGCCATCTTGCCATTGCTCTCACACCCACACACACTGAACTCCCCACAAAAGCAAGTAAGTATGGGAATGCTGGGAAGTGGGGTGGAGGCAATAGCATGATGGGAGTCGTAGTCACAGACATAGCTCACCCCCACAACTGTCCCATCAACACCACCCTGAACCATGCTCACATCACAGGGAGTGGAGAAGGGCTCACAAGATGGCTGACACTGGCTACTGCTGTGGGGAGCACAAGGCCCTGCTGGCAACTGTGCACCAACAAACAGCAGGACACCACTGACTGACATCCTGAGAGACAACCTCCACTCCCTGCAATGCAAGCACGTTCCATGGTGGGATATCTGGCTAGCTGGGTGGGAAGGAGGACTTGCAGCACTGACCATAGTCACAAGCACCTCCCTCACACACACCCCAACACAAACTCCACAGAACCCACCTGGTAGAATGCAATGCCCCCATCCTAACACAAGATCCCACAAAGAACCACCACCCTGGGTTATGTTGTGTGAAGCACAGGGCCACTCTTGGGACTTCTAGCCAAACAACTGCCAGGACAACACTCCCAGCCATCCTGTCAGCACAGCCAGCCCACCCCACAGGGAAGCAGAGTCAAAAGGAAGGAAGAATGGGCATGCTGGGAAGGGGGGAGGAGGCAATAGCATGATGGGAGTCGTAGTCACAGCTCTACATCCCCCACCACATGGCCCAGCAAGCTCACACTCACGCATGCACATCCCACAGAGAGTGGAAAGGCCCATCAAAGATGTCTGACACTGTTGCTGTGTCGTGGGGAGCACAAGGGCATGCTGGGTACTGCACACCAACCAACAGCAGGACACCACTGTCAGCCATCTTGCCATTGCTCTCACACCCACACACACTGAACTCCCCACAAAAGCAAGTAAGTATGGGAATGCTGGGAAGTGGGGTGGAGGCAATAGCATGATGGGAGTCGTAGTCACAGACATAGCTCACCCCCACAACTGTCCCATCAACACCACCCTGAACCATGCTCACATCACAGGGAGTGGAGAAGGACTCACAAGATGGCTGACACTGGCTACTGCTGTGGGGAGCACAAGGCCCTGCTGCCAACTGTGCACCAACAAACAGCAGGACACCACTGACTGACATCCTGAGAGACAACTTCCACTCCCTGCAACGCAAGCACGTTCCATGGTGGGATAACTGACTGGCTGGGTGGGTGGGAAGGAGGGCCGGCTGTCAACCAAACACAACCAATGCAGACCATGTTCACACCCCAGAAAATACATAGAAATGCCCAAATAATGCAGGACAATGTGCCACACCAATATCAACCCCTGACTGTGACGACTTAGGACAATGCAATGTACAGGCCCGCACCCAGAGGCACAGTCACAACTGTCATGTGTGTCAACCATTGATGCCTGCAGAAACATAACATACATTGTTTGTGTCTCCCAAAAACAGGTGATGATGGGGACACAGCAGCAGACCCTGAGGAGTCCCAGTCCCAGGCTCAAGAGGATGCGGAGCTCACTGGCGTCGTACAGCCTCTGTCCTCCTCGGACGATGAAGACCAACCTGGCACATCCGGTGCAAGTCAACATGCAGCACCAGCAGGACCACCAGCTGCAGCACCAGCAGGACCACCAGCTGCACCCCCTGCACCCACCCCTCCAACGACTGTCACCACAAATACCATCCCTGCCGACATGGACAGAACAAGGAGCAACACCAGCACAGGGACCCTGGACCAACCTGGGGTCATGGACACCACCACCACCACCAACCCCCAAGGTGGACCAGGGTTATCTGTGCGTGCCACTGCACACACTGCACATGTCAGCAGGGGTGGTGGGAGGGGTGGGAGACAGAGGTCGCTGCTTGCAGACGTTGCTGGTGTGCATGATGACCCACAACTGGTACGCATAGCTGATGCGTACCAGTCCAGCACCGGAGACCTCAGCCAGGTAGTGGGGCTCCTCAGAGACATGAAACAGCAGCAGGCTGCCCATCATGCCCGCCTGGACTCCCACATGTCCCACGTGGAGTCACACATGTCCCGCGTGGACTCACACATGTCCCGCGTGGAGTCCAAGTGGGATGCACTGCATGAGATGACGGCGGTGCACAGGCACATTTTACAATGCCTCCGCCAGATGAACAGCAACCAGTCCACACCTCCCTGTGTGCCAACAACATCTGGTGCCGAACAAACTGCAACTGCCACAGGGAGGGAGGAGGACTCTGGCGGAGAGTCCCCTGCACCGCAGCAGCCTGTACTTGAGGGCCCCCCCCCCAAGAAGAGGGGTCGTCCGAGGAGGGAAAAGTGAGAGGCCAATGGCCAAGCGCAACTCCCAGGAAGCCTGAACCTGTTCTGGATGTTCGCCTTTGTGCACAGACTGTTCACCCTGTTGACGGCAACACTACTCCCACACATTGCATGGGGAGTACAAGTTGGACCAATGTGTCAGACAACTGTGGCCCCGATACTGGGGATCCTGTCTACCAGGACTTTCAATTCACCTAGGAACTTCGGATTGCAAGATTTATGTACAGTACTACCCATCCTATGCACTATTAACACAAATGTATCACAATAAACACACTAATACACCATACTTGCCTCTGTCGTGATTCCAACGTGGGTGCTGTTATGGGGATGATGAACTGCAAAATTACACTGTGTATGCGAACTGCAACAGCAAGGACAACACAGGCATGTGAGTAAAGGCAACGTGACACATATGAGGGAGACACACCACCAGGGCTACACAACACATACACACCTAGGCCATCTGACTCATTCCCTACACTGATGTTGCCAGGGAAGACGGTGCAATGCACAGACACCACACCCATTCCCAGTTGTAGTCAAGAAGCCCACAGGTGCAGTAAGCAAATGGCAGTCAAATGTGTGACCACAGACAACGCACATCACAAAGTGAAGCACAGGTTTATTACACAGTTGCAACATGTCGTAACCACTACAGATGCAAGGTAATCCCACCTGGCAGCGGGCACACAGTCAACAACTGTAGACGGAAGGAAGTCCATGGGTGTGGCGCACATCACCTGTAGGGACACAACAGCTACCACCCTGGATGTGCAATCACGTCGTCGGTGGACACAGTTGACCAAACGAATCTGAAAGTACCCTGTGAAGGACAGAAATGACACACAGTCAAAAGCAATGGAGTACAGGACAGAACAGCAAAACTCATGCACAATACATGTTACAAGATACCCACCCAGAACCAAGTTAGCATGTCAACACTGTTGGGGAGTACAGCCCACCTGTTAGCACACATCGCAACACACATCCAGTCAAGTAGCCCATGGACACACTCCAACAGCACCAGAGCACCACCCACACATCATGCCAACTCACATCATTGACATGACACCTCAGGATACTCACATTCAGCTAAAGAAGTTGGTGATGAGCTGTGTGCGGACATCACCATCATCATCATCATCATCATCGTCACTGGCATCATGGTCCAGGCCAGGATCCTCCACAGGTGGCGGATGTTGGCCATTGTCATCCTGGATGAGAGGCAACTCCTTCCGCACTGCCAGGTTGTGGAGCATGCAGCAGACGATGATAATCTTGCACACTTTCGCAGGGGCATATGGGAGGGACCCTCCGGTCTTGTCCAGGCAGCGGAAGCGGCTCTTCAGGAGACCAAATGTCCGCTCAATCACTCTCCTGGTCCGACCATGTGCCTCATTGTAGCGCATCTGGGCTGGTGTCACAGGGTTCCTGAGGGGTGTCAGCAACCACGGCATGTTGGGGTATCCCGAGTCACCTACGGACAGACAAGTGCACATTAGCTGACTTGGAAAAGTGGGCAGAATACTACAGATCAGATCACACACAATCGCACAAAGTCAGTACACACCGACAAGCCAGGCACGCTGGTTCTGCATCTGTGCCATCATCCTGGGGATGCGACTACTCCTCATCACAAAGGCATCGTGTGCTGAACCAGGGAAACGGGCACACACGTGTGTGATGGTCATGTCTGCAAGACACACCACCAGTGCATTGACCGAGTGGTAGTGCTTGCGGTTCCTGTAGGCCTGCTCCTGGGCCTGTGGTGGTACCAAAGCCACATGTGTCCCATCAATGGAGCCAATGACATGCGGCATCCTCCCCAGGGCATAAAAGTCACTCTTCACGTCAGTGAGTCGTCGCAGTCTAGGGAAATAGATGTACCGGTTCAGGAATAGCAACATTGCCGCCAAAACATCGCGGAGCACACGGCTCAACATGGTCTGTGACATCCCACCAGCAGTCGCCACAGTATGTTGGAAGGTACCGGTGGCAAAGAAGTGTAGGGCTGCCATCACCTTCACCTTGGGGGTCAGCGCTGTAGGATACAGCCGGCCAGGCTGCAAATGTGGGGACAACTGCACTGCCAAATCCTCAATCAGCTGCCTGGTGAAGCGGTACCGTCGGATGCTGTCCCGTTCCACCATCGTTGCCAGGTCTGGGAATGGTCGATGGACAGCAGGAGCCCTGCAGTGCAGAGGAGAAGTAAGCAAGATTGTCAGTCACCCCACATATGCGGCATTGAACACACTCAAGATCCCAACATACATCATTATGAGGCACAACTACATGAAGTGTGCAGTTCCGGAAGGACATGTATGGTACATACATGGCCAACATCTGTCAACACGGTCCAACAGGTGGCATCAATTAGTCCCAGGTTGGCCCATTGGATATCATGAGGCCGTGTCACAGTTCCCATCTCCTGCTGCCGTGTCACAATAACCCCCACAGTGACATGTGAGGACAGATGTGCCCCAGGCACCACAGCTCAACGACAGGTACATTCCCAGGGACCCTGTATTGCCACATGGACACTGGCATTACATGGAGTATCATGTATACACCACAGCAAAACAACCATGACCCCCACAGGTAGTGGCCCCACTTGCCACGGCAGGACAGACATGGACGTCTGTGACACACACACGCACAACATCAAAGTCCATGCACACACAACCTGGATGTGGAGACTGTCTCCCATTGTGCACATGAAATCAGAGACATTGTAAACACTACATGCACAAAGACTGTGGAGGACCATCACTATTGTGCCACTGGGTCACCCTGGCTCAAACATACCGTCCCACATGGGACTCACGGGGTATGTGACATGACATACACATACACCACCGTGAAATGTGACCATGGCACATGCACAGATCTGAACAGTTGCACATCACAGTGATCATGTACACGTAACACCCAGGATCCTGTCCCCATGAACACGTGCACAGCCTGGGGGTGGCTGCCCACAGGTGACACCCACAGGACAACATGTACACCAACATACACACAATAGGAAATGCAGCCTTACATGCCTTATGATAAAGTTTGGACAGGCTGTCGTGATGTAGGTGTGCCCCTCACTCCCTGGGAGCTATCTGTGGCTGGCATATGTCCATCTGAGACAGGCAGCCTGACATATGTCAGTCACGTATACAGTGATGCGTTGTACTGCAATGGACCGATCGGTGTCCCCGGCCGGCCCATTGCATTCAATGTGTGCGGGTACGCGTTGTATCCCTGTACGCGTTGTACCGCAATGGACCGATCGGTGCGCACCCATTGACAATGGGCTTGCCTGGCAACGGACGCGTTTTCGAATTTCGAACGAGTCGGTTGCTGGAAAATCAGTTGGTCACCCACAACAATGTTGCAAAATCATGTATGTCATGAAGTTGAAGATTTGAAGGATGCTGTGGGCGTGTTTTGGTGCTGCTATTCCATGGATTGGCCAGATTCAGAAGATGCAAACGACTTGGACCTATCACTTTGGACACAAGGGACAGTATCTGCCTCTCCAGCACATATATATTGCTGGCTGTTCCCCTGAGAGCTCACTTGCCTGCACTACGTGCTCCAGGACGACATCTGCCACTGCACTGCTGCTGTCTCTGCCCCTCTGGACCCTGCAATGGCACGTACTGTGGAGAGAGCCCCAGCCTTCAGCCTTGAAGAGAACCAAGCCCTGCTGGACAGCCTACTTCCACAGTACAGCAAGCTGTATGGGACACCAGGGGAGCAGGTGAGTGTTCTGTGCACTGCCTTTCTGAATGTGCATTTTGTCTGACTAGCAAGGCTGAAAGTCTGCACGCCACTGGCTAGCAGGCTCACTGAGTAGTTGTCACCCCCCATAGTGTGTAGTGACATGCACTGGACAGGTATGGTGCAGTGACAGTGCATTTGAACAAGGTTTTACTTCCCATGCAATGATACCATGTAGTGACGTCTGGCAAACTGTCCATGGGCAGCTTTGCACTGCCTGTGTACATCATGTGCCCCCGTGATTGAGACATGTATATACAACTGTGTCATGCACGGATATGTTGCATGTGTGGTAATGGCCTTTTCACTTTGTCATCCTGACAGGTTAATGCCCATCGGAAGCAGGAGATCTGGAAGGACATCGTCTGGGCCGTCCGGTCCGTGGGGGTCTACAAGCGCCGGATCCGCAACTGCCAGAAGAGGTGGCAGGACCTTCGGGGCTGGACCCGGAGGATTGCACGGGTCCAGCTGAAGCTGTCGCCTCCTCGCAGGAGGGGCGGAACACGGACCCTGACCCCCGCATGCTCCAGATCCTGGCGGTGGTGTTTCCAGACCTGGATGGGCAGCTGAAGGCCAGACAGCAGCAAGGAGGGGTGAGTCAAAGACTGCACTGTGAACTCTGTATTACATGCTTTGTGCCCTCCTCTGGCCTGGTTCAACTGCCACAGTGCAGCAGTCATGTTGTCCAGGAGCCATGTCCCTCTATTGTGCACTGCCCACTGCTCATCTGATACCCAGGTGTGGCCCTTACATTCAGGGAATTGTATCACTTGGGACTGTGTCCTTGCAGTTTGCTTCACTAAAGGTGGGGGACAGCATCTGTTTCCCTAACTCTGTTGTGGG
Source organism: Calotriton arnoldi (assembly GCA_963921515.1). Classification (NCBI taxonomy): domain Eukaryota; kingdom Metazoa; phylum Chordata; class Amphibia; order Caudata; family Salamandridae; genus Calotriton; species Calotriton arnoldi. The sequence goes on along the minus strand of CAWUFW010005044.1, from coordinate 1,052,046 downwards.
CATCATGGGTGGGTCCATTGGTCACACAACGCCTGTGTTTGGACATGTGATCTGCGTGTTGCTTTGATATGCGGTCCACTTGCTGAGCTGAGCCACCACATGTGCCTGGGGTATGTGGCACACGCCCATGCAGCGGGTGGGAACAATGTTTGGGCCCCAGGAGTGTGCAGATTACGTGTGTCACACATACATAGCCAGCTATCCACTGTCCAGGGCACATCCCTCATTCATGTGGAGCAGGACAGTCATGCCTACTCCAGGCCATTCAATGCACTCTGTACTCCCACTCCCGTGTATCAGCTGACACATTGTGCACAGTGATTTGACCCCTCAGGTGTCTGTCTCTGTGTCAGTGTGCTGTGGATTAGTTGCCAGGACTGCTGGGGTGTTTCTTGGTAGGGGCTCAGCATGCCCCTGGAGATGTGACCATAGGAGACGATACTTGTGTGTCACATAGGTGTTTGATCAGCTGCGCGTGCAGACTGGGGTATGCGAATGTGAAGTTCAGGCAGCTGTTCCCCATTCACAGCAAATTGTGAGGGGCTCAGGTTCAGAGGGTAGTGTCACAGGTCTCCCATATGTCCAATAGGTATGACCTGGACAGATGAGGGTTAAGATGATGTGTTGTGTGGGGGATGTACATGTGCACTTGTGCAGCTCCAGGACTTGCATTCCCCATGACCTACTATTGTGACACAGTGCATAGTGTTGTTGTCTGGCTGCCAAGTCATACATCACTGAGACAGTGATGTATGACTTAGCAGTCATGCCTCTGCCATGGCATGTGTCAACTTATTGGTGGTCCTGCAGGGGAGTGACATGTGCTACATGCACACCATTGTGGCGATGGCTATCAGGACATGGGTGCATCATGGTGTCTGTCGCTGGTATGCATCACATGCATTTCCTATTTGACTCTGGGCATCCCTTTCATCCGGAAACCTGTACTGACTCAGTGGCAAGAGCTGTGATGTGTGCATGTCCACATGCCACACCGTGTCCTCTGCACTGTCCAACTACTGTGTACTTGGTGCATGTGTCCACACTGGGGTGTTGCAATCCAACAGACACCAGACAGATGGGTGCAAGGCCATGTGGGATGTGAGTGCCATGCTTGGCATCAGACTGACAATTGGCTTCTCCTGTTCAGTTAGGGCACTTTTAGCAATGTACAACTAATGATGCCAGGGCTTGCTCTGTAATGTGCTGTGCTCACAGTGGTGTGTGCGTTTGGTGCAGGTGACTGATGTCTGTCTGTTTCCCCATTGTTTGCAGATACATCCACGGCCACGGAAGGGGACAGCTCCACGGACCAGGAGGAGCCAGAGAGCCAGACTGGGTCAGCAGCCGAGGAGTGGTCGGAGGGACCCAGTGGCACGGAGGGCGAGGGGAGCCACACCGAGGAGTCCTCAGCACCATCCACCTCAGCTGAGGACCAGAGCAACTCGGAGGATGACTCCCTTGTGGAGGCGGGTGTCAGCAGCCACCACACCCCAGCTAGTGTTGCTGTCCCCGCCACCACCAGCACCACCATCGCCCTCCCATCGGCTCCCATTCCCCAGGTCCGTGGAGGCTCCCATGTTCGGGAGCGTGTCTCCTTTGGGCCAGGCACCGCACCCCCTGCCTCTGTGTCCCCTGCTGCCCTGAGTGAGGAGTCTGTGTACCTCCTTCGCCAGCTCCATGTAGGGCAGACAGCCATGCTGAGTGTCCTCCATGCGCACACCGCACTGTTGACTCAGCTGGTGTCGTTCATGGAGGGCATCTCATCGGGCATGTCTGACCTACAGAGGGGCAATAGGTCCATGGACTCCTCCCTGACGGCAGCAGTGTCCCTCCTCAGACAGTCCCTCACCCCTCCTGCCTCTGCTCCATCCACACTCCCCAGCACCTTACCCGTCCCAAGCACACACACACCGGCACAGGCACACACCAGCACACACACGTCCAGCACACAGACACACACGCCACAAACAAAACGCACACGCACGCACAGTCAGGGGACTGAAACCAGACTCACAGGGGATGGGGCCCTGGTACACACACACGCATCCACGGGCACTGCGCAGTCCTCAGTTGCCGCTCCCTCCAAAGCACCCTCCCTTGCCTCACCTGCAACCCCAAAGACCCAGCGCCTCTTCCTCAGTGACCTCGGCCTCTTCCCCTCCGATCCAGCTGCTCCAGCATCCAGGGTGAAGAGGAAGCCCCCCACACGGAGCAGAGTGCCCCTCGCCCCCGGACACCCTCCCCCAGGTGCAGACAGACTGAGTCCCCCACCCGCAAGTCCCCCGGAGTGGTAAGAGCAAGACCCCGCCGCCGCCCTGCAGCTCAAGCACCAGGTCTCCTTCCTCCATCCCTCAGGCCCCCACTTCACAGGTGCCCCCACCACAGCCTGCCCCAGGTTCCCCCACCCACAGATATACCATCCCCAAGAGGCTCCGGCCTTCTCCCCCTGCCACTTGCTCTCCCGGCACCACCCCCCCCGCTGCGCTTGTCTGTGCCACTGATGTGGTGAGGGTGTCCTCCCCCTCTGTCCAGCCCACCTTGCCTGTTCCCCATTCTCCTCCCCTGGTGGTAGGCACTGCAGTGGAGTCCACTACCACCCTGTCTGACTTGGGCACTGCAGTGGCGGACCTGTCCACTCCATCTGCAGGGTCCACTGCAGTCGTGCCGGCACCCACAACATCTGAGCCATGCCCCCCAGTTGTGCTGGCACACACCATGTCAGACACCTCCACTGCAGTTGTCAGTGGCTCTCCAGCACCCACCACCCCTTCCCTGCTTCCTCCTGGTGAGCCCTGATCCTGTCCCTGCGGTGCCTGGCCTACCCCCGGTTGCCCCTCCTAGTGGATTGTCCCTGGTTTTGTGCAGGCATGTGTAGGGTGGCATCTGCCACTGTCACCCACTTGTGACTTTGTTGATGGACTGGCCATTGGCCTTTGTTTATGTTCTACCGGACTTCTACTTTTAATGCCACATATGCTGAATAAAGCAACTTTCTGTTCTCTAGTGCTTTTGCATCTGATGTACATGATGTTGATGATGCTAACCATGCCCTTGCTGCAGTGATGGTGATATTTGGTCTCATGATAATGAAGTGTTACTGTGCAGGAACCCATGTGGTCCAGGGGGAATGTGTCCTATCCTGTGGTGTATCCATGTCATCCATAGCAGCATCTGAGGGTGTCATGTGTTCAGTATTTGGCAATGGGATTTCCTACTTAGATTGGCTATTTCACATCTGTGGCTTCCACCCCTGCACATCTGTTGTGCCTGCCATTGTTCAATTCGTCTACTTCCCTGACCGTGTGGCCATCTCCAGTGGACATGCAGGTTTGGGCATCAATGGGGAAGGACTCATCTGTGTTGTCAGTGCAACATTGCTATACAAGTGTGTTGGATCTGTGCTGATGATTCCGTTGGCACTTCCATGACCAGGCTGATGTTACGGGAGCCCTCATTTGGTGCTAATTGTTGATTGTGTGACCAAGTGCTCAGCTGACATGATGGGGCCCTACTGAGGCAACATATGGCACAGCTTTCCTCACACAGGAGTGGAGTCCCCTCATGGCAGTGTGTACTCCTGTGACATTCCCTGCGCCCACGGTGTGTGTTGTATGTGCATGTCTGTGTGTTGACTTCCGTTTAGCTGTGCATGCTGTGATCCCTAGTGTTGTACCTGTTTGTGATGCTAGCTGAGTTGAGCTATGTTCCCCCAAAGTCTTCTCCCTGGGTTCTCTGTGATGTGGGTGCATGGCACATTACTGGTCATCAGGGTGTCACCCATAGGTGTGTTTGCTGTCAGGGCTGAGTTTGTGTGCAGACGCAGATGGGTCACAGTCAGGTTTCCCTTGGCACTTGTTGTTTGCCCCTGTCATGTGATTTCCAGTTTGTGTTATCTTTCAGTGATTGTGACACGTTGTGTGTGTGACTGCTGGCACTCCTCAGGGTCCAGGCTGCAATGTTGGTTGTTGTCTATGTGTGTTCTTTGTGGGTGACCTTGGCTTCTTCATTGGTGTGTGACTGTGGCTGGGATCCCATTGGTTGGTGTGGTATTGCCGTCATGTCCATGTACAGCGTAGTGTGCAGTGTGTCAGACATTCAGGAGTCTTGTTGAGTGTCCATGTGTGATGTGTTTCTGCACCTTGGTTCCCACCCACCACCCTGGAATAGTCATGGGTGCATGTGCAATGTCACCAGTGCATGTGTGCTTCACTGCTGCACATTGTTGGAGGTCGAGGGGTGTGGTGTTGAGTGTGTGCAGATGAGAGTTGTTGCCCGGCTAGGCCCCTGCCTCCATGTTGGCCTTGGCTTACTGGCCATGCTGTTTGATTTGTGCTTGTGTAGGTGTGATGGTAGTTAGTTGCTCAGTACACATGACTGTGGTTCACAGTGTGAACCACATTTAGCTTTGTCATCACAGTGGGATTGTAATGCAGCCCAGGGTCACCACATTGTGGGGGCCCTGGGGGTGGTGCTGTGGTGTGTCTGTGTCTTGCTGTGTCAGTTGCTGTCCCTACGTGCCTGTGTGACATGTGTGATTTGTGCTCCCTCTCATCTGACAATGCCTGCTTGCCCACATAGGAGATTTGGATCCATGAGTTACCTTTGTGTGGCACTGTATGCACATCTGTATGATTGGTATTCAGGTCTCCTCATGTGTTGTGTGGTTGCCTGGGGACACTGGCACCCCCCTCACCTGTTGTGTATGATGTGCAGTGTGGGTCTGCCTGTTTGTGTTTGTGCATCTGCACCACTGCATTGGCATATCTTGGGTGTGCCATTGGCTGTATGTAGTTTGGTGGGTTTCCCCTGCTGTCCCTGGGACTCCTAGGTCATCGGTCAGCACAATGATCATGGTGTGTGTGTCCCATTGCTGCCATGGTATGGTATCTGTTCACCTCACATCTGCAGTCTCCACAGGGTATCTGCATGTGTGTGCCCATTGGTGCAAATATGTGGGTCTGCATTCTGATGGTCACTTCTGTCATTGTGTCATTGATGATTGTTGACGGTGTCAGCCCCCATGGGTGTTGTTTGTCTGCACATGGCCAAAGGTATGTCTTATTTGCACTGCAGTATTTGGCTCCCCCAATTTATGTTGCAATGGGACACATACACTACTTTGCCACTGTTGTGTTTGTTGTTCTGTGACCAGGAATCATCCATGCAGTTTGGCAGTTGCACCTCTTTCTTTGTCAACACTTACCTTTTGGTCACTGTGATAATGGGGGTTTGGACCCCATTGCCACAATGTTCGAAATGTGCTTCAGCTATGGACCCCACACTTACATTTTGGTCACTGTGATGATGGGGGTTTGGACCCCATTGCCACAATGTTCGAAATGTGCTTCAGCTATGGACCCCACACTTACATTTTGGTCACTGTGATGATGGGGGTTTGGACCCCATTGCCACAATGTTCGAAATGTGCTTCAGCTATGGACCCCACACTTACCTTTTGGTCACTGTGATGATGGGGGTTTGGACCCCATTGCCACATTGTTCAAAGTGTGCTTCAGCTATGGACCCCACACTTACATTTTGGTCACTGTGATGATGGGGGTTTGGACCCCATTGCCACAATGTTCGAAATGTGCTTCAGCTATGGACCCCACACTTACATTTTGGTCACTGTGATGATGGGGGTTTGGACCCCATTGCCACAATGTTCAAAATGTGCTTCAGCTATGGACCCCACACTTACCTTTTGGTCACTGTGATGATGGGGGTTTGGACCCCATTGCCACAATGGTCATGGCCTGCTTGCATTGTGGGTGCCACACACATATATGTGTGGCACATGTGCTAGGGGGTCACATTGTATGTTCAAAGTCATGTTCGGTGTTGTAGGTATTTGACACAGTCTACACACGCTTGTCATGGTGTTGGGGGGATGTCTTCTTCTTGCATTCCCTAGGTTGTGGTGTGCTGGTTGTGTCATGCATTGTCCATCCTATGAGTGGGGGTGGTAGTAGTGGTAGGCATCCAGCCCCCCCTGGGTGAGGGTGGTAGTAGTGGTAGGCATCCAGCCCCCCCTGGCTAAGGGTGGTGGTAGGCATCCAGCCCCCCCTGGGTGAGGGTGGTAGTAGTGGTAGGCATCCTGGTAGGCATCCTGCCCCCCCTGGGTAAGGGTGGTAGTAGTGGTAGGCATCCTGCCCCCCCCTGGGTGAGGGTGGTAGTGGTGGTAGGCATCCAGCCCCCCCTGGCTAAGGGTAGTGGTAGGCATCCAGCCCCCCCTGGGTGAGGGTGGTAGTAGTGGTAGGCATCTTGCCCCCCCTGGCTAAGGGTGGTAGTAGTGGTAGGCATCCTGCCCCCCCTGGGTGAGGGTGGTAGTAGTGGTAGGCATCCTGCTCCCCCTGGCTAAGGGTGGTAGTAGTGGTAGGCATCCTGCCCCCCCTGGGTAAGGGTGGTAGTAGTGGTAGGCATCCTGCCCACCCTGGGTGAGGGTGGTAGTAGTGGTAGGCATCCTGCCCACCCTGGATGAGGGTGGTAGTAGTGGTAGGCATCCTGCCCCCCTGGCTAAGGGTGGTAGTAGTGGTAGGCATCCTGCCCCCCTGGGTGAGGGTGGTAGTGGTGGTAGGCATCCAGCCCCCCTGGCTAAAGGTGGTGGTAGGCATCCAGCCCCCTGGGTGAGGGTGGTAGTAGTGGTAGGCATCCAGCCCCCTGGCTAAGGGTGGTAGTAGTGGTAGGCATCCTGCCCCCCTGGGTAAGGGTGGTAGTAGTGGTAGGCATCCTGCCCACCCTGGGTGAGGGTGGTAGTAGTGGTAGGCATCCTGCCCCCTGGCTAAGGGTGGTAGTAGTGGTAGGCATCCAGCCCCCCTGGGTGAGGGTGGTAGTAGTGGTAGGCATCCTGCCCCCCTGGCTAAGGGTGGTAGTAGTGGTAGGCATCCAGCCCCCTGGGTGAGGGTGGTAGTAGTGGTAGGCATCCAGCCCCCCTGGCTAAGGGTGGTAGTAGTGGTAGGCATCCAGCCCCCCTGGGTGAGGGTGGTAGTAGTGGTAGGCATCCAGCCCCCCTGGCTCAGGGTGGTAGTAGTGGTAGGCATCAAGCCCCCCCTGGCTAAGGGTGGTAGTAGTGGTAGGCATCCAGCCCCTCCTGGCTAAGGGTGGTAGTAGTGGTAGGCATCCTGCCCCCCCTGGGTGAGGGTGGTAGTGGTGGTAGGCATCCAGCCCCCCTGGGTGAGGGTGGTAGTAGTGGTAGGCATCCAGCCCCCTGGCTAAGGGTGGTAGTAGTGGTAGGCATCCTGCCCCCTGGGTAAGGGTGGTAGTAGTGGTAGGCATCAAGCCCCCCTGGCTAAGGGTGGTAGTAGTGGTAGGCATCCAGCCCCCCTGGCTAAGGGTGGTAGTAGTGGTAGGCATCCTGCCCCCCTGGGTGAGGGTGGTAGTGGTGGTAGGCATCCAGCCCCCCTGGGTGAGGGTGGTAGTAGTGGTAGGCATCCAGCCCCCCTGGCTAAGGGTGGTAGTAGTGGTAGGCATCCTGCCCCCCTGGGTAAGGGTGGTAGTAGTGGTAGGCATCCTGCCCACCCTGGGTGAGGGTGGTAGTAGTGGTAGGCATCCTGCCCCCCTGGGTGAGGGTGGTAGTGGTGGTTGGCATCCTGCCCCCTGGCTAAGGGTGGTGTTAGGCATCCAGCCCCCTGGGTGCGGGTGGTAGTAGTGGTAGGCATCCAGCCCCCCTGGGTAGGGGTGGTGGTGCGCATTCAGGCCCCTGTGTGCATATGTGGCATTGGTGATGGGCATCCCGCCCCTATGGTGCTGCTGTTGCTGGTGTAAGTATATTCTGCATCCCTCTGTGTGTGTGTGATGTGTCGTGTACGTGTTGTATGTGTTTTGTGGTTGGTGTCTGGCTTACCTTCTGCGCCGTACGCGTCCGTGCCTGTTCCGGTAGTAAATGTAGAATATTGGTATGATCGGGACGAAGGGATTCATGGTTGGTTCGTGTCGTTCGTCCTTCTCGTTGCTTCGCGTCGTCCTCGTCGCTTCGCCTCGTCCTCGTCGCTCGCGTCGTCCTCGTCGCTGCCGTGTTCGTCTCGGAGCCGTGGATCGTGTTGTGGCACGAATCGGAGCTTATGTGCGCCTCTCCCGGATGCTTTGACGTGCCGTGCGTGGCGACGGGTTCGGCGCATACGGAAAGCGCATCGTACTCGTTCGGCCGGACGGAGCTGCATTTTCCCTTCCGTGCGACTCGATTCAGCGTTTCCGGATTCGCCTCGGTCGGGGAACAGGACCTGGTTTGGGTGAGTACGGCTCGGCCGGATTCTTTGCTGTTGTGCGCATCGTACTTACTCGTTCGGTGTGCTGTACGGATCGGTCGGGAAACAGGCTTTCGCATGGCTTTTTTCCCGACCGAATGGTGTTGGGTGCGCCTCCGACCGAGATCGGAATCGGCCCCTATGTCTTTCAAAGATGAAGGTACATTTTGTGATTTTTATATATATATATATATATCACGAAGAAATCCCAATGTTACGACAAGCACTCCGGCGCAACACACGGGCACAGACTCCAACAGTTGGTGTGGAAACAGGATGGTAGTTTATTCACACATCAGAAAAGGTCCAACATGACGCGTTTCGGCTGCCAGACATGCAGCCTTGATCACATAGCGCTATGAACAGACATGTGCAATATATATACAGGTGAGTGTGCTTTGAATGTAGTAGTCTGATTACTATGTCCATTGTCATGAGAAAGCATTTTACTACAGCTAGTACCAAAAGTCATACGTGTCATTTTACTACAAGCAGGAAAACGAGCTACTAGTGACATGACAAGGCATAAAGACAACAGGAAAAACAGACTATGAAAAAATGAAGATAAAAACCTGTGGCGGCGAAATTCATTGCAAGTGCAATACATGCACGAGCAAAACTCCCAATTGTCTGGCTATTACACGGCCTGAGTAGACAAACATCTAATTCTGTTTGTGTTTATCACAATATGGTGCGATGAAGGTGTCAGCCTTCTATCGTATTCTGGCGTATGGCGTGCTGAAGTGCCTATGACACTGGTTAAGGCTAATAAAGTCTCAGCCGCTGGGCCCCTTGGATGACCCTGCCAGTTAATGAGAAAATAAAAGACCGTGCCAGGAGCCTTGAAGGTGAAAAAATCGGGACAGAAATAATGTGTGCGCCAAAGATATCAGAATGTATGAGAGTGCTGTCTGCTGCGCAAGCCTCTAAGTTATGTGCTACAATACATCGTCCTGGCAACATGAGGCCCAGAAACAAGCACCCAACAGGACAAAGGTAAGCGGCTACTACAAAGCAAAAATGTGAAAGGAACGCACATGGTGAGAGTGGTGGAGAGGGTGTGCATAGGGGAGAGTGGAGGAGACGTGCGTGAAAAGTGCACAATGAATTAAGTGGTGAAAATAACTACCTGATTAAAAATCCCCTCCAATCCAAAAGACTTGTGGTTAAAAATATCTATATGCCATGTTGTGACTATAGGTAACATGTGCATACAAGTCAAGGAGAACCTTAATATCCTTTATGTGTGGATCTAACCAGCCTAACCTAAAGTGTGTGGCGACAAAGACGTGCGTGTTGCAGCTAATGTGTGTGTAATAAGTTGCAAGCAAAATATTTAAAAAATAACTGCTTAAATGCAAGGCGTCAGACAAGTACAACAATAACATTGGAGTGAAACAAAATTGAAAAAGAAAAAGAAACAGAAAAAGAAACATACTCAGTCAAGCATATGTTACCTACAGGACAACAGATGTCACAGACCTCTAGTTCTAGGTGCCTGAATAGCAGCCCCCTAGTAAATACATATACTGAAAGGTTTACAGAAAGTGGTATAGGTCCTCACTAGTGTTGAGGCCCGCAGGCGCCTTGGTGTTAAATTGCAAAATATATTTGCTTTCCATTTGTCGTAACAGCTTCTCCCTGTTGCCTCCCCTTCTGAGTGTTGGAATACAGTCAATGACCGAGTACCTCAGGTGTTCCAGGTTATTGTGATGTGTCTCTTTGAAGTGTCTGGCCACTGGATATGTGGGGTCACTATTCACAATGGCTCTCAGGTGTTGTAGGATGCGCATGTGTACTGCTAACTTGGTACTCCCGATGTAGCGGAGACCACAATCACATTCCAGAATGTAAATGGCATACTCTGTTCTGCATGTAAGGTGGTGTTTGATAATGAGAGGTGTCAGTCTGAATGAGGAATCTAATTGTGTTATGTTTTTTCCAAATTTGCATGCTCTGCAGCTATTACACTTAAAGAACCCCTTTCTGTCAGATAACCAATTTGCTGTGCTCTTGATTTCTGGGCTATTTCTGACGAGAGCGTCATGCATGGATCTAGCCCGTTTAAATGTGATGTCTGGGTAGGGAGCAACTAGAGGGCCCAGGGTTGGGTCAGACCTAATGATTCCCCAATGTCTGTTGATGACTGATCTAATAGCCCTCACTTCAGTGTTGTGGGTAATGATAAGTCTCGTGCTGACTTTCTGTTGGTTCTCACTGGTTGGGATACTGCTATTTTCTAGTTCGACGGTGCCACCTCTAGGGGGATGTCCTACGCTGGGGAGATTAGGATCACTATCTACACTAGGTCCCCTGGTTCCTTTGAGGAGTGCCTCTCGAGGTTGTGCATTAGCTCTTTTCATAGCTCTGTTAATGTTAGCTGTGGAATATCCTCGTGTTCTGAATCTGTTAGCTGCCTCCTTTTGACATATCACTAGATCTGTGGGGGAACTACAAATCCTCCGTAACCTCAGCATTTCTCCGTAGGGGATGCTTGCTATTAAGTGCCTGGGGTGGAAGCTGGAGGCGTGCAGGACAGAATTACCTGCTGTGGGTTTTCTGTGAAGTTTGGAGTGCATGATGTCATTGGATATGTATAAAGTCACGTCCAGAAATTCAATAGAAGTGTTGCTAATGTTTGCATTGAATTCTAAATTCAAAGTGTTGTTGTTGATCTGCATGATGAACATGTTGGCACTCTCAGTGTTGCCTTTCCAGATTAAAAGACATCATCGATGTACCTCAGCCAGGTGATGATGTTGTCCTGCCAAGCCTTGTTATGTTCTCCCTTGAGGACCTGTTCCTCCCACCAACCCACATGGAGACATGCGTAGCTGGGTGAGAAACAGGCCCCCATGGCTACTCCCCTAAGCTGTTGGTACACTGCTTTGTTAAATAGAAAGTAGTTATGTGTGAGACACCAGTGAATGAGCTTGAGGAGCATGGCAGTATGGTTATGACATTGTATAGGTCTTTTATCTAGGAAGTGTTTGCAGGCATTCAACCCATCATTATGATGAATGCTAGTGTACAAAGACGTGATATCAAGTGAAATTAAAAGATAATCATTGTGCCATGGAATATCTTTGATTTTACACAGAAAGTCACTGGTATCCTTGATGTAGGAGGGCTGACTGGAGACATGGTCTTGGAGAAAGAAGTCCACATATTTGGATATGTTTTCACACATACTTTTTCTTGCCGAGATGATGGGGCGACCTGGAATCGGCAAGGAGTTTTTGTGAACCTTGGGAAGGAAATACAGGAAAGGCAAGACAGGTGATTCAGTGCTGAGAAAAGTGGTTTCCTCCTTGCTCAACAGTCCTTGCGTCCTGTAGCCATATAGAAGTTTCCTTAATTCTTTGTTGCTACTTGCAACTTCTTTGTGATTTGATACTTTATAGCAGCCTTGATCCAATAGATGTCTGTTGGCCTCATCGAGGTACAGCTGCCTTGGCCAAAGCACGATATTACCCCCTTTATCAGACTTATTGATAATTACTTCATTTTCATTTTGAAGTTTGGTCATGAGTCTGTGATATTTTAGGTTTTGTTTGTTAAGTCTGGCAGAGTTTCTTGCAGTCTTAAGGTGCAGTGCTTTGAGTTCATCAATAATCACATCGTTGTATACATCAATAGCATCTTTCGGCATCATTGGTGTAAAGGTAGAGTGTGGCTTAAAAGGACTAGGTATTCTTGTTTGTATTGTGATTCCTTCGTTAAGGCAAAGTTGCTGTGTGTTAACGGCGGCGTCGGGAGTTGCTAATTCAGTCATAGTACGGATGACAGCGATATCAGCGACTGAAAGGGTAGCATCTGTTGGAGCATCGCTAGATACCATCTCCTGATCAGTTCTGGTGCCTTGCTTCAATTTGAAGAATTTTAGCAGTTTTAGTTTTCTGATAAATTTGAACACATCAATGCGTGTGCTGCTATAGTCAAAACTGCTCTCGGGGCAAAAAGTGAGGCCCAGCGAGAGAAGTTGTTTTTCTGCCTCAGTGAGGTTGATGGTGCTGAGGTTAATGATGGTTTTAGTGTCCGCATTTACTTGCGCCTCCAGTTTCCTCGCCTCTTGTTGTTTGATTGCAGTTTTCCTGCATTGCCTTCTTTCACGCCGCCTGCGGTTCCTTCGGCGCCTTGTTTCTTTGGCGGTCTCGGCCGCAGTGTTTGTCTCCGGTCGAAGACTAAAAAATTCATTTCGTCCCCCAGGCCAATGTCCGATGCACAGGCCTCGTTTCTTCCTCGCCATCTTCCTCCGTCATCTGAGTCAGTGCCCGACTCCGCTAATGAGCTCATATCCGACATTGAGGTTAATTCTGCTCCCTCTTCAATAGTTGTCGGTTGGTCTTGTGCTTTCTGAATTGGTTTATTGAGTCTTTGTTTCCTGATTGTATCATATTTGCGAGCGAAAGTGAAGATTTGGCCGCACTCGTAGTCTTGCTTATCACGGGCAAACTTGAATATTTTTCGCGCTTTAATTGTATCCTCATGTTTTTTGAGGCGTGCATTTATTTCTTCTTTGCCCTTGGAAATCTCATCTTTTTGCTCTAATTGATCAAGTTCTTGATTAATACGTTCTATTTCTTTTTGTGTTTTGACTCGGTCAATTTCCGCATATTTGATAAGGATTATGACTAATCGCATGGATGCATCCAAATTACTGATCGCCCATTCCTTCAGCATGTCAGGGTTGGGATTATCGAAACTCGGCGCCAACATGATTCTCAAGCCGCGCGGGACGCGTCCAGCATCTTGATATTTTTGTAGTGACTTGGCCTCCCACCATTTGGTGATTTCGGTTCGCATTAGTTTCTCTAGTGTTTTAAGTTTGACTTTGAAATTGTCGTTGCTTGTCGCATAGTTAATGTCTGCACGCTTTGTCTGATTTGAAATTGTGGGTAGGTTCTCAAATAGAGCTTCAGCAGCTGCTTCCTCTCTCGCAGCGCTTCGTTGGACATGATGTGGAAATATAATACTGAATGTGGTGCCTGCCAAGCGAATATAAGCGTGAATGCTAACACACTTTAAGCAGGAACTCGATACTCCTCTTCTTACACCTGATATAAGCCGTGAACGCTGCTGCTACTCACCACCTTATGACGGGATACTGTATGGGTCCTCCGACTCACTCTGCACCTCCGTCACGGTTGGATCCCAGCGAGCGCTTCTCTGGCTTTCAGGGGCCGTGATTTAACACTTTCTCCTCCCGGAGCTCACATGAAGATGCGGCCGTTTGGAAATCACCTTGGCCCAGCAATGAAACGAAGAGGGGTCTGTGAAGCAGAGACAGCCGTACTTTGCATATAAATCACGAAGAAATCCCAATGTTACGACAAGCACTCCGGCGCAACACACGGGCACAGACTCCAACAGTTGGTGTGGAAACAGGATGGTAGTTTATTCACACATCAGAAAAGGTCCAACATGACGCGTTTCGGCTGCCAGACATGCAGCCTTGATCACATAGCGCTATGAACAGACATGTGCAATATATATACAGGTGAGTGTGCTTTGAATGTAGTAGTCTGATTACTATGTCCATTGTCATGAGAAAGCATTTTACTACAGCTAGTACCAAAAGTCATACGTGTCATTTTACTACAAGCAGGAAAACGAGCTACTAGTGACATGACAAGGCATAAAGACAACAGGAAAAACAGACTATGAAAAAATGAAGATAAAAACCTGTGGCGGCGAAATTCATTGCAAGTGCAATACATGCACGAGCAAAACTCCCAATTGTCTGGCTATTACACGGCCTGAGTAGACAAACATCTAATTCTGTTTGTGTTTATCACAATATGGTGCGATGAAGGTGTCAGCCTTCTATCGTATTCTGGCGTATGGCGTGCTGAAGTGCCTATGACACTGGTTAAGGCTAATAAAGTCTCAGCCGCTGGGCCCCTTGGATGACCCTGCCAGTTAATGAGAAAATAAAAGACCGTGCCAGGAGCCTTGAAGGTGAAAAAATCGGGACAGAAATAATGTGTGCGCCAAAGATATCAGAATGTATGAGAGTGCTGTCTGCTGCGCAAGCCTCTAAGTTATGTGCTACAATACATCGTCCTGGCAACATGAGGCCCAGAAACAAGCACCCAACAGGACAAAGGTAAGCGGCTACTACAAAGCAAAAATGTGAAAGGAACGCACATGGTGAGAGTGGTGGAGAGGGTGTGCATAGGGGAGAGTGGAGGAGACGTGCGTGAAAAGTGCACAATGAATTAAGTGGTGAAAATAACTACCTGATTAAAAATCCCCTCCAATCCAAAAGACTTGTGGTTAAAAATATCTATATGCCATGTTGTGACTATAGGTAACATGTGCATACAAGTCAAGGAGAACCTTAATATCCTTTATGTGTGGATCTAACCAGCCTAACCTAAAGTGTGTGGCGACAAAGACGTGCGTGTTGCAGCTAATGTGTGTGTAATAAGTTGCAAGCAAAATATTTAAAAAATAACTGCTTAAATGCAAGGCGTCAGACAAGTACAACAATAACATTGGAGTGAAACAAAATTGAAAAAGAAAAAGAAACAGAAAAAGAAACATACTCAGTCAAGCATATGTTACCTACAGGACAACAGATGTCACAGACCTCTAGTTCTAGGTGCCTGAATAGCAGCCCCCTAGTAAATACATATACTGAAAGGTTTACAGAAAGTGGTATAGGTCCTCACTAGTGTTGAGGCTCGCAGGCGCCTTGGTGTTAAATTGCAAAATATATTTGCTTTCCATTTGTCGTAACAGCTTCTCCCTGTTGCCTCCCCTTCTGAGTGTTGGAATACAGTCAATGACCGAGTACCTCAGGTGTTCCAGGTTATTGTGATGTGTCTCTTTGAAGTGTCTGGCCACTGGATATGTGGGGTCACTATTCACAATGGCTCTCAGGTGTTGTAGGATGCGCATGTGTACTGCTAACTTGGTACTCCCGATGTAGCGGAGACCACAATCACATTCCAGAATGTAAATGGCATACTCTGTTCTGCATGTAAGGTGGTGTTTGATAATGAGAGGTGTCAGTCTGAATGAGGAATCTAATTGTGTTATGTTTTTTCCAAATTTGCATGCTCTGCAGCTATTACACTTAAAGAACCCCTTTCTGTCAGATAACCAATTTGCTGTGCTCTTGATTTCTGGGCTATTTCTGACGAGAGCGTCATGCATGGATCTAGCCCGTTTAAATGTGATGTCTGGGTAGGGAGCAACTAGAGGGCCCAGGGTTGGGTCAGACCTAATGATTCCCCAATGTCTGTTGATGACTGATCTAATAGCCCTCACTTCAGTGTTGTGGGTAATGATAAGTCTCGTGCTGACTTTCTGTTGGTTCTCACTGGTTGGGATACTGCTATTTTCTAGTTCGACGGTGCCACCTCTAGGGGGATGTCCTACGCTGGGGAGATTAGGATCACTATCTACACTAGGTCCCCTGGTTCCTTTGAGGAGTGCCTCTCGAGGTTGTGCATTAGCTCTTTTCATAGCTCTGTTAATGTTAGCTGTGGAATATCCTCGTGTTCTGAATCTGTTAGCTGCCTCCTTTTGACATATCACTAGATCTGTGGGGGAACTACAAATCCTCCGTAACCTCAGCATTTCTCCGTAGGGGATGCTTGCTATTAAGTGCCTGGGGTGGAAGCTGGAGGCGTGCAGGACAGAATTACCTGCTGTGGGTTTTCTGTGAAGTTTGGAGTGCATGATGTCATTGGATATGTATAAAGTCACGTCCAGAAATTCAATAGAAGTGTTGCTAATGTTTGCATTGAATTCTAAATTCAAAGTGTTGTTGTTGATCTGCATGATGAACATGTTGGCACTCTCAGTGTTGCCTTTCCAGATTAAAAAGACATCATCGATGTACCTCAGCCAGGTGATGATGTTGTCCTGCCAAGCCTTGTTATGTTCTCCCTTGAGGACCTGTTCCTCCCACCAACCCACATGGAGACATGCGTAGCTGGGTGAGAAACAGGCCCCCATGGCTACTCCCCTAAGCTGTTGGTACACTGCTTTGTTAAATAGAAAGTAGTTATGTGTGAGACACCAGTGAATGAGCTTGAGGAGCATGGCAGTATGGTTATGACATTGTATAGGTCTTTTATCTAGGAAGTGTTTGCAGGCATTCAACCCATCATTATGATGAATGCTAGTGTACAAAGACGTGATATCAAGTGAAATTAAAAGATAATCATTGTGCCATGGAATATCTTTGATTTTACACAGAAAGTCACTGGTATCCTTGATGTAGGAGGGCTGACTGGAGACATGGTCTTGGAGAAAGAAGTCCACATATTTGGATATGTTTTCACACATACTTTTTCTTGCCGAGATGATGGGGCGACCTGGAATCGGCAAGGAGTTTTGTGAACCTTGGGAAGGAAATACAGGAAAGGCAAGACAGGTGATTCAGTGCTGAGAAAAGTGGTTTCCTCCTTGCTCAACAGTCCTTGCGTCCTGTAGCCATATAGAAGTTTCCTTAATTCTTTGTTGCTACTTGCAACTTCTTTGTGATTTGATACTTTATAGCAGCCTTGATCCAATAGATGTCTGTTGGCCTCATCGAGGTACAGCTGCCTTGGCCAAAGCACGATATTACCCCCTTTATCAGACTTATTAATAATTACTTCATTTTCATTTTGAAGTTTGGTCATGAGTCTGTGATATTTTAGGTTTTGTTTGTTAAGTCTGGCAGAGTTTCTTGCAGTCTTAAGGTGCAGTGCTTTGAGTTCATCAATAATCACATCGTTGTATACATCAATAGCATCTTTCGGCATCATTGGTGTAAAGGTAGAGTGTGGCTTAAAAGGACTAGGTATTCTTGTTTGTATTGTGATTCCTTCGTTAAGGCAAAGTTGCTGTGTGTTAACGGCGGCGTCGGGAGTTGCTAATTCAGTCATAGTACGGATGACAGCGATATCAGCGACTGAAAGGGTAGCATCTGTTGGAGCATCGCTAGATACCATCTCCTGATCAGTTCTGGTGCCTTGCTTCAATTTGAAGAATTTTAGCAGTTTTAGTTTTCTGATAAATTTGAACACATCAATGCGTGTGCTGCTATAGTCAAAACTGCTCTCGGGGCAAAAAGTGAGGCCCAGCGAGAGAAGTTGTTTTTCTGCCTCAGTGAGGTTGATGGTGCTGAGGTTAATGATGGTTTTAGTGTCCGCATTTACTTGCGCCTCCAGTTTCCTCGCCTCTTGTTGTTTGATTGCAGTTTTCCTGCATTGCCTTCTTTCACGCCGCCTGCGGTTCCTTCGGCGCCTTGTTTCTTTGGCGGTCTCGGCCG
Organism: Calotriton arnoldi; assembly: GCA_963921515.1. NCBI lineage: Eukaryota > Metazoa > Chordata > Amphibia > Caudata > Salamandridae > Calotriton > Calotriton arnoldi. Next base: position 1,034,526 of record CAWUFW010005044.1, on the reverse strand, counting down.
CAGTGTTTGTCTCCGGTCGAAGACTAAAAATTCATTTCGTCCCCCAGGCCAATGTCCGATGCACAGGCCTCGTTTCTTCCTCGCCATCTTCCTCCGTCATCTGAGTCAGTGCCCGACTCCGCTAATGAGCTCATATCCGACATTGAGGTTAATTCTGCTCCCTCTTCAATAGTTGTCGGTTGGTCTTGTGCTTTCTGAATTGGTTTATTGAGTCTTTGTTTCCTGATTGTATCATATTTGCGAGCGAAAGTGAAGATTTGGCCGCACTCGTAGTCTTGCTTATCACGGGCAAACTTGAATATTTTTCGCGCTTTAATTGTATCCTCATGTTTTTTGAGGCGTGCATTTATTTCTTCTTTGCCCTTGGAAATCTCATCTTTTTGCTCTAATTGATCAAGTTCTTGATTAATACGTTCTATTTCTTTTTGTGTTTTGACTCGGTCAATTTCCGCATATTTGATAAGGATTATGACTAATCGCATGGATGCATCCAAATTACTGATCGCCCATTCCTTCAGCATGTCAGGGTTGGGATTATCGAAACTCGGCGCCAACATGATTCTCAAGCCGCGCGGGACGCGTCCAGCATCTTGATATTTTTGTAGTGACTTGGCCTCCCACCATTTGGTGATTTCGGTTCGCATTAGTTTCTCTAGTGTTTTAAGTTTGACTTTGAAATTGTCGTTGCTTGTCGCATAGTTAATGTCTGCACGCTTTGTCTGATTTGAAATTGTGGGTAGGTTCTCAAATAGAGCTTCAGCAGCTGCTTCCTCTCTCGCAGCGCTTCGTTGGACATGATGTGGAAATATAATACTGAATGTGGTGCCTGCCAAGCGAATATAAGCGTGAATGCTAACACACTTTAAGCAGGAACTCGATACTCCTCTTCTTACACCTGATATAAGCCGTGAACGCTGCTGCTACTCACCACCTTATGACGGGATACTGTATGGGTCCTCCGACTCACTCTGCACCTCCGTCACGGTTGGATCCCAGCGAGCGCTTCTCTGGCTTTCAGGGGCCGTGATTTAACACTTTCTCCTCCCGGAGCTCACATGAAGATGCGGCCGTTTGGAAATCACCTTGGCCCAGCAATGAAACGAAGAGGGGTCTGTGAAGCAGAGACAGCCGTACTTTGCATATAAATCACGAAGAAATCCCAATGTTACGACAAGCACTCCGGCGCAACACACGGGCACAGACTCCAACAGTTGGTGTGGAAACAGGATGGTAGTTTATTCACACATCAGAAAAGGTCCAACATGACGCGTTTCGGCTGCCAGACATGCAGCCTTGATCACATAGCGCTATGAACAGACATGTGCAATATATATACAGGTGAGTGTGCTTTGAATGTAGTAGTCTGATTACTATGTCCATTGTCATGAGAAAGCATTTTACTACAGCTAGTACCAAAAGTCATACGTGTCATTTTACTACAAGCAGGAAAACGAGCTACTAGTGACATGACAAAGCATAAAGACAACAGGAAAAACAGACTATGAAAAAATGAAGATAAAAACCTGTGGCGGCGAAATTCATTGCAAGTGCAATACATGCACGAGCAAAACTCCCAATTGTCTGGCTATTACACGGCCTGAGTAGACAAACATCTAATTCTGTTTGTGTTTATCACAATATGGTGCGATGAAGGTGTCAGCCTTCTATCGTATTCTGGCGTATGGCGTGCTGAAGTGCCTATGACACTGGTTTAGGCTAATAAAGTCTCAGCCGCTGGGCCCCTTGGATGACCCTGCCAGTTAATGAGAAAATAAAAGACCGTGCCAGGAGCCTTGAAGGTGAAAAAATCGGGACAGAAATAATGTGTGCGCCAAAGATATCAGAATGTATGAGAGTGCTGTCTGCTGCGCAAGCCTCTAAGTTATGTGCTACAATACATCGTCCTGGCAACATGAGGCCCAGAAACAAGCACCCAACAGGACAAAGGTAAGCGGCTACTACAAAGCAAAAATGTGAAAGGAACGCACATGGTGAGAGTGGTGGAGAGGGTGTGCATAGGGGAGAGTGGAGGAGACGTGCGTGAAAAGTGCACAATGAATTAAGTGGTGAAAATAACTACCTGATTAAAAATCCTCCAATCCAAAAGACTTGTGGTTAAAAATATCTATATGCCATGTTGTGACTATAGGTAACATGTGCATACAAGTCAAGGAGAACCTTAATATCCTTTATGTGTGGATCTAACCAGCCTAACCTAAAGTGTGTGGCGACAAAGACGTGCGTGTTGCAGCTAATGTGTGTGTAATAAGTTGCAAGCAAAATATTTAAAAAATAACTGCTTAAATGCAAGGCGTCAGACAAGTACAACAATAACATTGGAGTGAAACAAAATTGAAAAAGAAAAAGAAACAGAAAAAGAAACATACTCAGTCAAGCATATGTTACCTACAGGACAACAGATGTCACAGACCTCTAGTTCTAGGTGCCTGAATAGCAGCCCCCTAGTAAATACATATACTGAAAGGTTTACAGAAAGTGGTATAGGTCCTCACTAGTGTTGAGGCCCGCAGGCGCCTTGGTGTTAAATTGCAAAATATATTTGCTTTCCATTTGTCGTAACAGCTTCTCCCTGTTGCCTCCCCTTCTGAGTGTTGGAATACAGTCAATGACCGAGTACCTCAGGTGTTCCAGGTTATTGTGATGTGTCTCTTTGAAGTGTCTGGCCACTGGATATGTGGGGTCACTATTCACAATGGCTCTCAGGTGTTGTAGGATGCGCATGTGTACTGCTAACTTGGTACTCCCGATGTAGCGGAGACCACAATCACATTCCAGAATGTAAATGGCATACTCTGTTCTGCATGTAAGGTGGTGTTTGATAATGAGAGGTGTCAGTCTGAATGAGGAATCTAATTGTGTTATGTTTTATAAGAGTTAGGTAGGTGCGCTCTCAGGATGCAGCTGAAAGAGTCACAGTATTGCAGGAAACTGTTTATTCACACAACGCGTTTCGACTGCCCAGCAGCCTTGGTCACATGTATATATATATTTTTAGCAGTGATTGTGTAATGGGTACTAGTGCCTCTTTATCCAATATGCTACTTATCGCAGGTTTTAAAAGTTTATTTTTATGTATTTATGTATTTGTCTACTGTGTAATTGTTTGTTTATACTTTTATAATCGTTATTTATCGAAATAAGGTTCTCATGATGATGGTGAAGGCGGGTATTGAGGTCAAGGGATTGGAGACTTTTAGAGTAATATCGTTTGTATAGGCTGTAAATTTGACTTCCGCATGTTTGTGAACAAAGCCCCGAAAGAAGGAGGAGTGTCGTTAAGTATGCAAAAAAGGTTCTGGGGATACTATAAAAAGCAAAGGTGAGAAGGGACAACCTTGTCTAGTTCCACGATGAAGAGAAAAGTATGGAGATTGAATACCATTAAAAAAAACGCAAGTCGTGGTAGAAGAATAAAGCAGACTGATATATTGCAAAAATGTAGGGCCAAAACCATGCCATTTAAGGGCTCTCATCATGAAGCACCAGTGTATACGATCAAAACCTTTCTCTGCATCCAAAGTAATAGTGGCTATCGGAGTGGAATTTTTGGAGGCAAGATGAATTATATTTAGAAAAGCTCTTGAATTATCAGTCATATGTCTGCCTTTTACAATCCTGGTTTGTTCAATCCCTAAGAGATCTGGGATACATTGGTTAAGTCTAAGAGCTAAAATTTTGCAAAAATCTTACAGTCCACATTAATAAGGGAAATAGGTCGATAATTAGCGCAGGAAGAGAGATCTTTATTTTTTTTAGGAATCAAGCATAACATTGCTTCCAAAAAATGTGCCACGGTCCTCAAAAGAAAGTATTGGTACAGAGAGAGGAGATGAGGGAGTAAGAAATGTGAGCATTTTTAATTAAATTCAGTTGTAAAACCATCCGGTCCGGGAGCTTTATCCTTGGGTAATTTAGCTAAAGCAGATATGATATCTGCTAAGGAGATATCTTTGTCAAGTATGGAAGAATCCTGAAGCAGACGAGAATGGGGAGGAAGAGAATAAAAGAAAGAGTCTATAGCAGCATCCGAAGAGGAAAGTTCTGGTGAGTACATAATTTGATAAAAATCCGTAAAACAATTTAAGATTTCGTCATCCTTAAAATGATTAATCCCTGTATCATCCATAATATTTGTTATTTTGGATTTTTGGGATTTAACTTTAAGATAATTCGCCAACAACTTACCTGCTCTATTTCTACCTCCATAAAACTTGGAATTAATTTTCAAAAGCACACCAGATGCCTCCTCAGTGGAGTGCTTATTGAATGCCAATTTGGCTTGAATAAGATGTTTAAGGGAAGTATCAGTTTTAGAAGTGTAATATTCATGCTCATGTTGTTTAATAGATGAGAGTATCTGGGCAGTTTCCTGTAGTGATTTTTTCTTTTTGGTTGCGACAAACTCAATAATATGACCTCTTGCAGATGACTTAAAGGCGTCCCAAATAACATGAAATGATAAATCCGGAGTCAAATTTAAAGAAAAATAGTCCAGCAAACACGTTTCAGAATTATCTACAAAAGATTGATCCTTCAAAAGATCATTCTTAAAATGCCTTTTTTTGGTCCTAGAAGAAGCAGCTGAAGCCTCTATATCAATGTAAACAGGTGCGTGATCTGATATTAAGATGGATCCAATTTCAGCATGAACTAAAGCTGGAAGTAATTTTGGTGCTAGAAAAATATAATTAATTCTGGATTTAGAGTTATGTGTGGGAGAGTGAAATGTGAATTCTAAATTCTCTGGGTTGTAAATCCTCCACGCATCTACTAGGCCCCTGGACTGTATAGCATTCTTGAATGTTCTCTGCATTCTGTTGGGAACATAAAGAGCAAGAGATTGTCTGTCAGTAAAGGGATCCATAATTTGGTTGCAATCGCCACCCAAAAGAAGATTAGTGGTGGAGAGAGACTGAAAAATGTGAGATGTATGATCCCAAAATTGAACATCTATACCAGTGGGACTGTATATGTTAAATTCGATATTTCAAGATTACGTCACTAGGAAATGGAGATTATCCGGTATCACACAACTTGGACATTTCACGAGAGCCAGGGGGCTGTTGTTTTCTTTCTCTGAATTGGCGGATAAATATCAGCTTCCTAAATGTCAATTTTTTTAATATCTTCAGATACGTGATTTTCTGAATAAACATACTACGGTGTTAAAACCAGATAAGATAATTGAACTCATTAGATCTCAAGGAAGAATTGGGGTTCTCTACAAAGCATTACAATCTGTTAAAACTGATGATCTCGAGAAATACAATCTTAAGTGGGGGATTCTCTTGGAATCTCAGGTGTGTCTATAGAGAATTCAATTGACCTGGCAGGAAAAATATTCATGGCCGCAAACTTAAAGACACAACATTATAAAACGATATTTAATTTATATCATACTCCGGCAAAGATGAAGAAATGGGGGGGCAGACACGATGGGAAATGTTTTCGCTGTTGTGTTGATGATGCCGATAGTTTACATATCTTTTTCTCATGCACTAACTTGGCTTTGTATATACAATATATTGAGAGGTTTTTATCAGAGGTTACTGGAGTGGGCATAGTGATTTCGGCCCCTGTTATGTTGCTAGGCACTGGTGAGGAGCTGGGACAAGGGACACTGATGTATAAATATAGGTATCTTATTTTTGTGGCTATGGGGGTAGCACGGTTATGTACTGCCTCTGTATGGCTTCATCCAGAGGCACCCTCTTTTGAAATGTGGCGTGCTAGGTTTTATAATATATTCAACCTGGAGTTTAGTCTGTATTCGCTTAAGGGCTTAAGGAAATGAGAGCTGGGTATGCAAATATGGGGTTCCATGCTTGACCATTTTGCTTGCTGATATCTTAATTTGTTATCTATTTTCTTTTTTTGATTTTCTTTTGCTTGATAAATGGGAATGAAATAATAATAATATGTATTTTGTATTGGATGATTTGACATTATGTATTGGTTTAGTTCTGTCTTTGTTTCTTATACTGTGGATTTTTAATTTAAAAAAAAAATAATAATTAAAAAAAAATATGTTAAATAGTGTAATGGGAGTTTCATTGATAGTGATGTGAAGAAGAAGCCACCTCCCATTGTCATCCTTTTCCTCCTTTTCAATAGAGACAGAACGCGACTTATGAAATAAAGTTATAGCCCCATTTTTTTCTGCTGTGCAGGGGAGCAGATATCTGACCTACCCAATGCTTCTTCAATGAGTAGATGTCCATATAGGTGAGGCGAGTTTCCTGTAGCATAGCAACCTTAGACTGTGGTCTGGATAAATGAGCAAGCACTCTCTGTCTCTTAATAGGATTATGTAAACCTTTAACATTCCAGGAAATAACTCGTAAGCTGTTAACCATACAATGAGGGGAATAGCATACTGTATAAACATACTCTGAAATTGATAAAAGGAACATTGCAAGATAAAAAGTAATGCCAAGCCATCCAAATAATCAACAAACTGGTATTACCACCATGAAATATGAATAAATCAAAGAGAGAGAGAAAAGAAGAAGGAAAAAGAAACAAGAGACCAGCTTCCTTTGGTCCATGTGCATCACACGATGGCTCATAAAAATAAAGGAATGTGCACTAAAGGGATTGGTGCAGCTGATTTAGCTGCAAAGCCAGCAGTGCAAACTTTTATGGTGAATGCAGCGATTCAATCTTAGACAAAGATTGGTGCAGCCATAATGATGGCAATACAGCCAACATTGGAAGGCAAAAAGTTTTTTGACTGTTTCCCTTCCAAATAATTTTATAGCCTCACCAAAGAAAAGGTTCTTATGATGTCATACTTGGGCTAAGGGACAGGCATATATCTAATGAGTGAGCTAGATTAGATTTGATTAGGGTAGCTCATGGAGGATTAGCTTCGACTCTTGGCATGAGTACTAATGTATAAATGCTACAGCAATGATACTGGTTGTCCTACTTACGGAAGAATGGTAAAAAAAGAGTATGTATCGCAATGTAATGTAGACCTGCCAACTCACACGGTGCCACTGTGTGTCACACGATTTCAGCTCTCTTCACACGGTCAAACGGTGAGGAGCCGAAATCACGCGGTGGCAGGGAAAACGAGCTTAGAAGCACTGTAAACTGTGGATTTTCAGCTCCTTTTTGGAGGCAGTAAGCAGCTGATTTCCATTAAGAGGGGTGAAAACACCCCAGGACATCGGTGACATCCTCAATGACCCTTTGTTTTAAATTTTTCTAAAGGGACATGGGGATTTGGTGAGGGGCATAGTGCCTCTTAGGTAGCTCTGGGCACGAGGCCCTGCCCCCTCAAAGACCCCGCCCTCTCCAAGGCCCCGCCCCTCCTCACACAGTGGCATTCATTTGTAAGTTGGCAGGTATGGTACTGTTTACCAACAAATAATGCATTTAACTGCAGTAAGCCCAGCACCGGCTCCCTCATCATATCCGATAAACCCGTAGGTGTTTTTGGATGCTGTGCCTGCTCTGGGAGTATGATTGGTATACTCGCACCACTTCTGCAGTGCAGCTAATGAAATTTGAAACTGATGCGACATAAACAATCAAGATGAAATGCACTGAGACAGCAAGCAAAACACAGGACCCCAATGTTAAAAAAAAAAACAAGGGATCAGCATGGGGGCGGGGGGGCAGGGATGGTTTCTCACACGAACAGTGCTATTGTGAGACCAGGTACCGGAAGGAGTCTATTCCCTTTCCAGGATAGTAAATCAGCACGACCTCATCCACTGCCGCCACTGGGCTGCATATGCTTGTGTTTGCCCAGCAGTTAGGCCTGTAAAAGCGAAGAAAACTGGACTTAAGCTGATGCCATAACAACAATTTCAAGGAGAGAGAGAGCAAGCATTCATTTCATTATATTTAGATAAACATACGCTGCGACTTTCCAGCAGGTGGCAGCGTTTGATTACACTACTTCATAACAAATGCATTTTCTGCTGACTGTTAAGAGGAATATGATCACAGAAAACAGTACTACAAATAAAGAAAAACGTTTTACGGATTCCTCTGGCTCATTGAAAGTGCTACATATAACCCCTACTGGGAACAAGGTTCACTGATATATTTGCTTGAGAAGCATGAAGCACGAGTTACAGATCTTTGTTAAATGTTAAAGTGCATGATGCCACGTCATTTAATGTAGGTTTCAGATTGCCTTCAGACAACAACACAATCCAAGCAGGAGAGTGTCACCGATCAAACCCTGATGAGGGACTTCTGCAAAGCAGATGTTTGTCACGTAGGGCCTGACAGCATTACAGTGGGTTTCAGCATACAACAACCCGTGAGCATGCATTTCATTGGTGTGATGGATTCACGGTGCAGCATTTTTATCATAACAATCGGGGGCTGCAAAAAGGCGAGCCTTAAGATGGAGATTCCCACACATGCTCTGTCGTCATCCCATTGTTGTCCGGCTGCCTGATGATGCTCAGAGGTGACGTGAGACAGCCAAGCAATCACGAGTGTAAGATTGCTGGATAAAGGTTGTACATGCCTGAGAATCAAGGGGGCATTTCCCCACTGCCCTAATGAAAAAAAATGCCATTGCCTTTCCATCTGGAATCGAACGGTGTGGTCAAGCCAGCCTGCAATGCTAGGGTATTGAACTCAGAATTGTCATTGTATCACAATCTATATAGGGTCAGAGAGCACAAAATAACTTGAATAACCTGTCTAGAAGTGTATTAGGTGGATGAACCCCATACCAGATTGATTTTAGCGTGCCTATGTATGTACCTGATTCAGGGGCGCAACTAGACCTGGACTTCGGGGGAGACTACCAGCCAGGGCTGGCCCTAACACTGGTTACGCACGGTCCAACAGTCTTTTTTGGCGCCCCCTCTCCCATTTCCTCCTCCATGAATTCCCTCACTACCACTCGCCAACAATGCACCTCCTCTCTCTATAGCCCCTTTCTGACCAACATTTCACTTTTTTATAGGACTACCCGTAGCTTACTCACACTCAGTTCTGTGATCTGCGTGGTACACGTTGTTTGTAGCAGGCACATTAGCCCTCTGCACTGTGTGGGTGACAGCAGTGCCCATGTGAGTGCACGGTGAGCGATGCAACAGTGTGAGAGTAGGGTGAGAGTAGTGACTGCAGGGTGAGCCAGGTGACCATATGAATTTTGGTGCAGATGTAAGTGCAGAGTGGGACAAATGAATGTATGGTTAGTGATGGGCTCGTTTGAGTGAGATTGCAGAGTGAGCAGTGAGGGAGACAGGTGAGTGAAGTGTCACATGAGTGCAGTGTGAGTAGTGTGCTCGTGTGACTGCAGGGTGAGGTACAGGGTAAACAGAGCAAGAGCATTGTGAGTGCAGAGTGATCACTGTGAGTGCAGTGTGAGGGGTGTGCTCATGTGACCGCAGGGTAAGTGGAGGGAGAACGGTGTGAGTTCATGGCGAGTGGCATAAGTGCAGTGTGGTCACTGTGAGTGCAGGGTGAGCAGGTGGTGTGAGTGCATGGTGATCAGTGTGAGTACATTGTGATCCCTGTGAGTGCAGGGTGAGTGTGAAAGTGAAGGATGAGAATGAGGAGTGAGTTATCTGAATGCAGGGTGCATTCCCAGACACTTGAAGTAACTCGGCATGTTATTGAGGGCTGGCGTAGGGTTTCAGATATAAGGTAAACTATTGCTATTATGGCATTATTCAGGGTCCAGGGGTGGAGGAAAAAAAATTGGTGCTCACCTGCAACAAACTTCCAGTCTTGTGATTAGGGTTGCCAGCTCATTATATTGATGTCCCAGACAGTACAAAAATAAGCAGTCACCTAAAGCTTATTTTCAGCACTTATCTGTGCATACTTGGAACAGCAAATATAAATAGAAAGCATTTTTAATTGTGTTCTAGGGCTGCCTGAATGATCCATGACTGATAATTAAAGTGAACAAAGATTGAAAAGTCATATTACAAATTAATACATACTATTTTATTTACATCCCTATTTAGGGGCTCATTACAATGGCGGTCGGAAAAGCACTCTGACCGCCGTGCTAGTGGGAAATTGCCGCCCGCAGGTACCGCGGCAAAACCGCCAGCCAGATTAGGATGCACCGCCAGAAACTCCCTACCGCGGCGGTCGGATTCCAGGATTCAGCGGCGGAAAAGCTGAAAATCCGTCTGCGGCGGTCGGATCTGCTGCGGAAAGGCCAAAGACCGCCGTTTCTCCAGCGGCCAGGAAGACCTGGAGCTATCCGCAGTATTGCCACCGCCATCCTCGATTAGCCGGATTCTCCGCAGCGGTGTGGTGGGCTGTTTGTGGCATCGTAATGCAACCGGCGGTCGTAACCGCATTCCGCATGGCGGTCCCTCCCTTTTGGCTCCATCCGCCACTGCTGCGGAAGGGGATTTCTGGCGGTTCCCGGAACACCGCAGCGGACGGGAAATGGGCTGTCTTTGCCCATCGTAATACGGCGGACGCAAGGACCGCTGATGGAGTGCGGAAAAGGGCATTTTCCGCAACACGCCAGCACCGCGGTTGTGATACCGCCTGCCTTCGTAATGAGCCCCCAAGTGTCAAGACAAGGCCTTTGCAGGCTCTTTAAACAACAAATGGCTGGAATTTTTCTTTTGGTAACCCTACTTTATATTCCTTTTCATATGAAATGCATTCTCACACTAAGGCAGTAAAAAGTAAAATCCAAATGTAAGGAATAGGCAGAGTGGGGGCCCAGGGGGTACTGAAACCAGAAAACAAACAGCCTCGGTAACCAGTTTACAAAGGTATGTAAATATGCAAATGGTCTTTAAAGACCTGTGAAAAACTCGGGCGTGCCGGAGATAAGACTCCAGACACTGCCCAGCCGAGCCCAAAGCAGCTCGAGCTGCAGCAGCAGCCCGGGCTGAGACACACGATGGTGTGGGGCTGTAGCCCTTTCAGCCCAATGGGCTTTGCACGCCTGACCTGATTCATGTGATCCTGTTTCACAATTGAATTTGTTACAGAATATTTGAGAAATTGGAGAGACTGTCTCTAACAAGAGACTCCGCACTGACAATAAAACTGCTGACAGGTGTCTCCCCAAAATGGTAGAGCAAGTTCAGGAACTCATTCCTGACAAGCAAGTCCTTGGATGATCTCACAGACCACTCGTTCCAGTTCTTGGGGTAGAAGGCAATCATACTGTAACCCTGTCTCCACTTCCTAGGGCACAGAAAAACAGAAAGGTGTTGATGGGTAACATTAAAAAGTCCTTGTGGCCGATTCTGTTCAGCAGACCCCTGCTGCTGCCAAAGTGCCTCCATATTAGTCCAGTAACTCCTTTCCCTATTCTGCAACCACATCAATAAAAATACAGCCATGTTAAAATCACTGGCTCTATTCTGGAGAATGGTGAGCCTGCTGTGTCTCCAGCTCAACACCCATCACCAAGTACATCAAGTACTGATCTGGATGTGGTGCAAGCATCATCTTCAGCAAGGGAACTTACTGAAATCTTATATATGTATGCCAATTCTCCAATCTTATGTATACCACCGGAAGAATCTACATTAATTGTAATTATTTCAAATCATGTTTTCTAGAAATGCAGACATGCCAACCTAAAATAAAACTCAGTGTGTGGAGGAGGGACCCATGGGGGGACTATGTCTGGTGAAGGGACGGGACCTTGAACCCATTACCGCCCCAATCACGAAAGTGCTTCTGAGGGCATGGCCACTGAGAGGGGCAGGGCTCTGTGCAGGCCACTGCCCGTGAGCGACTCTAATTCCTCGGAATAAACAAAACAAGGCTTCAAAGGCTGCTGCTGATGACCTGGGGAGGTTTCAAAACCTTAATGGATATCAGTTGTGCTCAGCCTCTACACAATGTGAGTTGGAAATGCTCTCAGCAGGGGTTTTTAGCTCACATTTTCTGCCACCGTGTGATATCAGCTCCTCACAGTGTGACTGTGTGAAAAGAGTGGATATTGTGTGACAAACGGTTATGCCGTGGAATTGGAAGGTCGGAAAATGAGCTCAATCCCGATCTTGAAACAGGAACCATTTTCCTTCCATCTTTGCAAGAAACTCAATAAACTTTCTCTTCTCCAATTAACCAAAGCTACTGATGTATTTTTATCTGTTGCTGATGCCGTGACAGGGATACCCACCCACCATGGTCCTATATTTGGATCTTTGCTGAAATATCATCATCCCTTTTGTTGATTACAATGCTAATTGTAACCTTGCTGATAGTTTATGGGCCCTACCTTCCTGAAAGTTTAACAAAGTCTCTCCTGTGGTTCAGGAATTGCAGCCACACTCTTCTTCTAACAGAGCTAAAAGGGACTACCATGCTGTTAACATCATTGCGGCGCTTTGCTTGATGGTGTTGGCCCTAGCCCTCTCTGCATTGTCACCCCAGATTTTTGCCTTCCTCTGCCTTCCTTTGCTGAACCCAGTTTTGTTGGATTGAGGACTCTGTGCACTTTTGTCCTGCTAATCAGTGGTAAAGTGCTTGTGCTCTTCCTTGAAAACATGGTTAAAATTGGCCTACACCTGAATATTTTTGGTAGTTCCCGTTCCCGATCTGGAACCAGAGCCGCTTCCAGTCTCTGGCATATGGCCAGAATCGAAGCTTCTACCTTAATGGTACTTAGGATGATAGAAGAAGCTGTAGAAAAGTTTCCCATTAATTTAATTCCTAAATCTAGAGCTGGTGCAGCTCTGTGCTCGTTCTGGACTTGTTTCAGTAACTCAGGGAGTACTGCCAATGGAGGCGTGCCATGTGTGCTGGTGTAAATGGGCACAAATATACTTCCCAAGATGTTACATTTCTCTTCGGGAGGCACGATCCCTAGAGGAAGAAGCATAGTCAATATTCTATGTTTATCCTGGGGTGTGGTAAATGGATCACTGACAGAATATCGACGGACCGAATATCGACCTACAAGAATATCGAGTACAGAATATCGATGGACAGAATATCGACATCCTATCTCTACAAAGGTAAGTACAAAAATATCGAAACCAAAATATCGTTGTTTAAAATATCGTTGTTTAAAATATCGTTTTTTAAATGTCTTAAAAAAATATAAAATTATTTAAATAATAAATATAATTAATAAAAACATAGTTAGAATTATTTAAAAAAGTAAAAATAATAAATAATAAATGTAATATATAAAAAAGTAAACATACATATATTTTTTTTAATATATATATTAACTTAATAATATTAATAAATAATTATTTTATTTAATTATAAAATGTTAGAAACATAATAAAAATTATAAATACATATATATATACATAAACCTGTAATGTAAATATAAAATAATATATATATATATTAAATTAAAATATTAAAATTAATATTTATTTGTAAAAAAATATTTTACACTACATTAACTATAACAGTAGGGAAAATGTTGGATAGTGTAGGGGATAAAATTACTATTCCCACTCCAGAGAGTGCAACAGTAGGGAAAGTGTTGGATAGCGCAGGGGAATAATTTACTATTCCCACTCCAGCAAGTGCAACAGTAGGGACAGTGTTGGATAGCGGAAGGGAATAATTTACTATTCCCACTCCACGGAGTGTAACAGTAGGGAAAGTGTTGGATAGCAGAAGGGTTAAAATTACTATTCCAACTCCAGTAATTGCAACAGTAGGGAAAGTGTTGGATAGCGGGAGGGTAAAAATTACTATTCCCACTCCAGTGAGTGCACCAGTAGGGAAAGTGTTGGATAGTGTAGGGTAAAAATTACTATTCACACTCCAGCAAATGCAACAGTAGGGAAAGTGTTGGATAGCGGGTGGGTAAAAATTACTATTCCCACTCCAGTGAGTGCAACAGTAGGGAAAGTGTTGGATAGCGGAGAGGTAAAAATTAATATTCCCACTCCAACGAGTGTAACAGTAGGGAAAGTGTTGGATAGCGGAGTGGTAAAATTTACTATTCCTACTCCACTGAGTGCAACAGTAGGGAAAGTGTTGGATAGCGGGTGGGTAAAAATTACTATTCCCACTCCAGTGAGTGCAACAGTAGGGAAAGTGTTGGATAGCGGGTGGATAAAAATTACTATTCCCACTCCAATGAGTGTAACAGTAGGGAAAGTGTTGGATAACAGAGGGGTAAAAATTACTATTCCCACTCCAGTAATTGCAACAGTAGGGAAAGTGTTGGATAGCGGGTAGGTAAAAATTACTATTCCCACTCCAGTGAGTGCAACAGTAGGGAAAGTGTTGGATGGCGGGTGGGTAAAAATTACTATTCCCACTCCAGCAAGTGCAACAGTAGGGAAAGTGTTGGATAGCGGGGGGGTAAAAATAACTATTCCCACTCCAGTGAGTGCAACAGTAGGGAAAGTATTGGATAGCGGGTGGGTAAAATTTACAATTACCACTCCAGCGAGTGCAAAAGTAGGGAAAGTGTTGGATAGCGGGTGGGAATAATTTACTATTCCCACTCCACCAAGTGTAACAGTAGGGAAAGTGTTGGATAGCGTGGGGGAATAATTTACTATTCCCACTCCAGCAAATGCTACAGTAGGGAAAGTGTTGGATAGCGGAGGGAATAATTTAGTATTCCCACTCCTGCAAAATAATTAACAGTAATTAACAAATAATTAATTTGTCAAAAATAATTAACATCCCACCATATTCCCCTATAAACGACACCACCAATATTATAAAATATTACACAATTAACATAATTAATTAACAATTAATTAATTAATAACAATTAACAAGCAAATTAAAAACAATCAAAAATAAATTAGATCACACAATTAACACTATAAAATAACTTTAAATAAATATTATATAAAAAAATATTAAAATTTTTATTAAAATTAAATTACTTCCCACTCTACTCCCCTATCAACCCACAACCCGCTCCTAAAAAAATTACACAATTAAAATATTTACCAATTAATTATTAATAATTAATATCCAATTAATAACTAATTAATAACATTTTTAACACAATTAACAATATAAAATATTAATTACATAACTATTAATTAATAAAATTATTAATTAATTAATTATAATTAAATTACTTCCCACCCTACTCCCCTATAAAACCAAAAGCCGCCCCAAAAAAATTACACAATTAACATATTTACCAATTAATTATTAATTATTAATAACCAATTAAAAATTAATTAATAACCGATTAATTAACACAATTAACAATATAAATGATTAAATACAAAAATATTAATTAATAAAATCATTAATTAATTAATTTCAATTAAATTACTTCCCACCCTATTCCCCTATAAACCCACAACCCGCTACGGAACTAAAACGATATTTTTTTTTTTTAAATTAATAACTTCATAAAATTATTAATTAATATATTATAATTAAATTACTTCCCACCCTATTCCCCTATAAACCCACAACCCGCTACGGAACTAAAATACGCAAAAATTAATTAAAATAAAATTAATTACTTGTAAAAAATTCAAACATACATTAGAAAAATAAGTTATACTTTTAACACATATACTAACATACAAAACACTAAAATAAAATTCGATGTTATAAGCAACAATATTTTTACTTACGATATTACTAACTTCGATATTAAGTAAAACGATATTTCTTACCTGCATGTCGATATTCTTGTTGACAATATTCTTGCAGGTCGATATTCTGTCACATCGAAATTTAAACATCGATATTATGGCATATCGATATTTAAAACTCGATATTATGTCTGTATACCGTTGTAAATGGATAAACAGCTTCTAACTGGTTGGTTTTGTGAACAACCCAGAAGGGACTCTCTTCATGCTTTGCAGGAGCTTTTCCCATGATAGCATTAATAGTCTGTGGACTAATGGATTGCATCGGTGCCAGAGCAGCTGGTTACGCAGAGAAAGCAGGTCTAGAGCTCATGGTATGTAATACAAACTGTACAAGCCTCCTGTATACAGCTACTGTGTAGTTTCACCTCCCTACTACCTCAGGGTGTGCCGAGGTGCCGGGGCGAGGAAAAGACGTGTAGCCAGCCAAGACTGGCCACATGGTCCCTTTATTGCTCAGGGGGCCCAGGTGGACATTCCTGTGCGTGTGTGGTAACTGAACAACAAACCAGTTCTGGTGTTCCTGGTAAGTTAAAGGGATTTCCAAATCTTTCTGAGCCCTATAGTGTATAGGCGGTTGTGCTGCTTTCTAACCCTAAAACTCCTCCCATCAATGAAATGTCTCAAAGGCATACTCCATGTGTGCAGCTATTACAAAAGGGATCATTTTAGAAAACTGGGGTCCCTACATGCAAAATAACATGCCAAGCGCATGGAAAATCAAATTATTTAGAAACAAATTTGAGCAAGAAACAAATAATATAAATGTGCAGGCATACAATAATTAGACTGACATGTGATTGACAATATAACAACAGTTCATCTAATAACTGAGGAAGGTGCTAGTATTTTTATCACAGAATAATTTTAAAATTTTTAAATTGTTTTATATACAATATTTAAAATATGAAATTATAAACATCATAATACATAATTTACATACACAGTGCCCTAAACAGTGATCAATTAATGAAAGAGATAATAAATATATTTAATGGACTAGTTATTTGTACAAGCGGCCCATAAATTCCTGTTCAGTCTAAAAATAATAGATACATAGGACTGAAAACCAGGAGCATTGATTTATTGAAACATGATTAAATATCGATTTGGTTCATACTGTGAATGGCTTAGATTTTATATAACTGACGGTGGAATAACACTACACGCATTTCGGCGGGAATGCCTTCATCAGGAAGCCGGCACATCATTCACTAATATCCCAAAAACGTAGCCTTGGGGCTTTGATGAAATAAGGGACCACTGGAATTGAGGGCCTCAATCTGTAATCTGGTCCATAGAAGAGCACCAATGGATGGAAGCCAAGTGTTGCAGTATCCCGTCTCTTATGTAGTAGACTTCAAAGAAAGATCAAGTGAAAGAAGTCTTGATGTGGGTCCAGGCAGCCGGTTTTAGCTTATTTACCGTACTTCTCTGAATTACAAGGTTCTCCTCAGGACTTGGAATGGTTACAAAAGGGGACACCTCGATGTATGAGATTCTGAGTAAATGCTTCCCTGTAATTGGCACCTATTGCAATAGCGGCCACCATATGAACAGATCCAAATGAACTGGAGTCAAAGAATTAGAAAACCAGAATGGGGAATAACATTTTGAAAGGTAAGCTTGACAAACCTATGGCAATGGGTGCTCCCTTATTCCCAGTAGCAGGTAACCATGATTACTACAGACGTCTCCGTAATGAAATAATAATGGTTCACATGTGTGTATCAAAAAGAACTACTTAAGGGTTCCTAAAACTTCCAGGCCAACTGCATTGGGTACCAATTTTGTGTAAACGGAGTCTCTGGCTGAGCTCTACAAGGTTTTCTTTCCCACTCACAGGCGACACGAGTAAACTTAGTTTAATGCACCAACGCATGAATGTGAAAAGTAGGCTTTTGCAGCCCAGCAGAAATCTATACAATGCATACTTGAAGAGGTGTCAATGCTTTTGGGTTACTAACAGTCCCTAAACAGGGATCCAAGGGCACAGTGGTGATCAGAAACCAAGCTTTTTCATTCTCTTCAATCACACACAAAAGACACTTTAACTAAATGCACGTTTATTACAACAGGTGCACCCTGTTGCTCAACACATCTAAAATGACCACATAGAATATGATTAAAACAGCACGAATGCACGTTGCAAACAACGACAATAAAATTAATATTTCTACTATGGTTAAAAAGTCATTTAAGCCTAACACCCTAAAACCTACTACTATGCACTGCACTAGAAGAGCATGGAAAGTAAAATAACTTGCAGCTATTTTCTTAGGGAGGATATGCGTATAACATTTCTTGTTTACATCAGAATGCTATAATTATCAGGAATTAGGGCGGCTGTGTTCCCTGCAAAAGGCAAATATGCATTCAGCATCAGCATCAACTCCTCCCGGGCTCAGGCTGGGTATCAGCTTTCAGTTGAAAGTGTGATACTGCTGCAGCATCTCTGGATAGCAGGATCGTCTACTAGTCTGGCAGTATCTTCCTTGTGATAACCAGGGGCGAAGGACCTCTCCTAACAGTTGGTCAAGTACTAGTCCTTATATACTGTATCTTATCTGAGATGGAATTTCCAATGTCACCTTAGGAATGTTTGATTTAACCACTAAGCATCAAGATGCTAGACTAAGATGCATTCCTTTAAACGTATAAGGTAAAAGTATGACAATTCAGATTACACTATTTTGACTATTGTTCATTAATTGACCTTAAAATTGAGATAAGAAGGCACTTGTTCCAGGATGATGTCCCATCTGGTGTTTTGTTGATGTGTATATCTAAATAACTTGACACCTTCACAGTTCTTGGAAAAATAAGAACAGATGTCAACTGCTTCAAAGGCAGACATGTTGATGATTATGCAAAAATACAGAAAATGGAGTTGAGGCCTACTTAAAATGGAGTCAGGCTTTAGGTAAAAACTAAGTTAAGACCCAATCAACCTACATACTATAACCAACTCTGAAAGAAAAGGAAGCATAATCCGTTGAGGGACATGAGGTGTAGATGGCACTGGGACTTAGGTACCGTCGAAGATGAGGAGTGGAACAATCCTAAAATGGCTGCATGATCTCGTCTAGAATAAGATTAATTCCATTGAAATACTTTCACCGAATGTACTATAATCCTGCAAGCTCTGGAGAATGTGAGGAATCAAAACACAAGAGGTCCATGCTGCCAAATGTGCAAATCAAAATTTGAAAAAGGGGATTTCTTCCACATGATCTGGGCCTGCCCCTTTGTGAGCCACTATCAGTGCCCGCTGCACAAAACCCTGGGAGAAATACTAGGCCTCGGTGTAGAGCCGTATCCAGAACACACTATTCTTAGCATTGGGAGGAGGGCCCTATAGCGTGTTGCAACTGGGCTGATGGTGAACTGAGATAATGCCGACACTAAATGGATATGGTGGCCCCTTCGCTCGAAGAGTTGTTGAAAGGCATGGACTAGTGTGATGCGGCTCAACAATGAGTCTACCAGTCATGCAGCTGTGGAAAAAATGCCACAAAGTTTGGGGCCCATGGTTCGACACTTTTCATAATGTACTGTTAGATGTTTGATTATTATGGCTTGAGACAATTCAATTCTATGTTTGTAATAAATAATTGCGGTGGGCATGGCTTACAGGCAGCTGTTTGTTTGTTTGTGAATTATACAGAAAACAAAAACAACATTTATTTAAAAAAGAAGAGAAATCTCATTAGGAGCACTGAGAATAAAAGGTGCCAATCGAAGACCACTTCATTTCTGTCTCAGTTTAAAAAAATGAGATGGAAAGTCATCAAGTCTGCCAAACCAAGCTATATCCACAAGCAAATCAACACCGAGCCAAACAAAGTCCACTCACTCTTCTGACATATAAAATCTAATTGATCTCCTCATACAGAAACTTCATTCAGTCCCTCTCAAGCAAAATGTGATGATCTCTGGAAACATTTCTCAGACAAAATCAAAGCACTTAGAAACAACATCAAGTCTCTTCCCACTCCCCATGTTTACTCCAGAATCGCAGAGCAAAACTTTATGGAGATGTTCAAGTTGGTGAATAGTGAGTCACTCTCACCATCAACTGGCTAAAGCATACAAATTATTTCAAGGACTACATTTCCACCAAAATCATATAGGACAACTTTAACTTCTTTGAAACATGCTGGATATCCCCAATAAACACTTCGCTCATACAAGGAACATTTCCAGACTCAGTAAAGACCACCCAAGTAAAAGACATGCTCACCCTCAATCATCTAAACAATTACCAACCAGTTTCCAACCTCCCATGGTTAGGGAAAGCATTGAAATGATGTGTAGCCAATCCACTGAATGAATTCATCAAAAATGAACTTCTAATTTCTCTGCTTCCATCCGACTTTTGACCAGGACACATTATTGAAAAGGCTACACTGAAGGTAATTGATGATATCCATCACATCCTAGATGGCGAGACTCCTGTCTACTTATCATATTGGATTTATCAGCAGCCTTCGACAAGGTAGACCACATAAGACCTCTCAATCTGTTAGAGTGCCAAATGGAACTCAAAGGGCATGTCCCAAGCAGGTTTGAATCTTTCCTCTCAGACCACCGTGAAGTACTAAGATTCGGAAACTTCACTTCCAAGAAAATAGATATGACATATGGATTTCCTCAGGGTTCAATCCACTCACTTACCCTCTTTAACCTCGACCTGGAGCTGCTGAGTGTGACTCTTGGCCAGTGAGACTTAGATTTTCAGCAATATGTGGATGGCACAAAACTATACTTAAAAACCTCCGTTGTCACAGACAGCAACCCTCTCACAGCTTGCCTAATCACGATGCATATCTGGATGTCTCCAAACGTCTTTTTACTCCTTTTTCCACTCCTCACCCAAACAAAATAGATTTCTACTCTTCTCCCCCTCACGAAAAAGTGGACTAAAACCTCACCTCTGGAACACCTAAAACTCAAAGTCTTCACTCCCCCATCCATGCCAACTCCGAAATACATTGGTTTCATGTTTGATTCTTCTCTCTGCTTTTTGCTCTGTGCTTTATTCATCCATATTAACATTATGGCCAAAAATGCCAACTTCTTCCTCCACCACCTCAAAAAGTAAGAGACATCATCACAGAAGACCAACTGAAAACAGCAGTCCATGATCTTGTGATCTCTCCTCTGGACTTTAGCAAATCAGGACTAGCAAATCGAACCTATCCCCACTAACAGCCATACTTCATTTTGCGACTAGCCTTGTGACTTCTTCAAGGACATTTGACATGGTTTTTTTCTTCCTCTACAACTACATTGCCTACCCCTTAGCGCTAGGATAATGTTCAAAATGTGTTGCCTGACTAATGCGGCCTTGCATACCAACAATCTGTCCTGTCTCTCTTCTACCCTTATCAGAGGACAAGAAAGCCTTCAAACTCAAAATGACCTCAGAATTCATGTTCCTAAAGTCAAGACCTCCTTTACCCTGGCAAAGGAAGAAACACAAGGGCAAGAGCAACACGGAGTGCAGGGGGAGAGAAGCATTCAGACAAAGGAGAGCAACAAAGAAGGGAGTCAGCTTTGAAACACATGCACTCTCGTGGCGAGAATATGCAAACACAAAAAAAGTATTTTCTTAAAAGTGAGCAGCGGAAAGTAAAGAGACTATGCTACTCGAGTGGGACAAACTCAAGGCAGGCCATCAATAAGAAGCAAGCAAATGAGAGCTACAATAAAGGCAGCCAATGGAAAGCAGCGGAGGGACTTTAAACTCACCAGGAAAACTTGGTAAATAGGTCTTTTCCAATCAGACAGCTTGGGCTGTCTGATAGGTTCGACCTAAAAATCACTTGTACAATCAGATTCCTTTATTTTTTTCAAATTTTGATTTGCTCATTTGACAAATCCAAGAGGGCACCTACATTTTCAATAGATATGTAGGTGTTTTGCAGCGCTAACGATTGTTAACCGATGTTAGATATAAATATGGGTGCTTTAATATACGAGGGTAGGTTTTATATACATATCTATATGGGGTATTTAAATCTGGGATTGCACGGCCTCCATTAGGCCTGATACTGTTTTAAAAGAAGGCCTTGCTTGCAGAGAGAACCATGTCTAAGATAGTGTCCATGTAAAATGGAACACAAATAGTTCAAAAATCTGTTATAGTGGGCTCTGTTCTGCTAGTCAGAAACAGGTTATCAAAGAACTTTAGTTCTTAGTCCATTGTTGTCCCCCATGCCCGCCATGCTGCCCTGACACTAGCCGCCACTGATTGAGACTTTGGATCTGCTTGGCAGGTCTGACTTGGCTTCGTCTCCAAGGGTTAGTGCTATTGTCTACTGTTGTAGGGATTCTGCACACACAGAGCTATGCACAGGATGATAGGACCTCGGAATATAGTGGTGAGCCTACCATAAGCCGTAGCACCTAAAACCCCAACCCAACTAGCCTTAGCGTCCCATTAGCAACAATGTACCAATGATTAGACAACCCAGAACACGGTATCTCTCTCTCAGGACTCGCAGTAGCAAGAACACCCTTTCGTCACTCACTCATACCTGTCCACAACGTGCGTAAGAAGAGACACAGTATAGGTTAAAATGTTTATTTCAACTTACGTGCTCTAAGATACAGTACACGTGTCAGTACTATCAGCATAATGCATAAGAATAATATAATCAGCATAGTTACAACTCCATAGAATACAAACGGGGAAAGCATTTCATAAAGCAGTGGCTATAGGGCTAAATGACCTTACCACCCTCCCCGTGCTAGAAGCTAGTTTATTATACAAATAGAAGACCTCTGGGCTTTGACTAGCGAACCCCCATACCTCAGTCTCTAGATGCAAAGACTACATCAGCAGACAATCACAGCTCTTCTCCCTGGAAAGGTTTTTCTCCAAGTGTCTCTAGAGCGGGAAAACCGCAATATTAAAAGCACACAAATTCTCCATGGCAGCTTTACACAGTGTTATGTCTAGGTGCGAGGGACTGGCCAGATCAGCAGGAACAAGGGACGTTGTTTTTCGACCTTGTACATGTCGTGCAGACGTAGCCCAAAGGGAACAGGAGAAAAGGTGAAAGACAGAAACGCAGACAGTTCTAAAATAACTTGGCAGGAGCAGAGGTCGGTAGAACAACGGCTCAGAGTAACGTGTGCAAAGAAAAGCATCATGGCAGCCAGGCCTAAGGCAATGTAGCAAGGCAGGCCAGGAGGCCACAAACCACAAGACACCCTCCCCTGGACAGTCCATCGGCCAAGACAAAGTTCAAAGGGACCGAGCAGAACAGAAACGTCTATAGTGGAGGCAGTCCCCATGAAGGACAACGAATGGGAGAGAGGGAAAAAAAGAAAAGAAAAAAAAAGAGAGCCAGCGAGGCAGTTCACAGGAAACTAAGGCCATGTCAATCCAACAGCGTGTACGTGCAGAAAAACGCTATAGCTTCCAAGAGGACATCATTGGAATCGTCAGAAAACATAGATGCCATCCACTCCAATAGATCAAAGCAGCAGGAATGCTCCTCGCAGGGGCGAGCATCCAAAAGCAATGCGGGACAACTTGCGTGATACTCAATAGAACTTTGTTGGAGGAGATCCTGAGCAGCCGCCCAGATATCCCATTGTGCCAAAATCCCCAGTGCAGCCGCACGCGTCATGTACCCTGCAGCGGAACAGTCCCGTTCATGGGCCTCTAAGGGACCCACCAACCGAACAAAATCCGGGACAGACAACGACGAATTGGAGAGGCAATAATCCATAGTCCAGGTGAAAGGACAGCGGATGCAAGACATCACAGGTTGCACGCAAGTGAAATACGCAAAGCGAAAAGAAAGGGTATAGGAGACACTCAGTGTCGCCAATGGCAGAACGCCGAAACCAGACAGGAGGCGCTCACGGAGCAGCTGGAGGCGTCCGGGGTCGAGAAGGGCCCATGGGGGAGCAGCCATTGTGGAGGAAGCAGACCAACAGCAGTACACCAGCCGCCAAGGCAAAGATTAACGGAAAGCCACCAAAGACGCTGGAAAAAATCGAATGAATAAATGCCGGTATCACACCAAAAATAGTTTGGAAAGTGGACACAAGGCCGGACCCCACCACCTTAAAAAGTGCACCAGACCTTCAGTGCTAGATGCGTTAAAAATACAGTGAATCAATTCACCGAAATGTTGTGGGAGGTTAGTGTTCAAAAGGGCCTGTATTTCACTGTGGGTACTTGCCACCTGGAGAATGAATGTCTCCCGGGCGGATGTGAGCATAACCTCCTCGTTCAATAATAGCGCCTTTATTCTGCTCAGTTTATTGAAATCCGCCTCCATAGTAGGAATGGAAGGCCAAATAGAATTATCTATGATGTCGTGAGGGGGAGGAAAAAGCACATTCTTGCAGCAGACAACTCTGTGCGAGACCGTAACAATATAGGGTATGCCGGCCAGCATGCCACAGCAGTGTTCGTTATTCAAAAGCAAATAGCTACCATTAGTAAGCAAAGTAAAAGTAGGAGAAATAGCAGGAGCAGGAATGCCCCTTAACACACAAGCAAGATTTGGAGCAGAAATGTTACAAGCTCTGTGTAATTTAATATGTTTACAAACAAGGGAATGACCCACAGTTGAATCGCATGACTCCCCCGTGAGAAAAACTTCCTTTCCGTCTCTAAGGCATTTATACATGAAAGGGAGGGACCAAAGTTCATGCAGGAAGGCACTACCCAAGGGCTGGAAACGGCCCACAGGATAATGTTTCATGCACGAACTAAATTCAAACAAGGAAAAAGGCAAAGCGATAACCCCATGAACTAGCCACACAGCAGAATCCAATTCCGCCACAGAGAATGGTAAGGGCTCCACTTTCTCGATATGTAACAGAGTGTAAGCTGCATCTTTCATGGACATGAACTGCTGTTTGTCAGTTAAATTAAAAGGCAGAAATAAGGCAGTGGTGTTCAAAAAATGCCAAGGAACTTTACCCAACTTTAGTGTTTGCAAAGTCCACGCAAACTGCATAACTGAACGTAACTGATTTTGACCATGGTACAACACAGAAACATCATCTTGTACAACATCAACAACAGAGGACACAATATTCTCTAACGTGTAAATGCGGGAAGACAGGGTATTAATACTATTGTCAACAACAGCAAGCACCTTTTCCAAATTTGCTTGGTCTATTTCTCGTAGACGGGAAGCAGCTTCCATTTGCGACAGCTTCCAGAGTTCATTATAAGCTTCATAAATGAACCTCTTCGGTCGTGGACCACGAGGTCCCAATATAAAGTCGGACAGATCAATGTTGCCTGATAGGAGGGATAAATGTTGTTTAACAGATTCTAGGGAAGAATGCTGCAACCACTGTTTACATAATTTACCAACAGAATATGTTGTGACAGTACGGGAGTCTGAAAACCGAGGATCGGGCCTATCCTGTTTGTAGCCAGGGACTGAGTCGTGAAAACGCAGTTGGCACGCATTAGATGATATGGGCCAAGCCAACCAGGGTGACTGAACAAGCGTAGAAACATTAAACGAATTGTTCTGCAACAAAGCCTGCAAAGTCGCAAGGGACATATTAAGGTGCACGCTATTGTTTGTAGTGGAAGACAGGGATGGAATGGAAGGTGCGTTTAATTGTTTGGTGGTAGCCAAGCCCCAACATGTAGTCTGATAGATGGAAGTATTCAGAAATATAATTTGGGCCGGGATAAGGCAAGCACGATGCAAGGCCTTGGTGCCTTGCACTTGCCATGGTTTTGAGCCCCAGATTGATTTCAAATCTACAGTGTCCTTCCAGTACTCATAACCACCCACAGCTAAGGCGCTCACAAAGGAACCCGAATATAGCAATTTGGTGTGGGTCAACATAATTTTCTGGGTGGAATTGGCGTTTAATTTAAAAAAATAGGACCCAGGGTTCGATCTATTAAAATCAGTGAAATATGTAAATTTATTTCTAAGAGTCTGGGAGCTACCCGGTAAAGGGTTTGGGCAATGTTCCCATTGGGTGTAGGCGAAAGAACCACGTAGTGCACTTGGTTTATGGACAAAATGGTTGCCCCAATGCTGGTAGCAATACAAATCGGCATAATTCGCAGAATTCATATACAAATCCTCAGAATTAAAGGAAGCATAATATTTTAAATCAGCAAACAATGCTTCAACGGCATGCACATCCCAATCGTCAGAATGAATATTACTTTTTACTACATCACCCATCGAAACTCGAAGGACATTGGGTACATTAATGATTTCTGTCGGTCCATGAATTTGAAAATTTACCGCATCCCATACGATGCCATCAGCAACTGGAAAAGCTGAAATGTTCACAAATGTATGATCACGCTTCATGATGTGAGATGAGGAATGTGGAGCCAAAGTTCCAGCAACACTGTTCACAGCAGAGCGTTCCGGTAGATTGTGACCATTGATGAGTAGAAAAAACACGGTGACAAAGCCAATGGACATGAACAAAAAAATGAGGAACAGCACCAACCAGATGTATGTCCAGGGGGGAATCAAAAAATTGTCTCTGAACCAGGATACAAAAATACTGAACTTGGACGGGACAATTGATGAGGTGGAATCCGAGTCAAAGGAATAACGTGTTGGGCTCAGCGGCGTTGTTGGTAGGTGTGCCACCGATTCGGTATCGGGATAGGTATATTCGTTCTCGTCGATGCAGGGGGAGACATGGGGTTCGAGTATACTTTCAGGCAAATCAACCATCTCAATTGTAACATCAGTGACCGTTCGGGCAGGAGGGCCACGAACACAAGTCCGGTAAATGGCAGGACAAGAGACTGCTGGTGTAACACTATTCAGGATCGGCCAGATGTTGTAGCTTGACATTTTCCACTGAGATGTATCTGTTCTCCTTGCGACCAGGAAGCGGTGGTAAGATGACTGTACGTGTTCCCTTCAAGCCCAGGACTGGAACCGGTGCACGATAAGAGGGGCCGAATTCTTTCTTGTTCTCCACCTTCTCTCGAACCAGATCTCCAATCTTCGGAAGCCAGCCGGCAACCGGAATCTGCAGAGCAGTGTCTGTGTCTGAAGGTAAATGTGCGACTGCAAGTTTGTCTCGGGCTTCTTGTAAGTCCTGTAACATAGTAGAATGGTTATCTACATCAAACTTGGCGGATTGCTCCGCCATGTCTAGACCATCAAGGTCAGGCACAAACATTCGTATGCCAAAGAGCATTTCGTATGGGGTCCGCCCACTCAGAGGTCTTCTAGGCAGATTATTAAGTGCACGTTGTACAGTATACAAGTGGGCCAGCCAGTTCCTGCCAGTACCTAAGACTCTAGCTGTCAAGGATTGCTTTAAGTCACGGTTCATTCGTTCAACGATCGAGTTGCCCTCAGTCCGATACGGAGACGACAATTTTACCCGCACCCCCAGTGAACCCATTGCGTCCTTGTAAGCCTTAGAGGCAAACGCTGGACCTTGGTCAGAATGGAAGGCTCCACAAGCGAAAATTCCCACAAAGACACGCAAATCCCTGATGACATTTCGAGCGTCAGCACTCCGTTGTGGCCAGACCCAGATGAAACGTGTGCACGAGTCCACTGCCACTAAGATATATTTATAGGCAGTGTCTGAAGAAAATGGACCGCAGTGATCCAGGTAAACACACCCAAAGGGTCTGTTAGAAATGCAGAGCGGGGTCTGTGGTGGTCGTGTAACAGTGGAAGGCTTAATCTGTTGACAAACATCACAAGAAAGCACATAAGTACGGGTGTCTTTGTATAAACCACGCCACCAATAACGCTGCTGCAAGATGGAAACGGTCGCAGACACTCCAGCATGAGCCGAAGCCATGCCTTCGTGTGCTGCCGTTATCAAGGAAAGTCTGCGGTCCGCGTTGGGGATCAGCCGATTACCAACGTCGGGTATTGTTACATAGGGAGCCTGTTTGGGACCTAACTGATAAGAATATTTGGAAGGAAAACCCCTAGGATAATTAGTACCTTCCTTTGTCGCAGCAATAGCTGCCAAAATATCAGTATCAATTTTAGACATGGATCTAGTAACTGCTGCAACGGAACACGTGACTACTGCTGATTTGGCAGCTTCGTCTGCCAAACCGTTACCGACAGCGTGTGCACCCACCCGCTGATGGCCAAGGGTGTGAACCACCTGTGTGAGTGGCAGACGTTGTCTCAATTCTGCCACCCGAACCCAAAGCATTTTATGCTTAATTGTGCTACCTTTAGCGTCTCTATAGTCGTTTTGCGACCAAAAGAACAGATTGTCATTGTAAGATTGAACACAGTAATAAGAATCGCATACAATAAGAGTGGTCACATCCGGATTAATGAACTCAAGTGCAAGCACCAATGCGCGCAGCTCGGCCAATTGTGCAGTACTGTCCCCGAGTGCCTGAGTGTGCACTACAGTGGATTTGAACTTTCCGTTCACGAAGGTACCTGCAACAATAGCACATGCGGCGGAATAAGCATGCTTGGACCCCGTGGCCGGTTGTGCCGAACCATCGGTGTAGATCACACATTCGTAATCCTCAAGCGGCAGCAGAGACAGAGGAGGTGGATGAACGAATTCATACTGTAAAAACTCCTGAGTCTGTAGAGAAGAATCGAAAATAAAAGTGACATCCGGAGACGTCAAAGAGGTTGCCCATTGAATCCAACGGGGTGCAAAGCTTTAGAGTTCGGTACACTTGCCTTTGTCACTGCCTCTAGGGCAGGATATGGTGTTACCACCAGAATGCGTTTTCCCTGTGCCAGTGCGCGTTCCTTTAGAATCGCCATCTGCACAGCAGTCAGAACTTTCTCCACAGATGAAAAGCGCATTTCTGCGGAAGTGTAAAGATGTGACTTGTACGCGATCGGAACTGTGTCACCTTCGTTAAAGGTTAAGTACGTGAAACCCACTGCCCCCGGAATTATTCTAATCACCAGGTTTGTGTGGTTATCACGCGTCAACAGGTATTTAGACTCAAGAAGGTCTGTCTGCAAAGACTGCAGAATGGAGGAATGCTCCGGAAGCCAACAAGACTTCGAAAAGTTAGGTTGTATCAAGGCATACAATGGCTTGATACGCTGGGCGTATTCGGGAATGTAAGTACGCCCGAAGTTCAGGAAACCCAGCAAAGACTGAAGTTTTTTCAGAGTAGTAGGAGGGCACAAAAGTGCACATTTTTCTAAGAAGTGGGGGCTAAGCCCTTACCTTCATTGTTGAGCTCGTAGCCCAAGAACAAAACGGTAAATTCAGCAATATGAGATTTGGCAAAGTTAAATTTGTAACCTTGAACCGCAAATTCTAGAATAATGCGGTCTACTCGGGAGAGATGCGGGAACAATTCGTCGTCCGTCAGATAAATGTCATCGACGTACGAACATGCATCTTGGTCAATGCCGTCTAACAAAGAGACAACACGGGCGGCGAATACGCCGGGACTGTTCTTATAGCCCATAGGTAAACGCCTGAATTTAAATAATTTACCACCGGATGTAAAAGCGCTCCATTGGCTACTCTCCGGGGCTAAGTTGTGCGTGTAGAATCCATTGGAGAGGTCAAGTGTCGTTTTATATTTCTTACGAACAAGACTGTCTACAAGCGCAGAACTATGTGTATTTTGCACCGCAAAGGTCCGACAATGAGAGTTCAGATGTCGGTAATCCAAAACTAAGTGGTACGATCCATCGGGTTTAGAAACCGCGAAAAGGGGATTATTCATCGGTGATACGCATGTTTCAATTACTCCCTGATATTCCAACTGAGTCAGAATTTCGGAAACGGGGCCTTTTGCTTCCCGTTTTATGGGATATTGGGGTTGTGGCTGTGGTAGGGACCGCAAAGGTATTTCATGGGGGGAGAGTCTTCATCCCAACCCACGTGGTTGCGGTATAACGCAGGAGCCAGGGACACAGCCCACTCAGCTGCAAGGGCCTCCGCTTTGTCCTTTGGGACATGTCGAGAAAAGCTCGGAAGGATTACCTCCTCCCCTTTACGCGCAGTAAGTACGAATGGGGGTGGCCAATCCGCCTCCGCCAACAAAATGTCGTACGAAGAGGTCAGATTTTCCCAAAAAATCCCTTTAATTACACGCTGTATATCACCTTCAATTTGAATGACAATATTAAATAGTCTGTCAGGGGGTGCCACTCTGGTGTCTGCTGTCTCAACAGTAATGAATGTTTCAGTTGCTGTCGCCTCCATATGAGGACGTAGCGCCTCCCGCACTATGGTAACTTCCGCGGCGCTGTCGAGGAGGGTCACTGCCCACGTCCAATTCAGGAGTCTCGTTCTCACCGTCTGTGGCATATTTCGCTGTTACAGCAGCAACTTTCTTCTTCTGAAATTGTGGGCGAGAACGTTGAAAGTCTTCTGCTTTCCCTCTGACTTGTTGTCGAGGTTGGTCTCGTCCCTGTGGAGCCTCTCGACCCCTTCCTCTATCCTGACGATCTCCTCCACCGGCCTGCAAAGTTGTCTGTGCCTGCGAAGAACGAGGAGAACGCGTATCAGGGATCTGAAACCTATCCGGAGATTTAATTCTCGCCCTATCGCGCAAATCATAAGTGCGTTCAGAAGAGATGGAAACCGGGGATGCGCCTCTCGACCCCGGCCTCTTTTGTTGCTTACCCTGTTTTTTCAACCTCCAGCTCTTTTTGGTAAAGACTGGTTTCTCATCTTTCTCAGATTGAGTTTTTGGTTGTTGTTGTTGTTGCGATTGTGTTTGCTGTTTTGCAAACGGCTTATTTCCCAGGCTATTTCTGCCAATAGTTTTGTAAGCCTGGGTAATCATTTTCGGTAATTCGCGCGGCTTGTCCAATTCTGGGACCAAAGCCAAAGCATTAGCTACTTGAAAGTTCACTGCATCGCCCTTGACATTCGCAAGGATCAACTCAGCTACTACGTCGAACACTCCCACCAGTCTCATCCCTAATTCCACAGCCGCTTCAGGGCCATGTTCATCCTGCACTCGTTTAATTACAGAGGGGAGAACCGTCATGGAAGGAGTGCCGAAACACTTCGAATACACTGCTGCGAATACCCTACCCCAGTTGTTGCATGCTGTCAACTCGGGGATTAAGTCTTTTGGCAAACTAATTGTAAGAATTCTATGTTTATCCACCGGTGTTGTGTTTGGAAAAACTGCCTCCAGCTGGTCAAATTTCTCTGCAAGCCAATAAGGAAAATCATCCTTATTTTGTGGGCGCTTGCCCATCACCGAGTTCACCATGACAGGACTTATGGTCACGCCGCCTGCAACAGCTGGATGGCCTGCAACTCCAGGTGGGGCTCCCTGGATGTTGCCTGTAACATATTGCACTAAGGCTCGATGCACTCGCACTAAAGCCGAATACATGTTGCGCAGGTCCGCGACTGGTATCGTCATATATTGCGGATGTGGGGTGTACCCGGCCAAAACAGGCCAAGTGGCCCCATCAATAGACAAGGGGCCTAAACGAACCGTGGTAACCGGTTGGGGGAGGGCGCCATCAAACCAAACACGGTGCTGCCAAGCCGTGAGCGGTACTTCAATATTCCTATACGGTCTATAGTGATTAGGAACTACGGTGGCTGTATATTCATGGAACAAATTGTCTGTCCCATCCACCGCCGGAAAGGTGACCCAAGAATAGAACACCTCAAAGTGGTAAGCTGGATCGGCTTGTACCACAAAGATTAAATCGACACCCGCGTCAAGCACTCCATACACCGTTAAGTGAGCCCGGAGCGCTGCGCGGCTATGTGCCGCAATTTGAACAGCCATTGTAGGCTAGAAGTAGTCGACAATCTAGAATGAGGCAGCACACATAGGGTTTTAGTTAAGAAACCTTTTAACAACTTCAAGCTTGAAAGAACCTATAAAAACGTCAATATAGGAGGTATCACCGTCACACACGCTTCCGGAAGCGTGCGTGTGAGGAGTTGTGGCAAGCACAAGCACTACTCAAGCGTCTCGCAGATCAGCCCCACGTTGGTTGCGCCATGTTGTAGGGATTCTGCACACACAGAGCTATACACAGGATGATAGGACCTCGGAATATAGTGGTGAGCCTACTATAAGCCGTAGCACCTAAAACCCCAACCCAACTAGCCTTAGCGTCCCATTAGCAACAATGTACCAATGATTAGACAACCCAGAACACGGTATCTCTCTCTCAGGACTCGCAGTAGCAAGAACACCCTTTCGTCACTCACTCATACCTGTCCACAACGTGCGTAAGAAGAGACACAGTATAGGTTAAAATGTTTATTTCAACTTACGTGCTCTAAGATACAGTACACGTGTCAGTACTATCAGCATAATGCATAAGAATAATATAATCAGCATAGTTACAACTCCATAGAATACAAACGGGGAAAGCATTTCATAAAGCAGTGGCTATAGGGCTAAATGACCTTACCACCCTCCCCGTGCTAGAAGCTAGTTTATTATACAAATAGAAGACCTCTGGGCTTTGACTAGCGAACCCCCATACCTCAGTCTCTAGATGCAAAGACTACATCAGCAGACAATCACAGCTCTTCTCCCTGGAAAGGTTTTTCTCCAAGTGTCTCTAGAGCGGGAACACCGCAATATTAAAAGCACACAAATTCTCCATGGCAGCTTTACACAGTGTTATGTCTAGGTGCGAGGGACTGGCCAGATCAGCAGGAACAAGGGACGTTGTTTTTCGACCTTGTACATGTCGTGCAGACGTAGCCCAAAGGGAACAGGAGAAAAGGTGAAAGACAGAAACGCAGACAGTTCTAAAATAACTTGGCAGGAGCAGAGGTCGGTAGAACAACGGCTCAGAGTAACGTGTGCAAAGAAAAGCATCATGGCAGCCAGGCCTAAGGCAACGTAGCAAGGCAGGCCAGGAGGCCACAAACCACAAGACACTACCACTGTTCGATGTTGCTGAATGCATAGTTATGGAGAAATGGCTGACTGTTGGGGGGTTTCATTGTGGGTTGGTGGAATGAGGATGCTGTTATTGGGGAAAAAGTTAGGTTAATTGCAGGCATTTGTTGAGATTTGTTAGTTTAAACTGTTGTTTGAATTGTGGCATTGCTTATGATGCAGTTACTGCTTTATCAGTGGGAAGCATGAAGCTGCTAGGATATGGGGATTAAATAGTCTCACAAAAGTCAGAAATGGGTCCCCATGCTTAGGCAGAAGGAAAATATTGTCATGCTGTAAAAAACAGCACAGGGCAGCCAGCGGGCATAAAACCTTTGCAGCCATAGAGGGACATCACAGTTTGCGCCCTATGAAACATATGCGAGGATGTGCGGCCTCTTTTGCATTAAAGTCTACATTTTTGAGTGCTGCAGGCAGATGCAGGTGGGGGGTATTTTATAATACAAGCCTATTACATAATAGATGCATTGAGCTATTAAATACCTAGGGCCCTAAAGCAGAATTTCCTGAATTTTTTGCCCATGTCATGAGCAATTGTCATTAAATTATTGTACGAACATAGGGAACGATTTATATCTTGGTGGATGCATCTGGACCATTCCATCCGTCAGCCGTCAGAACTGTTTGCCCGCTTGATTTATATGTTGGTAGTATGATGGATGAGGCTCCGTCAAACCACCGCCATCTCCATTGCATGCAGACTCCTCCATCGATAGAGTAATAGCCGAAATGTGTCTGACAAAGGCATTTCAGCCACAACTCCGCATGCCCAATAACGGTGTTGGTTACTGTCGGGTTATAATCAGCAACGGTATTGGGATGCACACCATTCTATGCTTAATTCATCCATGTTTGTCCTCAATAGTCATCCAAATGTGCGTGCTCACTGGGTTAATGCCTTGCCCTGGTGGCACAGAGATCCAAAACCTTATTGATTGGGGCAACATTTTGCTGTCGGGTTACCATAGTGGTTAAGCCTCCATAGCTGACCTGGCAGATTCAAACCTATAAAAGGGCTATACTCATGTTATTTGTCTTTCCAACTCGACTTTTCGCCATGAACTTTATATTGCAAGGTGTCGCTTACGTGCTGCTCGATAGGGATGACGAGTCACCACGTCGCCGCCTAAATAGGAGGTATGTGTAATAAAAAACAATTTTGTCATTGCTTGTTTGCATTTAAGCTACCAGTTCCGATTTGCCACGCAGTCTGTTGGTTTCACTTAAATGTACAATTAATCTAATTAATATGGCGTAATAAATGTACTGTGTGAAATATATGTAATTGTGTCCTGTACCCTTTTTACGTTAAATATTTTTTATACATCCATACAATTTTTTTCGTAGAAACGGTAATCTCAATAAAATATTTGGTGTAAGCCTCCGTCATAATGACGGAAGCGCACACCAAATGTCCAATGTAGATTGCAACTCTGAATGACTATCAAATTAAAAATCTAAAGGAAAGTACTTCAAACATTTGAAAGAAACTTATCTATGTATGTCCTAGTGACATTATATTGCAGTGGTTATTACATATTTCATATCTAAAACTTTAAAATATTCTATCCTCATATCTCATAGGCCACTTTGTTATTTATGATATTTATAAAATCTATTGGACTTTTCCCTCTCTGAAGGGTCACCCCAAAACATATACCCCTTCACCTATCCTGTCACCTGAACATGTTTGTTTGTTTGTAGGACTCCAGTACCTTTACCAATGCTAACCAGCGCTAAAGTGATTTAGATCACTCCTTTGCCTTACACTTAATTGTTACATTTCATGCGCTTATAAGTGCCCTGTAAAGTGTTATTTTATTTACCCATGGCCTGGTACATTAAATGCTACTAGTGGGTCTGCAGCACTTGGTCATCAACCACTTAAGTTGGCCTTTTAAAAAAAGGGCTCTGGCCTGCCATTACAGCCTCTGTGCAGTTTAATATTACAAAATTGAATTGGCAGGATTAAAATTATGTCAAACATAAATCATTTACTTACCAATCAGGTTAGTTCACGTTTCCATGAGCTTTCAATTTTGTTGAAAGGCTATATCTCAAAAGGTGTGTTAATAACACAAAATAAATAAGTATATCCAAACTGTTACTCTAATAAAAACAAATATCTTTGTACCATGTGTATGTGTTCAACAGAAAAACAAACATCTTGAAAAATAAATATTTTTATTACCAATTGAGATACCTCATTCAAAAAATTTATTATAAATTAATAACAATTATTTCTTAATATTAAATATAGAAAAATATAGAAAAACAGAATCCATAGCTGTGTGAGTTAGCATCACAGCTACATAACTTGCCTCCTAGCTCCATTGTATATAGTATAAAAACCTCCTCCTAAAGGGCCTTGTATCACTCCTTGAGCAGGTGGAAGGCAGGTACCTCAAGTAATCATTGGGGAGGGGTGAGGTCATTTTGCTAATGGTTTTGGGAGGAGTAGTGGTGGGTTAGGAAGGAGGAGGAAGGGCAGATGAAGTGTGTGTGTAAAGTGGGTATTTAGGAGGTAGAGGGTGCTGGGATTGTTTCTGTGAATGTGGGAGTGTGTCTGTGTTGTTATGAGGTGGAGTGTGTGTCTGATGTCTTTGGAGCATGGGTGGTTGTGGATTTTGATGTGTTTCGATATGTGCTGTACAGTGGGTGAGTGTTTGGATTTTGGTGAAGGTTTTATTATCGAGGATGTAGTTGCTTTGGGTGTGTATTTCTGTGGTGTAGTTTGTTCGGCTGATGGTGTGTTTTTTTCTGAGGGTGTGTGTTTCTGTGATGTAATTTGTTTGGGTGATGGTGTGTGTTTTTCTGAGGGTGTTTGTTTCTATGGTGTAATTGGTTTGGGTGATGGTGTGTGTTTTGCTGACTGTATTTTTTGCTGAGGGCATGGTAGTGGTTGAGTGTGTGGTGGTAGGTGAGGGTGTGGTGGTGGGTGAGGTTGTGTTGGTGGTTGAGGGGGTGTAGGTGGTTGAGGGGGTGGTAGTGGCTGAGGATGTGGAGGTGGTAGTGGTTGAGGGTGTGGTAGTGGTAGTGGTTGTGGTTGAGGGTGTGGTGGTGGATGAGTGTGTGTGTGAGCCTGATTTTAGTTATTATGGCACACAGCAGTGCAGTCTGGTCTACAGAGAGGCTTCACAACAATTTCAGAGCCTCCTCAGACATCACTGTGGGTGGGCAGGGGCAGAAGCTAAGGTTTCTGGGGTGAAGGAGACCCCAGCATGTTTATGAGCTTGGTATTGGCCAAAATTGTGGGGATCAGGAGGCAGGGTGTGGATCTTACTGGTGGTGGTTAATGATGATGGAAGGCCTGAAGTGGAGGGCTCGTAATTTGAAGAACTTGTGGTCTCCTCTTCAGCCCCCTCACCAGGCCGTGCTGCTGGGTTCCCTGGTTTTGGTAGCACCACCTGTTGTGTCCCATCGGACATCTGCTGCCCCACCTTCTTGGCCAAGGTCTCCTTTGCTGGCTTGGGAGGATGCTTATAAGAGAAAGAGGAATGCATGAATATATCTGTGCATTATTAATATAACAAATGATTTATCACGCACATGTTCAAAGTATAGATAATGTAGCTGCAGTACTTTGACAATGTTCATCATCACTCTATATGCAAATAATGGAATTACATTATAATTACAAGTGACTGTTTGTTTACATTGTGGATGGATGATTAGGACACATATGTGATTGATAAGGTGTCAGTCACTTAACATCTATCATATGATATAAACCTCTTGTATTAAGTTTGATAGAATATCTGACACTTTACTGAAGGATTGATGAAGGATTCACCAGCATCAGGATTTAAATGTATGTATATTCATGGAACCCTAGGCAACTATAACTTGCGCCCCCACCATGCACAGTTTTCTCATCAATAATTTCACTGCAAATGTTGTAGTGATTTTATAAATGATGTCATAGAAGATGTCATGAGTGATGTAATATGTGGGGTAATTAGCAGTGAATGGCGAGAGCACGAGTTATAGTTACCTTAGGGCATGAGTTATAGTTACTTGAGATAGCTATAATTATAACAGGTGAATTTCTATGGTTTTGTGTGTGTAAAATCTGAACTTAACTATAACATCCCTGTCATCTTTGATTTTTGTGTGAATTTCTAAGATTTTTTAAATTCTATTTCCTAATTATAACTTCCCTGTAACTTTTGGTTTTTTTCAGTGAATTTCTATGGCTTTTTAGTGCTATTTCCTAACTATAACGTCGTTGTAATTTTTAGTTTTCTCAGTGAATTTTTTTCACTTTTTTACTGCTATTTCCAAAATATAACATCCCTGTAACCTGGGTACGTGAAATGGTGTGGGTGTGTGAGTGTGTGGTGGGTTTGTCAGTGCATGTGTGACTGGCTGTGTGGGTCTGTGAGTGGCTGTGTGAGAGAGAGTATGTGAGTATATGCTGAGTGTGTGAGTGGGTGTGTAAGTGGCTGTGTAAGTGTGTGAGTGGGTGTGTCACTAGCTGTATGAGTGTGTATGTGGGTGTGTCCGTGTCTGTGTGGGTGTGTGAGTGCCTGTGTGGGTCTGTGAGTGGATGTATGAGTGGTTCTCTGGGTCTGTAGGTGGGTGTGTGACGGCTGTATATGTGTGTAAATGGGTGTATGAGTGGTTTTCTGGGTCTCTGAGTGGGTGGGTGAGTGGCTGTATGGGTGTCTGAATGGGTGCATGAATGGTTTTCTGGGTCTCTGAGTGGGTGTGTGAGTGGCTGTATGGGTGCATGGGTGGGTGTGTGAGTGGTTGTGTGGATGTGTGAGTGGTTTTCTGGGTCTCTGAGTGGGTATGTGAGTGGGTTTGTGAGTGGTTTTCTGGGTCTCTGAGATGGTGTGTGAGTGGCTCTATGGGTGTTTGATTGGTTGAATAAGTGGTTGAGTAGGTGTGTGAGTGATTTTTTGGGTCTCTGAGTGGGTGTGTGAGTGGATGTATGGGTGTGTAAGTGAGTGTGTCAGTGGTTTTGCTGTATAGGTGTGTGAGTGGGTGTGTAAGTGGCTGTGTGAGTCTACGAGTGTGTGTGTAAGTAGCTGTATGGGTGTGTAAGTGGCTGTATGGGTATGTATGTGGCTGTGTTAGTGTGTGTGAGAGTCTGTGAGTGGGTATGTGAGTGGCTCTCTGGATCTGTGAGTGGATGTATCAATGACTGGATGGGTGCGTGAGAGGGTGTGTGAGTGACTGTGTGGGTGTGTGATTGGGTATATGGATGTGTCAGTGGGTGTGTGAGAGAATGTGTAAGTGGGTCTGTGAGTGGGTGTTTTTTTATTGGGTCTGGATCCACGGATCCGTCACAGATTAACACGGGGCTGCGCTGAGCGCCACAGTAAATCTGTGGATCCTCGCACGAAAAAGAAAACATTTTTGGACAATTTCTTGCCCATGAGGGGTCCCTCACAGGCCCCTCCATCAGTTCCAAAGAGTCAGGATACCTCTATCCCGCCCTCTTATATTGTATTTATACTTTATTCCCCCCCCAAGAACTGTGTCCAAATTCACAAAATGGCAGCCTCAAATGTTCTTGCAGGTTGCGGTCAGCCAATCACGGCAATTGCTGTTGGTGCGTGGATCCGCGAATTCAGCGCGGTGGACCCGCGTCTCTAGATATACATAAATCTTTTTTCTTAATAACTCCAAAACTACTGAACAGATTTATACCAAATTTCAAAAAGCACTCTTTCTGGACAAAGATCTAACTTTCTGCCAAATTTGATGTAATTCTGTTAAGCGGTTTAGGCTGTAGTCGTGTCTAAAATCCTAATGGGAAATTGCATGGAGAAAACCAGTTATGGGGCCCCCCTTTTTCTATGCCCCCGCTTGACGAATCATCCTGACATTTTTCAGACAGCAGCTGAAGTGAGTGGCAAAGCAGTTTTGACAATTTCGTGAAGATTCGCCAAATGGCCCCACAGTTATTAGCAAAACAAAAAAATACTTTTCCAATGGAAGCTAGGTCCTAACTATAAATACGTGCTGTCGACTGTCAGTAGGTTTCATATGTGTATATATATGTATATATATATATATATATATATATATATATATATATATATATATATATATATATATATATATATATATATATATATATATATATATATAAAACCTACTGTCGGTCGCCAGTAGGTAGTTATAGTTAGGACCTAGTTTCCATAGGAAAAGTGTTTTTTTGTTTTGCCAATATCTTTGGCGCCGTTTGACGAATCTTCGTGAAATTTTCAAAACTAATGGCCCGCTCCGGTCAGCTCCTGTCTTGAAAGTTTCGGGGTGATATGTCAAGCGGGGGCCGAGAATAAAGAGGAGTCCCAAAACGCGTTTTCTCCATGTTAATTTCCATAGGAACTTTTGGCGCGGCTACAGCCCGAACTGCTGAACGGAATTACACCAAATTTGGCAGAGAGGTAGCTCTTGGTCCAGAGTGCACTCTTTGCTTTAAATAGTGTAAGTCCGTTCAGTAGTTCCTGAGAAAATTAAAAATAGAAAATATTGATATCTGGTGACCGCGGTGGATCCGCTAACCCTCCCGAGCACAAGCTTGACTCTGATTGGCTGCCAACACTTCAAACCAGAAAGTGTTGGCAGCCATCTTGTGACATCTTGCTCTCGCTTCCACGTAGCAAAGCAGTATTGCTTTTGGACAAGAGGAGCTGCATGTTTGCATTTGTAATGTAAAAGGTCTCACATTTGCAAGAGTTAAAGCTATTGGCGTTGTAAATGTAAAAGTTTTTACTAATGTTTTTGGAGTGGAGTGGATGTACGTTGTCTGTAGTGGAATTATGTGGTATATTGTGCAGTGAAATTATGTGGATAGAAAGTATGTGGTATTTAGTGTATAGGAATTATGTAGAGTGGGATTATGTGTTATGGAGAGTAATTATGTGGTATGGTAGTCTGTGTTGTGGCGTGGTAACCTCAGGTTTAGTCTTCCTCGTTTCCATAGAAGCCAAACTATGAAGTCAATGAGACAAAAAAAGAAGGAATCACTGAGGAGCACTTCTGGACCTAGTCAGAGGTATGAGCAGGGCCACTGGAATTATGCGACTGTTTGGCTGCACCGACTTTCGCACAATTATACATTTTCCACATTAGCCACGTAATCCATCATCTGCTGCCTAATCTGCAGATTTTAACAAAAAAGCCTTGTTTCTAGCTCAAACAGCTCAAACTTTACCAAAAATGCAGCAACAAGTGTTACAGCGTGGTGGAAGGTCCTTTGCAAATCTAGAATGGTCACCTGATACTTATTGCTAAATGTGGGTGTTAAATTGGTACTAATGGTGTGCAACCACTCTTG
Organism: Calotriton arnoldi; assembly: GCA_963921515.1. Classification (NCBI taxonomy): domain Eukaryota; kingdom Metazoa; phylum Chordata; class Amphibia; order Caudata; family Salamandridae; genus Calotriton; species Calotriton arnoldi. The sequence continues at coordinate 994,826 of CAWUFW010005044.1, read as the reverse complement.
CTTCTTTCTGTGCCTCTCTTGCCTATTTCTGTATCTCTGTTGCTTCTTTCTGCACCTCTCTTTCTTTTTCTGCACTTCTCTTGCCTCTTTCTGCAAATCTCTTCTACTTTCTGCACCTCTTTTGCCTCTTTCTGCACCTCTAAGCCTCTTTCTGCACCTCACTTGCCTCTTTCTGCACCCCTCTTGCCTCTTTCTGCACCTCTCTTGCCTCTTTCTGCACCCCTCTTCCCTCTTTCTGCACCCCTCCTGCCTCTTTCTGCACCTCTGTTCCTTCTTTCTGTACCTCTTTTGTTTCTTTCTGCACCCATCTTGCCTCTTTCTGCATCTCTGTTGCTTCTTTCTGCACTTCTCTTGTCTCTTTCTGCACCCCTCTTCCCTCTTTCTGCACCTCTGTTGCTTCTTTCTGCACCTCTCTTGCTTCTTTCTGCACCCTTCGTGCCTCTTTCACATCCCTCTTCCTGCACCCCTCTTGCCTCTTTCTGCACCTCTGTTCCTTTTTTCTCCGCTTCTTCTTTCTGCAGATCTCTTGCTTCTTTCTGCACCCCCTTGCCTCTTTCTCCACCCATCCACCCTCTTTCTGCACCCCTGTTGCCTCTTTCTGCACCTCTGTTCTTTCTTTCTGCACTTCTTTTGTTTCTTTCTGCACATCTCTTGTTTCTTTCTGCACCCCACGTGCCTATTTCTGCACCCCTCCTGCCTCTTTTTGCACCCCTCTTGCCTCTTTCTGCAACTCTGTTGCTTCTTTCTGCACTCCTCTTGCTTCTTTCTGCACTCCTCGTGCCTCTTTCACACCCCTCTTCCCTCTTTGTGCACCCCTCTTGCCACTTTCTGCACATCTGTTCATTCTTTCTGCACTTCTTTTGTTTCTTTCTGCACCTCTCGCTTCTTTCTGCTCCCCTTTTGCCTCTTTCCGCACCCCTCTTGCCTCTTTTTGCACCTCTGTTCCTTCTTTCTACACTTATCTTTTTTCTTTCTGCAGCTCTCATGCTTCTTTCTGCACCCCCTTGCCTCTTTCTCCACCCCTCTTCCCTCTTTCTGCACCCTTGTTGCCAATTTCTGCACCTCTGTTCCATCTTTCGGCACTTCTTTTGTTTCTTTCTGCAACTCTCTTGCTTCTTTCTGCACCCCTCAGTCCTCTTTCTGCACCCCTCTTCCCTCTTTTTGCACCCCTCTTGTCTCTTTCTGCACCTCTGATACTTTTTTCTGCACTCCTCTTGCTTCTTTCTACACCTCTCTTGCTTCTTTCTGCACCACTCGTGCTTCTTTCTGCACACCTCTTCCCTCACCCCTCTTGCCTCTTTCTGCACCTCTGCTCCTTCTTTCTGCACTTCTTTTGTTTCTTTCTGCACCTCTCTTGCTTCTTTCTGCACTCCTCTTGCCACTTTCTCCACCCCTGTTATCCCCTTTTTGCATCTCTGTTGCTTCTTTCTGCCCTTCTCTTGCCTCTTTCTCCATCCCTCATTCCTCTTTCTGCACCTCTGTTGCTTCTTTCTGCACTTCTCTTGCTTTTTTCTGCACCTCTGTCCCTTCTTTCTGCAACCCTTGTGCCTCTTTCTGCACCCCTCCTCTCTCGTTCTCCTCCCCTCTTGCCTCTTTCTGCACCTCTGTTCCTTCTTTCTGCACTTCTCTTTTTTCTTTCTGTAGCTCTCATGCTTCTTTCTGCACCCCCTTGCCTCTTTCTCCACCCCTCTTCCCTCTTTCTGCACCCCTGTTGCCCCTTTGTTTCTTTCTGCACATCTCTTGCTTCTTTCTGCACCCCTCATGCCTCTTTCTGCACCCCTCTTTCTCCTTTTTGCACCCCTCTTGCCTCTTTCTGGACCTCTGTTGCTTTTGTCTGCACTCCTCTTGCTTCTTTCTTACACCTCTCTTGCTTCTTTCTGCACCACTCGTACTTCTTTCTGCACCCCTCTTCCCTCTTTCTGCACCCCTTTTGCCTCTTTCTGCACCTCTCTTGCTTCTTTCTGAACCCCTCTTGCCACTTTCCCCACCCCTGTTCCCTGTTTTGCATCTCTGTTGCTTCTTTCTGCACTTCTCTTACCTCTTTTTCCATCCCTCATTCCTATTTCTGCACCCCTGTTGCTTCTTTTTGCACTTCTCTTGCTTTTTTCTGCACCTTTGTCCCTTCGTTCTGCAACCCTTGTGCCTCTTTCTGCACCCCTCCTCCCTCGTTCTGCACCCCTTTTGCCTCTTTCTGCACCTCTGTTCCTTCTTTCTGCACTTCTTTTGTTTCTTCCTGCACCTCTCTTGCTTCTTTCTGAACCCCTCTTGCTACTTTCCCCACCCCTGTTCCCCGTTTTTGCATCTCTGTTGCTTCTTTCTGCACTTCTCTTGCCTCTTTGTCCATCCTTCATTCCTATTTCTGCACCCCCTGTTGCTTCTTTTTGCACTTCTCTTGCTTTTTTCTGCACCTCTGTTCCTTCTTTCTGCACTTCTTTTGTTTCTTTCTGCAACTCTCTTGCTTCTTTCTGCATGCCTCTTGCTTTTTTCTGCATGCCTCTTGCTTCTTTCTGCACCCCTCGTGCCTCTTTCACACCCCTCTTCCCTCTTTCTGCACCCCTCTTACCTCTTTCTGCACCTCTGTTCCTTCTTTCTGTGCTTCTTTTGTTTCTTTCTGCACCTCTCTTGTTTTTTCTGTATCCCTCTTTCTCCACCCCACTTCCCCCTTTCTGCATCTCTGTTGCATCTCGATGCATTTCTCTTGCTTCTTTCTGCATCTCTCTTGCTTCTTACTGCACCCCTCGTGCCTCTTTCTGCACCCCTCATCCCTCTTTCTGCACTCCTCTTGCCTCTTTCTGCACCTCTGTTGCTTCTTTCTGCACTTCTTTTGTTTCTTTCTGCACCCCTCTTTCCTCTTTCTGCACATCTGTTTCTTCTTTCTGCACTTCTTTTGTTTCTTTCTGCACCTCTTGCTTCTTTCTGCACCCCTTTTGTCTCTTTCTGTACTTCTGTTGCTTCTTTCTGCAATTCTCTTGCTTCTTTCTGCACCCCTCGTGCCTCTTTCTGCATCCCTTTTCCCTCTTTCTGCACCTTTCTTGCCTCTCTCTGCACCTCTGTTCCTTCTTTATGCACTTCTCTTATTTCTTTCTGCAGCTCTCATGCTTCTTTCTGCACCCCCTTGCCTCTTTCCCCACCCCTCTTCCCTCTTTCTGCACCCCTGTTGCCCCTTTCTGCACCTCTGTTCCTTCTATCTGCACTTCTTTTGTTTCTTTCTGCACATCTCTTGCTTCTTTCTGAACCCCTCATGCCTCTTTCTGCACCCCTCTTTCTCCTTTTTGCACCCCTCTTGCCTCTTTCTGGACCTCTGTTGCTTTTGTCTGCACTCCTCTTGCTTCTTTCTTACACCTCTCTTGCTTCTTTCTGCACCACTCGTACTTCTTTCTGCACCCCTCTTCCCTCTTTCTGCACCCCTTTTGCCTCTTTTTGCACCTCTGTTCCTTCTTTCTGCACTTCTTTTGTTTCTTTCTGCACCTCTCTTGCTTCTTTCTGCACCCCTCTTGCCACTTTCTCCACCCCTGTTCCCCGTTTTTGCATCTCTGTTGCTTCTTTCTGCACTTCTCTTGCCTCTTTGTCCATCCCTCATTCCTATTTCTGCACCCCTGTTGCTTCTTTTTGCACTTCTCTTGCTTTTTTCTGCACCTCTGTCCCTTCTTTCTGCAACCCTTGTGCCTCTTTCTGCACTCCTCCTCCCTCGTTCTGCTCCCCTCATGCCTCTTTCTGCACCTCTGTTCCTTCTTTCTGTGCTTCTTTTCTTTCTTTCTGCACCTCTCTTGTTTTTTCTGTATCCCTCTTTCTCCACCCCACTTCCCCCTTTCTGCATCTCTGTTGCATCTCGATGCATTTCTCTTGCTTCTTTCTGCATCTCTCTTGCTTCTTTCTGCACCCCTCGTGCCTCTTTCTGCACCCCTCATCCCTCTTTCTGCACCTCTGTCCCTTCTTTCTGCAACCCTTGTGCCTCTTTCTGCACTCCTCCTCCCTCGTTCTGCTCCCCTCATGCCTCTTTCTGCACCTCTGTTCCTTCTTTCTGCACTTCTTTTGTTTCTTTCTGCACCTCTCTTGTTTCTTTCTGTATCCCTCTTGCCTCTTTCTCCACCCCACGTCCCCCTTTCTGCATCTCTGTTGCTTCTTTCTGCATTTCTGTTGCTTTTTTCTGCATCTCTCTTGCTTCTTTCTGCACCCCTCATCCCTCTTTCTGTACTCCTCTTGCCTCTTTCTGCACCTCTGTTGCTTCTTTGTGCACTTCTTTTGTTTCTTTCTGCACCCCTCTTACCTCTTTTTGCACCTCTCTACCTTATTTCTGCACTTCTTTTGTTTCTTTCTGTACCTCTCGCTTCTTTCTGCACCTCTTTTGACTCTTTCTGCACCCCTCTTGCCTCTTTCTGCACCTCTGTCCCTTCTTTCTGCAACCCTTGTGCCTCTTTCTGCACTCCTTTTCCCTCTTTCTGCACCCCTCTTGCCTCTTTCTGTACCTCTGTTCCTTCTTTCTGTACTTCTTTTGTTTCTTTCTGCACCTCTCTTGCTTCTTTCTGCTTCCCTCTTGCCTCTTTCTCCACCCCTCTTCCCCCTTTCTGCATCTATGTTGCTTCTTTTTGCACTTCTCTTGTCTCTTTCTGCACTCCTCTTCCCTCTTTCTGCACCTCTGTTGCTTCTTTCTGCACTTCTCTTGCTTCTTTCTGCACCCCTTTTCCCTCTTTCTGTACCTTTTTTGCCTCTCTCTGCACCTCTGTTCCTTCTTTCTGCACTTCTTTTGTTTCTTTCTGCACCTCTCTTGCTTCTTTCTGCACCCCATGTGCCTATTTCTGCACCCTCGTCGCTCTTTTTGCACCCCTCTTGCCTCTTTCTGCACCTCTGTTGCTTCTTTCTGCACTCCTCTTCTTTATTTCTGCACTCCTCGTGCCTCTTTCACACCTCTCTTCCCTCTTTGTGCACCCCTCTTGCCACTTTCTGCACCTCTGTTCCTTCTTTCTGCACTTCTCTTTTTTCTTTCTGCAGCTCTCATGCTTCTTTCTGCTCCCCGTTGCCTCTTTCTCCACCCCTCTTCCCTCTTTCTGCACCCCTGTTGCCCCTTTCTGCACCTCTGTTCCTTCTTTCTGCACTTCTTTTGTTTCTTTCTGCATGTCTCTTGCTTCTTTCTGCACCCCTATTGCCTCTTTCTGCACCCCTGTTCCCTCTTATTGCACCCCACTTGCCTCTTTCTGGACCTCTGTTGCTTTTGTCTGCTCACCTCTTGCTTCTTTCTGCACCTCTCTTGCTTCTTTCTGCACCACTCGTGCTTCTTTCTGCACCACTCATGCTTCTTTCTGCACCCCTATTCCCTCTTTCTGCAACCCTTTTGCCTCTTTCTGCACCTCTGTTCCTTCTTTCTGCACCTCTCTTGCTTCTTACTGCACCCCTCTTACCACTTTCTCCACCCCTGTTCACCCTTTTTGCATCTCTGTTGCTTCTTTCTTCACTTCTCTTGCCTCTTTCTCCATCCCTCATTCCTCTTTCTGCACCTCTGGTGCTTCTTTCTGCACGTCTCTTGCTTTTTTCTGCACCTCTGTCCATTCTTTCTGCAACCCTTGTGCCTCTTTCTGCACCCCTCCTCCCTCGTTCTGCTCCCCTCTTGACTCTTTCTGCACCTCTGTTACTTCTTTCTGCACTTCTTTTGTTTCTTTCTGCAACTCTCTTGCTTCTTTCTGCATGCCTCTTGCTTCTTTCTGCACCCCTCTTGCCTCTTTCTGCACCTCTGTCCCTTCTTTCTGCAACCCTTGTGCCTCTTTCTGCACTCCTTTTCCCTCTTTCTGCACCCCTCTTGCCTCTTTCTGTACCTCTGTTCCTTCTTTCTGTACTTCTTTTGTTTCTTTCTGCACCTCTCTTGCTTCTTTCTGCTTCCCTCTTGCCTCTTTCTCCACCCTCTTCCCCCTTTCAGCATCTCTGTTGCTTCTTTCTGCACTTCTCTTGTCTCTTTCTGCACTCCTCTTCCCTCTTTCTGCACCTCTGTTGCTTCTTTCTGCACTTCTCTTGCTTCTTTCTGCACCCCTTTTCCCTCTTTCTGTACCTTTTTTGCCTCTCTCTGCACCTCTGTTCCTTCTTTCTGCACTTCTTTTGTTTCTTTCTGCACCTCTCTTGCTTCTTTCTGCACCCCATGTGCCTATTTCTGCACCCCTCGTCGCTCTTTTTGCACCCCTCTTGCCTCTTTCTGCACCTCTGTTGCTTCTTTCTGCACTCCTCTTCTTTATTTCTGCACTCCTCGTGCCTCTTTCACACCTCTCTTCCCTCTTTGTGCACCCCTCTTGCCACTTTCTGCACCTCTGTTCCTTCTTTCTGCACTTCTCTTTTTCTTTCTGCAGCTCTCATGCTTCTTTCTGCTCCCCGTTGCCTCTTTCTCCACCCCTCTTCCCTCTTTCTGCACCCCTGTTGCCCCTTTCTGCACCTCTGTTCCTTCTTTCTGCACTTCTTTTGTTTCTTTCTGCATGTCTCTTGCTTCTTTCTGCACCCCTATTGCCTCTTTCTGCACCCCTGTTCCCTCTTATTGCACCCCACTTGCCTCTTTCTGGACCTCTGTTGCTTTTGTCTGCTCACCTCTTGCTTCTTTCTGCACCTCTCTTGCTTCTTTCTGCACCACTCGTGCTTCTTTCTGCACCACTCATGCTTCTTTCTGCACCCCTATTCCCTCTTTCTGCAACCCTTTTGCCTCTTTCTGCACCTCTGTTCCTTCTTTCTGCACCTCTCTTGCTTCTTACTGCACCCCTCTTACCACTTTCTCCACCCCTGTTCACCCTTTTTGCATCTCTGTTGCTTCTTTCTTCACTTCTCTTGCCTCTTTCTCCATCCCTCATTCCTCTTTCTGCACCTCTGGTGCTTCTTTCTGCACGTCTCTTGCTTTTTTCTGCACCTCTGTCCATTCTTTCTGCAACCCTTGTGCCTCTTTCTGCACCCCTCCTCCCTCGTTCTGCTCCCCTCTTGACTCTTTCTGCACCTCTGTTACTTCTTTCTGCACTTCTTTTGTTTCTTTCTGCAACTCTCTTGCTTCTTTCTGCATGCCTCTTGCTTCTTTCTGCACCCCTCTTGCCTCTTTCTGCACCTCTGTCCCTTCTTTCTGCAACCCTTGTGCCTCTTTCTGCACTCCTTTTCCCTCTTTCTGCACCCCTCTTGCCTCTTTCTGTACCTCTGTTCCTTCTTTCTGTACTTCTTTTGTTTCTTTCTGCACCTCTCTTGCTTCTTTCTGCTTCCCTCTTGCCTCTTTCTCCACCCCTCTTCCCCCTTTCTGCATCTATGTTGCTTCATTTGCACTTCTCTTGTCTCTTTCTGCACTCCTCTTCCCTCTTTCTGCACCTCTGTTGCTTCTTTCTGCACTTCTCTTGCTTCTTTCTGCACCCCTTTTCCCTCTTTCTGTACCTTTTTTGCCTCTCTCTGCACCTCTGTTCCTTCTTTCTGCACTTCTTTTGTTTCTTTCTGCACCTCTCTTGCTTCTTTCTGCACCCCATGTGCCTATTTCTGCACCCCTCGTCGCTCTTTTTGCACCCCTCTTGCCTCTTTCTGCACCTCTGTTGCTTCTTTCTGCACTCCTCTTCTTTATTTCTGCACTCCTCGTGCCTCTTTCACACCTCTCTTCCCTCTTTGTGCACCCCTCTTGCCACTTTCTGCACCTCTGTTCCTTCTTTCTGCACTTCTCTTTTTCTTTCTGCAGCTCTCATGCTTCTTTCTGCTCCCCGTTGCCTCTTTCTCCACCCCTCTTCCCTCTTTCTGCACCCCTGTTGCCCCTTTCTGCACCTCTGTTCCTTCTTTCTGCACTTCTTTTGTTTCTTTCTGCATGTCTCTTGCTTCTTTCTGCACCCCTATTGCCTCTTTCTGCACCCTGTTCCCTCTTATTGCACCCCACTTGCCTCTTTCTGGACCTCTGTTGCTTTTGTCTGCTCACCTCTTGCTTCTTTCTGCACCTCTCTTGCTTCTTTCTGCACCACTCGTGCTTCTTTCTGCACCACTCATGCTTCTTTCTGCACCCCTATTCCCTCTTTCTGCAACCCTTTTGCCTCTTTCTGCACCTCTGTTCCTTCTTTCTGCACCTCTCTTGCTTCTTACTGCACCCCTCTTACCACTTTCTCCACCCCTGTTCACCCTTTTTGCATCTCTGTTGCTTCTTTCTTCACTTCTCTTGCCTCTTTCTCCATCCCTCATTCCTCTTTCTGCACCTCTGGTGCTTCTTTCTGCACGTCTCTTGCTTTTTTCTGCACCTCTGTCCATTCTTTCTGCAACCCTTGTGCCTCTTTCTGCACCCCTCCTCCCTCGTTCTGCTCCCCTCTTGACTCTTTCTGCACCTCTGTTACTTCTTTCTGCACTTCTTTTGTTTCTTTCTGCAACTCTCTTGCTTCTTTCTGCATGCCTCTTGCTTCTTTCTGCACCCCTCTTGCCTCTTTCTGCACCTCTGTCCCTTCTTTCTGCAACCCTTGTGCCTCTTTCTGCACTCCTTTTCCCTCTTTCTGCACCCCTCTTGCCTCTTTCTGTACCTCTGTTCCTTCTTTCTGTACTTCTTTTGTTTCTTTCTGCACCTCTCTTGCTTCTTTCTGCTTCCCTCTTGCCTCTTTCTCCACCCCTCTTCCCCCTTTCTGCATCTATGTTGCTTCTTTTTGCACTTCTCTTGTCTCTTTCTGCACTCCTCTTCCCTCTTTCTGCACCTCTGTTGCTTCTTTCTGCACTTCTCTTGCTTCTTTCTGCACCCCTTTTCCCTCTTTCTGTACCTTTTTTGCCTCTCTCTGCACCTCTGTTCCTTCTTTCTGCACTTCTTTTGTTTCTTTCTGCACCTCTCTTGCTTCTTTCTGCACCCCATGTGCCTATTTCTGCACCCCTCGTCGCTCTTTTTGCACCCCTCTTGCCTCTTTCTGCACCTCTGTTGCTTCTTTCTGCACTCCTCTTCTTTATTTCTGCACTCCTCGTGCCTCTTTCACACCTCTCTTCCCTCTTTGTGCACCCCTCTTGCCACTTTCTGCACCTCTGTTCCTTCTTTCTGCACTTCTCTTTTTCTTTCTGCAGCTCTCATGCTTCTTTCTGCTCCCCGTTGCCTCTTTCTCCACCCCTCTTCCCTCTTTCTGCACCCCTGTTGCCCCTTTCTGCACCTCTGTTCCTTCTTTCTGCACTTCTTTTGTTTCTTTCTGCACGTCTCTTGCTTCTTTCTGCACCCCTATTGCCTCTTTCTGCACCCCTGTTCCCTCTTATTGCACCCCGCTTGCCTCTTTCTGGACCTCTGTTGCTTTTGTCTGCTCACCTCTTGCTTCTTTCTGCACCTCTCTTGCTTCTTTCTGCACCACTCGTGCTTCTTTCTGCACCACTCATGCTTCTTTCTGCACCCCTATTCCCTCTTTCTGCAACCCTTTTGCCTCTTTCTGCACCTCTGTTCCTTCTTTCTGCACCTCTCTTGCTTCTTACTGCACCCCTCTTACCACTTTCTCCACCCCTGTTCACCCTTTTTGCATCTCTGTTGCTTCTTTCTTCACTTCTCTTGCCTCTTTCTCCATCCCTCATTCCTCTTTCTGCACCTCTGGTGCTTCTTTCTGCACGTCTCTTGCTTTTTCTGCACCTCTGTCCATTCTTTCTGCAACCCTTGTGCCTCTTTCTGCACCCCTCCTCCCTCGTTCTGCTCCCCTCTTGACTCTTTCTGCACCTCTGTTACTTCTTTCTGCACTTCTTTTGTTTCTTTCTGCAACTCTCTTGCTTCTTTCTGCATGCCTCTTGCTTCTTTCTGCACCCCTCGTGCCTCTTTCACACCCCTCTGCCCTCTTCCTGCACCCCTCTTGCCTCTTCCTGCACCTCTGTTCCTTCTTTCTGCACTTCTTTTGTTTCTTTTTGCACCTCTCTTGTTTCTTTCTGTATCCCTCTTGCCTCTTTCTCCACCCCACTTATCCCCGTTTCTGCATCTCTGTTGCTTCTTTCTGCATTTCTCTTGCTTCTTTCTGCATCTCTCTTGCTTCTTTCTGCAACCCTCGTGCCTCTTTCTGCACCCCTCATCCCTCTTTCTGCACTCCTCTTGCCTCTTTCTGCACCTCTGTTGCTTCTTTCTGCACTTCTTTTGTTTCTTTCTGCACCCCTCTTTCCTCTTTCTGCACATCTGTTTCTTCTTTCTGCACTTCTTTTGTTTCTTTCTGCACCTCTTGCTTCTTTCTGCACCCCTTTGTCTCTTTCTGTACTTCTGTTGCTTCTTTCTGCAATTCTCTTGCTTCTTTCTGCACCCCTCGTGCCTCTTTCTGCATCCCTTTTCCCTCTTTCTGCACCTTTCTTGCCTCTCTCTGCACCTCTGTTCCTTCTTTATGCACTTCTCTTATTTCTTTCTGCAGCTCTCATGCTTCTTTCTGCACCCCCTTGCCTCTTTCCCCACCCCTCTTCCCTCTTTCTGCACCCCTGTTGCCCCTTTCTGCACCTCTGTTCCTTCTTTCTGCACTTCTTTTGTTTCTTTCTGTACATCTCTTGCTTCTTTCTGCACCCCTCATGCCTCTTTCTGCATCCCTCTTTCTCCTTTTTGCACCCCTCTTGCCTCTTTCTGGACCTCTGTTGCTTTTGTCTGCACTCCTCTTGCTTCTTTCTTACACCTCTCTTGCTTCTTTCTGCACCACTCGTACTTTTTTCTGCACCGCTCTTCCCTCTTTCTGCACCCCTTTTGCCTCTTTCTGCACCTCTGTTCCTTCTTTCTGCACTTCTTTTGTTTCCTTCTGTACCTCTCTTGCTTCTTTCTGCACCCCTCTTGCTACTTTCTCCACCCCTGTTCCCCGTTTTTGCATCTCTGTTGCTTCTTTATGCACTTCTCTTGCCTCTTTTTCCATCCCTCATTCCTATTTCTGCACCCCTGTTGCTTCTTTTTGCACTTCTCTTGCTTTTTTCTGCACCTCTGTCCCTTCTTTCTGCAACCCTTGTGCCTCTTTCTGCACTCCTCCTCCCTCGTTCTGCTCCCCTCATGCCTCTTTCTGCACCTCTGTTCCTTCTTTCTGTGCTTCTTTTCTTTCTTTCTGCACCTCTCTTGTTTTTTCTGTATCCCTCTTTCTCCACCCCACTTCCCCCTTTCTGCATCTCTGTTGCATCTCGATGCATTTCTCTTGCTTCTTTCTGCATCTCTCTTGCTTCTTTCTGCACCCCTCGTGCCTCTTTCTGCACGCCTCATCCCTCTTTCTGCACCTCTGTCCCTTCTTTCTGCAACCCTTGTGCCTCTTTCTGCACTCCTCCTCCCTCGTTCTGCTCCCTCATGCCTCTTTCTGCACCTCTGTTCCTTCTTTCTGCACTTCTTTTGTTTCTTTCTGCACCTCTCTTGTTTCTTTCTGTATCCCTCTTGCCTCTTTCTCCACCCCACGTCCCCCTTTCTGCATCTCTGTTGCTTCTTTATGCATTTCTGTTGCTTTTTTCTGCATCTCTCTTGCTTCTTTCTGCACCCCTCATCCCTCTTTCTGTACTCCTCTTGCCTCTTTCTGCACCTCTGTTGCTTCTTTTTGCACTTCTTTTGTTTCTTTCTGCACCCCTCTTACCTCTTTTTGCACCTCTCTACCTTATTTCTGCACTTCTTTTGTTTCTTTCTGTACCTCTCGCTTCTTTCTGCACCTCTTTTGACTCTTTCTGCACCCCTCTTGCCTCTTTCTGCACCTCTGTCCCTTCTTTCTGCAACCCTTGTGCCTCTTTCTGCACTCCTTTTCCCTCTTTCTGCACCCCTCTTGCCTCTTTCTGTACCTCTGTTCCTTCTTTCTGTACTTCTTTTGTTTCTTTCTGCACCTCTCTTGCTTCTTTCTGCTTCCCTCTTGCCTCTTTCTCCACCCCTCTTCCCCCTTTCTGCATCTATGTTGCTTCTTTTTGCACTTCTCTTGTCTCTTTCTGCACTCCTCTTCCCTCTTTCTGCACCTCTGTTGCTTCTTTCTGCACTTCTCTTGCTTCTTTCTGCACCCCTTTTCCCTCTTTCTGTACCTTTTTTGCCTCTCTCTGCACCTCTGTTCCTTCTTTCTGCACTTCTTTTGTTTCTTTCTGCACCTCTCTTGCTTCTTTCTGCACCCCATGTGCCTATTTCTGCACCCCTCGTCGCTCTTTTTGCACCCCTCTTGCCTCTTTCTGCACCTCTGTTGCTTCTTTCTGCACTCCTCTTCTTTATTTCTGCACTCCTCGTGCCTCTTTCACACCTCTCTTCCCTCTTTGTGCACCCCTCTTGCCACTTTCTGCACCTCTGTTCCTTCTTTCTGCACTTCTCTTTTTTCTTTCTGCAGCTCTCATGCTTCTTTCTGCTCCCCGTTGCCTCTTTCTCCACCCCTCTTCCCTCTTTCTGCACCCCTGTTGCCCCTTTCTGCACCTCTGTTCCTTCTTTCTGCACTTCTTTTGTTTCTTTCTGCACATCTCTTGCTTCTTTCTGCACCCCTATTGCCTCTTTCTGCACCCCTGTTCCCTCTTATTGCACCCCGCTTGCCTCTTTCTGGACCTCTGTTGCTTTTGTCTGCTCACCTCTTGCTTCTTTCTGCACCTCTCTTGCTTCTTTCTGCACCACTCGTGCTTCTTTCTGCACCACTCATGCTTCTTTCTGCACCCCTATTCCCTCTTTCTGCAACCCTTTTGCCTCTTTCTGCACCTCTGTTCCTTCTTTCTGCACCTCTCTTGCTTCTTACTGCACCCCTCTTACCACTTTCTCCACCCCTGTTCACCCTTTTTGCATCTCTGTTGCTTCTTTCTTCACTTCTCTTGCCTCTTTCTCCGTCCCTCATTCCTCTTTCTGCACCTCTGGTGCTTCTTTCTGCACATCTCTTGCTTTTTTCTGCACCTCTGTCCATTCTTTCTGCAACCCTTGTGCCTATTTCTGCACCCCTCCTCGCTCGTTCTGCTCCCCTCTTGACTCTTTCTGCACCTCTGTTACTTCTTTCTGCACTTCTTTTGTTTCTTTCTGCAACTCTCTTGCTTCTTTCTGCATGCCTCTTGCTTCTTTCTGCACCCCTCGTGCCTCTTTCACACCCCTCTGCCCTCTTTCTGCACCCCTCTTGCCTCTTCCTGCACCTCTGTTCCTTCTTTCTGCACTTCTTTTGTTTCTTTTTGCACCTCTCTTGTTTCTTTCTGTATCCCTCTTGCCTCTTTCTCCACCCCACTTATCCCCGTTTCTGCATCTCTGTTGCTTCTTTCTGCATTTCTCTTGCTTCTTTCTGCATCTCTCTTGCTTCTTTCTGCAACCCTCGTCTCTCTTTCTGTACCCCTCATCCCTCTTTCTGCACTCCTCTTGCCTCTTTCTGCACCTCTGTTGCTTCTTTTTGCACTTCTTTTGTTTCTTTCTGCACCCCTCTTGCCTCTTTCTGTACCTCTGTTCCTTCTTTCTGCACTTCTTTTGTTTCTTTCTGCACCTCTCGCTTCTTTCTGCATCCCTTATACCTCTTTCTACACCCCTCTTCCCTCTTTCTGCACCCCTCTTGCCTCTTTATGTACCTCTGTTCCTTCTTTCTGTACTTATTTTGTTTCTTTCTGCACCTCTCTTGCTTCTTTCTGCTTCCCTCTTGCCTCTTTCTCCACCCCTCTTCCCCCTTTCTGCATTTCTGTTGCTTCTTTTTACACTTCTCTCGTCTCTTTCTGCACCCCTCTTCCCTCTTTCTGCACTTCTGTTGCTTCTTTCTGCACTTCTCTTGCTTCTTTCTGCACCCCTTGTGCCTCTTTCTGCACCCCTTTTCCCTCTTTCTGTACCTTTCTTGCCTCTCTCTGCACCTCTGTTCCTTCTTTCTGCACTTCTTTTGTTTCTTTCTGAACCTCTCTTGCTTCTTTCTGCACCCCTCTTTCCTCTTTCTCCACCCCTCTTACCCCTTTCTGCATCTCTGTTGCTTGTTTCTGCACTTCTCTTGTCTCTTTCTCCACCCCTGTTCCCTTTTTCTGCACCTCTGTTGCTTCTTTCTGCAGTTCTCTTGCCTCTTTCTCCACCCTCCTTCCCTCTTTCTGCACCTCTGTTACTTCTTTCTGCACCTCTGTTGCTTCTTTCTGCACCCCTCTTGCCTCTTTCTGCACCCCTTGTGCCTCTTTCAGCACCCCTCTTCTCTCCTTCTGCACCTCTCTTGCCTCTTTCTTCACATCTCTTCCCTCTTTCTGCACTTCTCTTCTCTCTTTCTGCACCCCTCTTGCCTCTGTCTGCATCTCACTTGCCTCTTTCTGCACCTCTCCTGTCCCTTTCTGCACCTATCTTGCCTCTTTCTGCACTTCTCTTCCTTTTTTCTGCATCTTTCTTGTTTCTTTCTGCAACTCTCTTGTCTGTTTTATCACTTCTCGCTTCTTTCTGCACCTCTGTTGCTTCTTCCAGCACTTCTCTTGCCTCTTTCTGCACTTCTTTTGCCTGTTTCTGCAACTCTCTTGTCTCTTTCATCACTTCTCTTACCTCTTTCTGCACCTCTGTTGCTTCTTTCTGCACTTCTCTTCCCTCTTTCTGCATTTCTGTTCCTTCTTTCAGCACTTCTCTTGCCTCTTTCTGCACCTCTGTTAGTTCTTTCAGCACTTCTCTTGCCTCTTTCTGCACCCCTGTTCCCTCTTTTTGCACCTCTCTTGCCTGTTTCTGCAACTCGCTTGCCTCTTTCTGCAGTTCTCTTTCCTGTTTCTGCACCTCTCTTGTCTATTTCTGCTCCTCTCTTGCCTCTTTCTGCACTTCTCTTGTCTCTTTCTGCACTTCTCTTGCCTCTTTCTGCACATTTCTTGCTTTTTCTGCATATCTCTTGTTTTTTCTACACTTCTCTTGCTTCTTTCTGTACTTCTCTTGCCTGTTTCTATATTGAAATGGGAAGTGCAAGCTGTTAAGTTTAAAGGTCTGCATGCTCTCGTGACTGAGGTATATGTCTACTTGTACATGTATTCTCACATGTGTTATGGATCTGAAGATGGTAGCTTAAAAAGCGGGTAGCTTCTCTTATAGGTGGTCAAATCTTGTTAGTTTTGCTCTGTCATGCGGTTGCACAGGCAGACATCTGTTATGTATATAGGTGTTAGAGAGCCCCTCAAATGTACTATTGAATATGCATGTGCCCTGTATTACGAGCAGAAAGAAATGCATACACCTTATTATACACAAATTTACAGAGTATGCTGTTTGTAACACAGGTATTCAAGTATTTGTATGTTTACTTTTATGTAACATGTCACCAGGTAAAAGCAGAGACACATGCATGCGTACCTTCACAAACTTGGTCAGACTTACAACAGTGATATGGTTAGGATTGCTGTTTTACATTTGGTAGGCCTAACATTCTGAACAGTCGATGAATAGTGAACCTTCAAGAGAAAAGTGAGGTTTAAGACATCTTGGGAAAAGGATTAGTGATTAGGCTACTTTGTATGAGCCTGTTGAAAGATACAGACGAAGTAGGCCTCTTTCTGCACCTCTGTTGCTTCTTTCTGCACTTCTCTTGCTTCTTTTTGCACCTTTCTTCCTCTTTCTGGACTTCTGTTGCCTCTTTCTGCACTTCTCTTGCTTCTTTCTGCGTCTTTCTTCCTCTTTCTGCTCATGTCCTACCTATGTAGGCATATTTAGAAATTAGCATTTAAAAAACCTTAGAAATTCACAGAAAAAAACAGAGGTTTCAGGGACGTTATAGTTAGGAATTAGCAGTTAAAAAACCGTTGAAATTCACTGAAAAAACCATAGGTTTCAGGGACGTTCTAGTTAGAAATTAGCATTTAAAAAATCTTATAAATTCACTGAAAAAACCACAGGTTTCAGGGACGTTATAGTTAATTGGACATTTCACTCGTACAAAACCAGAGAAATTCGGCCGTTATAGTCAGTTGAGCTAACTAATAATAATAATAATAATAAACAGTCTTTATTCGGCATGTAAAAATACCATAAAAGTAGCGATTTTTCAACAAGGTTACAAGTACAAGCTTTTAAAAAACAATTCATCAGTCTAAATTCTACATAATACAATTTCAATACATGAATGAAAATGTACGCATCACAACAAACTATTTTTAAAACAATATAAAGGAGTGGCACGCGAGAGATCTATAGGCTTCCGTTACCCCTTGTGGTCCATAATCTAACCGCAGCCCTTAAAAAATTAATGATACAAAAAAGTGTAAAAGCATCTGGGGACAATTTTAAAAATAACAGGGCCACCCGTGCTTGTTTAAATCTGGCTTTCTTTAAAATGCCCTTCAAAAAAAGACTTCTAGGATGTGAGTAAAATGGGCATAATAAAACAAAGTGAAGGGTGTCCTGTGGAGACCTGTGGTCGCAGCCACAGGGCCCCTTCATCTCTGTAGACGGTGTGAACCCTGCCGGCTCTGCTAAAACATGATGCAAAAGATTTAGCCTAAACCGGGTCATTAAAAATCTATCGTGGGCGCTGCTTAGACAAGACAGGTATGGTTCAATGCCCTCGGTAGACTTAGTTACTAGGTGTTCTCTTACCGACGGCTTGGCTAACTCTCTGTCTCCCCGAAGTATCGAAACACACTTGAAGAACCGATCCTTGACCAGGGCCTTATCCTGCATGGTCATTTTGGAAGGGTTAGTAAAAAGGTCTGCACATCCCATTTTCTCGAGAGACTCCTTCACATATTTTAGCCAGGGGATTTTTAGCCCATGGTCCAGGGAGAGACAGTCTTCTATAACCTGCCTGCTTAAAGCCGCCTCCTCATTTGCCCAGGTCTTTACCCAACAAACTAGGGGTTTGACTGCCATCCTATCCGTGATATAGCGGACACCCAGTTCTTCATGGACAATATGGGATGGCGTGCTCTGGGGGACTTTTAACAGACGCCGAAAATACTTATTCTCTTCAATTTGTAGTTGGTTAGCCTCAATGAATCCCCACACCTCACTTCCATACAGCACTTTAGCACAACACATGGAGCTATATAGTCTCAGAATCTGCTCTGGATACCACCGTCCTAGCCTTTGTGCAAAATTCATTATTGACCCGGTACATCTGGTCATAGCTCGGCATTTCTCTTCTAATAAATATTTAAAATTTAATCGACCATCGAATAAAATCCCCAGATACGAAAAGGACTGTACCTTTCCCAAACAGTGAGATCCAATTGTGTAATTATAGGATTTACCTGGTTTTTTGCCCACTTCCATAACATAGTATTTTGCAAGATTGGGGGACAAGTCCAGATTCTCCATGAACGACACAAAACCATCTATTAAGAGCTGCAGGCCTTTAGGGGTGCGGGCAAGGAGTAGCGCGTCGTCTGCATAAAACAGAACGGGGATCCCACGGGTACCTATCCTGGGGGTGTCTGCCTGTAAAGTGCTTAATGCCGTATCGAGACCGTTTATATATAACGTAAACAAGAAGGGAGCTAGTATACAGCCCTGTCTGACCCCGCTAGAGCACGTGAAGGGTTCTGTTGTTTTTCCCTCCTGACTGTATCTAACCGCAGCAGTGGTATTCAGATGCAAGGTTTTTAAGATGTTAATAAGCCCCGAGTCCACACCAAGCCCACCCATGATTGCCCATAATTTCCCTCGATTGACTCTGTCAAAGGCCGCAGTCAAGTCCATAAATGCCAGATACATCGTCCCTGGACTGACTACTGTGTATTTGGCTGAGAGAAGGTATAAATTAAGGCATTGGTCGGTGGTAGATTTCCCAGGCCTGAAACCAAATTGGACGTCAGTTATAACTTGGTGATCCTCAGCCCAATGAGTCAGCCGGCTTAAGACCACCCGCCCTAATACCTTCGCTGACACATCAATGAGCGAGATCGGACGGTAACATTGTGGGCTATCCTTATTACCTTTTTTAAAGATGGGGACAATCGTGGCTGTGGACCAAGATGCTGGCATTACTGTGTCCACTGCTGCGTTTATGACCCTAGTCAGGATAGGCGCCCAAAGATCCACGTTGCTTATAAAGAGATCGGGTGGGATCCCATCTGGGCCTGGGGCCTTATTCCTGGTTAAACCTTCAATTCCTGTTTTAACCTCGCCCAGTGAGAATCTTAATGGGGGTGTGTTCCGCTCCCCACTATGATCCTGCAACTGATCCATGCTTGGATGATAATTATAAAGCCCTTGAAAATGCTCGTACCATTGCTCCGGCAGAATGTTATTGCCTAGCCCGGGTTTGTTAGCATCTTGAAAACAGGGATTATTTATGACTCTCCAGAAGGCGGTAGAATCCTTTAATACCATCGCCTCTGTCAAGTCTTCCCAAGCTTGCTGTTGTAATTGATCTTTACGTCCCTTGATAGCTGACATATTTTTTCCGGCAAAGGGTCACCCGGTCCCTATCTCTTGGAGAGGTCTTTAAAGCATCTTTCAACTCTCTAAGGTCACAAGAGCATTGTGGATCAAACCATCTCAGGTTATCCGTTTTGACCCTATAAGCTGGGGCTCTAAGCAAACTATCAACTATTTGGGCAACGCCCTTAAAAGCCTCAACTAGTTCTGCCCCTTCCACTTCTAGGTCTAAACACCTTAAGATGACCTGTTCACCTTCTTTTAAAAGAGATCTATAACAGGCCTCGCCATTGACCTGTGTCCATCGCAACCTCCTGCCTTGGTCCGTAGCCCTAGCCACCCCCCCGCTCTAAGGGGTTCCTGGTGGTGGTGTGCGTCAACAAGGGATAAAGCAAGAGGATTGTGATCACTAAAGGCACTGGAGCCAATGCTGAACCCAGACACACAGTTTCTGAGTGCTGCAGAGACAAAAATGTAATCAATAAATGAGGCACATCCTCTAACTTTAAATGTGGGATGAACCGTTATATCCTGTTTAACATCAATCAGGTCCATAGTGTGTGTTAGCGTATACGTGTTTAGTAGGCCGCAGAGTTCCCTTCCCTCCTTTGTGTGTTCCATGTGCGGACCGTCCTCAAGCGTACAGGACGACCAATCCCCACACGCTACTCTCAGGTTTGGGCACAAATGACAATTAAAATCGCCTGCTAAAACCAGCTGAAGCGCCATCAGCCCTCGCTCCTGTGTCTGGGTAAGTCTAGTGTCCAGTTCGCGCAGGCTAGCAGAACTCTGTCCTTGTGGTGTTGCATTATAAAAATTTATAAAAAGTAACCTGTAACCCTTATTAAAAAATGTGAGCCCCTGCACAACTTCTGAGCCCCAAGTTATCCAGTCAGTCTTTTGTTCCCCTTGATAAGGGTCGTAACCGGCCTGTCAGCCTCGTCCTTCCCGTCTGAAACAAATGCAGCAATTATGTATTTGTTATATTTACTGAGTCTATATGTCACCTCAATGACATCAAAGTCTTGTTGTTATTTATTGTGAGGTAAAGGCTCAATTTGGAATGAAAAAAATAATTTGCTGAAAAATCTAAATGATGGTGTCATGTGTAGCTTATTAACTTAGATTAAGCACATTTTTGTTTACTTAAGCCAGTTCTTACCAACCCACCCAAAACACACAAATATTTACCAGAAAGTGTCTTCAAAAAGAAATTTAATTACAAAAATAAAATAATAAAATAAAAATTAGAAATCAATTTCTAGTGTAACACAAAATGATGACATGACAAATAAAATGGCAGACATATAAATGATTATTGGGATGTATAAGAATTCTCAGGGTAAAACCACAGTTATTTGGAGCCCATGTCCAAAATACATATTTTCCTCAGGAGGCAAATGTGTGGAACAAATTGTCCCAAGAGTGAATGGTATGACCTCACAGGAGGAATTCAGGACTTCTGCCTCTTGGTGTTGGTCTTGCTGGGATCCTCTCCCTCTGGTTCAGGTAAACAACCCCTTCTGAGGGGGGCTCATGGCTCCACAGTTGCAGAGTCCAAAGTGATGACAGGTGACTCCTGGGGTTGTGGCGCCTCCCTTTCTGTGGCGGAGCTTGGTGAAGTGTTGTCTGCCACAGAAAGAGGTAGATGACTCACAAATTGTCCTGCATATGCCGTTTAACCCATCTTGCACCACCCCAGACAGGGAGCTCATATAGATATATTTCTCTCCATGAGGTCATGGTGCTCTTTCTACAACTGCTTTAGGTCCCCTATGTGCTTATTGTTTTCTTTACGGAACCCTATGACCTGGACCACCTGTTCTTCGTGACTGGAGGCTGCTCCTATGGTGTTGTAGACTATAGTTTCCCGAAAACTATGGGCATCAGTGGCCTCACTCCGCTGCTCAAATGCTACACTCCCTCCCTTGTGGCCTTTGCGCAGTGTGCACCATAACACTGGTTCCTGGCTCTACTGCAGAAGGTGTTGTTGGCAATACAGGAGCCAGGGCGGGGGTGCACACTACAGATGTTGGAAGAGATGTTGGCCCACAGGGAGCATTGACAATTACTGGGTGTTGGGAAGGGGCAGGAACTACATTACTGGTATTGTGGATAATAGGCTGAGAGAGGTTCACAATAGCAGCCTGCCGAGACACACAGTAGTAGGACCGGTGGTTGGGGTACTTGATGCAGTTTCCTGTTAAATACAACGATGATCAGTATGACATCTATTTATACATTTTTTGTCTAACATTTGTATGTCAGCATTTTGACTTAAAATCCTTAATACAAATCACATTTTTTCCCATCTGCACAGAAAGTGACAGCACTGGATTTCCCATCACCCATCTGCACAGGAAGTGACATCACAGTACCCTCCACTCCTCCCTCCTCTCAGGATCTATTTAATGGCGGCTGCAGCATGAACACGAGGCGGACACATGCAGTGGGCATGCCATTGGTGCGTCAAAGGCAAGCCCGTCTGTGTCCACCTGGGCCGCGCCCAGCATCAGGAATCCCGGTTCAACCTCTTCCCTACTTATACACTGCTGCACTCCTCCATGCTCTTAGTCCAGGCTGATGCTCGCCGCACTGTTTCCACACCGCACCACACAACACGGAAGGAGCGTTTACAGGCACCTCCTGCACGTTCTCATGTATTCTCCCACACCCTACCCCCACCACTCCTGCACCAACAGCACCCAGCACCCCACTCGCTCATACGCACACAAACCAGCCACCTACTCACACTCAAACATACCAAACACTACCCAAACAACACGACACACTCGCATGCATGTTCCTCAACACCCGCTCACTCTGCAAACATGCCACGGAGGTATGAGACCTACTGTACAACCACACTCCGGACCTACTCTTTCTCATGGAAATACAGCTAAACCCAACGTCGGCATAGGTATTGCTACAGCCATCCCCACCGTCTACAAGATCATTAGGTAGGACCATCAGAACAAGCTCAGAGGTGGAGTCGCCATCTTATTCAAAGATACCATCAGCTGCACCACCTAAACGGACATTCCCACCAGCTGCATGGAACACCTCAAGTTCAAGATACACATCACAGCCAATTTCTCCCTGGGCAGGACCCTTGTATACAGACCACCAGGGCCCTGCACCAATTTCACCAGTGATGTACCGGACTTCGTCGCACCTCTCATTAATGCCAGCACCTTCATACTACTCGGAGACCTTAACTTTCATCTAGAAGACCGCAATGACCCAACCTCTACAGCTATTTTAGAAAACCTCACAGCTGGAAAAGCTTCTCAGAAGAGGAGTGGGCATCCGCCATTGTACGAGCACCGGCCCGAGCACACCAGCAAATTGCTAAAAGCCGTCAAAAACCTCAGCAGTTGGATCACGGCATGCTCCAACACCTTGGCTTCCTTGAAGCACAACTCAGTGGCAAGAGCCCTACCACAGACCAGCCTGTACAGAGAGGAAATCATACTGTTGAAATGCCACTGCAAGCAACTAGAGTGCAAATAGAGAAAAAGTCAAGACACCTCAGATGAAGACATATTCAAATCAGCCCTACGATGCTACCACCAGCAAATACGGAACACCAAGTGCATAGCTCTAGCAGATCGCACTGACACCAGCACTAACAGCAGCAAGGACATCTTTTCAGCCAGCAAAGATTTCCCCGCACCTCCTGCCACCTCCAGTAACATCAACCCCTCACAAGACCTTTGCAACAAACTCTCGAATTTTTCTGTAACAATTCCACCTCCATTTACACCAACTTCAACCCTCAACTGGACCTTGTCGCCATTGCAACTAAACTTCCCATCACGGCTAATGAACGAACCCTGATCTCATGGTCTGCCATCATCACTGTCAAAATTGCTGCTACCATGAAGACCATCCACTCAGGGGCCCCATCTGACCCTTTCCCACACCACACCTTCAGCAAAGGACTCCTACAGATCAGAAAAGCACTAACACCCATCCTCAATGCCTCCATCGACTCAGCCACATTCCCGGACACCTGGAAACATGCCACTATCATGTCCCTGCTAAGGAAACCATCCTTTAGTCCAGCCACACTTTCCAAATACAGACCCATTTCTCTCTTACCATATCCGGCAAAGATCTTAGAGAAACTAATCAACCGATGCCTCAGCAACTACCTCAGCAACCACCATCTCCTCGATGCCACGCAGTCTGGATTCAGCCCAATCACAGTACAGAAACAGCCTCATTGCTGCCACTGACAACATCTGCATGATCCTTGACAGAGGAGACACAGCAGTCCTCATTCTCCTGGCCCTCTCTGCATCATTTATCACAGTCTCTTACCCCATCCTCATCAGCTGCCTGCATGAGATTGGCATCTAAGAACCCACTGTCTCTTTGATCTGCTCCTTCTTAACGGATGGAACACACGCTGTAAACCTGGCATCTTATTCCTCGGAAACCCGCAAACTCAACTGTGGAGTGCCTCAAGGTTCAACTCTCAGCCCCACTCTCTTCAACGCATACATGATCCCTCTGGCCAATGTCATCCACACACATAACATCAACATCCTTTTCTATGCAGATGACACACAACTCATACTCTTCCTCTTGGACAAGACCCTCAACACAAGAAGCATGTCCGAAGTCGCTAACTGGAAGAAAGTCAACGGTCTCAAGCTCAACACCGACAAGACAGAAGTAATGATCTTCAGCAAGAACACCTCACCATGGGACTCCAACTGGTGGTTGGCTGAACTTGGAACTACACCCAGAACCCATGCTTGGAACCTCAGAATAATCATCAACAGCAAACTGGACATAATCGCCCGAGTCAAAGTTGAAGATACTGAGAAAGACCTCCAAATGGCTCCAAAGCAACACTAGAAAAACAGTCACTCATGCTCTAGTCACCATAAATTTGACTATGGGAACACCTTCTATGCCGGGACCACCAAGCAACTTACTAAAGGACTACAAACTATCCAGCACTCGACAGCCAGACTCATCCTAAAAGTCCCACACAGAACTCACATCACACCACACCTCAGGGAACTACACTTGCTCCCGATACCCAAACACGCTGAATTCAGACTTCTCACACACACATCCAAGGCACTACACAACTCAGGCCCCACCTACCTGAACAGTCACATCTCCATCCATCAACAACCCAGACACATCTGCTCCCCAGAACTCATACTTGCACACATCCCACGCATACACAGAACCAGATCAGGAGGACGGGCGTTCTCTTACATCGCTACTAAAGCGTGGAACAACTTCCCACTCCAAATCACAGCCTCCTCATCTCTTCCTAAATTCCGCAAGAAGCTGAAGATCTGCCTCTTCAATTAGCCAACCTACCATAGGCACACACACCTGCTCAGCACCAGGATAGTCTTGTGGGTGATAGAGCACTTTTCAAATACACATAACATTCTTAATATTAATAAAATGCTCCTTTCTGTGATCCTAAGGGAGAGATGACAAAATATTAGTTTTGACCTTACATAAACACTTCTTTAGTCTGATTGAGATGATGTTCATAAATATAAACATTACACAAATACCACCAAGTCGGATGCTAAGTATTGATATCACAGCACACTTATGAGTCATTAGACAAAGGTTACAGTGCTGTGCTTTATTTATCATGTTAAGGTTTCTTAGACATCACCTTTCTCATTAAAAGTTGGACTTTCGAGGGTACATCACGTTGATTTACGTTCTCTATGATATTAAGCATGGCTTGAAAAGTTTATCAACAACATGAGAATGCATCTGAAAGTTAATGACCTTGTAGACCCCATGGAGCACAGGGTAAAAATATTTACAATGGAAAGTGAGACAACGAGCAAAAGTAACACCACTTTCTGTATGAGGATCACTGACAGAATATTGGAAACACAAATATCGTGTGGACAGAATATCGTGTCAAAAATGTCGAGGAGCAAAATATTGAGAAGGTAAGTGCAAATAGGTATGTACAGATTTACTATTCTTAACTCCACATCTACGTACTTTGAAGATATATATATATATATATATATATATCATCAAGGTACATATATGTGGAGTTATATATAATAAAACTATACTTTCCTATAGACATTTACCATCACGATATTATTGTCCTCGATATTTTCTACACAATAATTTGTCCCATGATATTTGTGTTTCCGATATTCTGTCTAAATACCCTGTATGAAGAGTTTGTAATGTTGGTACATAACATTTTAGATGACTATCACACTTGGGTAGATCTGTTATCAGTGCGACATATAGTATGATGAAAGTGTCACATCACATAGGAAAAAAACATATCCATAATGAACCATTAAAGATTAAATAAAGTGGCCTGGATTATGTATTTATTTAGTTACTTATGTTTGGTTTTTTTTTAGCAGGATTTATTTATTTATTTATTTTTGGATTGTTTATTTGATGATTTGCTGCAATAAGCCGTTGGATGGTGTTATAAGGATTTTCAATATTATATAATGAATTTGGATCTATTTTCCTGTCTGACAAGGGGGGAGGGTGATGGGAGGGTTCCTTTTTGTAAAAATTGAATAAAGATTGTTTAATAAAAAAAAAAAAGGAAAGTGAGACAACGAGCAAAAGTAACACCACTTTCTGTATGAGGATCACTGACAGAATATTGGAAACACAAATATCGTGTGGACAGAATATCGTGTCAAAAATGTCGAGGAGCAAAATATTGAGAAGGTAAGTGCAAAAAGTAAGTACAGATTTACTATTCTTAACTCCACATCTACGTACTTTGAAGATATATATATATATACATATATATATATATATATATCATCAAGGTACATATATGTGGAGTTATATATAATAAAACTATACTTTCCTATAGACATTTACCATCACGATATTATTGTCCTCGATATTTTCTACACAATAATTTGTCCCATGATATTTGTGTTTCCGATATTCTGTCTAAATACCCTGTAAGAAGAGTTTGTAATGTTGATACATAACATTTTAGATGAGTATCACACTTGGGTAGATCTGTTATCAGTGCGACATATAGTATGATGAAAGTGTCACATCACATAGGAAAAAAACATATCCATAATGAACCATTATGGGAGGTGTAGTCATTTCCCACCAACACTGTTGAAGAAGTTGTGAACTGTCCTTTAGAATGACTCTATGTATGACATAAACTGTCTCAGCTACAAATTTACACATTACAATATATTATAAACAATGAAAAAAAACACAGGTCGTTGACCAGAACCATACAAAGCAACTGACATAATGCAGTATATGAAGTATAATGTAGTTGCTGCAAAACAACACACATACACATACACATAATGGTTACTTGTTGCCAGAGTATAGCACAAATAATTTACATTATATATGGGAGGATAGATTACATTCTGAAGATGAAAAAATGATAAAATTATATTTAACAGTCTACATTGTGATTAAAGGTACTTTCCACAAACAACAAAGAGAAATGTATAGATTTTATTCTTAATATACATTCAAACAGTATTTTATAAGAAGAACACACATTAACATATATTAGAATTAAAATAATGAAGACATGTTTGCTGTTTAACATACAGTGATTATACTTACTAATCTCCAAACCACCAGGGATTCCTGCAAAGCCTTCTGTGTGTAGGATCCCATACACCTTCTCCTCCCAGGGCAAGAGGTTATTGGGCCTGGGGAACCACCACCATTATGTTGGGCCTCTAGGTGGTCTTTAGAGGCCACAGATTTTACTCTCCCCCGCAGATGATTCCAGCACCTCCTAATTTCCTCCTGTGAGCACCTGTTGCTAGATACATCTTTCACTCTTGAGACAGTTCTCTCCCACATTAGCCTTTTCTGAGTTATTGGGGTACTTTGAACAATGGCTCCAAAGAAGTGTGGCTGTACCCTAAAATGTTTACAAAATTAGAAGAAACATAGGGGAAAAATGAAACAAAATACTCTGAAGTAGTACAAGGCAACCAACAAAGAAAACTATCTCTTGCTACTTCAAGATGAGAAATACAAAAGGTCATGATATTAAATGTGGTGTGTTTTATAGTGTGCTGTGCAGGTGAGATTACTTTGCCCATTCTTCTCGGATGTGTGACTTACACCTCTGTCTTTAAGATGGATGGATACGGCAATCCAAAACAGTTCTGCAACGTAATTACTCCCTCAGAACATCGCTGAGAGACCACCAATCTGACGGACATATATAAATTTGGCAGGCAATATACTGCCACTCCGATGTTGACAGAGTATTGTCTGATGGCAGACGATTGTCCACTGTCGATGGAGGGGAACTGCTGTTCTGACGGGAATACCTCCATCAAGGCTGATGCCGTTCTCCTGCCCAACATATAAATCAGGCGGAAAAAGCCCTGCAGCCTCGGTGGACGGATCAAAACCTCAGTCACTACGGACGGCAGAACCGCCAATATATAAATTTAGGACCTTAATTTGGAGTGAGGAATTCAATAAATATTAAGTATTAGGCTTGACAGATCTCATATGATGAGTAGACAATTATATGAGACCAGGACTGTAAATTTCTCACATGTACGATTTAATGAATTTATCACAATCTCAGCACCCTCAAATGAAAACACACATATATTACTTAGTAATACACAACTCTTTTACATACCACTATTGGCTGTTGGAGAATGAGGCTGTGAGATTTTCCATGGATTCGGATATACTCTGTAGAACACTCTCCGATCATTCCCCTATCCAGAACTATTGTAATATCCCTGATTCATGTCCCAGAAGGCTGTTCTTGAGATTTCTTCCATACTTATTGATGGACCATGTTTTTAAAACTGAAATAAAAGATGTAATTGCTGAATTATTCAGCTCCAAGTTGGCATGGCCTCTCTAAGTACTGTAATGTGAAAGACACTTAAAATATATGGGCCCGATTAAGTGTTTAGCGGACAGGGTACTCAGTCACAAAGGCGACAGAGTATCCTCTCCACCAAACTGAAGGTCCCCCTGTCTGATTTACAGATGGGCAGACCTTAAGTATGTAGATGGCAAAGACTACTCCGTCTACACCACCTACATACCCCTTTGATGTCCGATAGAGTAAGAGCAGTCGGTGGTTTGGCCATGTGTCCGCCTTCCCATTAGAGGCGGGGGACATGGACAGTTTTTACTTTTACAAACCACCACCCAAAACGTGACAGTATGTCAAAGTAAAAACTTTTCAATGACCTCCACGCCATGGGGAAAATCTCCTATGGTGAGGGGTTAACTGCTTTTTGTTATTTTCAAAATAAAAGCTACTTTGGGATTTTGTTTTTGAAATAAATAAACAATTAAAGTGTGCCGTGTGTCACCATCATATTGATGGTGCCACACGGCACACTTTCAATCCATTTACAGGAACTGACATGATGGTGGTTCCTGTAAATGCAACAGATGTCCTTGGGTTTGGCGGACGTCTCTGAATTTGGTGGGTGGAGTATCTTTGCCGTGGCAGAAGTTTAGTACTCTACCATGGCAACGGTACTAACACTGTTCTCCGGAGTCAAAATTGCGCTCTATGTTTTCGGGGGCTGGGGTAGATATGCATTTCAAAGGGAGCAAGAGTATTCAAGACCCTGAGATGACAATTTAATATGCTGGAGACTAAGTTAAAATGGTTGGAGGAGCTGTGTGTGGAAATCGTCAAAAGTGATAATGTATTCAAAATTAAATTAATGCCAGATAAATCTGTGAAGCAGCCGACAGTGGGGTTATATTTTTCCAAGGTTAAAGCTTTGTTTGACAGCTTGGTTATTCTGAAATCCTTCATGAGCTACTGTCAAAAGCTAAATACATCTAAGTCTATTGTTCAATTGATTAAAAAATATCTTCCTAAGTGCACTATGATATGGATAGATAATCTTAGCAGAGTGGTCTTTTGGAACAGAGACAAGGACTTTGCTTAAACTTTCTTTACTTTAATAAATAGCATCTTCATTTAAGACATAGACAATACAATAAAATTTCAACAATCATGAACCTTCATGACAAAAACTACAAATCACGACTCTAGGAGGATGCAGCAGTCTCAGTAACATTGGACCATCGTTCCTCAGACCCCAAACCTGCAAACAATGACATCCAAGATAGTAAGTGCAGGGCATAAACCGATGGAAGGAGTGCAGTCAGGTTGAACCACGCTCCTTAGTTCTGCACCTGAAAAAACAATCAAATTAGCCCTAATATGTCACAACACATTCAAACCTATTGCAAAAGGAAGTGAGTATTACTTGGCCACCAGCCAAATAGTAAATAATCTCTGCTATTACTTGGCAGCAGTTAAAATAGTGCATAGTGTCTGCTGTGTAGCAGGCCACAGGCTAAATAGTAGAAATGATGTACAATTTGACTGGTGGCTGAATACATAGGGCCTGATTTAGATCTTGGCAGATGGGTTACTCCGTCACAACGGTGACGGATATCCCGTCCGCCGAAATATAAATTCTATGATATCCTATGGGATTTAGATTTCGGCAGACAGGATATCCGTCACCGCTGTGACAGAATAACTCGTCCGCCAAGATCTAAATCAGGCCCATAGTGTCAAGGAGGGCCTTATTTAGTAGGCTGTGAAGAAAAAAGGGGCAAAAACCAATGGTAGGGGGGTGGCTATCTTGTAATGGGGATGAACATGTGAGGCATTTGAATGTAAGTGCATATACAAATGTACAATAGTTTGTACAATGGTAAGTGCATGAATTGAGTTAAGCTGTTTATAGATTAAAAAACAGTAAAATCACTTTTGAATAAAAACATATATGTTATTTTAATATTCAGATAAGAAATGTAGGAATCAAACTTCTATTTCAGGAGATTCAGGATATGACATGCAGATCATTTGTGCTAAAGTCTACGAGTATTTAACTGTCTGCAAAGAATAATGAGCATGGATTTAAAGCATTTTACATAAATGTGTTATTCACTCATGACAATATCTTGTTTTTATTTAATATTCATGATCCTACTTTCGATGATTTTTGAGGGCTGGACTCTTTTGGGCTTCTTATGGAAGGCATTGTGCTAGCTTTAGGCTTCTTTTTAAGGGGTTGTGCTTGCTTAGTATTTCAAACCTGGCACCACAGCAGCAGTCGAACAGCAGCAGTAAACAGGAAATGCAGACAGACTGGTGGTATCTGGACTCCAGAGGAAGGGACATGTACAGCAGGCAATTGGTGCTTGAGGGCCACGGTAATTGGGACACAAAGGAGGTAAATTGAGCCAGACACAGAAATGGGGCTTCTGTGGAATGGGAAGTGAAAGCAGGAGACAGGTAAGTACTGCATCTGGATAATTCACAGGATGAGTCCACTCTGCTGCCTGTGACTAAACACATTTATTCATAGTATTCACCCAGCAGAGTGGGGTTCAGGCATAGTGGTCCCATGTCATGAGTGGCCACTTCAACCACACTGACATTTTAGTCACCTGCACAATGTGTCTTGGTGATGGTAGTTTTGATTTTTTTAACATGCCAAGCAGTGTTTTAAGTGGGCAAGGCCCTGTCTCTACTGAGCCCTCATTTCTGTCCGTCTGACAGTGCTCTCTCAAAAATAGAAATCTGGGGACAGGATTGGAGGCTGTACATGAATAAAGTCATTGTGGAGGGGTTCTGGGAAAGGAGCAGGACCAGTAGGAGGAGAATGATGACAAGTAGGAGAATAAGGGCCAGAAGGTGGACCACCAGGAGGGCTAGGACAATCAAAGTCAAGAGGACCAGGACAAGAAAAACAAGGCCCAGGGAGACCTAATCTACTAGGACCAGAGTTACCAATGCCAAAAGGGACCAGGGACAATTAGACGATGAGGAATAGGACAATGAAAAACAGGACTAGTGGTACCAGGGTGAGATGGATCAGGTGGGCCAGAAGGAAGTGCAACAGGGGGATTTCTACCCAGTGGACAAGGGCTCAAAGGAACAGAAACATCAGTGAGAGAAGGTACAGAAGGCCCTAGACCATAACAATGAGTGAAGCTAGGAGTGCTTGAGAGCACTGAGTAGTACCAGAGAAACTAGAGCTACAAGGGCCAGGAGTAGCAGACCCAGGTAGACAGACCAAAGAGGGCTAGTACAAGGAGACCAATGGAAAGAAGGACAAGAGACAGGAGGGCCAAGACCACAGAGATCACATCAAAGAGGAGCAAGGCGTCAGAAGCAAATGGACCAGTATCGGGAAGACCACGACCAGAAAGGACATGGTCTAGCAGGACCTGGAGACCCGAGATTAGAATAACCAGGGGGGATATAAAGGACCAGGTTCCTTCTTTCTGCACTTCTTTTGTTTCTTTCTGCACCTCTCTTGCTTCTTTCTGCACCCCATGTGCCTATTTATGTACCCCTTGTCCCTCTTTTTGCACCCCTCTTGCCTCTTTCTGCACCTCTGTTGCTTCTTTCTGCACTCCTCTTGCTTCTTTCTGCACTCCTCGTGCCTCTTTCACACCCCTCTTCCCTCTTTGTGCACCCCTCTTGCCACTTTCTGTACCTCTGTTCCTTCTTTCTGCACATCATTTGTTTCTTTCTGCACCTCTCGCTTCTTTCTGCACCCCTTTTGCCTCTTTCTGCACCCCTCTTGCCTCTTTCTGCACCTCTGTTCCTTCTTTCTGCACTTCTATTTTTCCTTTCTGTAGCTCTCATGTTTCTTTCTGCACCCCCTTGCCTCTTTCTCTACCCATCTTCCCTCTTTCTGCACCCCTGTTGCCCCTTTCTGCACCTCTGTTCCTTCTTTCTGCACTTCTTTTGTTTCTTTCTACACCTCTCTTGCTTCTTTCTGCACCACTCATGCTTCTTTCTGCACCCCTCTTCCCTTTTTCTGCACCCCTTTTGCCTCTTTCTGCACCTCTGTTCCTTCTTTCTGCACTTCTTTTGTTTCTTTCTGCACCTCCTGCTTTTTTCTGCACCCCTCTTGCCACTTTCTCCACCCCTGTTCCCCCTTTTTGCATCTCTTGCCTCTTTCTCCATCCCCCATTCCTCTTTCTGCACCTCTGTTGCTTCTTTCTGCACTTCTCTGTCTTTTTTCTGCACCTCTGTCCCTTCTTTCTGCAACCCTTGTGCCTCTTTCTGCACCCCTCCTCCCTCTAACTGCTCCCCTCTTGCCTCTTTCTGTACCTCTGTTCCTTCTTTCTGCACTTTTTTAGTTTTTTTCTGCAACTCTCTTGCTACTTTCTTCACGCCTCTTGCTTCTTTCTCCACCCCTTGTGCCTCTTTCACACCCCTCTTCCTTCTTTCTGCACCCCTCTTGCCTCTTTCTGCACATCTGTTCCTTCTTTCTGCACTTCTTTTGTTTCTTTCTGCACCTCCTGCTTTTTTCTGCACCCCTCTTGCCACTTTCTCCACCCCTGTTCCCCCTTTTTGCATCTCTGTTGCTTCTTTCTGCACTTCTCTTGCCTCTTTCTCCATCCCTCATTCCTCTTTCTGCACCTCTGTTGCTTCTTTCTGCACATCTCTGTCTTTTTTCTGCACCTCTGTCCCTTCTTTCTGCAACCCTTGTGCCTCTTTCTGCACCCCTCCTCCATCTTTCTGCACCCCTCTTGCCTCTTTCTGCACCTCTGTTCCTTCTTTCTGCACTTTTTTGTTTTTTTCTGCAACTCTCTTGCTTCTTTCACCACGCCTCTTGCTTCTTTCTGCACCCCTTGTGCCTCTTTCAGCACTCCTCATCCCTCTTTCTGCACTTCACTTGCCTCTTTCCGCACCTCTGTTGCTTCTTTCTGCACTTCTTTTGTTTCTTTCTGCACCCCTCTTGCCTCTTTCTGCACCTCTGTTCCTTCTTTCTGCACCCCTTTTGCTTCTTTCTGCTACCCTCTTGCCTCTTTCTGCATCCCTCTTCCCTCTTTCTGCACCCCTCTTGACTCTTTCTGCACCTCTGTTTCTTCTTTCTGTACTTCTTTTGTTTCTTTCTGTACCTCTCTTGCTTCTTTCTGTACCCCATGTGCCTATTTCTGCACCCCTCGTCCCTCTTTCTGCACCCCTCTTCCCCCTTTCTGCATCTCTGTTGCTTCTTTTTGCACTTCTCTTGTCTCTTTCTGCACCCCTCTTCTTCCCTCTTTCTGCACCTCTGTTCCTTCTTTCTGCACATCATTTGTTTCTTTCTGCACCTCTCGCTTCTTTCTGCACCCCTTTTGCCTCTTTCTGCACCCCTCTTGCCTCTTTCTGCACCTCTGTTCCTTCTTTCTGCACTTCTATTTTTCCTTTCTGTAGCTCTCATGTTTCTTTCTGCACCCCTTGCCTCTTTCTCTACCCATCTTCCCTCTTTCTGCACCTCTGTTGCCTCTTTCTGCACCTCTGTTCCTTCTTTCTGCACTTCTTTTGTTTCTTTCTACACCTCTCTTGCTTCTTTCTGCACCACTCATGCTTCTTTCTGCACCCCTCTTCCCTTTTTCTGCACCCCTTTTGCCTCTTTCTGCACCTCTGTTCCTTCTTTCTGCACTTCTTTTGTTTCTTTCTGCACCTCCTGCTTTTTTCTGCACCCCTCTTGCCACTTTCTCCACCCCTGTTCCCCCTTTTTGCATCTCTTGCCTCTTTCTCCATCCCCCATTCCTCTTTCTGCACCTCTGTTGCTTCTTTCTGCACTTCTCTGTCTTTTTTCTGCACCTCTGTCCCTTCTTTCTGCAACCCTTGTGCCTCTTTCTGCACCCCTCCTCCCTCTTTCTGCTCCCTTCTTGCCTCTTTCTGTACCTCTGTTCCTTCTTTCTGCACTTTTTAGTTTTTTTCTGCAACTCTCTTGCTACTTTCTTCACGCCTCTTGCTTCTTTCTCCACCCCTTGTGCCTCTTTCTACACCCCTCTTCCTTCTTTCTGCACCCCTCTTGCCTCTTTCTGCACATCTGTTCCTTCTTTCTGCACTTCTTTTGTTTCTTTCTGCACCTCCTGCTTTTTTCTGCACCCCTCTTGCCACTTTCTCCACCCCTGTTCCCCCTTTTGCATCTCTGTTGCTTCTTTCTGCACTTCTCTTGCCTCTTTCTCCATCCCTCATTCCTCTTTCTGCACCTCTGTTGCTTCTTTCTGCACATCTCTGTCTTTTTTCTGCACCTCTGTCCCTTCTTTCTGCAACCCTTGTGCCCCTTTCTGCACCCCTCCTCCATCTTTCTGCTCCCCTCTTGCCTCTTTCTGCACCTCTGTTCCTTCTTTCTGCACTTTTTTGTTTTTTTCTGCAACTCTCTTGCTTCTTTCACCACGCCTCTTGCTTCTTTCTGCACCCCTTGTGCCTCTTTCAGCACTCCTCTATCCCTCTTTCTGCACTTCACTTGCCTCTTTCCGCACCTCTGTTGCTTCTTTCTGCACCTCTTTTGTTTCTTTCTGCACCCCTCTTGCCTCTTTCTGCACCTCTGTTCCTTCTTTCTGCACCCCTTTTGCTTCTTTCTGCTACCCTCTTGCCTCTTTCTGCATCCCTCTTCCCTCTTTCTGCACCCCTCTTGACTCTTTCTGCACCTCTGTTTCTTCTTTCTGTACTTCTTTTGTTTCTTTCTGTACCTCTCTTGCTTCTTTCTGTACCCCATGTGCCTATTTCTGCACCCCTCGTCCCTCTTTCTGCACCCTCTTCCCCCTTTCTGCATCTCTGTTCTTTTTGCACTTCTCTTGTCTCTTTCTGCACCCCTCTTCCTGCACCTCTGTTGCTTCTTTCTGCACTTCTCTTGCTTCTTTCTGCACCCCGTGCCTCTTTCTGCACCCCTTTTCCCTCTTTCTGCATCTATCTTGCCACTCTCTGCCCCTCTGTTCCTTCTTTCTGCACCTCTCTTGCTTCTTTCTGCACCCCATGTGCCTATTTCTGTACCCCTTGTCCCTCTTTTTGCACCCCTCTTGCCTCTTTCTGCACCTCTGTTGCTTCTTTCTGCACTTCTCTTGCTTCTTTCTGCGCTCCTCGTGCCTCTTTCACACCCCTCTTCCCTCTTTGTGCACCCCTCTTGCCACTTTCTGCACATCTGTTCCTTCTTTCTGCACTTCTTTTGTTTCTTTCTGTACCTCTCGCTTCTTTCTGCACCCCTTTTGCCTCTTTCTGCACTCTCTTCTACTTTCTGGATCCTTTGCCTCTTTCTGCACCTCTGTTCCTTCTTTCTGCACTTCTATTGTTTCTTTCTGCACGCTCTCTTGCTTCTTTCTGCACCTCTCTTGCCTCTTTCTGCACCCTTCTTCCCTCTTTCTGCACCCTCCTGCCTCTTTCTGACCACTCCAGCCTCTTTCTGCACCTCTGTTCCTTCTTTCTGCACTTCTTTAGCCCCTTTCTGCACCTCTCTTGCTTCTCTCTGCACCCCTCTTTCCTCTTTCTGTACCCTTCTTCCCTCTTTCTGCACCTCAGTTGCTTCTTTCTGCACCTCTCTTGCCTCTTTCTGCACCCCTCTTGCCTCTTTCTGCACCTCTGTTGCTTCTTTTTGCACTTCTCGTGCTTCTTTCTGCACCTCTCTTGCTTCTTTCTGCACCCCTCTTGCCTCTTTCTCCACTCCTTTTCCCCCTTTCTGCATCTCTGTTGCTTCTTTCTGCACTTCTCTTGCCTCTTTCTGCACCCCTCTTCCCTCTTTCTGCACCTCTGTTGCTTCTTTCTGCACTCCTCTTGCTTGTTTCTGCACCTCTCTTGCTTCTTTCTGCATCCCTCATGCCTCTTTCTGTACCCCTCTTCCCTCTTTCTGCACCCCTCTTGCCTCTTTCTGCACCTCTGTTCCTTCTTTCTGCACTTCTCTTGTTTCTTTCTGCAGCTCTCTTGCTTCTTTCTGCACCCCCTTGCCTCTTTCTCCAACCCTCTTCCCTCTTTCTGCACCCCTGTTGCCTCTTCCTGCACCTCTGTTCCTTCTTTCTGCACTTCTTTTGTTTCTTTCTGCACGTCTCTTGCTTCTTTCTGTATCCCTCTTGCCTCTTTCTCCACCCCTCTTCCCTCTTTCTGCACCTCTGTTGCTTCTTTCTGCACTTCTCTTGCTTCTTTCTGCACCTATCTTGCTTCTTTCTGCACCCCTCGTGCCTCTTTCTGCACCCCTCTTCCCTCTTTCTGCACTCTTCTTGCCTCTTTCTGCACCTCTGTTGCTTCTTTCTGCACTTCTTTTGTTTCTTTCTGCACCCTTCTTGCCTCTTTCTGCACCTTTGTTCCTTCTTTCTGCACTTCTCTTGCTTCTTTCTGCACCCCTTTTACCTCTTTCTCCACCCCACTTCCCCCTTTCTGCATCTCTGTTGCTTCTTTATGCACTTCTTTTGTTTCTTTCTGCACCCCTCTTGCCTCTTTCTGCACCTCTGTTCCTTCGTTCTGCACTTCTTTTGTTTCTTTCTGCACCTCTCGCTTCTTTCTGCACCCCTTTTGCCTCTTTCTGCACCCCTTGCCTCTTTTTCCACCCCTCTTCCCTCTTTCTTCACCCCTGCGGCCTCTTTCTGCACCTCTGTTCCTTCTTTCTGCACTTCTTTTGTTTCTTTCTGCATATCTCTTGCTTCTTTCTGCACCCCTCTTGCCTCTTTCTGCACCTCTCTTGCCTCTTTCTGCACCCCTCTTCCCTCTTTTTGCACCCCTCTTGCCTCTGTTCCTTCTTTCTGCACTTCTTTTGTTTCTTTCTGCACCTCTCTTCTTTCTTTCTATATCCCTCTTGCCTCTTTCTCCACCCCACTTCCCCCTTTCTGCATCTCTGTTTCTTCTTTAAGCACTTCTTTTGTTTCTTTCTGCATCCCTCTTGCCTCTTTCTGCACCTCTGTTCCTTCGTTCTGCACTTCTTATGTTTCTTTCTGCACCTCTTGCTTCTTTCTACACCTCTTTTGCCTCTTTCTGCACCCCTTTCCTCTTTTTCCACCCCTCTTCCCTCTTTCTTCTCCCCTGTGGCCTCTTTCTGCACCTCTGTT
This sequence comes from Calotriton arnoldi, assembly GCA_963921515.1. Taxonomy (NCBI): domain Eukaryota; kingdom Metazoa; phylum Chordata; class Amphibia; order Caudata; family Salamandridae; genus Calotriton; species Calotriton arnoldi. The sequence goes on along the minus strand of CAWUFW010005044.1, from coordinate 958,855 downwards.
CCTTCTTTCTACACTTCTTTTGTTTATTTCTGCACATCTCTTGCTTCTTTCTGCACCCCTCTTGCCTCTTTCTGCACCTCTCTTGCCTCTTTCTGCACCCCTCTTCCCCTTTCTGCACCCCTCTTGCCTCTTTCTGCACATCTCTTCTACTTTTTGGACCTCTTGTGCCTCTTTCTGCACCTATGTTGCCTCTTTCTGCACCTCACTTGCTTCTTTGTGCACCCCTCTTGCCTCTTTCTGCACCTCTCTTGCCTCTTTCTGCACCCCTCTTCCCTCTTTCTGCACCCCTCCTGCCTCTTTCTGCACCACTCCAGCCTCTTTCTGAACCTCTGTCTCTTCTTTCTGCACTTCTTTTGTTTCTTTCTGCACCTCTCTTGCTTCTTTCTGCACCCCTCTTGCCTCTTTCTCCATCCCTCTTTCCCCTTTCTGCATGTCTGTTGCTTCTTTCTGCACTTCTCTTGCCTCTTTCTCCACCCCTCTTCCCTCTTTCTGCATCTCTGTCACTTCTTTCTGCACTTATCTTGCGTCTTTCTGCATCTCTCTTGCTTCTTTCTGCACCCCTCTTGCCTCTTTCTCAACTCCTCTTCCCCCTTTTTTCATCTCTCTTGCTTCTTTATGCACTTCGCTTGCCTCTTTCTCTGCCCCTCATCTGTCTTTCTGCACCTCTGTTGCTTCTTTCTGCACTTCTCGTGCTTATTTCTGCACCTCTCTTGCTTCTTTCTGCATCCCTCATGCCTCTTTCTGCACCCATCTTCCCTCTTTCTGCACCCCTCTTGCCTCTTTCTGCACCTCTGTTCCTTCTTTCTGCACTTCTTTTGTTTCTTTATGCAGCTCTCTTGCTTCTTTCTGCAGCCCCTTGCCTCTTTCTCCAACCCTCTTCCCTCTTTCTGCACCCCTGTTGCCTCTTTCTACACCTCTGTTCCTTCTTTCTGCACTTCTTTTGTTACTTTCTGCACCTCTCTTGTTTCTTTCTGTATCCCTCTTGCCTCTTTCTCCACCCCACTTCCCCCTTTCTGCATCTCTATTGCTTCTTTATGCACTTGTCTTGCTTCTTTCTGCACCTATCTTGCTGCTTTCTGCACCCCTCGTGCCTCTTTCTGCAGCCCTCTTCCCTCTTTCTGCACTCCTCTTGCCTCTTTCTGCACCTCTGTTGCTTCTTTCTGCACTTCTTTTGTTTCTTTCTGCACCCTTCTTGCCTCTTTCTGCACCTTTGTTCCTTCTTTCTGCACTTCTCTTGCTTCTTTCTGCACCCCTCATGACTCTTTATGCACCCCTCTTCCCTCTTTCTACACCCCTCTTGCCTCTTTCTACATGTCTGTTCCGTCTTTCTGTTCTTCTTTTGTTTCTTTCTGCACCTCTCTTGCTTCTTTCTGCACCCCTTTTACCTCTTTCTCCACCCCACTTCCCCCTTTCTGCATCTCTGTTGCTTCTTTATGCACTTCTTTTGTTTCTTGCTGCACCCCTCTTGCCTCTTTCTGCACCTCTGTTCCTTCGTTCTGCACTTCTTTTGTTTCTTTCTGCACCTCTCGCTTCTTTCTGCACCCCTTTTGCCTCTTTCTGCACCCCCTTGCCTCTTTTTCCACCCCTCTTCCCTCTTTCTTCACCCCTGCGGCCTCTTTCTGCACCTCTGTTCCTTCTTTCTGCACTTCTTTTGTTTCTTTCTGCATATCTCTTGCTTCTTTCTGCACCCCTCTTGCCTGTTTCTGCACCTCTCTTGCCTCTTTCTGCACCCCTCTTCCCTCTTTTTGCACCCCTCTTGCCTCTTTCTGCACCTCTGTTCCTTCTTTCTGCACTTCTTTTGTTTCTTTCTGCACCTCTCTTCTTTCTTTCTATATCCCTCTTGCCTCTTTCTCCACCCCACTTCCCCCTTTCTGCATCTCTGTTGCTTCTTTATGCACTTCTTTTGTTTCTTTCTGCACCCCTCTTGCCTCTTTCTGCACCTCTGTTCCTTCGTTCTGCACTTCTTTTGTTTCTTTCTGCACCTCTCGCTTCTTTCTACACCTCTTTTGCCTCTTTCTGCACCCCCTTTCCTCTTTTTCCACCCCTCTTCCCTCTTTCTTCTCCCCTGTGGCCTCTTTCTGCACCTCTGTTCCTTCTTTCTACACTTCTTTTGTTTCTTTCTGCACATCTCTTGCTTCTTTCTGAACCCCTCTTGCCTCTTTCTGCACCTCTCTTGCCTCTTTCTCCAACCCTCTTCCCTCTTTCTGCACCCCTGTTGCCTCTTTCTACACCTCTGTTCCTTCTTTCTGCACTTCTTTTGTTTCTTTCTGCACCTCTCTTGTTTCTTTCTGTATCCCTCTTGCCTCTTTCTCCACCCCACTTCCCCCTTTCTGAATCTCTATTGCTTCTTTATGCAGTTCTCTTGCTTCTTTCTGCACCTATCTTGCTGCTTTCTGCACCCCTCGTGCCTCTTTCTGCAGCCCTCTTCCCTCTTTCTGCACTCCTCTTGCCTCTTTCTGCACCTCTGTTGCTTCTTTCTGCACTTCTTTTGTTTCTTTCTGCACCCTTCTTGCCTCTTTCTGCACCTTTGTTCCTTCTTTCTGCACTTCTTTTGTTTCTTTCTACACCCCTTTTGCCTCTTTCTGCACCCCCTTACCCCTTTCTGCACCTCTGTTCCTTCTTTCTTCACTTCTTTTGTTTCTTTCTTCAACTCTCTTGCTTCTTTCTGCACCCCCTTGTGTCTTTCCCCACCCCTCTTCCCTCTTTCTTCACTCCTGTTGCCTCTTTCTGCACTTCTCTTGCTTCTTTCTGCGCCTTTCTTTATCTTTCTGCACATGTCCTACCAATGAAGGCATATTTAGAAATCAGCATTTAAAAAACCTTAGAAATTCACTGAAAAAAACAGAGGTTTCAGGGATGTTATTGTTAGGAATTAGCATTTAAAAAACCTTTGAAATTCACTGAAAAAACCATAGGTTTCAGGGACGTTATAGTTAGAAATTAGCATTTAAAAAACCTTAGAAATTCACTGAAAAAACCACAGGTTTCAGGGATGTTATAGTTAGTTGGACATTTCACTCGTACAAAACCGAGCTAACTATAACTCGCGCCCCCGCAATGCACTGCTGATGACATCACATATTACATCACTCATGACATGGTCAGTGACATCGCTAATGACATCACTCATGACATCTCAAATGACATCACTGATGACATCACTGATGACATCATCCACGTGATCATCTGATGCACCTCCTCATACCCTAATTTAACCTTTGATACACCCCCTCCAAAATACGAACTACCATTCTCGAAACCATAGACACACCAATACCAGTTAGTACATACCCACTCACTGATTCCTAGGTCTACACACATATCCATTCACTCACCCATACAGTCACTCATACATGCAGTCACTCATCAATACAGCCACTATCATATGCACTCATACACCTATACAGACACTCACACACCGCCACTCACCCATAGAGATACTCACACACCTAGTCAGTCATGCAAGAATCAATCACACTTCCATTTACTCACCTATACAGTTATACACACACCACCTCACTTATTCATACAGATACTAACACATACTTACTCTCTTATACAATCACTGGCACAAGCACACACTCATCCATACAGCCACTCTCACAATCACTCACTCTCACATATAGTCATTTATATAGTCCAACACTCACATATACTGCCTTTCACATATGTAGTTACTCACACATGTACCACTGAAACATCCATTGACTCACCAACACACCCATACACACACTCACCCACCCATACAGCCCTACACAAATGCACTCTTGAACCCATACACCCAGTGAATCACCTCCTTACACTTCTATGCACAGAGTCACACACCCCCACCCACGCACACAGACACTCAGGCACCCATACAGATACTCAGACAACCAATCAATAACCCATATAGACACTCATGTAGCTGCTCACCAACCCATGCAGCCGCTTACACACCAACTGACAGACTGATACAGACATTCACACAGTTTAGTCACTAACCCATGCATTCAATAAGACACGTTTAATCACTCACTTATACAGTAAGTCACACACCTACTAAATCATCCATTCAGACACTCATACACCCACTCATTCTTTAATATACCTTGGCATATGTTAGAAATGGGATTTCTGGTTGGCTAGGGCTTGTGCCTAAGCCAGGCAGAAACCACCACTCTAGTCAGGGCAAGGGAGTTACACGCTGAAGATAACCCCTGCTCACCCCCTTGGTAGCTTGGCACGAGCAGTCAGGCTTATCCCAGAGGCAACACACACACAGCAGCAACACACTAGGCACATTACAAAAGAAACTCCACACAAGGTTATATAAAAATTAGCCTTTGTATTATCCAAAACACAATAGAATTTTAATCGCACATGTACACTGTGCCAACTGGCACTAGGCAATATTTACAGGGGATTATATACACATGACAGGGCCAATTGGGCCACTGTCAGAACCTTTAGAATGTACTAGTAACACATGTAAAACACAACCAGTAACTACTGGCAGAATACTGTACTTAGCATTAGCATGGGTAACATAAACACATTATGTCTGCATCACAATTAGGCATAAAACACATTGTGCATAAGCTTCCTAAGCATAAACACATTACGCAGTAGGCATCACAAGCATAAACACATTATGCAATAAAACGCAGTGCACCACAGTACACTGACCAGGTGCAGACATCACCTTAGGGCCTTGCGCCCTATCAGTACACCCATAAAGTGCACCCCGCACCTTCGCGTAATCACTGAACTGACCCCAGGCCAACTGGCCTTTCACTGGGCTCAAAATGCCCTCTGTCCAGAATGTCAGGGCGGGAAGATAGGGCTTCTCAATTAGCCCTAGGGCTGCATAAGCAGCAAAGCCAAGGTGGGCAATGCGCTGGGGGCGGGGGAGTGTATCTCACTCCCTTCTCATCACCAACCAAAATGCCCCCAAAGGAAAATGGCACTGGCACCACCATGCCGTGGAAGCCCCACTCTGAGACTCCTAAAATAACTTTGCCACAATGTTGCAGCTGCCCGCTCTCTCTCGCGGTGCAGCTGTGGCAAACAAAATGCACGCTGGCACCAATGGGACCTCTGGAGATCCTCTTCCACCGGGACCTCTCATTGCAGCTGCCCGCTCACCCTTGGGGCAGCTGTGTAATCACCCTTGGCCCAGTAGGGCCTCCTGAGCCCCCACTGGGACTTTCAAGGCCAAAAAATTTCCCCCACGGTGCAACTGCCCACCAACGGGCGGGTCAGCTGGGAAGAAAGTGACACCGGCACCACGGTGCCTCAGGGAGCACCAACTCGGCTCCTCCTTCAGCCCCCACTCACCGGGGCTTTGCGCGTAGACTCCTCCGGGCTCCTTCTCCGGTCAGGGAAAGGGGCACCGGCACGGTGCCTCGTCCAGCTCTGCACGCAGCCAGGCTTCTCCTGGCTTCCGGGGCTCTCCGCACTTCTTCTTTGGGCCCAGGACGCCATGGGAGGCGGGGTAGGCTCCCGTCCTCCTTTCGACACCACTCTTCTGGCAGCAACTCCGCCCACAACCAGGCACTGGCACCTGACTTCCGGGTCGCGGCGGTGAAGAATACGAGCCCACGCTAGGGCTCACAGTGGCAGCTCCTTCTTTCTCAGCGGTGCAATGCGGGGTGGGCACCCGCTTTAAAACGAAGCTCAAATGCAGGGTGGGCGCCCGCTTTTTAAATATGCATGAAAGCGGGGTTGGCTCCTGCTCCATTTGGCAAGATGCGGGGTGGGCCTTCGCACAGCAAACACAAAATGCGGGGTGGGCTCCCGCCTCTCTCGCATCCAGGCGGGGGAATCCCCACGTCGGGACTCCCTCGAAGTAAGTTGCAGCTCAGCGCTGCAGAGCCCACGCGCTCCTCTTCTCCTTGGCCACAAAGAGACAGTGCTCACGAGGCGCTAGAGTCCCTAAAGGTCAGGGGGCACAGCTGGGCCTAGGCAGGCCAGCACACAGGGCCCTCCAGCAGGGAGGCAGTCCCTCGTGGCGGTTCCTCCTGGGGCCCAGCAGCAGCACGTCCCCCAGTAAGCACAAAGACAGCACATGGGGTCACAGCCCCTATATTTATATCACATTTCCTTTGTCTGCCCTGGCACAGGGCTTGGGAGAACCAGTCCTAACTGGTTCTGGGGAGTGTGGAGCACCTTGTTTACAGAGCTCCTCTTCCCCTTTGTCAGGTTGGAGCTCTGTCATCAGACACACCACAGGGGGGCGGAGCCAGCATTCACATAGGCAGGCACAGACCTATTCAGGGTCAGGGGACTACTCCACCCACCACTCCAAATGCAGATCCCCTATTCAGCCTAGCGCTGACTCACCCTGCCCTCCTGGAACCACACACACCTCAACAGCCCCTGTCACTCCAAAGCCAGACGTGCAATCCACATCAGGCAGGCAGACACATAGCACACAGAAATGCCAACTTCTAGAAGTGGCATTTCTAAAATAGTGATAATAAATCTGCGCACACCATTGCGCAGCATTTATTATTACTATTCCAACCATACCAAACTTGACCACGCTGCTCCTCTCATATCAGGAATTACCACTGAAACACTTATCAGGGAATCCACAATGCATTCCTATGGGAGGGCAACCTCACAGCAGTGAGAAACCAAAATGGCTGTTTGTCACTACCAGGACATGTCACACACTTAAGGCACATGTCCTACCTTTTACCTACAATGCACCCTGCCCATAGGGCTAGTTAGGGCCTACCTTAGGGGTGACTGACATGCAGTAAAAGGGGGGTCACAGACCTGGCACACATTTTAGGTGCCACGTCACAGCGGCAGTAACACTGTGCGCACAGGCCCTGCAATGGCAGAGGCCTGAGATAGGTTTGAAAGGCTACTTTGGTGGGTGGCGCAATCAGCGCTGCAAGCCCACCAGTAGTATTTAATTTACCGGCCCCGGGTATCTGAGATACCACTTTACAAGGGACTGACAGGTAAATTAAATATGCCAAACAGGTGCAGACCAATCTTACCATGTTTACCACAGAGAGCACACGCACTTTACACTGGACAGCAGTGCTAAAGTGCCCAGAGTCCTAAAACCACTAACACCATGTCAGAAAAAAGGCTAGTAGGAAGGCAAAAAGTTCAGGGATGACCCTGCAAAAAGGGCCAAGTCCAACAGCATATATATATATAAAACATATTTAAACTTTACAGAAACACACAGTCACTGGATGATGTCATCAGTGATGTCATTTTAGATGTCAGCAGTGATGTCATCAGTGATGTCACTGACCGTGTCATGAGTGATGTAATATGTGACATCATCAGCGGTGCATTGCGGGGCGCGAGTTATAGTTTGCTCACCTAACTATAACGGCTGAATTTCTCTGGTTTTGTACGAGTGAAATGTCCAACTAACTATAACGTCCCTGAAACCTGTGTTTTTTTCAGTGAATTTCCAAGGGTTTTTAAATGCTAATTTCTAACTATAACGTCCCTGAAACCTATGATTTTTTCAATGAATTTCAAAGGTTTTTAAATGCTAATTTCTAACTATAATGTCCCTGAAACCTATGGTTTTTCAGTGACTATATATAGCTCAGACAGCAACTGTTTATCTAAAAGTAAGCAATAAAGCTTTGCATAACTCTTGTTTGCTGCTGAGTAGTGGGTGAAGTCTGCCACCAAGGATGTCTGGCCCTCCAATCATATGTCAGCCCAAGATCTTATAACTGTGCCCTCTCTGCTGGTGAGAGTATCGCCATCTGTCTGTATTTACTCTGGATCTTGTCTCGTTCTCCATCAAGCATAAGATTGAAAATACACTCCAATTACCAGGGTCACCGAGAAAAAAGCTGCCAGTGTCTGAATCATGCAGCAAAGAAATTCTTCCTATCCCCGACTCGATGCATAAGCCAAGGACATCCCAGTGGCAGACCAATATGTATCCTTTTGATTGCTAGTCATCTGCACTCTATCTCCTTCAAACTTTCTTATATATGAAAAGGGTAGATGTGGAATATCAGAATGCCAACCCCTGCTGTTTTGTCCCCTCCCAAAGAGAAACATTGCCTGGGAAATTATCTAATTCTAAGCTGGTGTTGGTCTTGATGTATTAGGTGAGTCTCGTAGAGGAGGCCTATTGTGGTACTATGAGGTGCAATTAATAAAAAATACATTTCTTCTTTTCAGGGTTGCTAAGTCCCCTAACATTATATGTTGTAACATTTAGTGCAGACATTCTTGGCCCATGGGGTTATGGCAATTTCTCCTACCCGTACATCAGAGTACTCCACAAATGTATTTAATTGTGTGTGTTGCTGGTCATTTTCCTGCACTCTCCCCTTTCCCTCAGTTCCCACTCTCACTTGTGGAATTATGGTAAGGCAACCACAAACAACAATGCAATAGAAGTTGAAAGGTCCACGTGGCTCTGCCCTCTCAGGATAGGCTCTAGCAAGCCCGTTTAAGATACACATTCAAAGAATATCAGGTGTATAGGTCTCTGTCGATGTCTGAAGGTTGCCTCCCCCAGCTGATGTCCAAGTCTATATAAGCTGCAGGTTTGGAGGCATTTTGGTGTTCCTGCTGCTCTGTTTGGGTTCTATCAAGTCCATAGTGTTTTCCGGCTAATTGTCTGCTCCCAGCTCAACAGTCTCATCCAACTCTATCTAGCTTCAAGATTAAATGTTGTAATATTTTGGAGGCATTCAGCTTTACGTCCTGCCAAAATGCCTTCTATCGTCAGAGTATGCTTTTCTTGGCTGGTCACTTTTCACCATTCAGGGCTTTTTGCACATGGTAGATCTTTCTGGTGTATCATGTTTGTTTCTTTATTTGTAGGGCTCAGATCCAAGATGTCACAGGCCTCTGTTAAGGATTTCATGGACCATTTCTTCTCTTGCCATTCAAAATAGAGTCTAAAAGGTGACCCTGTCTTTATTTTATCTTTTTATCCCTAAGGAATACAGTCACTTCATCAGGGCTCTTTATTTGAGGAGTGTAATAGGAGTTAGATCCTGGAAGATCTGAATGCCCATGCCACTGTAGCTAATTGGCCCACACAACTGCACTGCTCAAATGAATGTCTTTTTCTCTTCAAAATCGTGCAAGTAGGCAAGTATGCGAACAGAGAGTTTCAAGTTCTAAATCCCATTGAGTGTTTGATGTGCCCTGCCTATATGTACGAGGTAGTTTCATCACATTTAAGGATTGTTGCAATCAGGTCGTGCTAAAAAATTTTTTTTTATCAGTTTCCTCCTTTCCCTGTGGCACTCTTTCCTCCAAACCTGCTCTACCTCATGGGTGACATTTTGCTGGCCCCACTGCTTAGCAGAGATCTGCTGTTTACCCACGCAACTCTTTTCGCCCCACTGGTTGTTGTCCCTTGAACATCACAGACAACCGCCCATCCTAGTCTGTAGCGGGTTAGCCTCCAGGAAGGTCATGGGGACTCATTTTTGCCCTGAATGGAGCAGATCAATTGGACTACACGTCCGTCATCATCTTGGTCTAGGCCATGCCCACTGCTGCAGTGTTTTTTAGCTGCAGTCAAACCAGAGCACAGAGTTGTTCATGGTAGCCATAGGGTGTTGTCATATATGTGAGTGCTGTAAAGACAATCTGAAGCCCACATATGCCATTTTACTTCAATGCCACTGATGCGTTGTCTTTGCAGTCTACCATGGTCTTATAGAAAGGAAAATAGACAAATTGGGCTGCACCATTTTTGAGGCAGAGCACATGCAATGTGGCACTGGATAGCCATTTTCCAGTGCATGGATCCCTAACACCAGCAAAAATAGGTACTTTGAAAAGGCAAAAATATCAGCGTGACTATGCAGAAATGACGACTTGCGTCAGGATGTCAATGGTTAATCTGTTCCTGGTGTCTTCCACGAAAAGGATTTGGCTACTGAAAGCAGCTGAAATCTCTAGTTGAAATTATTCCACAACCTGAGGAATTACCTGGGTGATTGGGACTGAAATGTTTTAATATCCTGGTATTTTCTAATTTTTTAGAGAGACCCAGAGGGTCCATTCGTAATCCATAACTAACTCAATCACCCTGAAGTTACAAGTAACTCTGGTATCAGTAACACCATGAGGCAGAATTAACAGACGGGTTACTTTGGCACTCATAACGAGGCACAAGTTTTTAATTCTGGTTGCCTTCCTTTCAATATGATTCTCTTAGGAATCCAAAGAGCTCAATTATGTTTTCTGCGAGTGCAGCCAAAGTTGGATTCTCTGAGCTAAATCAACAGAAAAAATATGCCCTTTGCAGAATTTTAGTAAGAAAAAGGGGAGAGGATGTAGCCTTACGGCTAGAGCGGTCGACCTCGAAACTGGGGAACCGGGTTCGAGTCTCAGCAACGACGCTCAACATCCTGTGATTCTGGGAAAATCACTTAATCTCCCCGTGCCTAACAAAAATGAATGTGTCCTCATGTAACAAAACTGGTGCTCATGTAAAGCGCTCTGATACCTGATGTCTCGGGTCTAGTTCGCGCTATATAAAACTCTAATAAATAAATAAAAAAAAAAAAAACATGAACATTTTGCATTTTGTATGTGGAATACAAAATTTCAAGTTTGCTTAGATTTATAGGAAATACAATTCACAAAACATAAAGAATTGTACCAGTTGGAAACTAATTGTTGACAGTAATCTTCTGTTTTACTGTTGGACCATGCTACAGGAAGGATGCGTGATGCTATGCTGCATGTTCTCTGATTTCCTTTGTGTCACCCACTATGTTTGGTGATACCTCTGCTTTTGCCTTTTAAAAATGTGGCAGATCATAGAGTTAGGCTCCATTTTTTTCCTGGAAGCCATAAGATAAGTTACTAAGATGCGCCTTGTAATCCAGCAGTTTGGAATCGTTTGGAGAAATGTTGATAAAAAGCTCCTTAAGTTGACCGACCCACCTTCAAAAGTTAAGCCGGTGCCGTGGAATCGCAACTTAGCCTGAACTTCAGGTTTATCCTGCTGAAAGCTCCAGAGCTCTTTCTGGTCGACAACGAGAACCAAGAGCTCCAGGAATCACTGAGGCCTTGTACTGAAGCAAGCCGTCAAACTGTAACCCGGCCCGCAGAGGAGACTCGCTAGACGTCGAGAGAAAAAGAACCCAAAAAATCACTAATGGCCCTATTACGAGTCTGGCGGTCCTCAGACCGCAAGACTCATGGTGGCGCGGCAGATCCAGCCACCGCCGCACCAGCGGTCCGACCACTGGTGCGGCAGTGGCTGGATCATAATCTGGCTGGCGGGGGGTGCAAGCTTTGGCAGAGCAGTGGTGTGGTGGTTTGCACCGCCACACGACCACTCTGCCAAAATCTCGTAATCCGGGCCTAAGTGTGAATGTAAAATTTTGACCGGCCCCAACCACCCCATCGTATCCGACCCGTGCTCCATCGCGATTGGCCTAAAATATTTACTTGCTCGCAGCCAAGTGTGACCAAATGTCCCTGATTGACACCTTATGCTTTTAGGCACTAGAAAGGAGATTTTGCATATAATCTATAAAAATGTATTTCTCTGGTTCCCTCCATTGGATTTTTGTTATTTTAGTCTCATAAAAATTGTCCTATGTTTATAAATTGATGTTGGATTTTTATTGTGTCTTGTGTCTTACTTATTTACTGTTTTGGTGATATTAAATGCTTTACACACCTGTATCCTAAATTAAGCCTGACTGCTCGTAAGCCAAGCTACCAAAGGTTGAGCAAGGATTAATTTATTGAGACTTGACTGGACCTTATTTGTGATTGTGGTGTTATTACTAGCTGTAGGTACCTACCTGCACCTACTAATAAACCACTGTAATGATTCACTTAGTCATTACTTAAGGTTTAAATTGAAGTTTATTGTAATGTACTTCACCCACGACAAGGAGCGCCTCCTCAGCCCGAAGTCCGATCAGCAACTGCCTCAGCCCATCGAACCCCGAACCGAGGAAGACTCCACGTCCTACATTCCAACAATACACTCCACATTACCTATACAGAATTCCAACCCCATTCAATTACATCACCACTACATCACCTCCCCCTTTATCATAAACAATTTAACATTCAATAAACTCATTAACAATTAATATGCAATGAACTCATTATATCTAGCCGGAGCTCTCCTCAACCTGCCGCAACGACTAAATGAAGTGGTGGTATCACCGCTGGCAGAACCAACATTTTCATTTCTGGAAACAGGTACAGATTTCACATCCGAATGTAACCAATGTGTCCACCCACAGCTTTCAGAACCCAAATTGTCTTTCCTACAACTAACAAGCTTGGCTTGCTCTTGAGACATTTTTACTAATTGCCTTTTGTTCCACCAACCCTTCTCATTCAAAAAAGCTGCTCTTTTGATGGTTTTGCTGACTTGGACTGGATTAGAAAATACCGAATTCCCTTTTGAAACCTTATAAGGTTTTTAATCATTACCCAGTCACCCACTGATATCTCCAAATTCCTTAAATAATTCTTTTTATCATAATTTTTCTTCATGTGATCTTGTTTCTCTTTAACTTTGTTTACCAACATTTCCCTGTCAGACCCTTCTTTTGTAACATTTATACTTTTCTTGTCTAACCAAGAGGGAAATAAAGTAGAGTGTGCTTTTCTACCTCTTAACAGCTCGAAAGGAGTGACTTCCGTGGTACAATGAGGAGATGTATTATAATTCCACACCTTTTCCTCGAGAAATTTTCCCACATCAAGCCCTGAAGCAATAGCTGTCTGAATCCCTTCCTTCATAATCTTGTTACCGCGTTCCACCAGCCCATTAGAAGAAGGAGAGTAGAGAGCTACTTTAAAATGCTTAATGTCTTGCAATTCCAAAAACTTATGCATTTTCTCCGATACAAAATGTGTCCCATTGTCTGTTACTAGAACATGAGGAGCCCCTTCTAACAAAAATACTTTTTTTAAAATAAGATGGTATTGTCAGAATCAGGCGCATCTACGAATTTATAGTACATCCATTTTGAATAATAGTCCATTGCTAGGATGAGATACCTCATTCCTTCTGGTAAAATATTATAAGGACCTGAAAAATCCAAACCTACTTTTTCCCATGCTGAAGCAGGAAATTGGGTGGGATGTAATGGAGCAGAAGAAGTTTTCCAGTGTTTATCAGACAACAAGCACTCCTCACAATTATTCACCACCGCCTAACCTGTGCATCTATGCCAGGCCACCAATAGTGCAGTTTAATTCTCATACAAGTTTTGGGAATCCCCAAATGACCTTTATGAGCCATTTTCACTATTGTACTCCTTAGTTCGGATGGCGGAACAAATTTATCGCCCCTTAAAGGATGTGGTCCTTTACGGACAGCTCATCTGCAACTTGAGCAAAGTTTCTCAATTCTCCAGTCAAATTTCTTGCCTCGGGCCAGATTTTGGTTGAAAATTCCATTGCTTTCGATAGAATTGTATCTTTCAAGCTAGCCTCTTTCCACTCATTCTCTGAAATTTTCAAACTCCATTCCTCAATAGTATCCACCACTGCCACACATTCGACATCCTCCTCAATCAAATCATCCTCATCATCTTTTTCCATTAACATCCTTGAAAGGCAATCTGCCCGAAAATTTCTCCCTCCAGAAATGTGTTTCATTTCGAAGTTGTACTCCTGGAGTTTAGACACTAGTCTAGTTAATCTTGGTGACAAATTATTATTACCAGCCACCTTGCTGAAAATAAACGAAAGAGGTTTGTGATCTGAAAAATTACGAATTTACGTCCCCAAATATACATTTTAAATTTCTGTGCAGCCCAAACGCAAGCCAAAGCCTCACGTTCGATAGTGCTATAGTGTCGCTCAAACTGTCTAAGTGACCTTGAAGCAAAAGCTACTGTTTGTTCTTTACCATTAACTTCCTGGCTTAACACTGCCCCTAAACCATTCATGCTGGCATCCACCGAAATGACTGAGGTACAATCATCTCTAAAGGCGTGAAGTGCTTGTGCAGAAACAATCAGCTCCTTCACTTTAGCGAAAGTTTCATCCAACTCTCTGGACCACACAAACTTCTGACCCTTTTTAATAAAGCTCTTAGTGGCTCCACCACTTGAGCGTAATTGACCACAAATCTTGCGTAATACTCTGCAAGCCCCAAAAATGACCGCAGAGAATCCTTATCACAAGGTGCCCTCGCTTCTTTTAAAGCCCTGACCACTGAAAATTTTGGTTTAATTCCTGACTCTGATATAGTGTGTCCTAAATACTCTAATTCGTTTACACCAAACCTGCACTTATCCTCTCTGACTGTCATACCTCGTTCTCCTAATAGTGACAGAACCTTTCTCACTAATACATTATGTTCCTCCAGACTTTTGCAAAAATCAAAATATCGTCCAAATAAGCCTGGACCCCTTTCAAATCCTTAAATAAGGTATCCATAAGTCTTTGAAACACACTGGCTGCTGACGCCAGTCCGAAAGGGAGTCTCAGGAACTTGTAAGCCCCAAACGGAGTAACAAAGGTTGTCAGCTCTTGTGATTCTTTGGACAAAGGAATTTGATGATATGCGGATTTTAAATCGATTAACGAGAACCATTTGGCCCCCCCCAAATTCGCCAAAAGTTTGTGGATTCTTGGAAGGGGGTGGCAGTCCACTTTAATGTTTTTATTTAAACCCCTAAGATCCGCACATAACCTAATTTCGCCAGTCTTTTTACGAGCTACAACGATGGGAGCGACCCATTGGGATGACTCTGTGGGTTGTATTATCCCTTGTGAACACAAATCTTCTAGCATTATTTTTAGCTCCCCCCTGACATTTAACGGCACCGGGCGAACTCTATGTGCAACAGGAGATGCTCCAGGTAATAACCTAATCTTATGTTCTACACCTTTTACTAAGCTCACTTTGTCATTAAATACATTTTTGAATTCGTATAATAGATCCTTGCGATCGATTTTAAGTTCCTCCACATTGCAAATCGACAAATCCCTTGCCCTTATGGGATTTTCGTCCCCTGGTACTAAATACAGTCCCATTTTTGCCAGGTCTTTCCACCCCACAATGTTTTTCCCTTAATTGCCACATAAATTTTTGTACATATCGATCTTTCCAAAACTTGTAAGGTGCCCATTAAAAACCCCAACATTTCAATATCCTTTTCACCAAAGGCTTTGGGATTCACATCTGTCTCCAGTAAACTAATACCTTTGCCCCATTTTTCATAAAAAGTAGAGTCTCGAACGATGGTGATAGGTGAACCAGAGTCTGCCATGACTTCCAGATTAATTCCGTTGATGGTAGACTCACACAAAGGACCGTTAATTTGAATTGGCTCATCCTCCAAGTCAAGAGTCAATAAAAGATTGTCAAGTGACTCTGAACACATATCCATATCGACACTGCTTATCTTTACAGGTTTCTTTTGATTTCTACAGACCTTTTGAAAATGGCCAATCTTTTTACATATGGAACAGCGTTTACTCAAAGCTGGGCAGCCTCTAAAATTGCCTATGTGAAATTTAGAACCACATCTGTAGCAGAAATTCTGAACTTTAGACTGAATTGGTTTAAAAGATTTATCTTTAGAACCAATTGCATACAAACCCTCCTCGTTATATTCTTCTGAAATCATGTTCACCTTAGGGATTGATTCCGGCAGCATTGCCTTGGTTGAAATTACAGATATTTCAATGCTTAACGCCAGGTCTATTACCTCTGAGAGAGGAGGATTCTTGCAACTAAGGATTCTTTCTTTAATTTTAGACGAAGAACAATTAAATACAAACTGATCCCTTATGTAATTTTCCAGTAGGGGACCAAAATCACAAGAAATTGCCAAAACCCTCAGGGCGGAGACGTATTCCTCGACCTTTTCATCCTCCTTCTGTTTACGCTTATAAAAATTATGCCTTTCAAGCATATTATTAGGAGATTCCTCAAATTGTTTCTTTAATCTGGCAATTGCTTCTAAATAGACGTCCCATTGACCGTCTTCCGGTTTGACCAGAAGGAGGAGGAATCGGCGTTAAACTCTTAAAAATGCGTTGGGCAGCTAGACCTAAACTGCCAAACAATAAAGCAAATTTTTGGGGAGGTGAGTATTCAGACGCATCTATAGCCACTAGATGGTTCTGAAATAAACCTAACCACTCTGCCCATAACATAACTGGTTTACCAGGTTTGTCCAAGAATGGAGGAGGTTGAGTGACTTCTCGTGCTGAAGCCATATTAAAATTGTTCCCTGTAGAATTATCGAGGTGAGTGTATCACCGAACACTCAAGATACTAGATCCTTGATATCACTCCTTGATATCGTACTAGAGGTGCACTTTAAATTTAAGGTGTGCGTGTCACCGCAGAGTTAAAAACAAAACCCCAAAGAAAAAAAAAAAAACATTATTTTTTTTTTACTTTCATTCACGCATGCTGAACACTATTCTTTAGTACACAGGAATGTTCCGAGCGTGATCCTGTGTCAGTTTTACTTGTTAGGCAGATCAAACTAGAAGAAAACGCTTTCTAGACTCTTTGCGCTTCAAGTAACAAAACCGTGGTTGGCAATTGAGGCCACTGAAGCAGGACGCCAATCCCAATATGGCGGCACGTTCCCCCGACGTTCGATCCTGAAGGCTCACGTCACGCAAGAACAGCAGAGCGTCCTTCAGCAATGCCCAGCGTCTGGACGTCACAGAAGCCAAGAAGCGGGAGCGCGTCACAGAGGGGCCGAGAACCAACAGCGCGTCGGAGTCGGAGTCAGGAGAATGCAGGTAATGACTCGTGCTCCGAGAAGTTTTAAAAATGAAGTCAGTTAGGAGATCACCAGCGGGCGGGCGAATCCGACCATGTTTAAGCTTTTAGGCCGCAGAGAACTCATTTCTCAGGGCGCAGTCTCCAACAGTCAGCCAGGTCAATCCCCAAATCCTTCACCGGTAGCAGGAGGGCCTCAGTCGAGCGCACACAACCACTTGATTAGGTAAATCCTACCGTTATTCCGCAACCACCGCGATGCCTTAGATAGTCCAGCAATCCGTTAGAGAGGTGCCGACGACGCAGTCAAAGTCCCTCAGGACACGCCGATTCAACTTTGTGTGTGTCCAGGGGTCAGACGGTCTCGTAGTTAGTAGCTCTGCGTGGGTCGTTCGTTCGGTCGGTCGGTGGGTGAAGCGACAAACTCCCGATCGTCGCCAAATGTAATGATTCACTTAGTCATTACTTAAGGTTTAAATTGAAGTTTATTGTAATGTACTTCACCCACGACAAGGAGCGCCTCCTCAGCCCGAAGTCCGATCAGCAACTGCCTCAGCCCATCGAACCCCGAACCGAGGAAGACTCCACGTCCTACATTCCAACAATACACTCCACATTACCTATACAGAATTCCAACCCCATTCAATTACATCACCACTACAACCACCTTCAAACACTCCCACTTTTTATGTCCCATTTGAAGACTTTTGAAATCCATTCGATTACTGCTAGACTAGACCAGAATTTCTAGGTAAAAGCCACTTGCCACTTGAAAATATATTCCCTGAGTTGGTGACCTAGCATGTAATATTTTTTATAAGTGGTGAGATCCTATTCATTTCAGTTTAATCTGCGCCCTAATATCAGTATTGCTGTGATTCTTCTTTGACATTCAAAAATGATAATTAGGAACTCACAGCAAATGATATACTGAAGATTGATAATTTGGGGCACTGGAAGTGGTTTACTGACCAATATTTTGTGTTCAATATTTATAATTTCACAAGGCACCCGCTAATTATGTGCTCAAATAGCTATCTCCTATAATATTAAATAACACCTTGCAGACGTTTTGACGAAATTAGAGATGTCTGTCAGTCTTCCAGAGAAATACAATAACAACGTCTTTCAATATGACAAATTATGCTACATTTTCTCATGCTATACATCTTTGAGACTTTATTATTGTGAATTTGTCAGTTGAAAGTCCTTCTTATGCTTCGGTCAATAATGGTTGCTACATAAACCTGTCTACATGTTTGTTATGAATAAGGAACCACTGCAGTCATTTTACTAAGGGCATCATGGCCTGTAACTTCCCATACTCCTGTGCCTTGGGGATATTTGGGAAGTTCAAACAAATCGTAAAGAACACTTCTTCTTTGCCAAAGATAAATTAATAGTCTCCCGGGGAAGATGATGGCGTTTAGTTTTCAATAATTGATGATCCTGCACTTGCTGTTAGTTTTGTACCGCATCATTTTTTTGTATTAATCCTAAAGAGCTCATGGAGATAGTGAAGGGCCATTTTGTGAATAGTTATATTTAAAAATTAACTCTGCAGAAATGTTATAAAATAGGGTACAACTCTGTTTTCCCATATTCTTTTATATGAGCTAGGCACACAAATGAATGTTAGTGTAGTGTAAAATAGTATGCAAAAAGGCGAATTCACAAAACATTTTTCTGGCAGAAAACACGTTAATCAGACACTTCTCATAAAAATTCCATGAGTAATTTTCCCATTATTTACAAAACAAAGGTATTCCAAGTCTGCTGGCCGAAAAGATTCCGGTTCGTAATGTTTGTGCAGGTGCATGCACGTTCTTGCAGGTTTGTGGTTTGTGTTTGTGTGTGTGCGCATGTGCATCGGATGTGCATGATTCCATTACACATTAGGAATAAGGGCTCCATGGCATTTATAAAATAGCTGTGAGGGATGACACTAATTTGTGGTGGCTTCCCATTTTTTATTATTTGGTTTTGCTGGCATGAGGAATCTGTGCGCAATTAACGTCTTTTTGCATCTGTATATCACAATATCCACCTATACATTTTATAACGAGCTATGGATGCAATGTTGTGTCGCAAGCATGACGCAACTCCAGCAATGCATGCAGTGGACCTGTGCCTATGTGTCACCCTTACGCAGTGGCGTCCTAGAAGTGTCGCAGTGAAATCTCATTGATTTCATTGCAACACTTCTATGACCCTGCATACATTGTACCTGACGCAGGTATAATGTGGCGCAGGGATTTACAAGGTGACGCATCCGCCTAGCTGTGTCACCGTGTAAATATGTTGCAATGTGGTGGATTGTTTATGCCGCTGCTGTGTCATGAAAAGTGACGCAACAGCGGCGCAAAAGTGTCGCAAGGCCTTCATAAATAAGGCCCAGTATCTTTTTGCCTCAAGGACGTCTCACATTTTCTTTGTGAGATGATCAAGCCACAATGTCATTAAATACGTTTTGCTGAAAGTAACACGTTTCTGGCCTGTGTTTGTACACCATAGACTTGCATGAAGAGCTAAATGTATTAAACATTTAAATTTGCATGCATTTTAGCTTTACATGCTCCAACTAGCCGTTTTTGGGTGAGAGCTCTAGTCAGCTGTAATGCCAAGTGTCTCCTGATCATTAGGTGAAGCATGATTTTTGCGGAAACATCTTGCTTGATCAAATCTACTCATAATTGTGTTATTACCAAAACAATGACTATAATGGTGTGAAAAATAATTAACATAGGTATTGTAAAGATTAATGTGGAATATCTGCAAGAAAGATGACATATTTAATAATCAAAAGCAAATAATGATTTACTGTGCAGAAAGCAATGAAAAATATGGATTTTTAAGAAACACACGTAGTGTGAGAGAAAGGCTTGATAAATATGCATTAAAAACGTATACGTAGATATAAGAAATAGTAATAATAGAAACACTTACAGAAAATGATTCGTGAAATGTTTATCCCTTCCTCATAACAAAAAAACATTGATTATTAATAGTTTGTATTTTGAAATATTTATTATACTACAAGTTTAATTAGAATAATGAACCTTTAAATAATTGATTTTCTTATGTATTTTCTTTTGTTTCCCTTCACTGAAACGCGTTTCATTCTTCAGAAAAATAACAGTTTATTGGTTCTCTGAAGGCCTCAAACCCTGCTAGAATAATTTTCCTTTCCTTAACGTAGGCCGCAGAAGAATGTCCTTTGTCCTTCATTATTTCTAAAATGCTGATTTATTTGTTTAGTTGTGCACAAGGCATATCACTAGGATTTCCTTACTACGGTTAGAGTATTTCTTTCTATGAATTTTTGTGTCAACTATGTTGCAAGCTGATGTGGAAGCGAGCGGGAGGACATGAAGAAATCACAATTTCTTTTCCTGCTTCCGAAGCTTCGATGATGACATTCATTTTAACAGAGAACTTTAACAGAAAACTCTGGCTGAACTGACTGAGACGACGATCACCTCATAAGCCTGACCAATAAAATTGTGTGGAACTGTAAAATGTACATGGGCTCCCATAGAGTTCAATGGGAGTCCGAGCGAGCTGAGTCCGTAAGCATATAGCAGCATCGTACTCGCTCGTTCGGATTCCCGGAGCACGTCTCGCTCGGAAAGCCCTCCAGATCCGAGTCGTATGGAGGGCCCTAAGTGTGAGTTGTCTGCTGTTGATGCAGTGCTTAGCAATGGTCATATTGTCGGTACTTGCACAGGGAAATCTTGAAAGTGTAAATAGTGGAGATTTATTTGGGTCACTTCAGAAAGCGCATCTGGCGAAGTCCCGAGAGTTTTCACTTGAGTGAGGGTAAAATCACGCTGGTCGGGATTTTGCTGGAAGCAAAAAGAATTCTCAGAGTATATGTTTCTATTGATTTCTTTCTTTTAGTGGAGAAGACAAGCTGTTTTATGTAGTTTGTTTTGTTAAAAATTTGCCAAGACGCTGACGCTGATTTGTAAAGGGAGGGTCAGTCGCAAGAGCTAAACTGATGTCACAGAGTATTGGTCAGTTGATGAGAAATCGTCACAGAAAGTGCAGCGCTGGTATAGGTTGGTTGCTGTGAGTCGTGCTGGGATTGGACAGCGTAATTAGTTTTGATTGGTAGCAGAAAATCATAATACGGAAGAAGAACTATTGAAGATTTACTTACATAATTTAGTATTAGCGTAGAGAATCATGAAGTTATTAAAATTGTTGAAAACTTTACTCAGTAAAGATGAGCCGATACCCATTAGAGAAGGAATTCCTGTGGCTCCTGAAGGAACCCCCGCTTCATTCATGTCATTAGGAAGGGGTTATCATACGTGTACATGGTTAGAAAATTTGATGAAATATACTGAGCAAGATGGTAATTTAGCATTTCCAGAGAATGGGACTTTCAATCCTAGAATTTTAGAGAATTTATGGAGACAGATGAATAATTTGAGACCTAATCCTAGACCTATGCAGTATGAAGCTCTTGAAGAATGGGAACATGAGGCATACAAGAGAGAAAGAGATAGGTATCAGACTAGATATAAAAATACTGTGAGTAGATATTCAGAAGCAAAATGGGATGCTAAAAAGAAAATGTGGAGAAGAGACATAGCAGAAGGAGCGAAAATGTTTCCAGTTATAATATCTGAGACTAAAGAAGGAAAAAAATGTACGGAGAAAAATATGAATGTTGAGGAACAAAGAACTAGAAATACTGAATATACTGAGGAAATTGATGACATAGATGATGAATTTTTAAATGAATTGCCAAGTGCTCCATTAATTCAAATAGAAGTGCCTCAAGAGAAAACTTCAGTAAGCGTGAGTCAGAATCAAAATCCAGTTAGAAAGGAGTTGTCAAGAATAATGACACCAATGAATCCAGATGTTTTGTTAGTTCCAATGACTAACTGGTCCAATTGTTCCATTATACAATGATGAACAAAGAATTTCTCAAGTACATGCTTTAACAATACCAGATAGAAATACGAATGGAGTTCATACAGTTTACAGAAAAATAAATGAGACTAATCAGAGATTGATTGAAAATACTGGAAAGAATGTGAGTGTAGGTACAGGAGAATCAGAACAATTTATTAACATCACAGAAAGATTTGGCAAACACAAAGAACCAACGGCGGACTCCAGTGGCCGCACCTCTTAGCTGTGTTCCCTTAGTAGTTCACTCTCATGTAATGAGAGTTGGTGTGCACAATTAGCTCCTGCACCCGCCGTTGAGGGATGCACACTGCTGTGCAGATTCAAAGTACTTTGTGAACAATAGAGCGGTGCACTCCCGGATACGTATGTATCAATAATCAAGACTGGTCGGTAATTTTATGAGAAAGTCATTCTTTATTTCAAAAATCGATCAAATTGTGCAAAGCCTCAGCCAACGCGTTTCTTTCAAAAGAATGAACTTCGTCAGGGCAAAAGAAGTGATGGGTGACTCTTTAATGCTGTAAAATCTGGTTTCAAATGGACCGAAAAACGAACAAATGAATACAAGGGTATCAATCGGTGACTCTGCAAACAGCATGGGCCTCCTTGATAAGGGCCCTTTCTCGTCTCACATCACGGTAGAATACAGTATTCTACCGTGATGTGAGACGAGAAGGGAGCACACAACCACCGCTGGTCTAGGTTTATTGACTGGGCCCTTATCAAGGAGGCCAGATAGATTAAGTAGATGTCAGGATGAAGAATTGCTTTTTATGTGTAAAAACATTACAAGGAAAGTTAGAAACCTACATAAAAAATTTGCTGAAATTGCACAAATGTATGGAGTTGACATAGAGAAGTCTAAAGCCCCACAAAGAACGTATAGATTAGATTTCAGTGACAAAGATTTGGAGAGTTTGAATGTTTCATGAAAGCGTTTGCTAATTAAAGAGTTAATTAGTACACTAAATCGATGGGGTGAATTTGATCGATGGAAAGGAAGATGGGCTAAAAGGAAGGAAGATACAACAGAGACTTCAGTGGCTTTACCATTGTATTGTGTGAGGGAGACAGGAGCAGAAACAGTTGATGCAACAATATATCCTATGAGAGAAGTACCAGGAGGTGGGTAGGTCCATGTCCCATTGTCAAGGCAGGATATATTATCAATAAGGCTCCCTGTTTTCTGTTTTTATGGATTTTTACAGATAAATACAGACATAAAACAATGTGTTTTCTGTCTGCATTTATTTTTAAAAGTGGATAAATACAGAAAATTGTGCTTCTTTTAAGTGACTCTTGTGCTGTCTTTCATGAATTATAGGCCAGAAGCTGAGCAGATGGACAGGATGGGAAATTAAAAAAACAGGATGAAATTTCTTTAAATAAGGGCATTTGTCAAAATACATTTAAGGTATAATGATAGTATTTACCAGTGGATGTATTGCTATGTAATATTTGACAGCTTAAATAGCTAAAACACGACAGACATCAAAGCATGAGTGCGCATCTATCAGTTAAATAAATATGCAAATGTTCTTCATTTATACGCAATACACAAAATAAATATGGATAAATAGAGATAAAATGGGCAAAAAAATAAATATGGATAAATACAGACAGAAATGTTAAAAAATAAATACCATAAAACCAGGAGCCCCAATTATCATTTACAAATGATTTCCCAAGATTGAGAGAAAAGCCAGTGGAATGGTACAATCAAGTAGAAAGGTTTGTGAAGGTTTTGAAATGTTGTGGAAGGATTTGGATGGCTTTTTTGATATTGTAGTTCCAGTTGACTTGTGGGTTGATTGTAAAATTGCTGTAGATTGACCAAAAGAAGAATATCCAAGAGATCTGAAAACGGGAGCACCATCTGAAGAGGTCATGAAAAAATATAATCAGGTTATCACCTATTTGAAAGGGAAAATTTCGCCATAAGAAACAGATTGGGTGAGAATAGACAGGACTACTTAGGAGTTGAAAGAATCAGTGCATGCTTATTATGAGAGGCTACTAAAGGTGTTCAAAAATGTACAGTGGCATTGAAAACACCATTGAGAAAGATATGGGACATTTTGTGTATAGATTTGTGTATGGATTGAGACCAGAAATTAGTGCTATGATTCAGCAGCATTTAATTTGATAGCAGAGTAAGACAATCAACGAAATTCTTTGTTATGCGAAGTATTGTGGTGAGGACATTGAAACGAGACACAAAAAGTTAAAGGACAAATTAATGCTAGCTCAGATGAAAGCAGCGAAGATAGGAGGATTTTTAAATACAGATTTTACAGAAGCTTACAAAGAAAATGGTCAGACAACTACTGGTATGAGAGGTGTAGTGTCAAATGGAAATACTGTGACACAAATGATACCGATTCCTCAAGGGAGAGGTGGAGGTAATAGAGATGAATTGAAAAAGAAGTTCCCTTGTCATGCGTACGGAAAATTGGGGCATTGGAAGCGCGAGTGTAGAAGTCTACAGGTAAACACAGGTGATATAGGAGTAAATGGAATGAATCAGATGCAGATGAATCAACAGAATCAGAATCAGCAAATGTCAGTTGGTAGTGGACAGAATCTGCAGATACCTCAAGCTCCCATGCAAAATCAGAATGTGAATGGTCAAGTACAGAAATACAATACGAATGTGGGTTTCCATAGTAATGATCAAGTGAATTCAAATGTGCAGGTGTCTTCACAATATTTGATGCAGTGGGAAGAAAATTATTCTGATACATCTCAATGACGGTGCCTGAGGGGGGCGGAGGAGTGCATGCTTTGTGCATCCTTAGAGGTAGATCAGTGTGGTCCTTATGTGGATGGTGAGGTTGACGGAAATTCAATTACGTTCCTTGTAGATACTGGAGCTACCCATCCCACTGTGAGACCTGTGGAAATTCCAAACCTACGCCTCTCAGGAGAAAGTATCCAAGTTGCAGGAGTTTCAAACAAATTGATTAAGACCCCAGTAACTAAACCAATGAAAGTGCAAATTGGAGGATTTCAAGATTTACACCGATGTGTGGTGTGTGACACAAGTCCAGTTAATTTATTTGGAAGGGACTTGCTGTGCAAAATGAACTGCTCTATCTATTGCACACCAGATGGAATAGTATTTCATACAAAAGATGAAGACGTGGTCTTTAAAATGGCAAGGCAGAGAACAGAGGTGAATGATTTATATCCTCTATTTACAGCGAATGATTTGCCTGTTGAATTGAGAGATACAATATTGACTGCTGTGTGGGATTTTTCAAGGTATCCTAAAAGAGATTCTAGGGAGTCCATGCAATTCACCTATTATGGGCATTTGCAAACCTAATGGGAAGTATAGGATAGTTCAAGATTTACATAAAAATTAATCAGATAGTAATACCTTTTTGCCCATTAGTGCCAAATCCAGCTGTGATTCTTTTTCAAATTCCTTGTGAAGCAGAATGGTTTTCAGTGATTGATCTATGTCAAGTATTTTTCTCGATACCTTTGCACCCGGATAGCCAATATTTGTTTGCTTTGCGATTTGGAAACCGTGTTTTGGCAGCGTATACAGAGAGCCCCTCAATCTTCAATCAGATATTGAAGAAATGTTTAGAATCCGTAGTAATGCCTAATAATTCGGACCTTGTCCAATATATAGATGATTTATTGGTTGCGTCAAAGACCAAAGAGGCTTGTGTGACAGATACAATTGCTCTACTGAACCATTTGGCAGTAGGTGAGTATAAAGTGTCCCCAGCAAAATTACAATTCTGTCAAAAAGAGGTTCTTTACTTTGGTCACAAAATTGAGAAAGGGACCATAAAAGTGTCTCAAGATCGGATCAATGCTTTTTTGCAAATGAATCCACCGAAAACACAAAAAGAAATTCAAATGTTCCTGGGAATGGTTGGATATTTCAGGCAGCGGTTCATTGGTTTTTCACTGATAGCCAAGCCATTACAAAGCTGACGCACAAAGACATGTCAGATCCTATACATCTTGATGATGAATGCATGAAAGCATTTCTTGAGTTGCGAGGCAGTTTTTGTCAAGCACCCCCATTGGGAATGCCAGGTTTCAATAAGGATTTTGCATTATTCGGTAGTGAATGCAATGAATGTGCACTTTCAGTTTTAATGCAAATGCATGGAACAGCACACCGTCCAGTGGCATATTTTTCAGCTACTCTTGATCCTGTAGCTGCAGCTTTACCTGGTTGTCTGAAAGCGGTTGCTGCTACTTGATGAGTTTAGAGCAGAGTGAAACAATTGTAATGGGACATCCTTTCAAAGTGTATGTGCCACATTCAGTTGAGATTTTGTTAACACAAACTCACACACAGCACCTTACAAGCAGTCGGTTAACAAAATATGAGCACTTGATATTGGGAGCTGACAATGTGACAGTCACAAGATGTACGAATTTAAATCAAGCTACTTTATTGTCGAGTCCAAGTTGTGAAGTGGTGGTGGATGAAGCAGATCATGATTGTTTGGATGTGACTGAGTTGTGTACAAAACCAAGAGTTGACATACAAGATACTCCATCAGCCAAATCTGATCCTGTGATGTTTGTGGACAGATCATGCTTGAGAGATCATAAAGGTACCTTGCGAGCTGCATATGCGATTTGTACAGTAGCGAGTGTCAGTGAAGCATCATGGTTGAAAGGAATGAGTTCAGCACAAGTGGCGACGTTAATAGCTTTAACAAGGGCATGTTGTCTTGCAGAACAAATGTGAGTAACCATATTTACGGATAGTCAATATGGTTTCGGGGTTGTGCATGATTTTGGGCAGTTGTGGTCTCAACATGGATTTTTGACCTCTTCAGGTTCACCAATACGAAACGGAGAGTGCGTAAAGGATCTATTGATGGCACTACAATTGCCAGCTCAAATTGGGGTGGTGAAATGAACAGCACACAAATCTGGATGTGACTATGTCAGCGTGGGCAATAGATATGCCGATGCTACAAATTCATATACAATCAATGGGGAACATTTGAAAGAACGATCTGATCAAACAGAATGCAGGTTAATGTTCTCATCTGTTGAAACATGGGAAGAAATCAGAGAAATACAAGATACAGCTAGTGATGCAGAGAGAGAAGGGTGGATCAAAGCAGGATGTACACGCAGGGCAGATGATGAGGTGTGGATCTACACTGATGGAAGTCCGATATTGCCAGATAGTCTGTTATCTCAAATGGCACGAGTTTGTCATGGTCCTACACATTTGGGTAGAGATGCTATGATTACACTTTTCAAACGAACTTGGTACAATCCCAAGTTTAGAGTCATTGCAGAAAGTCTCTGTCAGAGATGCATAACTTGTCAACAACAAACTGCAGGGAGGAAAACAGTTGTTAGTTTGGGTCCGATTGGAAAAGCAGCAGGTCCATCTACGCGTATGAAGGTTGATTTTATCGACATGCCTCCTTGCCATGGATTGAAGCATGTGTTAGTGATTGTGTGTCTGTTTTTCTCTTTGGGTCGAGGCATATCCAACAAGACGTAATGATAGCCTAACTATTGCTAAGCTGCTTCTTAGAGAGATCATACCAAGGTTTGGGTTTCCAGTCTCATTTGAATCTGATAGAGGTACACATTTTAACAATGAAATAATTTGGATGATTTGTGCAGAATTACAAATTGAACAAAAATTGCATTGTGCTTATTGACCTGAGGCATCTGGAGTGGTTGAACAAGTCAATGGCACAATAAAATCGAGACTGGCCAAGGTCTGTGCATCCACAACACTTAAATGGCCTGATGCATTACCATTGGTGTTGATGAGTTTAAGAAGTATTCCAGGCAAAAGAACTGGAATGTCCCCACACGAGATTGTGATGGGAAGGGCTATGAGACAGCCACCATGCTCAGCAAATCAACTTGTGAACAAAACTGATGATTTAGTACTCGATTATTGCAAAGGATTGGCTGATGTAGTGCGTTCTGTGTCTCACCAGGTTGGAGAAGTCGCAACTACAGTTCAACAAGAACAAGCACATGACTTGAGCCCTGGTGAATGGTGCTCATCAAGAAGCATGTGAGGAAGTCTTGTTTGGAACCTCGTTGGCGTTGTCCATATCAAGTGATTCTTGTGACAACAGCAGCAGTTAAATATGGTGGCTTGCCTAACTGGATCCACACAAGTCATACACGTCGAGTCCCATGTCCACTTGAAAGCACAGAGTCAGTTGAAAGTGAACAAAGAGAAAGAAGAGAACCTGAACAGATTGAGAATCAAGTAAAGTGGGCACAAGCTACTGTGTCTCGCAACACTGTCATTGTTGATGCTGAAAGAGAGTTGATCCCTGAAAGAGACAGAGAAAAGGAAAAAAGGGAATCATCTAAACAAAGTCTTGAATCGAATGAAGTAGACAGTGTTCCTGGAAAACGAACAAGAAAAAGTGATAAGTGGCCTAGAGGAGTTAAGAAAGTGAAATATACTTTGAATGAGAAGATTCCAGCAACTATAATTGAAATTTCTAGCCAATGTGAACAAAGTGATACTGAAGGAGACAAAAATACAGTAAGCAAAACGAAAAGAGCAAAAATCCCAAATAAGAAGTACATAGCACCTGAATGGACATTCTTGGCTACTGTTTCGAATGACTGGGAAAAAGAATTCATTGAGTTTTGTTCCAGAGACAACTCATCATATGAGCCATCGTAAATGAACTGTTTTAAAAATAAGGCCGTGACCTGAAGCTCAGAAAGTGTGTGGTACACAAATCTTGCTAAAACAAATTATATTATTTTTTTGATTTTGAAATCTAAAATGGATAAAACTGAGACTGGTAATCAAAACCAAGGTTTATTTAGGCAAAGGTGTTTTAACGCTTATAATATTGTTTGTCTGGTTAATACTAATTTTAATAGTTCCTTATTTTATGTATCCTATTAATGCTAATTCTACTGATAATCATGTAAATATATTAACTTATGAGAAGAAAGTTCTTAAAGAAGATTCAGAGACTAATATCAAAAAACTAACAGGGAATGGCTTACATCAAGATAATTCTAGTTATGACTTTCCGTTAAATGTTTTTACACAACTTCTCTATGAGTATGTGGATACTATAGATGCAAGAGATTGTTATGAGTGCATGCAATTACCCTCGTTTGTGTCAGGAGGGGTGACTTATCATCACCTTCCATTAACATATGGGATTTCGTGTAGTGTACTAACAAATTTATTCTATGGCAAAGAGCAATTTCAATATTTTTATTCCAATTATGATTTTGTATTTTCAGAAGTTCCTATTAAGAAGAAAATGAATATAGTGAACAGTGCAAGGAATGCAGAATATATGGGAGAATTTTTCTATACTACTAAATCAATAGATACTGTATACGTGCATCGAAATAATTTGACTTGTAGTGTAGAAATAGAGTTTATAAATACTGTAGAAAATAGGCGAAAAAAGTTTAAGAGAAAAGTTGCAGAACAAAAGACTAACATACCTCCATGGACTCATAGGGAGGGTGATTACAAGAAAGGAGAGACATATGCTACAATGACTCTAAACTGGCATCACAAAGGGAAGTTTTGCTTACTAAGACAAAAGACTGAATATAATAATTATTTCATTGTTCTAGTGAATGTGAACATACCTTCCTAATTACAGGGGGTTGGGGATTAAGAGGTGGTACTAATTCAGTTTATCCTGGAGTTTATTATGTGTGTGGTAAAAATGCTTATTATAGATTGCTACAACATTGGTATGGTTGTTGTTATGTAGGTATTGTATTTCCGAAAATATATCACGTGAGTGAAAAACATGGAACCAATGAAAAGAAACTAACACGGAGTAAACGAGGAATTAGTGCTGCAGAGATAATGGGAGATATATTTGGTGCATTAATACCTTCAGTGGGAGTAGTCTTGAACTCACATAAGATTAGAAAATTGTCTACAGTGGTTGAACGTTTAACAAAGGACACTGCGGTTGAGTTCTTGATAATTGACCCTGAAATGGTTGCTGTGAGATCTATGGTTTTGCAGAATAGACTTGCTCTTGATGTATTATTGGCAAAATAGGGCAGAGTCTGTAGTAAACTGAAAATTCAACAATGTTGCACTTATATCCCTGACAAAAGCAAAGACTTGGAGGGATATATCAGTAAGATTATACATTTGCGTAATGATTTAACTGAATTGAAAGTTGATGGTGCATGGGAAAAACTTGGTAAGGGTTTTTCCTCAGTATGTAATTGGTTTTCAACCCTAAGAAACAGCTTGTTAGGAAAAATACTAACACTGATAATTGCTATTGCTGCTGGCATATTAATAGTAATACTGATATGTAAATGCAAAGCAAAAGAGACAAAACGAAGAGCAAGAAAAAGGAAAAGAGAAGAAATAGAGTTAGAAGATAGAAAGGGTGCTTATTATGAAGTAATGAGAGACATAGAAGGTGTTAGATTGAAACAAATGAGAACGAGTGCATTCTGAAAACAAATCAGATTGTGATCAGATTATGTAGATTGTGTGATGGCTTGAGTCGCCATCAGATGTGGGATTGATGAAGCATGATTTTTGCGAAATAATCTTGCTTGATCAAATCTACTCATAATTGTGTTATTAACAAAACAATGACTAATGGTGTGAAAATTAATTAACATAGGTACTGCAAAGATTAACATGAAATATGTGCAAGAAAGATGACACGTTTAATAATCAAAGGCAAATAATGATTTACTGTGCAGAAAGCAATGAAAAATATGGATTTTTAAGTAAACACACGTAGTGTGAGAGAGAGACTTAATAAATATACATTAAAAACTTATACGTAGAAATAAGAAATAGTAATAATAGAAACACTTACCAAAAATGTTTTGTGAAATGTTTATCCTTTCCTATTATCCTTGCAATTCCTGAGCGAGACTATCCTGATTATCTTGAACTTCATCGGCTGGTGATGTTGCTCAAGCTATACCTTTTCGGCCGAAGGGTTAACTATTTCTGACTTTTGCACGCTGTGCATTAGTATTCTCTGATCGAGGTTGGTATGAAACTATATATTGCATACTGATTTGCAATGATTTTTTTCTCTCTCTCACTCTCCTCTCACACTTGTTATGAATTTTTGATTTGTCATGAACTGGGTTTCCTTATTGTGAATTTACCTGTAATAACAGAATAATGAAGAACTGATATTTCTTATGTACTTGTGTATTGACCATTCATATTTTGAAAATACTCAGATAAAAGTAACTTGAGTATTCAGAGTATGTCCTTATTGAGGAG
Source organism: Calotriton arnoldi (assembly GCA_963921515.1). Lineage (NCBI taxonomy): Eukaryota > Metazoa > Chordata > Amphibia > Caudata > Salamandridae > Calotriton > Calotriton arnoldi. Next base: position 927,995 of record CAWUFW010005044.1, on the reverse strand, counting down.
TTATTTGACATATTTCATATTGTGACCACAGTTGTTAGTTTGGCTTATTTCTTCATTATAGGTCCTCATGAAGGAATTTGCATCCGTCTCTTATTATCAAGTCCCTATTAGCTCTACCAAAGATCTATCGGAGGACCTGATATAGTAAGTAGTTATTGAATTATATGGGCCCAAAACTCTTAGTTATAGAAAAAGGTTCCTGATCATAATAGATTAGAGATCACATGAATTATGATAACATATGCGCCGTTTCCGCTGGATCACCAGCGTGTCTTGCATTATTTTAACAAGCATCAGAGCACTTGAGCTTTTCTACTAAACATAAACTCAAAATTGGTGTCCTCCAAATTGGCCTATTACACTTTTAAGAAAGCCATAGGTAGGAGACAGGAAATGCCCCAGTGATGAGAAAGTTAAATGACTTCCTTGTCTCCAGTATGTGTTAACACCGCCCATATGTTTGACTAAAGTGCATGTGCCAGAGAACAATATTATGCTTTGGTTTGGTTGCAGTTTATAACCACTTCACTGATGAATGGTACATTGCCATGTATAAAGCCAAATATTATCTAAGGTCCATATGTACGAAAGAAATTTGTATTTCTTAACGGACCGGATCACAATTTCGGGCCATTAAGAAATGCAAAACTTCCTTTTTTATGTACAAAGCCATTTGGGGCGTTGCAAAATGTGATTTGTACACAGTAGAAATCACATTTTGCGCTTCCCAAAAGAGGAAATCGCAAATAGGGATTTCCTATTCGCGATTTCCTAACCGTCTGTACATAGCATTTCCTAATTGCGAAATGGGCATTTAGCAAATGCTATTATCATCGATACTGACCTGGTGGTAACCAGGTGCAAACTAAACAAATGCCCCCAAAATGCGTGAAAACACCAAGCATTGTCTTCTTTAACCATACCACTGGATTGAGGAATTACAATTGCCTGAATATTCAGTTACAAAGGTCCTGATGAAGTCATGAGCAGCAAAAAACAGAAATACTGTTGTTCACCTCTTATTAATTGCACTGTGTTAGCCAATCAATAATAAGTTGATGCCAAAGCAAACATTTCCATGTCCTTAAGTGCTTGTTTTGCACCATCAGCGTGCGTCATGTTGTTAATGCCCTGGCAAGTTGCATACCATACATTTTGATTTGTCTCTTTGAAGGATGCAGTATGTCGCAATATGAATGGGTCTGAATGCAAAATGTGTTGCGGGCCCCTTGGATTCTTGCATACCTACCCAATCATGCACATCACATTGCGAAAAAGTTTCAATGACAGTGAAGTTCTGGCTTGCTGTCAGTGTCGGGGACTCTAGTTTCAGCAACTGAGGAGGTTTCATCTGCAGCCAGTATCTGATGCCCTGGCGAGGTGCTACCATGTGGACTGCACCTCTGCCTCGTTGAACTGCATATGCCAACTTTGTGTGCTTCAACTCATAGTTTTCTTATAAGGGGTTTTAACACTCAACACAATAGTACTCATTCTTGAATGACACCACATGTCTAATTGTTTGCTTTGGAATTTAAATGATTGGCTTCTGCAATTGATCAAAATGTTTTGTGATTCTGGGTAAATCACTTAATCCATGCCAGAAGCAGTAAACATGTGCAGTGTTACTTAAAAATTTACTTTACAGTGTGGTGTTTAATATTGGTGTAAATACATCTTCTCACTTGCAATCACCTTTTGATGTCTACAATCCGGCCTCAACAGGGCCCTCTCCATGTGCTGCATGTGCCTGAAATTTAGAAAACACTGTGCTGCTTCTGGGAGCTAGGTCCCTGTCTCGTGAAATATGCCTAAAAATAAGTCACAATCTCTGAATAATGCAAGGTTAAGCCTATTAGATGCAGGTTACGCTGACATTTGTGCAGTGGGTGATCAGCTCACAATGGTATGTCACTGCTATTAAATCACTAATTCACTTTGTACAATCTTTGGTTGGCGGCACTCTTGAAGGCACTAAAGCCTGCGGCTGCTGAAACACAGCATGGGCCCATATGTGTGCAGAGTGCAATTTCCTATTAGGAAATCGCAATTTAGCATTTTCCTAAATTGCAATTTCCTAATAGCGATTGCAACTCTGTAAGAATTGCAATTAGGAAATCGCAATTTATGTACATTTCATTTTGCTATTACCAAATAGTGATTTCTTTGTATTCGCTATTTAGGAATTGCAAATGTGGAATTTTGTACATATGGGCCAAGTCACTAATAAGTGCAAGGCCTATGCTCTTAGGACTGCGGACTCAATGTAAATGAAGGAAATATTTTAGATTAAAGAAATGTACCAGTGTTGAACAGTTGCCAAAAGCTGTTTTTCACATTGTAGATATATTTCCCATGAACAGGCCATCAATAAAAATATTTTTTTTATAACTCAACTTATGAAAATTATAGAAATTCTTTTAAAGTTATTTAACACTTTTTGGCACAAAAGTAAATCAATAGAGAAAGAGGATTTTTAATATATGTAGTGGAAAATTAACTTTTAATAAGTGATCTTTTTTCTGCCTGAGAGAAAACTGAAAATAAAACCAGTTTGATTGGCTCTCTACTCCAATGAGTCTAATTGTCATCCAAGAGGTGTTGTGAACAACTTCCTTCCAAGAGGGCAACGCACCAACTTGTGAGACCAGGAATGGTCCAGTGGTGTAAATATTGACCATTTGGCAGGGATGATCATCTATCAGGACACATAAATGGATTTCAACAGAAAGGACCCCTATAACATATTTTTCTTTCAAGTACGTATCCCAAACCATTCATCTCCAGAGCTCTCTCAGACGTTCTCTGTATCCACAACATGAGTGAATGCAGGTTCCAGCACAGAAAGAGCTGATGTTTCCTCCTTTGTGTAGGGTTGTATCTGAAAGGGAATTCCAGGCTTCTGCAAAGAGAAGAAGGTTGTGATCATCTTGAATGAAGGATTACAGTAAAGGTAGAAAAGTGACACAAAAGGAGATTTCAGTGGGAAAGTAGCCAGAAATGGGTAGAGGGGATTCTCCAATCACTGGTTAGTGCACAAGATAAAAAGAGGACCTCACGACGACCGCCTCCGATCTCTTCTGGTCAAAGATCTAAAAAGATTGCTAAGGAAAGAAGAATGAAGGACTTGTGACTCCTGGTGGCCCGCTCTCACTGAATATATTCCTCAAGGATTACCCGGCTGGTTGCTTGTTTTGCTAAAAGGCTCCCTGCTCTGAAGAATATGTAACAGAGTAGCCGTGAATGAACTACAGTGAGCATTTAAAAAGTCCTCAATGGAGAGAGTCTGGGTGAGGCAAGCTCTGTCCTGAGATCGTGGGGCTTTAAGAGAGACAAGGAGTAACATTAAGAACAGCAAAAACTTTTGGGAATGTGTGCTAAGCCCTGACCCCATTCTACCCCTAGTGTCATGATTCATACATTTTCCAGACTTGGAGGTTTTTGCCACATTGAAATGCTACCTGAATACAGTATTTAGCCTTGCCATGCTGGAGGGTTTTTAAAACCAACAATGTGACTACGTTCACTAGTAAATTTTAGAATTGAGATGAGGTGTTAAAGTTATCGCAGCAACAAAGTGACCTTACAATACAACATACCAAGGGGCATATTCTCAAGGACGTATCGCCGAGTTATCGGCACTTTAGCGCAGCAAAAGTGGCAAAAGAATTATCGCCCCATTCCCAAGCTGGTGCAAACTGCCCACATCGCAAGTTTACCAGCGATAGCTGCAGCAAAAAACATCGCCACGGATGAGAGAGACAACTAACGCTAATGATATGCAGAGAAGGCGTTCCCGTGCAAAAACACACGAAAACACCACTTTGCGATATTCTCAACTTCCAGCCAGATCTGCGATGCGAACAAAACAGGCGATAAGGCGCCTTTAGCAGCAGGGATTTAACACCTGCCTTTTACTGGTGTTAAGCAGGATGACAAACTGCAGTAGAAAGGAAGCCCAGCCCAGAGCCACATCTGAAGACCAACAGATGCCATGGAGACAATGAGCGTGCAGCCTGGAGACCCAAGAGGGCCACAACACCCACCACAACCACCCCCAGCTCCCTCCTCGGACCACCCCCCACCTGAACCACCCCCCCTTGACTACCACAGAGGCAGCACAGAACAGGACAGCGGACGTTCCCAAAACCCACCAGCCTTAGAGACTCAACGCCAGAGGAAGTCATTGCCCACTACAGGCACAAAAGGACAACCATCCTCCGTATCCTGACCCACATTGCCCACAGGCTGACAGTACCAACACGGCGGACAACCACCATCCCTCCGCAGACGAAGCTGCTGGTTGTGCTGCACCTGTTGGCCCCTGGTACCTCCCAAACAACAACTGCCAGAGTCGGAGGAGTGCACAGCCAGCCCTATCATACGTCCTCACCCATGTCATGGATGCATGTCCACAATAGCAACGGCGGTCCCCGGTCACCGCACCACACGACTGTTCCAATTCGTAGTGTTCCTGCGCAACCCACCCCAACGCCAGCCGTTGCCAGACGCCACTGTGCCCCAGATCCAAAACTGTAGTAACTGAAATGGGGGTGTGCACGGTCATGAAGTCCAGTAGTCAACAGTAGTGTAAAAACAATCCTTTATTACAAATACAACAATAAACAATACGAAAATCACAGCCAACGCCCAACGGGGAACTTCATCAGGGCAACGTGTGGATTCAAGTAACTGCATAAGCCGCGGGAACTCCCCAATACCATTCCATACTCTGGAGGTCAGTATCCAGAAACCTGTTGGACAAATGGTGACAATGGTCAAGCGTCCGAATAATCACAAACCTAATCTGGTACAGTGTATAGCACTTGGACAAACCGGAATGCTCACAGGAAAGACAAATCCTGCACTAAAAGACCGTAACAGAAGTACGTGTGGTCGTAACCTTCGTAGGATAGAAAAGGAAGGTTACGGTCACATCAACTTCTGTTACGGTCTCATGATGCAGGATTACCCATACCTGTAAGCATCACGGTTTGTATCAACTTGATACCCCTGCACCTTCACTCCCCCCACAAAGCCACGAGGGCGCCGCCGTGACCCGTGGTGCCTACGCGATCCTGTGCACCTGCTGCACCCCAGCCCTGGTCCACAGACCAGTCCGCCAACCAGCGATGAGTGCCCACCACTGCGCACCCAGGCCTCAATGCTCACCTGCCGCCACCGGCGTGTCTCCAAGAGGGCCCACCACGTGCCGGTGCCACCTCATCAGCCGATCGCTGGATTCCGCGCCACAGGCCCCCAGCGCACCCTGCAGCACCGTGCCGCGGAGTCATGTCTGTGCAGCCTGCTGCCCTCAGCGTACACTGCGGTCCAGCTGGGATCACAATTCAAATCGAATCTTGATTGGCAGGACGTCATATCGAGGCCTACGCATCATCGCAGGCTGCACACCCGCTCAGCTCTTCAGGTGCCACTAACTCAGTGCACCTCAAGTCATCATCACGTGGCGGTAGGCCCGTGCCGGCCTAAGTGCCTCGGATGCCACCAACTAAGTGCACCTCAAGTCATAGGCCCTTTATGATTGAGTCTTGTCATGCGGACGCCATCATGTCACCTCCGGCAGTGGGGAATGTGATGTGGTAAGGCCCAAGGCCCTCATGCATAAATAATGACCACACAGACACACTCAGCTAGATAGTGGAAATGGCCTCGGGCACCTGCGCCCGGCCCCTTTTATTGGCAGGGTCACATGTCCTGTGACGCATGTGCTGGATGGGTGTGGTGTGGGTGTGAACCAGCCCTCAGGGAGTGGCTGTGGCATTCTGACAACTAGACCTGTGATCAGCAGATCACTACAGGGAAGACCTGGGACATGTAGCGTTGTCGTCCCCCCCTGTAAGCGTAAGCGGATTGGGCTGGCCTGGCGTATGCCAGTCCAGCATAGGGGTGTGAACGATGACCCCGGCGCTCTTGGCGTGGTTCCGTTCTGGGCTGGACAAGAAGGTGACTAATGCGTGTGTCTCGATGTGGTGTTGGTGCCACCCGGTCCACAATCGGTAATGTTGCACCCTGTGCCTCAAGTCCCACAACATGTGCAACATGGACGTAAGGGGGAATCACTGACCCGACATTCATCCATACTTCCGTACTTGAATGATCATAGACATGACACATCTGTGTGAATTTGATTGTTTAATGCACATTCAGTGGAGTGTTGTAGCTGGAGCAGTACAGGGCCATGCAAACCCCACTATACATTGTTGGCCCGTGGAGGGCCAGCCAGAGTCCTTCAGGGAATGACAAGTACATCAGAAGAGGAGGATTTCAGTCCGCAGTCTGATAGCTGTGTCATTGGTCACCAGACAGAATATGGCAGTCCATGTCGAGGTCCAAGGTGAGTGTCGCAGAGTGCATCGGGGGACAGTGGAAGGTGATGATGCAGAGGGCAGAACCAAGCAGAAACAGGCCATATGGCAGAAGAGAATTCTACCGCTGCCTTACTACCAGTAAGGCAGATTCATCTGCATCTTCGTCCTCTGATGTCTCATGTGCCTCACATGTGGGTGGTGGTGTTTTCTCTGCAGCACTGTGTGGCACTGACACATCAGGGGCCTGCGGTGGATTGGCTGCCGCACTGTGTGGCACTCACACATCAGGGGCCGGAGGTGGATTGGCTGCCGCACTGTGAGGCACTGACACATCAGGGGGCGGAGATGTGGATGTAGAGGCGGCAGCAGCATTCATCTGCGCCAGGCCTTGTGGCAGCAATGCCATGATGAGGATCCGCAGGGCATGGCAGATCCCAGCTACATCTCGCTGGTGTGCAGCCGTGGCAGCCATTCTTTCCGCCTCCATCCGCTCCCTGTTCTCCATGATCCTCCGCATGTGTCCCAACTCCCGGCTGACATCGCTGGAGCCACTCTGACAAGACAGTTGTTCTTTTCTCAGAGTCAGGACTCCAGCGATGTCAGCCATGGACCGTTGGAGAGCATGGAGTGGACTGTGGGTGTCCGTTAGGGACTGTAAGTGGTCCCTGATGGGACTTAGACACCCAAGTATGGCATCTAGTTTGGCTGCCATGAGGTTGAACCCCACCCGCACCTGATCAGCCATCTTCTCCTGGCACCCTAACACACGGCGTTGGAAGGCCATGTGTTGTTTGTGGTGGTCCTGGGAGACAGCCGTGGTGGTGGGTGCTTCCTGCTGTGTGGTCTGTGTGGTCTGTGCAGGGGTGGGGTTTCCTCGATGCAGCTGGGCTTCCCTGCTCCTGGAGGTGGGGTGCCAAAGCTGTCCATGAACCGTTGGAGGGCGTCGGTGTCGATGGAGGGGAGGTCCTCTTCATCATCAGTGAAGAGGGGTACCGTCTGCTCTGCAGGAGGTGTTGATTCACCCTCTGCAATGTAAAGGGGAGATGCAGTTTAACATTTTTTTCACATGTATGTTGACGCATTGTACAGGTTTACATACAAACTGCATGACAATGTACATTGTGACTGTTTGGAAGGAGCTGCCTATTTGATGCGGGACAGTGGACATTTCAACAACATCACGGATGTGTGTTTGTACTTGTGCATGGGTTTGTTGTGAGATTAGTGATGTGTGGGGAGGGCCCCCTCTGGGCACATAGTCGACGGGGGCCTACTTGCAGTTTCTAGGTGTGCTGCAGTGTGCCAAGGGGATCAGGGACATGCTCCAGAGTAATCGTGGGGGTGCACTGTGCTATGCTTAATTGTGCATGTGTGCCATTGTGCCCATCTCCCCCCGTCCCCCCAGTCCCTGGTCGTTACTCACCCTCTTGCTGTTGTGTCGGCTCCTGTCGAGCAGTGTCCGGTCCCCCAACTCCTGCCATTGTCTCCACACTGATGACTGTGGAGACCATTTCCTCCATCTCTTCCAGCTCCTCCTGTGGCGCTGGACTCCCACCTCCAGTCTGCATTGCTGCCTTCTGGTTGTTGGCAAGTTTCTGCTTGGTTTTGCGCTTCACATCATTCCAGCGCCTCTTGACCTCTTCCATTGTCCTCCTCAGCACTCCGATTGCATTCACCTTGTCCACGATGGACTGCCATATTCCATTTTTTGTCGCCAATGACACATTGGAGGTGACAAACAGTTGTTGATGGTATTTCATCACCTCCATTATCAGGATCCTGTTTTCCTGCGGACTGAACCGCGTCTTCCTCTTCTTCCTGTCCTTGCCCTTCCCTGACCCCGAGGTCCCGGCCTGGTCCTCCGGGGGGCTTGTGGGGTTCTGCTCGTCCTCTGTTCCTGCTCTGGCTGCCTCCATTATGCTTCGCAGTTGTTTGGTTTTTGTTTGTGTTTTTTTTTCTGCTTTTGTAGTGATTTTTCCCGCCTCACGTGTGTGAATTGCAGACCTGGCGCTGCTTGTCGCAGATTTTTCTATCGCGGTTGGGCCCATCGCAACTTTTTTCACGTTCGGGTTTCCTTTTTTATCGCCATCACGGTAGTTGTATCGCGGACATTTGACGCGTTATCGGGAGACTATCGCATGTTACCGCTGTGTTGTGAATACGACGTTAACACTGAGTTATTTTCCCGCGATTAGCCTTTTTTGGCGATGATTATCGCACGTTCTTGAGAATATCACCCCAAATCTTTTGTGCACAGTTAATTCTCCCCATGTACTGTGTTGTTCTCCACGCCTGAAACCAGCAAAGTGATTCTCTTCCCCTCCCTGACAAAAGACTGTCCAACCCCCCAGACTTCCCTGGGCAACCAACCTGCCAACAGCACCTCCACCCACCATCCTCCTCCCCCACGAACCTAAAGAAGCAATCAGACCACCCATGTCCTGAATGATGAAATGATGACTCCCATATATACCTTCTGTGGGGTCTCTCTCAACTCCTGTGCCCACTTTAACAAAAGAACCTGAAATGAGTGGAAGGGACAAAGCCTCCAGAAAAACTGTCAATAAAGAGACACCCCCCCCCTCAACAGTGTTAACATGCTAAAAGGAATGCAGAAGAGACCCAGACATAGAAGAGAGGGGATGTGAGTGACCCCCTACATTAGCACCCTTAATTTTACATAAAGAGGCATAGTGGTCCCCTCCCCTCCATGGTCAAACACCACTCCTGTCCCCAGTCCCCCGAAATATTCAATTTTTTCAGCTCAAGAAAGGCTTCCTTGTCGCCCCACATATAATTTGTTACAAACTAATGAGGTAACCCAAAAAGGCCAAAGGACCTGGGTAGCATGTACTAAATATAACAATGTGGTCCTATTGGTAATTCACTCAAAACACAGAATGCAAAATTCAATTGCAATTTTGTCAAGTGAGAAAACACTTTGAACAGATCAGACTCACAACTGTTTCAAATAGAAAAACAAATTTTGTATTTCAAAATCATTTATAACATACATTTTTTTCCCCTCATGGTTGCTCCAAAGAGAGTGCCAGGAGAAGTGTTTTAAGAAGTGCTCATGTGCTTAGTGGTGAGAGAGAGAAAGAAAATTATAGTAGTTCCCACAATATTCACTAATTTATATCAATGGCTATGTAGCTAAAGTCAAATGCCTGTCTGAAAAGTTTGTTCAGTATTAATAATCCTTATCTCAAAGGGTGGTGATTAAATCAAAACACATCAGTCATAGGAATGTACATATTCAATACAGGGTTAAAGGATTATTGTTGTCTGTCGATGTTTTGACCCAACTGCTGCATGAGGTCAGTTTTGCCCTTGCACGCGGGTCTTTATTAGGACGATAAAAAGAGGGGAGGTGAGAGGGCAACCTAAAAAAGACACACTAATTAATGGTGGGTCACGTGAATTAAAAAACTAGCATTCCCAAATGTACAGGAGAAAACATTAACCTAAGTTGGTGCAGCCGCAACTTAGATGTTGCAAGGTGTTCTACCTCGATACACCATTCTCTCCTACTCGAAAGTTTGGTGATCCACAAAATTCACCAATGCAACCTATAATTACAGAATGAATGCAATTAGTCAATATTATCACCTCTATTCAATCACGTATCAGACAGACAAGCGAAGGACCCAACCTCATCTTTAACAGCTGATCGGGTTCACCTATATGTGTGAAACAATAATGTGATGGCACGGCAGTGCGGGTTAAACACCATCCTGTTCTATATAAAAGGTGGAAATCAATTCCAGTGTGTACTCAACCGATTTAATCGTATTGGATTCTAAAAAACAGTTGTGAATAAAATAACTGTCACATTTACGGCCAGTGAAAGACTATGATGTTTTTAAAAGGCTGTGGAGGAGCGCACTCACTCCAGCGCACATCTTTCCTGGTTTTCGGGCCCCAAATGTCCGTGCAGGTACCTAGCGCTCTCTGTCGTGGGAGGGATGTCAGCGCTGGCGTGCACGTGGAGATGTGCACGTTGACACCGTCATGATTTAGAGGAGCAGAGTCTTTCTTCCAAATAACCCTGTGGGTTCAACTAAATTATCAAAAAATGGGGTGCACTATATCCGGCTCCAGAAATTACATCCCATTTGAAAGATATTAAAAAAATATTTTCAGAATTTTCAAGAAGAGGGGACGGAGCTGTGCACATTTGTGTAAACCCTCTACATAGCCTACATGAATTGGCAAAGAAAGAATGTATCCTTTAATGCTCTATGACAGCAGGCAATGCTAGTTTTAAAAGATACAACAGCAGTCAAAGTTGATATGCAAAGAAAAGTGCCCCAAAGATGAAAGAGGAAAGTTGAGAAGGGGGTCAAGTTATATAATTTGTTCAGATATTCCTTGGCCTGGACTCCGGACATGCAAGTACAGATTTTTCCCTTAAAGATAGTTTTCAAGTGGGCAGGGGCAATTAGGAATGCTTCATCCCTGATATTTTGGAATGGTTTAATGAGCTGTCTTAATTGCCACCTGCGCTCCACAGCAACATGAAAAAAGTCGGGCTCACAAAAAATGAATGACCATTATGGCAGAACCGAGATTCAGGACTGGCTTTCTCAAATATAGCTTGTTTTAATAGGAAGTTTCCAAAATAAACCAAGGCAGCTCTTGGCTGGTTCTCCTTTTCTCCAGGAGAGCAGTCCTGCCTTTTGAGCATTATCAGGAATCTGCGTACTCTTTGCACCGCTGGCTCCCAATTCCATGAAGAGAGCTTGGGAAAGGCACCCTTGAGGAGATACAACATGTAGGCCCTGATGTCATAGCCTCCAACCCCCTTTAACTAGCTCAAGAAATCTCAAGTAATTCTGCCTTCGGCGGTTCTTGAAATCTTTGATTTTCCACATTATATTGGTAATCTGCGACTCCTGGGCTTCCACCTGACCCTTGAGAGCCCCTGCATCAATTTCCACAGCTGTCGTTCTTTCTTCAACTGACACGATCTTTTCACCAAACTCAGCACAAATAATGTTTACTTTCTTTAATGCTCCTTGCAGCTGCTTGGTTGTTAGTCGAGCCCGTCAGCTATCAGCGCGAGTCTCTGCCTGATGCTGTTTTATAGAACTATAAATAAGCCTTAAGGTGGGTTCTTCAACTTCATTTCTTTTCTACAGCTGGCGACACAGCCTTTGGTTCACCACCATCTGGATAAACTTGCTGCGTGGCTGAATAGTTCCGCTTCAATGCTGCGGCCACATGATGCCCCCTCTTTCCTGGCAGCCTGGTGCATCAGAGAGGGTGCTTTTACTGGCTCTCTGGATAGAGGCGATGGAATCATCTTCACTACAGCTAGGGCTAAGGCATGTAGATTCCGAGCCCTCTATGAGTGAGTAAAATTTGCCCCCCCATCTTGGGAATTGTCGAAGCTTTTAATCAATCTTTTAACATAGTCATTGATGATAGAGCTGAAACAACTGCCCCCTTGGATCACACCAAGCTCTCCATGGTGCTAAAGACTTGCGGGTTAGCTCAATATCAGTACCTTTCCCCTGTGCTTGACCTCCGCCAGGTTGACGATTTTGGGACCCCAAACTGTCAGAGACCAGCTTCGAGTCCCTCATATCGAGATGATGATCACCCCCAAAAAGCTCGGTTAACCTCTCTCTGCCAACGAGCTCCGACCCTGTTCCCACCTCCAACCTGCTGTGCTCTGCAGTGGGGCCAGATTTGTGGGAGCCTGCGGTCAAGTGCTAGACTGTGGCCATTGGATCTCCCCGCGAGGCCAGATCATTTAAAGCAGCTCCAGCGCTACCCAAAGAACAGGGATCAGGGTCCCTCACTAACCCGTTGTCTTAATGTCCTTTATATTCCGCTGCAGCCACAGAGACCAATTTAGAAGATGTCATGTTTGTGGGGAAAAACTCAGTGATGGCGGTCTGCGGTGTCCCCCAATGCCCATGTATTAATGTATTAAGACCAGCTGTTTTGTTCCCCATTAAAATGGACAAGCCCACCACACTTTTGCTTAGGTTACATTTGGCTCTCCTACCTGTGGCCCCACTTCTGGCCTGGTACTGCTTAACATGGGGTTGTGCCATGCATTGTCCTGGAGCAAATGTATCTGCCCGGTCATGGGTGGATCTGGCGTTCTTCGACACCATGTCTGTTATCCTTGTGCTCCCAGTAGTCGGCCCTATGCTCAGGGCCCTCCACCTGCTGGCCCCGACTGCTCCCTTCACCCGAGGAGCTTCAGAAGCTATAAGCAATACCGCTCAGAACTCCACCACCACGTGAGTCGAGTGGTTAATCCCAAAACCAGACCCGAGAACTGAGCCGAGGAAGCTCTGAAAGCCGAACTGCCACTCATAGCTTCTCCTCTCTGCACCTGAGACCCAAAAACCACTAGGAGCCGGGGGAGAGCCATGAGCAGATATGCTACATGTTCACCATCTTGCTTCCCCTTGTTCTTAACTTTAATGTTCTTTGGAACTGCTCGACTGTAGCTCACATTTCTTTGGGGGAGTTCCCACTTGTGACATAGTTATCGTGCATTAAGCAAAGATTTACTTAATTTTCTGTACATTTAATTGGTCAGAATATCCTCCTCCAAAATAAATAACCCACTTTTTAATAGTGGCCATGTGTTGATGACTGTCAGAGTGGCTGATATGACAAGACATGCACACCCAAAAGAAGCACCATGGCGTCATTCATAAATAAATTTAAAACTCCACTTAGAAGATTTACCATAGCATAGGTACAAAGCATCAGGTGTAAGTTGCTCAATAATTGTAACAAATCATAGTAATCATTCCTACTTTTTATATGTGTGTAGAAAGGGTTGCCAGGTTAGCTGGAAAATAGTTATTTTTTTTAGAGAAACAGAGCACGGATAGGGAAAGTCTAATGTTCACAAAAGTTTGAGCCACACACCAGCATAATGCTCTCCATTGTAAATGTGTACATTTAGCGTTAGAAAAAAGAGCATAGGCGAACATTATGCCCGAAAGCACATACACACTTACAGATATTACATACTGTGTACATTATGACTCAACCAACTATACATTTAAATGAGTCTGGTAAATATAAGCGTCTTAATCTTGTTTGTAAGAGTTACATACACCTTTACCATTTATGAGAGTCTTTCAGTGCCCTTGAATGCTGCCCCCAAATTGTTAAATGAATCAATGTCATTGACATGCATTTGTAAGAACAAGCAGTCAGTTTTATTCACCCCTTTTAATATTGTATGACTGTTTAAACAATACAATAATGACACTTTATATCAAGTTGCCTTTCATAGCATACCCGTAAAAGATTATACTGTAAAACTGTTATTTTTACATAAAAAGGAAGCATTATAGTCACTTACAGTTCCACCTTTGTCTTAATTTCTGACCTTTTGGAAATTCATAAACGTCTCCGTAAGTACATACATTGTACATTTCCAAAAGCACTCTTACTGGCCAGCATTTGCTAATTGATGCAACCCCAGCAGGAATAAGTCATTTATAAAGGTGTATTTGCACATTTGACTTTCTTATTTCCAGACAAAAAGGATTTCCAGCAGTATTCGTACTGGCCTACCCCTACTAGAAGGTGCAACATTTGCATGAGTAAGTTTTGCGGAAAGTGTTTTTAAATATATAACTTGATTTTTTTTACAAGGAAAATATTTTCCCTGTGGAGAATTCTCTTCTACTCTATCCCAACAGGATAGGAGGATGTTTATTAATATTTTCACCCCTCTAATATTTTTAGGGGTTACTTTCTCTGGTGGAGATGGCAATGCAAAGTTTATAATATCCACAAATGCATAAAGCTAAACAAGTCTTCTATAGATAACTGCAACAGTGCAAACACATTTTTCCCTATGATATTACACTCTGTTATTTTCTGATTCTCTTTGTGTCCAATAAAACAAAAAGGCTTGTTCATCTGATTTAAAATGAACATTTTGGCAAACATTCTAAAAGCCAAATGCAGTTCAAGAGTAGTGAACACAGTCATGTGTTGGTATTTGAGCTAGATTCTGTGAGCATTATATTAGGCACCAAACAACAGCTTGTAGTTTGCTTATTTCTTCATCTTCATTTGTAAAGTACTAATCAATGCCAAAATATACCAGGAACAAATAAACAATGGTGCAAATATTAGAAATATTAGAAAAAAATAGTCCCCAGAAATAAAGCTGGTCTTGTATCCAAAAAATTACAACCTATCTACAGTGCATGTAGAATTCTGGTCAAACTTGATTCCCTCAGTAGTGCTACAGGACAGTGGAAGGCTATACATATATGGTTTTGATGTCATAGGAATACATTATAAATCTCCCTCACTTCAGAATCTAAGACAAGTACCAGATAGTGAAGCTAATCAATTGTTTTCCATTTCTTACCGAAATGACAGTGTGCTAAATAGAGGTTCCATTGATACACTCACAATATATATTGACGAAGGAGGAATCAAATAAGAAACCAAAGCCAGTTCACAGTGGATAATAGAAATGTTGATGTCTCTTGGTCCTGGCTTTTGAGGAATTTGAATGAAAATAAATTTAACAGTATTTCTAAACTTGCTTTTCAGCAATAATTTGGAGATTATCTCCTGGAATATGGCTGGTCTGGAAACAGATACATTGAATAGAGTGCTGAAATGTAATCCAACAATTATTTGTCTCCAAGAGAACAGGTCCCCAGTAAAATTTGACTGGAAAAATTATTATGTAATCGATGTTCCAGCTCAAAGAGTCAGGAAAGGCCACGCCATAGGTGGGCTTTATATCCTCCTCTCAGCTGAGATTCAGTCCGATTTTGAAATAATACATCTACTATGTAGCAATTTTCAGTGCATTAATATTAAACACTTATTAACTTAAGTGTTTACTCAGTAGACATTGTATTTTTATTTAATATTTATGTTCTTCCTAGACTGCAGTACAAGGTACAATTCTCTGTTAAAGGAGATATTTGAATCAATAGAATCTGTCTCTGAGTCTGAAGAAAGTAGTCAAATAATAATAATGGGTGCAAAAATGTCAAATGCCTCACTAAAAGCCCACAAAAATAAGGATCTGGATGACACCTGGATCATTCCTGACCCAGTTTTCCACCTATGGTAAAGGCAGACAAACAGGGGAGAATGGTTCTGGACTCGCTGTGATCCTAAACTGGAGATTTGATGGGGATGTCCTGGCATCTTTTACAAGAAAGGGGGTCACCGGTTTCTCTATTTTATTGATTATATCATAACTAGCTATGAGTTGTTTCATAAATTCTCATTACTCCAAACCGAGTTTTTTCAAGGCAGTGGCTAGGCAATATTAAATACAAAGCTTGAATTGCATCTACAACAAATGCCTTCCTGGTCCTTAACACAAGGAAATGGCATTGCCACCATGACCTTGAACCAAGGTAGAATCATGTGGAATTCTAACAATATCACTATGATGAATGCATTACCTCACTGAGGTCTCAACACACATTAGAAAAAATAATCCCATCAAAACATTTGAAGTTATAGTTTCAGATGCTGTGCAAGAGATTCAGAGGGCATGCAAACCCCAGAAGAAAAAGGTACTCTCCACTAAAGATCTCAAGGAAGTTGAACTTTCACGAAAAGTAAATAAGCTTATTCGGCATCAGTTCATTGAATCTTCAGTCTCTATTGGCAAAGAAAGTTAACCTTTGGGAAGGAAAAGGAGGAATATTCATTTAGAAATTAATAAAAAATAATGGATAAGAAGTGGGTGGATCTTCAACAAGCAGAAACAAATCGTAAAACCTTTTGTCAACGTATCGCAAAATTTACAGGCAGTAGGAAAATTCACACTACAATACTCATTCCCTCATCAGAATGGATTGTCTATCTGTCTGAAATCTATGCAAACAACTCCGCTCCAGATAATCATGAGGCGCACCAAATTTCGCAACCACAAGATGATGGACGAAGTGCTGAAACTATTCAATCACTACCCCCAGTCAAGAGATCTGGGTTTATTCCATTGTTGTTTTGCTCACTGTGCCACCCTAGTTTGGACCCAGCCATATGTAAAGTAGTCTTGACCCTGCTCCTCATGGGAACAGTCCAGCCTGAACTGCCAGGCCAGGTCCTCCCTGGACCGGAAACAAGCATCCAGGGACCGGTTTCGGGGCATCACCCCTCATCAGCCAGTTATCTTGAATCCGGTGGCACAGCAAGCAAGGGATCCACATCTGGCATACCCTTGGCCATCTAGGATGAACATAGCAAACACAGCAAGATGATGGATGGAGTGTTGAAACTTTTCAACCCCTCACCCCCATTCAAAAGTTCTGGGTTTAAACCAATGTTCATTTGCTCACTATGCCACCCCAGTTGGACTCAGCCACATGCAATTCAGTTTTGACCCTGCTCCTCATGGAAACAGTCCAGCCCGAACTGCCAGGGTAGGTTCCCCCTAGACCAGAAGCAAGCATCCTGGGACAGGTTTTGGGGTATCACCCCTCATCCGCCAGGCTTGCTTAAATCCAGTGGCACAGAAAGCAAGGGAGCCACGTCTGTTCAAACCCTTTCAGACATTCACCCTCAGTCAAGAGATATGGGTTTAATCCATTGTTATTTTGCTCACTATGCCACCCCAGTGTGGATCCAGCCATATGTAAACTAGACTTGACCCTGCTATGTATAGGAACAACCGAGCCTGAATTGCCAGGCCAGGTCCTCCCTGGACCAGGAACAAGCATCCTGGGACCAGTTTCGGGGTAGCACCCTTTATCAGCCAGGCTAGTTTGAATCCAGTGGCACAGCGAGCACGGAACATAATTTCATCTGATGGGCTCGATTGGCAAATAATACCACCAAATAAAAACAGATTGAGATAGACATAAGGACAGCAATTTCTTCTGCAGCAATGAGTCCCTATAAGATTCATATATAAGTAATGAAGAGCGATTCATAACACTGGAGTAAACTCAAGTTGATATACAGATGACCTAAGAAACACCAAATGCCACTTCAAGCAACTCAAACACAGATGGAGATAAAACCACAATGAAACCAACAAAAACTCCTACAAATCAGATATCAGGTTCTTTCACTGGCAAATCAGATCCACTAACTGATCAACTCTGACAGAACACATTTAAAACGGCACAAACAACACCAGACAGATCTTCACCTTTATGAGAAAATTCCCCTTGCTCACTGTGACCTCTATAGCCATCACTCCCTCACATGAACTCCGTACAAATCTCTCCCACTTTTTCAGGGAAAAGATGAGCAATATCTACAACAACTTTAAATCTCAGCTGGACCCCTCCCCCGTCACAGCCCTCCAGCTCATCAAGACTAATCCTCTGATGACAACCATCACCATCTGGCAAAAAATCACCACCTTGAAAACCGCAGTGTCCATGTGCTCCATCCACGCATGAGCACAATTGGACCCCTGCACACACCACACCTTCACCAAGGGACTAAACCCCATCAACGCAGCTCTGACAACGATACTCAATACCTCCATCAACACAGCCACTATCCCAGATGCCTAGACACTGCCCTCATTGCTGCCACAGTCAATAACTGCCTGATTATAGACAGAGAAGCCACCGCAGCCCTTATCCTACCTATCAGACTTATCTGCCACTTTCAACACTGTCTTTCACCCCATCCTCATCCAACACCTCCATGAAGCCAGCATTCAGGGCACTGACCTCTTATGGATCCGCTCCTACCTCACCAGTTGCACCCAGTTGGTCAGCCTAGCCCCCTGCACCTCGACCACAACCAACCTCATCTGTGGAGTACCTCAAGAATCTTCCTTCAGCCCCACACCATTCAACACCTACCTGGCACCTCTCGCTATCATTATCCAGACACATCTCATCCTTTCCCTCTCCGATGAAACATCCAACACCCGAATCAACTTCACCACCTGCATGTCCAAAGTTGCAGCTGAATGAAGACCAACTGTCTGAAACTCAGCAAAGACAAAATTGGTACTCTTCGGCAGGGACATCTTGCTATGGAATACCACCTGGTGGAAAGCAGGTGTCTGGCCCACACCCTGCTGAGCCAACTGGGCCAAAATCCTAGGACTAGTGGTGGACAACCAACTATTGATAACCTGCCAGTTTAAAAGAGTGGCCTCCTCCTGTTCCTGCACTCTCCAAATCCTCAGAAAATCATTCAATAGCTCCTTATCAACAACTGAAGAACTGCCAACCAGGCTCTCATCACCAGCAGGTTGGACTATGGCAACACACTGTATGTCGGCATCACTGCCCAAATGACTACCAACCAACCGATGTGGCATCCTCGATGAGCAGCAGCTGCCTGAAGCTCAACTCGGAGTAGACAGAAGTCCTCATCCTCTGACCCACCTCCTCCGCATGGGACAACACCTGGTGGCCCACCACCCTCGGCAACCCCCCCACACCCACGGACCACGCCCGCAACCTCGGCATCATACTTGACTCCTCCTTCACCATGACCCGACAGATCAACGCCGTCTCCTCCATGTGCTTCAACACCCTCTGTATCCTCTGCAAGACCTTCAAATGGATCCCCCCCGAATCAAGAAAGACCGTCACCCACACACTCATAACCAGCAGATTGGACTACGGAAACGCCCTCTATGCTGGAATCAACAAATCCTTGCTCCGAAAACTCCAGACCATCCAGAACACCGCTGCCAGACTCGACCTCGGTATCCCACAACATGACCACATCACCCAGCACCTACAAAACCTTCACTGGCTCCCCGTCGAGAAGAGAGTAACTTTCAAGCTACTCACTTATGCCTACAAATCCCTCCACAACACTGGACCCCAATACCTCAATGAAAGAGTCTCCTTCCACGCACTCAAGAGAAGCCTCAGCTCTGCCAACCTCGCCCTTGCTGAAACCCCCCACATGCGCAGAACCAGAGCGGGTGGAAGAGCCTACTCCTACATCACGGCAAAGACCTGGAATGAACTCCCACTCAACATCAGGCGTTCCCCCACTCTGCATACCTTCAGGAAGAGCCTCAAGACCTGGCTCTTTGGGTGAGTCAGAGTTGTACGATCTCTCCCCCCCAGCACCTTGAGACCCTCACGAGTGAGTAGCGCACTTCACAAATCCCTGATTGATTGATTGTTACTAAACATGCCAACCAAACCCATCCAGACTCACACTCACTCTTAGGCTCTCACCCTGCACACATCACCTCACACCTCAGAAGCACCCAAAGGCTCCCCGTTCATAAACACACACTCTTCAAACTTCTCTCACACAAATCCAAAGACTTGCACAACCTAAGACCCTACTACCCCAAAAGCTGCATTAATTTCCACAACCTTACCAAACCTATGATTGTCCTGTCTCCTGCTCTCACACATCTCCCAGAGCATGAGGTTGTGCATTCACCTACCTCGCTTCTAAAGCCTTGAACGACCTCCACCTAGACATCAGGGCTGCCTCCTCAGTCCTTCAATTCTACAAGAAAATGATGACATAGATCTTTACCTTGACCTCAGGAATGTCCAGTGGAGCCCTCATCTTATTACCCTTGGTGTACTCTCCCAGAAGAATTGTGTGCTCTCCAAGTAAACATAACATAATGTAACATCACCTGAAATGAGGCAACACAACAAACATAACATAACATAACTTTACATAACATAATATAACATGATCTGCACGGCAGGTGGCCCCTGCTCCTCCTGTACCCTGTGGTTCCCCAGGCCCTGACCTGTTCCAGTGCCAGGACCCAGCACTAATTCTGCATCTACACATTGTGCTTCTCCTCTTCTTTGGACTCTGCACTGACGCCCTACCCCAAAACCCTGTGTTGCTCCCCACACCAACTCATGAACTCCTCCTTTTTCTCTTGCCCTGCCCAGCATCATGTCTCTAGAACATGATCTGCTCCCTCAAACTAAACTCTTTTTGGATCCCTACTCTACTCCACATACCCCTCTGGATCACGTGCTGCTCTCCATATCTTCTGTGATACTCAACCAGAAACTACTCCTCTTCATGCCCCAAGACCACGTGCTGCTGCCCAACTTGTTGGTCAGCATCAATATATTTGGACCCTGTACTGCTCCCCATTAAACTCTGCCATGTCCTCCTCTTGACCTCTGCTGCACTCTTGATGATGTGACGCTTCAGCCCACTGTACACCTAGGCCCCTATGCTGCTCCCTTTCCCTTATGCCACACACTGTTTTTGCACCCCTTCCTGACACAATATGGCCAATCATGAGTTTGGAATATAAGCTTTCATTGCTAATAAGCATTTGTTCCTGTTCTGTGAGGGAGGGCAACTTTCACTGTTGAGCCCTCTGCTGGTAGCTATTTTTTGGTCGAGGAAAACTTTGCATGCCTGAAGACTGTGTGGGTCATCTCATTATGTTAGAAGATTGCCCCACTGTTGGCCACGTGCTACATGTTGTGTTTCTCTTACTGAAGCCTGCAAAATGTGTTTTTTATGCACTAGGTGGTCAAGAGGGGCCTGGGCTACAACAAAATATCATAATATAAACATTGGGTAACTATTCATTCAATGAATCCAAATGGAACTAATTCAAATAGTTAGGACATAACCTCAAAATCTGCCATGGTTATGGATTTTCTGAACCAAATATGTATACGGCAGCACTCTCCAGAACTTAAAAGCAATGGGGTCTGCAAATGTGTTCTTATTGAATCTGTCAATGGCTTTCAACAAAAAGAGGTCGCATGTTTTATGCAATTAGCACTATTGTGTTCTCGTCAAATTCCTTTCCAGTTCTACAGCAATTCTCCAGTATTCGGTCACCTCTTGTAATCTTGCACCACCACCAAAGACCATTTGCAGCAACACAACCCTCAGTCACCCACAAATATGCCTCAAGTTATTCTAGCCTGAACCATTAATTCAAAGGGTATGTGGTATAATCATCGATCATGGAGATCAGATCCCCACATGAGCTACTTGCTTCAAATGCTGAAGTCTCTGCAAATTTTTAATGTTACAATACTGGAAAAGTTGGGTATTAAATATGATATCCTATTCCTAGCGTCTGTGAAGAGAGCCGAAATGCAGTAACGTTTTAATTACAGTTTTCTCATTTTCCATGCAAGCAGAATCAGAAAAGACAATTGTCCCGTGCCTTTTGATGCGCTACAGAAGAAAACAGCTGAAGAAATAAACCTCACCGCCATTGTCTTCAAGCCTTTTTCTTCTCGTTAATAAACATCCCCGCAGCGCACAACAGGGCACCCACTGGCTTGCCTTACTTTTATTAAACATGTATCTGTATGTTGCAGACGAAAGCAGCCATCATATTAAGTTGGTGTATCCGCCGAACCATATGGTAGGTGATCATTCATATCATTTTCAAAGGCATTGTCTACCATACCACTGATTTATTTCTGCTGTATTTGAAAGGATAATAATCTATTGGTAGAATAATACAGATATAATAGCTCGTCAGCACATCACACCAACGTGCCATATGGTCTCTCAGTTTGTAAATTTGCCTTTTTTCCTCTTCTAAAAGCCAGCAGATGGCTTCCATTTCTGATCTTGGCAGTTAATTAAACATACTGCGGCATAGCATTAAAATACATCAATGGTGTCCTCATCATTCCCACATTTGATGTTACACGAGATATGAAGATTCTTGCTTTATCTGCACTCCTTTTGACTGCGTCTTCTTGGCCAGATAATATATGTCTGGCAGTTTAAAGCTATAAAACTTCCAGTTCACCTGAAACGTCTTGTTAACATACTGTGAAAATGTAAAAAAAAAAAAGCCGATTTTAATTAGTGTTCTACTTTGAAATTCCGAAAGAATAGCAGATTTTTTCTGATCTTAATTTCCGGAAATACATATTTCTTTTTTAGAATGCAAATGTAGACCTATTGGTATTTTTTCTTCGTTCCGAACCCAGTAAGATGGCTCAGTCATGTAAAATACATCACTGATGTCTGAGGTGATTTTTGAGTCAGAGTTCACAGGCCGGGGAAGGCTATTTAAGTTTCTAACCTTCCAGTGTTGGTAAAATGAGTACCCTTACATTGGGTAATAGTGAGATCGGTTATTTACAGCGCCTAGCAACAGTTTTCTAGGATCTGATGTACACATAGATGTCTTGATGCCAATTTTTATAAAGCAGTACTGTGCCTGCACCACTCCTTATCTTGTGTTCGATGTACTAATTAGGCTGGGAGGAGGTGTGTATATAAGGTTTACCTTATGATTATTATTAGACTACAATTGTCGATGCACTCGATTGTGCATGCAGAGAATTCTGAGATTGAGGCCAGCAAGTGACAGCAGACATACGTTCCTATATTCATTTGCTTATTTTTACAAATCCCTTGAATGTTCATAAATGGCACAGCAAATCGAATATTGGAACTCTTAAATTGTCTTGCATGTGTTATTCTTCAGGGCAGCACTCTGTTCCTGCCTATTCTAGGGGCTTCACAGTGCCTTGCATGTGCAGTTCCACATTGCAAGTTTCCTGCTTGTTCTCAGCAGATGGTAACATTTGAGGGGCAAATTTCCAATAGTGTTGTGTTGCCCTTGCATCACTTAAGGCCACCTTACATGGCCCGGATGTGCGTAATAAATCTGGAGTAATGCAAGGCAGTGCAAGTCGCTACCTTGCTTTACTCTGCTTATGGAAGACATTCCATTGGTGGAGTTTGGGTGTTCTCACACATCCAACCATGGATTTTGATGCATCCCCAGATTCACCAGGAGTGGTGGACCTGGAAAGGTGTCAAATTGCTACACCTTCCCAGAGGAGGCGTAACAAGGAGAAATGTGTTTATGCCTCCTTGTTTTTTCCTCTTTGTACTTGTGCTGTATTCTGCAGCACACATAGAAAGAAGGAAAAGCCTCAGAGGATTAGTTTCATGTAGGAAGGTGTCCCTTTCAGCACAAAAACAATCCTGCCTACAACACAGGTAACAAGGGTGCCTGCATTGGCACATTGTGCGACAGCACAAGGAGAGGACAGGAATGCACCATATATTGTTAAATATGGTGCATTCCTGCCCTCTTTCTTTCACACAGCGCAGTGAAGCAATGTTTCTTCTTGAGTGGCATTGTGTGAAAGTTTGATAAATCTGAGCTTGAATGACTAGTGACAGAGGGAGCCGGGGTACTGATACATTCCTGGTGATGGGTCCGGAAGTGCACATATAGCTTTGCTACACCTTTTCCCTTACAATTTGAAATGTGGAATGCCTATTGCAATTTGCAGTGAACATTTCATGCAGGGCAAGTTATGAACGTGAATTTTTCATGGGAGTGTTTTTTGTGTGTGCTTGAATTGGAAAGACTTATTTTATACGCGTTAGGTCATCATCTGTAAACTTTAATTATATATGTTTCCTGATCATTAGCAAGCAAGATGTCTGTAGAACAAATGGCCTTGTTGTGTCCACATGTGGTTATTCAACTTTTCTTTTTATTAGGCTGAAGTTTTGAAACGTAGTAATCTATGTTACCACCGGGAAAACATTTTCCGGAGTTTTTATAGCGATAATTTAAATTCGTATTCTTAATTCTTCACGAAGGCTATTAAAGCAGATGTAGTGAAGACTGAAGAACATTACAAATCCCATATGACTATGGGCCACATGCATCAAACTTAGGAATTGATATTTCTAAATTGCGATTTTTAAGAAATCGCAATTTAGGAATCGCAATTCCTTATGCATGTAGGAATCGCAAAAAAAATTGAGATTCCTACACATTCCTTATTTGCGACTCGCACATTGCGAATTGCAAATAAGGAATGGCTTCACATTCATTCCTATGGGCCTAGAGGCCCATAGGAATCAATGAAATTGCATGCGCAATTTGCGAGTACTAAATAGGTACTCGCAAATTGCGCATGCAATTTCAAGGGTGCAAGGGTGCCAAAAGTACACCCTGATGCACCCCTGAAAGTGCAATTAAAAAACATGTTGCACACACACATGCCCCAAGGGCATGTTTGTGTGCAACATAGAACTTTAAAAAATGCACTTTTGTGCATTTTTCAACGTTTTCGCAACTTTAAGTTGATGGTAATTTGCGTTTCTTAAAAGCGAAATCGCAATTTATTTTTTGCATTGCATTTAGGGAATCGCAATTTGCGATTCCCTAAATGCAATCACAATTTAAATAATCGCAAATAGCAAATAGCGATTTTTGCATTTTGGATGATGCATCCCAAATGCAAAAATTGCGGTCGCAAAGGGGCAGATTCTGCGAATCTGCCCCTTTGCAATCGCAAAAAACAATGATGCATGTGCCCCTATATGCCTAAGGAAGGACAGAGAGTAAGTACCTAACATGTATCAGCTCTTTAGGGCAGAGGAGGGAGTGGTTTATCAATCATGATCTATTGAGCACTTACTGAGATACATGTTAAGTACACTGGTTTCTAACTACCTCGGCACATCTGGGGACCCTGAGATTTCCCCCCTTCTGAGTATGAAGTGACACACATAGTAGATGTCAGGCCGACTTTAGCGCTAGTGGCGAGTGGTGCGTCAATTTTTGGTGGCACACCCACCCCCCATCCGTGACCACCTCCACCAAGGATTCTCTCACCACCACCTTTTAACAGTGCCCCTCAAGTCTCCATAACTGCTCTCTTTCAGATGTATTTAATTAGTTATATAGCGCCATGCATACCAGTGTGGGGTGTCAAAAACACTTTGCATCACACAAACATTACACAGAGACAATCAATCTTACATGTGTAAATCAGCATATAGGCAATGTTACATAAGCCAGAGCACTACAAGGTGTAGGAGTGACGTGTCATCCATACTGGTAGGCAGTATAGTTTAAGAGTGCTTGGTCTGGAGGAGCACAAACTCAGAGTTGAAAACGGAACACCATAGTTTGAGGTTCTCTTTAATAATAAGAACCGATTTCTACCTAAATGAACCCTTTTTGCAACATTAATCCATGCTTTAATCTATACTTTGCAGTGTGCATGCAGTTCTTTGATGACAGTTAATAATTCACTGTTCTATATTAGGATTTTAACTTATAAGCTGGAAAGTAACAAAAGAATGTCTCTTGGAAAAGTAGTAACCCACTGACCAATTTATATAATATGTAGTTTGTGATCGGTATGGTACACATTCTTTGCAGGAGGCATATTAATCCTCTGTGCTATTTTATGATCAGTCATAGCCTCTACTAGACAAAACTCCGATCTCTCTCCAGGAAGAACATTAATCACCGGAGTTATCTTGACATTTGTATTGTTGCCTGGAAATTGCTGGAGGCAAGGAACACGGCTACACCGCCCTAGAGTAATCCCCTAGAGTAATCCCTGGTAGATGTCACGATCTCTCCCAAAAAGGCCCCTAATTCTTAACTTGCATATACACAGATTTTGTGTGCGAGAGTTTATCTGCCATTCCCATTCATAATACACAGGCATGCCTTCTGCTGCCTTCATTTTCTGGCCAATTGTTGCTTTAGTTGAAAGGAGCATTTGTGAGTCAGAAGTATTCTGGTACTGTTATGCATATTGTGTGGTCAGTCAGTGGATGCAGGTACCTGTTTCTGGTCAGTGAAGTCCCACATTGCATCTGACGACTCTGTTCTCAGTCTACAATGGTACTGTGACACTGTCTAGGGTCCTTTATTTTGGGCTGCTATAGTGACACAATATATTGGTATAAAACCATTCTCGTGTTCTATCTGTTTTGAGCATGATGATGAGAAGACCAGGAGGTGTATGTTCATTTTAGAATGATACTATACATTTTTTTAGATTACCAGATCCACATGTATAAGGCATTGAGAGATATTACACCAGTGCCACCTACACAGATTATCAAGGGCATGATTTGTGCTACATTGTACTGCCTCAATTTCCAGTCATTGTTGTATTCATTTACTATGCTTGGTACTTTAATTCTACTATTCATCAAGTCAGTAGTTCTACCCTCTCTCTTCCTTCCTAGTAGATTGTGTTACTTATATGCACAGTCATTAGAATTATACAATTCTACCTTCGCAGCATTTTCCCATAATTATGCATGTGTCATATTCACTATATAATCCATCATCTACTACATAAACAGCAGATTATAACAAAAAATATTTCTAGCTCCAATGGATCAAGAGATACTACAAGCATGGCGACATGTGATCCTGCCCCCAGGAAGGCCCTTTACAAAGCATGACTGATCATCTTTCAACTGCTTATTGTTGTATTTTAGTGTTAAATTGGCACACTAAATGTCTCCTTAAATTCCCCTAACCACAGCCATTTTGTAGTAATTATTTACCATTTATCCCACCACTCACCCTGGTTTTTACTACATTTACTTAAAAAATGTTTACCGACGTGTGCAGCGATATATGGAAACATGGCAGAGATCTCTGCAACAAAAAGGTAAGAGTTGCAGAGGTGAAGATCTCAACCCTTAAGTCTGTGAACTTCAGTTCATTTTGTCTATAGTTTTGGGAGTCCAGGCGAACACAAAAAATGCACACATTTTTATCACTGACTAGTGGCATCCGTGTTGGCCTAGTGTGGGACACAACAGGGTGCTAAAATGGTTTCTGTTGTCTGCTTGTACAAAGGGCCTCATGGCAGGCTGTTCTGGTATGGCATTGTTAGGTATAGGAGAGGCAGGTTAGGAAGCTGGAAACAAGTGGAGTCTCTCATATACAGCTTTCGCTAAACAGATTAGTTTGGTTGAATCTCTCATCTAATCCTCACTACTCCTTTGATGGTGATTAGTATCATTGTCATGCATCTAGTTCTGTAACCATGAGGGGATTTGCATATATTTGAACCTTCACTGATGTACACATCAGAACAGTTTTTGAACATGGGGGGGGGGCTTATTTATGAGCCCCCTGTGCCACCGGAGTGTCCTTTTTGTGACGCTCCGGCGGCGCAGATTACAAAATCATATCTATGAGGCCACGCAAAGCCATTATGCGTAGCTTAGAATGGCCTCTTGGACCTGGAGTAAGGCAAGGCAGCACAAATCACTGCGTTGTCTTACTCTGCGCTCAGGAGGCGTTCCATGGACGTTGCAGGGAGTTTTCCCACCGCACCGCATCGGATTTTGATGCTGCCCCAGATTTAACAGACCATGTAAACCTGGAGTTGTGCCAAATCCTTATGCCTCCCAATGGGAGACGTAGCTCGAAGAAATATCTTTATTTCTCCCTTTTTATATCTTTTTTCATGTGTGCTGCATTCTGCAGCACACATATAAAGAGAAAAATGCCTTTTAGGGTTGTTTTTGTGCACCATGGTGCAAGGGTGCCTGCATTGGCGGTAGTCTGTCTAAATTGCTCCAGCACAGGGGGAAAGGACAGGAATGCACGTATTGCAGAAATACGATGTATTCCTGTCCTTTCCCTTTGGCTTAGGGCTGCACAGCAAGTCACCAAGTCCCCATAAATGTCAACATTCTGTGTATGTCCTCTGATATTTAATTCCAAACCATGGAAACATAAAACCTCTATCTTCCTTTGGCATCAGATGTTCCGATTCTGGAAACCAGGGCCCAGATTTAGCAAGGTTTTGTGCCGCACTTGCGCTACTCAAAGGGATGGAAGGGCAACGCACAACCTAAGTTAGATTTATCAAGCCAAACAAAGCCACCTGGTTGGGCTCTTCGTGCCTTAATACATCTAGAGTAACTCAAGGCAGTGCCAATTGCTGCCTTGCATTGCTCTGTGGCATGGAGGCCCCATTTAGAGAATAAACCCCAGATCTGCTCTGCAAGTCAGTTTCAACACAGGAGCTCACACCTTATCATCTGCATAGATTTCACAGACTCCCCAAGGACACTACCATATCTGCAACAGCTGCAATTACTACAACCATCAAACCGCAACTGTGGGTGGAGGCAGCAACCTGCAAGCAAGGGCATTATTCATTTTTCCTTCTTTTTTTGTTTTTGTTTGAGGAGTGATGACCCAGGTCAAAATTTCGAGGCACATCAAGTCCTCACAATGGACAAAGGCTGTCACTAGCAGTAAGGCCCTCACCAAATAAAAAATTGACGGAGGGTTTCCATTTCCAGTTAGAGACTCTTATCATCTCCTTTTTGCGAACACAGCTGCATCAGAACAGCCTCCCTTGGGTTAAGGTGAGGCAATGAAGAAGATCAGACCAGACAACTGCACTCAAGATCTTGGCGACCATAGGCCAGAAATAGGACAGCAAGCAGACAAAGCCCTAGGAGGGCAAGAAGCCACCCGCTCCAATTTACTAACAACACAAGCTGTTATACATGTTCATCCAAAACTCACTGATATTGCCTGCCTGGGATTACACAACTGTTGTAAATGAATTGTAAATGATTGACGCCTGGTCCATGTAGATTATGTAGGTTGATTTATTAAGATAGATGTTATCATCAAGAGCCCCACCAGGAGCAGCATCCCTGCTGCTCAGCCTATCCTCCAACTGACTCTCTCACTCACCAACATTCCAAAGCATCCTCGCACACCAACATTCCACAACCACAGTCACACTGGCTGAGCAGCAGGTATAACACATCTCCTTTCTTTACACAGAATAACATTAGAACTCTTGCATGAATGCTTACCATGTAGCAATGAGAACTAATGCGAATGTATGAAAAATAATAGGTGGAAAACATTTCACACACAACATGTCGTAACACACTAATTGCAAACGTGCATACAAAGAACAGATAGAAAACATTGACTGCAATTGCACAACATGTCATAACATAAGACTTGCAAACAAAACCACAGTAAATAATAATAAGAATGCACTCACCCTCATCTTCTCCCTTTCTAACCAGACAACAACACACACTCTACCACATCACAAAACCTCAATCCAACCCCTGATACCACAAAACATGCCAGCTGGCCAGGCTAACATAAAAAGCAGTATGCAGAGTACCAACCACAGGGCGAGGTAGAGAACTGTCCAAACAACTGCAAACAAAAAAAAGCAGGAGGTGAAACACTTTGGCATACCACTGCTGCCCCTCACCCTAACCCTTAGTAAGGATGGAAGAAAACTCCAATAACACGTCAAGTGTGGCTTAGACTCCGCGCATCACCCTTACCCCGTAGGAAGGGTGGAACAACACTTCACATAAGTCATTTGGCTTCAACCCTGCCCTTCACCCTAACCCATAGTAAGGGTGGAACAACACAACACATAAGTCAATTGGCTTCAACTCTGCCCTTTACCCTAACCCGTAGTAAGGGTGGAAAAACACTAAAATCTCAAAGTCATCGCAAACAAACTCTAACGGTGGATGATATTACAGCACCATCCCACAACCACGTAAGAGTGGTAAACCTAAATGATTTCTCCTAATAAAGTCATCACAAACAAACTCCAATAGTGGGTGGTATTACTACACCATCCCACAACCACGTAATAGTGGTAGACCTGAATGAATTCTCCTCTTACATTCATCACAATACAGCAACAAACACCAAAACAAAACGAGTGACTAACACCTCATTGTGACCCTAAGGACACATCACTAATAATCTTAATGTGCTTATTTTAAGAGGAAAACAAAAACAAATAAAATGACAAACCCAGAGCAGCACATATAATCTGCATCTCCCATGCCCCTGTCACGTTCAATTCATCCATACATCCTTACATCATACATAACACAGCACATAATGAAGTACCTCACATCATTCATAACGCCGCACTAAGCGCTAACATAGAAAACCCTGTCAGAAGACTATGACAAACACATCACATCATGAAGTCATAAATGCACGTAAAAATGTTAAATATGGGAAAACATTAGAAAGCACACCATAATGACAATATGCGGCACAAATACTAAAAACACAAAACATTGGTGAGCGACCTCTCACCTGAAACTCCACTTAGTTCACAATGCAGTACATCACATATGAAGCCGTCCTTACAGCCAACCAGAAAACAAAAAAACAAAACAAATAAAGTGGTCACAGTGGTCTGCGCTAAAGGAAAGTTGAACAGATTGCCAAGTTCTGCACTTAACCCAACCAAGCTGGCGATGTACTCCAGTGTCCTCACCAAATAAACCTCTGACTGGAGTCTGTCTGGACACCACACAATCCATTCTCAAGGTGTCCTTCAATTTCCACAACGCACGTGGCCACTTCATGAGATTATTTACCGCCGATGGGACAACTGGAATAAGTATATGAGCAGGCACATCGCACCATTCACGGAGGCGCACAAAGTAGAATCCTTGACCTGCAAACACATGACCTGCTACTTCACACTCGAAAAGACTGCCGGGAACCTCTCCAGCAGTCGGCGTTCCAGCTTTCCAGCGTTCCAGCTTTCCCAGGATACGCTGTTTCCGTTGAGGTCATCAAGCTCTCCAGTCCAGTCTTGACGCAGTACGAGTTCTCTTTGGCTCGTGAAAGGTACCAGAGATGGTCAGCCTGAGACAGAGCGGTTTCACCTCTTGGCTCTTAAGGTAAACGTTCCTTCATGCATATGGTAGCCTCGCGCGAGGAAGCACATTTAAATTTCAAAAGTCCACAACACCGACAAGGGCAAACAGCGCACCACTGAGCCAAATCCTCATCGGGGCTCGATCTATGCCCCCGAACAGCATCTCCTCTTACTTAGCAGAAATATCTTCAAATAACAGGGATTGCGGCGGTGTAGGGACTACATTCTTAATAGGTGTAAAAAGAACTTGCAGCAATAGTTGGTTCCTACTATCCAAGACCTGCTAGTTCGATACCAGAGCAATCCAAATCACAGCTATAAAATCACCAACTCCTGCCAACAGTCTATCATTATTGACACAGCATCGTCAAAGAAGTGGAGGCCCGTACCAATGCCTTGGAGTGGAGGCTGTTAGATGTAGTATAACACTGGTGGGGCAATCTCCAGGGCATGGTGGATCTCTGCGGGCTCCAATGTATTCAAACTTCTTCTTGATTTCCCAGCAGCTCTCTTGAAGCTTATCATTGCTTTTGCAAATTCATTTCTCAGTTTCTCTTTGAAAGTTAATGATACTCAGCTTGCACACGTAGGTTCTATTGAAAATCGTTGCCAAAATGTTGTAAATGAATTGTAAATGATTGACGCCTGGTCCATGTAGATTATGTAGGTTGATTTATTAAAATAGATGTTATCAATAAGAGCCCCACAAGGAGCAGCCTTCCTGCTGCTCAGCCCATCCTCCCACTGACTCTCTCACTCACCAACATTCCAAAGCATCCTCACACACCAACATTCCACAACCACAGCCACACTGGCTGAGCAGCAGGTATAACAACAACCCTGCCAAACAGAGAGAAACAATATCTGCAGAGTACATGCCAGCTTTTGATGGCGTAAAACACTCTTCTTACACATGGGGGTCCCTCTTACAGAGCCCCTTAAAGGGGCTCAGTATTTTGCGTAGGGTAGGTGATACCCAACAAGAGTATAATCTCTGTGGATCTTTTAATTCCCCCCTGAATGCCCACCCTTTAATGTCAGACAAGGCTGAGCTACCCTACAGAGAGGCATTCCTGATCCAGTTTCCCAATCTGTCTCAGACACTACATTGTTGACCTCATGCCACTCCTTGGAAGTCAATAATGCATCACTAACCTGGCACTCAGATGAATTGGAACTTCGGGTGGAGCTAATACAAACTATGGACACTTTTATTGCTTGCATTGATAGCAGAATGTCCAGTCTGAGTTCACTTCTTAAGGCCACAATAACTGACACAAAATGTATACCGTCCTCATGCACTTGGTGCTCCATCATTGATAAGCTCAAAGGACTGCTAAAGCTTGCACCTGCCCTGGTGGAAAATCTGAAAAAAACTCATAACTTTAATACCACTTCAATCCAACTATAGAATTCCTACATGGGGAGCAAGACCACGAGCAGCTGCCCTCTAGTCAAATTGCCTCTGTAACATCTCTTTGTGACACAGGTGGCATCTCTGACTTAGACTCTGACCCTAGAGTCTGGTCCACCTCTTACATGGAAGCAGAAACAAATCTGCGCAAGAGCATGAAAGCTCAGTGCCGGAAAACCTGTTCTGAATCTCCTCACAGTACAAAGTGCCGACACCAAAGTCTATCCAAAATTTCGAACTAGTAACAAGGGTCTAAACTGGCACTCATCAAGTACAGAGCATCCAGGGCTAATGCCCTCCTCTCCCTCCCCCCAACCAGTTGTCACAGCCTGCAAATGTCTTTCAAACGAGAACTATAAATCCTCATCGTATTTCGGTAACTGCAGCAACTCAAGTTGCTTCAGTCCCGCAGTTACAGCCAGTTACCTCCAGCAAGCAAAATGTTGTTGCAGGTTCTAATGCCACACAGGAACTTAATGCAGCTGCAGCCCATACTCTTTCGCAACCCCTCATGACATTAGCTGCATTTAACGAATAAGTAAACCCCTAGCAGTCACAATTTTAACAGCGAGGACACCAAGGGTCGATCACAAGGCAATTTACCTACGAACAACTGCAGGGCAGACTCCCCTAACCAAGTTCAAACTGGGGAGTGCAACTACCCAGTGACAGTAATGACAGCTAGGAATCCAATGGAGATGTGTTGTCGTTCGTGCTCTCTATTTCTTTTCAAGCAGTGTGGAACAGCTCATCTTTTACACAGTGGCCGCTCGCCGACGGAGTGCTGCGGGGCGGTGGGGCGGGGGAGGGGCAGGGTGGGGGGTAGTGGAGTCCGACATACGATGGACAGGAGTAAGGTAAGTAATGAAATAAATAAAACAATTTACCTTGTGCGCGCTGCATCGCCGAGTTGGTAATACAGCGCGCGCAAGGTAAATTGTTTTATTTATTTCATTACTTACCTTACTCCTGTCCGTCGTATGTCGGACTCCACTACCCCCCACCTGGCCCCTCCCCTGCCTCACCACCCCGCAGCCCTCCCTCGGCGAGCCGCCACTGCTTTTACACCACATGAGGTATGTAGCGCTATAGATGACTGCCCCTACATCGTCTTATTTACACCAAAATATAAAACAAGGGGGCAACAGGACATACTAGACTAGGGATATATTCTTAAACTATTAAGCCACCTGACTGATGCCAACCCATTTCTCCACGGAGTATATAATTTCTATTAAATTTGTGAAGGAGGTGGTGTTTTCTGACAAAGAGTCTATGTGGTTACTAGGAGGAGAAAAGCTGTTCAAGAGCAAGTGATGAAAAACAAAGACATATTTAGAGCCTGGGAAGTTTTTCTATCTTTGCCAGTAAAGGTTGGGTATCTTGACCCCTTTAAAATCCCCCCCCCCGCCTGTAAAGTCCCCCGTAAGTAGCTCAACCAAATCAATTCTAAAAAATCGCAAAGGAACATCAGATTTAGAACAGGATGCACATGGATCTGGTAATAAATTGCACAAGGGGTACAGAGGCAATTATTTCTTTTAAACAGAGCCAATTGTGTTCCCAGTTACTGGGGGAGGACTGGGATTGGAAGACATCAACGGTCAATCATGATCCAACAATTTGGGGCTAGCAACAAAATGTTACTGCATAAGAAAGCTAATAAGGGCTCTTTTATAGCCACCACCCTTCCTTTCCTGCACATAAACAATCAGTAATGGCGCTTTGTAACTTCTGTGTGTGCTGCTTAATGCAGCACACATAGAAGCTGCAAAGCATAATTTTTTTTCAATGATTGTTTATGTGCAGGAAGGGACAGCTTCCTGCACATGAACAATCAATGTCGTTTTGCTGTTTCTATGTGTGCTGCACAACACAGCACACATGGAAATAGCAAAAACGAGGAGAAATAATGCATTTCTCCACGTTTCGCCTGTTTGAGGCCAGGTTTTCCCTGGTCTTAATTTTGGCGCTGCCTCCTATTTACACCACCCTTATATAGAGGAAACAGCGTCAAAATCAATGGGTGTTGCGGTGGACACCCACCGCAACACCCATTGCCCTCCCCTTTCACGCTAAGTGTAGCATGAAAGGGTGCCTTATTTCAGCTTAACATGCCTTGTAAATAAGGCGAAGCCCCTATTGCCACCACAATGTCTGAAAAAGTGACATTGTGGTGGCGACCGTGGCTTGCAAATATGCCCCACATTTTTAGATTATAGTTTAGTTTCTGTTGAATTCCTAAATTGGATCTCTTCTTTCACTATTATTCCACAAATAAAAAATGATCATGCCACCAAAAGGACCTACACACTATATTGTCTGACAAGGCATTCAATTCACCAGTCAATTGGGGTTCCCTCTAGCTTACAATTTCTGAGGGGATCAGATGGAACCCTCACATAAACACTAAGATAGCCATCTGGCTCAAGACTAATAGTACCAAGATCACCTACAGATCATAGGCCATCCAGCTTTTCCTAATCAAAATGCATCACACTTGGTCTCATTTGGCAAACACTTTATTGCAGACAATTTCACATAATCCAAGAAGTGGACATACTCCACTCAAGGATTAAAAACCCAGAACATGTGGTTCACCAAGGAGCTCAGACAACTAAAGAAAAACTAAATAAGGTAGCAAAACAGGAATGAGCTCTAGCTACAATTTCAACTAGCAGAAGGGAACAAACATTATTCACAGATTGTAAGCAGAAGATGTGGGAGGCAAGCAGGGTGTGCAAGGAATCACAGTGGGGAAAGATTGTGGAAATTAGTAGAACTGGATCAATAAGGGATTTCTGGGAATTTATAAACAGATTTGGTTTTCACCCCTATTTAAAGCATGGCACCACCATCCCCGAACAAGTTTGGACATCCAACGCAGAGGCAATATGTTGATCAGAGACCAGAGTGGCATTGCCCATTTACACCGGCTCATGCCACTTCTCCTGTGAAGGCCAAAGTGTTAAGACAGATAATCAAGGGCTCCAAATCAGATAGCACTCCGGGTCCCAATGGCCTCCCGACCAGTCTGTTTAAATCCAACATGACTTACTGGTTACCAATTCTAACAAATTTAGCATCTTATGCTTATGAAACCCAGAGCATTTGTACCTCCTGCAGGGGTCCACCCTACAATTGATCTATAAGAAAGGTGATCCCATCATACCCAGAAACTACAGGATGATCGCCCTGCGCGATGTAGAGGCTAAAATACTTTTAAAAGTATTTGAATCCTGGGGCGAATCCACTAATCTAATGTCTCACTCACAAATGGGGAGTCATCAGATCTCTAGATAACATTCTCACATTCTTGCTTGTCATTTAGAAGTCATTAAAGGTAAAACAAACCAGCTTGTTTGCCTGTTTTATCAATCAATCATGTCACTTTTATAGGTTATCATACGGCTTTTGAAGGAGTAAATCGCTCGATCCTCTTGTCTAAATTATACAAATGGGGGATTCCGCCACACTTTTGATAGACATACAGTCTTTATACTGGAATACCTGGGAGCAAGTGAAACTGACTGATAACGGGCACATTTAAAAAAAGATCAAAACCAACCGAAGGCTCAAACATGAGTTTGTGCTGGCCCAATTGCTTCTCAGTTTTTATATTTCAGATATACCAGCCGCCATCAAAGTACAAGGGACCTGCCCTCCTAAATTAGTCTTTGTATATTTGGTTGAATACTAGCTGCCGCTTATGCGGCTATGAGAACGAGTCTCTGACACAGGTTGTATGCATATGCCTTTATCTCTTACCTGAAAAAATTAAATGGCTAAGGCCTAGCGTTTTTTTAACATGGCTGCCGTAGGGTCAGTGAGGCCATTCGGTAAATGGGGGAAACTTGCAAGTATCATACGCTTTAGTCAAATTTATGCAGCATGCAATTAACTCGGCAACCGCAAAGGAGGACTGAAATCTATTCTAATTATTTTGATCTACACCATACCACCACAATCTAGCAGTGAATTTAATTTTCAAATGGTTTCTAACTAAATGTATTTATTTTAGAGGATGCTATAGATTAACTATTTTATATAAGGGTCTGACAGTTATTTTAAGGAGTACTGAATAGTGGGATTGTAATGTATTGCGAATTTTAATATTGAACAGCTATGTATTGTTTTAAAATGTTTTTGCTACTACTGTTGGGTGGACTATACTGGTCTTTAAGAATGTATCAATTATAATATGAATCTTAGGAAGTGTATGCTGTTGTGTTTTTGTGGTATCCACTGCTTGTTTACGGTTTTAATTAACTAAATAAAGATCTACTCACTCACTCACTCTGTGGCCAAAAGCGTTCCATGGGTGGAGCATAGGTGTTCCCTCTCATCCACCTACAGTGCATTTTCAGATTTACCATTAGTGGTAGACCCGGGAATGTGTCAAAATGCTACGCCTCCAAAAGTGAGGCGCAAAGAGGAGAAATGTCTTTATTTCTCCTCGTTGTTTCCTCTTTCTATGTGTACTGCATTCTGTAGTACACATGGAAATAGGAAAATGCCTTTCAGTGTTGCTTTTGTGCAGGAAGGTGCCCCTTCCTGCACAGCACAGCACAGCAAGGTGGCTTGCTGCATTGCGCTACATGAAAGAAAGATAAAGCTGGCCCCTGGTGCAGAAATTTCTCAATTGTTCATAAATCTTGTGTTATCCCACCCTTTAGATTTAGGGGAGCATTTCCAATAAAATTCAAAGTGGGTAAGCATGAATATTACCCAAAACCTTGCTGGGAGACTGAGTACCCTTTTAAGAATAAACATAAAATATTACTGACATGGCTTGTTTGTGAATGCAATAATCAAAGGTTTGGAGAACCAGCAACATACAGAACAATATTTCAGCAACTATCACAGGAAAAGCAAAGCCATAAGCTAATTTCGACATTATGACTGTTCATGCAATCATAGCTCTAGACTCACTCAATAAAGAAGTTGGCAACTTAATACAGTAGTTGGAATAAAACACAGTACTTGCATATCCCCTATTTACAACAAGTATTATGAAAAAAATGTTAGATTCTGATTGCCTCATTCACAAAGCCAAAAAAGGCTCCATTTATTCCTGTATCCATAAAATGGCATTTGTCAGGAGTGAATGTTTCTATTACTTGCACAATTGTGTGCCACATTTTCATAAAAGTATGCAATAATATACCTAAGTCACAGGGTGGGAGAGTGATAAACAAAGTGTGATGTGCCTTGATGGTTTGTGAATTGTCACAAACAGGTGAGTTTGTGAGCCTTCACAAATTTCCCACCAACTCTTTCCCACCATGGAAATGATTGGAGATTTGTCTCAGTATAGGGCTGTAGTGTGTCCCCTTTCTGGGTGTGAAGGTGATCAGAACAGCCCAAGAACATGCATGAGTGTAGGGGAAGAAAAACACATTTGCACAGTTTGGCTATATTACTCTAATGCACAGTTACATAATGCTTTACATAACCACATTGCAGAAATTGCAGATGTTACAACACATTCACAGTCATCACTAAAGAGAGTTACAGTTCCTGAGATGGAAGTAAGAAGAGAGGGAAGAAGTGTCGTTCCTATAGAGGGGTCGGTGAGACCTTTACTTGATGCCCTCACACACCCCAAAGGATGTCATGCTTCATCATGGGGCAGTGCTCCTTGTCGGGCTGGCGCTGCAATGCCCTACGGGTCCCCCGAAGGGTCACTTTGTCGGAGATCTTTTTAGTGATCTAGCCGTAACGTTATGTGAGATGTAAATGTTAAAAGGTGACTAGCGGGAAGGTAAGGTAGATTAATTTAATGAAAAGGATCCCTCTGTCATTATTAAAAGACCAAAGGTTTAGGACTTTTAATTATGACAGAGGGATCCGTAGGGCATTGCAGCGCCGGCCTGACGAGGAGCACCGCAAATGACACTGCAAATTATCCACACAGGATGTCAAACATAACATGACAGTTGATATCATGGATAACATCATTAGTGACATTATGTATCAGCTCACCAGTAGCATTATCAATGATATCAATGGCAACATTGCACAATGCCTCACGTAGGACATACTGACGACTAGCCCTCATATGGACATAACCTAGAGTTCCTGACTTTCGTGTGTCTAATGGAAAGCAGAAATAAATCTATTAAGCAAAAAATAGGGGTGCCTCTGGGATGTCAAACACTGCACGAAGACTTAATTTCCTCCCTTTTGACTGGAGTTTGAAAGCAGGACCTGAACTTTCACTAGTCCCTTCACCCAACTCCATGCCCTCAGTTTTGATGCAGGTCTTGGCCTTCAGCCCCTATCTTGACTCAAGTTCTGTTCATCCCTCTGACTTTTGCCCTAGTTCACCAGCATATTACTTTTAGTACTGCCTGACGTTTGCCCTAGTTCAGCTGAAGGATTGCCGACATATTCAGCTGACTAGTATTGCTAGGTCTTGAACTCTGCACACTGGGGCACTGCTGTCCAAGCACCACTGTATATGCCCTGACCCCTAAAACATAGTGAAGTGAACTAATCCAAAATTGACAAATGTAACTTTACAGTAAGGACATAGTATATGGTGCAGCAAAATACATCAGTGGCATCGTCGAAATAGTAGTCGGCAGCTAGTTTGACATGACCAGCCCAAAAAACTCAGTCTGCACCTCCTGTTCACACACACATCAAGAAGGCTTTCAAGTGGCTTCCTATGCACACTTGAAGAACCTTGAACCTTCAGCCAGGTTTCATCAGAGCCCAGGCATTCCACATCTTATCCTACACCAATGACATGCAGCTCATCCTATCCCAGACAATGCCAACACCATAAAGTGCATGACCAGCATGACAGGCTGTATGCAATAAAACTGCCTGAAGCTCAACACAGACAATACAGAACTACTGTTCTTCAGAAACAAGAGCTCACACTCGGACTCCCCCTAGTGACCAGAAGAACTAGGACTCTCGCCAATCCAATCTGAACAAGCCAGAAACCTAGGACTCATCCTGGACAATAAACTCGCCATGGCACCTCAAGTAAATGCTGTCACCACCTCTTGCTTCGCCATCCTACGTATGCTACGCAAGATCTTCAAGTGGCTACCCCAAACCACAAAATGCACAATCCTTCAATCCCTCATAATGAGCATGCTGGACTACGGCAGCACACTCTACACAGGAATACTAGTCCACCTCACACAGAGACAACAGACCAGTTAGAACTCTGCCGCCAGACTTATCCTTGTCCTCCCTCTCCATGCCCATTTCTTGCCTCACCACAGAGAGTTCCACTGGCTCCCCATCCAGAACACTGCCAATTTAAGTTGCTCACCCACACTTCAAGGCCCTCCACCAGATTGGACCTGCCTACCTCAACTACCGCCTACACTTCTGTTAACTCACCAGACAACTGCGATCTACATCTCCCTCTCTCTCTCTCTCCCTCTCTCTCTCTCTCTCTCTCTCTATCTCTCTCTCTCTCTCTCTCTCTCTCTCTCTCTCTCATTCGCACATATCCTGCACATCCACAAAAGCAGCGCTTGGGAAACTTGCTATTTCCTACATCACCACAAAGACCTGAAAAGACCTCCTCCATCACATTAGGACCTTTTGTTCACTACTAAACTTCTGCAAGAAGCTGAAGACCTGGCTTTTCAGTTAACCTTTTGAATGACTCATGCCTACTCTTGCTCGGCCTGCACACCTGCTCAAGCACCTGGATACCCTCACAGGTGACAAATGAGTGCAACAAATCTACATAGCATAACATAACCCGGGCCCTCATCTCCAGCAAGCTTGACTATGGCATGGTGCTTTATATGGGAATCAATGCACCATTGACCATAAGACAGCAGACCATACAAAACTCAGCAAACTCCTCATGGACACATACAAAGATCTGCACACCAGCCCAACCTACCTCAGAAATCTCACAAACTTCCACAAACCTACCAGACATCTCCCCTCAGTAGATTCCTACTCTTACCCATCACCTACATACGTAGAACCAGATCTGGCAGTCATGCCTTCTCCTACCACACCCCTAAAGCCTGGAATGATTTGCCCCTGCACATCAGAGCCACCTCCTTAGTTCTTGAATTTTACAAGAAACTGAAGATATGACTCTTCACCTAAGTCACAGCACTATCTCATCCTACATAGCTCCTGCTTACAGTGCCAAGATATCCTACTGGGTGAGTTGTGTGCTCTTCAAATACACATAATATAACATAGCATGACATTACATAGTAAGTTAAATGTCTTCTGTGGACTGCAGCATTTATTGTGCCATCCACTAGGGTAAAAACGAAACAGGTTTCAGGCTTACAGGTATACCCTGACTACAGCATTTAAATATGGAAGCAAACCTGTCAAAATAAAAGTTTGGCAGAAAAGAACCCTACTTTTAAATATTAAATAAGTCTCCCCCCAAGTAGGCCTTGCAGCCTACAATGTAGAGTGCCTGGTAATTTAAAAAGGTACATGTACGAATTTAGTATTGGCATGTACCTGCAGTGACTAGCTCCCGAATGTTCGGGGAAAAAAATAATTCTGCTATCTGTGATTTGGTATAAGTTACATACATGATTCACCCACTATTTTTAAAGTTTATTAAAAATCCAATTCACTGGTGTAGTCGGATTTTTTATAAATGTTTAGGAAAAGTACCTCTTAGAAAATTACGTTTTGCCTGCCTGAGCCACCAGTAGACAAATTAGCATTAGCTTGCCAGCATCTGCCCTCTGTCCATTCTTTCCCTTAGTGAGCTGTGAAAACAGCTCCCAGAACAGGAGCAATGGTTTACAACTGTTGACAGGTAGCCTAGCAGTAAGGATCACTCCAATCAGCTTAGGAAGGGCAGCTGGGGAGAGTCAAGCATCTTCATTAACTTGAAAGGTACATTAGTGAAGCCTGCCCATTCATAGTCAAGTATAAAGGGAGATCTGAGAAAGAAAAACATTTGCTTCCTTGGCTTTCTAATATTACTACCACTACTACTACTACTACTACTACTACTACTACTACTACTACTACCACTACTACTAATAACAATAATAATAATAATAATGATAAAGAAACTAAAGATAGTAGTTGCATAATTGGATGATGTCATCTCTGAGATTTCATCAGTGATGTCATAAGCAAGTTATGATTAGTTTACCTAATCATTCACAGAACTTTTCAGTGTTTGTTAGGTTTTAATTGTATCCACAACTCCACGTTAACTGTGGTTTTTCAGTGATTCTCTGTGTATTTTTAAACATAATTTATATTAGAACACTGGAATGTTGACAGCTCAATTGAAGGCAACGGAGTGGCTCAGAGCTAATAATGGGTGGAAGAGACCTTCTGTGCCAGCATTCTAATATTGTTCTTTCTGTTTCTCCCTTTTTAATTTCCAGCATTCAAACTCCTGTGTTTAGAATGTTCTAATAGCATTATAGACCTTCTGTCATGAGCTATACCAGCTGCTAAAGGCCCTGGCTGTGGCCTGCAACTATTGTCCTTAACTCGGTTTCAGGACCTTCGATAACCATGATAACCCTTATTAGAGGGCTATAATGCTGTTATATTGTTGGTGTTATACACATATCTTAATTTTAAGTGTACTTTCCTCAGTATGTTCCTAAGGCTCTATTAAATGTGTTATACAAATTTGAGGTCCTAAAACCATAATTTCAATTTAACTGTGATTTTTTTCAATGAAATTCAGAAGTTATGTGAAACATAATTAGCAATTTAATGTTGTGTGAGCACAAAGTTTAACAGTGCTTTGTCTTTTTATAAATATTAGTTAAAATATTTGTATGTGTTTTGACCATAAGTGTATATAAGTGTTATTTTAAATAAATGCTGTGACCTTTTTATTATGTACTACTCAAACATGTATTAAAATAATCACTATTTACTATTTAAATTGATGTGGTTGTATGACGAAAATTTAGTATGTGAGTGTATAATGTTGTATTCTTATATTTATGCATGTTTCTGTATCAGAGCTTTGAGTGTGATGTGTAGTTTGGTGTGTATAGTATGTGGACCTTCATTGTGTTATGTTAATGTAAATTTCATTAGCAGCTGGAGCATTGATGGCAATGCTTGGTATGGATGGCTGAAGGGCATGTATACTGTAGATTTATATTTTTGTTTAATGAAATTCAAAAATATTTTGCTTTAATTTTGTGTTAAGTGTAAAGTCTGTCTGCGCTGGCCTTAACTTGCGATCAGCCTGCAAAATTTCATGAAGATTCAGTAGACAGCATCAAAGTTATTTTATCTCTCCGCTTAATCTGTATAACAATTGGCCACACCCACAGATGACTAAACATGCTAAATATCTGTGAAATATCGTGTGTTTTGTCAAATGATGCCACAGTTACTATCAAATAAACAGTTCTTTTGACCCTCCTGCCTTTAATCGTGCACCCTTTATGGTACAATACAAATTAAAAATACCAAGAGTAATCTCAACATGCCAATGGTCTGCTTATTGTCATGCAAATGTATCAAATGATGCTAAAGTTAAAGGCACAAAACCTGAGTGACTTTCACATAGATTTGTAAAAAAGACACAGAAGTTTTTAGCAAGCAATAAGTGTTTTTTAATTGAAACTCTGATCAAACAATAACTTCACAATGGGTTTCACCAGTGTATAATACACATTAAACTGAAAATGGATTTTTGGGTTACTAATACGTTTAGCACTTTAATGAATCAGCATTATAATAATAATAATCTTTATTCAGCAGTAATCACAGCCATAAAAGAGACCACATTTAAAATCAACTTCAAATAAATTTGTTAGCAGCAGGTCTCCCAAATGTGCAAAATCGCAGAATGTCCTTGTGCTCATCAGTCACATAAACAATTTCGTGGCCTCAGTGCAATTCATTGACAGTGAGTCACAATAAAAAACAGAGAAACTGTGCAAACATTAGCCACAAGCAACAGATGCAATCGAGCTACACTGGCCTGCAGTAGTCACAACTATAAAGTAAACCACAGTTAAAATCAATGTCATAATGTGCAAAATTGCAAATATCCTTGTATTCTTCAGTCACATCTAAAGTTTATTGACTTTAGTGCTGCTCTTAAAAAGTTGATAACACAAAATAGCGTACAAACATTAGGTAGGAGCTGCAGATAAAATAGTGCTACACGGGCGTGACTAAATTTCAATTCTTTTAAAAGCAATTTAAGAAGCAATCGCCTGGGATGCGTAAAATATTTACATAGAAAAACAAAATGTAGGGTATCCTGTGGAGACCTATTGTCGCAGCCACAGGGACCTCTATCTTCTATATGTGGAACAAAACCGGAGGGGAATGCCAGTAAATGGTGGAGCAGGTTCAATCTAAAACGAGTAATTAAAAATGTGTTGTGAGCATGTGTTAAAATAGATAAATAAGACTACATGCCCTGCACAGACTTCACTAGGACGTGTCCCCTTACCAAGGGTTTCCTAAGCTCCTCTTCCTCCAGTGAAGCCATGGTATAGTAAAAAAACAATTCTTTAACAGTATTCCTGTCCTATGGCTTGACTATATCGGGCCCGATTCACAGAACTAACTTAAGACAAAATCCTAAACTTACTACCATTTTGGTATTCACAGAAGGCACTTACTCATTTTGGTATTCACAGAAGGCACTTACTCATTTCGGTATTCACAGAAGTTAGTAGTCCTAACTTTAGGACTCCTAAATGCCTTCTGTGA
This sequence comes from Calotriton arnoldi, assembly GCA_963921515.1. Lineage (NCBI taxonomy): Eukaryota > Metazoa > Chordata > Amphibia > Caudata > Salamandridae > Calotriton > Calotriton arnoldi. Next base: position 884,193 of record CAWUFW010005044.1, on the reverse strand, counting down.
ATACCGAAAGTCTTAAAGTTAGGATTTTCTCAGTTTAGGAGTAGTAAAGTTAGGACTCCTAACTTTAGGACTCCTAAATGCCTTCTGTGAATACCGAAAGTCTTAAAACTAGGATTTTTCTCAGTTTAGGAGTAGTAAAGTTAGGACTCCTAACTTTACTACTCCTAAACTGAGAAAATCCTAACTTTAAGACTTTCGGTATTCACAGAAGGCATTTAGGAAGCCTAAAGTTAGGAGTCCTAACTTTAGTACTCCTAAACTGAGAAAATCCTAACTTTAAGACTTTCGGTATTCACAGAAGGCATTTAGGAAGTCCTAAAGTTAGGAGTCCTAACTTTACTACTCCTAAACTGAGAAAAATCCAAACTTTAAGACTTTCGGTATTCACAGAAGGCATTTAGGAGTCCTAAAGTTAGGACTCCTAACTTTACTACTCCTAAACTGAGAAAAATCCAAACTTTAAGACTTTCGGTATTCACAGAAGGCATTTAGGAGTCCTAAAGTTAGGACTCCTAACTTCTGTGAATACCAAAATGAGTAAGTGCCTCCTGTGAATACCAAAATGAGTAAGTGCCTTCTGTGAATATCAAAATGGTAGTAAGTTTAGGATTTTGTCTTAAGTTAGTTCTGTGAATCAGGCCCATCATGTCTTATAAAGATATCTGCTCTGCCTAAAGCAGTGAGGGTTTTCTTAACATATCTTAACCATGAGATTTTTTAAGGCATGGTCGAGTGAGAGGCAGTCCTGGATCACTAAACGATGAAAACCTACCTCCTCACTGGACCAAATCTTCACCCAACATAACAAAGGTTTGACAGCCACCAAATCCATTATATTGTTTGTACTTAATTCTTCGTGTACACAGTACGAGGGGGTACTCTGGGGTACTTTCAGGATTTGTGTAAAATATTTATTTTGTGCGGTCTGTAATTTGTTGGCCGCCTTTTACCCCCATACCTCACTTCCATATAAAGCCTTAGAAATACAGAAGGAATTATACAACTTTAAAATTACCCCCGGTGACCATGTGTCTAGTCTATGGGCATAGTTTGTAATTGCTCCCATTGATTTTTTATGTCTAGTAGCTTCCCGTCCTGCAAATATTTAAAATTAAGTTTCTCATCAAATAAGATACCTAGGTAAGAAAAGGCCGGGACCTTCGCTAAACTATGTGTGCCTACTTTATATGTATTATGTCTAGATGCCTGCTTACCAAATTCCATAATGTACGATTTAGTCAGGTTCGGTGACAGGTCAGTCCCATTCATAAAGGACACAAACCCGTCAAGTAAGACCTGCAGACCCTTTGGGTTCGTGCTAGCTGTACCGCATCATCCGCGTACAACAAGACGGGAACCGGTCTCCGGCCTAACTTAGGGGTATCAGCCTGTAAAGATATCAAGGATGGTTCTAGTCCATAAATATAAAACATAAATAAAAAAAGGAGCTAGTATACATCCTTGTCTAACCCCTCTGGATGATCAGTAATATTCCCTACCTGAATGTATCTAACTACAGCAGTAGTGTTAAGATGTAGGGTTGCCTTTGCTTTGGTGTAAATCAGTTCATTACATTTTGAAATATTGCTGTTTGAAAGATGTTTCAGGGTCCATCAAAGAGTTAAAAATTATAAATGCCTTGAATGTTTAAAAATGTATTTTTGTTGATTACTCTATAATTTAGCAATGTTGAATAATTTGACTAAAATGCAGCAAATTCTTAGCATGATTAAGTTACTCTTTTCATTTTAAAATTCATGCTTTTTCATCAAGGGCATTGGGGCAGTTAAGTAAGGTGGTTCTAAAAGCTAATAATAACTGTGACACGCTTTGAGGAAATCACATATTATTTGGCAGTCATTTAGCATGTTTAGTTTTCGGTTGCAATGGCAGGTTTTGTGCAGGTCAATAAAAAGAGGGCAAACTTAAAGGGAGGAAAACCATTTTCAGAAGTTAGGCACCATATAATGAATCTGCATGGAATATGGAAGGCTGTAAGAAAGTTAAACCAAGTACAGATATGCCAGTTCTCATTCAGATAAAGAGGGGCAGTAGGATAAAAAAAATGTTGATTTGCTAATAACTGGCTTAGATTCATGGATCTGTGCGAAAATTGACATACACTTAGAAATTTTGGCTTATTTAAAATATTTTATGTTTCATCAAAATCTGCAATGGAGGGCACAATTAAAGGAGAGTTAAAAAAAAGTGTCCATTTCCTAATAGCTTTGGTTCCATTTAAGGAATCTACATAAAAAATTGTATGCTGGTAGCAAGTTAAGTGCAATGGGAGGATCTCATTTTTCAAAGAGATCCAACAAGGTGAACAAAAATAATGGACAGGTCAAAAAAACATTGAGTAGCTGGGAATGACCCCAGGTCTTGGCCGACAGGTAGGGGTTGCCATCACTGTGAAGCTATGGGTCAGACGCACTTTACACTTTGCATTGAAAAGGCTTTTTTTGATTTGCCTAGTACTTTTGACCCATTTTTTTTATTTTTACGGAGTTATATATAGCGCGAACTTGACCCGAAGGTATCGGGTATCAGAGCGTTTTACATAGCACCAGTTGCGTTACATGAGGACACATTCATCTTTTTTGGAGGGATATGCATGAAATTTGGTAAAACACTAGCTTAATCAGATAAAGTCTTGCAAGCCATTTTTGTGCAGATCCATGCAGGGGAAAAAAGTTAAGGGGAGGTGAAAAAAGAAATGTTTTTCCATTTTTGCTCCCATAGGAGGTTTTGCTCACACCCACAGCAAGAATATCTGAATGCATTTACACCAAACTTGATATGATCCAAGAAGTAAGGCACAAAAGTAGAACTTTCTCAGACAGTTTTTGAGATATTAGTAGTTAAACAAAATACCAAAGGGGTTTAAAGGATTAAGGGCATATTCTCAAGGATTTATCGCCGATTTATCGGCACTTAAGCGCTGCAAAAGTGGCGATAGATTGATCGCCCTATTCTCAAGCTGGTGCAAACTGCCGATATCGCCAGTTTCCCAGCGATAGCTGCCGCAAAAAACATCGCCACGGATGAGAGCAACAACTAACACTAATGATATGCAGAGTAGGCGTTCCTGTGCAAAAACACACGAAAACACCACTTCGCGATATTCTCAACGTCCAGCCCGATCCGCGATGCGACCCAAAAACAGGCAATAAGGCGCGTTAGAAGCAGGGATTTAACACCTGCCTTTTACTGGTGTAAAGCAGGACAACAACCTGCAGCATGAAAGGGAGCCCAGCCCAGAGCCACATCTGAAGACCAACACATGTCATGGAGCTACTGACCATGCAGCTCGGAGACCCAAGAGGGCCACAACACCCACCACCACCACCCCCAGCCCCCCCCCCGGACTACCACCGAGGCAGCGCAGAACAAGACAGCTGACCTTCCCAAAACGGCATGGCCCCACAGCCACACAATTGCAGAATGTGGGGAGAGGTGGGAACGAAGTATGTGTGAAGGAGGCAAGTCACCCATGAATAAGAATGTACACAATGCCAAGTGTGGCGGTGATGTGCTGGAAAGACTACAGTATGCAGAGCACAGACATGTCCATGTGGACATATACTGCTGGTGTTTGTAGTGTTGTGGACAGTGGACGCAACCAAGTTACCTCAGGCAGTGGGAAAGACCCCGGTCATGTATCCGTGTCGTCCCCCCATGTAAGCGTAAGGGGAGTGGGCTGGGCCGGCGTACGCCAGGCCAGCGTAGGAGTGCGAATAAACAGGCCGGGGCTCTGGGCGTGGTTCACTTCCCGGATGGCCAACGCGTCTGCCAGGGAGGCGTCCCTCACCCTGCCACAAGTCTGCCACCATTACCGCCAGCCTCCTCAGCCGATCGCTGGCGTCCGCAACACAGGCCCCCAGCGCACACAGCGGCACAGCACAGCGGAGTTATGTGTGTGCTGACTACTGTCTGCGGCCTACACCGCGGTCAGCAGGGCACTCAAATCAAATCCAATCCTGACCTGCAAGGACACGCCATCATCTCTGGCTGCACACCTGCTGAGCGCTTCAGGTGCCACCAACTCAGTGCACCACAAGTCATCATCACGTGGCTGTGGGCCCTTTCTGACTGCTGCCTCCGGCCTACACTGCGGTCAGCAGGGCTCACAAATCAAATCCAATCCTGACCTGCGAGGACACGCCATCATCTCTGGCTGCACACAAGCTGAGCGCTTCAGGTGCCACCAACTCAGTGCACCACAAGTCATCATCACGTGGCTGTGGGCCCTTTCTGACCGCTGCCTCCAGCCTACACTGGGGTCAACAGGGCTCACAAATCAAATCCAATCCTGACCTGCGAGGACATGCCATCATCTCTGGCTGCACACCCGCTGAGCGCTTCAGGTGCCACCAACTCAGTGCACCACGTCATCATCACGTGGCTGTGGGCCCTCTCTGACCGCTGCCTCTGGCCTACACTGCGGTCAGCAGGGCTCACAAATCAAATCCAATCCTGACCTGCAAGGACACGTCATCATCTCTGGCTGCACACCCGCTGAGCGCTTCAGGTGCCACCAACTCAGTGCACCACAAGTCATCATCACGTGGCTGTGGGCCCTTTCTGACCGCTGCCTCCGGCCTACACTGCAGTCAGCAGGGCTCACAAATCAAATCCAATACTGATCTGCGAGGACACACCATCATCTCTGGCTGCACACCCGCTGAGCGCTTCTGGTGCCACCAACTCAGTGCACCACAAGTCATCATCACGTGGCTGTGGGCCCTTTCTGACCGCTGCCTCCGGCCTACACTGGGGTCAACAGGGCTCACAAATCAAATCCAATCCTGACCTGCGAGGACATGCCATCATCTCTGGCTGCACACCCGCTGAGCGCTTCAGGTGCCACCAACTCAGTGCACCACGTCATCATCACGTGGCTGTGGGCCCTTTCTGACCGCTGCCTCTGGCCTACACTGCGGTCAGCAGGGCTCACAAATCAAATCCAAACCTGACCTGCAAGGACACGCCAACATCTCTGGCTGCACACCCGCTGAGCGCTTCAGGTGCCACCAACTCAGTGCACCACAAGTCATCATCACGTGGCTGTGGGCCCTTTCTGACCGCTGCCTCCGGCCTACACTGCAGTCAGCAGGGCTCACAATTCAAATTGAGACTTTATTTATTAATGGCGCAGTCCAGTAGGTAACAGATATTGCTATCAGTGCGGCCCGCCCGGACGATGCATCATCTCTGGCTGCACACCCGCTGAGCGCTTCAGGTGCCACCAACTCATTGCACCACAAGTCATCATCACGTGGCTGTGGGCCCTTTCTGACCGCTGCCTTCGGCCTACACTGCAGTCAGCAGGGCTCACAATTCAAATTGAGACTTGATTTATTAATGGCGCAGTCCAGTAGGCAACAGACATTGCTATCAGTGCGGCCCGCCCAGACGATGCATCATCGCAGGCTGCGCAACCGCTGAGCACTTCAGGTGCCACCAACTCAGTGCACCACAAGTCATGGACCCTTTATGATTGAATCTGTGTGTGTAATAAGAAGATCACTGTTCTAGTTGTTGCCAGCACCAACCACTCCCTGAGTGCTGGCTTACACTCACCCCACACCCATCCAGCACAGGCGTCACTGGACATGTGACCCTGGCAATAAAAAGTCGCCGGGCGCACGTGCCCGTAGCCAGTTCCACTATCTATCTAAGTGTGTCCTTGTGGTCATTATGTATGCATGATGGGCCAGGGCCCTACCACCTTACCTTGTGCTGTGGACTGCGGATGCAACCATGTCACCTCAGGCAGTGTCTAAGACCTTGGACACGTAGCTATGTCGTCCCCCCCTGTAAGCGTAAGCGGAGTGGGCTGGGCCGGCGTACGCCAGGCCAGCGTAGGGGTGTGAAGGATTTGCCCGGGGCTCTGGGCGTGGTTCAGTTCTGGCCTGGACAAGGAAGTAACTAATGAGTGTGTCACTGTTGTAGTGTCGGCGCCACCCAGCCCGCAATCGACAATGTTGCAATGTAGCATGCACCCGGAGGGTGGGCTCGCACGAACGGAGAAATGAAGGAGCGCAGGACCGCTGGGGGTCTTGGCTCATACATGCCAAGTGTTGTGTATATCTGTATTGCTGCAGCATGAGCCAAATGCCTAGTCTTAATCGCAGCGCGAGTTCAGCCAGGCATGAACTCTACATCTGTGTCCGCCCTATCCTTCCCACAGGCCTACACTCACGTGGCCGCCCACCTTCAACGGCCAACATCACAGTGTCGTTGTCAGGCTTGTGGACATGCGCAGACAGGCATGACAATGTTGTGCCATAGGAGTGCAAGTGATGCAACCGCGCAGCGGACACAAGTAAATAGGCTCGGGGGGAGGGAGGAGCAGCTGTGAGGCAACGTAACACACAGTGATGCCACTCATTTGCCACATGCAAGACATGTCAAACATGAATCCCAAAGTCGCACACATCCCACCCCACCCCCAACAAGCCACTTCACATTTCCTGAATGCAAGCAGATGAGAAACTAGCATTAGGGATGAAAGCTCCTTTGTCTGAACTATCAGGCGGAAGCACATCTGCACCTCCGACCTCGGAATTGCATGTGCCCGGCACCCCCTGACAGGTACTATAGCAGCTGATGACGACTCCCACACTACGCACAGCCCAATGAAAGACCAACGTATACACACCCCACACACAGAAGTCCTTGTTCGGAGTTATCTTGCATGGAATGGCCTTCACACTTACTCCCACACCATCCCAGGCGTACAACCGTTGCACACTAAAACAACTCATTGATCCGAGCTGTGGCATTTCATCCACAGAACTGGTGCAGGTCAGAACAGTGCCCCTTCAACCAGAGCCACTAACGCAATGGCAGAACATCCTGGACAAATGCACAACCCCTGTCACGTGGAACTGTACCGCGCACGTATGCTGCGTTTACTGGGGGCACTGCCATTGGCAGTGCTGCGGATCAGTTACCGGTTAAGCTTCCGCCTTGCCAACGTCAACTGCGTTCAGCCTGTGTTGCATTGTTGATTGTGCATATTCGAGTGGTCCATGGATGTCTGCCTATCCAACAGGACGGTGGCTGAACTGGATTTTGACATGTGTGTGCGCCCCTGTTGGCCCTCGACCAGGAGTGTCACCGTGATACCCGTTTATGGGATGCCTTGATACTTGGCATACATGCTGGCAGCTGGACCTGGGAGATTGCACAACTCCTCGTGTGCAGTGACCACATTGAACCGCTCCCCTATTGGGCTGTAGTGCTAATTGGTGAAAGGGGGTGGACGCAGCACATCTGTCCGGACCTGCTAATGGATTGCCTCACCGTCCTGTTTGATGAAGTCGACAACAAGCTCATGTTGGAAATGATAGCCTACAAAGCTGCAATCGCTTTAATGGACGAGTAACTATGTACCTGCAGCCACAACAGATCGGAACCCATTGCACATGTCCCAACACCTTGTTGGTTGCATCTTGGAGATCTGGTCACATGTCCCACGACAACAGTGGATATGGCTGCACTCGCCTGGACTCCGAATACATGAGCGGACAACAACGCGGGTTAACACACACCTGTGAAAGGTGAGGCACTCCCCCGGAGTGGACAGCGGCGATTGGCAACGTTCCTCATCCTGACATACTGCTGCATTGGTCTGCATGTTGTGGCACTTATCTTTCCCGTACTGACACGCATATGCTAATAAAGTCTACGCACCTTCCCTTCCCTTGTATTCAACTGTGATGAGTGTTGATTTGAATGACAATGTGTGTCTCACTGCCTATCTGGGTCACGGCCATACATGCGCATTGATAGCATTACCCAGGGAGTACCTTTTTGTGGAATCACTGTCCCTGCATTCATCCATACTTTCATACTTCATTGCTCATAGCCACGACACATCTGTGTGAATTAGAATGTTTTATTCGCATTCAGTGGAGTGTTGAAGCTGGAGCAGTACAGGGCCATGTGAACCCCACTTTACATTGTTGCCCCGTGGAGGGCCAGCCAGAATCCTTTAGGGATTGACAAGTTCATAGGAAGAGGGAGACTTCAGTCCGCAGTGTGATTGCTGTGTCATTGGTAACCAATCAAAATATGGCAGTCCATGTCGAGGTCCAAGGTGAGTGTCGCTGAGTGTATAGGGGGACAGTGGAAGGTGTTATTCCAGGGCATGATGCAGAGGGCAGAACCAAGCTGAAACAGGCCATATGGCGGAGATGAATGCTACCACTTCATTCTTACAACAGGGCCAGATTCATCATCATCTTCATCCTCTGATGTGTCAGGTGCCTCACATGTGGGTGGTGGTGTATAGTCTGCATCACTGTGTGGCACTGACACATCAGGGGCTGGAGGTGGAATGTCTGCCGCACTGTGTGGCACTGACACTTCAGGGGGCGGAGATGTGGATGGAGTAGTAGCAGCAGCATTCATCCGCGCAAGGCCTTGTGGCGCCAATGCCATGACGAGGATCTGCAGGGCATGGAAGATCACAGCTACATCTCGCTGGTGTGCAGCTGTGGCAAACATTCTTTCCGCCTGCGTCCGCTCCATGTTCTCCATGATCTTCCGCATGTGTCCCAACTCCCGGCTGTCATCGCTGGAGCCACTCTGACTAGACAGTTGTTCTTGGCTCAGAGTCATGACTCCAGGAATGTCAGCTATGGATTGTTGGAGAGCATGGAACGGACAGTGGGTGTCCGTTATGGACTGTAAGTGGTCCCTGATGGGATGTAGACACCCACGTATGGCATCTAGTTTGGCTGCCATGAGGTCGAACCCCACCCGCAGCTGATCAGCCATCTTCTCCTGGCACCCTAACACACGGCGTTGGAATGCCATGTGTTGGTCGTGGGGGTCCTGGGAGACAGCCGTGGTGGTGGATGCTTCCTGCTGTGTGGTCTGTGCAGGGCGTGAGGTCTCCTCGATGCAGCTGGGCTGCACTGCTCCTGGAGGTGGGGTGCCGAAGCTGTCCATGGGCTGTTGGAGGGCATCGGTGTCGATGTTGGGGGGGGTCCTCTTCATCATCAGTGCTGAGTTGTTGTGTCTGCTCTGCAGGAGGTGTTGATTCCCCCTCTGCAATGTGAAGGGGAGATGCAGATTGACATTGTGTTCACATGTATGTTGACGCATTGGACAAGTTTACTTACAGACTGCATGACAATGTACATTGTGACTGTCTGTGAGGAGATGCCTATGTGATGCGGGACAGTTGACATTTCGCCACCATCACGGATGTGAGGTTGTATTTGTCCATAATCATCTCACAGTTTCCTGCTATGCCAAATGCGAATGGCCATTTTCTACACACATGCGGCGGGAGTTGTGTCCTCTGTTCTGTTGTGAAAGTGTTGCAGTTTGTACCACATTGTTGTCAATGTTGAGGTGCTCTGATTCTTATGTGTGTGTGCCAGCTCTGATTTTGCTGGCCCTTATCCCTTTCAGGCGGTGTGCTTTTCACTTCTGTGCTTATACAGTGCTGAGATGTTGCAGACTTGGGTAACTTGTGACTCTTGGGCATGGTTTGTCCGCAGATGTGCTATACTTAATTGTGCATGTGTGCCATTGTGCCCATCTCCCCCCACCCCCCCAGTCCCTGGTTGTTACTCACCCTGTTGCTGTTGGGTCAGGTCAAGCTGTGCAGTGTCCGGTCCCCCAACTCCTGCCACCGTGTCCCCAATGATGACTCGGGTCACCATTTCCTCCATCTCATCCAGCTCCTGGTGTGTCGCTGGACTCCCACCTCCAGTCTGCATTGCTGCTTTCAGGTTTGCTGCGAGTTTCAGCTTGGTTTTGCGCTTCACATCATTCCAGCGCCTCTTGAGCTCTTCATTGTCCTCCTCAGCACTCCGACTGCATTCACCTTGTCTAGGATGGACTGCCATATTGTATTTTTGGTTGCCAATGACACAGTGGAGGTGACGAACAGTTGTTGATGGTGTTCTACCACCTCTGTTATCAGGATCCTGTTTTCCTGCGGACTGAACCACGTCTTCCTCTTCTTCTTCTCCTTGCCCTTCCCTGACCCCGAGGTCCCAGGCTGGTCCTCCGTGGGGCTTATGGGGTTCGGGTTGTCCTCAGTACTTGCTCCGGCTACCTCCATTGTGGTTCACAGTTGTTATGTTTTTTTTTTTATTTGCAGCTTTTATGGTGATTTTTCCCACCTGACGTGGGAATTGCAAGCCTGGCGCTGCTTGTCGCCGATTTTTCTATCGCGGTTGAGCCCATCGCAACTTTTTTCACGTCCGGGTTTCCTTTTTTATCGCCGTCGCGGTAGTTGTATCGCGGACATTTGACGCTTTATCGGGAAACTATTGCATGTTACCGCCGTGTTGAGAATGAGACGTTAACACAGTTATTTTCCCGCGATGGACGGCGATATGAGAAATTGCTTTAAACTATTTTGGCGATGATTATCGCACGTTCTTGAGAATATCCCCCTAAGAGTTTTGTACTGCTCTGCCCTTTTAACCTGAGAGTCAGACTTGTGAATCCTGACAGTCACATTTTAAATTTTTTGACGAACGTGATTGGTTGGAAAAGGGTTCTAAAAAATGTTTTCAGCCATCTTGAAACTTGCAAGTCAGCACTGATTCTAGAGTTTCACTCTGCGGTAAAAAAGAAATCCTTGATAATCGGTGGCCAACCCTCCAAGCCGACTCACCCCAGCAGAGTGCTGATGGCTTCACAAAGGTATGGAAAACTTGGCTATAATACCAGGAAAAAGTGCAGAAGAAGGCATGTTGCCCACAAGTGAGAAGGTGATCTCCATCATGCTAATGGCCATTTTAGGCAGTGTAATTGTCTGCTATTATGTGAAACGAATATGAGTCACATTTAACTTGTGAGTTTCACAAAGAGTGAAAACAAACAGACAGCACCTAAGGCAGAGACATAAGGATGTTCACAGTGGGCTTGGCCACCCGGATCAGGCAGGGTTCAGGGCCTTGGCACAGGCCGTGTCCTGTACTAACCCCCGCTGCGAATGGCAGAAGGCCATGTACAGTCGGGTTGGGCAGATGGCAGAGGGTTGAGCGGAGCCCTGTGCCTATCCATCCCATTGAACAACTAAAGGGTCTATACTTGAATGGTTGGGTGCAGGCGACGGGTTGGACCAAGGCCAGTCCCTAAACTCAACTCATTTAAACATGCTTTTTCTCCTGTTTTTGGTGCAATTGTCCAGGTTAAGCCTTCAGATTGCAAATATAGGTGACATACTAGAAAAAAACCTTTCGGAGGTGCCTCATTAATATGTGGAGTGGTAGCCCTGCCCTAACAAACATAGAGGCACAAGGTATGTAGAGAAATCCTTCACTTATAGATACAGAGTTGATATCAGGTATGTCCGAAACAAAGATTTGTAATTTCCTATTGCTGTATCAGTCATACTGGGAGCAGAAACAAAAAACCAAGATACACACTAACAGAAAATTACCACTTTACATATTTCCTTCTCACTGACAGTACTAAGGAACAAGAAACAAAAGGCAAATACATTTTTATTAATGTTCAGGTTGCAGGTGTTCTTCATCAACTTAAAGAAGAAATCTTTATGTTTTTTAAGGGGTGTTTTCGTGACAAAAGTATGATCTTCTCAGGTACTTCAGTGTTTACATTTAAGATTAAAGAAACTGTTCATTCACCATACAGTGACAACACTTATCATTTATGAGTTAAAATGTAAAGGGACTTTCTCGTTTTATGAGTGGAATGCAGGATTAGAATCAGTGCTTCAAATATTCTCTATGTCAATCTCTAGTGTCACTCCACAAAAGCACAGTAGTTATAGAGTAGAGGGCAAAATTGACTTATTTGCCATTACAGGTAGGAAGACATCGGTCTCTACTTCACATGCCCCAAGTATGGTATATTCCTCTTCTCATACCAGTTATTCAGGAGATGGAAAGCTTGGACAGTCTATTTCAGAGTTAATTTCTTTGTCTTTGAATAGACTCATAGCTGAGTATATATTTGGCATTAGTAGGTCCAAGCATCAGAGCAAAGGAATCTCTAGAGTAAGTAGTAGTGATCGAGGTGATTTATTTCAAACCTCTATATGGCTGCTAAGTGCATGGGACTGCTATGTTTGTCTTCATTGCAATCTCCAAGGGATGACGCTACAGAATCAAAATTGCATGCAAAGTTAATTTCAGTAGAGTTCCACAAACCAACTAATACTTCATCAAATGGGTTGTCTGCATGCAGTAATCCACCTTAAATTGCTTATGAGCATTTTAGACAACTAACATTCCAATACTTCATGGATTACTGGTCCATGCTAACTGGACTATCGAATGGGATTTCAAGACGCAACTCTTTTGTTTTTGTCACATACTGTAGTTCAAAAAAGCTAATTAGACTTATGGGGGAATGACGTGAAAGGCAGAACTAATTAATCAGATTTGTGTCAATCATACATATGGAAGTGGTATAACTGGCTTCTTGTTCAAAAAGCCAATCCTGTATTTCAATCAAGTTAATTGAAAGTAATCAGATTGCAGGTATTTTCAGCATAGTAGGGAATGTTAACATTTCTGCTATTAGCATCATTATGTTTGTAGCTAGACATAAGCACGTCATTAGATGTATCCTTCAGTGAGCTGAATGCTTGTCTTTCTTGTGCATTCCTTTTATGAGCCATTTGACCAATTATTGTACATAAAATCCTATTCTGTTTAAATTAGCATTGTTTTGTATTGCTTTCCAGAATGCTGACACAAGCTTTCATATTGTGCATCACTTCCAAAATATTAATTGAAGGCTTCCTAAGTGAATCCAATTTTGTTCAGCAGTATTAAGGCAAGAAATTATTTTCACATTAACCATCGCAATTTAGTAATTGGGTATTAAAATACTTAGGGAAGAAGCATATAAGGCTACAAACCAAAACAACTATCAACACATTACAAAGATTAATTTCTCTTTCAAAGAAATGAGCTAAATAGTGGTATTGGGTTTTATCTATTGACTTAAACACACCCTGCTGAACAGATTATGTTCGGATCGTTTAAAATATTTTATTTTCTAAGTTTTTATTGAAGCACACATTGATCACAATTCATTTGCACAGTGAATCACATTAAAAATGAGTTCAAATCAATTTCAAATCTTTATTCGGCTATCAAAAAGACAGCCATAAAATTACAAGCAAAATAGCACATCTAAAAACAATTAAAACATTTGATATAGCATAGAGCTATAATTATAAAATTCATTTTATTTGTTGCACTATTGCATGATACGTTTCCTCACATGAATCGATTTCAAAATAAATAAAGCAACATTATAACATATAAAGGGATCATCTAATGTCGCTAGATATTTCATTGCTAGTATGTGTGACCTGATGTTCTGTGCAACAAACAATGGTTTAAGATAAAAACACCTAAAATTCTGATACAATTTACAAAACAATAGAAAGTGCAATGTGCTTTGTTTGCTTTGGTTGTCACAGGGGCATAAAACCATATCAGGTGGACGGAACTTCATGGTTGGTAAGGCAACTAGTTGGTGCACAATACCACATCTCATTCTTATTAACACGGAACGATGCTGCGCCTTGGTCACATATGATAGATGATTGTTTCCTCCCTCCTTCAAATTCAGGGATTTGTACAAGGTGACTTTTGATTTATTCTGCTCGTCCATCGCTCGACAGTCCAGTCTATGCTGGAGAAATGTTTCTTTAATACTTTTCTTTGTAAGTGACAATACTTATGTGGGATCCGACTAGATAGATATCTTAAACAGCCTTACGAGGGAGGAATTAATGTACAGTAGCCAGGGAATACTTAATACATCATTCAGGGTTAGACAATCTAAAATAATAGATCTAGTAAAAGCAGTTTCTTCTTTGCCCCACAGTGAAGTCCACAATAACAACGGTCTAACCAATAAAAGATCCTCTAATAACTTTAGTCCCACCTCATGGTGTACAATAGTGTTTGTTGCAGAGGAGGGTAAATATAATTGATGTTTTAAAAAGCAGTTTTCTTCTATTTGTAAGGCCGTGCTATTTGCATAACCCCAGAGGTCCGACCCATAAAGAGCTGTGCTCACTCCTTTGGCTTTGTAAATGGCTACCATTTCATTAATTTGTCGGTACCCTAATTTTGAAGAAAATTTAAAAATCCCTTGGGATGCCCTGCTCATTTTAGCTCTAGTGTTTAAAACATGTTGTGACCATGAGCCGCTACCCATAAATAAAATACCCAAATAGCAAAAAGAGTTTACTGGACTAATTGGGATGTTATCAATAAAGAACGATTTGCAGGGTTTATGTTTCGGCCCACAGACCATGGTAAATGTTTTAGATTTGTTAATTACCATTTTCTTTTGCGTTATGAACCCAGCAAAAGCGTTCATCAATCTCTGAAGGCTCACTGGGGTCTGCGCCACTAATACTGCGTCGTCCGCATATAACAATAGAGGTATTGGGCGGCCAGCCACCCGATGGGCATCAGCCTGAATCGTCTGTAAGTGGTTATCTACCCCATTAATAAAAAGAAAAAATAATATTGGCACTAACACACAGCCCTGTTGTATGACTCGCCCTATTTTAAATTTAGTTGAACATTCCCCTTGAGGACCAAAACAGACTTGACGAGAGAGAAATCCAACAATCGGCCTAGGTGCTCCCATGGAAGTCAGGGTTGGCCAGAGTAGGTTTTGATCGACCAGATCGAATGCACTACTTAGATCAGCAAAGCATAGATACAGTGCACCTGTCTTAGCCCTAGTATATTTGCCAATAAGTAGCTCTAGATTAATACATTGCTCGATAGCCCTGAGCCCTTTCCTGAACCCAAATGGCACCTGGGATAAGATAGAAAGCTCTTGTGCCCATTCCTCCAGCCTTAGTAACAAGACCCTACTCATTACTTTCAAGGAGGCGTCTAGGAGAGAAATAGGGCGATAGTTTTTGGATCTGTTTTACCCCCTTTTTAATATATTAGTACAATAATGGATTCCCCACATGAGCATGGAATTGTATCTGTTACAGCTGAATTAAATGCCCTATTCAGAATAGGTCCCCATAATTCAGGGGCAGATTTAAAAACATCGACTGGGCCCCCTTCAGGGCCGGGTGCCCGGCCTCCGGCGCTGGCCTGTATAGCCCGATGTACTTCTTCGTTAGTGATGTTCAGAGGGAGATGTCCCCCCTCACACAACAGCTCCCAGTAAGGCCTTGTCAGCATCTCACCACCATTACTAAACATTTCGGAGAAATGAGTCACCCATCTATCATAGGGAACAAAAGAGCAGAACTCAGATATATCATTGTTCTTTAAAAAAGGAGCATTTACTGTATCCCAAAAAAGTTTGGTATTCCTCTTTTTTACAGAAATGGCCAGGTTTTCCCATGCTTCCACCTGGAGAGCCTTTTTTCCTAGCTACTATAGATAACTTGCTCCAAAGGGATTTGATAATTAAAATATCCCGTGGGCAATTAGACAAGGCATATTTAAGTGACTGTAGTGCTTTGGTTCAAGCACTATCAAACCATCCCCTTCTATTGTTCCCTGGTGTATTTGGGTACTTAGTTAAAATTGATTTGATGGAGATTACAATATGACAAAAAAATTTAATTAGAATATTTGGGTCAATTTCGTCCTGAAGACAGTAAGTTATTTCCTTGTGGTTAGACCGTACTATTTTCTGCATATTCATACGGGGATCAGCACCTGTCCACTTGATTCTTACACCATTTTTCCTAATATGGTCGATACTATTTACTAGTTGGAATGAGGCCTGTCTTTGGCCCCAAAAAGAAAGGTAGTGTAAGTAGATTGTGGGTACAATAAGATTACCACACATATCAATGGCAGAGACAGACACCAGTACGTGATCCATAGTAGAAAATGAATTTCTCCCAGTGAAGTTTGAGACTGTTTCCTCACTAGGTCCGCAGCCACCTCTAATTAATTGGAGATCGTATTTGGAGATAATCAGGTTTAGTGCTTCCCCATACTCGTTGTGGCAAAAATGGTCATTTCCGTCCCCATCCTGCTAAATATGGCCACAATTGCAAAATGTTCAAGAGGTATTTGGGTCCAGTTTATGCTTTGCCTTAAATTTTGATTAGGTTCGTTCTGTTTCCAATTGCTCCAGGAAATGGGAAGAACCCCTAACCCATTTATTTTAGAAACTAGTGAAAATAATCCTGAGCAAAAGGTAGTATCATATTTATGTATGTTGTTTTGTTTGCAAGATCCTTAGTTGTGGAGTCTTCCAAGTTTGTTCATATACATTAGACGCTGTTTGGTACTTTTTAGACGTATTTAATTTTATATGTGACAGTGAAGAACTACTTCTAAACAGCTCAGCCAACACGTGTTTCGCCCATGTGGCCCGCAAGCCTGGGCTTTCTCAAGGCGTAGTTAAATAAGTACGGTCTGGTTTGTCATAGGTATCAATGCTTCCAGTGGAAAAGAAGTCCTCATTTGGTGCTCACAATTCAGGTTGTTATGTATCAGACTGCCTTCTCATTAGGTTGTCTTTTTAGTCGCGATGTGGTCTGGTGTCACCTTAATCAATCGGCCGTAAATATGGCCACAAGCCTGGGTAACAGGTACTGCACATGTCTGAATGTTAAAATCTCCTGCCCACACTAGTACATAATCTGTATTAATAGAAGCTAGAAAGGTTTCAAGGCCGTGGTCAAGGGCTGTAGCCACATTACTACGTGTTGGATCAAAGATATTATTATAAACATTTTCAATTATCATATCTCTCCCTCCTTTTTTATTTAGCCTCAGCAATTGTGCATATGGGCCCACTGACGCACCCTTTTTGACATTAATGGAAATTTTACTGGAAATAAGTATCGGTAGTCCCCCTTTAGCCCGCCCAGCTTGCAGCCCTAGGGCTTCTACATAGTACGAGGAATACCATTCTTTAACAAGCATTTGCAATGCAACAGGTCTCACATTTTTTTGAGAGTTACAGCTATTGGTGCTGTAATGGAAATGTTTTTTTTACTTATGTGAGACAGAGTGCGTGAGTGCAAAAGTGATAGAAAGCGAGAGATGGTATCTAGAGAAACAGTTATTTTCGTCCATAAGTGAGAGGTAGAGTGAAGAAAGAAAGAATGAGAGAGAGAAAGTGAAAGTCAAAACAGAGCCCAGCAGGCAACAAACATCCCCACACACTGACCTGTCAGCGCAGCCAGTCAGTCACTGCCTTATTGCCTAGTAGGCCAGGTCGACCCTGGAAATGATTGTAGCTTTTTTCCAATCATTTGGGAAAGTACTGGATTCAAGAGGAGCATTTCCGATGTTAGATAGTGCTGACGAGGGGTGATGACAGGCAGGTACCCTATATATTGTTACTAACTTAGTGGTACTCATTTGATCAACCTCGGAAGGATGACAGACTGAGTAAACCTGCCACAATATGAACAATGTAATGAACCTGTAATCACGATTTTCATTCTCACCCAGATGAAGAGCGGAGTCACGCGAATAGAAAGCCGATAGACGTAAAAACCCTAATTATAAAAGGGAATTACGCTGGGGCAACCATCATATAATAAGGTGTACCGACAATTGCAACTGATTACTTGGACATCTATCCTACCTATAATATAATAGAATTTTTTTAAGATTTTTCAATCCCACCACCCGACCGAGGGCACAAACGCCTGTGAACCCAATATACTGCAATGTGCCACACCTAGCGATCCATAGTTCGTTTCACGATTTTTTAATTCTACCACCCGACCGTTGGCACTGACGCTTGTGAACCCAATATATCACAATGTGCCATACCTAATGGTTTATAGCCCGTTTTACGATTTCACACACATTGTTTTGGAAGAACTCGAATAGGATAGAAGGAGGTAGATGCCCCTAGGAGCCTATCGGACACCCCGAAATCCAGATTTGTTTTAATTTGACTACAACAAAAGGTGGTCCAAACTGTTCCAGGTTTTTAATTTTTGCGTGAGAGAGTTACAAATGACTCGGTCTTAAAAAAGATGGCTATATAAAGGCACCATCGAAACGCGTCGACGCTTTACAAAAGGAACATAATCTGTGAGGAAACTGGGACCACTGAATGCTCATTTTATGTATGGTATCGGGTCTCAGTCTTCAAATGAAATTATCACGGATGTGGGCCGTCTAATGACATAGTCTTTTGTCTTTTACATGTACTCTCCTTGTTTTTCATGTGATATCTGTTCTTAATGATAATTTGTATGTAATTTCTGTGTTTCTTGATGATATTCTGATGTAACAGAAATACTTTTCACTCATGTACTGTTAAGTTTATGCTTTTTTAACTTTAATCTGGAATTATTTGAGAAATAAATCGATATATTTTTTTTAAATTACTGTTTTTATTTTTCCAGCAAAAGGCTTGGGGCGTGGAAATATACTGCTCCCTCTATGTATGCGGACAGGTTAAATGCTTGTGAATGTGTTGTATAACAGGATATACAGTTATTGGTATTAGACTAGTGGTTTTTCCAAAGGAAACACGTTCTGTTGACATGACTGTTTAGCACCCTATTCCTTTGGTAAAAGGGGTCCCTCTCTATTTCTTACAAATCACGATATCAAGCACAGACTGGTAGAGGGGATTCATTAGACCACTGAGCCATCTTTTGCTCAATGGAATAATGAATGAACAGGAAATGGAGTGGAGCAAACAATATATTTTGGTGCAGGATTAGTAGTACGTGTTAGCAGTGCAGGGACCCTTCCTCTAATCCATGCATGGGCAGGGCCGTATTAATGAGTTGCACCCTGGGCCCACATTGTGTTAACGTGCGTTAAATTACCAAAGGGTGAGGTAATAAAATCCATCACGCTGTATTATGCGCCTTTTCTTGGTTTAGTGAACCATGCCATAGAGTTTGGTCCTCTCTTGCTTTATAATTGCAGTGACCCTGGGTATAGGCAAACGTTCCTAATAGTGCTCGTGTTCAGAGGGTGACGTGTCATGAGCACACTGGAGTTTGTCCCCAGAGTCATTCAAACAAAGGGCACTTTGGCGAAATGTACAACTGGCCCCATCTCAAAAGGCATTTTAGGAATTACCCGCTACATATTAAATTGAAAAACACTTGTGAAGGAAGAGTTTGTGGGCCATAGTGGAAACAAGTAACATGGGCTCATAAGTCAGCACGCCCGCACCAGTTGGGGAGTAAGAGCTATTTGGGGCCAATGAGACGCTCTCACCCGTGGAAACCGGTGCCACTGCACCTGTTGATAGATGTGCCCCTAAAAAACAGCTTGCGGTTTTTCGGCAGGCATATAATTGAAAATTACAATTAACGCCCCTCGTTTTATAGTAATGGAGGCAAAGCAAATCCATAAAGCCAACGGGGAAGTGAGAATGTAAGTATTTTTGAGCGCTTGAGACAAAATGAAAGGGGGGGAGAATTGGATTTCAGCTTGCCGATAACAAAAAACAAGTAAATACAGAAAATGTAAATGAATGCGCAGATGGCGATACTTATCGCAATGCAATTAAAGGATGCGTCGAGGCTCCTGCACCGGACAGTGACCGGTTTGCCGGGGGGTGGGGGGAACCGGAAGGGGGGAGGTTGTAGTGCCACTGCTCCATACCCTCCTATTCTCTACCTACCTCTACCGGGAAAGCACAACTCTTGAAAAATCGCTCACTAGTTCAACAAAGAGAGCACCGCTATCTTTGTATCTTTGTGTGGTTTTACCGAAAACATTTATGCGCCCCCCCCGGCTGCTGACATCGGATCCAGGTGTGGCTGGTTGATCTGCACATGTCTGGGCAGGGGTGGGGTGTGTGCACTGCGGGCAGGAATGTGCAGCAGGGGCAGACAGACACCGTCTACTGCACAGGATTTTCAAAGCAATAGGAGACAGCCATTACCTTTGCGTTCCCAGCATAACCATATGCATCGCATCGGGTTCCTGGCAGCCACATGGGCTGCTGATCAGCTGCTGCAGGAGGGGCAGGGAGGCGGGCACGTCGGAGCCCAGCTCAGCGGCTGATCACTCTGGCCGGAAGAGGTTTTTGCCGTGGGAGGAGCGTCGGTAGCTGGAGGGGGAGCAGATGCAGCTTTGAAGCTGCAAATAAAATTAAAGTGTGGCGCTTGGAAATTCGGCTCCGCCATTGTCCCGGCTGGGCACATTGTTGTGCGTGCTGTTGGGGAAACTCATAACATGGCCAGTAGCCATGGGAGGATACCAATTGCGTCATGGCCGAAGTAAGGCGGGACTAACAAGCCTATTGTGGAATCACACGCCAGCATTTAGGAAGGACAAAGACAGAAGCCAATGAAAAATATGGGCGGAGAGTGAGGGCAGCTTGTCTCCCATACTCTACTACTGCGTGCCTCGCAGAGCGAGCAGCGCATGCGCGCTGCCGTTAAAGCTCGACCTAAAAATAAGTTTAAAAGTTAGGAAATAAGCTAAATCTAACACTGGAAAACAATAGTGACAATAAATATTGAACATAATGTTACAGTAGAGACAAACAACATTTCAAAACATAAACATTGTATCATGTTGTCTCTGCTATTCTTTAATTGGTTTGTATTTACTAATGTTCACTGTATTTTTTTTGTCAAATAGAATTCCTAGTGTTCTGTAAGGAAAAGGGTCATCTCATTACAGAAATATATTTTGGACAGCGAACATTTAGGCCGATCAAATTCAAGCCTGCTAGAATGCCTGCAATTTGCCTTGCGTTGGAGCTCCTAGTAAACAGTGTACTCAAACTGTGCCCTGGATAGCCACAAAATTCTAAGTTATCTCCTAGAGATATATTTAAAGTTAATAGTAAGAAAATCAATCCGAACAATACTTTTTTCCTGGGGATAGCAAACTGTCGGAGATTGTAAATCGATTTCTAACAATTTAAACTTGTTCATGACGGTATCAGCTTTAGTAATCTATATGTGACATTTACTAGGATAGATACTGGTTATGGCTCCAAGTCAACCATAATCAAAGGGCAATTAACTGATCTACCAAAGGTGGCAGCAAGAATTATAAATAAGTCATCGCCATTTCTGTCTTATGCCGATTTTAAAACTAATGTGAAGCCTAACAGCTCGAGCTGTCTGATTGCAAAGATTGATGGAATATCATCACCTCATATTTGCAAATTAAGCTCTATTTGAGATTTAAACACAGAAATGTTCCTTACCACTAAGAGCCTGGCTGAAGTAGACTACCCATTAGATTATAAATGTACACTTAAACCTTTTATTCCCTGGTTAAATCTATGTGGGACCAAGCCGACCTATTGTAAGTAGTCATGTTAAAACATTTATGCATGTTGAAACTGACTGGTATTTAGCATCCTTTAACTGCCGACATCTGAGGCCTCTTGCAGTGCTCCTAATGGAGTTCAGCAATGTATAATGGACAGTCAGTCTAAAGGATATAGGCATAAAACTGCTTTACTTTTTTGATTAGAATTATAGAAAAGGTGGAGACCTGACTGAACATCAATTCCACTACAATGAACAATGAACATCAGCAGCACTAAACCATATCACATTACTGATTGCAAAAGATGCAAAAGTAACAATGAAGAAGTACGTTCTGACCAACTTTAACTTGGAATGTGCAAACAGAAAGCCTGCCAAAGGTGAGACCTTTAATAAATTGGTTATGGCCTGTTCAAGCTTTATAATTAAATTTTGCATCTAAAAGAATTAACCCCACATCTTTATAACTATAAGGTGAGTCTGCATTGTTTCTCTGTAAGAATGTAGAGCTTTAGAAATATCAACCTTAATTTGCCTCAACTTAAAGAAAAGAGATCTGATTTGATAGGCCCGGAGTGTGCATATGATATTAATTTGACCCGTCTTTCCAGTTCTTCACATACTTTGGATGTTGCAATACTTTCCTGTGTCAGCACTTAAAGGGTTTCAGGCTCTGAACTACTCTGCTGGGCCAAGTGAATGACTCTTCTGGTCAGCAGATAAATCAAATTCTTCCTCAGACAATAGGCCCATTTGTGAGAATGAACATGCTCCTGGGAGAGAAAGAGAGCATGGGAGAAATCTGCATAGACTGAGCAACTCACACTTTCTGACTTGTCGTGGCAATCCCTTTTTCACAGAAATGAAGGAGCTTTTGAGGAAGGTGACAAGCTTCCTGGGTTAGTTGGGGTAGAGCTAAAGTCTCTGGAAGAGTTGAGTTGTTAATGAATAATATTTGATTTTGCCATCTTTGAAAATCCCAAAATGCTATGCAAGGGGATGAGCGATGGTTGGAGTGATGATTTGGCATCCCTGGATTGGGCAGAAGTCCCAATTTCTAAAATAAAATTCTCCACCTCCATTTGTAAACCTTTCTGCAAGAGAGAGTCTCTGAGAAGCATTGAGAACTGCAAAAGACAAGAAATGATGGACCCTCCATGGATGAACCCCTGTCTGGAGTGATGGGACACTCTGGACTTGTACTTACTTGGAGTCTGTTTGACCTATGTTTCCATAACCAGTCATAGCGACCTTCCCACTTCCTCTAGGAGACATTGGAGGATGGACCTCTTAATGACCCTGGCAGAGAGGGTTCTCCTGGAACATCTGTGGTGAGTAACTCTGGAGGAGGGCCTGCAACTGCCCAGAAGGCTGGGAAGCCTGGGAAGTGTAGGCAGGGAATGTAACTTAATTAAAGGCCGTAGGGTGCTGTTGAGGAAGACCTCAGCCAAGGAGATTAATTGGAGGGCAGACAGAATAGCACATCCTGGATACTTCAAAGCTCCATGCTATTGGAAGAAGGCATCTGGGGGCTGGACTAGAAAAAGAAACTTACACATCAGGCTGATATACTAAAGGGGCCCAAGAGCATGACTTGAGCTTTCTCTCATTAGAGAGAGAGAAGGTAAACATCAGCTCTGAAAAATAAAAAAATGGCAACAATCTGGTGCTAGAATGTGCCACCAGGAGGAGAGAGTGGAAAACCGCATCTCAAAAGACCCGATGGGCCTGAGATACCTGCCTTTAACTGCACTGATTGTTGCGACATCATGCAGGCCAAGCTACTTAGGAAATATATGTATTCACTCAGCACTGAAGCAAATATTACCTCAGGGAGCATCAGTGGCCCAGGGACCAACCCATCTTGAACTTGCTGTGATCCGCATTTCTCTGTTTCCATATCACCTCCCTGGATTCCCAGTACACTGGAAGTCTAAAGCGCCCTGATGCCTCACACCCATACTTCACTTTCAACCCCATGGAGGAAGGAAAATGAGGAATCTGAGTGTGCTTAGGACCTGCCTGGGTGGCCAGTGAGGCAGTGGGGCTCCCTCGGTTCACCACTGTATAATGAGGCTCTCCAACAATAGTTGGTGAGGTGGAGAAGCCACTTCCCCTGCCCTTGCCAGTTCTGGTGAGTGGGAGAGAAGCATAGGATATGGCTCCTCTAGAAATTGAGTGCCAAGAGAAGTTGCAAGAGAAGTGCCAGGCCGTTGGAGAGTCAAACAGGACCATGAGGGCTGTGAAGCTCCCAGGCAGCCAACAACACAGAGATTAGAGGTGCTCCATTTTTGGACAGGCGCTCCCATGTTTTAAAAGAAAACACTCAGGAGAGCACATTTATTCGATACCAAATGCAAGAAAAAGGGAAGAGAAAATCCTTTGAAGTACAGCCGCTTGAAGATGTAACCTCTGAACAGAGAAATGCCCCACAAGTCCTTGCTGGGTTTTCCACAAATCTTTGTGTATTTTGTTGTGAGGTGCCCTAGAGGTATAGCCACCATAAACTACCATTCTTAGGCCATTGGAGTGTTAACCTGCTGAACATTTTGCTTCAGTCTTGTTGTTTGAATACCTATATTTATAGATATATACTACTTAATTTAATTTAATTTAATTGAAAGGTGGTATTATCCTAAAGTGTTTCAATAATGATTTGCATTGTGTTTTCTTGATATATTGTCTTTAATTATTGAGGTGACACCCTGGTTTGTTAGGCTCATGGTGGACTATTGCATTTTTAGGGTTCAGGTCTTATAGCGTGCACACAGATGAAGGTGCCTCCAGCACAGGAGTCCAGGGTACATTGAGGAACTTTCCTCACCTGTGGGACCTTTCATTAATGTACACAACCTGTTGGTTTTTAGAACCATTAGATGGTGTCACCCTAGCCCTTTCTACTTGCCATTTTGTATATACTTTTTAATTTAGTGTAGTATTTAGCAGTGGAAGTAATAAAGTACTTTCGTTTTTTTAAGAAAAATCAGTGCCTGGACAGAGAATTGTTGAATGTTGCTTGCTGTGTTGGTGTGTTTTGACCCTTTAGTCCATTGCACCTCCCCTGAGTAAGCCTTAGACTGCTCTGTCTCCCTAGCCTGACAATCAAAGACTAGAAAGAGATGCTTGGTTCCCAATTGGGAGTTCTAGTACACCTACAGCTGAAGCAGCCACTTGCAACAATTGGGGACTAGTCTCCCCTGGAACTCTCTGAGCCAGATTCCTGACAGTAACCATAACATATGCCAAGTCACATTGCCTAGTAGGAGTCATCATGAAGATTACAAGTTGCAAACATAAGATTGGAAGCTTCTTAACAGAAAACCTGTGTGAAACATTTCTGGCAGGCACAAGTGGCTCAGTGACATTTACTGTCATGTGGACCTAGATTTACTAAGTCTTTGCTCTAGGGCAAAGGGTCTCAAACCAACTCAGAATGCAGAGTCCTATCAATTAAGTTTCACCAGTTCCTGCTGTCATCCCCTGTGCTGGTGCACAAACAGGCTTCCATGCATAACGCACATATTTGCTATCTAGCATAGTATTTGTATTGGGAGCATGTCTTTCGACTCCAAATTTCTACACCTAGACAAACTAGGTTGATCTCACGCATTGGAAGTGTGCAGTGCACTGCAGCACAGATGCAATGTGTGGGTTTTGTTGAGAAAGAAATACATTTCCTCTAGTTAATGCCTTCTTCAGGCAGGCGTTAGTTTTAGACCCAAAATACAGTCTGGCTGTTTTAGTAGACTGGGTTTTGCATCAAAACCTATGGGTATTTGTAGTGATACACTCCAGTAACGCTCCCTTGGTGCAAAGTGATGCAAAAGCAGAGTAAAGGGGTTATTGCTCTGGGAAAAAGCAAATTCCCAATACCCTTGCAAGATACTGTTTTGCATTGTGTCAATTTTCATAGATTTATTGTTGTTGATTTGTTTACTAACAATTTGACAGACATACAGGGCGCTGTGATCAGCGAAAGAATTTGATAGCATATAATACCAGTATTGCATTCTTCTTGTGTCAACAATAGGGTTTACATGATATAACAGTTTACATCCATTCTACATCACATCATCAAATATGTGTCAACCCATACATAAGAGAGCCATATTTACAGCCACTTGGGTCTCATTTCAAGAAAAAAAACGAACATAAACTGTGTGAGGAAAGTCATTGTATGATCTTAGTGGAATGGTACATATAAACACTAGTTGTGTGTGGTGCAAAGGGTGGGGTTGACAAGTTCTACAACTCAAGTGATTGCTGGCTTCACTGTTGGTTGAGGGGGAGCACAGGGGGCATGGAGGGAGGGGTAGTGAGACAATGTGCCAACTGTGTGTGGCTGTGTGCGTCACTCTCTTCTACATTTTTAAGAGCTGCAGTGTGTCATAACTATTTACGTAGGAGTGTCTGTTAATGTAGCTGGACCACTGCGAGATATGTCTTCCAGTCTGGAGGGTTAGGCATGGCAGAGTGACTTGATATCACTCTGTGTACCATCTCCAGCTTGGCTATAATACCTCTACATAGTTTGGTGAGCCATAATTGGAAGGGAGGTGCTGCTGGCCATTTCCAGCTCATGGCTATCCTACGTTTGGCGACCACCAGTGTCAAATCAAAAAACTTGTTAAGGGCCTTGTGCGATGTTGTGTGGGAGGTAATCCCCAAAAGAAAGTGCAGACTATCGGTACAGTATGGCCCGCAGCCTCGGATAAAGTCTCAGCTATTGCCATCCAGTAAGATGACAAGCGTGGGCAGGACCATACCATATGGGAAAAGTTAGCCCCAGGGTCATGACAGTAGGGGCAAGAGTCCGGGGAGGCTTGACACATCCATGCAAGTTGGTTTTCATTGAAATGTGACAGCACAAAGCTTTAGTAAATCTCGGCCTCGTCTTTCTTGCTCTTGTGCTGTTGACTTCTAAAGATAATCCTGCAAAAAAACCTTTTTGAAATGCCAGTCTACAAATCTCTATGGATTAAATTGTTGCTTAGCCAGCCCCGCTCATGTTATTTAGTAACTTCTAAATATGTGTTTTTAAAGGGAGTGACAATGGTGCATTACAAGCTTATTTTTATTAGTAGTCTAAAATCAGCTAAAGGTGATTTATTGATACTGTTTTCTAGTATACAAAATCTGTGAATAAATCATAATCTTTAAAGTGTCAAAAGTCAAAAAAGTGTCTGCATGATTTAATTGAGGAATCCAGTGAGGCTGCTGAGGTGGTACCTATTTATAAAATCTGCCATCTAGCTACAGACCTATCAGTTTAATTGACTTATTACAGAAGGTCTTTTGTCAGGTTGCACTGGATAGGGTACGCATGTGGATGAATGAGAACAAAATCCTTTCTCCCTTCCAGGCAAGCTTCAGGGACACTAGCATTGTGGACCAGGTATTTCATTTTCTTGTACTGTACTGGAAAACCTTGCTAATTGGCAAAGGATACTTGTATGTGGCCTTTGTTGACCTGAAGTTTGCCTTTGATTTAGTTCCCCGGCAAAAGTTGTGGAAAGTATTAAAGCAGATTGATGTGCCTCATAATTTACTATCAATCATTATTCGCCTACATGAGGACAACCATTTTAGTCTTCACAGGGGGGGACGAGGACAGCTTACAAAAAAGATTCCGATCAGAAAGGGCATATGATAAGGCTGTGTGCTTCCCATCCCTATTCTCCCTTTATTTGAATGAAGTTGTACAGTTCCTTTTGGCTGTACCTTCAGATGCTCCATCTCTAGCAAATGTGAAGATACCTTCATTGGTGTTTGCTGGTGATGCTTTATTGGTATCACAAAAATCCCAAGGGCTCCAAACCCTGCTGCTAAGCTTTGAGAGGTTTTGCTCGCTCAGAGGCCTAGAGGTTAACGTAGCAAAGACAAAGTACGTAACAAAAAAAGCACAAATCATACAGAGGAAAAATTTACCTTGGTGGTGAGGAACACGAAAGAGTTGATGCCTTTGAATACCTATCATCAAATTATCATCTTGCATGGCTTGGAAACACCACATAGATAAAGCTACCCTAAGGCATAAACAAATAGCTGGTGCCATTCTGAAGGAGCATTGCTCTGTAAGCAATAAACCTATAGCACCTCTTTGCAGATCTATGTTACTAAAGCCGTGGCCTCGGCATTGTATGGAGCAGAACTATGGGGTTTCTCCAACTTGACGGGTATGAGTACATCTGTGTGCAAATTTGTCAGTACCTTGCTGTCCCACCCCCCTATTACCCTTCCTACCCGCTTGACTTGGATTTTGGTAAGAGATGTATAGTTGCCAAAGCCAGGCTCAGGCCAATCCTGTCCTGGCGAAGGCTTAGAACTACCCCCAAACTTATTAATTATACAGAAGCGTTCCAGGATGTAATCAGGCTGGACAGATGCCACAAAATTGAATGGTGTAACAACATCAGAAAGATACTTACATTTCTAGGTTTGCACAACCATTGGGAACAATCTCACTATCCGAGCCAATTCCCTTGAAAGAATAAATCAAAAAATTAAACAGGCATTGGTTGTTGCAGAATGAGTCAGAAAACATTTCCAGAGGTTCTCTTACTATGAATTTTGTGCAGTTCAAGTATAGCTCTCTTCTAGAAGAATATTTGAACTCTATTTCTAACACCCTAGATAGGAAGCTGTATGACCAGTTTAGGATTGGCTCTTTTCCCCTCAAGATTTTTACTGTAAAATGGTCTTCAAAATCTCACCCTTCTTTGATTTGTCCAAGTTGTAAAAGAGCCAAAGAAAGCGTAGGTCATGTGTTGTACATTTGACTGGCCTCCATCCAGCCAAGGAGGTGCTGGATTAGACTGGTCTGACAAACCCTGGGCAATGGCCATGAGGATTTTACAATCTGACCCTAGACCCCTATATGTTTGCATCGTGGCAACATTTTTGGGCCGGATGTGGTTAGCCAGACACAAAGCACTAGCAACTGCTTAGCTAATTTGTAATGTTGCACTTAGACTTATATTGGTACCGGTTTGCCAAATTTCCTCGAGTACCATGGTAGGGGTAATAATGTGCCTAATCACCGTGTTTTAATAATAGGAAAATGGTGAATTGACAATGTATGTAGCTGCATATCTTGCATACCTGGACACTAAAGATTGGCTTGTGTATTTAGTTGAAGAATTTTAAACCTGTTGTTAAAGGGGTTAGATGGGTTTATCTATCCTAATCTATTGGGTATGTACCTATGCTAGTAGATAGTGATGAAATGACCGTATGTGTTTGTCTATTTTAATTTATTTGGATTTTATGTGTCTTATGTTTTTATGGTGCTTTAAGGATGTATTTATTCCGAGATGAACATATCTGAATATTTAGTGAGGACCACAGTGAACTGTTTGACAGTACCTTTCTGTAATATTACCTTTTGTAAGCCTAATAACAGTAAAAGGGAGAACAAGGAATGGTTTGATAAAGACTTTAGAATCCTTAAATCTTTAAATAAACATACAGTGGGGCTCTGTGCATTGATAAAAAAGTGAACATTTCAAGTCTGCCCTTCATAGTAAGTCACTTAAATCAGCTTAAAAAGCAGAATTTTGCAGATCGAAAAAATAAGAGGTATAGCAAGGCATAAGCAAAAACGACAAAAAATAATTTTGGAAATTGGTAAATGCAGATGAACGTAGGGCCTCTGTTGGATTGGACTGTGTAGTTCCAGAGGGTGCATGGGTAGCGCATATAGGATTTCTGTTTTTGCTAGAGAAAGGTCACAGGCTATAGGGAAATGAAACAAGGAAGGGAATGCTTGGGATGATGTCCTACACAATTTAGTGACTCTAGATCTCGGGTGGCAGGGCCTGAAAACCGGGGGGTATATTTTCAAAGAGTTTATGCAATGCAGAGCAGCAAGTGAAGTTGCTGCGCTCATTGCATGAAAAGGAGAGGGTAGAACTGCACCATATTATCAGGAACATGGTGCAGATTTGCTCTCTCCCTGTGCTAGAGCATTAGTGGCTGCCTAGGACTAACGCAGGCACCCTTGCACCATTGAACAAGGGTGCCTGTGCTATGGTAAGGAAAGTTAGGTTATGCCTGCGTTATGGCCTGGATAGGGGTAACTTCCTGCAAAAAAAATATCCTTGAAGGCTTTTTCCTCTCTGCAATTGTGCTGCAAAATGCACCACACATGCAAACACGAAAAGAAGAGGAGAAATACAGATATTTCTCCTCGTTATGTCAGCCTCAGGCAGGTGCACCATGTTTGTGCAAGCCTGTGTCTACGACTATTTGTAAATATGGATTTGCATCAAAATCCATGGGTGGATGCAAGGGAACGCCAATACACCACCTATGAAATGCCTCCTTGGGATGAAGGAATGCAAGGCAGAGCAATGCGCTATATTACATTTTTTATCTTTTTTAACAAAGCGTTGCAAACCGACATTATGTTGCTTTGTTAATACCAAAATGTATTTTGCATTGGGTCAGCACCAATATAATTCATGCAAACCCAATGGAAAATCTTTGTAAATCTGGGCTATGAGCTTAATATAGAAATATTTTGCAACACATTTTCGGTTAGCAGGGAGACATAGGTCCATTTATAATAATAGAGAGAACAGAGGGGACTTTAAATTGCAGATTGATATCTTTGCAGGATGGTATTTCTTAATATTGTTTCCAAATCACTATTTGTCAGATTAAGCACGTGGATCAATGGGGGAAACCCATACTGATGAGAGGGATTGAGGGATGGTCACTCTATTGTAGACTGTTGCCTTTCTCTATGGTGTATCGCTTGGTAATCTAGTGAGATGGCAGACATTTGTACTGCTGCTTTTTAAATGTCAGGGCGGTGTTTGCCCTAGATGATAGGAACATTTTAAGGCATAAGCTCATGGAAAGGAAAATTCCACCTGGCCTCCTGCAAATATGTTTTCAATTACCCTGTAACAACTGTGGATGATAAAAAGCGCCTGATGCATTACATCTCCATAAATAATGGATTTCATTAGGGCTGTGTCTTGTTCTACCAGGTGAATCTGCTGATGCATTTGAAAGAAAGAATGAGCCAGATGTACCCTTTTTGCTGGTTGCAAAACACTGCTCGCAATTTGCGACCAGTAGTTCTGAGGCTATGGGCCAGATGTACAACCCTACCAATTTGCGACTCGCAAATTGCGTTGTTTTGCGACTCACAAATTGGAATCTACAACAGTGTCTCAGACACTGTTTGCAATTCCTAATGGGGTCGCAAATTGCATGCCTCATTAATATTCATGAGCCAGGTGAAATCTGCAACCCCATTAGGAATGGCTAGCACTCCCAGTGATGGTGTCCTGCTGGGGTCAGCAGACCACCATGTCTGTGACTGCTTTTTAAAAAAGCAGTTTTTTTAAATGCAGCTTGTTTTCCTGTTTCCCTGCATTTAAAAAGCCAAGAAAAATGAAACATTTCTGTTTCATTTTTTAAGGGCAGGCAGTGGTCCCCGTGACCACTGCCTGCTCATAAAAATTTTTTTTGCATCCATTCACAAACGGAAAGGGGTCCCCTGGGGACCCCTTCCCGTTTGCGAGTGGCTTACCACCTACATGAAGTAGGTGGTAAACTGCAAGTTTTTTGCGGCCGCAAATACGGTCGCAAAACAATGGTATATTCCATTCTGACTCGTTATTAGGAAGGGATAGCCCTTCCTAATAGCGAGATACGCAAACACTATTTTGCGAGTCACCAACTCGCAAAATAGCGTTTGTACATTCCAGGACCCTTTTTTGCAGTCCCAAACTGGCCGATTTCCCTTTTGGACCGCAAAAAATGGTCACACATCTGGCCCTAAATGTATGAACCTTTAAGTTAGTTAGTAAAAAATAGAATCTAATTCATTTTAATTAGGTATGTCAGGAATTAGGACAGCCCAATTAGCTTTAATTACAGGGATGGTGGCCTTCAAGTGTCAGCTGGCCACCATGACTGTGATTGATTTTCAGTAAAGCAAACTTATTGTAAATGCAGCCCATTTCCCTTAAACGAAACAACGGTTGTGTTTAAAAAAAGAGATTGCCCCAATGTCTTTTTCACCTAAAATTGGCAATAAACGTTGTTGCCTTCTATTTGCTGATGTCCCAGTCCTTACAGATCAGACCCAGGTAGATCTGCAGCAGAAGTTAGAGTAGGAATGAAAATATTATGTGGGGAATAAATTGATTAACACTGAGAAGACCAAGCTAAGGATATTGGCAAAAGTTAGAATAAGTTACCCAATATGGATACATGTGTATCATATTTAATTAATTTTATTTGTAAGTTAAATAGGAATTATCAACTGTTAGCAATTTAAACTGAGATGCAGTCAAATTTAAGAGGTTTAAGATTTTTTGGCCAACTTTAGAGAGGTGTATCGAATGAGCACCTGCTGATAGCATGCAAGGGAAAGGTTTGTCGGGGAGGACTCCTTGACAAAATATGGTGCATGTCCCATCAGCCTACTTATAGTTTCATTGACTATAATGCACTTTTAGTATGGTGGTCATGCCATCCACTACTTTTTTGATGGAGTACCTGGTCGGAAAAAATCCAAGTAAGGCGCTAAGTCTACATGACTGGGTAAACTGATACAGGATGCAACACGGAGTATGATATTTCTATTTGGACTACTGGCCTGTTCAATGTTATTGGCTAGCTTCCTGAAGGTGGGTCTCGAGATCTGGGATCAAGTAGCAAGAAGAGAGTAACGGAGATTCCACCTCAAGTTTATCCTCTGAAAAGATACGACACAAGAAAGAAACTTGAGGATATTTTTGAGTCAGCTGCGTCTTATTTGGTTTTCTAACTATTTCTGGCTGTGGGTCATCAAAAGATTTTTGAGAGGTCATCTCACCCTCAAATATCAAGGCATGCTTCATCATTTGACTACTTCTTACACCGGGGTAGGAACAGAGCCGCCCCAGCGGACTCAACCAGGGAAAGCTAATCTATCCCTGGGAGTTCTTATAAATCTATACTCAGGACAGTGCACTTGGTCCTGTTGTTTGGGGCAAAAGTGAACATAAAATATACCTAGAGGTATACTCTAATTATTTTTTATTCGGTGAGTACCTCTGATATGCTTAAAAACACTAAGAACAAATCGGTCATTAAGTGAAATACAATGAATCACCTGACCTAGGATTTGCGTGTTACCAACATGCTTCGACCTCTATATAAGGCTAAAAGGTCTTGGGTCTTCTTCAGGGTAGAACAACTATAAGGCAATGGTGTACATTCAAACCATGCAAATAGGTGAAAACTGGCACCCTACCGGTCCCTCTATTGATTCAGAAAATACCTGAAGGGAAACAAAGGAGGAGAAAAAAGGGGGGGAGAAGAGGGATGGGACTAAGTGTAAATCAATGAAACCCACTTTCCTCTGGGCGTATTTAATTATAGCCCTGCTGAATATTTAACAAAAACATTTATACTGCACACACTTATCTCTAGACATATGATCGATTTAGAAACCCCTACGTTACTATTATGGGGACCATAGTACAAATGGCAGCCACCAACAATAGTGGCAACTACTCAATTGCAAACCGATACTAACTGTAGCATTTGTTTTTAAAAAACGAGCAGATAAAGTGTCACTTTTGGAATGCAAAATGCATAGACTGATGCTTGCTTTTTGCGCATACAGCTCGGTGCAATCACTTACCCCTGTAATGTTAAACTGAGGGCTCCATAGAACAGTGTGGGGGACGTCTCCTCCATAGTCACACACTAATGGGACAAAAGGGGTGTTAGACCTGGCACCATTGGCGTGGGTCTCCCTTCCATTTTTTTTTCGCTGTTGCCTCCTATGTTTTTGCTATGTTTTGCTAGTCTAGATGCTTTGGTGCACTTTGCCACTGCTGTTCAGTGCCAAAGTGCAAGTGCTCCCTATTGTAAATTGTTGTGATAGATTAGTGACTCCCTGATTGGCTTATTTGATTTACTTGTCAGACCCTAGTACAGTGCACCATGAGTGCCCAGGGCCTGTAAATCAAATGCTGCTGGTGGGCTTGCAGCACTGATTGTGCCACCCACAGAAGCAGCTTG
Source organism: Calotriton arnoldi (assembly GCA_963921515.1). NCBI lineage: Eukaryota > Metazoa > Chordata > Amphibia > Caudata > Salamandridae > Calotriton > Calotriton arnoldi. The sequence goes on along the minus strand of CAWUFW010005044.1, from coordinate 850,967 downwards.
TAAAATATGGCTCAGGCCTGCCATTACAGAGCCTGTGTGCAGGCTGGGACTGCCATGTCGACTTGGCAAGTGCACCCACTTGCCAGTCTCTAAACCTTCCCTTTTCTACATGTTAGTCACCCCTAAGGTAGGCCTAGGGTACACCTACGGGCAGGATGCATTGTATGTGAAAGGTAAGACATGCCCTGGTGTATGTGGCATGTCCTGATAGTGAAATACTGCCAATTTAGTTTTTCACTATTGCAAGGCTATCTGTTCCCATAGGCCAGAATGGGCAGTTTGATTATAACATCTTATAAGCATAACTGACCCTAGGAACAAGATAGAAAAATAAAGTTTAGTATGGCTGAACTCAGAATGTTAAAATACATCTTTTAGTGTGGGTGATTTTTACATTGTGTGTTTGAAAATACCACTTTTAGAAAGTAGGTATTTTCTTGCCTAACCATCCAGTATGCCTCTGCTAGGTTTGTGTATTACATGTCTGGTTTGTGCGTGACGGGGGCTGGAGAGGGCTTTAGCTCCAGCAGTCTGATGAGTCAGGGCTGGGCTGAATAGGACCTGGATTGAATACAGAGTAGGGGGAGGAGATTTCCTTTCACATACCTGAGCCTACATAGAATAGAGAGTAGGGGGAGGAGATTTCTTTTCAGCTACCTGGGCCAGGTCTTCTTTCAACAATGCTGTCTCCACCTCCTGCCCGGAAGCTGCACCAGGGAGGACAGAACTGGTTTGGGCTGGGTACAGACACTCTCTGCCTCCAGAGAACAAAGGATGTTGGAATATAAATATTGGGGCCCAGACCCCAGAACTTTAGATCACTTCTGGGAATCAAGACAAACCTTTGCCAAGGAGAGAAACCAAGGAAGCTGAAGGAGGAGACTGCCCCTGCGCTGATGACTGTTTGGGGTTGGCCTGCAGTGGTTACTTATTGCCAAGGAAAGGAGAAAAGGCACTTTGTGTGTACTTTAATCATCTTGAGGAAGAACTCCAAGGGCTTGAAGCTGAGCTTGCCTCCTGTTCTGAAGTCTCAGGGACACAAAGACTTCACCCCTAGCTCCCCCTGAATTTCCTTGCTGGGAATTCTACCTGCAGAGAGGTGCCTGCTGTTGTTTTGGGCCCTCTAGAGACTGCGTGTCGCTGGGAGCTGGAAGCGCGACGCAACGAGGAAGAAGAGTGCCGCCGCCGCAGCTGTTTGCCGTCGCATCACCGAAGAAGCACGTCGCATCGCCGGAGAAGCGTGCCACCGCCGCAGAGCTTGCCGTCGCATCACCGGACAAGCGCGTCGCAGGGCCTGTTGCTGCTCAAGAAACCACCGATTTCACCGCACGGCCGTCGGGCGTGCACGCATCGCATCCAAGTTGTCGCATTGCAACAAAGACGCCATTTTGTCACATCGCACCAGATTTTCGCATTGCGGTGCCATCTTGTCGCATCGTAACCGGAACGCAGTAAAAAACAGATGCTTCGCCTCCTCTCCAGTAAGGAACAGACGCATCGCCTCCCCTGCGCTGCAGTAGGGAACAGATGCGCCGCCTCCCCCGAAGCAAGGAACTGACGCATCGCCTTCCCTGCGACCCTTTTGTTTATATTGCGTTACGCATCCAAGGTACTTTGAGAGTAAAGTGTCGCATTTACCATCTACATTGAACTAAGCTATTTCTACCATTTGAAAGTCATATTTTTGAATACTGTATTGTGGATTTTTGTCGTTTGGTCTTGTGTTAAATCTAGATAAAGATTACTTATTTTTCTAAACTGGTGTGGTGTCCATTTGTAGTGTTTTCACTGTATTACTGTATGTGTTCACAAATGCTTTACACACTGCCTCTGAGATAAGCCTATCTGCTCGTGCCAAGCTACCAAGGGGGTGAGCAGGGGTTATTGTAGGAGTGTAGCCCCCTTACCCTGACTAGAAGCAAGGGCCCCTACTTGGTCAAAGGCCAACTAGAGACCCCCATTTCTAACAAGGGGTATTAAGAAAAGACAGAACAACACATATATATAGTGACATACCAATTAAATGGTAGCATTCCTTATTTTGAATGATTTGACAGAATTGTTTCAATGTTTCTTCTCCAATGCTCTTTGGTATGGTAGCATCCGTGAATTTACAACTTTTTGTTATGTATAAAACAGATATTGGTCGTGGTGTATTTGCTCAGCCCACTATTAATCATGCATCAATGGACACCCGAGACCAAGTGCAAGACAAGTATTCATGCAGTAAAAAGTGCCATTCATCGTTCTTCACAGCAAACCTTCGTTCATTTTGCCTTGTCATGAATATCATAAAATGTGAAAACTGGGAGATGTTCTAAGGGGAAGTGCCCTCTATTTTATCGGTCACCTTCTATTGGGTTGCATGTGTGTGTGTCCCCTTGTGTAGATGGTGTGCGGTGGTAGTATAAGTATTGCCATGCAAATGTTCTGGCTCAGGCAGAGAGCACTTGCTGTTAAGGGAAAGAACTGCGGACGGGGCTTCATATTGAACTACTCCGCCGCTGTTATTTGTCAGCTCCACTTACTTTGTCAGAAGGTCATCATGGTATAATCACCTATAATTCCCCCGTCCACTGCTGTAATGTAAGACACAGGTTGCGAGTATGGGCTCCTAATAACTAGTGGCCGGCACGTCAATGGCGCATCACAGTCGCCCATGCGCATGAGACTGCAAAGCTGCCGGGTGTTTTAGTTCTTATCGAACATGCCAGCTTGTGCATCACTGTCGCCTGTGCGCTTAAGACTACAAAAGCGCTGGGTGTTGCAGTTCTTATCAAATGAGCTGGCTTGTACCGTGGTGATGTGGGCGTTAAATATTCTGATGCCCCGAGACGAGGTACCTCATCTTGCATTTCAATTGCAACACCATCCAGTGTACAGTACTTCACACAATTCATTTTGCAGAGCAAGACCCTTCCCTGCAAGTTCAAAGTCCTCAAATTATACAAAATAAATTGATGTTTATTTTCCATCTAGCTAATTTTAACAGGAACATCTACTGTAACCTGATTAACAATTTGTTTATTGCTGATCCCTACAACTTAAACTGCTCTTCCAGGGAGGGCTAGTTTTGCAACTTCCACAGAACAAATTGTAGACTGGGTATTCCCATTTCGATCAAAAATCAAACGGGACTGATACTGACTTCTCCGCCAATTTATGGGCCACATTGGTCTACCTCTAGTACTGCTCCAAGCAAACAATCCTCCTCCCCCTTTAGGCATCGCCATTGTGAACTACTCCCTGCCAACTCATCATTCAGAATAAATGGATTTTGCTGGTACCCTGCACCATAGGACATCTTATTCTTTCTGTTGTGCTGCATCACGTGGGCTACAGACATTGGCATTCAAAATGATTTTTGACTCTTTGCACTCTGTTCAGAATTTTGCATATTCGGTACAGCCACATTATGTCTCTGCATTGTTGAAGTTGATCCACATTACTCTGAATCCTGTTAGGATTCTGGTGACACTCCTTCTTCCAGTGCCTGATTTTTCCAGAGAAGCGACAAGCTGCATTCTTTTCCATCATTTCAACACTCACATTTATACCATCACTTCTACCACCACCTTGCATCGCATTTTGTTCACTCCACTCATACCAGACTAAACAAAATTTATATTTGAACCCATTTGATTCTGAGATCTTTTTTCCAAATGCTTTTTCTGGGCAATCTTCAATTTCTCCTTAATTCTTTTCTGCTTCACATCATTATAGTCACTATTATATTTCACCAATTTCAAAATCTCATCTACGATCTTTGTCTGCTAACACAATTCATTCTGCTGAATGTGATTACTAATATCTGGCCTCAAACCTATCTCAAAGCAGGCGCAAATTCACTGGTGTCATCGTTTTCACACATGAGATTTGAAGCATCTCACCTCTTCTTTTTATGTTAAAAAACAATCTATATCATCTAGTTAATTAATCTGTGCTTTGTTATATTTCATAGAGGTACCCCGATATAGGTCTAGGTATCATCATAACCCTTCACCTACATTCTCTCCTATACTACATACATAACGGATTTGGAGGACTGACCTTTTACCCAGTTACAATACTACACATAAGTGCATTGGGTTTTTCCTTGGACACTGGCCTCATAAATTATGCATGAGGATTTTTAGTTTGTTGGAATCACAGCAGGACCATCATCTCATGCATAATAACTGTATATAAAGTTCATTCCCGACGTCATCCTAAGTCCGACACTGGCACAGCAAGTTAGAACCCCTGGGGATACCTTAGGGTATGTAAACACCACATCTTGCCGAGATAAGGAGAGGAGATCACGACTTCCATGCCGACACACTGACACGAGACGCTGAGGTTCCTGCATGCAGATACTCCAGCTCGCAGTGGTCTGTCATCCCTTGCGGGGTGTTCAACTCAAGACCAGAACGGGGTCCCGCAGGCTAACATCAGGTAATGGGGTTGGCTATAACCTAGAGGGATTCTTGGCTTTACACCTACTCACATGCTAGGTACACTTAGGTAGCGGGGGACAGTGGCGAGGGCGAGGTCGGCGGAGCGGAGCTGGCGGGTGGGGGTGTAGAAGCTGAGTCGTCTGTTGAGGTACGTTGGTCCGGTGTTGTGGAGTGCCTTGTGTGCGTGGGTGAGGAGTTTGAAGGTTATCCTCTTGTTGACCGGCAGCCAGTGCAGGTCTCTCAGGTGGGGTGTGATGTGGCTGCGGCGAGGGATGTCGAGGATCAGGCGTGCAGAGGCGTTCTGGATGCGTTGGAGCCGTTGGAGTTCGATAGTGGCCGTTGGAGTTCGATAGTGGCATTGCGAGCTAGATGGCACACAGGCCAACATACCCAGTGGGGGTGTCTGGAATCAGTTTGGACACCAGTCCTGCAGTGTATGTTGTCTAAATGCGCAGATCCTATATAGGTCTTATAGGAACTACACGACATGGCGCCGCCAACGTTGGTATTGGTCCTTATTTAACAGTAAAATCTGAGTAGTTCAGTCGTGCTATTCTCAGAGACTCCTACTCACATTTTCCCCAGAGACGTCTGGAGTGGGAGGGAACAAATCCGCCGCACCTGAGTAGGAAAATTCCTATGTATTGGCTGTTGGTTTAATCAAGCTTGAAGGATACAGTGTTCCTAATTGTGCATAACACCTTATCTCAGTTCCCTTGAAACGCTCTCCTTTCTAAAAATAATGACTGAACAGAGAGACGTAGATGAAGGAAATGCACTAAACGTCTCAGCCGAAGAAGACGATGCAGATGCAATATGCATTGCAGATAATGTTAGAAATGCCGTCACCCTAAAACTAGTAGCATATGGTGTTACAATTAGGGGTGGGCAAGTGACTTTCGTGATTGAGGCACATGAATCATATAGAACAGAGGTAATCTATTCATGGATTAAATTCCCGCAGGCAAATGTACAAACAAAAACATTTCACTACTATGTAGAAGATGATATACCAAATGAGTATAGTCCTTATGAGGACATTAAAATTTCACTCACTTACGAAGAACACCTCTACAGGTTTAAAGGCGCCCTCCCCCATACAAGAAATAGAGTAAGACTCGGCCCGCTCGGAAGAGACGGAGCAACATGGCCAGTTTTAGCAGCATACACACCACATCCTGACATTGACACAATGCCAGGAGGAGACTTACTTGTACAGCATAAAGAATTAATAAGACTTTACAGAAACATGACACAGTTTGTGTTGAGAACAATCACACTTCAGCCCACACCGGCTACACAACCAGGACCAGTCCAAGCTCCTACAACAAAAATTACACCACAGACACTGCACGCAGTAATGGGTAAAATGCCCACAAAATGTGAATAAATGCCCTTCTGGATAGCACAGAAAATTACACAACTGGAGGCGGTGTTTCCACACACTGGTCCTAAGGAAAAGCATAGAATACTTACTATTTGCTTGCCAATGGGGATAGCTCCCTCTATAGAGGATTGTACCTCTTGGGGCACAGTCTTTGCCGCAATATATACCAGGACTCATGGTATCCCTTCTTTAGCATTAATACCAGATGTATTAAGACAAATACAGAATGAGTATTGAGCAGAGCCTGCTCTAAACTTGGGGGTGAAGTTGTAACTTTGCCCAGGTATCTGCGATAATATTGGCAAATATTAAAGGGGAAGCAGCATCAGTGGCAATACGCCAATGCCTGAGAGAGTTCACTCCATTACAACAGGAGACAGAACTACCTAAAATAATTGAAACTGCTTATGCAGAGTTAGGTAGAGACAGTCTGGGAGCTAGACCTGCAAAACCCCAACTAATGGGGAGTTCAGATAAAGAACAGGCAAAGCAAACACCAGTTTCTTCAAAGAAGAAATGGGACAATAATAAACAACAAAAGAACAGATCTCACTCCAGGGGAAGGTCTCCTCAGCAGGAGCCCCCAGAAAGGAGATATAATCTTAGGAATAGAGATAACATTAAAAAACCTGACAGGTATCAGGATACTGATACTCGTTCCTCTCGTTCCTTTCAGGGTTCATCAAAGAACTCCGAGAGGGAAGGACGGTCAGAACAAAGACAATAAGAGCGTACAAAGTCCAGAGACAAGCAACACACTTCAGACTACGCTTCAAAGAAAGAAGAAACACCTAAAGCAAAACCTCAATTTAAAAAGAAGAAGGTAGCAGGTATCAAAGTTAGACATGCCCAGAATTCTGAGGACTCAGCTACTGAACGGGGAATGGGCTCTGACGATGCAAGCCAGCGCGGCAGAGGTGACAATAGCTCGCTGGAACCTGATGGAATTTCTGGTGACAGCGGAGTTGAGTGAGTATATCACGGTGGAAACACCTGATACTAGGGTGAGTGTCCCACACAAGTTACATGAAATAACACTCCAAATAGAGGGGGATAAGCCAAGATAAGTTAAGGGTCTCTTTTGGGAGAACCTGACTTCGGGCTATGACATCCTATTAGCGGAAAAGATTGGCCGCCCACTATTGTTATGGAAAGCCCAAAGGGGGAAATTGTAATTTTTCCAGCTTTCTCTGACCTAGTCCCCGCACACCTAAGACATACATACGCGCTGGAGTGGGCGGTAGCCCTTGCGCCAGCATTATACCATTATACCGCAACCACGTAGGGTGGGATGAAGAGTCACCCCGCCATGTTATTCCAATAAAAACAAACCCAACTCCACAAAGACAGTATCCCATAAAACAGGAAGCTAAAAAACAGGTCAGGGAGATCTTGGATCAACTTGAATACCGAGATGTAATTGAACCATGCACCTCATCAATCCTTTGTTTCCCGTAATGAAACCCGACAATTCATATTGTCTAGTTTTAGACTACAGACACTTAAACTCATGCACAAAAACATTTCTGTTCAGAATGCACATAGTGCTGCATTAATGAATACCATTGTGCGGAAAAAATACAAAACAACATTGGATATCTCAAATGGATTTTTCTGCCAAAACATAGCGCCTGAAAGCAGATATTTAACAGCCTTCTCAGCTCTAGGGTCCCAGCGTCAATTTTGCCGACTCCCCCAAGGGTATAAGAATAGCCCGGGGTTATTCTCAAGGAGGGTAACAGAGTTACTACAGAATTTGGATGAAGAAGCATTATCGTATGTAGATGATATTTATCTGACAGATGATGACTTAGAGGAACACTTGACCAGGGTAAGCACCATTATTTTAGGTTTCGCCTCTGAGGGCTACAAATTTAACTTTAAAAAATCAAAGATAGCCCACCTCAATGTCCTATTTTTGGGATATGAGCTTTCAAGTGAAGGCAAAAGCATTGGTACCCCGATATAGGTTTAGGTATCATCATAACCCTTCACCTACATTCTCTCCTATACTACATACATAACAGATTTGGAGGACTGACCTTTTACCCAGTTACAATACTACACATAAGTGCGTAGGGTTTTTCCCTGGACACTGGCCTCATAAATTATGCATGAGGATTCTTAGTTTCTTGGAATCACAGCAGGACCATCATCTCCTGCATTATAACTGTGTATAAAGTTCATTCCCGACGTCATCCTAAGTCTGACACTGGCACAGCAAGGTAGAACCCCTGGGGATACCTTAGGGTATATAAACACCACATCTTGCCGAGATAAGGAGAGGAGATCACGACTTCCATGCTGACACACTGACGCAAGACGCTGAGGTTCCTGCATGCAGATACTCCAGCTCGCAGTGGTCTGACATCCCTTGCAGGGTGTTCAGCTCGAGACCAGAAAGGGGTCCCGCAGGCTAACATCAGGTAATGGGGTTGGCTATATCCTAGAGGGATTCTTGGCTTTACACCTACTCACATGCTAGGTACACTTAGGTACATCTAGTTAGTTTGCATCGTAGGAGTACGCATTTTATTGCCATGTATTTTATATACTCGCCTATATTTATGATTTTAGCAAAATGGTAGAAACCTACCATCTGTTTACTTTCTTAGTGCTGTTACTCATTTATATCTGCTACTGTCTACTGGTGATTTCAGTGCACTTATTTTATGCTAGAATAACGACTGTCCAATTAATACTTATTGAAAACGTCCCAACCGTTAATTCTGTGTAGCTCTCTGAGAACAAGTGAGCACGAGTGACTGAGCGAAAAGTAAGTTACTGTTTCCACGGTCCTGAGGGATCAGGGTTGTCATGTTCGATAGTTGCCAAGAACTATTCTTTCCTTTCTTAGTGGAGGTTATAGTGGCATTGCGAGCTATCTGGCACACAAGCCAACATACCCGGTGGGGGCATCTGGAATCAGTCTGGACACCAAGCTCGCAGTGTATGTTGTCTAAACGCGCAGATCCTATATAGGTCTTATAGGAACTACACAACAGCTTTAGTATGCAACCCATTCAGATAAATGATTATCAGCATTAAATATAACGAGAAAAGGTCGTCAATGGTCTCACCATCCTAAATGTCCTTTACAGCCAATCCACTTGAGTACACACTAATAATAGTGAGGTATTGTTACCTCCTTTGATCGGAATCATCCTAAATTCACAAACTAGAAAAATAACTTGAATAGGTCAATGTCCATATTGCAAAAAATATGTGTTAAACAGGAGCTAATTTTTCTGTTTCCTATCACTGACTTGTGCTCATTTATACATTTTTTTTGTTCCTGGAAATTCGGCAAATATAAATTTTCCCACATGGGGTTTTGAAAAAATATATTGTGTTTGCGATGTCACAAGCAACAAACACTCTGATAAAATAGCCTTGGAAAGCACAACATGACAACCTCTTTTATGATACCATTACAGTTTGAACAATATTAACACAGATATGTACATATATGTGTCATTACTAGCTTCTGTTTGGCAAGCTTATGACCTAACAATGTTTATAAAATTACAATATTTTTCCAAATAGGTAAAAATAACTGTAAGCACAAACAATAAGCACAATTATTGATACTATGTTCATAGTTATCCTGGGCAGATTGGTAAGGGTAATCTGATATGCATTCTCATCTATAAGATTGTTTACAACATTTGCAATTGCATATGCTTCACTAAGGCATTAAGGGTGAGGTCATGAGCATTGCATTGCATTTGTGTTGGGAGTTATAGTAAAATAAGTAAATAATAGTTATGTTACTTAGGGCCTGATTACGATGGCGGACTGACTTAAGTCCGACCGTCATCGTCCCGGGGATTAGGACCATCCGCCTATATGGTGGTGGTCCCGCACATGACATTACAATGTGACCGCCACTGTGGCGGTCGCATTGTGCATGTTTACCATTGCGGCGGGTGCTGCTGGCTGCAGCACCCGCCGCAATGGTAAAAATGTATGTTGTGCATTTCCCTGCACTATGTGGCATCCACCACGCGGTGCCTGCCACCTGGTGCAAGTGCAAATTCCACATGCCCCTGCACAAGGGGGGCCCGCAACGGGCCCCCAAAGTACATCCCCACCAGTCTTTCAATGGCGGTTGAACCACCATAGACAGGCTGGCGGGGATGCAGCATCCAAATCTCGCGGGCAGTGCCTGCTGGGCACCGCCACCATTTTGTGGATGCGGGGTGGGTCCAACAGGCAATTGTAACGATTGCCTCTGACGGACCAGTGGCGTACGGGCATTACACCTGCCAGGCGCACCACCTGCCATCCTGATCTGGCGGGCAGCAAAAGGCCTTACGATGGTGGTGGGTTCACCGCCATCATAATGAGGCCGTTAGTTATAGCACGTCACAGTTTACAAAGGAAGAGATACCATAGTTACCTAGAAAATTTGCTTTATGTGATTTGATGTAAATTGCTTAGCTGTGTTTGGGAAATTAAATTTTAAAGAGGGGATCAGGTTGGGCATGAAACGGTTACAAATGTAGGTAAAGGTTAAGCATATCTAGAATGTTAGTGTTCAGACATGTCTTATTGTTCAGTTTAAAGATGACCAGTCAGTCCTAAATGACTGGCCACAATATGAGCCATATGTTGTAGCAGCTATTGCAAGACTCAAAAACTTGACCCAGGCGTCCTGAAAATGAACAATAAAAAATATAAGTGGGCAGGGAGAATACACCCTGACCTCTAAGGTCATGTGGGAGGCCCTAGAGGGACACACTCTTGATTAGCTGACAACATGCTGTGACAGGATTTGAGAACATGATCCTCATTGAATTTCATTGTAATGCATGGCGAGTTTTGAGCCTTTCAAAATTACGAGTGGATTTACAGACTGGATCTCTGCTTTATTCCCCTCAGTTTCCCCTGGGGCAGGAGAGGGTTGTGGTGAGTGCTCTTCAGGGGCTTGGACTGCAGAACGTGGGAAACTTCTTTGAAAAGAGATCCTCCGTGACTGGGCCAAGGTGAGTGCTCAGGGTGAAGCGCCCACTATTCTAGTCCAGTTTCATTACTATCGGGTACACTACATGATGCAAGCAATACTGGGTGAGTTGTTAGCGGAACCCTCTGAGATACCCGCTTTGACTTATCTTCTGAAAGCGACATCACAACAGAGTATGATAGCCAAATTATATGCTGTTTCACAAGAGGCCCAGTGGCCTGGTGGCACCAAGGTTTGACTGGACTGACAGGAGCATTTAGAAATAGTAATCAGTGGCAAACAATCGGTTTACTTCTGTTCTGTGGTCCAGATTGTTTCTTTGAATGGCCAACATCTGCTGATACACTTCAACTACCTTAATCGGGTATAGTACACCCCGACTCTGCTATTTTGCTATGACCTGTGCGATAATTCCTGCTGTCCATGCTCTGATGAGGATAGTGCTGGATTTGCTCATGTGGAATGGTATTGCCCTGGTATACAGTACTTCTGTCTCGCGGTAATCCAGGAGCTGTGAGAGATCACAGATGAGACAATAGTATCTACCCCTCTTTTGGCACTACTAGGCTATGACAGGGACGTTCTGAAGGCCTGCAGGAGGCTTGTCGCTTTAGGGCTACTGCTGACGTGGCGTAGAATAGCAATGCATTGGACAAGGGTCCTCTCCCCACAATACAAGATTGGCATACTGATATGACGTACTTGAATACTTGATGCTTATCATGATCTTATGCAGCTTTGCAACCGCCCGAAAGATGTTTGGGGGCCATACCAGGCATATCTCATGCACTCTGGGAATGTTGATGTTATGGATGTGAAAACAAGTGGGGTAGTATCATAAACACTGAGGGCCCCATTATGATGTCGGGTGGAAGGCCATCCTACTGCTCATTGGCGTTCTGCCCGATATCTGAGGCAATCAGTCTGACTGCCCTATTATGATACGGGTGGTACTGCCGATGTCTGCGGGGGGAATGAGCTCCACCTCCAACAGGCACAAGGAGCCTGTCGGGGTGGAGGGTGGATCGTAATCCCCAAAATGGAGCAGTGCCTGCTCAGGCACCGCTGTGGCAATTACGATGCACGTTTCCCACAGCATTTCTATGGCGGTCCGACCACCATAGAAAGGCTGTCGGAAGTGAACTGTGGGGGCCCCTAGCAGGGCCCCCACCCCCTGGCCTCTACTATGATGCATGGGGGCACTCTTGGAGCCCCCCCAAACATCCATGCATCATATGGAATGCACCGCATGGTGCATGCAATATGGTGCATCATGGATGTTTAAAAAGTGTATCTTTCCTATTCTGGCTTGTGCTGCAGCCCGCAGCACAAGCCGCAATAGAAAAGATACACTTTCTGACCGCAGTGAAGGTGGTCGCATCCTAATATGGGAAGCAAGACCGCCGACTCCTTGTCAGGCGGTCCCGTTTCCAACACGATGCTGGTCGACTGGCATCATAATGGGGTCCTGAGTTGTGGAGTTAACTATATGCATTTAGGGGGTGTGTTACTATGGCTGTTGTGGTGCAGTCCTTGGGCAGGGTGATGGTTACTGATCGAGCTTCTGTGAGGAGATGCTGGGAAAGAAGTTGTTCACTGGAACCTTAAGGTTACCTACTGTGAAAGATTACATACCTGTAGTGGGAAATATCCGTTTTTTTACTGCATGAACTCCATTGTGCTGTCTGGTCCACCTTGATTATGGACTTGCTCACTGAGACCCTGTAATGTTTACTCTTACGTTTTCTGCATTTCACCAGTAATTTTCATGTCATTATAGGCTGTCAGATTGCTATACAAAATTAAAATAATGTTTTTTAAAAAAAACATGTACTTCCAACACCAGAAGAAGTCTGTCAGTTTACTACTTGGTGATCAACTGCAGTGATGAAGTATGGCTGGCACAGTGCCTATCCAATACTTTAAAACTTTTCTAGAAAAATAGACATTGGAGGTGAGCAGATTTAGTCTGAACCATGCAGAGGGGTTGGCTACAATGCAATGGTTTGGGTACATGGCCTGGCCACAGGCCATGCCAAATGCTGTTTGGCTATTCCTTTGGGAGCTTGATGCAGGGGCTGCAGGCTAAGCACTGTGGCCAACTCCTGCTGCGCACAGTCAAAGACCATACTCAGCAGGGCTTGGCTTTGTCATGGGGTTGCGGAAATGACCCGGCCCTAAGCCAAGACCTGCGGCCAACCCCTTCTGCCCATGATTGAAGGCCCTGCACAGTGAGTGTTGCTTGCTGCATGGGGGGATTGGGTGCAGAGCCTGGCTCTGTTCCCTTCTCCCAATATCCATAGCCAAATTCTGTTCCCAGTGGGGGTTGGTCACTTCATGGGGGCAATAAGTGAAAGACCTGGCTAGAAGCTTGGCTAGAAGCCAGGCCCTGTGGCCAAATGTGCTTTGCACATCATGTTATCAATGATGCATAGAACATGTCATGAGAGTTGTAATACATGAGATCATAAGCAATACATGGCGAGGGCGCGAGGTTCTGGATTATTAAGATGGCAGTTTTTTATAGCTATTGAGCAACATACAATGTTTTTACTGATCACAGTGTAAGGTGTTTTTATTATGAGTATAATAATATGTTGGTATATCGAACATAGAACTGCTACACTGTCTTTTAATGTTATCTTGCAGCCCTGAGGAAATGATTCTCCACAAAGTATGTGGTGGCTGGGATTTTTTCATGCTGTGTAATACTTGAATCATTGCAATATGAAATCTTGAATAAAGAGCAGAGAAAATATGAAAAAACCTGGATTTGTTCATTTAGTCCATGAACTTTGTTAACATGAAACACATATGAGCTACCCTGTGTATTGGAATATCTAGATATTTAATGAAACAATAGGGTATTGGTGCCATTAAAGCAAAAAGCTCTGGGCCTTTTCTCTGATACCCAAATTTATTTAAGAATGGAAAAAAGGGAGGTATGGTTTGGGCTCAAACCAGTCAAACCACTGAAATTTGCTAGTTATGGTTAGCAAAACACACAATATATACTATAACTCATGGTAAAATCAAATGCTCAAATAACCAACTTGGTAAAGTTACAGAAACAAACAAATGAGCGATCAAGATAACAACACAGCTGGACGTGCGAGTTATGATGTTTGTCGTGTGTGTTGTCAGAATTTCAGTGCTTTGATGAGTTTGCACTGTGGCTGTAACCCACAACTTAACTCTGTTTTTACAGTGAGTTACACTGTTTTTAAAAAAAATGTTCTTAATGATTTACTTAGTTTTCAAATCTATGAAGCTTGGCGACAGGGCCTTGTGAAGAAACCCCTCTGGATATGGCGTTTGACCATACACAGTGGGAGTTGTCTTCAGCACCTGGCCTACAGCCAGGCCCAGGGCCCAACCACCTATGGTCTCCCAACCCCCACTGAACAAGGCCTTGCATTCAATGAACGTCAGGTCTACTGTCCTTGCTGTTCCAATTTTAAAAGTCAAAACACACTGCAAATGCCCAACGGAAAGAACATTAAAACTACTCATAGGTCTACAAACAAGTGCACCTCCCAGGGTCATAAATACGACTCCCTGTGAGACTTAGGGCATTGTTTTATTTTTAATAGAGGGCTCTTAGGGGGTGGCTGCTCTCCTGGTAGGCCCGCCAAACACTTTAGAAATTCTCCTGATGCCTCTGCCATTCTGTAGACACCATCAAAGAAACATGAACATTTTCTACGACGCCACTAGAGGTTGTGAGGGCCACATGATAAGGTAGCTACATTCACTGCTGTGCACCCTTCCATGTGATCATTGTTTAAAAAGTTTATGGAAGCATTTTGTTTGTTAGGTGGGTGAATCCTAGTAAAAACGGGATGATGTTCACCAAAAGTGTGTGAGCGCAGAGATATGGGTTGTGGTCTGCATGTTGTGAAAGATTATGTCTATTACCACTTGATGAGTGACGAAAATAGGGCACAGGTGTAGCTTGTTGAATTACTTCCAGTACAGAATGCCTATAGCATTCTGTCACAATCATTGAATGATGTCATCAGTGATGTCATTTAACCTGTTATGAGTGAATAATATGTGAAGCCAATTGTGCTTTCAGCGTCCCTCCCCAAGCCACCATATGGCCACGGGGATCCCATCCCCCAGGGTCCGATGATATGCACTGTCCTGTGGACACCATCTTCTGGGACACTGTGCTTTTTAATGCCAGAGAGAGTGTGAGCAGGTAATTGAAATGTAATTTTCTGCCTGCACTTTCCTGGACATGGAACCTACAGGGAACCCTTCGGACCCAAACAATTTCCGACCAATAACCAACATTCCCATGCTAGCCAAAGTAATAGAAAAATGTGTTCAACAACAGCTTAACCAACACATAATGGAATTCAAGCTATTTGACATCTGCCAATCAGGTTTCAGACCCGGGCACAGCACCGAAACAGCTATTCTACATATAGTAGATGACGCCCTACTAGCAGTAGACCGTAATGAAACATGTCTGCTTGTGCTGCTTGACCTCTCGTCTGCGTTCGACACTGTTAACCATGGCAAAATACTCGAGAGACTTGAGAACAGGATGGGCATATCGGGAACGGTCCTAAAATAGTTTACATCTTTCTCAGATAACAGAACGCAAAGATTCCTGATGAATCAAAATCTATCCACACCATCCCCAAACCTATTAGGAGTACCACAAGGCTCAACACTATCCCCATCACTATTTAATCTTTATATCGAACCCTTAACCGAAATACTACAGCAGGCTAACATCTCTTTCCACATGTATGCGGATGACACCCAGCTATATATTAAGATAACTTCCCTAGAAGAGATTAAGACGATGAACCAAGCATTAAAAAAGACCGTCCAATGGCTAACAAACAATCACCTTAAGCTAAACTCTTAAAAAACAGAATTCCTTTGATCTACCCCCAAAAAAACTCCACGATGTGGAAGGATTGGACCAAGCTGATCACTGTACTCAACTGCACTCCAATCCTGGTGGATTCTACCAAGTCGCTAGGAATCACTCTAGACAAGAACCTTAATATGCAATCACACATCAACTTGATGGCTAAAAATGCCCATTTTCACCTCAGCTATCTTAGAAAAATGAAACCTTACATCGAACCTCTAGACCTCAAAACTGCAGTTCAGTCATTAGTCATCTTGAGACTTGAATATGGATGTACTACCTTATCAGGACTACCCAAAGTCTCAACAGCCCCGCTTAAAGCCTGTCTTAATGCAGCCACAAGAGTCTTAACAGGAACAAAAAAATTTGACCACATTTCCCCACATATGAAAGCTCTCAACTGGCTGCCTTATGAAGCAAGAATCCAACTAAAGATGACCTGCATCACTCATAAAACGATCTATGACAAAACTCCACTGTACCTAGCACAGAAAATTTCGTTTTCTGGAGGAAGCTGACTCTCAGAGAGCCCCGGTTTTCTTCTTCTAAAACCTCCACTACCCCGTAAGAAAAAAACATACAACAGAGCCTTTTCAGGAGCTGCACCAAGAATATGGATCTCGCTCCCACCAAGCATCAGAAAATCTCATCTACTTCTATATTAAAAAAAGAAGCTAAGTCCATCCTAATGAGCAAATTCCTCCCTTAATCCTCAGCAGCTCATTTCACTTCATGGTCTAGAAGCCCTAGCTGAGTATCTATCTATGCAAGCTCTTCCGTTACCAGACTCTTGATGGAGCTCTTCACTCTATTACTAGGCGCATCCCGCTTATCCTTACTTGCACTCAGATTTCTGCTGGAGGACTGCTACATCTATAAATACCCAGAACAAGTACATATGTATTATCAGTTGATAACCTAGGCTCTTTACAATTGTATTGGTGATTGTACAAATGTTTTTCCTCGTTTCACATTTTTATTGTGACAACTACAACTATTTATTGATTTCAATTGTACTCTTCAAAACCACATTGCTATATATATGTGAAGTGCTCTGATACCCATTTCTGGGCCATGTTCGCGCTATATAAAACACTAAAAATAAAGAAAAATAGGGAACACAACTTTGCCTCCACCCGGCATGAGCAGAAATAAAAGCTGCTCCCGCCTAAGTGGGAGCAAAGGAATCAAGCACCATCTGACTACACTCAGGAAGGATGCTGGCTGGGGAGAGGACAGGGGCCTCATTGGCCTAGGTGTTCGCTCTGTTGCTCCCCAACTATAAAAATCAGGTGCGGGTGCCCCCTGATTAACACTGGGGCACCCACACAAAAGAGAAATTGTTGGCTTCTGCTAGGGTACTGGCTGGGGAGCCCACATGGACTGTGGGGCATTTAGGGCTCCCTCAGCACCCCCAACATTACAAAAAGATTTTGGTGCCTCGCTTAGACACTAGGGCACCCACAGGTTGAAACAAAAAATGTCCGTCTCCCTCCACGGTGCTGGCTGGGAAGCTTGTAGTGGCCGCAGAGTTCCCCCTGCAGCCCCCAACATTACAAAGAGATGTGGGTGCCTCCAGTGGGCCCCGGGGTACCTAAGGTTTTAAAAATAAAATTTCCCGGCTCCCACCAGAGTTTTAACTGGGGAGCTGGCAGGGGCATTGGGGCTCCCCCAGCAGCCCCCAACATTGTGCATGTTGTGTAGCCCCAGATGGGCACTTGGGCACCCATAAAACACATACATAAAAAATGACTTTTAGACAAAGACAACAGGGCTGCTCTATATGTTTATATATGTTGATATACTGACCCCTTGATAAAATCAATAGGCCAACTACTTTTTATATTCTGGTGTTCTGGCCCCGTGAAAAAGCTGTTAGGTCTGCCTTACTTAAAATGACACCCTTTTTTTGACAAAGCTGGTAGGCCTGCCTCACTTAAAATTACACCTGTTATAATATTACATCACATAGTCAGTCATGTGCAGCGGTGGGTGTGGGGGCCTGCATGGTGCAGGGCATAGGGCCTGGCCACAGGCCAGGCTCTGTGCCCCATCCCACGCTGCAAAGGGTAATGAACATCGTATACTATGTTAAATAGAATTTAACTGAAAAAAGTAAAGGCTAAAGTGGCATTATTCCTAGGAATTGTAATAATATGTTATTTTACATTGAAAACAAACCTTAGAAATTCACTGAAAAAACCCAAAGGTTAAATTGACTCTAATATGGCACTTTACGTTAAAAAAAAACTTTAAAACTTCATTGAAAAAGCAGAGGTTAAAATAATGTTATAGTTCAGCGAAAATGTCATTTGACACATACTATTATAAACTAACAAAACTACTGAAATTCACTAGTTACAGTCATCACAAGTAAGTATAACTCCTGCCCTAAAGTTAGTCTATCTCACGCCCTCGCCATGCACTGCTAAATACCTCCCAATATCACTCATGATATGTTCTGTTACATCATTGATAACATCACTGCAATATCTAAAATTACATAATTGATGACAACACTGCATATCTGGTTAGTATTACATTTAAATGATCTACATGTGCTTTAAATGACTTATGGAACGCACTTCAGTTGGTTGATTTCTTCTGGTTGCACACACTTACTTGGCACTGGCTCAAATTAACATAGAATAACTTTAAATTCCTACTTTCAATATAACACAAAGGCTTTAGGTGAGTGAAACTATCAGCACAATCATTTGTATTATATCATAAGGGACTAGCGTGATTCACCAAGATTCTTTAAAAAGACGCTAAAAATAAAAGATGCTTAAAAAAGAGGCAAGAAAAAACAGCATTCCGTTTTCCATCCGAAGGCAAATGTAAATATTAATATGTTGAGAGAAACACGAAAAACTTAAAAATGGTTTAAGATGTGTTTCACTAATCCAGCACATTTATGAAAAACTGCTGTATTTCGATGAATAACTGATAAGCACTGCAATTACTAGAAAATGTTCCCTGCATTTGGATTATTAAAAAGAATGAGTACAAAACGGAAAATTACATTTGAGTTTCTAGCAATTGCATTATGTTGACATCCAATTAGTCACCCTTTTCTCAAAAGCTGGGGTGATCATTATCATATTGTAAATTAATGGATGATATAATATGCAGCACGGCTGCATAAGTACATATCTAATTTAATTGTACCCACTAGCTGCATTTCTGGAAAATATGCTGAGCACATTTTTGGAACATTTATCTCTTTTTAATTAAAATCCGTGCACGTTTATTGCTATGTTTGAATTAATACTGCCGACATATATGTAACATCAGCTATGTTGCAGGATTCACTCAGTACTTTATATATGCCACATTGTGTAGTGCAGCGGCCAGGGCAGCTGATTTCGGAGCACAAAGCTCACGGTTTGATTCCTGGCTCCGGCGGAAGCTCAGCTCAGCACCATGTGACTCTGGGCAATAGCTCACTTAATTTCCATGACGGCCACCAGTTCCTTGAGACCCGTAAGGGTGAATAGTTCGCGCTTTACAAATACGGATATACATTTACATCTCAAACCCACCTGCCTGGTGCACACATTCATTATTACCGAGGAAGGATCGCAGGGCCCAGTGAGTACACTGTTGCTGCCACTCCCGTTTTTTTCAACACAGACCATAGCCGAATCGGTCCCAGGAGACGCTCACCTCCACTCTCCTTTCACCCTTGTCACCTCACAGGCCACAGTGAAGGAAGCACTGAAAAGAAGGTGAACATTGTCCAACATGATAATGTGATTATTTGCACAGTTATAAAAAAGGATTGACATGCAGTGAAAAGTTTAGTTCTGAGCGGATGCCATTTTAGTCCCTGTTCTTCTGTGCATACAATAACTAACCTAAAGATGATTGGAACGGAAACGTGTGTGTGAGGATGTAGGATAACATTACTCTATCATAGGTACGACAATCATGAACTGTAATCTGTGATATCCCTACGCACATCAGCTGGACCTGGAGGTCGCATATCCAAATAACTGAAGGTAATCCAGAGAAGGGCAAGAGTTTGGCTGGACCATTCTTTATCAGTATAGAAGCCATAGTGATAGAGACGCTCACTGCAAGAAAGGTCTATGAAATACATTTCCTAACATGTTTGAACCAAATGTCAGTGGGTGATTACTGTGAATCGCATTTTAACTCTGTTCACTTTGCTGCCTGGCGTTGCTAAATGGAATTTTTCATAGAATGTAGTGGGCGCAATGTATCACAATGAAATGAACACCAAATGTACTTTCTGAAATGTCAGGTAACATCCAGGTGCACTGATCAGTAAGCCCAGCTAAGGCCCAGCTGATTGGACATTGATAGAGAGATATTATGGCCCTGTTTTCATTTCTATAAAAATATAATATATGTTTTAAATTGTTAACCTGATATTACATTATATGAGGAAGGAATTCAATATATATATAACAGAATGTGCTGATGTTTAAAATTATGCCCATTTCTTGGTCATGTGTTGACTTAACTAGATCATAAGGATACATGATTCTCAGATTATCTGTTCGAGGTGAGTTGCAAGGTGGTATTAGGTGTCGTTATTGACAAACCACTGTTACTTTCAATGTGCTGAATGAGCAATATGCTTCTAGGGTGAGTTTCTCAGATTTCTGCAATTAATGTGTGCACAAACTTAAATAAAACAGGGCACATATCTTAAAAATAATTTAGGCTTTAGGACACAGAGTGCGGTAACAGTTTTGTCAATAAACATCTGGGACCTGTAATTAGAGCGGCCCAAGCACGTACCTTCTTGGATGTGGTTTTTTGGAAATATTGCCTAGTCAGTCATTTATGGAATTTTATATTACGTATACTTGGATAACAAATCCACTACGAGAGACTGTTTTGGTTTATTGTGGATTAGAAATATTTATTTTGAGACTTTTATAGTGCTCATACATGACTCAAGTGTATCAGAGTGCTTTACACAGTAAACGGTCTGCCCAAATCTAGATTGCTGTTATATAGACTGTTACATTGTTACATAGGGCCATATTTATGGCCAAGTCACGCAATGCAGCACAGCAAGTCACCTTGCTGCGTGACAGGGAAAGGGCAGGAATGTGTCATATTTAAGTCCATTCATAAAGCAAGCGCATTAATGATTATGAGATTCCTAATCCATTCAATGACGTCATTATAATCCCTTTTAAACATTTGTGAGATCATCATCAGGACATAGTGTTACATGGCTGAGT
Source organism: Calotriton arnoldi (assembly GCA_963921515.1). NCBI lineage: Eukaryota > Metazoa > Chordata > Amphibia > Caudata > Salamandridae > Calotriton > Calotriton arnoldi. Next base: position 830,059 of record CAWUFW010005044.1, on the reverse strand, counting down.
AAAATTGCCTGTAAAACAATGAGGGAAGAGGAGAAAAAATGGAAGAAACAGTTAGAAAGGATTTAAAAGCCGGCGAAATGACATGCAGAGGTGGGTGAGCCGGTGAATGATTCCACATTCGAGAACTTCGGCGGAGTGTGCACGTGACACGTGAGGCTATTCGAGCTTATACCAATTCAGCTGTATGAGCGCATGGCAACCAGAGGGGGATTTCACCTGGTGCAGAGCGTGAGAGGTATTAACCTCTAAATAAGGACAGAAGGAGTGCCGTGGTCTAACAGGGGCCCGTGGCCCAGGGATGGAAAGATGAAGTGGTGCGGTCTATGCGATGGCCGTGTGAAATTGAGCCGTGACACATAATTTGAGTAACATGGGCCAGTGGGCCAAGGAAAGTATGACCGAAGTGATGCTGTCTAGGCGATGGCAGTGTGTAATTGAACCGTGACACATGAGGTGAGTAAAGGCAAAAAAGACCGAAGTGGTTGAGGCTTACTGTGGGAAAAACCTAAGAAAAGCATGCCAATGGAGGACCGCAACAGCGTGTCCTTGTGAGGTACAATGTTGGCGAAGAATGGCCTGTAGAAAAATTAAGAAACAGTTAAAGCGGAAGGTCCGCGTGGTGAGGGTGAGATTGTGATACTCTGTGGCGAGTGTGAAACCTACCAAGGGTCCAGTGGGAATAGTCACTGGTGTGGGTGAGCGATGGTACAGGACCGCGTCCGCGTCCGCGAGTCCGATGAAAGGTTTCTTAACCGGGGGTCTTGATGGACCTAAACAAGGAACGAGTGGGGAATTGTTAATGCAGTGATCCGCATGTAAGCGGAATGATGCTAAGAATCCATGCATTGAGGGACTTACCGTGAGCAAGTGAGGAGCTGGAATCAGTGTGTCTTCACTGTGGCATGCCAAAGCGGGAGACCGGTGAACTAATGTTCCCACTGTAGTTAAAGCTGAAAAACGGAAGTGGTGGGTCATGTGAATGATCACATGACTGGCGTGAGGGTGTGTGGTATAATGTGCCTAAGACGGTGGCCATCTTAGAATGGTGCCAATTGTGAGTGGATAGAGTGAACTCGAGTGAATTGGAAGGAAGGGAGAATGATTCAGACGAAATAGAGTTAAGGAACATTTGAGGACGTAAGCACGAGACATTCTTGTTACGACGGCGCAAAGAAAAAAATTATTATTGCGAACATATATTAGTCAATATAAATAAAATTACGCAATACTGTAAGGGCACCATTGGTTGTCTGGAATAGAGCATCCAGCAGCTTCATATAAATGTTGAAGATGACTGGAGACAGTTTTGGAACCCTGGAGGACTGGTGATTAGAATCTTTATGACTTTGAGGTGCCCATGTAAACAAACTGGTGTTGGTTGAAAAGGTAGGAGGAGAACTAATTAAAGATATTACCAGTGAATCCCACTCTGGTCTCCAGGCTGTGCATGAGAGTGGGATGGCTGACTGTGTCAAAGGCAGCTGAGAGGTCCAGTAATATCTGGAGGCAGGGGTCATCTCCATCTATGGTCAAGAGGGCATTGTCTATGATAAGTAAGGTAGCAGTTTCTGTGCTGCACTGTGATCTGAAGCCAGACTAGTGGACGTGTAGGAGATGGTTAGCACCAAGGTGATCTTGGAGTTGAACATGAGCTGCTTTTCAATGAACTTGCAGATGAATGGTAGGTGAGTGATGAGCTGGTTGTTGGCAAGGTCATCAGGGTCTAGTGTAAGTTCTTTAGTAGTGGGACAATCTTGCCTGTCTTGAGAGCTTCTGGGAAGAATCTGTGAATGAGACAGGCATCGACAATGAAAAGTAGGTAGGGGTAAGAGAGAGCCCATAGAGAAACCTTTGGTGGAGGACAAAATATCATCTTTATAAGCAGTGACTCTGAGGGAGTTGAGTTGAGTTTGTCAGTGAAGACTGTGAGAGATAGTGCTTGGAAGGCTGACCTTTGAAGGATTCTGCTATGAGGAGTGGGAGTAGGAGATGAGGAAGTCTTTGTGTTAGTTATGTGCTGTTATATATTTTTAATTTTTTTTAATAGTGGTTGCTGGCATTGCACTTTTCCATGGAGTGAGGAATAGTTGGGTCCTCCCAGGGGTTGACTACAGTGCTTCTGCAGTTGTAGATGGATCATGTGTTGTCAACAAGGTATTTAGAGTACTAATATGCTCAAGACTTTGAGTTTTATTTGGGGTGTGGGCATTCACATAGTTTTCCAAAAGAGTGGCACTGTTTTTATAGAAGGGATTTGGCGTTCTACATGGAGTGGGTAGCAGGAGAGATCTGTTTGACCATTAGGTGGGATATGGAGAAATTATCGAAGAGTCTGAAGATTTGGTCTTCTGTGTTTAGTTAAACTTGATTTGTTAGTATTAGGTTGAGCAGGGAGACAGGAATAACAAAGTAAGCACTCCAGTCCAGGGGTGGGAGGCTTTGCACTTTATTGTTGGTGATGTTGAGAAGGCAAGGCCAAGGATTTAGCTGTGGCATGTAGTTGGTTGTGCGGCATGCTGTGGCAAATAGACTGTATCAATGAGGTTCTTGTTTTTTTATCTTGTTTTGTCTGGGAGGTTGAAGTCACCCAAGAGGGTTGTGTGAGCATGTCGGATGAAGGGCAGGAAGATCCAAGATTTAATAAAGGAATCCATTGTTCTCCCAGGGAGGTCTGTAAGTTAGACAGAAAGTGGCAGTTTGAAGGTGCAGAGAGAGGGAACTGGCAAGTCAGCAGCACCATGGAGTTGCGTTTTACTTGTTTGCCTTGAGTGCAGGACAAGGAGCACTTACGGATGACAGCAAGGCCTCCTCGCTTTTTATTTGCTTGGACCACATAGTTGGTGCTTTAGACTGTGGGAAGAAGGATTGTTTTGGGTGTGTAAGAATGTGGGGTTAAACAAATGTGTGCTTTGGGGGGGCGCTAGAGAGCCCGCAGCAAGTTGGACGCACGATAGTGCTGCTCTGTCGGCCAGAATCAGTATCCTGCAAATATCGGCCGAACTGGTATGCATCTGTAGGAGTTAATAGACAGCGCTGTGCAGCAGTGGTCAGAGGAGCACAACAATACAATTTTGAACGGCAAACATCTGCCGCTGGCAGTGATCCCGGTGAGCGTGGAATGCGGGACTGTGACCGGCCCCGTAACAAGATGGCGGCGGGAGCTTAGGCCCGGGCCCCGCCGGAGCTGATACGCACTGTATCTGCCTACTGCTGCAGAAAGACCCGACCCGAACTCGGCGGTCTACCTGAAAGTTGTGGCATGAGACTGGGGAAGCTCCCACACAGTGCAAGTAAGTGCCTTAACAGAGGTGTCCTGATGGGCTGCGCTACATCATCTTGGCACCGTTCCTGGTGGCTGGCTGTAGTGCGGGCGGTGCGGAGGCAGCGGGTGTGGCCTGTAACATCAACAGCGTGGACCGGGAAGCAGGGAGTGCACTCAGGATCTTGCGCAGCTCTAATGTAGTGCACTGCAGCTGCCGAGTGATGTGAATGGCAGACTGGAAGTGAGAAGGACAGTGTATGCGGCGAGGGGGAACAAAGTATATGGCGCAGAGGGACACCCCATGAGGACATTTGAAAGTACGGTGCAGAGTTAAGCCGAAAGATGTCTTGTGTGCGCAGTAGGTCTCAATGGGCGCCTTCCCAATTGTGATCCTGGATGAGGATGATCTGGGCCTGTGAAGCATAACAGCAGCAACACGCAGCCTGCACTGAAGAGCCCACGCGTCTTTACCGCGGAGCGCCCACGTGGACAGTGGTCCCAGGCATCTGATAGTGGTGGGAGCACAGGTGGGCATCAAAAGTGTGTGCTGAGTTTGGCAGAGGAGTGGAGACGAACATAATAATGAATAGCTGCGAGATGCGACTACTGCTTCAGCGGTTGGGTGACGGCCCTGGATCTGAGAAAAATGGGCAAGTCTGATAAACAACAAACCAAACTATCGTTCGAATCCCACCACTCTTCGAGGCCTACAGTGGCGCACTTGGACTCAGAGCCTGAGATGGGGCAAACGAGTACGCCTTCGCTGGAGGCTACTCTGCTGGCGATGCAGCAAAGTTTACAGGCCATAGACGGTAAAATAGATACCCTCACGATCAGAATGGACAATATGGCCACCAAGTTAGACAAGCAAGGAGCGCGTCTAGATAACCTCGGAGCAGCGCATATCTGCGGTTGAACATGAGTCACATGCGACAGTGGGCAAGTGCTGTGACATGGAAAAAATCTTAGAGGTCATAAGAGCGATGAATGAAGATTTGGAGGTGCGCTCATGGCGCAACAACCTGCGGATAATGGGGGTTCCAGAAAGCACGAACACAGGCCGTCTTGAAGATTACATCGAAGCATTGCTCAAAGAAGTGTTTGGAGCTGAGACATTTTCACAATTACTAATCATAGAGAGGGCGCACAGATCACTGGCACCCAGGCCACCACCGGGTGCGCCGCCACGGCCTATAATGGCTAGGATTCTGAACTACTGTGATCGTGATACCGTGCTGAGGCTGGCAAGGGAGAAACAACATACCAGCTATCAGGGAAACGTGGTGACCTTCTTCCCGGATTTCACCATGCAGTTCAGGCAGCACGCGAAGAATTCGCCCCCATCAAGAAGAAGTTACGTGAGTTGGAAATCCCGTACGTGATGCTGTACCCCGCGCATTTGCGGATCTCACATGAGGGCAGGATGAAATTTTTCCCAATGCTAAAAGCAGCTCAGGATTTCCTTAAACAGGTAAAAACGAAGCAGAAGAGTCCAAGGTGCTCGCCCTACCCTCCATGCTTGGAGTCATAGCCGCAGGCGCAAGACACTCAAATTGGGACAAGCTTTGGTAAGGCGGCTCACCGCACGCTGGAGCACATGGTCATCTGCATTGGTGTGCAGGAGTGTCACCTTGAGACATATATGACTGGTGGATAGCTGCTGTCCCTGAATTATGTTGGGTGGGTCTGCAGGTTACTGATCTACTCTCTCTGGGGTGGTCGCTTGGGTAGTCAATACAGAGTTGTGATTGAATAACTCCATGGCACCCTTTGAAGCACAGTCAGGCTTATCTATGTAAAGAGTTTGGCGGGTGGGTTTAAAACACAGTGAAGCACAGGGCCTGTCACTATTGAAATGCTGCAGCCTGACTTGGGAGGGTTGGAGCTTGTAGACAATATGGAACGTGTTACGATATTACATAATGGCTTTGTGTATGTTGGAAATGTAAGTTAAAAGCAGTTTGTCAAGATGTTCCCTAAACAACAATCTTATTCCGGCCACATCCGCTCTGCGGGTGAGAGTACGGGTATCTGGCCGCCCCTTGATGGTGTCCCCCATTACAGTTGGAATGTTGGTTGTGCTTGTTATCTGGGAGTGTCATTGGCATGATTGGGATGCTAAAGTGGGAGGGGGGATCTGGGTTGTTGTTTGTTTTTTCAGGCATAGTACATCACTGGCGCTCAGACACACTGGTGGTGCGGATACAGATGTTTGCACTCAGTAGAGCAATAGTATGCAAGAACAAGTAACACTATACAAATGATAGGTGAGATCAGGTTAATGACATGGAACATCCGGGGGCTGAATAATCCCAAAAAGATCAGGCAGGTGTTGGCCTATTTAGACAGGCATCAGGTGCAACTGGCTTTGCTACAGGAGAGGCACCTCACTAGCTTGGTGAGGGTAGGGTGGGTGCAAAGTGGGCAGCGGTACAGGCGGCCTCCTCATACTCATCGTATGCCAGGGCGGTCATGATTTTAGTAAAAAGGGACACGCCCTTCAGGCTTATGCATACAGAATCAGATGATCTGGGCAGGTTCACACTTATACAGGGGTGCCTTTGCGGAACGAACATTACAATTATTACAACTTATGGCCCTAATGTTGATGACCCGGCATTTTATTCCAGATTGGAGAATAAATTGTTTGCTCTCCAACCAGAAGTAGTACTATGTTGGGGGGGAGATATCAATACGTATCTGGATCCAGATATGGACCGAAGTGCGACCACTACATGGCAGGGGAAAAGGGAGGCACAAGTCATACATGATATCATGTACTCGCATAAACTTATTGATATATGGAGGATTCGGAACCCAAAGGTGCGGGAGAGCATGCACGTTTCTTCTGTACATAAAACAAGGTCCAGATTGGACTATTGGCTGATCCCTTGCTTGGCCGCTCCTTGGGTAAAGGGAGTGATGCATCTCCTGCACACTCTCTCAGACCATTGCCCCATGGCCCTGACTGTGAGTATCCCCTCACACCTCTCCCAGCCTTTCCAATGACGACTGCAGCCATCCTCGCTACTGGACCCTATTTTTAAAGAGGGGGTACAACAGACTATCGAGATGTACTTTCTTAAAAATGAGGGCACGGTGGAAGAAGCAGGAACACTGTGGGAGGCATTTAAGGCCACGATCAGGGGGACATGTATTGGGCTGCAGGCAAGTGTGCTTAAAGATCTCCAATCCCGGATGAGCGTGATAGAAAAATCCCTAATTGGACTAGAAAAAGAGTATGCTGCCACACATAAAATGGGAACATTAGCTGAAATTAGGGAGCAGATTACAGAGTATAACGAAACTGCAGACCAAGAGATCAAACCTATGTCCAGGCGTTGGGTTGCGAGGGCGTATGGGGGGTGGCCGCCCATTGGCTGTGAAATTTTGATCCCCGCAGATGCAGGAATATATTACAGAACTGGAGCGATAGGATGGCTCTAGGTGCCATGGCTCGGCTGACATCCTTTATCTGTTCATGCAGTACTACACCGAACTGTATAGTGCAAGTGAGGAAGCACCCAGTGAAGAGATACTTGCCTTCCTTGAGGAGATTGCGCTCGTGTGGCTGTCTCCGGGGCAAAGAGAATACCTGATGCAAGAATTCACAGTTGATGAGATAAAGGAGGCGATACAGTCACTCCCCTCCGGAAAGGCATTGGGTTGCGACGGCCTACAGAGTGAATTTTATAAAACATATGTGGACCTGCTAGCACCCATCTTTATAACATGTATTGCGAAGCCTATGTGAACAAAACGCTGCCTCCCACGTTACGTGAGGCCCTAATTATCATCCTACTAAAGCCAGGCAAATACCCAGGAAGCTGTGAGTCATATCGCCCGCTTTCACTTTTAAACATAGACACAAACATTTTGGCAAAAATGATAGCGACTAGATTGCCCTCACTGATACCATCACTGGTCTTACCAGACCAGTCGGGTTTTGTGCCAACCCGTTCCACCACGCATAATTTACGCCATTTATTCGCATTCATGCATCAAATTGATCCGGACGTCGAGGCAGCGGCTGTGCTGCTAGATGCGGCCAAAGCCTTTAACTCCAGCAAATGGGGGTTTATGTTTGATGTATGGGGACGAATGGGGTTGCCGTTCGCATCTATACAATGGCTGGAGCTGCTCTATAATGCCCCAGTTGCTGGAGTGCGGGTGAATAATTACCACTCTAAACTCATATCGATTTGTAAGGGAACGCAGCAGGGCTGTCCAGTTTCTCCACTGCTGTTTGCAATTGTAATGGAGCCATTGGCATGTGTTATAAGGCAAAGGTACTTGAGCGCAGCATTGGGATTCTGGCAGCGACCCCTGGTTATATCCATCAATGCGGACGACATGGTGTTGTATGTTCGCAATCCGGAAGTGGAGCTGCATGGGTTAATTAGAGAGTACATGCTCTATAAATGGCTTGCGGGTCTCAGGATTAACTCGGATACATCATGGTCTTCCCAGTAACACCAAGTACGTGCTCTTTTGAGCTTGAATTCCTGCTGGAGTGAACGGTGGAACCGGTGAAATATCTGGGTGTATGGATCCACAAAGAGCCTGAAATTGTTGTGAGGGAGAATTTCGGTCGGGCGGTAGTACGTGTGGATGAACAGGTGGACAGATGGATCAAATTACCACTATCGCTAGCAGACAGAATAGCTGTCATTAAAATGACAGTCCTTCCGAAGTTTCTATATCTATTTATTAATGTCCCAATCAGGCTGCCGAAGACTTTTTTTTTTAAAATGCACTCTGTTCTAATCAGGATGATCTGGGCGGGTAAACAGCCTCGATGCGGATGGGAGGCCCTCACCAGGCCATACTCTCAAGGGGGCTTTGGAGCCCCTGACTATATACTTATATTACTTGTGCGCACAGGTGCACTTGGCGCATTATTGGCTCTTCCCCTCACCATTTCTGTGACACGTGGCGGTGGAGGCAGATGAAATACATCCCGAACCGCTGACTGCCCTGAGCCACAAGACACAGCCAATATTCCCTCATTGCAAAATGAGCACAATAGACTGTACAGCACAAGCGTGGCGGACATTAGCGGGGTGGGCAGGGAAACTTTGGGAGAGAATGTGGCCTTACAGCTAGGGCGGTGGACCTCGGAGCTGGGGAACCGCGTTCGAGTCTCGGCAGGGACGCTCAACATTCTGTGATTCGGGGCAAATCACTTAATCTTCCCGTGCCTAACAAAAAATGAATGTGTCCCTCTGTAATGTAACTGGTGCTCATGTAAAGCACTCTGATACCTCCGGGTCTAGTTTACGCTATACAAAACTCCACAAAAAAAAAAAAGAAAACTTCCAATATATGCTCTGAGTTTGCCACTGGCACAGAATCCAGCCATCTCTGTGGCGAGGGAGCATCGGGCACTTTCAATCCTGGCGGATATTGGCATAGTTACAATGGGTGATGCATACCCGGAAAGTACATTCATTACATTAGAGGAGATACAGGCTCGTCAGACATGCTCTCCCTTAGTGGTATTTACATATTATAGATTGAGGGAAGCCCTTAAAGCACTTAACATTAGGCATCCGGCAGAGGCGTTAATCTTGAAACTGCTCCAAACCATGCTGGCGGGTCCTTCCCGCATGAAATTAGTAACTAGACTATATACCACTATGCAGGTAGACACCGCGTCGACACACTGTTGAGCTAGAGAGAGTTGGAACATGGTGCTAGACTCACCACTCACAGAGAAAGATTGGGATCATTGTTGCTTTCTCACGGGGTTACTGACAGCAAATTGTAACCTGTGAATCATCCACTTTAAGTTCCTTCAGCATTTGTACTATACACCCAAACAGTTAAAGAGGTGTGGGTTGAGAGAATCAGACAATTGTACAAGATGTAAGATGCAGGAGGCGGACTTTATACATCTGGCTTGGCTCTGTGGGAGGGTGCATGAGTTTTGAGAGCAGGTTACCAAGACCCTGTCCAATATTGTACTGGAACCGGTGGACTGCACGCCTCAGATGTGCTTTTTTGGCCTAGTGGGGCATCTAAAGCCGCAGAATAGGAGGTTGGTGCTGGTTGCTCTGCTTCTGGCGAATAGGAAAGTGGCCCAATATTGGGATGGTAGAAATGTACCACGATAGCAACAGAGGCTTGAAGATGTTAAATATTGTAGAGATCAATTATCATATTATGCTGAAGAACTCCCTATGCCTTCTAGGCCAAAGGACTTCTGAGTCCCAATCACGTCCTACCTACTTTCCACACATGAAATGAATTCGCCTGATCCAGCCATCAATGATTGTATCCTGGAAATTGCTGAGTAGATATATGTGTGTATATAACTGCGTACACTGTGGAAGAACACTGGTGTGTGATGTAACTAGTGTGTTGTTTGGATATGGGTTGACATGCCTGGTACTTATGGTTTCTACATAAACACGATGTTATCTTTGTATAAGATCAAAAAAAAAAAAAAAAGTGTACTTTCACCTAAAATTCTAATGCACTGGTAGATCCTGAAAAATGGACTATTCCGATTCCTTTCCATCCTCTTTGGTGGTTAGAGTAAGACCAAGGCAAGATTTATCTGTGTTCTAGTAAGGGCACTTCTTCATTCAAACCACACTGCCACGAAACATCCAAATTAATCAGGATATATTCAAATGCAATGATTAGCTCCCGATTCTTGAGTATTAGACCTGGCATCCTTGGTGTGGTTTCTCTTGACTGTTTTACCTTCTGACCTCCTGTTTTTGACTGTTTTGCTCACTTTGTTTTTGCTGGCTTTAGGAATCTGGGCACTTTATCACTGCTAATCAAAGCTAAAGTGCATGTGCTCTTTACCGAAAACATGGTAAGATTGGGTTATTCATAATTGGCATATTTGATTTACTTAGAAGTCCCTAGTAAAGTGTAATACACGTGTCCAGGGCATGTAAATCAAATGCTCCTAGTGGGATTGTAAAAAGAACAATTGATGGGCAGAATGCTGAACAATGTCAAACATTCACCCCAAATACAGAGATCTGGGCCTAAATCCATCGTTTTTTTGCCCACCATGCCATTTGAGTTTAAACCCATCCATATGCAAATCAGTCTTGAAGCTGCTACCCATGGGAACAGGGCAACCGGAACTGCAAAGCCAGATCCTCCCTGGTCCATCGCAGTTGGCCTGAACTCTTAACTTTGTCCTGTCCAGCATGACCGATTAATTCTTTAGGAGCTTACTGCTTCTAGGCGCTATTTTTGCATTTCATCTTCAAAAATTCATATCTCCACCTCTACTGATTTTTGTCATTTGGTCTTGTTTTATTTATAAAATTATTCTCAATTTTTCTAAACTGCTCTGAGGTCTTATTTGGTGTTTTCACTGTGTTACTGTTTGATGTATTGCACAAACACATTGCATATTAAGTTAAGCCTGACTGCTCTGTGCCAAGCTACCAGAGGGAGAGCACAGGTTAATTTAAAGTATGTTACTGACTTACCCTGACTGGGATTGTGGTTCCTGCTTGGACAGGGTGCATACTAAACAGAAACCCAACTTCTAACATTGAACATGTATAATTGCATTCAAGGACTTTTGCTTAGGATTTTAAGGAATGGCTGTTCTTCCTTGAAGGCTCAGGTAAGCACTAGAATGCAATAACATTGACCATTACTGACCTAATTTTAGGGAATGTGTTTGAAGTTTAGGGTTGCTGAGGTAGATTTCTGTAGCACACTGGGAAAAATTGGAAACACATAATTATACAGTTTCTATTTAGGGACTGTGCCTTCGTCAAATTTCTTGAGAGCATGATTGAATAAGGTATTATGACTCATAAATGAAGGCTTCATTGATTAATATTCTACATTTGATTTGCACAATTAAAGTGTTTAACAATTGAGTCTGAATTGCTCCTACTTGAACAGTATGATCATGCTATTTTAAGGAAATTTGCCTTTTTTTGTGCCATGAGTTCCGTCATCATTCAGATCTTGGTGCACATGCCAAAATCACTAATTGGGATATATTATAGCCTTATAGCCTGCTGTAGTGGACTATACCGGCCATTAAAGGCTTGCTCCACCATTAAAGGCCAGAGCCAAAGGCCTTTAACAAGGGAGTGGGCCTTTAATGGCTGGTATAGCCCAGCTATGGCGTGTTTTAAGGCTATTAGAACATTCCGCCACTAGAAGGCAGAATGTTCTAACAAATAAAACAAAGGCCTCGGTGAGCCCGAGGGGATCCCCTCGGGCTCCATGAGGCCTTTGTTCATTGCAACAGCTCTGATGAACAAACATTGGATTGCTGGAGCTTTGGGCTTTTACCACCCATTAGAAGCCTGGAGCTCTCAGCATTCAAATCTTCTAATATAGACATAGAACCCGATGTAACGGGTTCTACCGGCCATTAAAGACCCGTTCCAGTGTTCGACTTGGGTCTTTGACAAGGGAGCGGGACTTTAATGGACGGTAGAGCCCGCTACAGAGGGCTCTAAGGCTATTATAACATTCCGCCCCTAGAGGGCAGAATATTCAAATTTGTAAAACAAACACCTCATGGTGCCCAAGGGGGTTGAAATCCCCTCGGGCTCCATGAGGGCTTTGTCCTGTAGTTCCTATAGTACCCATGCAGGACATGCGCGTTTGGATAACATAAACCGTGGGATTGGTGGTAGACTGACTCTGTGCACCCCCACCGCGTATGTTAGCCTGATTTGCATTAGCTAGCTCACAGTGCCACTAGAATCTCCTCTTATCGGGGAGAGATTAGTTTCTGGCAACCTTAGACCATGACAACCCAAATTCCTCAGAATCGTGGAAACAATGTACTACTTTTCGCTCAGTCACTCGTGCTTACTTATTCGGTTTGTCTCAAAAAGTTACACAGAATAAACTGTCTGGGCGTTTCAATAAGTATTTATTGAACAGTTGTTATTCTAGTGTAAAATATATGTGATGCAGCAACCAGCATACAATAGCAGAGATATATTATCAGCAGTACGATAAAAGCAAACGGATAGAACAGTTCTACCATATTGCAATAATCATGAATACATACATGAGTATAAAAAGCATTATGAAAGTGCACGTACTCCTACGATGCCTAACTAGATGTACCTGAGTGTACCTAGCATATGTGTAGGTCTAAAAGCCTAAGAGCCAAGAATCCTTCTAGGATTTAGTCGAACCCACATACCTGAATAGGGAGAGTGTGGGACCCCGTCCTGGTCTCGAGTTGGACACCCCGCAAGGGCTGTGTTAGACCGCTGTCAGCTGGAGCGACTGCATGCAGGAGCCTCAGTGTCTCTGGTCAGTGTGTCAGCATGGAAGTCTTGGTTCCCTCTGTCTTACCGGGGTAAGATGTGGTGTATTTATACCCTGAAGATTCTAGTTACTTCGTATGGTTTGTATTGGCCCTTGTTAGACGTGAGGAAGACGTCAGGGGTGAACTTTGTACATACATATTATGCAGGTGGTGTATTCCTAGAGAGCCATGCATAATTGATGAGTACAGTGTGGGCCTGTGTTTGGGAAAAACCCTCCTGTATTCAAAACCACAGACTAGATAACGTTCAGCCCTCAGAGCTCGTTGTGTACTAGCGAGGACCAATGTAGGTGAAAGATCATGCCTATATAAGGAATCATGACTATAATAGGACATGTACAGTTATGACCGTAATAGGGCATATGCGGGTTTGACCATAATAGGGCAAGTACGAATATGACCGTATTAGGGCAAATACGAATACGTCCATTTTAGGGCATGTATGAACGGGTCTGCATTGGGGCCTCTATACGGGACATAACACCCACTCCTCTTCCGAATAGGATGACAATGACCATACTTAAAATCTGGACAATTTAAAGACATTTTAAAAGCAAGTAAAAACATGGTTTTAAAATTGTTAAAAACATTTTTCAAAAATTTTACTATTCAGCTATTTCCAATTGCCACTAAAAAAAGAAATGTCTATTTTCTTTCTCTATATAAGTTGCGTCACTCAAAGCGGAAGAAGACCATGCTTTTCTCAAGCGAAAGTGTCAATTTAGGAAATGTTCCAAATTTGCTCGCTTATTATGAAAACAAGTGGAGACGCCGAATTCTTTCCCTGGACGCGATGAGCCAATTTGAGATTAGGTGTCCTGGCTGGGAAGCACAACATTATCAGGGTGAGCTACTGCAGGCGACAAATCCAATGCCTCACAGAGAACGTCAATCGCACATAGATGGTATGTAGCACAGCCAACAGTCGGTGCTGCAGCAGCTTGTGCGGCAGTTGTTACCTGAGTGCCTGTGGAGGAGTCACCTAACCCAGCAGGAGCAAACGGCACCTGTGGATTCTCCAGGAATGCATTCATCAGAATTGGAAGCCGCTGGGGACAATGCAGAGCATGGGCCTTTATGGGGTCCAGCATTGCATCCGTGTCCGGAGGTGCATCTGATGGAAATGTTAGACAAAGATCCAACGTGCATTCTTCTCCGCAAAGCAGGCATCGAAGAACAGGTAAGATGCAGTCTACCCAGACTGGTCGAAAGGATAGAAACCAGGAGGCATTGAGTTCTCGCAGGCAAGAAATGCCCAGAAGTTGTACCATGTGTTCAAGGTATTTCCGCTCCAGGAGCATGTTCGCCATTCCCTCGGGAATTGGGTCGTCCATTGTGTAGCAGTAGTATTATGAACAGGACCCTTGCAACCAGCAATAGGATAAGCGGGAGTCCTCCAAATACGCTTCCCAATACGGAGTGTATAAAATTTGGGATTACTCTGAGGACTGTCTGAAATGTGCTTAACAGTCCTGGCCCTATGGTCTTAAATAGGTGTACAATATCGCTCGTATCAGACATATTGAAGATACGTCCCACCATTTCTACGAAATGAAAGGGGCAGTTTGTATGTAGAAGTGCCTGTATCTCAGTCGAGGTCCTTGCAACTTGAAGTTCATAGGTTTCTCAAGCGGAGGTTAATTGGCACGGGTTGCTGTAAAAGCATGGCTTGCAGTCTGCTCAGAGTATCAAATTGTATGAAAGAAACGTTCAGTGAAGGCCATAGCGGCGCCTCCCTGACTGTGTTCAGTGGCGGAAACAATACTTGCATACAGCAAGTAACCCTGGAGTTAACAGTGACCAGATAGGTGACACCCGGAAGCATCCCACAGCAACCTTGATCATTTAGCATCAAGTAACTCCCATTCGAGAGCAGCTGAAAAACCGGTGTGATCATGGCCGCTGGGGTCCCTGTCATGTGACACGATAGGTTTGCTACTGAACCGCTACAGGCTCTGTGTAGTGAAATATCCTGACACATGAGAGAACCGCTTAAAGCGTTCTTGCAGTTTGTACCACTCAGATACACTTCTCGATCCCCATTCCGGCATCAGTATCTATATGGTAGCTCCCAAGTTTCCTTAATGTAACCCTTACCCATCTTTTCATATTTGCCTGCCTGCCTTTCCTCAAGGCAATATTGAAACTGAAACGTAGTGACCGACAGAGTGATTTGGCCTTGAATTAGCCATTCAGTTGATGGTGATTCAGCTACAGTGAATGGTAATCTTTCCAGTTTCTCAATACGCAGCATTGTATATTTGGCTCCCCTTTGTGCCATTTCTGTCTGTTTATCAGTTAGATTGTATTCTGAAAACAGAGACGTGGTGTTTATAAAACGCCAGGGCACATAGCCTGCACGCAAAGATTGCAGCTTCCAACTTAGCATCATAATAGAACGTAGCTGAGATTGCCCGTGTTGTAACAAGGCCAGATCTTGTTCTAATATGTCGATTGCCGAAGACACAATGTTGCCTAAGGAGTAAATCCTGGAGGTCAAAGTTGTTAACCCATTATCCACTACAGCTAATGCCTTCTCTAAGTTAATACGGTCTATTTCCCGTATTCTTTCTGCGGCCTCCTGTTGGGATATTTTCCAGTTTTCATTATAGTAGGCATAAATGCCAGCATATATGAAACGTTTCTGACGTGTTTTCCTTGGGCCTGGTAAAAAATCCCTAAGGTCTACATCAGATGTGAGTAAGGTCAAGTGATGTTTTACTTCTGTGAGTGTTGAGGTCTCTAGCCAATCAAGGCACAACTTCCCAACACTATAGGATGTCACTACCCCTGGGTGTTGTCTCTGTACATAGCGTGTATCTGGCCTATGGATACCAAACCCTTCGGTTGTATTCATAAATCTCTGTTGACAGGTGTTTGTGTCAATGGGCCAAATCAGCCATTTCGTCCAATCAGGATCTGATCTGTTGTACTGGAGATTGTCATCTAATCCTACCCCTTGTGTAGTTGAATTCTGCCCCCACCCATCTGTGATGGTGCTGGAAACCCAGGTGAGTTCAGTTCCTTATTCTTGGCTAGTCCAAGACAGGATGTCTGTTGCACAGTGTCATTTAGAAATATTATCTGCTGTGGAATGAGGCATGCTCTAAAAAGCACTTCTGTTCCCTGGACTTGCCAGTCCCTAGAACCCCAGATTGATTTTAAATCTATAGTGTCCTTCCATAGGTCGAAACCCTGTGTACACAATTGTGCCATAAAGGAAGCAGAGTAAATCTGTTTGGAGTAGGCCTGGGCGGTAAATTCCGTTCCGCTCGCGGAATTTGCGGAATTTGGGTAATTTCGCGTTCCGCGGAGAACGCGAAATTGCCAAAATTCCGCGACCCGCGACTTCGCGGAGTTTTTGCTTGTTCGCGCTTTCAAAATGCGTGTTCGCGAGATATTTCTCCCCGAGCACGCAAACAGCGTTCGCGAACAGGAAAAAAGCATCGCGAACGGGCGGAACGAGCAATTCCGCGTGTTCGCGGAACTTTTGCGTGCTCGCGGAGATTTTTTACCGTTTCGCGGAGCTTTGCGTAACGCGATTCCGCAAATTCCGCCCACCCCTAGTTTGGAGTTAGTCAACATAATTTTCTGTGCTGATGTTGTTGCCACTTTGTAATAAAATGACCTCGGGTCAGATGTGTTGAACCTTGAAAAGTATGTGAATTTCTGTGCAAAAGTTTGTGAACTACCTTTTGGAGGAGTTGGGCAGTGTTCCCACTGGTGGTATTCAAATACATTTCTAGGTGTTATAGATTTATGCAAGAAATGATGACCATAATGTTGGTAACAGTACAATGTATCATAGTCTGAAGTACCTTCTAACATTTCATTGTTCGGAAATGCAGCAGTTTTTCTAAATCAGACATCATAGCATTTACAGTTTCAGTGTCCCAATCATCAGAACATGTACTGGAGGTAATGATATCACTTAAAGAAATTTTAAATACATGTTTAAGCTTTAAAAGTTCAGTCGGACCGAATATATCATAATCAATCTTGTCCCATACTATACCGTCCGGTATAGGAACTGCTGTGATGTTCACTGAAGACAAGTCTCTTGGTTCACGATGTGAAGACTGGTGTGGTTTTAAAATCAAATTGACTCTTTGGGCTGTAGAGCTCTGCTGGATGTATCGTCCATTAATAAGCATACTAAAAGTTATAATTAAACCTAGCCAGAAAAGAAAAAATAGAATCCCAGTGATATACCATAGTTCTATCCAAGGTGACACCAGGTAAGTCTTTCTAAAAAAGTTCAAAAAGTCAGTGAGTTTCTGTTTGCGTGATTTTTTGGCTGGCGTCGTTTCCGGCTCGTTTGGATCCAGTGAAAACGTATCAAAGTTCATGAAATAGCCAGAAGCAGTTCGATCAATTGTTGGAATTGCATCGGGATTTGTTGAAATCGGATTTTGCTCTTGACGAGGCATGTTGACGTAGATGTCTGTAGTCGGTCTGATTGCAACTTGGTTGTTAAGTTGATTTTCTTCTTGTTGAAGTGGAATGAGTTCCATAGCATTGTTGCTTAGTCCTTCATTCCGTACAGGTGGCTCTTCGAACGTGATGAGTCTTTCTGTTTGGACTTCTTGGATTGTAGCGAGAGGAGGGCATCTGCTACAGTGGAGTCCACGAGGCCTACTGTTTAGTATCGGCCACATAGTGTGGTTTGCTTAAGTCAATTGAGACAAATCTTTTCTCCTTTTTCCCGGCAAGAGGTGGCAGAAGTACAGTTCTTGTGCCTTGGATTGCTAGGACCGGTACAGGCTTTCTGTAGGATGGCCCAAATTCTTTCTTATCAGCAATTTTCTCTCTGACCAGATCCCCGACTTTTGGGATCCAGACAGGTCTTGCCGTTACTGCCTTGACTTCCTCAGTGGTGGCCTGTTTCTGGAGCACGTTACTTTGTTGTGTCCTGGATTCATTTAGATCCTGTAAAACAGCCAAACGATCATGGATATCAAATGGTTTTTCATCCGCCACTGTGCCTTCACAATCAAGATCAGGCACCCACATTCTTGTCCCAAATAGGACCTCATAAGGAGTGACATCCCCTAGAGAGCTTCTTGGCTGATTATTTATTGCTCGTTGTACCCCATATAAGTGATCGACCCATCTACCGCCCTTGCCTAATACCCTAGCTGTTAAAGATTGCTTTAAGTCACGGTTTTTCCTCTCCACAACGGAATTTCCCTCAGGATGATACGGAGAGGAGTACTGCAATGCTACGCCCATTCCTTCCATGGCCTCTTTGTAAGCCCGAGAGGTAAACGCCGGGCCACGGTCAGAATGTAACGTGCCAACTGCGTATGTGCCGATAAAGACTTGCAAATCTTTTATAACAGTTCGAGCGACAGCCGAGCGCTGAGGCCAGACCTTGAGGAAACCTGAGCTGGACGCACACGGACGGACAACCTGATGCTGTCTAATAATGGTATCTGTACCGGACGCGTTGTGGTGGACCCTTTCATCTGCTTGCAGATGTTGCAGTTCCAGACATAGTCTCTAATCTGCCTCCTCATTACAGGCCACCAGTAGCATTGTTTCAATAAGGAAACAGTCGCCCTAAGTCCCGAATGTACAGAACCTGTCCCTTCGTGTGCTGCCACAATTAAACTTTGCCTACGATCCATATTTGGTATTACTCTATCCCCCACTCCAGGAATCTGAGCATATGGAATGTTTTGTGCATCTAACTTGTAGGAGTACTTAAGTGGAAATTTCTTTGGTACTGCTGTGCTGCCTTTGCGTGAAGCATTGACAGCTACCATAATCTCGCCGTCTACTCTCGTCTTTGAACGAGTAACTGCAGCTACGGTGGCTGTGCGTACAGCCCCCTTTGTGGCTTCATCAGCCAATGAATTCCCTTGAACATGAATGCCATCACGCTGATGACTCAGTGTATGTATCACGTGAGCCTTTGGTAGTTTGTTTCTCAACTCCACTACCTGTTCCCATAGCATTTTATGCTTAATTGTGCCACCTTTTGCATCTTTGAACCCGTTTTGTTCCCAATTATGTAAATATTCATTGTACGACTGTACACAGTAAAAGGAATCACACACAATTAGTGTGGGGAATTCGTGTTCCGTGTTTACAAGTGCCAGTATCAGTGCTTTTAACTCTGCCAACTGAGCCGTGCAGTCTCCTAGAGATTGCGTTTTAGTGCAACTCGGATGGAACTTTCCATCGTGCATGCGACCTTTAACAATCGCACACGCTGCGCTGTAAGCTTGCTTACTCCCTATGGCCGGTTGAGCAGATCCGTCAGTGTAAATAATGTATTCATACTGATCTAGAGGCAAAATCTCATTTGGAAGAGGAAATTCTTGTTCCTATTGCAGGAATGCTTGTGTTTTTAAACTTGGATCAAATCTGTATTCAACATCCGTTGCAGTAAGAGAATTAGCCCATTGTATCCATCTGGGATGTAAGGCTTTCGCATTTGGAATGCTAGCTTTTGTAACAGCTTCTAAAGCTGGTACTGGGGTCACGACAATTATGCGTTTCACCTGAGCCAGAGCTCTTTCTCTTGCTACAGCGGTCTGCACTGCTGTCAGGATTTTTTCAGTTGAAGTGAAACGCATCTCTGCGTTTGCGTACAGGTGTGATTTGTATGCGATTGGTACTGTTTCGCCTTCATTGAAAGTCAAATAAGTTTGCCCGCATTGACCCGCTATTACTCGGATCACTAAGTTGCGTACGTTTACGCATGTCTGTAAATGTTTTGAAGCTATCATGTCTTCCTGTAGTGAACGTAGGATATTTGTATGTTCCTGGGTCCATTGTCTGATTGAAAAATCAGGTTTTATTAAGTTGTAGAAAGGTTTTACTCTTTCTGCGTAATCCAAAATGTATGTGCAACCAAAATTTAAGAATCCCAGAATGGGCTATTTTAGATTTTTTTAAATTAAATTTATAGCCCTCAGAGGCGAATCCCATAATAATGGTGCTCACCCTGGTCAAGTGCCTTGGCAAGTCATCGTCCGTCAGATAAATATCATCCACATAGGGCAATGCTTCTTCATCCAAATTTTGGAGTAATTCTGTTACTCTTGCTGAAAATACCCCGGGGCTATTTTTATACCCTTGGGCTAGTCGACAAAATTGTCGCTGGGACCCTAACGCACTGAATGCGGTCAGATACCTGCTTTCAGACGCTATATTTTGGCAGAAAAATCCATTTGAGATATCTAGGGGCCGATTCCGATCTGGGTCGGAAAACTCTCCGACCGAGCCGGATCCGGAGAGATTTCCGACCGAGCCGGACTCCTGCAGTCCGACCGAGCGAGTACGGTGCGGCCGCATGCTGCCGGACTCGATTCGGTCGGACTCCCATTGAAGTCAATGGGAGCCGGTCGTACGACGCGTACATGGGCTCCCTTTGACTGAATGGGTACGTCGCGAACAAGTGCGCCCCCTACAGTGTGTACGCGTTGGTGCAACCCGCACCGTACATGCATGTTTAGGGGGGTCCCTTGGGTCCCCCCTGTGTTCGACTCGTAAGGCTACGGGTGAAGGGGGGTCTGGCACGGACCCACCAAGTCCGGCTCCGGGAGCTTTTTCGAGCCGGACGCTCCAACTCTATCCGGCTGTCCGACGCGTACATCGTACTCGCTCGGTCGGATAACGCCTCCATTGCATGGTGCGATTCGTTTCCGTACGAGTCGGTCGGAGCGGTTCGGATCCGGAAACGGTTCAGTCGGAACACACGCGTACATTCGCATCGTACTCGCTCGGTCGGACAGCTGTACGAGTCGGTCGGAAAAAACGCGTACGGCTCCTACTTTTTCCGGCCGGATCCCGTTCGGAGAGCTTCCGACCGAGATCAGAATCGGCCCCCAAGTGTTTTTTTGTATTTTTTTAGCACAATGTTATTCATTAATGCGGCACTATGTGCATTTTGAACTGCAAATGTCTTTGTGCAAGTGTTTAAATGTCTGTAATCCAAAACTAGACGATATGTGTTGTCAGGTTTGGCTAATGGGAACAAAGGATTGTTCATAGGTGAAGTGCAATTTTCTATCACCCCCTGGTATTCAAGTTGATCTAGGATCTCCCTGACTTGTTTTATAGCTTCCTGCTTTATAGGATATTGCCTTTGATCATTTGGTGAAACTTTTAACGGGATCACGTGGTGGGTTAACTCCTCATCCCAACCAACATGATTTTTGTACAATGCTGGAGCTAGGGCAACCGCCCACTCTTGCGCATATGCATGTTTAAGATGTATGGGAACGAGGTCGGAAAAGGCTGGAAAAATTATCGTTTCTCCCCTAGGGCACTCCATGACGAATGCTGGCGGCCAGTCTTGTTCTGCTAATAGAATGTCATAACCAGATGACAGATTTTTCCAAAAGAGACTTTTAATTTTTCTGGACTTGTCCCCCTCCATCCAGAGTGTTATCTCATGTCCCTTATGTGGGACACTTACGCGAGTATCAGGTGTTTCCACCGTGATATACTCACTCAACTCCGCTGTCACCAGAAATTCCTTCAGGTTCTGGCGAGCTATCGTTACTTCTGCCGCACTGAGTAGCATCGTCAGAGCCCATTCCCCGTTCAGAAGCCTTGTCCTCAGAATTCTGGGCATGTCTGATCTTGAGACCTGCTACCTTCTTCTTTTTAAACTGAGGTTTAGATTTTTATTTATCTTCTTTTTTAGGTGCGTAATCCGCAGCGCGTTGCGTGTCTCTGGACTTTGTACGCTCCTCTGACCGTCCTTCCCTCTCGGAGTTTTTTGATGAACCCTGAAAGGAACGAGAGGAATGTGTATCAGTATCCTGATACCTGTCAGGTTTTTTAATGTTATCCCTATTCCTGAGGTTATACCTCCTTTCAGAGGGCTCCTGTTGAGGAGACCTACCTCTGGATTGAGATCTGCTGTCTTTAGACTTTTGTTGTTTTTTTATTCTCCCACTTCTTATTAGAAGAATTAGGTGTCTGCTTTGTAGTGTCCTTTTCAGGACTGCCCACTAGTTGGGGTTTTATTGCTTTCCCACCTAAACTATCTCTGCCTAATTCTGCATATGCAGTTTTAATTATTTTGGGTAGTTCGTGTTGTTGATCTATTGGACCGAACTCACTTAGGCGTTGGCGGATCGCCACTGAAGCTGCTTCCCCTTTAATGTTAGCTAGTATTATGGCTGATACCTGATCGAAGTTGTTTAGTAACTTCATCCCTAAGTTTAGGGCAGGCTCTGCTCCGTACTCATTTTGTATCTGTCTCAATACGTCTGGCACTACTGCTAAGGACGATATACCATGTTTTCTGGTATATATGACAGCAAAGACTGAACCCCAAGAGGTGCAGTCCTCTACTTGTGGTGTGATCCCCATGGGCAAGCAGATTGTTAGAATTCTGTGTTTTTCATAGGTGGTAGTATTCGGGAATACTGCCTCAAGCTGAGCTATTTTCTGAGCTATCCAGAATGGTATTTGTTCGCGTTTTGCGGGCATTTTGCCTATTACCGCGTGTAATGTTTGAGGAGTAATTTTATTTCCTGTACCCTGAGCTGGAGTACTAGTTGCTGCACCTGGTGCAGGTTGGATTGTTAAAGTCCTCATGACGAATTGTGTCAGGTTTCTGTAGATTTTAATTAAATCTCTGTGTTGTACAAGTAATTCTGGCTGTGGCATTGTTCCAATGTCAGGATGCGGTGTGTAAGCCGCTAGTATTGGCCATGTGGCCCCATCTCCTCCGAGCGGGCCTAATCTTACTCTTCCTCGTACATGGGGTAGGGCGCCATTAAACCAGTAATAATGTTCCTGGTATGTGAGTGGAATCTCTATGTCCTCTAACGGGGCATATTCATGTGGTGCATCTCCTCTCAAATAGTAGTGAAATGTCTTTGTTATGGCATCTGCTGCTGGGAGTGTAACCCATGAATAGAATACCTCTGTTTTGTTTGATTCGTGTGCCTCAATCACGAAAACTACCATGTCACTCTTGGCTGGTAAGCCATTTTCTAATAGTCTTAGGGTGACTGTCCTTCTGAATTTTGGTGCAATCTGTATTGCATCCGCAGGATGTTCTTCTCCCTCTAAAACGTTCAGGTCAACTCTCTCATCCCCTGAACCAGTCATGTTTAGAGGAAGAGGTGTTATGCACAATATAGGAACTAAATGTCCTTCAAGCTTGATTAACCAACAGCCAATAAAAAGTATTCTCGTACTACTCAGCTGTGGCGGATTTTGTGCCCACCCACTCCAGACGTCTCTGGGGTTTTGTGAGTAGGTTCTCTGAGAATAGCACGACTGAACTACTCAGATTCTACTGTTAAATAAGTACCAAACCAACGTTGGTGGCGCCATGTCGTGTAGTTCCTATAGTACCCATGCAGGACCTGCGCGTTTGGATAACATAAACCATGGGATTGGTGGTAGACTGACTCTGTGCACCCCCACCACGTATGTTAGCCTGATTTGCATTAGCTAGCTCACAGTGCCACCAGAATCTCCTCTTATCGGGGAGAGATTAGTTTCTGGCAACCTTAGACCATGACAACCCAAATTCCTCAGAATCGTGGAAACAATGTACTACTTTTCGCTCAGTCACTCGTGCTTACTTATTCAGTTTGTCTCAGAGAGTTACACAGAATAAACAGTCTGGGCGTTTCAATAAGTATTTATTGAACAGTTGTTATTCTAGTGTAAAATATATGTGATGCAGAAACCAGCATACAATAGCAGAGATATATTATCAGCAGTACGATAAAAGCAAAGGATAGAACAGTTCTACCATATTGCAATAATCATGAATACATACATGAGTATAAAAAGCATTATGAAAGTGCGCATACTCCTACGATGCCTAACTAGATGTACCTGAGTGTACCTAGCATATGTGTAGGTCTAAGAGCCAAGAATCCTTCTAGGATTTAGTCGAACCCCCATACCTGAATAGGGAGAGTGTGGGACCCCGTCCTGGTCTCGAGTTGGACACCCTGCATGGGCTGTGTTAGACCGCTATCAGCTGGAGCGACTGCATGCAGGAGCCTCAGCGTCTCTGGTCAGTGTGTCAGCATGGAAGTCTGCTGTATTCAAAACCACAGACTAGATAACGTTCAGCCCTCAGAGCTCGTTGTGTACTAGCGAGGACCAATGTAGGTGAAAGATCATGCCTATATAAGGAATCATGACTATAATAGGACATGTACAGTTATGACCGTAATAGGGCATATGCGGCTTTGACCATAATAGGGCAAGTACGAATATGACCGTATTAGGGCAAATACGAATACGTCCATTTTAGGGCATGTATGAACGGGTCTACATTAGGGGTCTACATTAGGGCCTCTATACCGACATAACAATGTTGATGCTCAGGGCTTCTAGTGGCCATTAGAAGCTGGGAGCACTCCATTGTCTTCAATGGAGGTCACAGCATTCCAATGTTCCAATATATGAAAATATTGTGGACATTGCACAATATCATGCAGACATTTTCAAAGGTTTTACACCCTTCAACATTGCAGCTTACGATCCAATTTACGTGTGTTCTTCAGCTAATGAAAATTTTTCTGGTCTGTGGAAGACATATAGGTTGTCTGTGGATGTAATAGTCTGCCGGAGGCTGTTGCTATATATGGCATTTCAAGACAATCCCCATAGACCATCTGTTTCTACCAAGCCACACAAAATGTTCTGTGATATTCATTGAGAATCACTTTGATATTTATATATCACCCATTATTCAAACAATTAAGCAGTATTGTTAAGGACCTGGAGCCATTACTCAGGAGTGATGAGGAAATTAATGAGTTTCACCATGATACTCCATTAGTTGTCTGCAGGCAACATAAATATCTGCCACAGAACCTCACCAGATGCAAATTTTCATGAGGAAAAGAACAAAGAATAAAATACTCTCTCGGTTCGATGTTATAGGATGTAATGTTATAAGATGTAAAACCGGCAAACACATCTTACGGAATCCTTCATAAGAGCCCCAAAAACCAAGGAAACACATCTAACGGAATCCTTCATAAGAGCCCCAAAAACCAAGGATCCAAAAGGCAAAATGTTGGGCAAAAATTAAAACCATAACAACATGTAAGAAAGCACAGTATATTACGTAATATTTGCTAAAATAACTCTAAAAGCAAGTAAAAGGCGTATTAGGGTTTGTGTTTAAATGTGTACTTCAAAGACACTGTAGCCTCTGTGTTCATCCTGTAATCAAAAATGTTGCCACCTTTTAGCTCTCACAAATAAATGTAGTCTAGTGGCTAAGTTTTAATACTAATAAACTTGGATGGAAATTCTGTTTTCCCCATACCAACCTTTTGTGATCGTGAGCAAAATGCAATTTCTCTGTGCCTCAGTTTATTTGTCTGCCATCATTTGAGCACCTACTTACATTTAGAATGTATTGCTCACTATATTAGAAAATGCTTTGACTACATGTCCCAATTTGCAATGGAGGAAGAAGCCGCATTTGAGCTGAACATTCGACTAGGCTACATTATGGACTATCCAAGCTCTCATCTACCAGAGAGTCTTACATGATATTTGGTTCAACTCAAATTTGTATTTTAATGTATTGTACTGGATTTGAAGGTAAACTGGTAATTTGTTTTCTCAAAACAGTGATACAATGAGAATCACTTGAATATTGTGTTGGTTCAATGAGTGTTTTTATGGCAGAGCAGCATTATTTTAACCCAATATTACTCTGTAAATCTGGCAAAATATATCCAGCATTCTTTGGTCAGATACATCAATTTTTAGAAACAATTTTCTGGTAGCGGAGATGGATAGTTAGCCCTAGATATGAAAGATAATGTATTTCTTTATCTATTTATTTGTTTATTTATATAGTTATTCTTTTCAACAGAGTATTTCAACAAAATATTCCTTACTTACCAAGCACATGGTGATTTATTAGATTCTTACAGTTTTGGGTGGATCCAGAGAAGAAGTGATGCGATCAGGAGAATGGAACATATGGGACAGTAACTTGACAATAAATATATTTATTCAATATACATATAAAGAGGTACAGAAATAGCATGGATTCAAGTTATTTAGTGAGCTTCTAGTAAGAGTTGGTGTTCTGCGAGAGCAGTTTTAATGATGGTAGTTGATAGTTAAAAAGTAGTTCTGTAGGAAAATAGATATAATGTTGTAAAAATATTGTCACCTTGATGCACCTCATGGATGTTTGGATGTGGCTCAGATGGTTTTAGTGACTGATCCTAACTTGCAAGCAGGTGTGTAGTTACTCGGGGTTTCTGGTAGGTAATTTGCAGATGAGCCTTTAGGTTATGAGAAAACTAGGAAGTGGAGATTGTAAAGAGCCTCTGAACACTCCGCATCCCTTCTATAGCGAACACGGGCAGTGGCCTGTGAGTACATCTGGCATATAAAAGCTATTATGGTCTCATCTATGCCCACACCTTCTATAACTGACCATAGCTTGGAATGAGTAACACAATCAAATGTGGCTGACAGGTCAATGAAGGCCATATATATTTGGCAATTCTTTGCCACCGTATATTTGGCAATCATCAAACTCAATTTGAGACATTAATCTATAGTCCCCTTCCCCTTTTTAAAACTGTATGGTGTAGGTATCAAAGCATTCCTCTCCTTGGCCCAGTCCTCTAGTCTGTTCAATAATAGGCGCCCCATCAGTTTGGCTGTACCATCTATAAGAGAGGTGGGTCTGCAATTTTGAGGCAGAGTCTTGTCCCCTTTCTTATAAATAGGGGCTAATATTGTTTTTTTCTAAGAGTCTGGTGGCCCCACCTTACCTATGACGTTAAAAATATAGGTCAATAATGGTGCCCAGAGATCTTAGTGTTCTAAAAAGAAATCTATAGGGACCCCGTCCAAGCATGGGGCCTTTGCGGTACTACATTGAGCCATCCCATGCCTCACCAATGCAAAATCAAACACCAAGCTGCCTTTTGGTTCCATCTGCAGGGCACTATTTGGAAAAACCAAATCATCACCTAAAGCCTCAAATATTTTCACAAAATGGGACACTCAGGCTTCCTCTTAAACATGTAGGGTCCAAGTTCGGGCCACTTTCATCTTTAAGGAAGGGGGCATTTATCACTCAACAAAAATTCATACTATTTTTCATGACAGCTGCTAATCGCAGAATCTCCCATGCTTCCTTGCTCAGACCCCTTAATCTAGCCCTCTGTGTTTCTTTATACTGAATGTGCATGCTCCGCACCAGACCCTTATCTCTTGGGAGCATCCTAAGAGCTGCATGTAAATTTTTTGATGACTTTGAACAAGCATCAGCAAACCACCGCACTATTGGTGTCTGCTTGGGAGGCCCAGTCCGGAACAAATTGCTAGATATTTTGCCCAGTATCTCATCAAATGCTATCATTGACCATTCTGAATCAGATTTAGGGTCTAGGTAGATTAGTACTTATGTCTTAAGTAAGAATCAATGGAAAAACGTCTCCATATTAACCTTGTCCCAATTTAAAATAAAACCATTCCTCCTTAATAAGGCTGGCTTTGGGACTTTATCATCCCATATCATAGAGCAAAAGAGGGCAGCATGATCACTGAAGTTTAGCTGTTTCACTTCTAATTGAGTAATCTGCCCACAAAAAATTTCAGAGGCCACAATGAAATTGATTGTTGATCCGTTGTCCAGGCTCCCAAATGTCTTTATTAATAGCCCTGTGTGGGAATCTACCTTATTAATTATTTCAAGGTTCCTTGTTATTAACAGCCTGTTAAGTGCATTTCCATACTCATTGTGGATGAAGTGGGGAGTTACTTCCCCATCAGTTAGTCCACACACTGGCTTTGACATCTTCTCGCAGCTGTGAACATTAAAATCACCCAACCATACTATATTAAGACGGTTGTGGTGTACTGCACAGATGGAGTCGATCTCCTTTTCTACTGATCCAGCCACCAGCGCCATATTATTGTTATTGCTATAGTAATTAATTAAAATCCAGTCTCAATCATCAAGACCTTTACACAACAAATGTGGTAATACGGAGACTCATTTTCGAACTTTATAACCTTTAAACAAGCTGGATTCGGTATCAGGGTTAAAATACCACCTCTGGCTCTACCAGCCGTGGAGGGAACAGCTGGGGTTTGTTATGAGCGATAGCCGGCCATAAA
The DNA here is from genome assembly GCA_963921515.1 of Calotriton arnoldi. Lineage (NCBI taxonomy): Eukaryota > Metazoa > Chordata > Amphibia > Caudata > Salamandridae > Calotriton > Calotriton arnoldi. The sequence continues at coordinate 802,400 of CAWUFW010005044.1, read as the reverse complement.
AATCGGGCCGGTTTCCCAAGTTTCTTGGAAGCATAAGATGTCATGATTCGCCACTAATTTTATCCAGTCTGGATTTCCCAGCTTCTGCATTAGGCCTGCTACATTCCAGTTTATAATGAGAACGTACCATCCTCCATTGACTCTACCACCTTCCGTGTCTAGGATTCAGGTCGCTTATTCTCATGTGAAACCATAAGTTTATTGCCCGTTAATCTCAGGACTGAAAGCTCTCCAGTGGGGCAAACCGATTATTTACTCTTACTTCAAACCCAGCAGGCTCAGTATTATGCTGAGAAAACAGACGATGGGTAGAAATTCTTCTCCACCCAAACTCAGGAGCCTTCGGCCTTAGGGGTTTATGAAAAATCCCAAAGGTAGGGCAAAACTCTGTGAGTGAGATGAGGAGGTATTAGGAAACATTCTTAACAGGTCCCCTACCAATTTGCACCCATTAAAATTAACAACTATACAGTCACGCCTATTGTTTTAGAGGCCATGCACACCCAAGCCTCTCTTATGCCATGATAATAAGTCTACTGAGTGCATTTCCACCCTAGCGAATCTGGTCAACCAGTGTAGGACTTTTGCTATAAGCTGCTCTGTTGTCTGTATCTGTGACCGACTCAACTAAGGGGTATTCACCAGAATTAGAACATACGGGCAGGCATTTGGGGGGAGATCTAGCTTATGTATCCTCTTTTCCCCTTGTCTCATCCGTGTACTAGCACACTCCCGGCTCTCCATCTCACTCGTCCTTACCCCACTGTCGATAACTGTCATATCAGGAGGTCTAAGAGCTGATATCGCCCGGACCAATTTACCATCTACGGTTGGATAAGCCTGCCCCTGAGGGGATGGGCTGGTTGAATGAGCCTTAATGGTTCCCTTTGGGTAGCTACTTGTGGGGGGTTGAGTATTAACCCCCCCTCCTATCACCATCTGTTGGTATAGCTTCCCTCTGCGACTGATAAGTGGGAGGTTCTATCATTCCCCCAAATCCACCCTCTGCTCTCAAAGCACTACGTGATGATGCTGATGTTGACGGAGCCATGAAAGTATACTCACCTCCCTCTCCCTGTCCCTGACTGCCCCTTACCTTTGATTTTGCCCCGACATGATTTTCAACACCACCATTAGTGAGCAAGGATAAAATCGCTTCAATTTTAGTTAATCTACACAAAATCCGTTGTAACAATAGTGAAAATACACGTTCCAGCCTTTGACACAGATCATCGTTACAATTGCAAACATCATTCCTTGATAAAGCTTCTATACACGCAGTCGTATTTACTTTTATGGCCTAATTGTTCTTTGCACCACCCCTTTTTCTCCTCAGGGGTTAAATCCAGTGCTTAATGGTTTCCAGTGCTCGGCACCAGCACTTAATTGTCAACACCGGCTCTTATAACAGTCTGCCACATGGTGGCGCTGTTTTACATAATTTAGAGATCAGGACAACAACAGTTGTTTATTCATTCATACACATTAAAAATGACTGACACCTGTCGCCCAAGCCACTCTTATAGTTTTGGGGCCTGAAATACTCTAAAATGTCACACTTGTAGGTGTATGGTGGTTAATAGGTATGTTGGGACTGTCATTGGCAGCGCTGGCAGGGGCAACTGGCAATGCAAGCTGCAGTGGCCTCCTGATGGGAGTCCCTGGCACTAATTTATTTACAAATTAAGCAATGGTTAAATCAGCACCACAGAGAATAGAGTGATTGCTACTCAACCTAATGGGTGAACCCACTTGGCTCACCGCAACAGAAGAGTTTAATGAGTCCACTGTTTGGGGAATCACGTTTGCATCCACACCAGTTCTTACCTCCTCTACGGAGAGGTGATGTTCTGTTAGTTCAATCTCTTTAGTTAACACATTGGCAGCCCTCGTCAGGAACGATTCGAGAGTATTTATTATTTTGCCCCCATGTTCTGTTGGTTTAACTTTCTTTTTGCCCATTCTCTTACAGGCGCTCTGCCAGGCACGAAATCCAACAATTTACAGGGGGTGCCCAGCCCGTGCTATTCCGGGAGCTGACAGGTGCGGACGGGCCCGCCCTTGGCCCAGGCTTCACCCGGGCCAAATCAAACATTGACATAGCAGGGCCTATTTATGAAAAAGTCATGCAGCATGTCACCGTGCTGCGTTGCACTGCGTGACAGGGAAAGGGCAGGAATGCACTGTATTTAAGGCAATATGGTACATTCCTTCCCGTTCCCATCTATGGAGCTCTTTTGGCAACCTGGCGACAGTGAGGCATCTTGCACCATGGGGTTAGTGTACCAGCATTGCATGCAGGATTATTTTTGTTCAGGAAGGGGCACCTTGCTGCTAAAAAACAATCCTGAGAAGCATATTCCTCTATTTATGTGTGCTGCAGCGAGGAGAAATATATTTAATTCTCCTTGTATGCCTCTCCTAGGAAGGTGTATCTATTTGGCACATTCCCAGGTTTACCAGTTCTGGTAAATCTGGGAATGCATCAATAAAATAAAAAACCATGGGAGTTGCTTGAGAACACCCACACAACGCCCATGAATGCCTTCCCAGTGCAGAGTAAGGTAACAAAGCTATTTGCATGGAGTTGCCTTACTCCAGACTTATGGAGACACTAAGGGCAACACAAAATGGCCTTGCGTGGCTTCATAAATCTGACATTAGGTTTGCGCTGCTCTTGCAGCACGTTGCGAAGTGCAAGAGCGGTGCAAACCAGCTAGTTTGGTTTTCTTATTATGCTGAGGATGGGTGTTTTTACAATGTCAACATGATAAATAAAAGTATTTATGTACATGGTAAAACGACAATTATTCCTTTTTTGCATTATTGAATTTGAGTGCCCCAGAACTTTTGAAATACAAACAAAACAGTGCATGTCTAAACTGACTGTTTTCTCGCTGATTGCATATTTAGCAAATTTAGCGCAGCCTTCGACACGGTAAATCATCATCTGATGATCCAAAGACTTAGGGAAGTTTGAGTGGCCGGATTAGCACTAAAATGGCTACAATCCTTCCTGCAAAATAGGGTCTTTACAGTCTTTGAAGAAGAATCATCCTCAAAACAAATACCTTTAACATGTGGGGTTCCTCAGGGATCCTCCCTTAGCCCCACCATGTTCAATATATACCTGCGGTCATTGGCAGAAACAGTACACCCTTTTGGCATGCAGATCGTCACATATGCTGACGATACCCAATTGATTGTTTCTCTGACCCAACAATCCCAACAAGGCCATAATCTAGCTGCCTGCCTTGAGAAGGTCTTCAATTGGATGAATAATTCATTTTTAAAACTTAATAGAGCAAAGACTGAACTTATGCTTCTGGGGAAGTCTGCCCCTCTAAACATTGATCTCTTTTGGCTCAGCTGCCTAGGCCCACCCCCTGTTCCAAAGCGGCAAATTAAAAGCCTAGGGGTCTGGCTTGATTCCAACTTAGACTTCAATGAACAAGCACGTAAAGTAGCGGCCTGTTGCTACAGCCTTTTAAGAATGGTTCGGAGGATACTCCCTTTACTACCTTTCGCTGCCAGACGATTGCTAGTCCAAGCTCTTATTCTATCACGGCTGGACTATGCTAATGCTGTTTACCTGGGAGCCCCTCAGTCCACTACTAAAAGACTTCAAACAGTGCAGAATTGTGCGGCTCGCATGCTGTTAAATATCCCTAGACGCACTTCGGCTAAATCTGCTCTTACTACTCTGCACTGGCTCCCTGTCTGCCGGAGAATTCAATTCAAAGCTATGTGCATTGTACACAAAGCACTTTCTGAGAACGGCTCCCTCCTGATTCGTTCATGGATTCAACCTTACTGTCCCAACAGACCCCTTAGATCGGAGAACAAAGGCCTTACTGTAGTTCCCAAGATTAAACGTTCTCGGAGTGGAGGCCGACTGTTCACATATAACGCAGCCAGGTTTTGGAATAATCTTCCCCTCCACATACGGTCCGAACCTAACTACCTTAAGTTCAGAAAACTATTGAAAACTTCTCTTTTTCTTTGATCGTCTCATAGCATAACTGATGTCATAGCGCTGGGATGCCTTCGGGTAACCACGCGCTCTAGAAATGTTCATTCATTCATATTTCACATTTAATCTATTTACATAATTTAATCTTGTTGGGTTTCTGTATTATATGAAGGTTGAGTAGCTGTGTAATTATAGGAATGCACATTTTTATGCATGAGATAATTATATGGCCTAGGGCTGTCTTCACATATGGACATAGATAGATAAACCAATTATGTTTTTCCCTTTTTTGAAGCGATTTTAAGACCATTTTCCAGCAATGGTGAGTAATTCTGTAGGATTGACACACTATTCTCGTTGTACGTGATGTGAACCTGTCTGTAACCTATGATATATAGAACTGTGACATTGACCTAATTTTTCTTATCGTTCTCATATTTAAAAATAAAGAAACCCTATAGGAAATTGATTTCAATACTCGAGGAACATGTATTGGTGTTTGTTAGAGCAAATATACCAAATGCTGTGCAGCTTTGCCACCCCTACCATTTTTCTGTATGTTGTTAAGGCTCCCAATTTTTTCTCCAGCTTTTGGGTCCGTAATCGCGAGGGACCCCTGAACAGGCACATTGGTGTTCCTCAGGGAAACACATTTAGGGACATATTTATGAAGGGGGTTGCATCGCGCATGCACCAAGCAGCGTGGTGCATGCGCAATGCCATCCCAAAATTTGATTTATCAAGCCTCACAAGGCCGGCCTTGCCAGGCTCTCAGTGGCTTGATAAATCAGAAGTATCTCAACGCACGACAAATCGCTGCCTTGCGTTATTCTGCCCTGGGAAGGCGTTCAATGGGCATTGCATGGAACACCCATGCAACTCCCATGGATTTTGACGCATTCCGAGATTTATCAATAGTGGTAGACCTGGTAATGTGCCATAATGCTACACTTTCCCAAGGGAGGCGTAACGAGGATAAATATTTTCATTTCTCCGCGTTACTTCCTCTTTCTATTTGTGCTGCATTCTGCAGCACACATAGATAGAGGACTATGCCTCAGGGGATTGTTTTCGTGAAGGAAGGTGCCCCTTCCTACACAAAAACAATCCTTCATGCATCAGAGGCGTTGTTGCTAGGCAGTCCATTGTGTGCCAGCGCTGTGGAAAGGACAGGACTGCACCGTATTGGGATAAATGCAGAGCATTCCCGTCCTTTCTCTGTAATGTAGCACAGATCAGCAAGATCACTGCTGTGCTGTGTTACTTTTTAAAAATATGCCCCTCAGTGGACCACGAGAGGGGGAGCCTTTTATTATTCTTCCTACTCTCCAGTCCCAATCTTGTCCCTCTCTTCTCAAACCCTGGCTAGTAGCAGCTAATTATATTTTTGGCGTCACCAGGTTCACCCAGAGGAGTTGTATGTCATCATCTCAATGCATCTGTGCATTTTATTCTGGGTAATAAATGAAAAGCTAGTGAATATTGCACACAGTCATCACTGGTTTTGCCCTTCAGGAACATCCGTATTTGCCATTGTGGTGCATACTTCATGAATGTTACTGCTGCTGCTGTAATTAGTACTCATCGCACTCTATTGTAAGCATGGAGTATGTAAGAAGTAGAATAAGTGTTGATCACACAAGAATAATTTATATTCCCATTTCATCTTGCAGCTCCTCCTTTATTTCCAAACCAGTCTGCAGAGAATGATTTTTGCACGATCAGCTCCTCAAATGTGTACTTGGGCTTTGGTACATAGATTCAGTGCCATGGCATTTCCAAACTTCTTTATGAACTGTGCTTTGATTGGCAGCGGGAATCTGCCCACTTGCCTACCTTTAGAAATGAAAAGGGGACCTGGCCAGCCTCTCACTGAGCATATTGCGGCTTGAGCCTGTAAGAACTATGGGCCGTGATGGCATCCACAGTGTGGACCTGCTGGCTGCCCACGTCCCCCTAACTACGACTCAGCCAGAAAGCCCCACTAAAGTTCAGTTGGACTGACCTGCTGCTCTGCCTTTCCTGGTGTTGAAGCTGCCAGTGAGTCCAAGGATACCAGGGAAGAAAATGAATGCTTGAAAGTCCAAGATGGGCTGCTGTAAAATCTTCCTAAATGACTGCTGATTATCACTAGTGTCTGCTGTGTCCCTCAAACCTCTCCCAATTAGGCTTCTCACGAATGATGAAGTCAAACTGCCTGGGAGATTTATTGCTACTTGTGCAGGTTAGAAGGAGGTGATCGCAGCTCTCTCAGCAAAAGCATTTATTACATATTTAACTTTTGTGTTAGCCTTCTTGGCCCAAAATATACAGAGGTGCAGCACCTGGTTGGCAAGAAAACATACCTGATCCAGGGACATTTGTGATCTGTTTTATGCCCTATGAGCTTTTTCACTTGTAGCCCATATCTGTCTTGACACTCTGAGGTTGACGTACCTGACTAGTGTACACAAAAGGCCTCATTACGAGTTAAGGTGTTATTTATCACACCAGATAAATAACAATACCATGCAATACATAACACCTGTAACGAGTTAGTGAGGAATAATATGTGAATTTTGGTGTTTAATGCACCAAAATCCACATGATATGGTAAATACAGCATGCTTTTCCACTGCCTGCTGAAATTTATCCCGTTGCGTGCGTCTGTCGGCCAACGGCCGTCGCGAGCACTTCCTCTGTAGTGCTGCGAACGTCCGTTGGCCGACGCGGGCCCGCCCACTCCGCTAAACCGCCGCACCGCGGCGGAATTGCCGCCGCAGTTAAGCGGTTAAGGAAGGTTCAGTGAGGTATTTAGCGCATCTGATAATTATTGGAAGCGTTAAATAGATACCAACTCGTAATTCTGACCCATGCATAAACAGGGGTTTATAGTAATCAGGCCCAGAGTCAATGCACATGAACTTCTAGTCACTGTCTCTCATCTCTACGGTATGCTCGATTCTGTTCTTGAATTTCCTTGATGTTTTCTTTGTTTTGTACCAATTTAGATTGTGCATATATTCACTGTTGACAAGAGATTGTGGGCCAGATGTACGACCCTTTTTTGCGGCCGCAAATGGGAGATCCTCCCATTTGCGACCGCAAAAAAGGCTAATGGCATGTAAAAATGCTATTTTGCGAGTCACTGACTCGCAAAAAAAGATTTGCGACTCCTGCTATTAGGAAGGGGCGTCCCTTCCTAATAGCGAGTCGCCATGCCATGTACAGTTGTTTTGCGACTGCATTTGCGGCCGCAAAACACACGCAGTTTACCACCTACTTCAAGTAGGTGGTAAACCACTCGCAAACGGGAAGGGGTTCCTAGGGGACCCCTTTCCCTTTGTGAGTATGTGAGAAAATATTTTTAAGAGCAGGCAGAGGTCCCAGGGACTACTGCCTGCCCTTAAGAAAATGAAACTGAAAAGTTTCATTTTTCTTTTTTCAATGCATCACGTTTTCCTTTAAGGAAAACAGGCTGCATTTAAAAAAAAAAGACTGCTTTATTTAAAAGCAGTCCCAGACATGGTGGTCAGCTGACCCCAGCAGGCCACCATCCCTGGGAGTGCTAGCCATTCCTAATGGGGTCACAAATTGCGACAGCCTCATTAATATTCATGAGGCATGCAATTTGCGACCCCATTAGGAATCGCTAACAGTGTCTGAGACACTGTTATACATCCCATTTTGTGAGTCGCAAATTGCGAGTCGCAAATGCGATGCAATTTGCGACTCGCAAATTGGTGAGTCGTCCATCTGGCTCTGTGTTCTTCCTTGTTTGTTTCTTTATTGTATTATGCTTTACCACTATTTGACTGCTGGAAACAAAAGAAGTTTGTGGATCTTGGATCACTCTGTTACCAGTCACATACAGCACTTCATTGGTATTGTGTTTCTCCCCTTCCAAGTGTGTTCCATGCTTCATGAACATTAGCGCTTCGCTAACATAACAGCTTTTGTGAACAGTATGTACAGTGTTTAGCCAGGAGCTCTAGTTTCATTGTTGAACTGCAACAACCATATTTCTTTTGAGATTTCCATTTTTACTTCTCATTACACATTCCTCAATGATTAATGGTCTGAATGAAGATTATTGATTCAACTGTGTGATTAACAGATAACATCTGATAATTCATGTTTGCATTTCCACTACTGTGATTAACTGTTTATACTATAGAAATACATTAAATATTATGATATCTCATTAGAAGTGATGTAGTTTCACATAATCCAGGCTGGACATTCAGGCTTTAATACAACTGTGATAACTGGTGTGCACTGTCGCTAGACTCCTGCCACACACCTTCCCTGAGTTAAGCCTTGACTCCTCGCCCACATCTACTGACAGAGTCAAGGGGATTAGGAGAGGTCCACTTCTGCTATGGACGTCTTATTATGAGCTCTGCTAGCTTGAGGCACTTAGCTTTCTTTCTTTGAGAAAGCTTGGTCCCCCTACTCCTGCGTTCCCATAGAGCATGTCTGTGACTTCATTGTTTGAAGAATTCGGCGAAGATGCTCATGGTCAGGGATATTGTTTGATGGTTGGTGGGAGTCAATCATCATTCCTGAGTTCTTGAACAGCCCTGCCATCCAATGCCAAATTCCCAATCTTTGACCTCTAAAGGATTGTTCTAGTCATATCACTGCATCATGCATATCCTTTAAGGTGTTTAGTGCATTTGTACATTGACTCATTTACATGAGCAACCTCTTATTTTTTGTTTTTCCTCTGAAATAGTTCAAAATTACATCCAACTTTTTGTTGACCGCTGCCCAGAGCAATTCATTATGGAACACTTATCTAGAAGCAGTCAAGCTTGTTTTTGCATCTAGTTGATGAACCATGTTCATCTGATTATATTGTGCATCTACTTATGCACTATAGTCTCACAACCATTTACAAGAAGTGCATAAACTACAAACTCAATATGTGCAGTGCAAAATGTATCATAGAAAACGGTGTCAATAATAAAGAGAAGCTTTGCTTCTATCTGTCAACTGTTTTCCAACTAAATCCTTACTTACTTTCTTTATTCTTCACATATTCCACTAGCATGACTCTGGCTGTGTGTTATCCATTGTAAATATTATAACTGGAAATGAATTGTGTCTATGATGTTCCAAAAATAAAATTGTTTTCATGCAAGGCAAATGCAGATTTTGGAGTTTCTTCGCTGAAGCTGCTCCAATGGCATTTAATCAGGAAATAGCACAGGTAAACTCGAAAATGCTCTGAGCCCATACTAGAGTGCTATCTCATGACACTAATGCTACAAATTGGCACTTTTGTAAGTGGTGTAATAAACAGTGATTTTCATGAAATGCAGATCTAACATACTGGATGGTCAAGTATGATGATAATGATGGTGACACAGCATGGTTGTGTTTCTTCATGCAAGATCGTGTGGGAAGTGGTTTCATAGGAAGAGGCTGTTTTTGGCCCATCCTAATAACACCATCAAATGTGGGAATGGCCAGATATGTGTTAACATCGGCTGAGCTGGGGTGTTCGAGATAACTTGCAGGTACTGAGAGAGATGAAGGTCCATCATGGAACATGCATAGGCTTTCCTGTTTTCAGTTTCTATTTTTGGTAAATTCTGGTGGGGTTTTTTCAGTTTTTTCAATACCATACAAAAACAGTGGTTATCAGTGGATACACATTTTAGCGCCATTAAAAACAACAGAAAAAGTGTTTTTACTGTGTTTATGGAATGTTTTGCTTTTATTATTGCTTGCTTTCTGCACTGATAGTGCCTGAGTGTAGATAGCATGTGTACAGGGTATATGAGGTCCAAATACATTTTTACAAATCTAACTTATTGTAGTACACCATACAATACTTCTTTAGTGAGTCTTTGGTCATGCGCACTCGCTCTTTCCTTCCTATGTAAACGTTTATCAGTGAAAAGGCCCTCTTAACATTGGCACTTGAGACAGGCAATGCCAAAACAGCCAGTATTCAATTTGCTAACTCTGGCCAATGACATAGCTTTCCATGCCAATACTGGTGCACCTGAAGATCGTGATTGTCTAGGATATGTTCTGCAACATATGCGTTGAATTGGGCACATATGCCCTCAGTTATTGAAGCGGTCAAAAATGAAGCAGTATTTTTTAAAGTCTGGAGAAAATTCAGAAGGGATCTAGAACTTGTGCAGATTACCTCAGTGAGGCTTCATTAAATTCAAATGCCATGGTTGGTTAAGGGACATTTCTATGCATCATTGCAAGCCATTTCCCATAGACTGTAAAATAAAATTTCCTGAATTGCTCCTCAACATTTCTTTGCTTACCAAGTGGCAAGAATTCTAACATGGAGCATGTTGCAGTGCCAAATTCACTAAAAGTGTCGCCCAGCCTACTCTCAAGGAGATGTTTCACATCTACACCAATTACGCTGAACACTTGGTAGACAAGGGTGTTTTCAGACTCTAGTATTTTGATTAAGTCCACTACAGCAGTCATGTTTTCCTGTAAAAACCTAAGCATGCATTAACTATCATTATGTGACCAAAGATAATCACATTTCTTGCCTTTGGCATCATCACTAAGCAAACATTCGGTAAACGGCTGCCACATGAATAATATGGCATTCACAGCCTCCAGGACTGAGAACCACCGGCTAAATGACACAATTAGGATGACTCTTTCTTTGATGCCACACAAAGCACAGCATTTTAGTTCCCGGGCATAACGAAACAGTGTACCAGAATAGACTACAAAGTCAATAGCATTCTTCATTAACTCTGAAGATTGTAAAGATGCTTTCAGCATACCATCTAGCAAGTGACAAGGATCTCTTCCAGGGAAGCACTTCAGGTCAGGTAGCAATTTTGACAGGTCATCATACAACTTTTTCATCTACGTAGCTGAATTACTGCAAATACAAACAATATCACTCCAATCTTTATTGAACTTGGTAGGAACTTTTTCCAGCAGCATTCCAAGTGACCCTGCGTTCCATGTTTACCAACGTCTGGTGTCATGTTTTCACACTATCTCAGATGCTTGGTGACAACATTCTTTTCACATATACCTGTCACTACACCTTGCATTGAATGTTTAAAGCTTGGGGTGTTTGGCAATTCACCTACAATCAATACCGACTCACTAGAAAAGGGGGCTGTTACAGTGGCATAACACAAGCCCCAGCATGCCCCGCGGTGCGGGGGGCCCGAGCTGCAGGAGGCCCCCTCAGCACTGTACTCTCGTCCGAGAGCTCCTGATAAAATCCGGAGCAGGGGCCCCATCCTGCACCTTGCAGGGGGGCCTCCTCAAATTTCATTACACCACTGGGCTGATGTATCAAAGGATTTCACCCATTCTCTGTCTGTGTGTAAATGTGATGGTACATATTGGGAAAGATTCTTATGAAACCAGCCATTTTACCTATCAGTGAAATCAAATGTAGCCAAAATATCAAATAGGATTTTGATATTTCCTGATTCTCTACAGTTTTTAAAATAACTAAATAAGACCTAAGACATGCTTCAAAACACTGCATCTTTAGACCAAAGACCACAAAACTGAAAAAAGCAGAAGAAAGAAGAGACAATATTTTATTGACATCCCTAAACAACAAAACTCAAGCAGCTTAATGTTAGCCCAGTCTTTCTTGCTGCTGCCTTGTATAACAAAGTTGCATTGTATTGGCCCCTTCAGGAAGAAATAAAAAGGACTCTTTCACTCATCTTTTCCTTTCTTTGCATGGCACTTAGTTTGTGGTTGCGAAGGTGTTTTTTCAGTGCTTATATGTTTACACTGGGGATGGCTATTTTCCTTTCGGTGGGGTTTTATCAGTTAATATAGGCTTAAACCTAAAACCAGATAGCCTAAACATGCACTACGCCAAGCTGGCAATCCTGATACAAATAATTCGGATATAGGGCACGGTGAACAAAGTGCATAAACAATTCAAGTTAGCCTTGTTTTTGGGTCCTCTCAAAAGGCTGGAAGAGGGCCGAAATGAGAACCCACAACTCCCTACTCTCCACGGTGGGCACTGCAAAACCAGTACAGGGAACAACTAAGAGAAAAAGAGTGACAACATTAGTTTGTCCCTCAACTAGCGAGGATAAGGCCATGGAGTAAGACCTGGGACCTCCGAGCTCTAAGTTTTAAAACTATCAAAACCAAGCTTGGCAATCATTAAAGATTTTTTCAGGTTGGGTACAGAAATGAAAGAGGAATTTGACGTGGCCACCTCAAAAGCAATGAGGCGATCATGGAGTGAGGGTTCTAGGATGTGAAAAAACTATGTGAAGGGGCATCAGTGAGCATCCCACATATGTTCTGTTGGACAGGACCCACTGAGAAGTGGTCAGGAACTCAGGAGAGGAGGAGTGAAGAGGGGGATGAACCCACAACTTGATAAAGATGAGCCAAACAAGTCTTTACATGTAACCCTTGTTAGGTGTGGCTTGGCCCCTTCCACCAATCCCACTGTCTCCTGTAGTCACAATCAGAGATAATGCTGTCACCTCTAGAGCACAGCCACTGTAGAGTCAACTGGATTTTCCACCCACGCTAGATATAATGTCACCAGCAGCTTCAAAAAGAGATAGTCCCATCGATCTACATCCTCATTCATGGAACAAACTAATAGACAATAGCAATGAGCTGTCCCTAATAACGCGAATTGAGGAGGAAGATAAAACCTTGCCTCCATAGCAGCTGTATACGATAATGTGATTCTCCAAGAGAAAGAGGAGTTTCGAAAGGAGGAGGAAAAATGGAGGCAACTGGGATATGAAACAACGCAGTATGGGGGCGAAAGTCTGGTTAGATTCCTACTAGAAATCACAAATGTTAGCAAACTCCAAGCAGACAAATTGGACACTCAGTTCGTGGTTCTGCAAATGCTCACTAACTTCACCATGGTGACTGACACCAAGCTTGAGCATTTGAACCAACTTATAAAACAGGCTCAAGCATTTACTGAAGATAAGTCGGTGTGGAACCAATGCTATCCGATGGTGGAAAACAATCTCCAAGTTTCCAGAAATAATATCCACTCTCCAAGATCTAAGGGAGGAAACCCACCAAAGAATGAAAGGCAGAAGGGAGTATTTTTCAAAAGCAACAGAAAATATTGGGTTTATCCCAGAGAAGGTGCTAAATCTAACAACACAGGAGATGGAGGATGACGATAGAGGCCCCAAAGAAAAACTGTTACAAAAACAATCACAAAAACAGACAGAAAAAAATCAATCAAAAAGCGAATTCCAAGACAAATTTACCTTAGAAGCGGGAGAAGGCAGCACAAACAGAGTCATGCCATCAGAGGCTGATTGAACCCCCCAAAAACCTCTGTAGTTACCAAGATAACGGTTGACCAAAGAACCAGGGGGAAAAAAGCTGCACAGGAACAACAATAGTAATATCAGTGGTGGCTCCTCCACTATGGCAGAGTAGCTTCGCCCCAATGCTTTTAAGCAGTGCCAAGTAGAAACATAAAATGATAATACCTAGGAGTTATTATCATTTTATGCTTTCTGACCTGCGGCTTTAAGGGTGGGCGGGGCTGCTCTGCTTTCCGAGGAGTGGTTTGCCCACTCCTATGTGCGCAGTGACTGTTTGGTCGGCCCTCTAGGGCTGCCCAAGCCAGTCATGCGCACTTTCCCTATTCTCCATTCAGGCTGCATTACAGCCTGCTTAGAGAACAAGCCCACCCCTCCAGCCCCTTGCTGAGCACCGTGTCATGGTGCTCAGATCAATCACAACGTTTTGCAGCGTTGTGATTGGCTTAGGGGAGGGAGCCTGGTTGTCTGCTTCCTGGAGTCGGAGGCAGGAGAGTAGGAGCAGAGCCGCGACCTAGCCTCAAGGTAAGTTTATTTTTTTTCTTCCCCCTCGCGTGGCCCCCGTAATACCCCCCATGCCTGCCGCACCACCCGCGAGCCATGCCAGATGCCACTGAGTAACATCACACAGGCTGAAAACTGGGAAGGCCTATCAAGGAAAAATAAAAAACGCCTAAAGAAACTTAAGAAGAAGGGCTCATGGAAAACCTCCATTGGTCTAACCAGGCAGTTTAAGGCTCTCCCGGTCTATCCGGTCTTCAACCAGAAGAATGAGAAAGAAGCTACGACTTCCCTGACTGGGAAGCTACAGCAAGAGAAAGAGAAGGCAGCAGGTGCCATAGTCAAAAGGACAGGGGGCAGCTGTGGCTGCAGGGCCATGGGGATCCAAAATCACCCATACTCAAGCCTATACAGACTTGAGCACTCAAACGGCTGCAGCAGAAAATGAGAAGAGAACACGGGAACTCATGGAAATACTGAAACATGTGGGTTTTTAAGTAACCCCAGAAGTTAGTGCAATCTGGCATTCAATTCTAATCCCCATCCTTGAGTCCCAGGAGGGACACAGCAATTAACGGTTAAGAGAGAATTGGCCACCCACACCACAACAGCGTGCACATCAGGCTGCTCAACAGAGGACGCCAGTCACAAGAAATGCTCAGGATGTTCCTGCTCAAGTTGATAGTGAAGAGAGAGATGACCCAGTAAGAAAACCACAAGAGCCAAATGGCCCTACAACCCTGACAAAATGAATACATAGAGTAACCCTTCAGCCAGAATATATATCTCGAGGCAAATGGGATGTTCTCAGTAGGCAGAACATACTCAGACTGACAAAAATCCTTGACCTGGGAGAGCTGAGGTCCGAAGATATAGAATATGTTTCCTTCAGGTCCCCTGGAGAGGGGGAACACCAGGAACAAACAGAGATAGGATTAAAGGAAGAAGCATTTGCGCATAAGTTTGAGTGAAAAGGACCCTTGCTGGCTTCTTGGGGTATAAAGATTCAATGTCACCGGAATGACTGCTATCCAGCAATTCTCAACCCCTTTCCTCGCCGAACAAGAGAATACTGGCAAAAAGAGCAACCCCTGGTGAAATCATCCTAAATATTGAAGAATGCCAAAGGTGCACAGAAGAGAAATGGAGTGCGAGTGGTCAGGAGGAGGGGCATCAGACACCTAGTATACAAGGCCAGAAGAGGTGATCCACTACTGCTTAAAGAGGTGATGGAGTCACACGTCTAGTGCTGGGGCAACACAGAGGCAAACAACCACTTCAGTCAAACAATGTCAGGATGCAAATTGAAGTCACCATGCCAAGCGCAGATCAGAGTGAAGTGAATAGGGGGAATCAATACCTAGGCTTGGGGAGGGAAGAAAGCATTGCCCAGATGAAATCGCACCAGGAGAATATAAATTGGGGTTGGCCAGCCATGTGTCTTAACGTGCACCCCTGATGCTGAAAGGGTGTACAATAACGGAGTAAAGAACTAAAAGTATGTTTCTGGAATGTGAGAGTGATCTCATGGGATGAACATAAAAAAGAGATCTAGAAGCTCTAAATGCATACAACATGATCTGCCTACAGGAGACATGGAGGTTGGAGGAAGGCCCATTGCAAGATTATGTCAAATTTAGTGCCCCGGCGAGACTCACCCAAACAGTGGTGTATAAATCCATATAAAAACTAATTGGTCCACCAACACCACCAAAATCTGGGCCGGCAACGGGATATTGTTATTGTTAAAATCACAGCAATAAAATCTCTAAATAGGACTATGCCGATCTCAAACATAATTGGGAACATTTACCTCCACCCCACATCGAGTAGGAAGCGAGATTCATCAACAGCTCTACTGGAGAAATTAGAGGCCATTAAGGCAGGGCACGTGGATACCATGGGGCTTATTTACAAGGCCCTTGTGCCACTTTTGCATAATTTTTAACATGGGAAAAGTGACACAAAAGTGGTGCAAGGGGCTTGTAAATCTGCCCCCATGTATCTAACTGGCGAGGACTTCAACTCGAACCGTCTTGGGCTAAGTACCTGTGAAGAATGGAAAGAAAAAGTGAAAACAACTTCTGGAAAAACCCGAAACGTATCAATTAGATCAGAAAAAAGATGCTTTTAACAAATATAAATGGCAGGAAACTAATCAAAAAAGGCACTTGGTACGTGGATGGTGTAAAATTGGAGAGAGTGAAAACTTTCAAATACCTGGGAGTGCATTTGGACGAAAGAAGCGGCAACATGCACCTCTTGTGCCCGTTAAGAAGTCTGCCAAGCACTTCTTTTGCACAATGGGACATCTAAAAAGGAACATGGCTTGTCCAAACTCACAACCTTTGCTCACCGTGGTGGAAACCAAAGTGATGCCTACCTTATCCTATGGAGCGATAATTTTGAATGATCAATTCTTCCAATTATTATAGAACCAGCAGGGTGCAGAATACAGATACCTGTTTACCCTCCCCAAGTGCACCAGCCAAGCTCCGATTAGGCTGGAATTTAACATCTCAAAGCTAAATCCAGTGCTGCGTGTGAAGCGGGTAGCATATTGCTTAAAACTAAAACCTGCCAAGACTGGTATTTTAAAGCTGCCACTATGGAAGAAAATCTAGGAGTCAAACTCTGAATGGGGGCATTACTAAATAAGTCCACCCAGGTACTGGAGGTTGAGAAAATCACCAACCTAAAGCTTCCAATAAAGGCTATGGTTAAACTTGTAATGAAGAATGCTAAAGCCCTATCAGTGTCACAAGATCTAAAGGACCTAGGGAATAAAAACCATGACAGCTGGGCTACAGAACTTTATTCCCCAGGCTTCCTCCCAGCATACCTGAGCTTGCCGATCCCTATTAGGGCAAAGATAAGCCTAATAAAATGGCGACTTGTCTTGATTCCCCTGAGGAGCTATTTGTTTGGACAGAGAAATGGACAAGCAAATAGCAATGCTGACAGAGGAATCACTAATGTACATGATTTGCTCCTATGAGAGTTTGATTCCATTGAGAAAGTATAGGTTACAGCAAATTTTCCGCATTTTAAACATTCTTTCTTGCAGGAGTGCCATCATTTGCTGCTACTACCATTTCATATGATATATGACAGCAGTGTCAGAGTAGCAAAAATTAGCAGGCTATACTGATATTGAAATCTCAAAGAAGAATCCTGAATAAGGGATGAACCCTAACTTGATTATGATTTTAAATTCTCCAGGTGTTTAAAAAAAAAAAGGGTGTTCTGAAAGGGTTTAGAGGGGCATTGTACAATCCCCGGAATGAGTGCAATATCTACTGTAGGCTGGTTTGGTGCACGGGAAGGGTTAGGAACCTCTGTTTGAGCAATAGAGGGATGATGACCATATTTAACATGTGCTGACTAGGTGTAGGGAATGTGAGAGGTTTTCCTGGGTGCAGTTAAGGAAAGGGTCTGGTGCAATCTACTGAAGGTCCTTTATGGGCATGGAAGGTGCTAGGCCACCCACGGCAAACTTAGTACAACAATGGGACTCGTGCAATATTCCCTATACGCTCTCCTTTCGGTATAGAAATAGAGAGGAAACTGTTGTAGAGGAATAACAGGTTGATGACTACATTTTTCTATTTGACAACCCAGATGGCATATAAAAGAGGGATTTTACCTGTATAAAAGAGTGTTTTTTTACAAGGCATTGTTGTGATAGAGAATCAACAGAGCTGAGCAAACCCAGTGTGTGCAGGTACATTGGATTAAAAACTGTGCCAACCATTGAACCATATGTTTTAGGGATCAAAAGCAACCATGATCGCTTCCTACTGACCAGATTTAGGCTCAAACTCTTTCACTACCTCCTGGCCCAATCCCGTGGTCCTTATAGAGGTCAGTGCCTCATGCCCTATGGCTGCGACGGTCAGTCTCCTCAGGACATGATGCACTTTTTAATGTTTTGCAGTTTTTATGAGGTTCCTAGAAAGTCTTTTATCATTTCTATTCTTAAAAAGGCCTGTTTTAGGAGGGTGAGACCTGATTTTATTTTTTTACAACTTTTTTCAAATGATACCGTACTGTACACGCTCAGCTTTTTAAGGGCCGCCATCAGGCTTAGGTCAAGCTGTGATTAACTTTGATAGTGGGATTTATTTTTAAACTGTAATTAGATCACCATGGCCACACTGTTTGGTTATTCTGTACATATTTGGAGTTTTACTGATGTTTGTAAGACTTTTATGGTTTTATCTGAAACAAAAAAGAATAAAGTTTGATTTGATTTGACTACATTTACTAAAGGGGTATTAGAGTTAAGGAACGTATGAGTTAAATATGAGAGTAAT
This sequence comes from Calotriton arnoldi, assembly GCA_963921515.1. NCBI lineage: Eukaryota > Metazoa > Chordata > Amphibia > Caudata > Salamandridae > Calotriton > Calotriton arnoldi. Next base: position 784,329 of record CAWUFW010005044.1, on the reverse strand, counting down.
AAGGAGATTACCTTTGGTACAGTTTCATTCAATTGAAGCTCCATTGAATCCTAAGTCCACAGAGCCAGATACTATGGTTTGACCTAAACACCATGACTAAGGGCACTATGAAAGTGCTGCCATGTGTGTCAGTGAGAGTGTGCTTTTTGGGTAGGTATGAACATGTGTGCGTATGAAGGGGATATATTTGTATTGGTGACTGAGACCCTGTGAAATTTAAAATGTTTGTGGAATTAATAACCCTCTATTTAATTTTTCTTCCATGTAAAAGCATTCAGAAGGAAACGTTTGTTCACAACTCCAATTATGTTGACAAGGAAAGTCCATTGATTCAGTTGGGCACCTCTGTGACTTAGCCCCATCCTGGCCCCCAAATCTGATTGAGCACTGCTCAGTTCCAGACCCTGCCATCTGCAGTCTGAGGATCCTGATGTCACATGAACACAGCCTACCCTTAACTTTGAGAGAAAATATAACCTTTTGCTCATTTGAAGAATAACACAAGGCTGTGAGCTACTCTGAAGATGTCTGGGAGATACTGGTAGCTCCCAAATGATTGGTTGGAGACACCTGATCTAGGCTGAGTGATATGTGGCATAATTCACATAGCAAACATAATTTTAATTTGGTATGTAAAAAATGATGTTTGTGTACAGTTATAAATAAGATATAATGTGTTTTCTATTTTTACATGATGTGAAATTTCTACATTTCACATGAAAAGCAAACATATACTTAGATATATCTAAAAATACACACCAAATAAAATGTAGGGCTCAAAACACACAATTCATACTAATATTGTAGTTTTCTCTAATCATAATGCGCTAAACAATTCACACCATCATTGTTTTGTGTAATGTGAAACATAAATGGCACTTCACTTCAATCACTACACTTTACTCAGGAACTCAAAGGGACATTCTAGCCTGTGTATTAAAGAAAAACAGTTAGGCAGATATACAAATATATTATAAACATGTACCTGTTCCTCTGTTGAGCCACAGAGCTGGTTGTACAGGGACAGAACCTCAGTTGCTAGCAAATCCAGCTCCTCTGGCCAGAAGGCTGGGGCCCTGTCCCCTACTCTTCCTGGCATTGTGGTTCCCAGACTTCAGAGACAGCAGCAAAAGTTGAGGAGGTCTTGTTGGCTGCAGTGTTAGGAGGCTAGTGAGCTTTTTTTGAAATGCCATGTACATTTACTTGACGTACGCTGTCATCAACGGCGACAGACACATCCATTGGCTGTTCTACGTTGCTTTCACACACGTTAGCCTATAGCTGGGTCCATCGCGGATTTTCACACCCACTAGGCAGTCAACTTCCACTGCGGTCGACTAATTCCAAATGTCCTGAGGGAGAGATCAGGTGGCTGTCATTTTAGATTGTGGAATAGTGTGTTTGTGACTGTTAACTGCGTCACCATCACACAAAATGGTGGCTACTTTGTTTACATGTCAAAAATGCTAATGTTGTTCATTTGTTTTCAGAAAAATTGTAATGCAGTGCCTTAATGTGGTTCAAAACAAGATTTATGCGGTGGTGTTTATACCGCCGTTGACAGGATTTTTAAAGAATATAATAATATAAACATGTAATTTTGTGAATTTTTTTAAGACATTTATGCTAAGCTAAACATAATAATGTTCTTTGTAATTATGTATTAATCATTGATATGTATTGCAAACTAGATGTAAAGTGTAGTTTAATTTGAAAATATGTTTGCAAACATTTACAACAATTGTTTTTGTTTAAATGCAGACATATGAACCCAGGGAGAGTGAGGGATGACAGCCTCAAGTGTTCTGACCATTTCGAGCCCTTGCCACCATGGAAGAATGGGAAAGTATCAACAATTTTAGATTGATTAGGCAAACAATTCTTGATTAATGTCATCAGCTGCAGCCTGATCTTCTGCTTCACAATAGTAATCCCACATTAAAAACACCATTAGTCAAAATAGTGTCAGTATTCCATTATGTGGCCACAGGATTATTCCAATACAAGAATTTCCTTTTTCAATGATGAGACATATCAACAGCTTCATTCAGTTTCCTACAAACCAGGATTTTGCCAATGTGAAGGGGGATTTGTATGCCTTGGGCTACCTACCACATATGGTTGGAGCAATTGATGGCACACATATTGCCTTATTGCCAGCACACGCAATTAAAAGAACTTCCATTCAATCAATGTGCAAGTTGTCTGCTTACCAGATTTGTACATCACAGGTGCGTGTGTCCATTTTCCTGCATCAACTCATGAATTATTTGTACTAAAACGCAGCATACCCCTGCAAATGTCACAACTTGGACCTGAGAAGGACTAGCTTGTTGGTAGGTACTATCTGTCATTATATTGTTTGGTTGATGTAAAGTGTAATGATGTATTATTGTGTTACATTTTTTTTTCATCCCATATAGGAGACTCAGCTTAAACCTAACCAACCATGGTGTTAGCACCGCTGAGGAATCCAACAACGCCTGGGGAAGTCCGCTTTAATGACTAATGTAATAATACGAATGCCTGTGCTTTGGACTTTGGGCTCCTAAAGGGCATATTTCAATGTCTGGATAAGACTGGTTAAGCCCTCCTCTACTCACCTGATAAGGTGTGAAAAATCACCATGGCATGCTGCATGTTACACAACATAGCCCTGCGATGGAGCATCCCATATATTGCAGATGAAGAAGACCATGAAGAGCCACCAGAAGAGGATGTTGAAATGCCTAATGAAGATGATAATGGTGAAGAGGACAGAATTGACATAAGTCAAGATGTCATTGATAACTTCTTCACATGACTGTAAGTAAACAATTACATTGTATTAAATGAAGTGTTAAACCCACTTTTATTGTAATGAGGATCAAAATCTGTGCTGGACATTTTTTAGAAAGGCCAAGTAAAGTGACATCCGGGCAAAGATGGTTGTTGATCAACATTTTGACACATTGACTATTGTGTTCATTTGCATTGTTTGTCTTTAATTGTTTTTAGAAAATGTGTCAAGTATATTCATTTGCAAGGTGTCAATGTTGTAATGTTATTTAATTAACCTTTTTGTTTTTATCTGTTTTAGGACCCTTCACCATGTCCTCTTCACTTGGACATTTCAAAGTTGTGACATTTGCAGTTATATGCTGCTGTTGCGTAGTACATAGGGAGCATAGGTTCATCCTGTGGAAGACACACAAAGGTTTCTATCTTGTACTGAGACAACTTGCATAGTGATTGTAAGTTTTTAAGATTGCATTAGACTTGTTTTCTATTGAATGTTGGCACCAAGCCAGTATGCTTGATTAGCTCTAACCACATGTGGTAGTCGACCAAAAGCATACTCATCTCCTTTCACATTGGCAAAATGCTCATTTTTTGTTAATTGTATGAACATGTTGATGTCTCAACATTGTAGAAAGAACTTCTTGTAGGAACCACTTAAAGTTGCTTGTGACATTCCCCCAGGTACTGCAACAGTGTACTGAAATGATCCGGTTGGCACAAAATTGAGTACTGCCAGGATTTATAACTATTGGTGTTATTGTTCTGCAGTTCCTATTCTGAGACAGAAGATCTGGCTCCAACTGATGACATAATTCAACAATATTTTGCCTACTGAATCTGATTGTTTTGATTATATCCTCTTCTTTCATGGTGCCAAAGTGTGGAACTGGAAATGTAAAAATTAGACTGAGTATTTGTGTTATGCATGGTTTGTTATGCTTATGAAATATTTGACAGATTAATCTTTTTCAAATGTAATAAAATACTGGTTAATGACTTTTAGGTATTTATATGTTATTGTCATGGTAGAAAATTGTGAGAAACATTACCTACTTGCAATTTATTCATAAATAAACATCCATTGTATTGTTTACGTTTTGAAATGCATGACAGAAGGAAAAAATAAGAATAAATACAGAAAAGAACTACAACACCAGTCTTTGACTTTGTTAGTTGTGCTTTTATGAGAAAAAAACCAAAGACAAGAGGTAAAACAAAAAACTAACAAAAAAGAAAAAGTCAGTCATGGTGGATGAAACCATTATTGAAGAGCCAAAATAGTTTGAAGTCCAATGTTCAAAATATAACTGCTATCAGGAAGGTAAATGTGCCCAAAAATTATTTCACTGGAGGAAATTAGGTTATGTGCCTCTTGGCGGTGGTCTTGCCATCCTCTTCTGGTGGTCCGGATGAACGTGTGCTCATGTGGGGGGCTGGTGGATCCTCAGTTGCAGGGACTGAGGTGGATGCATGTTTTGTCTCTTTTGGCAGGGCCTCTCTTTATGTGGCTGAGGCAGATGCAGTTGGCCCAGATGTTGTTGGACCACTAAAAGGGGAAGATGGTGCTGAGAAAACCATGCACATATGGGTGTAAATGTCCTGCAGCACCCCAGTCAGGGAGCCCACATTTCAGTTCAGATTCTCCATCTGTACAGTGTGCTCCCTCTGCAATTGCCTCATCTCCTAGAGCTCTGTAAGGACCTGATCCATCATGTCTTGGGACTGATGTAGGGATCCCAAGACTTGATTGATTGTAGCCTGGGTGAGAGTGAACCCAGTGGCCTCACTTTGCTGGCCCACAGATTCCCTCCCATGACCCCTATCCCCACTACCTGTGCCCTTGACCTAGTGTGCCCCATCTCACTGGGTCCTGGCTGAACCATAGGAAGTGGATGTGTTGTCTCAACAGCAACCCAAACTGAGGGCATAAGATCAGTGTGATATTGTTTTGAAAACCAGAAGTGGAGGTATCCTTAAGATGAGCTGTTGTAACAGCTGGGGTGGGAGTTGTAGGTGTGGGCCGATTGAGGCTCACTGGAGCCATCTGCCCAGGCAGACTAGATGGACCAGGCGGCTGCTCTTCGTCCGACCTTTCAGGGGTGGAGTCCTCCCTGGAGTCTTGATCCTAGGCTGGATTGGAAGTTCCCTCAGTGACAGATTTTCGGCCACATGCTATGGCTGTTGGACCTATTATGAATGTCCAAAAATTATTGCATTGTAAAAGTGTGCATTAGACATCCAATGAGTTTTAAGCAAAAAATGTAGCAACCTAAAATGTAAAAGGAATTCAATATCATGATTAAACCTTTCAGTGGTATAGTTCTTAATTACACAAACATTTTACATTTCAGACAAAACTACTTCAAAGAAACAGGTAAGAAGATTTCCTGAAATGAAAAAAAAAAAGTTACTATACATGAAACGTAACAACCATTCAACACAACACAGTAGAAAGGAGAAATGTGAAACTAACCATTCCAAGGCCTAGCAGGCTACAAACAGACATTTACACAACTTAGAAGGATGTTTATCATTAGTCATCTTATAAACAGTGCACAGTACATTTTTCACATATACCACTTATATTCAGCATACAAATTTACATACCTTAAACGTTTTTGATCAACAAACTTTGATTTGTGCATCTAATGACACCGATTCAATTACATGACAAGAAATGGACAACATACAAAATTCAACACAAAATGTTTTCAAAAGAGAGCATTAAATAGGGATTGATCAATAAATTACACTTTACCATATGTGAAAATATGATAGAAAAGTGAGAATGAGCAAATTTACATTGCAATATTATTTTCACAAAACAGAAACAAGGCATTATAGTAGCTGTAGTTCTTTGAATGATACATTCACAATACTTGCAAAATTTTAACTTGAGCATACCTAGTGATAATCTGCAGTAAAAAGAGAACAGACATTTACTATATGAAACACATATGTCATTTGTTATTTGATGTACAAACACTTACAAGCACCATCACATCATGTGAAATGTAATGTAGATTGAAACCTGTTATCTTAAATACAACACAAGATATGTAAACAAAAATGTGCTTAACACATTAGCAACAGCTAACTTCAAATCAGACAGGACATTTAGGTTTAGTGCCAAATTGCAAAGATTTACTTACCAGTCTCCACTCCACCAGGGAGTCCTGTAAAGCCTTCAGGATGTAGGATCTGCAAGACCTTCTCCTCGGAGGAAAAGAGTTGTAATGGGGAGCTGGGAGAACCACCACAAATCCTCCAGGCCTCCAGCTGATGCTTGGAGGCCAGGGAATGCACTCTTCCCCACAGGTCATTCCACCTCTACCTAATTTCCTCCTGTGTGTGCAGGTTGTTTGCTACAGAATTCACTCTGTCAACTATTCTGGCCCACATTTACCTTTTCTTAGATATAGTAGTGTTTTGCACTTAGGCTCTGAACAATTGTGGCTCTACTCTAATAATTTCATCCACCATGACTGACAATTTTCCCTCTGTAAAACGGGGATTTCTCTTCGGTGCCACTATTCAAATAAATATGATTAAATCAAATTAATTAACCACAAGGGAATAAATGAAAGAAGAAAAATGGGACAAGAAACAGGGAAAAGCAACAAAATAACTGACTTCAGTGAGCAAATTCCTCCTTTCAATTGTCGTGGTGCAGTGGAGTGGCACAGGATCCTGGTCTGAAATGGAGTGTGTTTTATTGGATAGTATGCAGGTGAAATTAATTAGGCAAAAGGCATCAGGTGTGTATTAATTTCATCCATCCAATGGCCACAATAATGGTACATTGTTTAGCGCATCCCGCGACAGAATCCCTCCGTCAGGGAACTGCAGCTTGGACAACACCAGCACAACTTTGATATCTAAATATGCTCTGCTTAATCCTGCCACCCTGAAGGCGATGGAGTAATGTTCTCCAGCAGAGGAGTGTGCCGCAGCGGTGAGCCACGTACACAATGTTAAACACTCTGTTGACGTGGATGGAGATTCAGCCTGCACATATCTAAATAGGGCGGGCGGGATTCCGTCAGCCCGACGGAGTACTTTGACTCCACCGCAGAGAGATGGTGGTAGTCCCGCCTAGATCTAAATCTGGCCCAAAGTCCTCTGGCATTGGAGGAGGGGAGAAGTGCAGGAGGTGGGTGGTGAACAGGGGCAACTCATTGCCAGAACAGGCCCCTTGAAGTGGAAGGAAGAAGAGGCGAGAGCTTGTGGGGGGGCTTGAAACTCCCTTCCTTCCCTAGTCAGAATAGACATCTGGCACTAGAAGGGGGAGGAAGAAGAAGAGGACGTTGCAATTGGTGTAGTCCTCGGGAACTAGGGAGAGAAGCATCTATGAGTCAGTGCAGGCCTCTGGCACTGGGGCGGAGAAGAAGCACTGAAGGAGGGACAACACCTAGTCACTGGAGTCCTCTGCCACTGTACAGACATGTGCAGCATGCAGCGCGCCAGACACTACCATTTTACAAATGAGGTCTATGACTGAATATCTAAACCTGGGAAGATGGCAGCAGCGGACTGGCATCCGTACACACAAATGCATGATCTATCTGTGGGGACTGTCGCACTGGCAGTGGTCTTACTGTGCTGCAGCACTGCATCAGGGTGAGCCCAGTAGCTCAACAGATGGGGGATTGCACTTTCATGCGCATTGTCACTGCAAAGTCTGGACTGGTTCTGGGTAAGGAGGAGAGGGGTGAGGGACAGCAAATCTCTTGTGCACAGTTTGACAGAGAGAACCTTCTGACTGGAAGTAGAGCTGTGCATTGATTTTGGCACTAGATAGATACCTAAGGTTTGCAGAAGTACTGCCCCCGAGGAGGGGTCTTGTACAGGAAACAGCACAAGTATACAGCATCGTAGAGAAGAGTTGACACATGCTTTCTGTTTTCCTAGGTGGGGGCGTTAGGAAGGCCCCACAGAGCATAGGGACCCCAACTCTTTATGGGCCCACATTTAGCCAAAAATCAATGAATATCTGTGAGATAAGTGGGGCCTTCGGGCCCCTCTTCATATTCTGCAGAGGGCATGGGGGTTTGGAGGGCATCCTTTTGCTTTATGTCACTATTTATATTGATAGGGAAGAATGTTATCTTATGTGTTTTATAGCACTTTATACCACCTTAAAGCAGTTAGTTAATGGCATATACCTATTCTCCTAAAACTCATCTACCAACCCCACCAACTTTGTGCCTGAACTCACATATCCCCTCTAATCATCACACCTGCCTCCTATTAATGTAATCTATCTCAAAGAAGTTGGTCTGAATGGATGGAATGATTGCCAGAGCGACAAGACTAATTCCAATAACTAACAATAACCAATAACACTAGACTAACCATTAACCTAGGGTTCTAGAGCGGCGTGCTGCCCAGTGTAAAGTGCTTCGACACCTCGTCAGTGCTAGTAAGCAACAAATGCAATTACAATTGCTATGCTGTGACATAGGTTCAGGTGACAGCTATGTCATCGTGGTCAAATAAAGCTCCAGTATGTTAAGACATCCATTACCTAAACGATTTCACATCTTTTTGTAAAGAAGTAGTTCTTTACATTAGTCACTTCTTGGCAGCCTGTTGTATCAAATGCAAACTGTGAACGTCTTCATACTTCAAGACAAAGGAAGATTTAGCAGTCATGTTTACGCATTCTAATTTGCCGTTAAAACGTAGGCTGCACAGTGTGCTGCGGCATGCATGACTGCTTTCAAAGAAGATTGCTTAAATGGACAGATGGGATTTTCATTACCTGCTGTAATGAACTATACATTTACAAGGAAAGCGGTAACAACACATTCTCTTTTGAAATCAGCATGTACCGATGTGTAAAATAATCACTTTGCATCCAGATGCTCAGCAAAAATATTACTCCTGCTCCGCTGAGAGTGTATCTCATGTGAAAGAAAGAGTTTTAGCTGCAAATCTTTTAAGTTAAAATGTGTGAAAAATTCACGAGCTGCATGGATAAACATGAGTATGTGGAAATGAGAACACAATTGTATTGTGACATATTTGCATAGTTAATCACATGTGAACTTCATTTAATTAAATTTTATGCAGCTTTTGCATACAGTGTAATTTTTCATTATTGTGAAATAGCGCCTATACATAAAAGTGCATAGTTTAAAACTATGCTTATCTATTAAAAGAATGGAGATCATGCCTGTAGCCATACCTTATATCTGTTATTGACACTATATCAGCAGGCAAGCGAGTTCTTGCTCGACTTTTAATCAGCACAGTGGGATTCTATGCACATTAGTTGAATGCTTCCATGGTGCCTTTGGGATATACAACAGATTCAAAGGAAGAAGGGCATGGAATATTCTGAATCGCCACACCTGTAGAGTGTGATGATTAGAAGTTGTGTTGATACTGTCATTGCCAGTACTGGCAGGGGCAGTGGGTGGAGCAAGCTGCAATGGACTCCTGATGAGTGCCCTCACCCTTATTTATTTTGACAAATTAAGCACTAGTTGTGATCCTCATTTAATGACTAAGGTATACTATACACAAGTTATTCGGTAAATGATAACACAAACAGTGTTTTGTAGGCACATCTGCCCCTCTTAATCACTGTTGATAGTCTTTATGTTCCCCCTTTACTGTTGAGCATCAATGAGTAAATCTAACAGTTGATGGATGAGAACGTAGAGGATTAGTGTAGAATTTAAAGATGTATTTATCTAGCACAGGTCATTTTAGGGGCTTGGTATAGTGGGAGCACCACTATAATTCGGCACACAAACCCCAATCTGCCTAGTGAAGAGCTCTAAATATTGCAGGTGGTCCTCTGCTGATCTGACGAGGAAGAGGGCCAGCTGCCACCTCTCAGTGTCTTTTTCTGGATTAGCAATTTTTGGGGGGGGATATTAACCAATTACTAAAAATTTAATTTGGAGGGTTGGCTTTCTTGAATGCATGGATTTTCAATTGAGTTAAGCTGTACCGCTCTAAATACTAAGGGCCTAATTTACAAGAAAGTGCTGCAGCGCTGCACCACAAGCCCTTTGGCTGCGCCATGCTACGGCACTTTCAAAGCACAGGGATGCGACATATTTACAATAATATGTTGCATCCCTGTGCTTTCCCATGCGCTGGCGCACAATTGGCTGCCATGCGCAGGAGGCCTGCGTCACGGAGATGATTGTTTACATGCAGGAAGGCATCCCTTCCTGCACATAAACAATCTGAAATGGCGTTTGTCAGCTTCTATGTGTGCTGCATTAGCACACAGAAGTTACAAAACGTCATTTTTTATGATTGTTTATGTGCAGGAAGGGACACCTTCCTGCACAAGAGGTGATCTACTCGTTCTATGTGTGCTGCAGAATGCAGCACGCATAGAAAGAGGAAAGAAACGAGGAGAAATTAATACATTTCTCCTCGTTGCACCTCCCTACGCCTCCCCTGGGGAGGCGTAGCATTCAGACGCATTTCCAGGTTTACGATTTCTCATAAATCTGGAAATGTGTCAGGTTCAATGGGAACACCACCAGCAACATTGATGGAACGCCCCTTTCACGCAAAGTGCTGCGTGTAAAGGGGCTGTATTTACAAGGACAGGAAAAGCCAAGCAGGATGGCTTTTCGTGTCCTTGTAAATATGGGGCAGGAAAATGCACTGCCGGTGCGTTACAAATAGTGGCGCACCGGCGGCGCACGAGACTAGCAAATAAGCCCCCTAAAACTGAAATTCAATAGATAAAGCCAGAAAGCTAGAAGATTATACGTTTAACACATGATCCCAATTTATAATAGCCATTGATTGATATAGATTAATATTTGTAATCAAAGGAGACAATAAATACCAAAAATTATGCACACCAGCCACATCCATGTCTTTTTCACTTGTCAAGCGTCAACAGAAGGGCAATGGTAAAATATGCTTTACCTATAGATTCTCATCTTTATCTGTATTAATATTGACTGAGAGCCAGAAAGTGGGACCACAAGGCAAAGTGATTACAAACGAACAATGTTGTTCACAATCTGAAAAATGTTAGAACATTCTATAACATCCTTGTTTAAGATGTAATGGTGGCATTGTTGGGGACATTGTCATGAAATAAACTTAACCTCGCTTACATGTTACATAATCAAAACATACTTGAAAAACACATAGGCATCAGTTTTTCTAATTCAGACAAGAACCCATTGCTTCATATACTTACCCATCAGGAATGAATGACAAATGGCTAGCTGTAAAAAAGCAATAGTGAATAGGTTTTCGGTGTTTTTTGGAGGAAAGGGGACTTATATTATGAGAAACAATTCAAGATAGGATAATATAGCCACTAAATGTGGCCAAGAATCCTTAATGCCAATGAATAGTATTGTGTTTGTTTTTAATACAGACACGATCATAAACAAAACCACTACAATCAATTAATATATTCCTACATACAGTATAATCTTGCAATAACTTTCAATTTTGATACAGATGTTATTAAAAGTATTTATTAGAACCTGATGAGTGTATTTCTAGCCTGTCAAGTCAGCGGGGGATTAACGCCTCTGCTTCATTGGTGGAAGACCACCTACCACATTTAGAGATCCTTCCAGGCAGGCGCGGACCACTGAGTTACAGTACACCCAATCTTGATTTGGCCACTCTAATTTATGTGTCTTGTTTGTGTCTTGAAAACTAAAATGCAATGACCTTGCTGCTCAAGGAGCTTTCTCCAAGTGCATACGGGTCACTGTGTGTTTTTACTACTTGGTACCGCTATGCCTCACATGGAGGACCTCGGTAGGGAAAACTAATATTGGTCACTGTGCCACAATCTTTGTGAGGGTCAACCACCAACTTAACATGTGACAACCATCTGGCAGTTTGGCACAAAAGCAGTCAGGCTTAACTTAGAGGCAGTATGTAAAGTATTTATGCAGTGCTCCAACAGCAATAAAGTGAAAACACAACACAAGAAAAATCCCCAACTAATTTAGATAAATAGAGTTAATATTAATAAATATAATGACACCAAAATGGCAATAATCTAATCAGTTAAATTAGAGATATGAGTTTTAAATTGTTTAGATGAATATAGCGCCAAGAAGCATGAAGCGACACTTGCTGTTGTCTGGTTGTGCTAGACCATGGGTACTCACAAACATTTTCCTGGTGGCCGCAAAGTTTGGTCTATGGTGTGCCCGAGGGCCACACTGATGCCAGCGGGGGTGTAAAGTGGAGCTAGGGGAAGCAAAACATGTATATCTAGTGGCTGTCTTTAAAAATGAAGGTGTTCCTAAAGGTAGGGGGCCTAGCTACTTCCTTTCCATAACTGCAATTAACTTTTAAATAAGTGATTGCTGCATATTTAAAAAACAATTCCATGTTAGTGCTGAGCTCAGTAAACAGCAGCCCAGTTTTGCTGCTGCCCAGGGGGCCGCAAGTAAAGGTCAGGAAGGCCGCATGCGGACCCCGGGCCGTACTTTGAGTATCACTGTGCTAGACCATGGGGAAGTCACAAGATGAGGCCGACCACGGGTCACCAGTCAGAAATGGGGACCAGGTTAGCTCTGCTGAAAAATTATCTTCTCAAGTCTGATGCGAAGGGTGCTGTTCACATTGGCGGAGGCTGCAAGGAGAATGCTGTCAACACAAGGAGCAGGTTGAGTGTCGCGGATGGTCATTGCTGTAGCGCGAAGAGCTGGTCATCACTGGAGCTTCGCATTATTGCACGGGTGGTCCCTGTTGGCGCCAAGTGCAGGTCTTACATTGCCAGATGTTGCAGACGGTCCCTGTCAGCATGAAGAGCAGGTCCTCATGGACCTTCATGTTAGTGGTTCTTGTTGAGAATCTTCCATAGGACCAGGAGTGTTCTGATAGATGCTTCTGAAGGACCCATTTTTATAACTGGGCCAGTCTTTATGTGGGGACATCACTAACCTACCCCCAAAACTGGTTCTGGTTAATTCTCCCCCTTACCCTGGTCCTGCCTCCAAACTGTCTAGGGTGGCAAAGGCAAGGGCAGGCCACAACAGAAGAGCCATTTGCAGTCATGTTACCCACTACACTGACAAGAAAGCCCAGTTAGATTGATGAGGAACATGCCAACTTGTAAGGGTGGCATTTTGTGAGTTGTAACTTAAAATCTGACTTCACCATTCAAGAGAATTCTAAATTACAATTAATTTCAGTGTAAACATAATTTCCCTTTCTGCTCCCAATTTGAAGTTAATCCCTTATTAATGGTAATAAGGTAACCCAGTGTTAGCCTATTGGCGAGATAGGCCTCACAATAGTGAAAAATTACTTTAGACGTTTTTCACTGTCAGCACATATAGAACTTAAACACAATGACCTACTTTTTGAATACCATGCACCCTGTCCCATGAGCTTTTATGACCTACCTGAGTGGTGACAAATAAGTATTAAAAAGGAAAGTTTAGCCTGGCAATAGGTTTATTTTGCCAGGTCAGAAAGGCTGTTTAAAACTGTACTACAGGCTGCAGCGGCAGACCTGGGACATTTTTTAAAAGGCTACTTTAGTGGGACGCACAATGAGTGCTGCTGCCACTGGTGGCATTGGATTACAGGCCTTGGTTACAGGCAGCACCATTTACTAGGGACTTGCAGGTAAATTAAAGGTGCCAATTAGGTGTAATTTTGGTCCCAAATTATAACTAAAATTAATGAACAAACCAATAGAATGTACGACATGCTACAATGTAAAGTAACACTCTTTATTAAAAACAGACGCGTACACTTCTTACAATCAATAGTCACAGCCCTTTTATAAAAAAAATCACATTTCCTACACAAAATCCAATCAACTAAATGAAAAATCCAAACCAGCATAATTAAAATAATTTTTAATTAAATAGTAAACAAATTATTTTTATATACCAGTCAAAAAATATACAACTAAAATTGCACATACGACTGATCATTAGGAGTTATATGCATAATAATTAGTTAAAAAATGCAAAGGTCACTAACCACAAAACTCAGAATTACAAGTAAAATCAAATGGAAACAATTAAAATTATAAAATGTAATATCATAACTACAAATCACCATAAATACAATTACAGAATATAATATAAGATTTCCCATCCAAAATAAAAAAATGGAATATAACTTACTGTCCTATAGCTGCATATCTTCTTCTGTATCTATGTAGTCAAATATATAAATCACTATATAGTCCCAGCAAAATGCAAACATAAAACAGGACCATTTTAATTCCTAAAAAATAATCCAAATTCTTAAGGAACCATCAAAAGCCCATTTTTTTTTAAAAAAAGAAACATTCCAGGAAACTTAAAAAATCTAATGAAATCAAAATTACAAATATTGACTTACTAGAAACCAAAATACTTTTCTTTAAAAAAAAATACAATATCCTAACACCCATATGAAAACCTTGGATCTGTAAACCTGTAAAATAACATTCAATACCCACCCACAAAAAACACTGTCTTCAAATGTAAACATCACAATTAATCTATACAAAACACATAACATAACGTTGTGTAAAATAACAATACATTACTATCTAACTCTACCTAAGACTAACACAGAACACTAGTAAACAAATTAATACAAACTAGTAATAAAACATCCAAAATATAGAAAGCAAAACTATAAGTGTCATTTACTAGAATTCTCTACAATCCCCCTAAACTCAAAACCCTATACAAACACCGTAAAAAAAGGTCATAGTTGATCCGACGATCAGCAGCATCTCCCCCTAACTCACTGTGAGGTAAATGACCCAAAAATGACACAAATAGACTACAAAATTTACGAGAGTGGTAAAAAAATGACCGTGAAAAGGAACTGAAAAATAAAATCTATCTCCCAATGGGGGTTCAAATAGAAAATGTTTAAAAATGTGTAAATAATGTAAAACCAGTCAATACAAGTTATATGAAAAGATGAAACACTTATGTAAAGTATAAAATTATTAATTGAATAAAAAAAAAATTGAATTATTTGGAATATACTTTAAAAAGTGTGCAAAATTGCAACAAAAATGCATGTGAAACAACTGTATGTATGTACAAAAATTACATTTACCACAATTGAAAAAATTAAAGAAAAAAGTAGAAATGTACAACAGTTTTCATTTATTATCTGCATGTTTTATTTAATATTAAAAATATTCAAAAATATTGTTCCAATATAACCATGAAAATAATTTTCTTATGTGTGCAAATATACACATAGTTAATAATGTATACATGTACATTAAATAAATGTTACAAAATATAATACAAATTACAAACTGTTTTATGTTCCTTGGTTATTATAAAAAATAAAAATACTAATTATATATGTGAGAAATGCAATACCAACTACTATCTCAACCACTTAGTGCAGGGGTTGTCAAAAATCTTAATGCCGCGGCCCCCAGTGGGAAATAAAAATCATCTGGGCCCCCTCAGAATTTTTCACAATTATTTTATTAAATTGGCAATGTTTAAATATGTCTATAAATATATAAACATTGCAGTTATGTTCTGTTACTGTTTTAAAAATGCAATCAAATACATGATAGCCAAACATACTATTCTGGTCAGGCAGGCCTTTGTAACTCGTACAAGTATCCACAGTGTGATTATTAGAAGTGGGGGTGGGGGGTTTGAAGAATATTTGGAGTCCCTTCCCTTTTGACACCTTCTCCCAGCTAGGATATAAACGGCAAAAGATGTTAGTGATGGCCCATTACAGAGCGACTTACTGCCGCTCATTTTTTCAGCTTAAAACAAAGCACTGTTATCAGCACAATGCTTCTTTTGGCCGGAGCCTGGCGCCCCCTGGGATCACTTGAGGCCCCCCTAGGGGGCCCGCCCCCCAGTTTGAAGACCCCTGATTTAGAGGAAGGTGCTACACACTAAAGGGATTACATTAACTACAACCACTCCAATATAAGCTATTTTGGGGAAGGTGTGCGACACTAAAGGGATTACATTTACTATTTCAACTCCTATCTTAAACCATTTCAGGGAAGGTGTTGAACACTAAAGCCGTTATATTTACTATACCCACTCCAATCTAAGGGCCTGATTCTGAATTTGGTGGTGTGGGGGGCCGGCGGCACATCACCGCCCTGCTCCCACACTGCCAAAGCTCACCACCAGCCGCCTGCCAGGCTGCAAGTTATCTCATTGTCTGGGGGGTGGTCCTTTGGCGTTCCAAAGGTGGTGCTTATTAAAAAGGCACCGCAATGGGAACGCCAAAGCTAGTTCCTGCATGTCATGGACTCTTAAGTCCATGCCGTGCAGTCAGTAACTGGGCATGCGTGCAGACAGAGGAGCCCACCATGTGCCCCCCAGCATGCATCCCCATGGCCCTGAGGCACATGGGGACCCTGTAGAGCCCCCTTAGTTTCCTCCTGCCACAGTTTTCATGGTGGACTCACCGGCATGAAAACTGTGGCGGTGAAAAAACTCATAATATGCTTGGCACCACCAGCATATTATTGCCTCTGACCGCCGTGCCACCGCCAAAGGATCACAGATCCCCATAGGTTGCTGCGGTCTAATGGTGGTCTGACTGCCAAATTCAGAATATGGCAGTTGGACTATCATGGGTGCACTGTCACCACTGCGCCACCCCGGCTTTGGCGGTCCATGGACCGCCAAACTCAGAATCAGCCCCTAAACCATTTTGGGGAAGGTGTTTTGAGTCTGAAGGTGTTAAATTTAGTATTCTCACTCCAATCCAAACCATTTTGCGATGTTTGGGAAGGTATTGGACTCTAAAGGGGTTTCATTTACTATCCATACTCCATAGTAAATCATCTTACAATTTTTTCTCCAGTAAAGAAATGAACTACTTATAACACAGTCTTTCCAAAATCACTAACAGTACTAATTATACATTACATTCAATAATATAGCTAAACAATTACAAAATATTTTGAAAAGAAATTTCATGCATCTAATTTAAAAATAAATATAAATATAGTTAAAAAAATTTAACAAACACACGAATGAATATTAACATATTTTAATAATCTTGCCACCCATTTACCCTAAAAATCCAACATCCTGCTCCTATTACATAATTAGCTATACATTAAGTAAAATCTTAAATCAATTTTATAAAATATTTTTAGATTGCTTAAAAAATGTACAACATTATCACAAAACTTAACATACTACTAAAATAAAACATTACAAAAAACTACTTATAAATTTACCCATAACATCAATACAAAATACAACATTACCAAAAACTGTATTTTTACATAAAAAATATTAAAAACAACACTTAAAATGATATTCTTAACTTCAATATTCCTGTACACTATATTTTTGACAGCACGATATTCTTGAAATGATATTTATGTATCAAGGAATTTTTTATTCAATATTTTGTCCTAACACTGTTTCATGATATTTTTTATTCAATATTTTTCCTAACACCATTGTACGGAGAGAGCACTGGTTTGCAAGGGTAAAGTGGAGAGTCCTAATGCCAACAAAAGCGAGTTCAGCAAAGTAAGGGATTGAAGGCAAAAAGTTTGGGGGAATAGCGCACCAAGGATGTCAGGTCTAACAATTATGTGGGGCATATTCTCAAGGACCTATCGCCGAGTTAGCGGCACTTTATCGCAGCCAAAGTGGCGATAAATTCATCGCACCGTTCACAAGCTGGTGCTAACAGCCCATATCACCAGTTTTCCTGCGATAGCAGTCTCAAAAAACATCACCATGGATGACACCGGCAACGAACGCTAATGAGATGCAGAGTAGGCGTTCCCGTGCAAAAAGCCGCGGAAACACCACTTCACAACATTCACAACGACCAGCCAGATCGGCGATAAGAGCACCAAACATGCAATAAGATGCGTTAGCAGCAGGGATTTAACACCTGCTCCTACCTGGTGTTAAGTCGGATGATAACCTGCACCATAAAAGGGAGCCCAGCCCACAGCCATACCAGAAGACCAACAGATGCCATGGACCTACTGATCATGCAGCTCGGAGCCCCAAGATGGCCACAACACCCACTGCCACCACACCCAGGACCCCCCCGGACTACCACACCGCCAGTGGGGAATGTGATGTGCTAGGCCCCTTTGATTGGCAGGGTCACATGTCCTATGACGCCTGTGCTGGATGAGTTTGTTGTGGGTCTGAACGAGCCCTCAGGGAGTGGCTGTGGCATGCTGATGACTAGACCAGTGATCAGCAGATCACTACAGGGATGACCTGGGGCATTTAGCGTTGCCGTCGTCCCCTGTATGAGTAAGCGGAGTGGACTGGCCTGGCGTATGGCAGGCCAGCATAGGGGTGGGAACAATGAACCCGGGGCTCTGGGCGTGCTTCAGTTCTGGGCTGGACATGGAAGTTACTGATGCGTTTGTCCCTGTTGTAGTGATTATGCCACCCGGACCGCAATCGGCACTGTTGCACCCTGTCACACAAGTTCCACGACATGAGCAACATGGACGTTAGGGGGAATCTCCCACCCTACATTCAACCATACGCACATACGTGAATGATCAAAGGCATGACACACCTGTGCGATTCTGAATGTTTATTTCACATCCAGTGGAGTGTTGCAGCTGGAGCAGTACAGGGCCATGCAAACCCCACTTCACATTATTGGCCCGTGGAGGGCCAGCCAGAGTCCCACAGGGAATGACAAGTACATCGGAAGTGGAAGAGTTCAGTCCGCAGTCTGATCGCTGTGTCATTGGTAACCAAACGGAATATGGCAGTCCATGTCGAGGCCAAGGTGAGTGTCGTAGGGTGTATCGGGGGACATTGGAAGGTGATGATGCAAAGGGCAGAACCAAGCAGAAACAGGCCATATGGCGGAGATGAATGCTACTGCCTCCTCCTTACCAGTAAGGTTGATTCACCCGCATCTTCGTCCTCTGATGGCACATGTGCCTCACACGTGGGTGGTGGTGGATTGCCTGCCACACTGTGAGGCACTGAGACAACGGGGCGAAGATGTGGATGTAGGAGCTGCAGCAGCACTCATCTGAGCAAGGCCTTGAGACAGCAATGCCATGATGATGTGCTGCACGGCATTGAAGGCCCCAGCCCCATCCCGCTGGTGTACAGCCATGGCAGCCATCCTGTCCGCCGTCATTCGCACCATGGTCTCCATGAGCCCCCCCATCTGTCCCAACTCCTGGCAGACCTCGCTGGAGCCACTCTGACTGGACAGTTGTTCTTGTCTCAGTATCATGACTCCAGCAATGTCAGCCATGGATCGCTGGAGAGCATGGAGCGGACTGTGGCTGTCCGTTAGGGACTAAAAGTGGTCTCTGATGGGAATTAGACACCCATGTATGGCATCAAGTCTGGCTGCCATGCGGTCGAACCCCACCCGCACCTGATCAGCCACCTTCTCCTGGCACTCCAACACCGGCGTTGGAAGGCCATGTGTTGGTCGTGGGGGTCCTGGGAGTCAGGCGTGGTGGTAGGTGCTTCCTGCTGTGTGGTCTGTGCAGGGGGTGGGGTTTCCTCGATGCAGCTGGTCTGCCCTGATCCTGGGCGTGGGGTCCTGAGGGCGTCCATGAGCTGTTGGAGGGCGTCGGGGTTGATGGTGGTGTGGTCCTCTTCGTCATCAGTGAAGAGAGGTTGGGTCTGCTCTGCAGGAGGTGTTGGTTCTCCCTCTGCAATGTGAAGGGTAGCTGCAGTTTTACATTGTGTACACATGTATGTTGACGGATTGTATACATTTACATACAGACTGCATGACAATGTACATTGTTACTGTTTGGGGGGAGCTGCCTACGTGTCGGCTGTTTCATTGTGTGAAGATCTACTCAATAAAAGAGAAAAGAAGACAGAGAGAATCTGAAATCTTTGTACAAATTGTGCTTATTTTCTATGCACTGTGTATCGTTTTCACAAATCTTTGACGTGTGCTGGGGAGTGTGAGTGCACATTGTTTTCAATGTTGATGTGCTCTGCATATCATGTGTGGTGGCGTGCACCATGTCATGATGATCGGACTGCAGCCATGCTAATCGTCATGCAGTGTCTCTTGCATTGTCAGTGTGGCTCACAGACCCGCAGCTTTGCTCGGTTCAGCACTTGTGCATGGGTTGGTTGTGAGATAAGTGATGTGTGGGCGGGCCTCCTCTGGGCACATAGTCGACGGGGGCCTACGTGCTGTTGCTATGTGTGCTGCAGTGTGCCAAGGGGATCAGGGACATGATCCACAGTCATTGTGGGTGTGCACTGTGCTCCGCTTGATTGTGCATGTTTGCCATTGTGCTCATCTCCCCCCGACCCCCCAGTCCCTGGTCGTTACTCACCCTGTTGCTGTTGTGTCGGGTCATGTTGAACAGTGTCCGGTCCCCCAACTCCTGCCACCGTCTCCCCACTGATGACTGTGGACACCATTTCCTCCATCTCATCAAGCTCCTCCTGTGGCGCTGGACTCCCACCTCCAGTCTGCATTGCTGCCTTCTGGTTGTTGGCGTGTTTCTGCTTGGTCTTGCACTTCACATCATTCCAGCGCCTCTTGACCTCGTCCATTGTCCTCCTCAGCACTCCGACTGCATTCACCTTGTCCACGATGGACTGCCATGTTCCATTTTTTGTTGCCAATGACACAGTGGAGGTGACGAACAGTTGTTGATGGTGTTCTATCACCTCCGTGATCAGGATCCTGCTTTCCTGCGGACTGAACTTCGTCTTCCTCTTTTTCTTGTCATTGCCCTTCCCTGTCCCCGGGGTCCCAGGCTGGATCTCCGTGGGGCTTGTGGGGTCTGGCCGTCCTCTGTGCCTGCTCCGGCTGCCTCCATTGTGACTCGCTGTGGTTCGGTTTTAGTTTTTTTTTTTCTTTCTGCTTTTATGGTGATTTTTCCCGCCTGACGTGTGTGATTTGCAGGCCTGGTGCTGCTTTTCGCTGATTGTCTTATCACGATTGGGCCCATCGCACCTTTTTTCACATTCGCCGTTGGATTTTTGTCGCCGTTGATCCAGCGCGGCTAATATAAATTCTTCTCTTTTGGACATGACATCCAGGATAAAAATCATTCCCAACAACTATACCATATGACGGTGGGGCCCATAACACCGCATATCATACACTCACCCAGTTATTCCCTGGATCACATCCACTTTCCTTGAAGAGAAGAATGAATTGCTGGAGGAAATGGAATACCTTATTAGAGTTAACAGAATATTTACCTCAAACAACCATGTTTATTCAGTTTTAATCCTGTCGGTTCTAAAACATCAAGGTATTCCGCTTTTTGGTCGATGGACCAACTAGTAGAATAAGTTGATGGCGATTAAGACCAGCTCAATCATTTAAAACCCTAATAAATGTCACGCTCATTAAATCAACTAAAGAACCACAGACTCTGAATTAATTAGAAATTGATTTTATCTAAATTCAGTTGCATGAGTGAGATTCTTAGTTTATTAATCACTTTAATACAATTGAATAGCATATGAGAAATACATTTTTATAAAAGATTATAATGCATACCCATTTGTTGCAGTTTGTAAAAATTCACCAAAAGCAGATCACAGCATGGAATTCCCAAAACTGACTAACTGTCCCGCTAAAGGCCTCCTCGACGGACCTCCCTTACACGTTTCCCGCATTGGTCTCGTTCCTTTTCCCAATCAAGTTTTAGAGTTCAAAAGACTAATTTTATAAAGAAAAACAGCCTATAGAAAATAGCAGCAGCTCCATCCGCATCAATGCTCAGTGCTCCAACAGAAAAAATATGCAGAAATGGCGACGCGAAAAAAGAATATCAGCAGCTCTTCTTTCTTAAGAGTAAGTCCTCTTATACCCTATTACTAGCTTACTAAACAAAAAGTTGCAATCTTTGGGGGCGAGAATCACGCTAATTGGTCCATTGGAGTGGTGGCAAGAATCACCTCATTGCCCTCCTTGTTCAAACTGGTTCTAAAATTGATTTAAGGATTATATTTTCACACGACCTTTGGGTAATAGCAGTCCAATTGACAGTTCACTAAATGTTTCTCTTTTGATGGTCACATTTTAAGCAGTCCATTGTTAATTCATTTGGGTTCATCTTCCATTCTCACGGATACGTGCTGAGTCTTTCTTGGCATTCTCCTCAAGTCAGGTCAGCCTGACCTTGACACTTCTCACTCTGGGCTCGAGCTGTACCCACGTGGTTTAGCTCTATGGCTTTCTTCCGCTTAGAGGCCATCTTTTTGTCTGCGCATGACCTCATCTGCCTCGGCAGCCATTCTTGTAGCATGGCCTAGCAGGCCCGAACGAACTATCATAAGAACAAACACAATCATAATTAAAATAAAGAAAATAAGCCTTTCTGTTTCCCACCCGTCATTCTAAGTACCCAAGTTAGGTGTTACCTAGCAGAAGCGACATTTAAAGCCATGTTTACTTACCATCCGCATTCTTTGCCACAATACAATTTTACTACATAGCACAAATCATGCGATTTTGCTCTAATTAGTACGCAAATCACTATATTAATATTGTTTTACTTTACCATTTGTAAATAAGTTAGTTTTGCACATAAAGAGCAGTTACCATTGATGTAAATGTTTATAAAAAGTGCAGATTGTTGGTTAATTTGGCAAACAATTAATATCGTTAAATTATTATCCCTATTATGGGGGGTTACAAATTAATTTTATTTACCTTGCTCCATCAATTCCCCCCTTTGGTGATTTTTAATATCACCACAAAAACCCATGTTACACAAATTTTCAGATAGAATGTTTCTTGTCCACTTGCTTTTTGTTAGTTCACACATCAGTGTCCTTCTCGTCTTGTCTTTTTGTTCTTTTATACATATTTTCTTTTCGTTCTTCTAGTTCTATTTCTCCCATTTCTCGTTCTCTTTCTTTATTTATCTTATTTTCTCTTTTTATTTTATTTTGTCTTTTTCTCCTTTTAATACATACATAAACTAATTTCACTAATAACACCACAAATATTATTACTGTTGCTAATATTAAAACTTTCCCTATAATAGAACCACCTATTTCAGTGAACCATTTCTGTATTGAGGAAAAACTCTTACCAAGTTTCTCCCAGGCACCTTACATCTCCAGTGGAGCAATTTCTTTGTGCATATCAGTAATATTCTTTATATACTTCTGTATATTTTCACTTTTATCTGGAATGTAAGTGCAACAATGTTAGACTTTCAGCATTCCACAGACTCCACCCTCTTTTGCCAAAAGAATGTCGAGGGCAAGTCAATTTTGCATCACCATAGCTCTCATGGCAACCATTTCGGTATTTACCATCAAGAACCCTCCAGCAGTATTCGTTGATAAACGATTTACTACTGTGGACAGTTTCCGAATCTTAAATGCATTCAAAGATATACCCACTGCTGGTATCAATGCTCCAAAAATGTCACCAACTATTTCTGAAAAACTTTCCCTTTTCCTACGTGTTAATTTTTCACCCATTTCGTGTATTCCTTTTTCTCCTCTCTCCACATGAAAAATCTTTGGAAAGACCAGGCCTAAATAACATGACCCATACCAATGGTCCGGCAATCTGTAATAAGCTCTATTTCCGCAAATATAATAGATCCCTGGAAATATCTTTCCTCCTTTAAATCCCCATCCTCCTAAAATTTTGTAAGTGTCTCGGCATTCACTGGAACCCACGAAATAGTTATCATACATAGTCTTATTTCTACTAATACACAACTTTCCCTGTTGGGGCCAATCCAAAGTCTTAGCTGCATTTGTCTCTCTCTTATCATGATTTTTCTCTTCAAATGCCCAAAGGGGTGTTTTTGTCTCTTCCTCTATTACTTTTCTTTGAAACTTAACTCTTCTGTTTTCTACCATCTCCAAAAATACCTTTTCTTCTTTCTTTAATTCACAGGTAAGATTGTGCCTAACTACATACTCTAATGTTAAATCTTTATTTTCTAGGAAAAATTCACCAAACATTCTTGCTTCTTTCACCTTGTTCAGTTCAGGGATTATAGGAACTTTCGCAAACACCTTATTTATGTCAGTATAATAATATTCTAATCTACCTGTTTTATAAAATAAACTGGCTAGAACACTACATGTTATCCCATACGTCAAAGGAAGGTGATGATAGGTCAAACCTTCTGTGACAGACGCAGGTAATTGCATACAAACATAACAATCCCTTACATCCATTGTTTCTACATACTCATATAACAATTTTGTGAAAAGTTATGGACCTATCCTTATGCAACTCAGTACTATCTATTAATGTTGCTGTGTTCTGTGTGTTAGCTTCTTTGTCCTTTTTCGTGTTATTCCCTAATACAGACGTTTCCTCTACAGCTAACCTAATTGGAATTGTGATTGCTAAAATAAGCCATATAAATATTAATAAACCTGTACAAAAGAAACACATTCTACACCATCTACGTAAAAACTCACTTCTAGATTTCCTATTCTCTGTGTCTACCATTCTGTTCTATTACCTAGCTATATATATGTGTACAGAAAATGTG
Organism: Calotriton arnoldi; assembly: GCA_963921515.1. Lineage (NCBI taxonomy): Eukaryota > Metazoa > Chordata > Amphibia > Caudata > Salamandridae > Calotriton > Calotriton arnoldi. The sequence continues at coordinate 760,133 of CAWUFW010005044.1, read as the reverse complement.
TCACCACACCTCAGAATGACGTATCAGCCACTCTACCCTTTCACTTTGTCTCGTTCGGTACTTTCTTCAGTTCTTTTTCAAAACTCTTCCTTGTCTCTTTCAGATTTTGATGTCCAGTCCGGGTTTCTCTTTACCTTTTCAGACTTGTTGCACTTCACTCTCACCCATTGGTTTGCAGCTTTCTTCTGGGCTTTCGTGAGTGTTATCTTCTTCTTTAATGTCAGTCAATGCGATGTATAGCCATTCAGGTGACTTATATTTCAAATTAGATTTCTTCACTCTTTTTGTTTTCTGCAATTGTTTTCCACCTTGTTTTCCTTGTTCTTTTTGACTTGTTATCTTATTTACTTGTTCTGCATTATTTCTAGTTAAGTTTATTATCTTGTATCTCAGTCTTTTGACTTCGTGGGGCCAATTGTCTCCTTTTCTTGGCCTTTTTGGTTCACTTTCCTTTTCCTCTCTTTCAGTTCTCCAAGTCCTCTTTCTAGGTCCTAATCTCTGCTTTCTCTCTTCTTCACTTTCTTCTGATTCTGTTTCAGATCTTATTTCACTTCCTCTTATTTTGAACTTTATGATTTCGCTTTCATTGTCTAAATCTGAACCTTCTTGTGTCTTTTCTGTTGGGAGACTTGTTTCTATCCCTCCTTGAGTTTCTTCCGGATTCTCGTTAGTTTCCCTGTCTGTTTCTAAATTTCCCTGTTGTCCTTCTATTTGTTGGTATGTCCCTATTGCTCCTCGGGGTTCTTCCAATTCTTCTATCTCTCTATCTGAATCTAACCCTCCCTCAACTAATTCGACAATCTTCGAAGGAAATCTACCATAACTCGTGCTTGGCTGATCATTGTCACTGACTCTTGGTTCAGTTTCTTCGTTTATAATGTCAGTTCTCCATTCATTCCTTTGCTTTTCATCACAATCTGACTGGTCTGTTTCAGATGCCGAACTGGTATCTGATATTTCCAGATGTCGACTTACAGGTCGATCTTCAAGTTCTGGAACTTTTGTTACTTCAAGTTCTTCTTCTGTTGTCAAACTTGTACCTGGGTCTTCCAGATGTCGACTTACAGGTCGAGCTTCAGGATCTGGAACCCTGCTTTTTTCGACTTCTGCATCGGATGCTGAACTGGTATCAGATATCTCCAGATGTCGACTTACAGGTCGAGCTTCAGGATCTGGAACTCTGATAGTGTGGCTGGCATGCACCCAGTTTTTCACTCCAGCACATTTGACAGCAGTTGTTGTCACCAGGATCACTTGACGTGGCTTATCCCAGCGAGGAACCAAACAGTTTCTTCTTCTGTGGACTTTTATGCGGACCCAGTCTCCTGGACTCAAATCATGAGCTGGTTTTCTTTCAAGAGTGGTCGCATCCGGTCCAACCTGATGAAACACAGAATGTAAAACACTCAAGATGATGGACGGAATGCTGCACATTGGCAAACATTCACCCCCAGTCACAGATCTGGGTTTAATCCATCGTTATTTTGCTTCACCACGCCACCCCAGTTCAGACATGGCCATATGCAAATCAGTCTTGACCCTGTGCCTCATGGGAACAGTCCAGACCGAACTGCCAAGCCATGTCTTCCCTGGACCGGAATCAAGCATCCTAGGACCGGTTTCTGGCTATCAGCCTTCATCAGCCAGGATAGCTTGACTCCAGTGGCGCAGTGAGCACGGGACCCACGTCTGGGCATACCCTTCCCACTTAGGGCGAAATGCAAAACACACAAGATGATGGACGGAATGCTGCACATTGGCAAACATTCACCCCCAGTCACAGATCTGGGTTTAATCCATCGTTATTTTGCTTCACCATGCCACCCCAGTTCAGACATGGCCATATGCAAATCAGTCTTGACCCTGTGCCTCATGGGAACAGTCCAGACCGAACTGCCAAGCCATGTCTTCCCTGGACCGGAATCAAGCATCCTAGGACCGGTTTCTGGCTATCAGCCTTCATCAGCCAGGATAGCTTGACTCCAGTGGCGCAGTGAGCACGGGACCCACATCTGGGCATATCCTTCCCACTTAGGGCGAAATGCAAAACACACAAGATGATTGACGGAATGCTGCACATTGGCAAACATTCACCCCAGTCACAGATCTGGGTTTAATCCATCGTTATTTTGCTTCACCACGCCACCCCAGTTCAGACATGAACTGGGAAGGGTATGCCCAGACGTGGGTCCCGTGCTCACTACGCCACTGGAGTCAAGCTATCCTGGCTGATGAAGGCTGATAGCCTGAAACCGGTCCTAGGATGCTTGATTCCGGTCCAGGGAAGACATGGCTTGGCAGTTCGGTCTGGACTGTTCCCATGAGGCACAGGGTCAAGACTGATTTGCATATGGCTATGTCTGAACTGGGGTGGCGTGGTGAAGCAAAATAACGATGGATTAAACCCAGATCTGTGACTGGGGGTGAATGTTTGCCAATGTGCAGCATTCCGTCCATCATCTTGTGTGTTTTGAAACACAGAATGTACCACATCAGCCAATCCTTTGCAATAATCCAATACAAGATCATCAGTTATAGTCAGCAGTTTGTTGACAGGTACATGTGCTTGTCTCATTGCTCGTCCCATGATTATTTCATGGGGGCTTAGACCTGTTTTTCTGTCAGGTATGCTTCTGATAGTCATCAGCACCAATGGTAGGGCATCAGGCCATTTGAGTCCTGTGGCTTGACACATTTTCCCTAACCTATTCTTTATTGTTCCATTCACTTGTTCTACTACTTCAGAAGCCTCTGGTCTGTAAGCACAGTGGAATTTCTATTGAATGTCAAGAGCTTCACATATCAGTTGAATTAGTTCATTTTGAAAATGTGTTCCTCTATCTGTTTCAATCGTTACTGGAAAACCATATCTTGGAATGAATTCTCTCAGCAGGAGCTTAGATACAGTAACTCCATCATTCCTTCTTTTCGGAAAGGCTTCCACCCAACGAGAAAACAAACAAACGACCACAAGAACATACTTCAGTCTATTGCTTGGGGGCATTTCAATAAAGTCTAGTTGCATTCTAGTAAAAGGACCTCCTTCCCGCCCTATTGTTCCTAGACTCACTACTGTTTTTCTTCCTGGATTTATCTGTTGGCAGGTAAGACATCTTTGACAAAGACTCTCAGCTATAGCTCTGAGTTTTGGATTATACCAGGTTTGTCTGAAAAGTCGGATCATGGCATCCCTTCCAATATGAGCTTGTCAATGGTACATCCGTGCCATGTTAGAAATCATGCTATCAGGCATAACTGGTCTTTCATCTCTATAGACCCAAACGTCATCTTCCTCCCTTTTTCTGCATCCTGCTTTTATCCAACCATCTTTCTCCTCATCGTTTGCTTCTTCCTGTAATTGTCTTACTTCATCCCATGTTTCAACAATGTTAGTAAACAGCAAGGGACATGAAACATTCTCTTTTTCTCTCCTTCTGTTTAGTGATACCATATTTCTGGCACAATATTGGGCTATTTCATCGGCATACCTATTACCCACCGTAATGTAATCCGCCTCATTTTTGTGTGCAGCACACTTCACCACTGCGATCTGTTTAGGCAGCTGTATCACCTCAAGCAATTTCTTCACAAACTCACCATTTCTAATTGGAGTTCCTGCAGACGTCAAGAAACCTCTCTGGGACCAGATCTGTCCGAAATCGTGGACCACTCCGAAGCCATACTGGCTATCTGTGATCACCGTAATTCGAACATTCTTTCCCAGTTTGCATGCCTGAATCAGAGCAATCAGCTCAGCTACTTGGGCTGAATGTATCCCTCTCAAACAAGATGCTTCCATTATTGCAGCTACCGTACACACAGCATACGCCGCACTCAAAACTCCTTCACTCGTCCTCTGACACGAACCATCCACAAACATCACATAATCTGATTCTTTTAAGGGCTCATCTTTTATATCCGGCCTAGGTTTCGTACAGAATTCAAGCACGTCCAGGCATTTATGATCGACTTCATCTTTGTCTCCTACACTCCCTTCATCTGGCAATGATGTCGAAGGATTCACACTTGTGCATCTGTCAATGGTTACATTGTCTGCACTCAAAATCACCTTTTCATACCTAGTCAGCCGACTATGTGTCATGTATTGGGTTTTGGTTCTTGTCAAAAGAATTTCAACAGAATGTGGAACATATACTCTCAATGGATATCCCATCACAATGCCTTCACTCTGTTCCAGACTTACACAAGTAGCAGCTACTGCTTTCAGACAGCCAGGCAACGCCTTTGCTACCGGGTCTAAAACAGCTGAAAAATATGCAATAGGTCTTTTCATCTTTCCATGTCTTTGCACTAAAACTGAAAGGGCACATCCATCTCTCTCAATACAATACAGCTCAAATTCTTTTTCATAATCAGGCATTCCCAGTGTCGGTGCTTCACACAACCTTGTTTTTAGTTCTTTGAAGGCTTTCATTTCTTCGTCATTCAATTCAAATGGATCTTTGACATCCTTTTTTGTCAATCGCTGTAAAGGTTTTGCAATCAATGAAAATCCACGTATCCACTGTCGACAATACCCAACCATTCCAAGGAACATTCTCACCTCTCTCTGTGTCATTGGAGCTCTCATTCCTTGGATAATCTTTATTCTCTCTGTCGTTACCTTCCGCATCCCCTTCTCAATCTTGTGACCTAGGTATTGAACTTCCTGCTGACAAAATTGTAATTTAGACGGAGACACCTTGTGTCCTCCTTCGGCTAAGTGGTTCAATAAAGCAATTGTGTCGCTAACACATGCTTCTTTGGTCTTTGATGCCACCAACAGGTCATCAATGTACTGAACCATCACAGATTTTTCAGGCATTCTTAAATCTTCTAAGGATTTCTTTAAGATCCGATTAAAGATTGAGGGGCTTTCCGTATACCCTTGAGGAATTCGGCACCATGCCAAAATACGCTCTCCGAACCGGAACGCAAATAATGGCTGGCTATCTGGATGTAATGGAATAGAGAAAAATGCATGGCACAAATCAATAACTGTGTACCATTCTGCATCATGTGGAATCTGATACAGTATTACAGCGGGGTTTGGCACAATTGGACAACATGGAATAACGATTTTATTTATTTTTCGTAAATCTTGCACTATCCTATATGTCCCATTTGGCTTTTTAAGTCCCATTATAGGTGAATTACATGGACTGCTCATTATTTCTTTCAAAATTCCCTGTTCAATCATTTTATTGACTACGGGTGTTATTCCTTCAATAATTTCTGGCGTCAATTTGTACTGTGGAGTATTTGGGTAATTTGTTCCTTCTCTTACAGTAATTTTTACAGGGTCTACTCCTCTCATTAACCCAATGTCTTCGCCTGTAAAATCGCATACATCAGATCTGACTGTTTCTTTTAACTCAATTGGGATTTTCTCTACATCAAACACAGGAAACATGTCATTTACTCCTGGTTCTAGTTCTGCCATTGTCATTTTATATAGTACATCTTCATCTGGTGTCTGAAATGCAATACCATCCGGGGTACAATAAATGTTGCAATTCATTTTACAAAGCAGATCGCGTACTAGCAAGTTTACAGGACTGCAATCACACACCACAAATTGGTGCATTTCTCTGAATGGTCCAACTTTCACCTCTACTGGTTTGGTAAAAGGCGCTTTAATCTGCTGGTTTGAAACACCTACGACTTGGATATATTCACCTGAGAGAGGAAGGTTTGGAATTTCCACTGATCTAACAGTAGAACGGGTAGCTCCAGTGTCCACAAGGAATGTAACATTTACACCATTCACTTCTCCATCCACAAATGGACCTGACTGATCTACCTCTAGAGTTGCGCCAAGCACGCACTCTTCCTCCTCCCCTAGGCACCGTCATAAACTTTCATCCGATTCATTTCCATCCTGTCCTAACCAATACTGCGATATTGCAGCTGCGCGCGGCAATTTTGTTACTTGCTCTCCTCCGTAGAATCCTGTCTCTGCACTGTATCTCTGGGGGTTTACACTCTTGGGAAGAGGTGGTTGTGGCACCTGACTCTGTTGAATAACTACCTGCGGTTGTTGCAGTTGTTCGTAACTCACCTCACTCTGCACCTGTGGATTTAATGATTGATTTTCCGTATTAGCTTTTGGCAGGAATTTACACTCGTTTCTCCAATGCCCTAATTTTCCGCAGTTATGACAAGGCCATTTCTTTTTAGCTTCTTCTATACTCGTTTGGCCTTTTCCCTTACCTATATTCGGTTTAGATTTGACCTGTCCTGCATCATTAGTTTGATTACCCATTTGAGCTTCTTGTTTTTCTGCAACTTTTACTTGTGCCCACATCGCTTTTTCTTTTAGTTTACGCTGTCTACACTCAATGTCATCACTACAATATTTGGCATACCTTAATACCTCATCTACAGTGCTATTCTGCCAACACAACATATGCTGCTTAATCATTTCACTTATCTCTGGTTTCAATCCATAAACAAATCTATATACAAAATGACTCATGTCCTTTTCCCTCAAAGTCTCATAACCGCTATACTGTTTGAAAACCAAAAGTAGCCTTTCATAGTAGGCGTGTACAGATTCCTTACTCTCCTGTGTTGTTCTATCAATTTTTACCCAATCAGTTTCTTTTGGTGGAATTTTGTTTTTAAAAAACGTAATAACCTGATCATACTTCCTCATTACTTCTGGACCTGACGTTCCAGTTTTTGCATCTCTAGGATATTCTTCTGTTGGCCAATCAATGGTAATCTTACATTCTGTCCATAAATCTGCTGGTACTACAATGTCAAACAATCCATCCAAATCTACCCACAACACCTTCGAAACTTTTACAAATCTTTCCACTTGTCTATACCACTCTACAGGTTTTTCTCTCAATTTCGGAAAATCATTTGTAAATGACAATATATCTTGTCTGGACCATGGAACATGTACATAGCTACCTCCTGGAGTTTCTCTCATTGGATACTCCCGTACAATTGATTCCCTGTCTTTCACCGTAAAAGCCAAAGACGCTTTGTCGGTTGTTCCCTCTTTTCTTTTGGTCCACCTGCTCCTCCATCTGTCCACATCTCCCCATTTTCTCAACAAAACGATCAGTTCTTTTATCTGGGTTAATCATCCTGATGTGTTCAGATTTTCTATATCTTTTTCACAAAAATCTACCCTATATGGTTTCTGCAAACTCCTGACTTTTACAAATTCTACTCCTAGTTCATTCGGTGTCTCTTTTAATTTTTCATGTAAATTTCTAGCTCTCCAAGTAATACTCTTACATAAAAACATGATCTCTTCATCCTGATATGATTTCAATTTTTCGGTACCAATAGTCCCTAAAATCAACTCTTCCATGTCTATTTTTAGTCTGATTACATCCAATGGTAGCGGTTGTGTATCTTTCTTTTGCAAATTTCTCATCCATTCATTTAATTCTTCTGGAGTCGGACCTACAGGTGTACTATTTATTTCTATCCAATTTTTGTTTCTCTCTGGCGTTTCAGATGCTGATTCAGTTCCCATAGGAATCCTTTTTATCTCACTCTCATTTACTGTCAAGTTAGTAGGCGGACTCGGTCTATATGAGCTGACCAAATCTCTTGTCTCTCTAGTTTCTGTAATTATCCCTTCTCTCATTCTTTGCATATTCGAGTTCATTGGGATGGTTAAGAAATGCTCATCTATTCTTTGGTTTTCAAAAACTGGTATTACGGGTCCTATTGTCACTGGCACAGTCACAGCTTCCATGTTCATTGTTAACTCTCTTATTTTCTCAGTCAATTCTCTTGTGGTTTTTGCTAACTCAGCTGCATTATCACTGTCAGACTTCTCACTGTGTGCAGTTTCTAACTGTTCATTTGACCTATTTATATCATATCTTCGTTCTGGGCTTTTATTCCTCCCAGTTTCCATTGGCAGTGCATTGGGTGTCACCACCGCAGAATTCTGTTGATATGGAGGTGGTTTTCTGTTTAAGATATCTTCCAGCAATTCATCCTCTGTTTCGCTACCTCCATACCCGTACCTCTCTGTAGCTGTATGTTTCTTTTCCTTGTACACTTCCTTCCTGCAACCTCTTCAACTGTTATGGCTGGAAACAAACCATCTGTCATATTAGCATATCTCCAACGTCTCATCCTGTCTTCATGATTCACTCCCCATACTCTTCCATGAACTAAACTATAATTCTTTGCACCTCTGTGTCTTTCTCTTTCATACATCTCGTCTTCCCATTCACCTAACGCTTCAAACTGTGTTGGTCTAGGTCTTGGCTCAAGTTTCATCATTTTCTCTCTCAAATTCCGAAGTACAGCCGTGCTAAATGAACCATTTTCTGGAAAAGCCAATACTCCATCATTCTGAATATATTTTGTCCAATTCTCTAACTAAATGCAAGTATGATAACCATATTTCAGCATCATATGAGAAGCTGGCGTTTTCGGCAGAGGAATTACTTGTCCTTCTCTAGTCACTACTTTCTTGTCTTTCTTGAAAATTTTTTTAATTTTCGCCATCCATGACGGTTTCTCTTTACAATACTCTTAATAAGCCATATTTCACGATTCTTCCTTTCTGACAAAACTCCCAACTCTGTTCTATTTACTGTGTGCTATTCGGACCTATCCTAGCGTGTCTCACACTAACGCACCAATCCGAAGACTGTACGTCACTCTCTACAGACCTATCCCAGCGCGTCTCACACTAACGCACCAATCAGGACGTTCTTCGTGTTTCCCAGCACTGCCCAATCCCAGCGCGGTCTTTTGTCAACGTCAGTTCTACTCCTGACCCCTCCTTTACAAAATTTATCGGCAGTTTTCTTGACTAAATCTTATTAGTTACAACGTAAAACACATTTCCATTGTCTGTTTTCGCTAAACAAAAGAGATAGCTTATTCTATCTTGCAAGAATACTAATTCGTTCGATAAGTGTAGCACTTCCCTCTACCTTACCCTTCTTTCAAGCAAGGGGTAAACCCGTTTCTCTGGGGATAAAACACATGTGGAGACTACACTGCTCCTGAGAATTAAGGCCAGAGTTTCACAAGAAAACCGGTTGCTATTTCACTCATACACGTTTTATACATGAAATGTCCCTATCATAACACATTCCTGTGTTATCACCAATTTGAAAAATCAGACAATGCACAATTCCATGTGACTTCTCTTGCCACACGTGTCCACTTCCTACTTCCCGGAAGCTTCAAAATTTCCGACTAACATATAACATGATACAATTTGACATGAAGTGTTAGACATGAAATAATCAATAATCAATAACCAATAATCACCAAACTAATCTATAGTAACCATAACTCTGCTACCAAGAAATCTGATCCAGCGCGGCTAGTATAAATTCTTCTCTTTTGGACATGACATCCAGGATAAAAATCATTCCCAACAACTATACCATATGACGGTGGGGCCCATAACACTGCATATCATACACTCACCCAGTTATTCCCTGGATCACATCCACTTTCCTTGAAGAGAAGAATGAATTGCTGGAGGAAACGGAATACCTTATTAGAGTTAACAGAATATTTACCTCAAACAACCATGTTTATTCAGTTTTAATCCTGTCGGTTCTAAAACATCAAGGTATTCCGCTTTTTGGTCGATGGACCAACTAGTAGAATAAGTTGATGGCGATTAAGACCAGCTCAATCATTTAAAACCCTAATAAATGTCACGCTCATTAAATGAACTAAAGAACCACAGACTCTGAATTAATTAGAAATTGATTTTATCTAAATTCAGTTGCATGAGTGAGATTCTTAGTTTATTAATCACTTTAATACATTTCAATAGCATATGAGAAATACATTTTATAAAAGATTATAATGCATACCCATTTGTTGCAGTTTGGAAAAATTCACCAAAAGCAGATCACAGCATGGAACTCTCAAAACTGACTGACTGTCCCGCTAAAGGCCTCCTCGACGGACCTCCCTTACAGGTTTCCCGCATCAGTCACGTTCCTTTTCCCAATCAAGTTTTAGAGTTCAAAAGACTCATTTTATAAAGAAAAACAGCCTATAGAAAATAGCAGCAGCTCCATCCGCATCAACGCTCAGTGCTCCAACAGAAAAAATATGCGGAAATGGCGACGCGAAAAAAGAATATCAGCAGCTCTTCTTTCTTAAGAGTACGTCCTCTTATACCCTATTACTAGCTAACTAAACAAAAAGTTGCAATCTTTGGGGGCGAGAATCACCTCATTGCCCTCCTTGTTCAAACCGGTTCTAAAATTGATTTAAGGATTATATTTTCACACGACCTTTGGGTAATAGCAGTCCAATTGACAGTTCACTAAATGTTTCTCTTTTGATGGTCACATTTTAAGCAGTCCATTGTCAATTCATTTGGGTTCATCTTACATTCTCACGGATACGTGCTGAGTCTTTCTTGGCATTCTCCTCAAGTCAGGTCAGCCTGACCTTGACACTTCTCACTCTGGGCTCGAGCTGTACCCACGTGGTTTAGCTCTATGGCTTTCTTCCGCTTAGAGGCCATCTTTGTGTCTGCGCATGACCTCATCTGCTTCGGCAGCCATTTTTGTAGCATGGCCTAGCAGGCCCGAACGAACTATCATAAGAACAAACACAATCATACTTAAAATAAAGAAAATAAGCCTTTCTGTTTCCCACCCGTCATTCTAAGTATCCAAGTTAGGTGTTACCTAGCAGAAGCGACATTTAAAGCCATGTTTACTTACCATCCGCATTCTTTGCCACAATACAATTTTACTACATAGCACAAATCATGCGTTTTTGCTCTAATTAGTACGCAAATCACTATATTAATATTGTTTTACTTTACCATTTGTAAATAAGTTAGTTTTGCACATAAAGAGCAGTTACCATTGATGTAAATGTTTATAAAAAGTGCAGATTGTTGTTTAATTTGGCAAACAATTAATATCGTTAAACTATTATCCCTATTATGGGGGGTTACAAATGTATTTTATTTACCTTGCTCCATCACCGTCCCGGTGAGTTCATCGCGGTCATTTTCCGCGTTATCAAGACACTATCGCATGTTACCGCCGCGTTGGGAATGCCACGTTAACACAGGGTTATTTTCCCGCGATGGACGGCGATATGTGAACTTGCGTTAACCTATTTTGGCAATGTTTATCGCAAGTTCCTGTGAATATGCCCCTATGTATCTTTACCACAAAGGCAGAGTTTGTTCTTACTTTCCCACGTTATCTGAAACCATTACTTGAGGAATGCATTTTGGGTAGCTAATTAAACTGTATAGGATTAAGCATCAAACTAATGGCTTCCTTCTATATGCAAACTTCGGCTCAATCAAGTTTTCTTCCGTGTTCTCCTCTAAAGACGCCTCTTCCCTGGTTTTAACTTGCTCCAGAAGTTTGGGTTTAATAATTGGAAATACCTTTGATATTGTTTATATTAGCCACGATTTTACACATTAGTGGATGATTAACTTTAAAAGTGGTGGCATGTGAATAGCTTCTCTGAAATGCATCAAGTAAGCAAGTGAAGTGAGACAGCATTATTTCCTTCAGGAGGGGGGATGGGCCCCTTCCCATAAAAATCTTCGAAACAGCAAGGGCAAACGTTCATTTTGCAGCACAATTTCCACATAAATTGCACGGATTTCGATTTATTATAATGCCTAGCGTAGTGGACGTGACGTCACACACTTTCACACTTCCCTTACGACATCACAGGAAGTGATCTCATGACACTCAACATTGGTTGCCTTTCCGGGACGGGGTGTCATAGTACTTGGGAGGCCTGCAATAAAAGCAAGTTACTATAATAATAGAATAGACACTAAAGTAGATAAAATTATTTAGGTTTTCACCCATATATAAAGGATGCTGTATTGTATGCCCAAGGTACAACAGTGAGCAGCAAAGGGGCATGCCATCATAGGCACAACCACATAATGCTCAAATACAATCTTTATATTTTCAGACATAGGCCCTGCTTATGATAACAATAATATTTTGTTTTTTATACAGCACTTCACTCCACACCTGTGCAATTTCTAAGCATGGTAAACTAAAGATATTAGTATTATCAACTTATGGTAATAACATTTTTACCAGTTAATGCTTCAGAATGCTGAAAATAGCTGACTCAAAATATCCACTGTGTATGTCTTCTAATTATTTTTTAGGGTGATCTATTTTCATAAAAATGCTTAGCTCTTTGTTTCAGCACTAAGTAAATTTCATTTTTGCCATTCCAGTCCTAAGGGCCACCTTCAACATTTTCTCTATATTGCTTTAAAAAATAAAAGCACACAACGTGTTGACTGACCTGCTTGAGATCTGAGATGTCTTTTGCAGCAGCAGTCTGGCACTGCCAAGCAACTTTTAAAACCTTTTGGGGCATATTTACAAGCCCCTTGCGCCACTTTTGCGCCGCCGTTGCGTCACGCATGTGACGCAGCGGCGACGCAAACCATGCGCCGCGTTGCGCTATATTTACAACGTGACGCATCTAGGGAGATGCGTCACGTAGTAAACCCCTGCGCCACATGAAACCTGCGTCAGGTTTCATGTGGGCGCTACCGGCGCAGGGGGCGTTCCGGCGCAGGAACGGCTCGGAAAGTGACGTAGTGAAATCTACAAGATTTCACGCAGTCACTTTTCCGACGCTGGTGCGTAAAATCCTTACGCCTGCTTCAAGCAGGCGTAAGGATTGACGCACCATGTTAGGGATAGGGAAGGTTGGAACAGTGCTGGAGTTGCGTTGCGCTTGCGACACAACTTCAGCACTGCGCCAACCTTCCGCCGGCAGATGCGTCACGCATCTGCTTATCCTTGCGCCACGATGCGCCGCATTGTAAATGCAGCGCATCGGACGTGGCGCAAGGGTAAACTTGCGTGACGCATTTTCCCTGGCACATCCCTGCTGATATGCAGGGATGCGCCAGGGAACGTAAATATGCCCCTCTGTGCTTTGGTCAGCGCATCTCACTTTTCAGCAAATACACTGAGACCCACCCTAGCGCCAGGCTCCAGATTTATGAAGTAGCGCTCCCCCTATGGAAGCGTCCCCTTGTTGCACTGCTGATTTCCTGCAGGGGAAGGTATTCAATTTTTCGATCTTGTTTAAAAATCAATGTGACTCAGTTTGATCATCTTGTTGATTTTATTCATTCATGAATTGCCTTATTCATTTGTGTTCACATTCCTGATATGATAGTTTTTCATATGTGGATTGATGGATGGATCAATCGATAAGACAAATAATCTGGTTAAACCATCCCAATGCATTTCGGGTTATAATAGCCCTTTTTCAGGGGAGGTTGTATTCTGAAAAAATAATACGGTAATATGAAGTGAGAAACAGGCTGTCTTGGATTAACTCAGATTATCCGTCACCAGATGCTAAGTAAGGTGCCGTTCAGTGCCATGTGGTAGCAAAAGGCTTCAGGGTAGTCAGGGAAATATTACATGTTTCTTGGATGTTAATCAATTCATGCTCAGTGTGGATAAAATAAAGATAGTATAAACTTTGTCGATTAGGCAAGAGGCTCCTCAAGTAAATGAATCATGCCCTATGGTTAGTGCTCCCATATTTGATCAATGCTAATTCAATGGTGAAAAAACGTGCATGAAGCGTGAAGAAGATAGCATGTGCAGAAAAAAAATAGGTCCTACTGGCGATTCTCCCGCATTCAATGTTGAACGAAACAAACCAAAACAGAATCAATACCAAAAAATGCTTTAGTGGTGAAAGAAACGTAACGGTATTGCCGGCATAGGATATATTATTTTTCATAATCAATCATCAATAGGCCTCCCTAACCCATCATAATTATTAATTAACAATCAAACCGCAGTTTTAAGCATATTTCGTACATGCAGCATTTTTTTTCCCAAACATCACCTTCATAGGGGCATATTACCAACGAGTTGCGATAATTATCGCAAAGCGCGCTTAGCGCTGTTTTTCTTATCGCCGGCTATCGCTGGATTTCATCGCCGTGATAGCGCGGTATTATCAACGCTCATCTCAAAGGCGATAAGAAATCCAGCGAGAGCGGCGAAAACACCCATTATCACGAGGAATCCAGAGATAACTGGGCAGCGATAATAGAAAAGCTCGCTGATACGATAGTGTGTACTTAACCATACAATCCACCTCCCATAGGCAATAAGGCTAAGTCAGGTTTTTTGAAGGCGTTAGAATCATGCGATAATGGGGGCTTAGAGTGCCTTTTGTTATCGCTTTGCTGTTCAGGGGCCGCGTTGTTAATACCGCGATGTTGGTTTTGCGATCATTTCTCATGTTGTCTAAGGAGGGAACGCCTACTTTGCATCTCATTAGCGATATCTATCGCTGTCATGAGATGCGTTACAAAATCGGCTGCTAACATGCGCTAATGCATGTTAGCGACGCCTTGATAATATTGAGATAAAAAAATCGCCGCTTTTTCGGCGCTATGTACCGAAAACGCGGTGATATATCTCTTGATAATATGCCCCATAGTTTCTAAAATTACACACATTTTCCTCCGAAATACAGACTTTTTATTTCGGATAAAGGTTCAGTTCCCTCAAAAAAAACTTGTCATTTTTATGAACAAAGATCTTTTGTGCAGAGCTGCCAGGTTTTCATTTTTAATTTATGCATGTTGGTTTCTTAAACGTCAGCTTGTCATTTATATCAAGCACTCGTACCTAATGGTGTCACATGGGGACACATTCTGACTTTTATGGTTATTTATAATCATGTAACACAAGTGATGGTCATAATTTGGAAGGGTTTACAACCATCATTATACCATAGATAGCCAGAATTCAATCATGATTGCCAAAAATATGCCAAGGGTGGCGACATAATGTCAGGGCACCCATTATGGAATGAATATCTACATTCATGTAAAATATGCCTCAATATGTCAAGGAGCGAATCATTAATCCATGACCACCATTATGCCAGATCGAGCTCCAGTAATATCCAGAATGTTCCTACCATAATAATTATTGGCAGCATTATGCTATAACTAGCAATATGTCAGGGGTAATGCCAATGGCACAAACGTGCTAAGTGTACCGACAATATGCCGAGGTGGCACAATTTTGCATTGCAGAGATATCTAAAGTTATCCCCATCGATGGTAGTCACTGGGCTACGGCAACTGTTATTACAGGGATAGTATCAAATATTTAATTGTGTCCACAACATGAAGGTACAATTATGTTAGAGCCACATTGTTGTCTAATAAAGCCATAATTATGCTCAAAATGCTTCAGATATTTCAAGAATGGTCACCATTAAACCACAAATTATGTGAAACCACCATTATGCCAGGATTGAGCAATTATGTCCAAAGCACCCAAAAAAAACCAAAGATGGTCATCAACAGATGTCCTGGGGCACAATTATCTCATTCTACTATTATGCCAGAATAGATACAAACGTTATCCATAATGCCCAACATTTTTTTAAAATAAGGCCACCATTAGCACATAGTCATTGTTTTGCCATACTGCCATTATGTATTGGGTAGACCCAGTTATGTCTATGATGGTCATCATTAGCACAGAATCACCATTTGCCAAGATATCGATACATGTTTTCAAAGGAACCACACTTTTTCAACAATTGATACCATTACATAATGCACAGGGCCACTATTATGCTAGACCACCCTAATTCCGTCTGCAGCCGCATGCATGGCCAAAATGCCTCGATATGTCCAGGATTACCATAATAAGCCACTGTCCATAGCCATCATTATGCCAAGGACATTACTCAATCCTTCTCCTCACAATACTCACGCATTCCTTCATCTACAGCCCCCCATGTGTACACTCAGACACATGCATACACATATGGGCACAGAAACAACACTTAGATACACACAGATGCACAACATTGTTACACAAACTAACATGGACACATGGCATGTCGTCCCCTGGGAACACACTCTTAGATCTAGCTTTCAGGCTCCTCTGTTCCTCTCTGGGTTTGGAGTTGGCAGGGTAAAAGGAACAAGTAGAAACCTGCAGCTTCCACATGTCTCAGTCAGGTATGAAAACCTCTTCCAATGCAATGCCATGATATGGTAAATGGCAGACACTGTCGCTCTCCTTGGTTCTGTCCCTGCACTGTCCCTAACACAGTGTTAGACCTGACAGCTCTTAGGGGGTCTTCCTCCAACCTTTTTGCCTACTCACCTCCTGTAGCTGAAATTTGTTTTTGTTGGTTTAGTGTTCTGTGCAATTTACCACTGCTAACCCCTGCCAAAGTGCTTGTGCTCTCTCCTTTAAATATGCCAGAAATTAAACCTAAATGTTTAAAAATTCAAAACGATTTGCCAGCAACTTGACTAAATGTCTTTACATTTAATGGAAGACCGGTTCTAAACATTTACAGATCTTCAATGTGACATTTTATTAGCACTAATGTACATATGCAATTATCAATGTTACATCCCTTTGTGCATACAAACATCGCTATACATTAGATGAAACCCAAGCTTCTGGACAATTCCCAAATACATTTCGGGTTATTGACCCTTCTTCAGGAGAGACTTAAATGCAAACATAACGATAATGTTACCATTGTAGTAGAACAGCACTCATTTTTGAAACAACGAAAAGTAGTAACACAACTCTATGTCGGAGGTTTAATGGCATAATCACCACAAATCATACATTTATGTCATCAATCAAAATAATATTTATGGCCTGAATGAAAAGTCAGAAGAAACTGATTTTGTGCCAAGCTACTAGAGGGTTAAGCACTGGTTAATTTAATGACTTTTTGTGGCTCACTCAGAGAGGGAATGTGGTTGTTGCCTGAGAAGGTTCTTTATTGCCGTCAATCAAAAACCCAATTTCCTACACACAGCTTCTGACAAGGCAGGAGTGAAAGATGGACAAGCACGACTCAATCGCATTTAGATGCCAATGCTGAATTGTCTGATATATTCACCGCTTTTCATTTAATTATTGTGCCTGTGTGATAAACTCACTCTTGAGAAATCCATTTACTCAAACGTAAAACAGATCTAGAGCCAATGGGGACCTACTTTGCTCCTCACGTTATATTTATTGCATGTATTATAAACAATCTGATGTGACATTGCATAGTTTAATAAAACAATTGTAACTTTGTGGTTGTGTTAGTGGTGTAGTACTATGCGATCTGTATGCCCCAGCAGCCATTGATAGTACATGTGCTTTTAAAAATATTCACTTCCAAAGTAGTGTGTTCATGGATTGAAAACCACCCATCTCACCCAAACTAGTTAGCAAGAGTGTGCTTCAGCTGAAGAATGTAGATCTGTTTTCCTTCTCTTGAATGTAGAAGTTTGGAAGCCTCAGTGCATGGTGCCCCATTTCTATATATGGGGAGAGAGCCTTACTGTGTTATTCTTATCAGTGCTGCGTTTAGGGAGGGAGCTATGTATAACTGGGCTATACTAGTCTTTTGATGCAAAATGTGGTAGATAGACTAATTCTTAAAATTTCATAGCCACAAACGATGAGCCTTCAGTGGAAAGGTTTGCACTGGCTTCCTGTGGACAAACACATTCAAGATAAAGCTTTACTCCTCACTGATAGGGCCTTTTTTCAGAATGGTCCTTTGTACCTCAGAAAAATCCCATACCTTATCACCCAGCTAGATCACTTAGATAAACCAGTCTTTACCTGCTGCAAGTGCCTAGAGTGGGCACAGCCAACAAAGGAGGTCGGTCTTTTGCATTTTGGGCTGCAAAATTCTGGAACTAACTTCTTATCATATTAAGAAAACTGTCCTCAAAATCAATTTTTTTAAAAAGTTGAAACATTCCTATTTCAATAAGAACTAACGGATGTAGCTTCAAGGGGGGTTTTTGGGGTGTTACACCCCCCTAATAATTGTATTATCTAATAAATAGTTGGATACAGCAGGTTTTAGTTGGGTATGTTAAGATGCCTCTTCTATTTCACCTGGGATTTTTAAATTCTCATTCAGACAAACAGACAGACTAAAAACATGGTTATCTTGCAAATTTCTCTGGGCCTCATTTATGAAAAGTGTTGCATTGCTGGTTGAAAATAGCAATGCAACAGCATTCATTGCACCTTCCTTGCGATCCCATGAACGCGCCGTATTTAAATTCAGTGCTCCATGTCCCAAGGATTGAACAGATACGTCAGTAATTCTGATGTATCTGTTGGCGCAATAATGAAGCATTGCTGGAGTGTGTCGGAAAACAGACGCAACTCCAATAATGTGTCATTACGCATGGGGTGATACCCATATGAAAGTCCTTGCGTCAGTCCTTACACCTGCTTGAGGCAGGCGTAAGGATTTGACGCAGTGAAGTCGTGGAAGTGGCGCAGTGAAATCTCATGGATTTCACTGCGCCACTTCTACGAGCCTTTTTTACGGGGGAACGCCCACCCTGCATACATTATACCTGATGCAGGTATAAGTAGAGCAGGGCTTTATAAAGTGAAGCATCTGCCTAGAGGCATCACTTTGTAAATAGGGCGCAGTGTGGGGCATTGATTACGCCAATGCAGCGTCACAAAAAAGTGAGCCAACGGCAGCATAAGCCCTTCATAAATAACGGCCTCTGTTTTAAGCACCCCTCACAATCTGTACTCCTTTCCCTTTCCACTGGCCCTTAAGACCCCCTCATGCGCTGTTCCCCATATAATGATTACCATGATACACCAGCGTGATTGTCGGAAAATCTTAAGTTCACCCCCCAGTAGAACTGACCAATCTACGCCCCGGAGGACTAATAAGTGTTGCCTGCATTTCTTTCTTCCCCAGCTCTGTCCCTCACCAGCTGCCTCTCTCTCCAGAGGCAGCTGTGCTTTACAAATAGTTTATTATTATTTTTATGTGCTTTGCATAGTAAGAGACAATGTGCACAACGGTCGAGATTATCGAAATTGCTCTAGTGCTGGGGTATCTGCATCCATTTTTTTGCCCCTGTGGCAACGTTATACCATAGAAGTGGACATATTTTGTTCCTCTTCTCTAAGGCTTATTGTACAGCCACAAATATGGACCCAAGTGCAATATCATGTTGTTGTGCATGGCCTGTTCCCTGAAACACAAAAAATAATGCCCTTACCTTGTACAAACATCTTATAGTGGCAAAAAGTCCTTGTAGGATCCCACTAATTGCATCCCAGCCAGGGTGCACATTTGGGGCATCATTATGTCTGCTCTTGTAATTCTTATGGGTCAGGTAGCAGGATTTATTGGCCCCATTAGAATTACGAGATCCACACAAACACCACAAATCCAGTGAATTTTACCAGATTATTTTGCCTATTGAAAGCAACCGATATCTCAGTGTGATATTTTTGCTGACAAGAATGGGAAATGCCAGTGGAACTGTGTAAGTATTCCCATGTTATTTTCAGGGTATACCTCATAATACCCAGTAATTTCCTCCTTAGATTTAGGTATGTCCCAGTATCGATAACTGTGGGAGAATGCTGGGACCAATACCAGCGATACAAAAGGGGATGATGGACGGAACGTTTGAGCCAATCAAACACTCACCCCCAGTCAACTGATCTGGGTTTAATCCATCATCATTCTTTAGCTCACTCCACCACCCCAGTTCAGACATGGCCATATGCAAATCAGTCTGACCCTGTGCCTCATGGGAACAGTCCAGCCCGAACTGCCAAGCCATGTCTTCCCTGGACCGGAAACAAGCATCCTAGGACCGGTTTCTGGCATTCCAGCCGTCATCAGCCAGGCTTGCTTGAATCCAGTGGCAAAGTGAGCAAGGGACCCACGTCTGGGCATACCCCCGCCAACTTAGGGCGAACAAAGCACCATAAAAGGGAGCCCAGCCCACAGCCACACCAGAAGACCAACAGATGCCATGGACCTACTGATCATGCAGCTCGGAGCCCCAAGATGGCCACAACACCCACTGCCACCACACCCAGGACCCCCCCGGACTACCACACCGCCAGTGGGGAATGTGATGTGCTAGGCCCCTTTGATTGGCAGGGTCACATGTCCTATGACGCCTGTGCTGGATGAGTTTGTTGTGGGTCTGAACGAGCCCTCAGGGAGTGGCTGTGGCATGCTGATGACTAGACCAGTGATCAGCAGATCACTACAGGGATGACCTGGGGCATTTAGCGTTGCCGTCGTCCCCTGTATGAGTAAGTGGAGTGGACTGGCCTGGCGTATGGCAGGCCAGCGTAGGGGTGGGAACAATGAACCCGGGGCTCTGGGCGTGCTTCAGTTCTGGGCTGGACATGGAAGTTACTGATTCGTGTGTCCCTGTTGTAGTGATTATGCCACCCGGACCGCAATCGGCACTGTTGCACCCTGTCACACAAGTTCCACGACATGAGCAACATGGACGTTAGGGGGAATCTCCCACCCTACATTCAACCATACGCACATACGTGAATGATCAAAGGCATGACACACCTGTGCGATTCTGAATGTTTATTTCACATCCAGTGGAGTGTTGCAGCTGGAGCAGTACAGGGCCATGCAAACCCCACTTCACATTATTGGCCCGTGGAGGGCCAGCCAGAGTCCCACAGGGAATGACAAGTACATCGGAAGTGGAAGAGTTCAGTCCGCAGTCTGATCGCTGTGTCATTGGTAACCAAACAGAAAATGGCAGTCCATGTCGAGGTCCAAGGTGAGTGTCGTAGAGTGTATCGGGGGACAGTGGAAGGTGATGATGCAAAGGGCAGAACCAAGCAGAAACAGGCCATATGGCGGAGATGAATGCTACTGCCTCCTCCTTACAAGTAAGGTTGATTCACCCGCATCTTCGTCCTCTGATGTCACATGTGCCTCACACGTGGGTGGTGGTGGAATGTCGGCCGCACTGTGTGCCACTGACACATCGGGGGCCGGAGGTGGATTGCCTGCCGCACTGTGTGGCACTGACACATCAGGGGGCGGAGATGTGGATGTAGAAGCAGCAGCAGCATTCATCTGCACAAGGCCTTGAGGCAGCAATGCCATGATGATGTGCTGCAGGGTATGGAAGGTCCCAGCCACAACTCGCTGGTGTGCAGACGGCTGGCAGCCATTCTTTCCGCCGTCATCCCCTCCATGTTCTCCATGAGCCCCCGCATCTGTCCCAACTCCCGGCTGACATCGCTGGAGCCACTCTGACTGGACAGTTGTTCTTGTCTCAGTATCATGACTCCAGCGATGTCAGCCATGGATCGTTGGAGAGCATGGAGCAGACTGTGGGTGCCCATTAGGGACTGTAAGTGGTCCCTGATGGGAATCAGACACCCATGTATGGCATCACGTTTGGCTGCCATGAGGTCAAACCCTACCCGCACCTGATCAGCCATCTTCTCCTGGACTTCTAACACACGGCGTTGGAAGGCCATGTGTTGTTCGTGGGGGTCCTGGGAGACAGCCGGGGTGGGAGGTGCTTCCTGCTGTGTGGTCTGTGCAGGGGGTGGGGTCTCATCCATGCAGCTGGGCTGCCCTGCTCCTGGAGGTGGGGTGCCAAAGCTGTCAATGAGGATTTGGAGGGCTTCGGTGTCGATGTTGGGGATGTCCTCATTGTCATCAGTGAAGAGTTGTTGGGGATGCTCTTCAGGAGGTGTTGATGCTCCCTCTGCAATGTGAAGGGGAGATGCAGTATTACATTGTGTTCACATGTATGTTGACGCATTGTACAAGTTCACATACAGACTGCATGACAATGTACATTGTGACTGTTTGATGTGGGGCAGTGGACATTTCGACGACATCACGGATATGTGTTTGTACTTTTACATTGACATCTCACATTTCCCTGCTATGCCAAATGTGATTGGCCAGTTTCTACACACAAGCAGCACCTGTTGTGTCCTCTGTCCTGTTGTAAACGTGTTGCAGTTTGTACCACATTGTTGTCAATGCTGATGTGCTCTGAATGTCATGTGTGTGTGCTGCATTTTTGGAGAGTCGCCCCTGCAGCTCTGATTTTGCTGCCCCTTGTCCCTTTCAGGTGGTGTGCCTTTGACTTCTGTGCCCATACAGTGCTGAGATGTTGCAGATTGGGTGAATTTGTGTCTTGGTGGGAGTTGGGACTCTGGGGCATGGTTTGTTCGCAGATGTGTTGTTGACGTCAGGGGTTGTTTGTGCAGGTGGATGTGTCAGAGTGTGACCTGCTCCTTTACGGATGTGGTCCACACTCAGCCACCTCAGTGTGGTGGCGTGCACCATGTCATGATGATCGGACTGCAGCCATGCTAATAGTCATGCAGTGTCACTTGCATTGTCAGTGTGGCTCACGGACCCGCAGCTTTGCTGGGTTCAGCACATGTGCATGGGTTGGATGTGTGGGCAGGCCTCCTCTGGGCACATAGTCGACGGACGCCTACGTGCTGTTTTGATGTGTGCTGCAGTGTGCCAAGGGGATCAGGGACATGATTCAGAGTCATTGTGGGTGTGCACTGTGCTCCGCTTGAATGTGCATGTGTGCCATTGTGCCCAACTCCCCCCGTCCCCCCAGTACCTGGTGGTTACTCACCCTGTTGCTGTTGTGTCAGGTCATGTTGAGCAGTGTCCGGTCCCCCAACTCCTGCCACCGTCTCCCCACTGATGACTGTGGACACCATTTCCTCCATCTCATCCAGATCCTCCTGTGGCGCTGGACTCCCACCTCCAGTCTGCATTGCTGCCTTCTGGTTGTTGGCGAGTTTCTGCTTGGTCTTGCGCTTCACATCATTCCAGCACCTCTTGAGCTCTTCCATTGTCCTCCTCAGCACTCCGACTGCATTCACCTTGTCCACGATGGACTGCCATGTTGCATTTTTTGTTGCCAATGACACAGTGGAGGTGACGAACAGTTGTTGATGGTGTTCTATCACCTCCGTGATCAGGATCCTGTTTTCCTGCGGACTGAACTGCATCTTCCTCTTCTTCTTGTCCTTGCCCTCCCCTGTCCCCGAGGTCCCAGGCTGCTCATCCGGGGGGCTTGTGGGGTTCTGGCCGTCCTCTGTACCTGCTCAGGCTGCCTCCATTGTTCTTCGCTGTAGTTTGGTTTTTGTTTGTGTTTTTTTTTTTTTCTGCTTTTGTAGTGATTTTTCCCGCCTGACGTGTGTGATTTGCAGGCCTGGTGCTGCTTTTCGCTGATTGTCTTATCGCGGTTGGGCCCATTCGGGTTTGGATTTTCATCGCCGTCCCGGTAATGTTATCGCAGACATTTGACGCGTTATCGGGAGACTATCGCATGTTACCGCCGTGTTGAAAATACGACGTTGTCTCGGAGTTATTTTCCCGCGATAGACGGCAATATGAAAACTTGCGTTAACCTATTTTGGCGATGTTTATCGCACGTTCTTGAGAATATCCCCCAGGGACAATTGTAGATATGTGTTTTCTAGTCTCTTTCTGAGATATTAATGTGTTACTGTGCATAGGATGGAAGGGAGCTATTTGCATTACATAGAGGCTATTTCGGATGTAAATAATTTCTGTATTGGAGGTAAAACGATCTACACTCAGGGTTTGCCTGAATGTAAGCTTTCAATCCCTAAAACATCATCTAATTCAAATTAACGATTTTCCAATTCATCATGGAACTCAAAATTCAAAGATGAAACGTGAAAGGACTCAAAATATTAACCCATTTGCTCTACAGAAGGGAAAATGTCTTCAGTAGATGGTGTTTTGTAATAAATAATAATGATATTTATTCATGTTGAAATCTTGAGGGAGTTATTAACTGGTGGCGACGTATTTCTATCACACGATGTTGACTGCAATTTTTGGCCATTTAATTACATTATGTTTCATCTTACGTTCCATAGAACTACAATATAAACTACTTGATAAAAAGAACTACCTTTTCACTTTAAATCCCCAAAACAATTCCCAAGTTAGAGCTTTGTTTCCTTTGTTTGTAAATCAACAATGGTTTCCTTTTCGTGATATTTGTCGCTAGCAACTGTGTTCCCAGGACGCACTCCGTATGTTCGATTTAAATTATGCGTAACTGTAAAAGATCCAGTTCCAGGCCAGCAAGTGTAAGATAGGTTTATTCTGCGACACAGCAAAGTGCAGCCCCTCAGATCGAGGCTGCAGCACCAACTCCTCTGACTCTCAACGTTCCACAAGAATGTTCCTGTGGAACACTGGGACCAGATGAAAATAAACACAGCATGTGCATATAAATATAACAGGATGCAACAGTAACTTCTTCATAATTGCACCTGTGCTGACCAGGAATGTGCAATGTCTCCTGTACTGCACCCACAAATCATGGAGCTTTGTGCTGGTAGTGGATCCCCACTTGCCTGCCCTGGTCGCACTTAAAGTCCGAACCTGCTGGTTCTGTTTCAAAATCTTTTATGAGATATCAATAATACTCTTCAAACACTTCAGTGCGACTTTTGGTGTTGTTATTCACAACAATTCTTTGAGTTTATTTTGCAGAACATAATTCTGTGGTAATTTTAGTATAATTACTATCAATCCATCAAGATATCACATGAATATCATCTTGTATGTGCTTGTTAGCCAATGCATTTTGGGTCAGATGACCCTTCTTCAGGGGTCTCTAGGAAATGAAAACCTGACAATCTTTCAGCACCGAAGATCTATAATATGTCACTTATATGATGAATAGAAATAAAATCCTGTGAAACTTATGTGGTGACTTAGTGCCCAAAATTATGTCCATTCCTTGTTGTACCTAAGACACCACTACTGTGCAAAAGGCACATAGCTCTGTGTATTATATTCATTCTCATATATCTTTTAGGCTTCCTGAGCCATCCGTGGCCTAAATGGCTTCATATTATCCGAAATAAATTGACAAATCATTTTTTCAATTGCTGAGTTCAATTACTCACTTTGGGCCTGATCTAGAGTTTGGCAGATGTGGACAGGTTGTCAAAAAATGGCTGTTCATCCATCCACCACCATGGCGGTCCATCCGTCCCATTCATAGTATGGCAGTTTGACAGATGAAAGTCTGTCATCCATCTTCCACCTCCACCAGATTTTCCTTACTCTGTCAATAAGGTATACCCTAAAAATGGCAAATATACTGATTGAAAGTCAGTACTCCGTCCACTGTTTTTAGAGTATAATTTCGATTTCAACACCTGAAGTTATACCTACCTTTATCGCTCCAAAAAATATTATTAAATTTAATCACACACAACACCACTCTGCATGCCTCATATACTAACCCCACATCTTACAAGTCCCAGTTCATTTAACACACATAATTAAATACATCTGCCACAATGCAACATATAGTAAATTACTTGGGAATAGAAACAAATGGTTAACATAAGCAAAATAAAGAAATATGCAATCGCATATGGCAAACCTTACACAATTTTCAACAATCTCCAATATCTACAAATAGAAAATAGGCAAAAAATGGTTGAAATATAACTTTTTCTAAATTGCATTTTTTTAAAGCGACAGCAAAAATCTTCTTCAGAGTGTATTAATTGTTGTTGGAAGGGCATAGTGTCCTATAATCTTACAGTTCCAGCCTTGGAACTTGCCTCCTAGTAATACATGTGATGTCCTTCTCATGGGATTCTGCATCCCCCTGGAGCACATGGTAGTCCAAGCTCCTGTGTTTTGTTATGGGTGGGGATTTAAGGTTTATTTTGGGTGGTTCAGGGCCTGGGGTTTCTAGATAGAAATGTTTAGAGGCATACTGATGGCTAGGGGCATGGGACTGTTTAGGTGTAAGCGGTGGTTTTGGGGTAGGGGGAATAGTGGAGGGAGGTTGCGGAAGGGGGAGGAATTTGATCAGCAAGGTAAACTGAGGTGTATTTATTTTGGAATGCGGTCAGGTGTTGGAATAGGGCCAGGTCATGGAATGGGGTCAGGTCTTGGAATGGAGTCAGAAGGAGGAATAGGGACAGGTGTGCAGGAATCACTGGTGTCAGAGGAGCCACTAGCAGAGACAATACCTAACTGTGTGACAGATATGTCAGAAAGGATGTCGTACAGGATGTCAATCATTTGAGTCAGTTGCTGACTAATGCCCTGGATGGAATGCAACAATGCCGTCTGCCCCACAGAGAATTTCCTAAGAACATCCAGGGAATCCACTGGCAATGTATGTGTGATGAGAGCAGGGTGAGAACTGTCTGCAGTGAAGGAGGCCCCAGTCTGTTTTTGGACTGGTTGCTGGGTAGGTATCGGGATAAAAGATGGGGAAGCCTGAAAGAATCTATGTGAACCTGGGCCATCCACATAAAAGACAAAGAGGCTCGCTGTAGGATAGTTTGTTAAATACCTTTGCTGGTACTGCAATAAGGGCTCTGCTCACTATCTGTAACACGTCAACGATTATAGTGAGAGGAGTCGCTGAGTACGACACAAATTTCAGGATCAATTCTAATGAATTTTTGAACTGCAATTCAGTAAATGGTCTTCTACCATGGCTTTGTTAGAGGAACAATGTAACTACCTCTTGGTGTATTCTACACAATGAAGCAATGATTTGAAACACCAATATGTATATGAAAAATTCAAGGGTGGTTTCATAATGAGTTATATTACTAAGGCTATTGATGTACACATATAATAAAGCACTTTCTCCTTGTATCCAGGTGATGTGATGGGACACTTTAAAGAAAATGCTTATTTAGTAAGCTAATGTATCGAAAATATATTGTTATCGATAGTAAGCAGTGCCATTACTACAGAACCAGTGATGGTACTGAACAAAAATCTTTATAGGGAACATCTTTGCCTTTCTTGTTGCTTGCCCAGGCTCTGGGAAAGGTGTAATATTCTGATGCATTCCCAGGTTTACTCCCTTTAGTAAATCTGGGAATGCATCAAAATCCATGAGTGGATGCTTGTGAAAGCCCATGCTCCACCCATGGAAGACCTCCCAAGAAGAAATGTAACAAAATGCAGGGCAATCAATTGCATTGACTTGCATTCCTTTACAAAGACACACAAGGCAGTGCAAATCACCTGTTGCTTGACTTTGTAAATATTACTGAAGCCTTTGTTTTGTCCTTGCATCACCTTGTGTGATGCAAGAACAATGCAAAGGCTTGAGCAATCTGGCCCAGAATGTAATAAATCTGATCAATGCTGCCTGTGAACACAAGGTGCAATAATTCCTCAGAACTGAACCTGAATTTCATGTCTCATAAAGGGAACTCTCATGCTATGATGATCAACGCATTTACGCCCGTAATTGGTCAGGGCCTTCTCTGGACATAATTCAAGGACAAATAGTATTTACCATGCCTAAAAAATATATGTATATGTGGAAATACCAAAAAAGTTATTTATCTACAGTTTCACATCCCCTTGTCTCCAGAGTGACCAACTATCTGTGTATTGAGTTTTTATGTGTTATTCCACCACCATTTAATCAGAAACATCAATTACAACCATTGTTATTTCTATATGCTCAATCTCAAGGCATGATAAGTACCCTCAAGTCCATTCATTAGGTTTCCGATAAATGCTTGTGCCTTACCCAAAGTGCATCTATACAGTGGTGCAGATGTGCATAGGTCAATATCATGCCAAAATGGCCATGCCGGCACGCATGAAAGCATTACCAAAACTTATGATATCTGACTATGACCACCACCCCTAGTCGTTAAAGAATACTTAATATAAGGGAAATAGAGGCTCAAGGAGGTTTAGTCACTGTACTATGTAGTTTTTTATAATCTCTAAAATATGGATGGAGCGTTAGACTCAAACTAGAAGAAGGCACTGGTTCAATATCTATATCCCCCTGTATGGTGCCAAACCTCCTTACCAAATAGGACATTTTAAATATGGTCTTGTTACTCTTTAAGAAGCACACATTAATCATCTTGCACTCACTATTTCATACCAAAAGTAAGTTTTGATTATCTGATGGTGACCATAACTATAAGTTCATTAAAGAAGATTGCAATCAATGTTTGCTCTGTCCTCATTCCAAAATTAGTTATCATTATTGTGTAATACCGACATATAATTTTGTTTACCAACCATATTCAATACAACACAAAGGAGACCCATTGTCTCAGGCCTCGGGGGCTTATTTATGTAGAGAGGTTTGTAGGCATCACCCCTCTGTGCAGCTATTGCATCACTAATGCTTAGATGCTCCCATAGCCAGAACTTGGTCAGCTTGTCAAAGTGGGCTATTCTCTCAAGGCTTGAGGGTGTGGAGACAAATATGCATACCTTCAACTTGAAGAAGAGCATGGCATGCACAATGTGTGTGCACTTTGTGCATGCAGGTAGCATGCACCATATGTAATACGTTCAGGCCCAGATTTACCAGGCCTTTGCATTGTCCTTGCATCATGCAAGATGACACAAGGACAACGTGAAGAGATGCAAGGGGGGATTGTGTGACTTTATAAAGCAATATAACTAAACGTAGTTACTTTCCTGCATTATGGTACAATTCAACTTGGGAGGCGTTCCATGGGTGGATCATAGGCATTCCCATTCATCGACCCATGGATTTTGGTGCATTCTAGGATTTATTAAAGATAGTAAATCTGGGAATGCATCAACATCCTACATCTTTCCCAATGAGGCATAACAAGGAGAAATGTTTATGTTTCTCCTCTTTATTTCCTCTTTTCATGTGTTCTGTATTCTGCTGCACACATAGGAAGATGAAAATGCCTCTAAGGATAGTTTTTGTGCAGAAAGATGTCTCTTCCTGCACAAAAACAATTTGCATTGGCACTATGCAGCACAGAATGCACTAGCACAAGGAGAGGGCAGAAATGCTCCATATCATTAATTTTTGCTCTCTTCCTTTCACGCAATGCAGCACAGCAACTTTGCTTGCTGCCCTGTGTTGCATGAAAAATTAGTAAACATGCCTGTCTGTATTCGTGTGCAACTTATAGGCGTAATTTTATAGTGTGCACCTTCCCAGAAGAACACCAACGCTCATTTACAAAGCAACAGTCTCACCCTCTACTCTGTGGGGGTTTGCATAGGATGGTTGACCTTTGAGGGCCACTTAAAAATATGAAAACAGTGACTGCATTCTTTGACTTCATTTAAATTCATGGGTGCCCTCTGGTTTCCCAAATGTGCCTTTGCAAATGTTTCCCAGTGCAGACTAGGCTAAGCTAGCCAACCTGAGCCTGGTTCAGCAGCAGTGAGACCTCCTCGCCTTGAAGTCTGATATGGTTCCCATTATGGGTAGTGCAGTCCTCCGCAGCAATTTCTTTTAAAACAGCCCTGCATGCATCTATGAACTCTTCTTTGCCCTTCTGCGTCATTCACCAAAAAAGGAAAGGCGCTGAATGTAGCCCTCTTTTGAGCTAGTGTTTATTTTCCAACTCCTTCGAGAGTTAAAACTGTCGATGGACCTTCTCTATTTTTTACACATGCCAACACTCAAATAATAGAACTGGCAAATGCTTGAGTGATTATTGCATCCTGCCATGTTTCCTATTGCAGAAGTAGCCCTGCCTGCAATACCATTGTGCCTTGGGAGCGCAAGACTCACCTATTTCAGTGGTTTAGCTTTTAGGATTGAGTAACCTTAATTATAGATATTCTACAGCAAATGGGACATTATTTTTGTTACTGGCATAGGGCATGATATTTATATCAGACGATATTGCTGAGAAGAATATTTGATAAGTGACCGATTTTTTCTGTGCAGAGCTGACTGTTCCAACTCTGTGAATCAGGAAGCCAATGTGGTCCTCCTGAAAGGACCTTCCATGCCTTTCCTCTTGCAGTACCATTGACCTTCCTGAACTGAATGTTCATCATATTATTCTTGTGCTGTGTGTTTCTGAACAACTTCAAAACCATTCTTTTGAAAAAGTACTATGCAACTGTGATACAATAAATGCATTTACTGTGTGTTAAACCTTTCTCAATGGGATCACTTCCCTGATCTCATTCTTCTTACAAGTTAGTCATTTGATGGAGACACGTGATTCTAATTGGTATGACATGATGATAGCTATTTGTGAATGAGAAGCAGCTTCACAGTGGCTTTCCCTAGAACAGAGTCAAACATCTACCAGTTAACAGAGGCCATGGCAAAGTTAAATAAACCACCCAAGAGATAAAGATGCAGCCCCTGATGTTTTCATTGCAAACCTAAAAGTAGCATGCTTATCTATTAGCTTTGTGCTGCCAAGTTGAAATTTTTAAGATTTTCCTTTAATTTGCCATTGTCATGAATTCATAATAATTGCTTTGGGGGTGTACGTAGGAAAGTGGAGTATTAGGCAGTGAGGCTGGTTAGGCTTCACTATGAAATACTCTCAAAATACCCCAAAATAGGCCTTTGGATTCACACTAATAAATCCCTAGCTCAGTCCTGGTACTGTGGCACAGCGCAGTCAGGCTTTACTAGAGGAACATGTGTTTAGCATTTCGGAGTACCAACATGGAAGATAAGAAACTGACACGACTCAAGAGAATTCTGACACCAATTTATAGAAATAAAGCAGATTTTTATATAAATTTAGACACAAAATGAAGACAACCAGATGAGTATAAGCAGAGGTATGGATTTTATAAACAAAAATAAATCAGTGTATTCACTACAACAAAACTTTACCATTGCGGTCAATGGGAAAAAACACTTGTGGCCAGTGGAGGCTGGTAGGGAACTGTGGCAAGGGCAGGGTGGCGTGGGAGATGTGAGGGTGTAGCAAACAAAAAGTAAACAAAAAATATTTTAAAAAACGTACCTGCTGCCTGAGCCGCCAGCCACCCTCTGCCACCTCTCCTCATCGCAAGGGAAGCACCCGGGCTCCAAGGCTCCCTAAATCAATGACAACGCTGCAATGCAGCACTGTGATTGGTTCCCCTAAGTTCCCCAAAGCCAACAACAATGCTGCATTGCAGCGTTGGGATTGGTTAGAGCGCCGTAGTTCGGTGCTCAAACGGGGACAGGGAGCCTGTGTATGTTCCCCACCAAGCTGTGTAATGCAGCCTGGTGTGGAACATGCAAAGTGAGCATGAATGTTTGGTCGGCCCAAGATGGCTGGTCACACATTCATGTGCACTTTGAGTGGGCAACCCCTCCTCCCCTGGCCCCTGCTCTGGCCAGCACTGCCTCTCCCCGCAACTAGGAACGGAAAAAGAAAATGATAATAACGTTTTGTTATTATCATTTCATTTTTTCTCTGCACTGCCTTAAATCAGTGGGGCGACGCTTCTCCTCCTTAGCGGAGGAGCCGCCCTTGCTAGTGGCAATTGGTCACTTGCAGGTCGAGTTGCATGGAACCCTCTGGGGGTTAAAGTGATGCAGGTCCCAGGACCTGGCCATGAGTCAGTTGAATTTTACCAGGCTCATAGGGCCCTGGTGCAGAGTTGTCCTGGCTGTCCCTGGTGCTGAAGCGGGAGCCATGAAGGAGCTGGTTTTATTGCTTAGATAGTGCTGATGAGGAAATTGATGCAAAAATTCAACAACACGACCACTGAAGGGCAAATTGAAAATGCTGTGAGATTCCCTTAAGGCAGGGCGTCGAACAAAGGTAGTGGTAGCCAGACTGGCCACCAACAAGTCTTTGCAGTCGCAAGCTCAGGTTGGATGTACTTAGACATCCTGGAGTCTGGGGTTAAATTGTAGCCACTTGACACTTCCTGGAGGTCAGGACTACATTTCCCACTCTGAGCTGGACCATTTACCTTTGGGCGATACCTCGGCGGGCCTAATGGTCAGTGATTCTTTGGTTCCGGGAGTGTACTTTTACCTGCAGGCTGCAGGGGACTAGTGCCACTAGTCAAAGGGATTCTGGAGCTGCATTTGGCTCTCAGAGGGAATCTTTGTTTGGGGGTAATGGTCTCAGGTCCGGGACGAGTCACATTCATGCAGTTGTAGGGGAGTTGCCACTGGTGCAGAGTACTGCGCCTTTATTTTGGGTAGGTCCTGAAGTCGTAGATTCAGGTCTCTACTATTTTATTGATTGCAAGTTGAAATAGATCTGAGGTTCGAGTGCCAGGGGTGCCCCTTAAATCCTAGATTATGGGGTGTTAGGGGTGTGGGTGTAAGTAGCCAATGGGCAACTAGCCCTAGCAGCTAATCCGCCTCTGAGGTGACCACATCCAGAGGTGTGTGCAACTTTTTCCTACCCAGAACCCTCTATTCTGCTACTTTTAAAAATGGCAGAAACCTTCTGTTAGTCTTAGGGTGGTCTTCCCCAAACATTTTGCCTGCTTACCTCCACTTTTTTGCTTTATTCTTTTTATTGGCGGTAGGACTCTGAGCACTTTACCACTGCTAACTAGTGCTAAAG
Organism: Calotriton arnoldi; assembly: GCA_963921515.1. Taxonomy (NCBI): domain Eukaryota; kingdom Metazoa; phylum Chordata; class Amphibia; order Caudata; family Salamandridae; genus Calotriton; species Calotriton arnoldi. The sequence goes on along the minus strand of CAWUFW010005044.1, from coordinate 727,977 downwards.
TGCATGTGCCTCTCCCCTAAACATGGTTTAATTGACCTATCCACAATTAGCATTTGTAAGCCCCAAATAGAGCACACTACCTGTGCCCAGGGCCTGTAACTTAAAATGCTACTAGTGGGCCTGCAGCACTGATTGTGCCACCCACAAAAGTAGCCCTTTAAAATGTTATAAGTCCTGATACTGCAGAGCCTGTGTGTACAATTTACACTGCCATTTCGATTTGGCATTTAAAACCTCTTACCAAGCTTTAATCTCCCCTTTTATTACATATAAGCACCCCCCAATGTAGGCCCTAGGTAGCCCGTAGAACAGGGTGCTGTGGAAGTAAGAGTTAGGACAGGTACTTTCAAGCTGTGCATGTCCTGGCAGTGGAAAACACCTAAATTCGTTTTGAACTATTGTGAGGTCTAAACCTTTTAGAGGTGAACATTGGGAATCTCTTATTACACTCTTAAGCTGTAATTTCTGATTGAGAAGAAGTAGCTCCGTCATGTTTAATATCATTGGAATAGTAAATATAAATCCTTTTTGCTGGCAAAGTTGGATTTACCATAACTATTTAGGAAATACCACTTTTAGAAAGATGGCATTTCTCTGCTCTTAAAGCTTTGTGTGCCTGCAGCCTGTCTCCAATACATGTCTGGGGTGGATGACAGCTGGAGTTTGTGCATTCCCTCTAGACAGCCACACACGAAGGAAGGTGAGGTCTGACTGAGTGGACATCTGCATCCTGATGGGTAATCCTGTGCGGGAGGGAGGAGCTGACACTTTCACCTGAATAGGCAGAGTCCTGTTTCCACACAAAGGGCTGCATACCCCCCTGTAGTGAGTCTGGAGCCAGGGCCGGGAAGGGAGGACCTCTCTGCACTCCAAAGCCCCCCTTTGAAGTCAGGTTCACCTCAAAGGCAAAACTGGGTATAAGTTCTCCATCTCAGACCCTATCAAATCAGACACTCCAGGACCTGTAAAGAAACTCTGCCAGGAAGAAGGACTGATGTGCCGCTACAAGAATTGCCACTCTGCTGGACTGCTGCTCTGGAAGTACTGCTTTTCTGCTGTTCTGCTCTGCTGCCCGCTACCCTCTGCCCCTGCTGAGAAAGAACTGGACTCTTGCTTGAACCCAGAATGATCTCCAAGGGCATGTAGGCTTGCCTCCTGTTTTGAGACTCAGGGGTATCAATGTCTCACCTCCTGCTCCTGTGCCTGATCCATTGGAAGTGAATCCAGGTGTTTGCTCCAGTGGAATCGATGTATCCACTGCTGTGTGAAGCAGAATCGATGCATCGCTACTGTTGTGAGAACAGAACCGGTTCATCATAGAACAAGTGCATTTCCTCTAGAACTGACGCATCAGAACCACTGCATCACTGCCGCTGCAGTGAGAGACGATCAACGCATCCCCACGACTGTATGGAGAAACCTGACATATCGGCTTCGGAACCAACACATCTCGGCTTCGATGCTTCATCTTCGGAACTGGCGCATCACCATCACTGCATGGAGAAAATTGACACATTCTCTCAACTGAAGGATAAACACAAACGAATCGCTCGGCTGCACCCGCATCTCGCTGTTGCGACCAGGATTGAAGTACTTTGTTCAGCATGGCTCATGTATCCGGCCAGCACTCCATTGCAGTCAGCCTGAACTCTTGACTTTGCCCCGGTCCAGCCCGAGAAGATAACCTCCATTATTGTTTCTCAGCGCTATTTTTACATCTAATCTTCAAAAATTCATACCTCGACTTCTACTTTTTCTTCGTTTTAGTCATGTTTTATTTATAGAATCATAATCTATTTTTTTAAACAGGTGTGGAGTCTTTCTATAGTATTTTCGCTGTGTTATTGTTTGAAGTGTTGCACAAATACTTTACACATCGCCTCTTAAGTTAAGCCTGACTGCTCTGTGCCAAGCTTCAAGAGGGTGAGCACAGGTTCATTTAAAGTATTTCTCTGACTTACCCTGACTAGCATTGTGGTTCTTGCTTGGACAGGGTGCATTCCTCTGCCAACCAAAAACTTAATTTTGAATACCTTCCTTGTCTGTACAGACCAGGTAGCCCACCCAAGGGGTGTGGCTAGCCTGCTGGGGGTGTACACCTCCTTTCTACATAATTTCCTATCTGTTCAGGAGGAAATCATCTTGGGAGCAGGGGGGCGGCTGTTTTCTACTTTGGGAGGCAGCATGGATGCATTTCAGATGCAGATTAAGATTTGAAGCTCACCACCTTGATGTGCCACTTCACTAGCCATCTGGTCAGGGAGAAAGGTGCCACCTCCTTCCCAGAAAGGCCTTTGTTTCTGACTCCTAGGAGTGTTCACACCTCCTGGCAGTGGGCCAGATTCCTGTCTTGGTGGCATTAGCTGCCAGTCAGGGCAAAGGAAATGCTGGAATAACCAGGTGGGTAATCTCTAAGGTAGCGACCATTAGATCTGACATGGGAATAATGTTGGGTTTGATTAGTCAAATTGTTTGATAACAAACATGGCCTTTCAGTAGGGTCATAATGGAGCTGGCAACCTACGGGTGTCCGGGTGCTAGCCCATATTGTCCTATGGCCCCCTGAACACATATAGTAGCCATTAATGGAAAGAGGCTACTATAGGGACATAAAAGTTTGCACTTATATGTCCACACTTGTAATATAATGCACCCTGCCTCCTGGGCTCAGGAGGCCTACCTAAGGGGTGACTGACGTATATTAAAAATAGTGCTGTGATCTTGCCACACATGGCGAGGGCAAGTCAAGTTTAAGCAGTTTGCACTGCTCATGCAGTCTAAATGGCAGGACTGCAGACATCTGTTTACTTGGGTCACTCAGGGTGGCACAATCAGTGCTTCACGCCATGGTGACCCATTTAACTCCCATGCCATGGGTACCACTGGTCCCACTTGCAAGGGACATATGAGGGGGTTAAAGTCCTTGCCAATTGGGGTTGTCAATTCACATACATCATTTTTAGGGAGAAAGCACTGGTACTGGTGCCTGGTTAGCAGGCTCCAGTGCACTTTAAGAGCCATAACCATCAGCATTGGGGCAAAATGTGTTGGGGTGACCATACAAAAAGGGCACTTTCCTACATGACCCCCAGATGAAAGCTGATGAGTAACTAACCTATACACTGCAAGTTCTCATCATTTAAGTTAAAAAACCTGGAAAGGCCTTCTGCATTGGCATGTCAGTCCCTGGTCTGTGTTCCACTGAAAAATCAATACCCTATAGGGAAATGGACCTCATCAACACCTTAGGGTTCTCTCCTCTCATCTGCATCAGTCAACTGAGAGGCCTGTGTTTGGTTTGAGTCTTGAAATGAGTCCTAAACAAGTACGATCTCATCTTCTTCAGGGACCAAACCACAGCAATGGATTCCCTCTCAATTGCACTCCAACGCTGCTGTCTAGATAGGAGTCTCCTGCTGATATTGGCAAATGGATGATCCTGGCCCTCATCATTTGTTTGTGACAGCACTGCCCCAATCCCATGTTCAGAAGCATCTGTTTGGACAATAAACTCCTTTCCATAGTCCAGTGCCTTCAGGACAGGTGCTGAGCACATAGCCTCTTTCAGGGTGTCAAAGGCTTTTTGGCATCCTGTGGTCTAAAGGACCTTCTTGGAGGTACGCACAGTGAGTGGGGCCACAATGCTACTATACCCCTTCACAAACCTCCTGTATTACCCAGTCATGCCAAGGAAAGCCGTGACTTGGATCTGGGTCTTAGGAGCCTCCCAATAGAGAATGGTCTGGATTTTGGGTTGGAGAGGTTGCACTTGGCCTCCACCTACAAAGTGGTGCAAGTAAACAACTAAACTCTGCCCTATCTGGCACTTACTGGCCTTGATAGTTAGGCCTGACTGCTGCAGGGCCTGTAGTACATCCCTCAGGAGGACCATGTGACTCTCGCCGGTGGAACTAAATACAGCTATATCATCCAGATATGCTGCACTAAATTTGTCCAGACCTGAAAGACCTCGGTTCACCAACCTTTGGGAAGTAGCAGGTCCATTGTTCAGTCCAAAAAAAGGGTATTACTTTAAATTGAAATTGACCTTCGGGTGTTGAAAAAGCTGACCTCTCCTTTGCTCCCTTGGTGAGTCCAATTTGCCAATACCCTGATGTTAAATCAAAGGTACTCAAGAATATGGCTGCGCCCAATGTATCAATGAGCTCATCTGCTCTTGGTATGGGGTGTGCATCTGTTCTTGTGACTGCATTTAGACTCCTGTAATCAACACAAAACCTCATCTCTGGTTCCCCATCCTTTGAGTGAGATGTGGGGCCCAGTACCATCGGGCTAACCCAGGGACTGTCAGAGGGTGAATTCACCAACAAGTTGTGAAGCAAGGCCAAGAGCAACAATTAATTAAAACAGGGGTCCACCTGAGCCTTCTGACACCCGCCCAGTTCTGCGAAGCACATGGGGGTCACACAGTCTCCTGACCTGCTCCCGAACCTTCTCGGAAGCGTCCCTCCAGTCTAGTCGATTCCTCTCACACCTACCTGGTGCCTCAAAGTCTTCAGAAGGGCCAGATTGCGATAGTGCAGCTGGCCCACTGTGATGGGACCAGTGGTGGAATAAGCAGTGAATGGGGAACAAGTTGCAATTCTGTACCTCCCTGGAAATGAGGCACTATGTTTGGCACACCTTGATGTCGATGCACCGGACGATTCTGAACATACACAAAGGCGCCACGTCAGCAGTGCCTCACGAGGTAGAATGAGACTCTGCAATGGGTGTGTCACCCACCTCCGAGGGTCGCAACCTGTGAATCGGACACCACACTCAAAGAGCATGCAGTCAGCTTGGCACACAAGAGAAATGTTGCACAGTAGACGAAGCTGGCCACTTTGGATCCCACAACCTGTGAATCCGCTCACCACCAGCAAGACGCTTATGCGTGCCGTGGTCCCTTCACTAAAAGAACCAGTTTGCCATATATGCGGGCAACGTCTGGAACTCCACACTAGGCAAGAACTCACCGCACTGTCCAGCTTTCAGAAGGCGATGTGTGCACTTAGAGAGCACCGATCTCCAGAAGTCCCTGGTGGTTGGTGTGGACCCCTCGTAGCAGATCTTGGATGTCCATGAGATCTCTAAGAGGCCAGTAGACCAGCTAGCTGGTCCTTGGGAGCCCACTTCAGGGTGTCACATGTCAGAAGGTAGTCAGCCCAGGCCAGCAGCTATTCAGAAAGACACACGTTCATGTCCTCGGGCAGTTATCTGCCAAGTGCACAACAGAGTCCTCTGGCAATGTGCCCCACAGAATTAACGTTTTCCAGTCCTGCATCCGTACAAGCGAATCACTCGGCATAGTGGGGTGGCACAGGGTAGTTATATCCCATTGGGCCTTTGGAGTTGATATAAGGTTCAATGGGTATTCCTTTGAACCACAGATGTGTACCCTAAATTTTCCATCCTGTCTGCCATGAGGCTGCGGAATTCAGATCTCTATCTTTATGGTGGCTGTGATCTGGCCCCAGAGGCTAGATGTCACAATCTATTCCCCCCATATATTCCACCAGGCCCCCAAATGGCAGAGGACATCTATCTCAATTGCATGCCCAAAGGTTTATGGCTGTTGTTGGTGAATTCCCAGATGTGTTCCCCGGCCTCCGGTGTTGACCGGCACCAAACACCGTGGCACACAAGTTTGATGCCTTGAAATGTCCACTTTCCATACATAGGGGCCGATTTCGATCTGGGTCGGAAAGCTCTCCGACCTATCCGGATTGTTTTCCGACCGAGCCGGACTCCTGCAGTCCGACCGAGCGAGTACGATGAGTCTATATGCTGCCGGACTCGGTTCGGTCGGACTCCCATTGACGTCAATGGGAGCCGGTCGTACGACGTGTACATGGGCTCCCATTGACTCAATGGGTACGTTGCGCACAAGGGGGCCCCCTGTAGTGGGTACGCGTTGGTGCCATCCGCACCGTACACGCATGTATAGGGGGACCCATGGGTCCCCCTGTGTCCGACTTGTACGGCTACGGGTGAAGGGGGGTCCGGCACGGACCCCCGAAGTCCACTTCCGAGAGCTTTTTCGTGTCGGAGGCTCCGACTCGATCCGGCTGTCCGGATCGTGCATCGTACTGGCTCGGTCGTAAAACGTCTCCATTGTGCGGTACAAATCGAGTGCGAACGAGTCGGACGGAGCGGTTCGGACCCGGAAACGAGTCGGTCGGCGATTTCGCGTTCAATCGCTTAGTACTTGCTCGCTCGGACGACTGTACGAATCGGCTCGGGTAAACCGCGTTCGGCTCGTATTTTTTCCGGACGAATCGTATTCGGTGCGCTTCCGGCCGAGATCGGAATCGGCCCCATAGAATTTCCACTCAAGATGTACTAAGTCAACCGTTACCATAGTAATGGGTTTAGACCTAGCAAATACATTGATAGGAAACCTCACTAGGCTACTCCACTGCATCCAGCTTGAAATACAGGTGACCCTTCCCCATGCTAACTTAAGGGAAAAGCAAGCCTCCTCTGTAGGGGTATGCTCATGGGTCTTCTGTAGTACCTGGGCAGCGAACACCTATCTGTTCCTGCCCAGCTCTTCACAGTCCATCTAAGTGGAGGTGAACGGCCCCCCTCCGGCTAGACCGTGTTTGTTACAGGCCAGTCGGAGTACGCACACAAGGGCGCTCGCACAGACATATTGTGGCAGGTTGGACACATGTTTAAATGCACAGTCCATGTGAGTGCGCATAACGGCATACAATAACAGGTCGGACACGTAGGTAAACCACACCAGCAGTGTGAGTGCGCACCCAGGACACAAGAGCAGGTCTGACCTACAAACATCATGTCCGCACCACTTCCTAGCATGTGTCAAAGGCTCGACACAAGAACCACTACACACACCAGCTTGCAGTGGCAGGCCAGCAGCCCAGGTCTCCAGGAAACCTCTGGTGTCTGTGTGCCTCCTGGCTGACAGTGGCTGGCCAAATTCACGCTAAGCACTTCCTTGGTGCCAACATGCACACCAGCCCATCTTGGCAGGCTTGTGGCAGGGCCCTAGAAACATCACAGGCGCAAGGGCTCAGGCTGACCGGCACTATCCAGCCGAACCCAGGCCCAAAACAACCTTGGTGCTAGTGCACTGTTAAAAATGGGGGTCTCTAGATGGCAGAGGTAGGTACCTTTGTCCAAGTAGGGACCCTTCTTCCTAATCAGGGTAAGGGAGTTACACTCCCAAAATAACCCTTGCTCACCCCTTGGTAACTTGGCACGAGCAGTCAGGCTAATCTCAGAGGCAGTGTGTAAAGTATTTGCACATAACCAACAGTAATACAATGAAAACACTACAAAAAGACACCACACCAGTTTAGAAAGATATCCAATATTTTTATATATCCAAAACAAGACCAAAACAACAAAAATCCAACATATAGTACTTAAAAATATGCACTTTGCAAGAATAACTTTAAAAATGCAGTTCCTTGAAGTGGGTAGCTCCATCCGGTGCTACCGGGATACTGAAAATGACAGAATCCAACAGTTCCTGCTGACCGCGTCAGAGCGGGTCAGCGGTAGGTTCGACAGACTCTGAAACAGTATCTTTTTTGTTGCGGCCGATGCGGACGGATGTGGCAACTGTCGCGGTTGCGATGCGAAGCGTAGCGGTGCGCGGTGCGGTGTCCTCAGGTTGCGGTGCAGGCAGCGGCTCGGTGACGGTTGTCTAGTGGCATCGGTTAGACCAGGGCTGCGGTGCAAAGCGGGCGGTGCTCAATGCTGTGCTGGCAGATCGCGGTGCAGGCGACAGAGACAGTTGAAGAGCAGCAACAGAGTTGGTGTGACCAGGGCAGCGAGGTGAAGCAAGGTGGTGTGGAGTGCGGTGCCCACAGGTCACTGTGCAATCAGCGGCTCGGTGGCGACGGCGTCGGTCGTTGTCAGTGAGACCAGGGTTGCGGTGCGAGATGCGGCAGTGCCCTCTGCGGTGCCTTCAGGACACAGAGCCAGCGACGGAGTCAGTGATGGAGTCGGCTGCTTTTCCTCCTCTGTGGCAGCTGAAACCCACAGTTCCAGAGGCAGTACCCAGAGGGGAGCGAAGTCTTTGCTGTCCCTGAGACTTCGTGAACAGGACGCAAGCTTGGTTACAAGCCCTTGGAGAAATTCAGCAACAAGTAAGAGAACGTTCAGTCCAGTCCTTTCACTGCCCAAAGCAGAAGCAGCAACTGCTGGCCAACCCAACAAAGCAACACCACGGCAAAGGGGCATTACTCCTCCTGGCAGCTCTTCTAGCTCTTCTTCTTGTCAGGTTCCTTGATTCCAGTGAGTTCTAAAGGTCTGGGGTATGGGCCCCAAGGCTTCTATACAGTTTCTCTTGGTTCTTTCAGGCATAGAGGCTCTGTGCTCAGTCCAAACCAGTTCTGTCCTCTCTGGTAACCCTGGGCGTAGTTTGCGTAGTGGCGCTACGCTACGCGAAATGCACTTCGCACTACGCAAGCTACGCGTAGCTACGCGAACTGCGTAGTGCGGTAGGGAAAATGCTGTTCGCACTGATTGCACAGTGCCGGATGCTTGTCCACACTGTGCAATCATTGCAAATGGCATCTTGCACAGTGCAAGCGGTCGTTTTCTGCCGCTCGAGTAGATTTGTACTCGAGCAGCAGTTTTCTCAATGCGGACTGGTAGTTTCTCATCGCGAGCGGTCGCGAGCATACGCGACCACTCGCAATGAGAAACCTGACCTCCCCGCGTTGAGAATCTCGCTGGGAGATTTATTTTCCACGCTCGCGATCGGCAACTTCATGTTGCTGATCGCGAACGAGGAAAAAGTCTCGCCGGGATGTCATTTTGCTCGCGGTCGCCAACTTGACGTTGAGGACCGCGAGCAAGCAAAAAATGCCCGCTACGTGTTTTTGCACTGTGCTACGTGCAATTCGCGTAGTGCGTAGTAGCGCAAACAACGCAAACTGCGCAAGCGTAGCGTAGTCCTACGCCCAGGGTTACTCTCTGGCCCAGCTTCCCAGCAGCATTGTGTAAGGCAGACCAGGCCCAATCAGGTGCAAGGAAATCTCCTCCCACTACTCTAAATGCAGCCCAGGTCTATTCACCAGTCCTGACTCATCGAAGAAAGGCAGGTCACACCTCAACCTCCCCAGTGGCTGTCTACAGTGAATGCACATCTCCAGCCCCTGTCACTCCAAAGCCAGACAGTCAATCAATAAACCAGCAGAGGCACACAGGATGGCTAAGCAAGAAAATACCTACTTTCTAAAAGTGGTATTTTCAAACACAGAACATAAAAGTCATCTTTACTAAAAGATGCATTTTTTACATTCTGAGTCCAGGCATACCAAACTCCATTTCCGTAACTTGTCCCAATGGGAAGTTATGCTTATAAGATGTTATAAGTAAACTCCCATTCTATCCTATGGGACTGATAGCCTTTCCATAGTGAAAACGAAATGTACTGTAATTCACTACCAAGACATGTCACAAACACCAGTACATGTCCTGCAAGTGGGTGCACTTGCCAGGTCGACATGGCAGTTACCAACTGCGTGCAGACACTGCAGTGGCAGGTCTGAGAACCCTATTCAGGGCTGCTTGTGTGGGTGGCACAATCCAGTGCTGCAGGCTCACTAGCAGCATTTTATTTACATGCCCTGGCACCCTCAGTGCACTTTACTAGGGACTTACAAATAAATCTAATATGCCAATCATGGAAACACCAATCCATAACACAATTTACAACAGGAGCACTTGCACTTTAACACTTAACAGCAGTGAGAAAGTGCGCAGAGACAATAAACCAGCAAAAACAGAGTCAAAACCGGGATGTCAGAAAGCAAAAAGACAGGGGAAACACACCAAAAGATGCCAGGTCTAACATGCACCCACTGCTTGTCATGACAGGTGGAAAATCTTTTTCACCCCCTCAGCTAAGCTCTCCTTCCTATGAGAGGTAGGAAATGTGTGCACACTTCCACACTGCACCACCAGTGGGAAAGGCTCTGGCCCTACAGCTGCAAGATGGCCTTGGCAACCTTAGAAGGTGTCCCATGGAGTGGGAACTGACCCCCGATATAGGGGGACCCCACCTAGGGGCTCTTCCTTCTTCGGGCAGTGGTCACGCTCAGGCCCCCACCCTGTTATTTACCTACCCTGAACTTCACCATTCAGGATATACCGTAGGGCCTCTCCGGCGGTAGGGGAAGCCCCCTCAGGGTTGGCTCACCAGTATAGACGCCAACATGAGTAGTAGACATACTGGGCAGGCGAGTCTCGCAGGACCTGATTAGTGCCACATCCCCCTACTCGCCAATGCCGTACCTGCCCCGGGTATTAGGTGTACCTTTACATAGGCCGGTCCCAGGTACAACACTTAACCCAATCGTGTGTGCACCCTGCTCCTAATTGGTGTAGGGAGGGTGATTGTACCTTCCCACTGTAGTACAGTGAGAACATGCCCTGAGTTCCAGGGTTACAAACAGAAGGTAGGCGAACACTAGGAGGACAAAAAAAGCTAAAAGTTTCAAAGATGTTCCCCTAAGAAGGCCAAGTCCCACAGTATACTTTCTCACTTTGCATGGATCTAATCCTTGCAAAATTGCAATTTTCTGTTTCAGACTTCTGCATGGAAAGTCACATATGAAAGTTCTTAATAAATCAGTTGATTCCTGAGCAACACTACAAATACTACTACAGTTACTTTTGTTTACTGGGGCCTGTCTACGCCTTCCTTGCACCTCTTCAGCTATCACTTTCTCTACATTCCTAGGAACCATCTCCTCTTTTGCAACAGGAGTACCTTCTTTTACCTGATAACAATGACCTGTTAAATCAACTGCATGCACTAGTAGTGTGTTCTCTTGCAAATAGCTTTCCTCATTAACATAAGGTTCTGTACTAGAGGTATGCTTCCATTCACCTTTAAAAATGTTGCAAAAATCAGTTCCATTAATAAGCCTTTTTCTTTGGATTTTTTTCTTCATACACAATATTGTTTTGTCTAGTGGCCTCTTTTTATTCAATATTAACATAAATCGTTTCCTCTTCGGAGCAAATGCTTAATCAACAACGCTCTCAATATGTTGCTTTTGTTTAAATGCATCACTTCTCTTCTTATATTTCTTCCTTCTTTGTAGAAAATTCTGAATTACTGTTGACTGAATCATTTTAGTTCATAACTCTTTAAACTGTTTCTGTCTCCTTGACATAGTCTTATTTTATTAGAACATTTCCTATTATCTGAAGCAAGTACTCCTTGCTTTTTTTGCAGTTGATGTGAAAATTCCATTTTTAGATAAGACCTCACCCCCATTCTGCATTTTACAACATATTTTTTTTCAGAAACTGCTTTGTGTTCTTACCAGCATCCCCTTTGTTTCCTCTGGATATTCTCCACTTTATTATCTTTTTCTCTCTCCATTTGAAGTTGGTAATCCTGTTTCCTCTGTTTCTTTCTTTTTTGTCTCTTGTCAGGCATGGAAATTCTTCTGTATTTAAGTGTATATCTGGAAAAAAAGAAACAATAAATTAACATTTACATTAATTCACTGTAATACTAATTCACTGAGTAACTGGTGTATTTTGTACTCCATGTTTTGTAAATAGTTATCCAAGAATTAGTTTCCTTTTCTTCTCTGCTCTCTTTTATACAATAGGCAGATGTATCTGTATATCGATCTACCTAACTTGGTCATAGGTAATAGCGATATGCCTAGAATATTGCTGTATATATTAATGTGTGCATGTGTGTATTACTCCATACATGACTGTTTCATTCAGTCTATTATTTTGTGTCTCACTCTATTTCTGGGCCTCTAAATACTGCTACTATTCTTTAGCTGCCTATCTTTGTAGATATTTTACTCTCCCTGCATTACTGTGTGTTTCGCTCTGCATTACTGTGACTGGTTTGGTTCTGTCAGTACCTACCTCTATATACATAGTTCTACTAGTGCCCCATTACTATGTACCTGTCTGCATATGTGTGTTACTCTATGCACAATGTTATACTTTAATGTCTCAGTCTATGTTTCACTGTCTTTGAATATCTTAGTATATGCATAATTTTTCTCTGTGTACATCAGGATACAGTTCACTATGTACTTAGTTATCTCACTGTATGCATCAATGTCTGGATGTGTTACTGTACACATCAGGTTCTACCTTACTGTGATAAAGAATACATTACTGTATGCTTGGATGTCTGAGTGTATCCATAGGTGTATCTTTATGTGTGTTAGAGTATATTTCAGACTATACCTGGCTGCGTTACTGTAAACAATTGTGTGTGCCAGGTTGTCTCAATCTATATATCAGTGTATACCTGAGTGTATCAGTATATTAATGACAGAATGCCTGGGTATCTCACTGCTTATATTAGCATTTCACTGTGTTTGACAGCAGCTCAATTGGTGTGTACCTGTGTGCTGTTCCTCTTAACACATTTTTATTCTCATTTGCTAATCACTGTACTTTTCCTTGTTTTCATAGAATACTCTCTTTTTATATTCCCTTTTACTTTTTCTAAACATCCTACTCACATTTATCCACTTATATGCAGTCATTTCTTCTCAATCAAATATTTTTCATGCTACAACTTAATTCACATACCTGATAAATGTGATTGTTGGTCTGTATTTTTGTTTCTCAGTATAATTTTGAATATCTCCTTTCGGAAAGTACACAGAAACCAAGCACAAGAATGGTACACCAGTCTCAAAGGCGTGGCTGTCAACCGCAGGTCTGCTTAGGCGTTTTAAAGCTACATGCAGATTAATTAAATAATTGCCCTTCAGTGGGCCGCTGCCTGTGCGCTGTTATTCTAATGCATGCTGGGCTTTGTAGTTGGCCTGAACACAATTATTTCCCTTCGGTGGGTCCTGCGTGTAAAACAGTAATATGTCCATATTTTCTGAAGGGCAATTATTTAATTAATCTGCATGTAGCTTTAAAACGCCTGAGCAGACCTGCGGTTGACAGCCACGCCTTTGAGAAAGGAGCAGGGGGCTCCGAAACCGGTTAGGCGCTATCATTTTCAGGACTGCAATATCGGTTCCCCTCTGAATAAAGGTTCGGATGAACATCTGTTGCTGAGTGCGTCCTCGTGCCTTTGGACAATCTTTGGAAACAATATATATATATATATATATTCACTGAAAAAACCATAGGTTTTAGGGACAGTTATAGTTAGTTGGACATTGCACTCGTACAAAACTCGTGAAATTCCCCCGTTATAGTTAGTTCAGCTAACTATAACTCGCGCCCCCGCAATGCACTGCTGATGACGTCACATATTACATCACTCATGACATGGTCAGTGACATCACTGATGACATCACTGATGACATCTCAAATGACATCACTGATGACATCATCCAGTGACTGTGTGTTTCTGTAAAGTTTAAGTATTTTTAATACATATAGGGAAAGGCGTATTGAAGAATGAGTGGGTGTATAAGTGTCTGTATGGATGATTTAGTAGGTGCGTGACTAACTCTATAAGTGAGTGATTAAACGTATCTTACTGAATGCATGGGTTAGTGACTAAACTGGGTGAATGTCTGTATCCGTCTGTCTGTTGCTGTGTAAGTGGCTGCATGGGCTTGTGAATACCTACATGAGTGTCTATATGAGTTATTGATTGGTTGTCTGAGTATCTGTATGGGTGCCTGAGTGTTTGTGTGGGTGGGGTGTGTGCGACTCTGTGCATAGATGTGTGAGTAGGTGATTCACTGGGTGGATGGTTTCAAGAGTGCATCTGTGATAGACTGTATGGGTGGGTAAGTGTGTGTAAGAGTGTGTTAGTGAGTGAATGTATGTCCCAGTGGTACATGTGTGAGTAACTACATATGAGAAAGGCAGTATATATGTGTGTTGGAGTATATAAATGGCTATAAGTGAGAGTGTGTGATTGTGAGAATGGCTGTATGGATGAGTGTGTGCTTGTATCAGTGATTGTATAAGAGCGTAAGAATGTGCTAGTATTTGTATGAGTAAGTGAGCTGGTGTGGGTATGACTGTATAGGTGAGTAAATGGCAGTGTGAATAATTATTTGCATGACTGACTAGGTGTGTGAGTACCTCTATGGATGAGTGGCGGTGTGTGAGTGTCTATATAGGAGTATGCATATGATAGTCCTGTACTGAGTGACCGTAAGTATGAGTGACTGTACGGGTGAGTGAGTGGATGTGTGTGTAGACCTAAGAATCATTTAGTGGGTATGTAGTTATTGGTGTTGGAGTATCTATGGTTTTGCGAATGGCAGTCTGTAATTTAGAGTGGGTGTATCAAAGGTTATATTAGGGTGTGAGGAGGTGCATCAGATTATCACGTGGATGATGTCATCAGTGATGTCATCAGTGATGTCATTTGAGATTTCATCAGTGATGTCATCAGTGATGTCACTGACCATGTCATGAGTGATGTAATATGTGACGTCATCAGCAGTGCATTGAGGGGGCGCGAGTTATAGTTAGCTGAACTAACTATAACGGGGGAATTTCAAGGGTTTTGTACGAGTGCAATGTCCAACTAACTATAACTGTCCCTAAAACCTATGGTTTTTTCAGTGAATTTGTAAGGTTTTTTAAATGCTAATTTCTAACTGTAACGTGCCTGAAACCTATGGTTTTTTCAGTGAATTTGTAAGGTTTTTTAAATGCTAATTTCTAACTATAACAAGCCTGAAACCTATGGTTTTTTCAGTGAATTTCAAAGGTTTTTAAATGCTAATTCCTGACTATAACATGTCTGAAACCTATGGTTTTTTTCAGTGAATTTCAAAGGTTTTGTAAATGACAATTTTTAAATGTATTAATTGTTATATTTATTTTTTGATACTGATTTACTACATTTTTTTAAACTATTTCTTTTTAGATACTTTATTTTTTAAATTACATTGTAATTACATTATACATTACATTACAAAATATACTTTCTCAGAATGAATTACTTTAGTTTAAATACTTTGCAAATAGGCAATAGACTTTTAAGTACAGTAGTTACAGTTGTTGCAATGGGCAACACAATTTCAAACACAATGCAACATTGAGCTCAATGTGAATTTCTAGTTAAATGCCATTAGTTACTTTATGGATTACTTTTCTAACCACAGGACTGGATCCTAGATTCAGTCCTGGGACATCTCCTGTAAACAGTTGAGTAAAAGCGTTTTGGTTACAGTAGTGATTTTTAAGGAATATTATTGTATTTTAAAAGTTGACACTTAGAAACTTATTTCACATAGAATCACCAATGTTATCCTATGGGAGGAAATTCACTTAGCAGGTAAGTAGTGTTATCGTTACTTTTTCTTACTCAGTGGTGGATCCTGGATCCAGCACTGGTGCATCTCCTGTAAACAGTTGAAAGAATGCGTTTAAGTCACACAGGCGATTTTTAAGGAATATTTGTAGTTTGTGAAAATCGACACTTTGAAACTTTTCTGCTGAAAACCAGACAATGGATTCCTATGGAAGGAAATACAAGTTACTGGTAAGTACGGTTAGAATTATTTTCAGGGTCAGTGCTGGGCTAAAAGATGCAGCACTGGGTTCTCTCCTGATAACAGGTGAGTAAATCGGAATTCATAGTTCGGCTGATTTTAGAGAAATATTATAAAGTTCCAAAACTCCACACTTAGAAGAATTTCCAAGTGAAACCAGTCAATGTTAGCCTATGGAAGGAAATTCAAGTTACTGGTAAGTACGGTTAGAATTACTTTTCAATGGCGCGTTTTAAGTTGGGGGATTAAGTCCCCTTGAATCCTGAGGGTCCCTGGAGTCCAACTAGCCCACCATGTACCTCCAAAAAGCGCCACAGAGCTGCGTTGCAGAGAGGTGTAAAAAGGGGCGTGGCCTCTGTACACCTCTCTGCAATGCAGCCCCCTGGCGCATACTGGAGGTTCCTGGTGGGCTAGTTGGCCCCCAGGGACCCCCAGTATTCAAGGGGAATTTGTTCCCCATCTGCAAACGCGCCAGGGGGTGCGTTTGCAGACTGCTGCAGAGAGGGGACGGGGCCTCCGGCACGATGCCGGCCTTTTTTTTTTTTTTTTTTTTTGTATGGGAGGGGGGCTGCGTGGCCCCCCTTCCCTGGGCCTCTATTGGCCCCGGGGACCCCATCCCCCGGGGCATGCCCACTGTTTTTTTTTAATTTACATTTTTGGAGGGAGGCTGCGTGGCCCCCCTCCTCAGGCCATTTAAGGCCCCGGGGACCCCATCCCCCGGGGCCGGCCTTAACGTTTAAAAAAAAAATAATTCTTTATGGGGAGGGGGGCTGCGTGGCCCCCCTCCCAGGCCACTAATGGCCCCGGGGACCCCATCCCCCAGGGCCTGGCCTCTGGTTGGGGACTGTGGGGGTCCCCAATCCCCCACAGTCCCGCCGGCTCCCCGCGTCCTACGGGAGCCGGCATTGCTTTTCCATAAGGGAGCTGCTGACATGCAGCTCCTCTTATGGAAAAGCACTTCTGCTTGCTTCATTGAAGCGAGAGCAGGTTTCCTGCTCTCGCTTCAATGAAGCAAGCAAGTTTGCAATGGCAGGACGGGAGCCGCGAGGCTCCCGTCCTGCCATTGCAAACAGCAGTGTCCCCGGGGTAGGCACCCCGGGACACTGCAGGAGCCAGCCCTGGGGGGTGGCGTTCCCCAGGGCTACCACAGGCTCCAGGAGGGGGCTGCGCGGCCCCCCTCCCATGTCTTTAAAGCCCCGGGAGGTGGTGGTCCCGGGGCTTCGGGGTCCAAAATGGACCCCCACATTTATTTTGTTAGTGCCCCGGGGAGGTGGCGGTCCCCGGGGCGTGTGGGGGGGCTTGAGCCCCCCCACACAGGTACTATTAATTTTTAAGAAAGAAGCCCCGGGGAGGTGGCAGTCCCCGGGGCTGCGGGAGGGCCGAGAGCCCTCCCGCACCATTTATTTTGAAAGCCCCGGGGGGTGGCGGTCCCCGGGGCTTGGGGGCCTTAGAGGCTGCCCCACATATTATAAATAACCCCCCGCATGCCCCGGGACTTGGCCCACCCGGGGCCAATTAACAATGAAGCGCGGAAGACCGCGCTCGTTTGTCTTCGGCGGGATCCGCGCACCCTAAGCGCATCCCACCGATTTTTTTTTTTTTTAAATGCTTTTTTCTGCCCACGGGGTCCTTGTGGGACCCCCTGAGCAGACCTAGGGGGTCAGGGGGTCTCTACCCTGCCCCCATTGTGCATTTTGCGCACTTGTTTTTTTTTTTTTCTCAGCGGGATCCGCGCACCCTAAGCGCATCCCGCCGATTTAAAAAACAAAATGCTTTTTTCTGCCCAGGGGGTCCTTGTGGGACCCCCTGAGCAGACCTAGGGGGTCAGGGTGTTTCTACCCTGCCCCCTTTTTGCGCTTTGCGCACTTGTTTCTGTCCCTCGGTTCCGAGGGACAAAATGGCTGCCAACACTTCCTGATTTGGAGTGTTGACAGCCAATTAGCATGCAGCTCGTGATCGGGAGGGTACGCAATTTGCCATAGATATATATGTGATTTTATTTGTGATTTTCTCAGAAACTACTGAACGGATTTACACCATTTAAGCAAAAGGCACAACTCTGAACCAAGGGCTACCTCTTTGCCAAATTTGGTGTAATTCCGTTCAGCAGTTCAGGCTGTAGCCGCGATGAAAGGATCTTATGGAAAAATGAATGGGGAAAACGCGTTTTGGGACCCCCCTTTTTTCTCGGCCCCCGCTTGACGAATTAACCCGAGACTTTCGGGCTAGGAGCGGAGCGGAGTGCCCCAACAAGTTGGAAGCTTTCGCGAAGATTCGTCAACCGGCGCAAGAGTTATTTCAAATAGAATGTTGCAGATTTCCTATGGATAATAGGTCCTAACTATAACTATCTACTGGCGACCGCCAGTAGATAATATATATATATATATATACATATATATATGTGTGTGTGTAGATAGATGATAGATAGATAGATAGATAGACAGATAGATATATAGATAGATAGATAGATAGATAGATAGATAGATATTCACTGAAAAAAAACAAAGGTTACATGGATGTTATAGTTAGGCTCAGGTTTCACTCATACAAAACCTGTGAAATTCAGAAGATATATTTACATGAGCTAACTATAACTTACGCCCTGCAATGCACTGCTTATGACCTCACATATTACATATAGACTATATGCTATGCATGCTCTGTTTCAGGTATTCTTAACTCAGCTACTTGCCATTCAAGACACTTTGGTTGCAGCCACAAACATATATGTAAATATTTATGGCATTGTATCCTGTAGTTAAATAGCACTCTGGAATTGCATTTTCAAGATGTTTTCTTATGTAAAATGGTGAATTGTAGGTGTAGCCACCAGCATCTCAATGTATAGCCTGGGAGGAATGGGGCTGAATGTGCCTTCCGGAAGTTTGTAGTGCAAGGAAATGTATTTTTCATGGCAATAGTATTAGGTAGATTCTAACTGTTTCATCTTATAGTGCTTATATAAATAATATGCTCCTCCTTGCAGTTTCCCTTTCCTTTCACCCAATCAGCAAAAACAGAAGTCCCTACACGATTTTGTAGTTCTGTCTGCTTTTACCCTACATTTCAAAACAAACTCTGATCCAAATTCAATTTTGCAATTGTAGCATGACACATCAAAATGTTCACCAACTCAACATTATTTACTGGTTAGCAATTTTAAATAAAAATTCTTACAAAAATAGGTAAATGTGTATAAACGTACCTTCTACAAACCAGTTCCACCAGCCTCAACTTCAGAGCTGGGCATGTGATTTGATCATAGCTGTGTTTTTTCCTCCAGTGACCATTACATGCAGGGCCAGCTTTAGCGCTGACGGCGCCCAGTGCTAAATAAAAATGTTGTTTTGGCGCCCCCATGACTCTCTTACATACATTTCATTTTTTTTTAAAACACTGGTTGGGTGTTGGCTTTACTGATATGAAGGTATATCTACCCTAATGAAAAGTTTTCAACTTCATTAGGAATAGATAAGGAAAGACTTGGAAAATAAACATAACGTCCAAATGTATACTATGCAGTTTGCATGAAGGTCTTTGATGACAGTTCATAAGTCACTGTGCTGGGGGCGTGGCTTGATGCCCGCAGAAGATGGCGGCACCAGAGTGAGACTCCTCGGTGCGGCGTGGGCGGACCGCACTGTATCACCGATTTTTCTTCTCTGCGGTTGGGTGCCTCTGAAGCAGATGTTGGCCTGCCACAAATGATAACTTCAGCGGCTGCTTTCATGGCCCGGGACTCAATTTTTAACAGCGGGAACTTCTGCCTCCACTCGGCAGCGGCCACCATTTTAGGTGAGATGTTTCCTTGAGGCAGGAGCTTCGCGAGAGAAGATGCAGAGGCTGCTCTTGTTTTCTTTTCTTCTTGTGCTCCTCCTAAGGCTGTCTGTTTGATAAGGAGAACTTTTGCAGCTTTTTTGTCAGCTTTTCAATATATCTCTAGTGGGAAAAGTTCTATTTGCCTCAGAGCAGCGATGAACATGACTGCCATTTTAGATGCACTGTCTCTTCACGATACTGCAGATTTTTGAAGGGAGTAATGGTGGTTGTTTTTCTTTCCTGGCCTTCTCTGCTATGTGGCATATTTTATCATTATATTTTGCTGGCATGTTGGCTGTTCTCATGTGCTAAGGAGCTGAGTTTCTTCACTCTCATCTTCTATGTTAGCTTTGCTGCGCATCTATTTTCAAAAGTTCTACTTGCCTCAGGGCAGCACTGAGCGTGACCGCCATTTCAGATGTGCTGTCTCTTCAGGATACTGCAGTCATATGAAGGAAGTAGCGGTGACGGTTTTCACACTCTGGCCTTCCCTGCTGTATGGCATATTCTTTCATTATATTCTACTGGCATGCTGGCTGCTTTCATAAGCTAATGAGCTGAGTTTTTCTTTTAATCTCATCTCCTGCTCTGTCCTATGGGAAGACTGAAAAAGCTGGGCCCTCCTGTAACACGCTCTGCGCAATCTTTCATTAAAAATTCCAGGATTTTTACAGAATTTTCCAAAATGGAAGAATCTTTGGCTTCTTTGCCTAAGGCTTCTTCTGCCTCGAGTCCTATTCCTCCAGCTGCAGGGAAAGTGACCACAAAACGTCTGAAGAAAGACATACCTTCTCCACCAAAATCATCCTCTCCTGTCTCCTTAGACTTGGTGATGGAGGAGATTCATGCTTTTTGTCCCTTTATGGAAGAAAACAATACCAAGTTGAAGTTTCTCACAGACAACTGGTCTCAGATGGCTGTACGGCTTACAGCAGTAGAACAGAATGTATCCTCGTTTGGGCTTACTGACGCTAAAGTCAATGTACTTCAATCTCAGGTCTCCTCACTTCAAAGGCAAGTCAAAGATCTTGAGAATCAGAATAGAAGAAACAACCTTTGCATTTATGGTCTGCCAGAAGGTTCGGAGGGCCCAGAATCCATTTCCTTCTTCAAATCTTTCCTTCCTAAGTTACTTCATCTACCGGAAGGAACATTGCTTAATATTCAACGTGCTCACAGATTAGGACGTCAGCTGACGGGTGTGTCTAATTCACAAAGGCCAAGAGGAGTCATCCTTTATTTTCTTGAATGCACAGACCCACGTAAAGTCCTTGCAGCAGTTAAGTCAATTCAATGTGTCTTATGGTCTTGCTCCACTCTGTTCTTCGCTCAGGATTATGTCAAAGCCACAGCAAACAGACGCAAGGAATTTCTGAACATGAGACTCGACCTTCACTCTTTAGGGGTCCGTTATGGTCTTTTCCATCCGTGCCTCTTTAAGGTCACTTATAAGAACAGAACCCCAACATATGAAGACCCAGTTAAGTTACGGAGTTTCATTAATTCTTGCAAGTCAGAATCCTTGTACTTTTCTGGAGCTTCAACATCTCAGACCATTTAATGTTCACGAACGTTTGCAACAGTTTATCTTCTTTTCTCATTTTTTAAATTTTTTAAATGTGATTGATTATCTTAGGACATTTATTATATCTTATTCTAATGCCTGCCAGTGATTCTCCTTATAATATTTACCTTTTCTCTTTCACTGCAGGATTGTTGATGTCTACACCCGCCCTGTGTCTTCATCCTTTGTGATGTGGTCCCCCTTCGCCCTCCGTTCTGTTGAGTTTGGGCGTTTCATCTGTCCATGTGGTTTCACCCCCCCTACCTTTATATGGTACTTTCAGGTATCTTTTGCCTTTTCTTATTCTTGCATCTTTTTCTTCTTTTCTTTTTTCTTCCTCTGTCACCTCTCTCTCCTATCTTTCTACTCTACCTCTTTTCCTTTTCTATATTCCATGTCTCCCTTTTGTACTTGCATTTACTTTTCTTATTTTATAGCTATTGTTCTATTATTTTCTTGTTTGGTTGGGTTGATATCTGGTATATTTTTTGTTTCTTAATGGTTTGTCTAGATCATGTTTTTTTCTTTGCTTTCTCATTTGTGCTATTGCCATGTCTATGAAGATTGTCTCTTGGAATGTTAGAGGTTTGAATTCCCCCATCAAAAGACAACGGGTTTAATCACATCAGTCCAAATTGGAAGCTGATATAGCTCTTATGCAGGAGTCCCATCTTGCAACAAACAAATCTTTAAAAATGAAAAGAGGATGGGTAGGGGATGTCTTTTTCTCACCAGGGGATGGTAAGCGTAATGGGGTCTTGACTCTTTGTCATTAATCACTTTCTGTCAAACCGCTTTCTCAGATTTCCGATGATGAAGGTAGATGGTTATACACGTGGGGCCCGATTCACAGAACTAACTTAAGACAAAATCCTAAACTTACTACCATTTTGGTATTCACAGAAGGCACTTACTCATTTTGGTATTCACAGAAGGCACTTACTTACTCATTTTGAGTAACTTACTTATTTTGAGTAACTTACTCATTTTGGTATTCACAGAAGGCACTTACTCATTTATGAGTAAGTGCCTTCTGTGAATACCAAAATGAGTAAGTTACACAAAATGAGTAAGTTATGAGTAAGTGCCTTCTGTGAATACCAAAATGAGTAAGTTACACAAAATGAGTAAGTTACTCAACATGAGTAAGTAAGTGCCTTCTGTGATTACCAAAATGAGTAAGTGCCTTCTGTGAATACCAAAATGGTAGTAGGTTTAGGATTTTGTCTTAAGTTAGTTCTGTGAATCGGGCCGTGATTGTTGATTGGGAATGCTCCGATTTCTCTGCTTAAGGTTTACGCTCCCACTGTTGGGGATCCCTCTTTTTGGACGCTCCTTACTCAACAAATTGCACAATACATCGATGACGATTTTATCCTAGCTGGGGATTGCAACCAAGTTGCTGATCCATTCATAGATCGCAACTTGTCGGTCTCCTTTACTGCAAACAAAGCGCATAAACCAAGAAATGTAATACCTCACGCAAACAAACCAGAGAACTCCTAGCTAAGATAAAGAGTTTGGAGCATTCCTATTATTCATCTAAATCGAATGAGTGTTTATCAGAGCTTATTAATGCTAAGTTTCAATTTAATAAGTAATCGACTGACAATGCCTCACTTTATTTATTGAAGTCTAGTGCAAAGTTTTATGGTGGCCAGAACAAAGCTGGTAAAATACTAGCAAATTATTTGAAAGTTAAACATAATAAACTTACAATTGAGCCCATTATGGATGAGCATCAAACATTGAGGTTTAAAGATTCTGAAATTTTACACGAGTTTCTCCTTTTTTACAAATCATTATACACACCACAGGAATACTCCTCAGAACTTCACATTTCTCAATATCTTTCGGAGACCCAACGCTCTTTTAATACCCAACTAGAGCTAACCTCCTTAGAATCTGATCTATCTCAAAAGGAACTTCTCACCGCTCTGCAGTCACTTAAAAAAGATAAAGCTCCGGGTCCGGATGCTTTTACTGTTGAGTTTTTTATACACTTCGCTCATCTACTCCTCCCTGAACTAAATAATCTCTTCAATTTATTTTTACAATCAGGTGATTCCTCTGGTTCTTTTCTTGACGCCCATATTTGTCTTATTCCTAAAAAAGGGAAAGATTTAAAACACTGCAAAAATTACAGGCCCATTTCGCTAGTCAATATTGATTATGAAATCTTTTCCAAGGCTATAGCCATACGTCTGTAATCCTTCCTCCCTCAAATACTGGGCACGGAACAATCTGGATTTGTTAAAGGCCGTTTTATTTTGGACAACACTCGTTTGTTTTTTGACATCTTGTCTAAATCGTCGCATTTACCTCATTCTCTAGCAGCAGTGGCCCTGGACACTAAGAAGGCGTTTGATCGAGTTGAATGGCCTTATCTTTTTCAAACACTTAGGTGGTTCGGTTTTGGTCCAAAAATCATATCTTTGATTTCAATTCTTATTCACATCCAAGGGCAGCGCTATGTGTAAATGGCAACACTTCTACATACTCTAACCTAGGCAGGGGTGTTTGACAAGGTTGCCCTTTATCCCCTTTTCTTTTTAATTTAGCTTTGGAACTATTTTTATCCAGAATTCATCAACATCAAGACATACACGGATTTCTTTTCAAAGATCAGCAAATTAAACTGACAGCATATGCTGATGATGTATTATTATTTATTTCACAACCCCAATCATCCCTTCCCGTATTCTCACAAGAAGTTGAATCCTTTGCCACTGTTTACGGTTACAAATTGAACAAAGATAAATGTGAAATCCTGCCTTTAACCAAGTACACTTTCAAAGATGATTTTGCTACTTCAAACTTCATATGGAACCCTCATCACATAAAATACTTGGGTTTGCACTTTACTCCGTCTGTCGCAACAATGCTTTCCTTGTGTATGGATAAATGTATTAAAAAAATGTCCTCATTAACTACTAAGTGGCACCCTCTATACCTATCCTGGTGGGGGCCGTTTAGACACCATTAAGATGATGTTAACTCCCATAATACTTTATACCATCTCTAATTTTCCAGCACCTATCCCCCCAAAAAATTTCAAAAAGGTAAATTCTACATTATCTAAATTTTTATGGAACAAGAAGAGATCTCGCATGTCATTATTAAAATTAACTCGGCCAAAATCAGAGGGCGGTGACAACTTTCCTGGTTTTTCTACTTACAACAAATCCTTTTTACTCCCCCAATCCTCGAGGTGGATCTCTGAGTCTTTTTTAGATAATCCCTTGTGGGTTGAATTTGAGCATTCTTTTTTATCTCCCTTTTCATTTCAAGAAGACTTATATTTCACTCGCAAACCACTATCCTTATCTACTCCTATCCTTAAATATACATGCTAAATTCCCTGGTGATTTGGAATCTTTTCTTAAGTCCACAATATGGCATAAAAAATTGTTACTGATTCGTGGTAAACCCTGAAATTGGAAGACTTAGGGCCAGATGTACGACCATTTGGAATTGCGACTCGTAAATTGCGAAAAATAGCGAGTCGCAATTTGCGAGTCGCAATTCCAAATGTACAACAGTGTCAGAGACAATGTTAGCGATTCCCAATGGGGTCGCAAAATGCGAGGCTCATCAATATTCATGAGGCACTCGCATTTTGCGACCCCATTGAGAATGGCTGGCCCTCCCAGGGATGGTGGCCTGCTGGGCTCAGCAGACCACCATGTCTGGGACAGATTTTTAAAAAAGCAGCTTTTTTTTAAAAAATGTAGCCCGTTTTCCTTAAAGGAAAACAGGATGCATTTTTTTTTTTTTAAATGAAACGTTTTCGTTTCCTTTTATAAGTGCAGGCAGTGGTCTCTGGGACCACTGCCTGCCCTTAAAAAATATTTTCGCATACATTTGCAAAGGGGAAGGGGTCCCAAGGGGACCCCTTCCCATTTGCGACTGCATTACCACCTACTTGAAGTAGGTGGTAAATTGCGACTGTTTTGTGACCGCAAATGCGGTCGCAAAACAGTCATACATAGGGCTCAGAGTTGCAATTAGGAAGGGACGCCCTTAAAACGCCCCTTCCTAATTGCGAGTCACAAACGCTATTTAGCGAGTCGCAAATAAATTGCGACTCACTAAATAGCGTTTGTACATGGCCCTGTAGGGTTTTTGCATGCGCAAACGGGTCGCAGACCCGTTTGCGCATGCAAAAACGGTTATACATCTGGCCCTTGGAGACATAAAGGTTTAATTTGGGAGCATTAGCTCTTTGTGCAGGATAAGGTCATGCCTTGTTCACAAGCTAGCCGGCTTTTTAACCCCCCACCCCCCTCATATCAACCTAAATACAATCTCCTAGCACAATCCGTTCCCAATGCACATGCCCAGTTCCCAATCCCTCTGCCTCCTCTTCTGTAAATGGATTACACACTCTTCTTCGCAATTGTCCCAGATCCTCTATTATTTACACTCATTTACGCACTTCACACACTGCTAGAGATAAATCCAAGGTCGAATTATCTTGGGAACGAGACTTAGGGGTTAATTGGCCAATTCTCCTATGGAACAAAATTTGGACTAAAATTAGAAAGTCATCTAGAGCAGCAAATGCAACGCAAACACTCTTTTTTAATTTATAATAGACTTTTGTTGTGCCCAGAAGTTTTAAATAAGAGACATCCCTATCTTCCAGACACATGTTGGACTTGCTCCTTTGCACCTGCTGATTTACACCACTTACTTTTTTCCTGTCCTTATGTAAATGACTTCTGGAAAAGTATTTGATCTCAAATTACCTCAATTTTTTATTCCAATATTCCCTTCTCCAACACTCACTTGTTTTTGGGAAGCTTGTCTCCTGCTTGGAACAATTGTGTTTTTAATGTAAAGATTATAGACCTGTTGTTAGCAGTGGCCTTTCAGCAGATTACCAAAAATTGGAAGGACTTCACCAAATTATCTTTCCAAGCCTGTTGGTACGCAAATTGTCTTAACCATAGACTAGATGCGGCTTTTGTACACCCTACTCATATTGCAATGAAACGTTTGAACTTAAGGTCATCTGTTACTGTATATACAGACGCCAAGACTAGGCGCTCTTTTTCTCAATCCCCGTCTCAACAATAAAAATTCTCAACCTCCATGATTTTTTTATTCTGCAATTGTACTAATCTGCTTTGTTAGCACCATTATTGCATTTTTTATATGATATGTAACACCTCTCTAATTATACTAATTTAATTCTCATTTATATTTCCATCTACAACTATGTTAACTTGATACATATACTCAACTGTTTCATTTTTCTTTTTATTGTTCCCTTCCTATTTATGTAACTACTTATTGCTTCATTGTATTATGTATTTCTATTTTTATGCTCTTTTAATATACTCACTTTTGAACTTAAAAAATAAGACACTGTGCTATATTAGAATTGTAATTTATGAACTGTATGTAACAAAATAATCTGTGTGAAGAAAGCAGTAGCCCACTGAGCTATCCACATAAAATACAGTTCTGTGATCTGCAAGATGAACTTTATTTCTCCGCTACTTTATGATGAGTCAAGCTGCCACTAGAACTACAGGAACATTAATCACTAGAGTTAACTCAACATTTTTATTGTTGCCTGAAATCTGCTGGACACACAGCGCCTCTCAAGCCCAGTGCAGATGCGGCTACACCAGTCGCACCGCTCTAGAGCAGAACCTGATTATGTGATCAGTCTGTTTTTGTCTGATTGCCATTAAGGGTGCGGTTACTTTTTATTCTGTACACAGTTTCGTTTTCTGGCTCACCCTTGTCTCACCGTTGATGACCCAAACGGATTAGGTGACAGTGGAATTAAATATTTATTGACATACCTGGAGAAATTTTTCACGCGCTATTTTTGTGGCTCGGGTATACCTGATTGTGATTTGTGAGTTCAGAGCTTTGTGTGGCTAAGCGTTGTACACAGTCCATACTGTATCATTAGCACCTAGTTAGAAATCTGTTTGAAACATGTTCTATACTTTTGGTAATTATTTTTAGATTACTTTGTCAGATTTCATTTTGTAGTATATTACACATTTTAAAATGCTTATTTGCTTGTTATTACACTCGTTTTTTGCTAAGGTGTACTCGGTGTACAGATTTCTGTTGGACTTTGCATCTGAAAGGTATGCAAAGCAGAAAATAACTCAAGGGGCATAATTTCCAGGTATTGATCTCATGGCTGCACTGCAAAGAAAGGTGCCGTTTCATAGTACCTACATACATCTTTTTCACTGGACAGACACAGGTTTCTTTGTATTAAGGATTGTGTTGATCTGCCCACTAATGCTAAACTAAGGAAGTATCTGGTGTTTCCATTTCTATTTCTAGCTTTTCCTCCATGCTTCCTCCTGCTTTGGATGTCATAAATGAATTTCAGATTTGACAAAGACACGTTTTGCTATCACACGGTTATAGTCGTAAGTCTATAAGATGAAGAGTTCATTTCATTGACGTGCCATTTGGAAACAATGGTAACAAAGGGGCCGATTCCGATTTCGGCCGGAAGGGCACCGAACGATGGTCGGAGCCCTTCCGACCGAATCGGAACGTGCCGGCTCGGTCGGAAAGGAATCCGACTGGGATTTCCGGATGGCTTACGACGGGCTCGGAGAGCCCGTCCGCTGTCCGGAAATCCTTCAGTACTCCCCCGGCCGCCTCTTCACGACCGAGGGAGTACGATGGCAGTATTTCACTGCCTTTTCGTGCCGGTCTTTCCGGCATGAAAAGGCAGTCGGTAACTGTCTTTGGGGGCCCCCAGTAGGGCCCCCATGGGTGCGAGGCCGCCGAATGACGGCCTGGGGGCAACTATGGTGCCCCTCTGTTGATCCCTGCACCCGGTGGCAGGCACCTTGGGGTGCCGGCCACAGGGTGCAGGGATGAACTGCACCCCTGCTTTCCACAATGCAAGCATGCATTCCGCTCGGAATGCATGCTCCCATTGTGTAGTATACGAGTGCGACCGAACAGGGTTCGGTCGCATCGTACTTGCAGGGCCGTAACCGACGACAGCAGGTCGGTCGGTTACGGCTCCTGACCGATGTCGGACGGACCTGAGTCCGTCCGACATCGGAATCGGCCCCAAAATGTTCAGTTTGAACACGCTTTTCATGCAAATAAAGCAAAGAAGAGCAGCTTACCCTCAAAGGAATTTGGAATCTGTAATGTACATAAAACCATCATCTACATTTAATATGTGTTGACCAAGCATTTTAGAAAAAGACCTTGAATTAAAATGGACAGATAATCGATTCCCCAGGTCAATCGGAGGATTTTGTAGAAAATGTCAGCCATCTCATCAAAAATGGTCGAAATCATATTCAACCTCCAAAAATATGTCTGCGACAAGGCCATCACATTACTTTATTGATTATTTAATGTAAAGTCTAGATTGCTTCAGGGTTGATATAAATGCAGAATTACGAAAGCCTTAGAATATCAATATTAATTTGTTTCCATTGATTAGTTGACACTGCTTAACTCTGCATTTCAGGAGTGCAGGATAATCACTTAAATTTACAGTGTTCAAATTGCCAATGCAAAATATTATAGCAACGGTGTTCATGAGTAGAGGAAGTAAGCTTTACTGCACCAAGTAACATATTCTGACACAAGGTTCATAGTTTATTTAGACAATTATGCAAATAGTTTTATTCTTTTGGAACCTTGGCACGCCTCATTTCTGCAATGTTTAAAATATGATATTGTTACTCAGATCATTGATGTCACTAGTACAACAAATCAGAAATAAGAACACTAAGAATAACATGAAAGATATCATAATGATATCACCAATGATATTTTATCATTAAATATATTTTTCCTTCTACAAACAAACAAGTAGATCCAAATACAGCAGTTAAAAAATGTTACCATGCATCAACAGTATGTTTTCAATACATAACCATCCTTCCAACAAAAAACATTCTACATTGCAAAATATTATTGACTGTTGAAGGAAAAGGAAAGGTGAAAAAGGAAGAGAAGGTAGGAAAAATAAAACTGTTCCACTATGATAATGGTGATTTGGAATGGAAAAGCGTTTTCGGATTACATATCACTTTGAGTCCCCTTATGAATCCATACACAATGAACCTGACAAAATAAATGCATAAAAAGCATGTAGAGATTTTCGCTGCTGCACAAGTACGTGTAGACACAATATACAAAATCACAAAACTTCACCCAATTACATCTTGAAAGTGGTGCTAGTTTCAGCTTAGCTGGCAAAAGGTTGGCAAAGTCAAGGAAATTCCTATTTTTTGTGCATTGCCGTTTTTGCATAGCGTATTTGTACAGATAATTCAAACCTGTATCATAGAAAGCCATCGCCTCTTTAAACTTTTTTTACCCCTCCCCCCAGGAAAAAAATGCTTGCCTGTGGAGAAATACCTTGGCTTACTGTTATGCAGTAATGTTATGGACCACAAAGATAGGTCCAAGATTCTTTATTAGACCATAGGTATCACGAGCCGTCCAGGGCAACTTGCAGGCTTCAACTGACTATTGCAGAACTATCCTGATGTAATTTTCTGTGTTACACGCTACCACGCCTAAGGGGTTGATTCCGATTCCGGCCGGAAAACGTACCGACCGACTCGGAGCCGGAATTAATTCCGACCGACACGTACCGGTGCAGCCCGACCCGCCAAGTATGATGAGAAGCGAGCAAAACCCGACCGACTCGTACGGAACACAAGCCGAAGGACCGAGCCGCGCGGAAAACAGCAATCCGGCTGGAAAAACACGCGATTCGAACCGACCGACTCGCACCCGGAACAATACCGAACGAGACGTACCCGCGGACTCCCACCCGCCAAGTACGATGCAAGGCGTGGAAAACACGACCGAGTCGCACGGAGGACAAGCCGTGCGACCGACACGCATACAAAACTGCGAGCCGAAGCAACCCAAAACACCGTGACCGACGCGTACGCAGCATAGAAAACAGCACAAACACAGCGTGAACGAAACGGACGAGCCCGTACCAGACAACTGCAGGGTCCGACTCGGTCACAAGAACGTCTCCTACATGCACGAAAAGTACAAAGGGAAAATACACAAAAATGCCAAACAAGCAATTACAAAGCCAATAAATACTGGGGGGGAGGGGCAGGGAACAAAGACACACCCACAACTCCACCCATAAAAAGGACACAAATCCCTACCATGATCCTTTGCAAATTCAAATTACCTGCCAGCACTCAACAGACAGCAACCACACACCCACAGCTCATCCATCACACAAGCCACACACCATCAGCACCACAACAAATAGAAACCTCACATACACCTAGCAAAACACACACTCACACACCTTCACCTGCACACCAACACACACATCACTCACCATCACCACCCATCACCATGCCCCCAAAGAAGAATCACAAGTTCCTAGATAGTGAATTGGAAGTCCTGGTAGATGAGATCCTCAGGGTAGAGCCACAGCTCTTTGGTACACTGGTCCAACAGACACCCATGTCACAGAAAACAAAGATGTGGGAGAGGATCGTCGACAGGGTGAATGCACAATCACCATGTTTGCGCACAAAGACAGACATCCAGAACAGGTGGTATGACGTGCGCAGGAGGGTGAAGGAGCTGCTGAAGAAGGACTACATCTTGAGCCAATACACCGGCAGTGGCCCTCCTGCCAAGCCAGTATACCTCAGGCCCTGGGAGGAGAAGGTGCGGGCCATCCTACCACCAGTGAGCGTCTATGGACTAGAAAACATCCCAGAGCCTGGTGAGTACACAACAAATGTACACAATATTCTGCGACTACACACACACATCACTGTCAAGGGGAGAGTCAAACCATGCACTCTTAGCAAATACACAGCAACCAGAACAGAATCATCCCAAAATGTGTATGTCACTCAGAGAAACACAACACATGCCATCACAAAGTGACATTTAACTGTGTCATCACATGTACAAACACAACTACAATTACAGCTAGGCAGTGGCACAAATATAACTGACAAACACATCCAGACAAGTAGCCACCACTACAACACCAGCACACAGTGAAGCCCACTGAAAGAAAGGAAATATGTGTATGCTGGGCAAGTCAGTGTAGCCAATAGTATGATGGGAGTTGTAGGCACAGATATTGTTCACCCCCACAACTGTCCCATCAACACCACCCTGAACCATGCGCACATCACAGGGAGTGGAAAACAACTTACAAGATGGCTGACACTGGCTACTGCTGTGGGGAGCACAAGGCCCTGCTGGCAACTGTGCAACAACCAACAGCAGGACACCACTGACTGACATCCTGAAAGACAACTTGCACTCCCTGCAATGGAAGCACGTTCCATGGTGGGATATCTGGCTGGGTGGGAAGGAGGACTCACAGCCCTGACCATAGTTACCAGCAGCGTTTCTCACACACACCCCTAACACAAACTCCACAAAACTCAACTGGGAGAATGCATTGCCCCACACTCCAATCAAATATCCCACAAAGAACCACAACCCTGGGTCATGCTGAGTGAAGCACAGGGACACACATGGGACCTGTAGCAAAACTAACCCCAGGATAACACTGTCAGCCATCTTGTCAGCACAGGCACACAACCCCACAGGGAAGCAGAGTCAAAGGGAAGGAAGCATGGGCATGCTGGGAAGGGGGGTGGAGGCAATAGCATGATGGGAGTGGTAGTCACAGCTCAACATCCCCCACCCACATGGCCCAGCAAGCTCACACTCAAGCAAGCACACCCCACAGAGAGTGGAAAGCCCCATCAAAGATGTCTGACACTGGTGCTCTGTTGTGGGGATCACAAGGCCCTGCTGGGAACTGGCCACCAACCAACAGCAGGACACCACTGTCAGCCATCTTGCCATTGCTCTCACACTCACACACAGTGAAGTCCACCCAAAAGCAAGTAAGTATGGGCATGCTGGGAAGTGGGGTGGAGGCAATAGCATGATGGGAGTGGTAGTCACAGCTCAACATCCCCCACCCACATGGCACAGCAAGCTCACACTCAAGCATGCACGCCCCACAGAGAGTGGAAAGCCCCATCAAAGATGTCTGACACTAGTGCTCTGTTGTGGGGAGCACAAGGTCCTGCTGGCAACTGTGCAACAACCAACAGCAGGACACCACTGCCAGCCATCTTACCATTGCTCTCACACTCACACACAGTGAAGTCCACCCAAAGGCAAGTAAGTATGGGCATGCTGGGAAGTGGGGTGGAGGCAATAGCATGATGGGAGTGGTAGTCACAGATATTGGTCACCCCCACAACTGTCCCATCAACACCACCCTGAACCATGCGCACATCACAGGGAGTGGAAAACAACTGACAAGATGTCTGACACTGGGCACTGCTGTGGGGAGCACAAGGCCCTGCTGGCAACTGTGCAACAACCAACAGCAGGACACCACTGCCAGACATCTTGCCATTGCTCTCACACTCACACACACTGAAGTCCACCCAAAAGCAAGTAAGTATGGGCATGCTGGGAAGTGGGGTGGAGGCAATAGCATGATGGGAGTGGTAGGCACAGATATTGGTCACCCCCACAACTGTCCCATCAACACCACCCTGAACCATGCGCACATCACAGGGAGTGGAAAACAACTGACAAGATGTCTGACACTGGGCACTGCTGTGGGGAGCACAAGGCCCTGCTGGCAACTGTGCAACAACCAACAGCAGGACACCACTGCCAGACATCTTGCCATTGCTCTCACACTCACACACACTGAAGTCCACCCAAAAGCAAGTAAGTATGGGCATGCTGGGAAGTGGGGTGGAGGCAATAGCATGATGGGAGTGGTAGGCACAGATATTGGTCACCCCCACAACTGTCCCATCAACACCACCCTGAACCATGCGCACATCACAGGGAGTGGAAAACAACTGACAAGATGTCTGACACTGGGCACTGCTGTGGGGAGCACAAGGCCCTGCTGGCAACTGTGCAACAACCAACAGCAGGACACCACTGCCAGACATCTTGCCATTGCTCTCACACTCACACACACTGAAGTCCACCCAAAAGCAAGTAAGTATGGGCATGCTGGGAAGTGGGGTGGAGGCAATAGCATGATGGGAGTGGTAGGCACAGATATTGGTCACCCCCACAACTGTCCCATCAACACCACCCTGAACCATGCACACATCACAGGGAGTGGAAAACAACTGACAAGATGGCTGACACTGGCTACTGCTGTGGGGAGCACAAGGCCCTGCTGGCAACTGTGCAACAACCAACAGCAGGACACCACTGACTGACATCCTGAAAGACAACTTGCACTCCCTGCAATGGAAGCACGGTCCATGGTGGGATATCTGGCTGGGTGGGAAGGAGGAGCGGATGACAACCAAATACAACCAATGCAGACCATGTACACACCCCAACATTCACATAGAAATGCCCAAATAATGCAGGACAATGTGCTACACCAATATCAACCCCTGAGTGTGACAACTTAGGACAATGCATTGTACAGGCCCGCATCCAGAGGCACAGTCACAACTGTCAGGTGTGTCAACCATTGATGCCTGCAGAAACATAACATACATTGTGTGTGTCTCCCAAAAACAGGTGATGATGGGGACACAGCAGCAGATGCTGAGGAGTCCTCGTCCCAGGCTCAAGAGCTCACTGGTGTGGAACAGCCTCTGCCCTCCTCGGATGAAGAAGACTTACCTGGCACCTCCGGAGCAAGTCATCATGCAGCAACAGCAGGACCACCAGCTGCACCCCCTGCATCCACCCCTCCAACGACTGTCAACACACATACCACCCCTGCCGACACGGACAGACCAAGGAGCAGCACCACCACCAGCACAGGGACCCTGGACCAACGTGGGGCCATGCACACCACCACCACCAACAACCCACAAGGTGGCCCAGGGTCACCTGTGCCTTCCACCTCAGGTACTGCACGTGTCGCCAGGGGTGGTGGGAGGGGTGGGAGACATAGGTCGCTGCTCACAGAGGGGTCTGGACAGCATGATGACCCACAACTGGCACGCATAGCCGATGCGTACCAGTCCAGCACCGGAGAGTTCAGCCAGGTAGTGGGGCTCCTCAGGGACATTAAACAGCAGCAGGCTGCCCATCATGCCCGCTTGGACTCACACATGTCCCGCGTGGAGTCCAAGTGGGACACACTGCAAGAGATGATGGCGGTGCATAGGGACATATTACAATGCCTCCGCCAGATGAGCAGCAACCAGTCAACACCTCCCTGTGTGCCCACAACATCTGGTGCTGAAACAACTGCAACTGCCACAGGGAGGCAGGATGACTCTGGCAGAGAGTCCCCTGCACCGCAGCATCCTGCACTTGAGGATCCCCCCAAAGAAGAGGGGCAGTCCGAGGAGGGGCAAGTGAGAGGCCGATGGCCATGTGCAACCCCCAGGAAGCCAAAACCTGTTCTGGAGAATAACCTTTGTGCGCAAACTGTTCACCCTGTTGACTGCAACACAACTCTCCCACATGACATGGGGAGCTCAAGTTGGACCAATGTCTCTGATTACTGTGGACTTTACTCTTGACATTTCTGCTACCAGGACTTCCAAATTATCTAGGAACTTTGGATCACAATCACAATGTACAGCACCCAACAACCTGTGCACTATACTCACACATGTATGTCAATAAA
Source organism: Calotriton arnoldi (assembly GCA_963921515.1). NCBI lineage: Eukaryota > Metazoa > Chordata > Amphibia > Caudata > Salamandridae > Calotriton > Calotriton arnoldi. The sequence continues at coordinate 693,503 of CAWUFW010005044.1, read as the reverse complement.
CTCACTTATACACCATACTTGCCTCTGTTGTGATTCCTATGTTGTCTCAGAAGTTGCGATGATGATCGGGGAAATGACACTGTGCATGCTAACTGCTACAGCAAGTACAACACCGGCATGTGAGTCATGGCGACTTCACACATATGGGGGAGGCACACCACCAGGGCTACACAACACATACACACCATGGACATCTGACTCATCGCCTACACTGGTGTTGCCAGGAAATACGTTGCATTGCACAGACCCAACACCTATTCACAGTCTGTGTTAACTAGCCCACTGGTGCAGTAAGCAAATGTCAGTCAGATGTGTGACCACAGACAAGGCACATCACAAAGTGAAGCACAGGTTTATTACACATTTGCAACATGTTGAAACCACCACAGATGCAAGGTAATCCCACCTGGCAGCGGGCACATAGTCAACAAGTGTAGAAGGAAGGAAGTCCATGGGTGTGGTGCACATCACCTGTAGGGACACAACAGCTACCACCCGGGAAGTCGAATCACGGTGTTGGGGATCACAGTTGACCAAACGACTCTGAAAGTACCCTGTGAAGGACAGAAATGACACACAGTCAAAAGTACTGAAGAACAGGACAGAACTGCAATACTCATGCACAATACATGTTACAAGATACCCACCCAGAACCAAGTTAGCATGTCAACACTGTTGGGGAGTACAGACTACCTGCAAGGACACATCGCTACACGCATACAGACATGTAGCCCATGGACACACTCAAACAGCACCAGAGCACCACCAACACATCTCATGCAAACTCACATCATTGACATGCCATCTCTGGATACTCACATTCAGCTGAAGAAGTTGGTGATGAGCTGTGTGCGGACATCACCCTCAACATCATCATCACTGGTATCGTGGTCCAGGCCAGGATCCTCCACAGGTGGCGGACGTTGGTCATCGTCATCCAGGATGAGAGGCAACTCCTTCCGCACTGCCAGGTTGTGGAGCATGCAGCAGACGATGATAATCTTGCACACCTTTGCTGGGGCATATGGGAGGGACCCTCCTGTCTTGTCGAGGCAGCGGAAGCGGCTCTTCAGGAGACCAAATGTCCGCTCAATCACTTTCCTGGTCCGACCATGTGCCTCATTGTAGCGCATCTGGGCTGGTGTCACAGGGTTCCTGAGGGGCGTCAGCAACCACGGCATGTTGGGGTATCCGGAGTCACCTACATACAGACAATTGCACATTAGCAGAGTTGGAAAAGAGGGTGGAACACTACATAGCAGAACACACACAATGGTACAAAGTCAGTACACACCTACAAGCCATGCACGCTGGTTCCGCATCTGTGCCATCATCCTCGGGATGCGACTACTCCTCATCACGTACGCATCGTGTGCAGAACCAGGGAAACGGGCACACACGTGTGTGATGCTCATATCTGCAAGACAGACCACCAGTGCATTGACCGAGTGGTAGTGTTTGCGGTTACGGTAGGCCTGATCTTGGGCCTGTGGTGGTACCAACGCCACATGTGTCCCGTCAATGGAGCCAATGACATGCAGCATCCTCCCCAGGGCATAGAAGTCACTCTTCACGCCAGTGAGTCGTTGGAGTCTAGGGAAATAGATGTACTGGTTCAGGTATATCAACATAGCCTCCAAAACATCCCGGAGCACACGGCTGAACATGGTCTGTGACATCCCACCAGCAGTCGCCAGAGTGTGTTGAAAGGTACCAGTGGCAAAGAAGTGTAGGGCTGCCATCACCTTCACCTTGGGGGTCAGCGCTGTAGGGTACGGACGGCCAGGTTGCAAATGTGGTGCCAAGCGCACTGCCAAATCCTCAATCAGCTGCCTGGTGAAGCGGTACCGTCGGATGCTGTCACGTTCCACCATCGTTGCCAGGTCAGGGAATGGTCTATGGACAGCTGGTGCCCTGCAGTGCATAGGTGAAGAAAGCAAGATTGTCAGTCACCCCACATATGTGGCATTGAACACACTCAACATCACATGATACATCATAATGAGGCACAAGTACATGATGTGTGCAGTTCCGTACGGATATGTATGGCACATACATGGCCAATATCTAACATCACAGTCCAACAAGTGGCATCAATAAGTCCCAGGTTATGCCATTGGATACCATGAGGCCGTGTCCCAGTACCCATCTCCTGCTGCCAAATAACAAACACACGCCACAGTGACATGTGAGGACTGATGTGCCCCAGGCATCACAGCTCAACGACAGGTAGATTCCCAGGGACCCTGTATTGCCACATGGACACTGGCATGACATGGTGTATCATGTATGCACCACAGCAAAACAACCATGAGCCCCACAGGTAGTGGTCCGTGTTGCCTCGGTAGGACAGACATGGACGTCTGTGACACACACACGCACAACATCAAAGTCCATGCACAAACAACGTGGATGTGGAGACTGCCTCCCATTGTGCACATGAAATCAGAGACATTGTAATCACAACATGCACACAGACTGTGGAGGACCATCAACATTGTGCCAATGGGTCACCCTGGGTTGAACATAACGTCCCACATGGGACTCAGGGGGTATGTGACATGACATACACATACACCACCGTGAGCTGTGACCATGCCACATGCTCAGATATGAACAGTTGCACATCACAGTGGTCATGTACACGAAACACCAAGGATTCTGTCCCCATAAACATGTGCACAGCCTGGGGGTGGCTGCCCCCAAGTGACACCCACAGAACAACATGTTCACCCCCATACACGGAATAGGTAATGCAGCCTTACATGCCCTAGGATACAGTTTGGACAGGCTGTGGTGTTGTAGGTGTGCCCCTCACTGCCTGGGAAGTATATATGGCTGGCATATGTTCACCTGTGACAGGCATGGTGACATATGCCAGTGACTTGTACAGGGATGCGTTGGACAGCAAGGGACCGATCAGTGCGCACACATTGGCCATTGCATTCAATGTGCGCTGGTACGCGTTGTATTGGCAATACGCCTTGGACAGCAATGGACCGATCAGTGCGCACACATTAGCCATTGCATTCAATGTGCGCTGGTACGCGTTGTATTGGCAATACGCCTTGGACAGCAATGGACCGATCAGTGCACACACATTAGCCATTGCATTCAATGTGCGCTGGTACGCGTTGTATTGGCAATACGCCTTGGACAGCAATGGACCGATCAGTGCGCACACATTGGCCATTGCATTCAATGTGCGCTGGTACGCGTTGTATTGGCAATACGCATTGGACAGCAATGGACCGATCAGTGCGCACACATTGGCCATTGCATTCAATGTGCGCTGGTACGCGTTGTATTGGCAATACGCCTTGGACAGCAATGGACCGATCAGTGCGCACACATTGGCCATTGCATTCAATGTGTGCGGGTATGCGTTGTATTGGCAATACGCCTTGGACAGCAATGGACCGATCAGTGCGCACACATTGGCCATTGCATTCAATATGCGCTGGTACGCGTTGTATTGGCAATACGCCTTGGACAGCAATGGACCGATCAGTGCGCACAGTTGGCCATTGCATTCAATGTGCGCTGGTACGCGTTGTATCCCATGTACGCGTTGAACAGCAATGGTCCGATCGGTGTGCCCGGCTGGCCCATTGCATTCAATGTGCGCTGGTACGCGTTGTATCCCATGTACGCGTTGAACAGCAATGGTCCGATCGGTGTGCCCGGCCGGCCCATTGCATTCAATGTGTGCGGGTACGCGTTGTATCCTATGTACGCGTTGAACAGCAATGGTCCGATCGGTGTGCCCGGCCGGCCCATTGCATTCAATGTGTGCGGGTACGCGTTGTATCCTATGTACGCGTTGAACAGCAATGGTCCGATCGGTGTGCCCGGCCGGCCCATTGCATTCAATGTGTGCGGGTACGCGTTGTATCCTATGTACGCGTTGAACAGCAATGGTCCGATCGGTGTGCCGGCCGGCCCATTGCATTCAATGTGTGCGGGTACGCGTTGTATCCTATGTACGCGTTGAACAGCAATGGTCCGATCGGTGTGCCCGGCCGGCCCATTGCATTCAATGTGTGCGGGTACGCGTTGTATCCTATGTACGCTTCCAACAGCAATGGTCCGATCGGTGCGCACCCATTGGCTATGGCCTGGCCTGGCAACGGACGCGTTTTCAAAATTTGAACGAGTCTGATGCTGTAAATTCAGTTGGTCACCCACAACAATGTTGCAATTTCATGGGTGTCACGAAGTTGAACATTTGAAGGATGCTGGGGGCGTGTGTAAGTGGTGCAATTCCATGGATTGGCCAGATTCAGATGATGCAAACGACTTGGACCTATCACTTTGGACACATGGGACAGTATCTGCCTCTGCAGCACACATATAATGCTGGCTGTTCCCCTGAGAGCTCACTTGCCTGCACTACATGCTCCAGGACGACATCTGCCACTACACTGCTGCTGTATCTGCACCCTCTGGACCCTGCAATGGCACGTACTGTGGAGAGAGCCCCAGCCTTCAGCACTGAGGAGAACCAGGCCCTGCTGGACAGCCTCCTTCCACAGTACAGCAAGCTGTATGGGAAAGCAGGGGAGCAGGTGAGTGTTCTGTCCACTGCCTTTCTAAATCTGCATGTTGTCTGACTAGCAAGTTTAACAGTCTGCACGCCACTGGCTAGCAGGCTCACTGAGTAGTTGTCACCCCCCATAGTGTGTAGTTACATGCACTGGACAGGTATAGTGCAGTGACAGTGCATTTAAACTAGGTTTTACTTCACAGGCAATGATACCATGTAGTAACTGCTGGCATACTGTCCATAGCCATCGTTGCACTGCCTGTGTACATCATGTGCCCCTGTGATTGAGACATGTATATCCAACTGTGTAATGCACGGATATGTTGCATGTGTAGTAATGGCATTCTCACTTTGTTATCCTCACAGGTTGATGCCCACCAGAAGCAGAAGATATGGCTGACCATCGTCCGGGCAGTGAGATCCGTGGGGGTCTACAAGCGCCGGATCCGCAACTGCCAGAAGAGGTGGCAGGACCTTCGGGGCTGGACCCGGAGGATCGCACGGGTCCAGCTGAAGCTGTCACCTCCTCGCAGGAGGGGCGGACACCGGACCCTGACCCCCCACATGCTGAGGATCCTGGCGGTGGTCTTCCCTGATCTGGATGGGCAGCTGAAGGCCAGAGAGCAGCAAGGAGGGGTGAGTCCATGTCTGCATTGTGAACTATGTCTGCCATGCTATGTGCCCTCCTCTGGCCTGGTTAAACTTCCACAGTACATCAGTCTTGTGGTCCAGGACCCATGTCCCTCTATTGTGCACTGCCCACTCCTCATCTGATACCCAGGTGTGGCCCTTACAGTCAGGGTATTGTGTCACTTGGGTACTGTGTCCTTGCAGTTTGCTTGACTCAAGGTGGGGGACAGCATCTGTTTCCCTGACTCTGTGGTGGGCATCATGGGTGGGTCCATTGCTTACACATTGCCTGTGTTCTGACATGTGTTCTGCGTGTCATTTTGATATGTGGCCCAATTGCTGAGCTGATCCACCACATGTGCCTGGGGTATCTGGCACACACCCATGCTGCGGGTGGGAACAATGTTTGTGCCCCAGGAGTGTGTATATAACGTGTGTCACACATACTTAGCCAGCTGCCTACTGTCCAGGGCTCATCCCTCATTCATGTGGGACAGGACAGTCATGCCTACTCCAGGCCATACAATACACTCTGTACTCCCACTGCCGTGTATCAGCTGACACGTTTTGCTCAGTGATTTGTCCCCTCAGGTGTCTGCCTCTGTGTCAGTGTGGTGTGGCTTCGTTGTCAGGTCTGCTGGGGTGTTCCTCGGTTGGGGCTCCGCATGCCACCGGAGATGTGACCATAGGAGATGATACATGTGTGACACATAGGTGTTTGATCACCTGACCGTGCAGACTGGGGTATGCGAATATGAGGTTCAGGCAGCTGTTTCCCATTCACAGCAGATTGTGATGTGCTCAGGTGCAGAGGGTAGTGTTACAGGTCTCCCATATGTACAATGGGTATGACCTGGACAGATGAGAGTACAGATGATGTGGTGTGTGGGGGATGTACATGTGCACTTGTTCAGCTCCAGGACTTGCATTCCCCATGATCTACTATTGTGACACAGTGCAGAGTGTTGTTGTCTGGCTGCCCTGCCCATGTGACTGGAGACAGTGATGTATGACTTAGCAGGCATGGCTGTGCCATGGCATGTGACTTCCTATTAGTGATCCTGCAGGGGAGTGACATGTGCTACATGCACACCATTGTGGCAATGGCTATCAGGACATGGGTGCATCATGGTGTCTGTCGCTGGTATGCATCACATGCATTTCCTATTTGACTCTGGGCATCCCTTTCATCCGGACACCTGCACTGACTCAGTGGCAAGAGTTGTGATGTGTGCATGTCCACATGCTTCACCGGGTTCTCTGCACTGTCCAAATACTGTGTAGGTGGTGCATGTGTCCACACTGGGGTATTGCCATTCCACAGACACCAGACAGACGGGTGCAAGGCCAGGTGGGATGTGAGTGCCATGGTTGACCATCAGACTGACAATTGACTTCTCCTGTTCTGTTTGTGCAGTTTTAGCAATGTTCATCTAAGGATGCCAGGGCTTGCTCTGTAATGTGCTGTACTTACTGTGGTGTGTGCGTTCGGTGCAGGTGACTGATGTCTGTCTGTTTCCCTATTGATTGCAGATACATCCACGGCCACAGGAGGGGACAGCTCCATGGACCAGGAGGAGCCGCAGAGCCAGACTGGGTCAGCAGCCGAGGAGTGGTCGGAGGGACCCAGTGGCACGGAGGGCGAGGGGAGCCACACCGAGGAGTCCTCAGCACCATCCACCTCAGCTGAGGACCAGAGCAACTCGGACAATGACTCCCTTATGGAGGCGGGTGTCAGCAGCCACCACACCCCAGCTAGTGTTGCTGTCACCGCCACCACCACCACCGCCCTCTCGTTGGCTCCCATTCCCGAGGTCCGTGGAGGCTCCCATGTTCGGGAGCGTGTCTCCTTCAGGCCAGGCACTGCACCCCCTGCCCCTGTGTCCCCTGCTGCCCTGAGTGAGGAGTCTGTGTACCTCCTCCGCCAGCTCCATGTAGGACAGACAGCGATGCTGAGTGTCCTCCATGCACACACCAGTCTGTTGACTCAGCTGGTGTCATTCATGGAGGGCATCTCATCGGGCATGTCTGACCTACAGAGGGTCAATAGGTCCATGGACTCCTCCCTGACGGCAGCAGTGTCCCTCCTCCGACAGTCCCTCACCCCTCCTGCCTCTGCCCCATCCACACTCCCCAGCACCTTACCCGTCCCAAGCACACACACACTGGCACAGGCACACACCAGCACAGACACATGCAGCACACGGACACACACGCCACAAACAAGATGCACACGCACGCACCATCAGGGGACTGCAACCACACTCACAGGGGATGGGGCACAGGCACAAACACACGAATCCACAAGCACTGCGCAGTCCTCAGTTGCCTCTCCCTCCAAAGACCCCTCCCTTGCCTCACCTGCAACCCCAAACACACAGCGGCTCTTCCTCTGTGACCTTGGCCTCTTCCCCTCCGACCCAGCTGATCCAGCATTCAGGGGGAAGAGGAAGCCCACCCACATGGAGCGGAGTGCCCCTGGCCCCCGGACACCATCCCCCAGGCGCAGACCGACTGAGGCCCCCACCCGCAAGTCCCCCCGGTCCCGGAAGAGCAAGACCCCGCCACCGCCCTGCAGCTCAGGCACCAAGTCTCCTTCCTCCATCCCTCAGGCCCCCACTCCACATGTGCCCCCACCACACCCTGCCCCAGGTTCCCCCACCCACAGATACACCATCCCCAGAAGGGTCAGGCCTTCTCCCCTGCCACTTGCTCTTCCGGCCCCACACCCCCGCTGCGCTTGTCTGTACCACTGATGTGGTGAGGGTGTCCTCCCCTCTGTCCTGCCCACCTTACCTGATCCCCATTCTCCTCCCCTGGAGGTGGGCACTGCAGTGGAGTCCACTATCACCCTGTCTGACTTGGGCGCTGCAGTGGCGGACCTGTCCACTCCATCTGCAGGGTCCACTGCAGTTGTGCCGGCACCCACAACATCTGAGTCATGCCCCCCAGTTGTGCCGGCACACACCATGTCAGACACCTCCACTGCAGTTGTCAGTGGCTCTCCAGCACCCACCACCCCTTCCCTGCCTAGTCCTGGTGAGCCCTGATCCTGTCCCTGCGGTGCCTGGCCTGCCCCCCGTATGCCCCTCCTAGGGGATTGTCCCCGGTTGTGATCAGTGCAGGCATGGGTAGGGTGACATCTGCCACTGTCACCCTGTATAGACTTCCTTGATGGACTGGCCATTGGCCTTTGTTGATACCTTGCAGTTCTCCCAAGTTTTGAACCCACATGCTGAATAAAGCAACTTTCTGTTCTCTAGTGGTTTTGCTTCTGATGTACATGATGTTGATGATGCTAACCATGCCCTTGCTGCAGTGATGGTGATTTTTGGACTCATGAAAATGAAGTGTTACTGTGCATGAACCCATGTGTTCCAGGGGGACAGTGTCCTATCCTGTGGTGAATCCATGTCGTCCTTAGCAGCATCTGAGGGTGTCATGTATTCAATATTTGGCAATGGGATTTCCTACTTACATTAGCAATGTCACATCTGTGGGTTCCACCCATGCACATCTGTTGTGTTTGCCATTGTTCAATTAGTCTAGTTCCCTGACCGTGTGGCCATCTCCACTGGACATGCAGGTTTGGGCATCAATGGGGAAGGACTCTTCTGTGTTGTCAGTGCAACTTGCTATACATGTGTGTTGGATCTGTGCTGTTGATTTCGTTGACATTCCCATGACCAGGCTGATGTGACGGGAGCCTTCATTTGGTGCTAATTGTTGACTGTGTGACCAAGTGTTCTGCTGACATGATGGAGCCCTACTGATGCGACATATGGCACAGCTTTCCTCACACAGGAGTGGAGTCCCCTCATGGCAGTGTGTACTCCTGTGACATCTCGTGCGCCCAAGGTGTGTGTTGTATGAGCATGTGTGTGTGTTCACTTCCATGTTGCTGTGCATGCTGGGATCCCTAGTGATGTTCCTGTTTGTGATGCTTGCTGAGTTGAGCTATGTTCCCCCAAAGTCTTCTCCCTGGGTTCTCTGTGATGTGGGTGCATGGCACATTACTGGTCATCAGGGTGTCACCCATAGGTGTGTTTGCTATCAGGGCTGAGTTTGTGGGCAGACGCTGATGTGTCACAGTCCGGATTCCCCTTTGCACTTGTTGTTTACACCTGTCATGTGATTTCTGGTTTGTGTTAGCTTTCATTGGTTGTGACACGTTGTGTGTGTGACTGCTGGCACTCCTCAGGGCTGCAATGTTGGTAGTTGTCTATGTGTGTTCTTTGTGGGTGACCTTGGCTTCTTCATAGGTGTATTTGACTGTGGCTGGGATCCCATTGGTTGGTGTGGTATTGCCGTCATGTCCATGTACAGCGTAGTGTGCAGTGTGTCAGACATTCAGGAGTCTGGTACAGTGGCCATGTGTGATGTGTTCCTGCACCTTGGTTCCCACCACCCCCCCTGGGATTGTCATGGGTGCATGTGCAATGTCACCAGTGCATGTGAGCTTCACTGCTGCACATTGTTGGAGGTCGAGGTGTGTGGTGTTGAGTGTGTGCAGATGAGAGTTGTTGCCCGGCTAGACCCCTGCCTCCATGTTGGCCTTGGCTGACAGGCCGTGCTGGTTGATTTGTGCTTGTGTAGGTGTGATGGTAGTTTGTTGCTCAGGACACATGACTGTGGTTCACAGTGTGAACGACATCTAGCTTTGTCATCACAGTGGGATTGTAATGCAGCCCAGGGTCACCACATTGTGGGGGCCCTGGGTGTGGTGCTGTGGTGTCTGTGTGTCTTGCTGTGTCAGTTGCTGTTCCTACATGCTTGTGTGACATGTGTGATTTGTGCTCCCTCTCATCTGACAATGCCTGATTGCCCACATAGGGGATTTGGATCCATGAGTTACCTTTGTGTGGCACTGTATGCACGTCTGTGTAATTGGTATTCAGGCCTCCTCATGTGTTGTGTGTTTGTCTGGGGACACTGGTACCCCCCCCCTCACCAGTTGTGTTTGATGTGCAGTGTGGGTCTGCCTGTTTGTGTCTGTGCATCTGCACCACTGCATTGGCATATCTTTAGTGTGCCATTGGCTGTATGTTGTTTGGTGTGTTTGCCCTGCTGTCCCTGGGACTCCTAGGTCATCACTCAGCACAATGATCATTGTGTGTGTGTCCCATTGCTGCCATGGTATGGTATCTGTTCACCTCCCTTCTACAGTCTCCACTGGGTATCTGAATTTGTGTGCCCATTGGTGCAAATATGTGGGTCTGCATTCTGATGGTCACTTCTGTCATTGAGTCATTGATGAATGTTGACAGTGTCAGCCCCCATGGGTGATGTTTGTCTGCACATGGCCAAAGGTATGTCTTGTTTGCACTGCACTGTTTGCCTCCCCCATTCTATGTTGCTATGGGACACAAGCACTACTTTGCCACTGATGTGTTTGTTGTTCTGTGACCAGGAATAATCCATGCAGTTTGGCAGTTGCAGCTTATTCTTTGTCAACACATACATTTTGGTCACTGTGATGATGGGGGTTTGGACCCCATTGCCACAATGTTCAATTTGTGCTTCAGCTATGGACCCCACACTCACATTTTGGTCACTGTGATGATGGGGGTCTGGACCCCACTGCCACAATGTTCAATATGTGCTTCAGCTATGGACCCCACACTCACATTTTGGTCACTGTGATGATGGGGGTTTGGACCCCATTGCCACAATGTTCAATATGTGCTTCAGCTATGGACCCCACAATCACATTTTGGTCACTGTGATGATGGGGGTCTGGACCCCACTGCCACAATGTTCAATATGTGCTTAAGCTATGGACCCCACACTTACATTTTGGGCACTGTGATGATGGGGGTTTGGACCCCATTGCCACAATGGTCATGGCCTGCTTAGCATTGTGGGTGCCACACACATTTATGTGTGGCACTTGTGATAGGGGGTCACATTGTATGTCCACAGTCCTGTTCAGTGTTGTAGGCATTTGACACAGTCTACACACGCTTGTCATGGTGTTGGGGGGGATGTCTTTGTGTTGCATTCTTTCTGCTGGTGTGTGCTTCTTGTGGCATGTATTTGCCATCCTGTGAGTGGGGGTGGTAGTAGTAGGCATCCAGCCCCCCCTGGGTAGAGGTGGTAGTAGTGGTAGGCACCTGGCACCCCCTGGGTAGAGGTGGTAGTAGTGGTAGGCACCTGGCCCCCCCTGGGTAGAGGTGGTAGTAGTGGTAGGCACCTGACACCCCCTGGGTAGAGGTGGTAGTAGTGGTAGGCACCTGGCACCCCCCTGGGTAGAGGTGGTAGTAGTGACAGGCATCCAGCCCCCCATGGGTAGAGGTGGTAGTAGTGACAGGCATCCAGCCCCCCATGGGTAGAGGTGGTAGTAGTGGTAGGCACCTGGCACCCCCTGGGTAGAGGTGGCAGTAGTGGTAGGCACCTGGCACCCCTGGGTAGAGGTGGCAGTAGTGGTAGGCACCTGGCACCCCTGGGTAGAGGTGGCAGTAGTGGTAGGCACCTGGCACCCCCATGGGTAGAGGTGGTAGTAGTGACAGGCATCCAGCCCCCCATGGGTAGAGGTGGTAGTAGTGGTAGGCACCTGGCACCCCCTGGGTAGAGGTGGTAGTGGTGACAGGCATCCAGCCCCCCATGGGTAGAGGTGGTAGTAGTGGTAGGCACCTGGCACCCCCTGGGTAGAGGTGGTAGTAGTGGTAGGCACCTGGCACCCCCTGGGTAGAGGTGGTAGTAGTGGTAGGCACCTGGCACCCCCTGGGTAGAGGTGGCAGTAGTGGTAGGCACCTGGCACCCCCATGGGTAGAGGTGGTAGTAGTGACAGGCATCCAGCCCCCCATGGGTAGAGGTGGTAGTAGTGGTAGGCACCTGGCACCCCCCTGGGTGGAGGTGGTAGTGGTGACAGGCATCCAGCCCCCCATGGGTAGAGGTGGTAGTAGTGGTAGGCACCTGGCACCCCCATGGGTAGAGGTGGTAGTAGTGGTAGGCACCTGGCACCCCCTGGGTTGAGGTGGTAGTAGTGGTAGGCACCTGGCACCCCCTGGGTAAGGGTGGTAGTAGTGACAGGCATCCGGGACCCTATGTGTATATGTGGCATTGGTGATGGGCATCCCGCCCCTATGGTGCTGCTGTTTCTGGAGTAAGTAATTTCTGCATCCCTGTGTGTGTGTGTGATATGTCGGGTTCGTGTAGTTTGTGTTTGTGGTTGGTGTCTGACCTACCTTCTGCGCCGTACGCGTCCGTGCCTGTTCCGGTAGTAGATATAGAATATTGGTAGGATCGGAACGATGGGATTCATTGTTGGTTCGCCTCGTTCGTCTTCGTCGTTGCTTCGCCTCGTCCTCGTCGCTGGCGTGTTCGCCTCGTAGCCGTGGATCATGTTGTGGCGCGAATCGGAGCTTATGTGCGCCTCTCCCGGATGCTTTGACGTGCCGTGCGTAGCGACGGGTTCGGCGCGCACGGGAAGCGCATCGTACTCTGTCCGGCCGGATGGGGCTGCTTTTTGGCTTCCGGGCGACTCGTATCTGCGTTTACGGATCCGGCTCGGTCGGGGATCAGGACCTGGATTGGGTGAGTATGACTCTGTCAGAATCTGTGCTGTTGTGCGCATCGTACTTGTTCGTTCGGATTCATGTGCGGATCGGTCGGGAAACAGGCATTCGCATGGGTGCGTCTCCGACCGAGATCGGAATCGACCCCTAAGTATTTAGAAACCCACAAGACATTACCTTCCCTTAAACGCCCAAATTAGAAATTAGAGCAACACAGAAAAATCAGCATGGACGGCACCATGCTGTGTGCAAGAGTGCACAGGCATCCAAGGGGAATATTTACAAGCCCCTATCGCCAAAGGAACGTCACTTTTAGTGACGTTCCTGTGGCGATATGTGCTTCGCCTCATTTACAAGTCAGCGTTAAGCCACCTAATGTGGCTTATCGCTGCCTTGTAAATAAGGCACCCTTTTACGCTGTTCTTAGGGTGAAAGGGGAGGGCAATGGGTGTTGTGGTGGGCATTCAACCGCAACATCCATTGATTTTGACACTGCCCCCTATTTACAAGGGCAGCTTAAATAGGAGGCAACACCAATATTAAGACCAGGGAAAGCCTGGTCTTAAACAGGTGAAACAAGGAGAAATGCTTTATTTCTCCTCGTTTTTGCTGTTTCTATGTGTGCTGCGTTGTGCAGCACACATAGAAACAGCAAAAGCCCATTGATTGTTTATGTGCAGGAAGGTGACCCTTCCTGCACATAAACAATCTTTAAAAAAAAATTACATTTTGTAACTTCTATGTGTGCTGCATTAAGCAGCACACATAGAAGTGACAAAAAGCCATTTCAAGATTGTTTATGCGCAGGAAGAGATACCTTCCTGCACATAAACAATCTTCCCCTCAACACAGACACTCTTGCACTAAGGTGCAAGGGTGCTTACGTTGGCGCTAGGCTGCTAAATTTAGTGCAAGTGCAGGGGGAAACACAGGGCTGCACCATATTCTTGTAAATATGGTGCAGCCCGATGTTTCAGAAGGGGTGGAGCGTGGCGTAAGCCAAGGAGGCTAACGCCACGCTCCACCACTTCGTTGTAAATATGCCTCCAAGTTCTTTTTGCTACTGCTCGAGTAAAGAATCAACTGGAATGGCAGCAAATCTACACAAGAGGCAGCTCTCTGACAACAACCGGTCATGACCTCATTATAAAATTATGCTAGGAGATGCCAAATCTCGCTCTCAATTCTGGACCCTTGCGGGAAAATATTCTGCCATGCGGCGATTGGCGAAACTTGGCCGGAACTCCCTGTTACAAGAGTAACGTGGAGTTGCCAAGTTCTGCCAGTTCCATGGGTGGAATGAAACATTCAGCCCACCCCTAGTAATCTCATCATCCTTCCTGGTGGTATAAATGTGGACAAGAGTCAGTCTCAACAGCAAAAGGCAAATCCCACAAGTAACACTTAAAGAGCTTGAACGCACATACACGTCAAAACGTTGCTCTCGATGACTGAATAACGCTCCTCAACATCCTTGAGAGAACATGACACAAAGGCAACTACTTTCTCTTCACCACCAATTATCTGCAACAAAACAACACCCTGCACATTCAGACTGGCATCAGTTGTTAACACAATCTTACAAACATCAAGATGTCTGAGGATGTGTATACTACTGATGCTGTTCCTAATGAAGGAAAAATCTAATTCACATTCTTTTGTCAAGCAAAATTGATCCCCTTCTTCAGCAGTAGTAAAAGGGGTTGCACAACACTTGAGAACTTTGCAACAAACTTGGAATGGCATTCTGCCCACCCAAGAAATGCCCTTACCTGATCTCTGTTGTGTGGTTCTGGTGAATTAACAATGGACTCTACTAATTCTAGTTTGGGCCTAATGCCTTCTGCTGAAATGTTGTGATCCAGGAAAGAGACTGCAGTAACTCTGAATTTACACTTTTCCTTTTTCAAGGTAAGACCAGACTCTGCTAGTTTACTCATCAACACTCTTAAAGTGCTGTCAGGTTTCTCCATGTATTTTCCAAAAACCAGTATATCATCTTGGAAGAAGAGGACATGAGAGATTCCATTCAACACTTTCTTCATTATTCTTTGGAAACAAGCTGCTGCTGATGATAATACAAAAGGCTTACTAATAAAATGATAGACTCCCAGTGGCATAAAAACGGTTGTCAGATATCTGGACACCTCATGCAACCTAACCTGATGATAGGTGAATGAGAGGCCCATGACGCTTAAAACTTCCCCACCCACTGCCAAGTACAGTCAAAGCATCAGAAATGTTAGGTAATGGTTGTAGATCCACCCAGATGTATTTGATTTTAATTCCTGGAGGTCAACACACATCCTAATCTCCTTGCTCCTATCCTTTGTTGCTAGTACAACTGGTGCCAACCATTCTGAGGATTCAATTACCTCTATCATTTCCATCTCTAATACTTTTGACAGGCTGTAATATGAGATTGGGAACTTTCTTAACCGTATTAACACAAGGAATGATGTTCCCCTTCAATATATGCCCAAAAGCCTTTAGGAGGCCCAAAGTGTTGTTAAAAACTGTTGGGAATTTCTCATAAATGTCCTCTTCTTCAATTTCCTTGCCTACCAACAGGACTTGCTGAGGTGCATTTGGGTTTAAGGTGATACTCATGACACGTTGAAGGCACCAGCCGAACAAGTTGTCACTGCGCTTGGCAACAAAAATATTCTCAACTTTTCCTTTTCCATGAAACAGATTTCTGATGATAGTGTACCCAAACACATTAATTCTTGTCCTACCATAACCCAACATATTGATATCAGGTGGCAACAGTGGAAATTGATCATTCACAAATACCGTCTACTAACCATTGCATAAGAGGAGCGAGAATCCACCAAACCCATACTGGTATTACCATCCAGTCTAATATAACATTCCGGTATTGTGAAGGGACCAACATCAACTGCACTCTCATCTGGTTTTACATTGCACTCCATCCTACTCAAACCCGCAGACACAGTTTCGACACCGTGAACTTTGTCACCTTTGTAGACACAGGCATAATGACTCTTTTTGTAACATTTTCTGCATGTTGACATTTTTTGCATAACGGTTTGGACTATTTGAAGAGTGACTTGGGTTCCCACAACAATAACACTTCAACTTCTTTGTGATTTTGGTCTTTAGAGACATAAGTCAACATTTACTTGAGAAGTGGATACTCTGCAACTTAAGTGACAGGAAAATCAAGTGATCCACTATCATGCATCTCTCATATCCAGTTTTCCATGCTTTCAACAATGGTGATGGCTTCCCTCAAATCAGATTTTTTTTGCTAATAGCTTTTCTTGAACTTGCCTATTGTTGGTGCAATGTACCAACTGGTCTTTATTCAATGAGTCAGTTATAATGCCAAATTCACTTGTGCATGCATGTGTTCGAAAGCATGCTATGTCATTTCCTATAGTTTCAGTCTTTCCTTGAATTCTCACAAAACAATTGTGCCATTCCAGAACGACATTCAATCTGGTATCAAAGTGCTTTCCTAACATCATGACAGACATCTTGAAGCTGTACTTTGGTCCACCTTCCGTATCTCTAAATTGTCATAAATGCCCCTGCCTTCAACTCCCATGTTTATGTAGTAGGACTCCTTGTTTTCCGGGTTCTGAAAATGTCTCGCCTCCAATTGCCAATAAATACAAACTAAACGTTTTTTCTAGTGCTTCTGTTAGAAATGGGGTTTTTGGTTGGCTAGATATGCACCTAAGCCAGGCAGAACCCAGCACTCTAGTCAGGGTAAGTAAGCTACACACCAAAGAAAACCTGTGCTCACCCTCTGGTAGCTTGGCACACAGCAGTCAGGCTTATAAGAGGCAACGGATAAAGCATTTGTGCAACACACTCACACAAGCAACACAATGAGTACACCACAAAAGAGACTCCAGAAGATTATATAAACATATTTAGTACATTATACATAATATAAGACCAAAATGACATGAATTATAAAAACTGTCCATATTATGAAGATATTAAAATATTACCCATTACCAAGGTTATGCAAGAATCAAAATGGCATATTTCAGTGATACTGGGCAAGTAATGCAAGATGTTTAGGGTCAATCACATACAGTGGCATGAGACACAAATGCACAGTGCACCTGCACTTCTGTTACATGTTACACTGATGTTTCTGAGAGACCTAATACATGAATTATGTCCAGAGTAGCCTGCTGTGCGCCCGAGTACCTGCGCGCCTAACTTCATGTGATACAGTAATTTTTGGTATCACTTTCAGAGGACCCCCAAGCCCTAAATAAGGCACTTGTGCAAAAGTAAAATAATGACCCTGCAGTCCCACTGGGGGTCTGCAAAAGGTAAGAGACTCGGGGTAGTATGCCCCGAGGAGCAATACATCAACACTAGGACTGCTCGGGTCTGCTCTGATCGGCAATATCAAAGCATGTCCTACATGTACGCTGGGCTGGGGACAATCACCATGTGTCAGGCCCATCCGAGCCTGATGTACACAACATCATGGGTACCGGGGGATCCGCATTTAGCAGGGACCACTCAAGTCCGTTCAACAGAGAAACACATGGCTTGAAATTAAAGCTGCACTCTCAGGACAGTAAGGGAAAGAGTTCTGTGCTGGTCGACACTGTTGGTCCCACCTATCTCCGAATCTGGTTCGCTAAGGTTGGATGTCCTCCAGCACACCTCTAGCCAGGGAATTCAGATTGGGGCAATGGTGTTGCTCTAGAAAAACCCCCAAACTGAGAAGCACTGGTGGTGGTACTGTGCGGCCCTCCCTCAGGACTCCGCCATGCTCAGCACCCAAGAGCGGGGTTGCCGGGCGCAGGATATGATGTGCTGCTCCTAGCTGACAAGTGGGCAGCGTTGACTTCCTCAATCACAGCGGCCTTTGATTCCTCACAGAGAAGGCACTGAAGTCAGAGAGTGCTGACCCCAGCTGATGGGCAGGCGGCGCCGACTTATGTTAAACACAAAAACTCTTGGTCCTTGCAGAGCAGGCCCAACAGAAAGCGTGCAGTAAACGCTTGACAAGCAACTCCCTCTGAAAGGTGAAAGCGCTCGGTGCACACTGGCTTAAGTGAATCCTCAAAGGTGCCAAAAGAACAGGGAGGGTGCAAGCCACCCAGTCCCTGGAGAGCACTGGGGTCACAAGAGCAGGGAGACAGGTAGCAGACCAGCACATAAGGCAAAGAAGTGCAAAGTGGCAGTCCCTTCTGCAGCCCACCAGTCAGCAGACCAACCCAACAAAGCAGGAAATCCAAATGGCAGTTCTTCCTGGCAGCACAACAGTCCCCAGGCAATGTGCAGTCTGAAAAGCCAGCAACGTCTGGTTAAGAGTTCCTGCAGTGCCTAAAATCATGGGGTTAGAGCCCCTGCACTTATATTCAAAAATGTCTTTGCTCAAGGGGTGACTTCAAAAGAAACCTTAGAAGTGCACAACACTCCCTTTACACCCAGCCCTGGCTCCAGCCATCAGTGGGGGGTAAATCAACTCTTTGTGTGCGGGCAGTACACTGCTTATACAATTGTAAAGTGTGAATGCCCTCTCCCTCTCCCAGCCCAGGAAGACCATCACTATGTACACGAATGCAGATGTAACCCTGTCATACCCAACCCTTCCTGTGTGATGGCTGTCTGGAAAGTATGCACAAAGTGCAGCTATCACCCAGGCTCAGACATGTATTGGAGTCAGGCTGCAAAGCACAGGAGTTGTTCTTATTGAGAAAGTTGATATCAGTATGAATAACAATACATTCATGTATAAATACTAAATTGCATCTTTATTGACAAATTCGGCCGCTGTGAACTCCACGTCAACCACGACGCAGAAATACATAGTTAGGAAGGCCCTGAGACCCAGGCCGGATGTCACTGATTGACAGATCACAGGTGGGGCAGCACGCAGTGGATATACAAATGTGTGAACTTGAAACTCCAGATCTACCCCACAATGGTCCAGGGAGATTGGCCCCAATAAAGCACACATAGCTGTAGGGGTACGTGCGTTCCCAACACATCACAAAGTCAGATTCCACATGAAATTAGGAACACATTGCCAAACAAGACACAGCACACATGGTACACGCAGTGATCACGTGCTTCCCATGCCGGACATCTAGACAAGTTACCCACTGGCCACATTGTGTCTAGGTAATGTCTAGGCCCACCTATATCTCTCATTGACTACATTAATTTATGGCTCCAAAGATAGCGGTTCACATTCCTTACCAAAAAAAGGATCACCGGAACTGTTTTATTGCATTAAACAGATCCTGACCACACTGTTTAGTTAAACAAACTGTTTCTGTTCTGCCAAACCCCTCTTGTCTTTTGTTTCTTCAAGGTATTTCATGTTCAAACAACATTTTGCTGAGCCACCATCAGAGCTGATTGGTACGTCGAACCCGACTGCAGCTAAAAGAAGGGCACCCCGCCCTGACGGATTCACATTTGCGCAACAAGAAAGATGATAAGACACCACAATTGATTAGTACATCTGCTGAATCCACGGGGCGGTAGTCCGCCCTGAAGCAGCCATCACAGAGGGTAAGAGACTACATCAGAACATTAGTAAAGCATTTGGCATATGGCAAACTAGGGAGAAGCATAAAAAGATAACCTGAGCACCCTGTCACTAGCACAAATCTGGCATATTACCTATTTTATATGTCCTACCTGAGTATTCGTAAGGCAGCCTCGGACGCGATACCGCAGAAGTCACCTTTTTTAGATAATCAGCACGCTATAAAAGGTGAATATTTATTTATTTATATAGTCCTTTATGGCTCCCAGGACGCTATTTTGGAGGTAAAGCTCTCCTGATTGGGTGGAGTTGGCACCTCAACCTTATTTTTCAGTCTAAACGGGTTATCTTAGTGCCATTGGTTTTTTAACACCGGTGGTATCTGAAAGAAGTGAGAGGTGTTGGTCTCTTTGACAACTGGGTGTGATACAGATGGTATGCTTGGCCCCTGGGTGTGATACAGGGTGCAATTCGGACATTTAGGGAAAAAGGTTTGGATCTATGAGATTAGGTGTAACTTGTGTTTGTCCAAGGGGTGGCCTGTGGTTCTTGAGTTATTCCCTTTTTCTGCAAGCTGTTGTTATTATCTTTGTCCTGGAGGCAATATCGACTATCTATCAGGCTCACTTAGTCCCATGTACCGCGTACAGGTTCCCCTGGTCACAGTATAGCATGCGCAAGGAGTGGGCTAAGGGATTTTTGACAAAGTCATCATTTTTTCTCTGTCAGTTTTTATTGTTGAGATTAATGTAAAATGTATGCGATGTTGTGGTGCTATTAATTATTGGAAACTCTGTTTTGTCTTAAGTATTGTGTTTCTGTCCATGACCTAATGTTTCATATGAGGGTGCTGCAATTTCTCACAAACTGTATTTTAATGCCAAAAGTCAATATTGCTCAAATATAGTTTTTATTGACAATTGCACTTTTTCTATGTTGCAACCCTTCATATGCATTGTTATTTGTGTTTATCAAATGTTTATGTTGAATTGTTGATGCATCTGTAGATAGTGCTGAGATCATAGTAACGTAGTTATAAGCAGTAATCCCCATGTATATTTTCCCCATGATTAAGATAAACCAAAGATTCCCTACACCAAAGAAGCTAAAGTGTATCTTGTCCACTAAAACTACTAACCTTATCCTGGAGTCACCATTAAAGCACATGCACCAGGTTCCCAACACAGGCTACAAAATCTTAAGAAGGTTTGCCATGAATGGCAGGCACAAATGAAGGCACCCACATATCCCTGGCCAAAAGAGGGAACTTTCAACACTAACATACTTGATCACATGAGAACATCCACACAAACCAAATACACAGGTCGAAAAAAGACATAAGAGAGGCATTATTAGAACTATGAGCCAGCTTCAAAGAAGCCCACATCGACAGACCTGCATCACAGATGGCAAGCAAGGCATCAGCACTAGGCCTGGGCGGTAAATTCCGTTCCGCTCGCGGAATTTGCGGAATTTTGGTAATTTCGCGTTCCGCGGAGAACACGAAATTGCCAAAAATTCCGCGATCCGCAAATTCGCGGAGTTTTTTGCTTGTTCGCGCTTTCAAAATGCGTGTTCGCAAGATATTTCTCCCCGAGCACGCAAACAGCGTTCGCGAACAGGAAAAAAGCATCGCGAACGGGCGGAACAAGCAATTCCGCGTGTTCGCGGAACTTTTGCGTGCTCGCAGAGATTTTTTACCGTTTTGCGGAGCTTTGCGGAGCGCAACTACGCAAATTCCGCCCACCACTAATCAGCACCTCCCCCAGCAAATGCGGGTATGGAGGTGCTCTTTCTCGCTCTCCCAGCATTAAAGATACCTCAAACCACCAGTTGAAGAGGTCGGCGGGACCACCACCGAACAACGCATGGTTAGGCCCAGGCATGAGAGACTAACAGGTCAGCAGGCCCAGGCAGTCACAGAGCAACCTCAGTCCAGTGCAAGGGTTCTCAGAAGTTCGACCCCTCGTCCATCGTACCCGACACATAGAACCCCAGTGATGCAGAGAAGACGCACTCTCACTGATTTAGGCGAACACACATGAGTGACAGGGAGATATAGGTTGTACACAGTGATACAGCTAGTGGGAGTGAGGAAGGGGGCCCAGTCCTCTGGGATCTGATGATGCTGGTGAAGCTACAGGTCTTGCTCAGTTAGCCAAGGAAACAACAGAGAGTGAATTTGAGGGCAAAGCCTGATCAAAAAGAACAGCGCATAGCTCAGAGCGAAGAAAGCAACCTAGATGGGATGTGGAAGAAAGGCGCAAGTTAAGGAGGGAGAAAGAAAGAGCTTGCACTCAGGAAGCACAGCTAGAAAACAGAGCAGCGCATGCCCCACTTGAGGAGAGCGGGGGTAGGTACAGGGTACCGATCAGGGAAGAATCAGAGGTAGAATTAGATGAGAGGCTTCTGGCAGGGACCCGACCCTCACCAAATTTTCAACATAGGAGGGGCCTAACCTGGAAATCAGAGACCAAGGTAGCCTGGTGCTGACCCAACCAAGACATAGGAAAAACAGGATGACACCCTTGCGCGCGCATGAGGGGAGCAGCGACAAAGATGTATGCTGCTCCACCCGAACGCACAGGATA
The DNA here is from genome assembly GCA_963921515.1 of Calotriton arnoldi. Classification (NCBI taxonomy): domain Eukaryota; kingdom Metazoa; phylum Chordata; class Amphibia; order Caudata; family Salamandridae; genus Calotriton; species Calotriton arnoldi. Next base: position 671,717 of record CAWUFW010005044.1, on the reverse strand, counting down.
GATAAACTGACCGCAAGGGAGATAGTGACCAGAAAGGAAGGGGAGATCTTTGTGCAGCCATTCTGCCAGCTGCAAGCCTGCTGGACTGAGGGGACAGTCCAGTATGATAGACCTTGGCGAAAGGAGGGATCCTTTGAACCAGAGGACATGCCCATAGCGGAAGACTGCATCTGGCATGGAGTAGGAGATCCCGAATGGGAATGCCATGTTAGCGAGAAACCAGTAGAATTTCCCAAAGTAATTGTACCGGCTCCTACAGAGGGGCACATCAGGGACCACCTATATGCCATGGGCTCAAATGGATAAGTAAGGGCTGAGGACAAAGTTACCACCATTGCTGGATGAGGTGGGGAAATGGATCTCATGTTTTGGGAAGAACACCGTGGGAATAAACGTAGCGATTGGTAATATCAAAAGTCTGCTAAGTAGTCTCATCAGAGAGCAGGCTAACATGGTGTTCGCCTGAGCTGCATCCCAGCAATTACGATGACAAACACCGAACATGATGGTGCCGCATTCAATTCATAAAGGCACTAAATATGGACAGCCTTGAGACTATAACTGATTTTCTGGATATGATGAGGGAATGATGGGACAAGAGACAGGACAGCCGTGGACATATATGGGCCCACCAGTTGCATTGTTTTACAATATCCTCAAAAAGGGTCTGCCCACAAAGATACAAAGTGAATTTGACAGCGTAGTTGGGTTTGACACCAAACCCTGGTGGGAGATACAAGCCCATATATTGCATTACCACAAAAAGAAGTACAAGAAGGATAGAGAAACATAGTAGCAAGTCCAGAGAGACACTGCTAAATTGGTTCAACACAAATTGAAAGGCCGCTCTAGAGGGGTCCTCATTGACGGCAAGCTTACAAATGGCACCAGTTTTAAAGGGAGCTCCATTGCAAAACCCTAGAGGGTTTCAACCTAGCTATAACGGCAGAGGCCAGAGAGGTTGGCAGCAACCGGACCCTAGAGAATGTTATTATCGCCACAGGATGGGACACCTGGCAGACAGATGCTGATTAAAAGCATACCACGAACAGAGATTGGTGGGCCAGGACCAGCCACCATCAAACCCTCATCCACAAAACCTAGCCCAGGGAAACCCAAATGAACCTCAGACTTAGCTGTAGTCAGTCGTTGCAGCACAGCAACAGGGGTCAGGTAGTTAGACAAACACCTGGCAACAGCAACCACAGACAGGGAACTCAGCCCGACAGGGACTGGGGTCACAGCCTTGGCAGGGAGGGGTAATTGTCTGAGGCGGTAATGCCTTCACACAAACACAGAATCCAAATGTACAGTAAGATAAACTCCCAGATTAAATACCACCCATTCCCCACATCCAAAAGATTAGCTGTATCAAAGCCAAAGGAAGGACCAATGACATAACATAACAACGTTGGGAATACAAACTTTTACTTGCACCTGGGGATTCAGGGCTGCTGCACGTGTTCTGTCAATCGGGTATCCTCACTAAAGTTCGGCATTAAGGGCACCTGCGGGAGCCAAGGCCCCGCTCGGCTGCTGATGCCCAGGGTGGGTTGGCTGGCCACAACCCAGGGGGAGGGCAGTCTGATGAGAGGGTGGGGCGGCTCCCAGACCAAGTATTTAAAAACCAGGCACCAAGGTCCCCATGTCCAAAGTCAATAGGGACAGGTTCCAATAACAAATTTGAAAGGTCCCCAATCTCAGACTTTCGGCCAATGACCCATGTTTCCTTCATGGCATCAAGTTCCAACAGCACCCTGAAAAAGTAGAAGCCTCCAGCCAATGGAGGGCCCCTTTCAGTTCTAAATCAAAGCTGTCCTCAAGTGTTGGTGAACCAGGATTCCCATATGCCTGGGATAGTGAAGATCACATAACTTCCATAGCACACACACACAAACCAATAAGTTGTGAAGCGCCTGCATGGCGTCGAGTCAGTTAGGAAGTTTGCCAGGGTAGCCAGACGTTCTAAAATTGTAAGGTAGTCCCGGTCCAGAATATTGGATTTGTACCAGCACCCACTAAGTAAAAAGACAACCTTGCTGCATAAGGTTCGTGAAACTATAACTGCGGATTATTTTGGCTGGGCTCAGTGTAAGGCCACTCCAGAAGAATTCAGACTGTTCTCGGATACTCAGGTATCGGTGGGAGGGTCCATACCCTTCTTCACTGTGCAGACAAAAGCTAATGCCTGCTGGTTCCAAATCACCAGATGGGAAATGCTTAAAATGATGAACAGCACTGACTCTGCCTTAATTTGATCAAGGAAGAACTGAGAGCAATCCACCTCATGGTGATGCAGCATTGGTATGTGTTAGACTTAATGACCGCGATGGAGGGAGGGGTGTGTGCCAAGATTGGTGTATCCTGCTGCACATTTATCCCAGGGAACAACATGGATAATGAGACATTGACTCTTGCCATTGAAGCACAGTACCATTTACAAAGAGACATGTGTGAGGAGGGAGGTACCCCTGAGCAGGGGTGGTACTCCAATCGGTTCTCCTGGCTCCCCCGGTGGCTTTCCTGTCTGTGCTCATCGTTGCTACCAGTTTTCATTTCATTCTTGTTTTTTTGTGGTTCCATGCAATTGGGGATTTCCTGCTGTAAAAACGCAGTCCTCAAGTATCTAGGGAAGTTGAAATTGTCAAAATTGAAGAAAAACAGGTCCCCAATAAAGTAACTGTCATGAACTATAAGTTAGATAATGTAATTGAAAATTCAACTAGAGGGGGCAATGTTAATATTGAGAAAGTTGATGTCAGCATGAATAACTACATTCATGTATAAAAATTAAAATGCATCTTTATTGACAAATTCACCCATTGTGAACTCCACGTCAACCCCGACTCAGAAATATTTAGTTAGGCAGGCCCTGAGACCCAAGGCAGAGGTCACTGATTGACAGAACACAGGTGGGGTGGCACGTAATTGGCAGACAAACGCGTGAACAGGAATCTCCAGATATATCCTACAGATAGGTGCAGTAACACCACAATGGTTCAGGAAGATTGGCCCCAATAGAGCACACATTGCCGGAGGGGTACGCGTATTTCCAAAACACCATAAAGTCAGATGTCACATGAAGTTAGAACACATAGTCAATCAGGACCCAGTACACACAGTGTTCACACGCTCCCCATGCTGGACATCTGGACACATTACCCACTGGCCGCATTGTCTCCATGAAAGGCCAAGGCCCACCTGGATTCCTCATCGAACACATTAATTTATGGCTCCAAAAACAGCGGTTCACATTCCTTAACAAAAATTGATCACCAGAACAGTTTCTTTGCATTCAACAGACTGTATAAAATCCATGGCCGAATGATTGTAAGTTGAGACAGTCCTCAGACCATATATATGCCAGTAACTGTTCTCCCAGGCACACTATTTAATTAAACGACCTGTTCCAGTTCTGCCAAATGCCTCTTGTCTTCTGTTAATTCAAGGTATTTCATGTTCAAGCAACAGAGTCATACGCGTAGAGAAATGCCCACTTTCTAAAAGTGGCAAGTCTAAAATAGTAATGTAAAATCCAACAACACCAGTAAGCAGGATTTATCACTACCATTCTAAATATAGCAAACATAGCAAAGCTACTCTTTTCAGATCAACAATAACCACTTAAATATGTATAAGGGAATTCCCAATGCTAACCTATGAGGGGAGTAGGCCTCACAGCAATGAGAAAGAAAATTAAATGCCTGTTTTTCACTACCAGGACATGCCACACTTTAAAGGCACATGTCCTACCTTTTAATTACACAGCCCCCTGCCCATAGGGCTACCTAGGGCCTATTGTAGGGGTGACCTATGTGCAATAAAGGGGGAGTTTAAGGCTTGGCAAGTAGTTTTAAATGTCAGGTCAAAGTGGCAGCAAACTGCGCACATAGGCCCTGCAGTTGCAGTACTGAGATAGGTTTGAAAGGCTGCATCAGTGGGTGGCACAATAAGTGCTGCTGGTCCACTTGAACCATTTAATTTACAGGCCCTGGGTATATGGTATACCGATTAATTATACGATTAATTATGTCTTTATTTCGATTGTCGAGAATCATAAAAGACGACATACATCAGCAAAACATACAAACTGACTCTATACCACATTATCTAATGTTCCCATAAAAACAGTTAAAATGACCAAAAAAGAAATTTAAAAAAAAGGAAAAAGGTACATATAGTAACATTATATCAGATTGTCTAAAAAACTGATCTTATATCATATAAATAGCTAAAAATCACAGGGGAACACGTGGCATAAAAACAATGACAAATATAAACATGATACATAATATGCTAAAACTGTGACAAATTATTAATAATTTATTATAAATAGCCATATTAACAATCCCTCATCTTGTTTGCTCGAATGACCCACAGCCAGCTCAAGAATTTGGCCACTGCTATAATAATAGGATCCTCTGTGTTGGTTTTCAGAATCCTTAAGGCCTCCATAGCTACTCTGATGCCCATATTCTTACAAATGGGTTTCAACCATTTGTGCCTAGGTGACCTATAGGCAGGGCATACAAAGAAAATGTGAGCTAGTGACTCAATCTCGGCTGGACAAAAGGGACATTTGTCATCCGAGGGGAGTGCCAACTACTGGTGAACTCTTTAATGGGAAGAGAACCCACCCTAAACTGATGATACAGCTTCCTATCATTAGGTCTAGTAATAATGTCCCAGTAAGTTTCGAGTTTTGGCTCAAATTTGTGTTCATTAAAAACCCGAGTCAAGGAGCTACATTGGTGATGTGTCAGTTGCTGCAATCTAACCATGCTCCAATAAGCAGCTTTCAAATCCTTTTTCACAGGGAAGATAGCAGCGGCTGGATCCTCCCACAGTTTACTCAGCCCCATACTAAACAGTATAATTTTTAGATTCCTTATCCAAGGGATTTTATTTGTACAACCCAGCGACCTAACATCAGAGAAAGCTTGAGCGTACGGAGTAAGCTCCGGAGTAGTCCAGAGCCTTCTCCAGAATGCTACCGGTCTAAACCGTGCCTGGTCCGCTATTTTATTACAGCCCAGATCCAAATATAAAGGCCGCAATGGAGTAGACTGCGGTAGGCCAGTCAAAGCTCTCACAAATTTGTTTTGGGCGACAGCCAAAGATGTTAAATCATTAAAACCCCATAATTCCGCCCCATACAACAATGATGAACCTATTTTATGGTTGTATATCTTTAACGCAGGGGCTAAGGGCTTGGTCTTAGAGAGCCTATGCTCTTTAAGCAATGCACCTACGAGTTGGGAATGCTTAAGTGTCAGCAGGTCAAGCTGGGATTTCCAGCTAAGTTTCTTACCCAGAGTTAACCCTAAATAGGTGAAGGTGTCGGTCTGCTCCAAGGGGCATTATCCATGTACACCCTCCCCTCACGGCCTTTGACCTATGGAACACCATGAACTTCGTTTTGTCCACATTAACCACTAGCTCATGCTCGCGACAAAAAACCCCAAAACGCTCCAGTGCCACTTGCAACCCCTTCTGGGTTCTGGAAAGTAGCAGGGTATCGTCCGCGAACATGAGCAGCGGTATCTTCATTCCTGCCAGCATTGGAGCATCAGTGGAATGGGATGTAAAGTATTGGACCACCCTATTAATAAAGAGTGAAAACAGGGTTGGGGCCAGTACACACCCTTGTCGGACCCCCTTAGTTACCGGAAACCTTTCGGTAACATTCCCCTGCTTCCCCCAACGAACCTGTGCATAGTTGGTTTCATGCAATTTAACCAGGATACTTAGTAATTAGTAGGGCATCCCCAGAGCCTGAAATACACTCCACATTTTGGCACGGGGAACTAAATCGAACGCGGTCTTAAGATCTACAAAGGCCGCGTAAATCGTGCCACCACCAATAGCAACTACCTTCCAATAAACAAGAGCAAACCTAAACACCTGGTCTATGGTAGTTATATGGGGACGGAACCCTGCCTGTAGGGGGGTCAAAATGTCCATCTCGTCTATCCAGGCCTGAATTCTGACTAGGACGAGTCTTGCGACTATTTTTTGGATGGAATCAATAAGGCTTATTGGCCTATAATTGCCTGGCTGGGAACGATCACCCTTCTTAAATATAGGTAAAATTTCAGCACCGAACCAAGTATCCGGAATAGCTGCGCCACTAGCTACTGCATTAGCAAGAAATTTTATATAGGGGACCCAGTTCTCTTTGTCCGATACAAACAGATCAGCCGGAATACAGTCTGGACCGGGGGCCCGACCTCGCGGGATCGATTTTAGCACTTTTTCCACCTTGATACAAGAAAAGGTGGCACTGGTAGCCAAAACAGGAAGGGGGTTGATAAAATCACTACAACTAGTGGCTGAAAACTGTGCCTCAAAATGGGACACCCACACCTCTGGAGCAACATGGTTCGTGGGAACTTGGGATATAACTCCACTGCCCCATTTAACAAGTTGCCAGAAATGCGTCAAATTTCCCTCTTTGCTTGCTACAAGCAAGTCCTGCCATCGGGACTCATCCCAGTCCTTCTTCGCTTGCAATTGGGAAGCCTTATACCTAGCTCTAGCTTTTTTTATATCCCCCGCTACATGTGATCTAATAGCCCAAGCCAGTGACCTATAAGCCTCTCTACAGGCTTTATTATACCAGGAGGCTGCCTTAATGAATGGGGCCCTCGTTTGTTTATTTGGTTTAGTAAAAAACATTTTAACTTCCCAAAGAGCTCATTGTGGACCTCGGGATAGTGTGGTTTACCGCCTCTTGGGAGGCGCATTCTTGTAGAATAGAGAGTGAGCGGACAACCAAGGATTTCATCTCAGCCACATCACCCTTGCTATCCACCAACCTAGCCCATCTAACTCTCCTCATATCATTGGTAAGTATGGCCTCGGTTAACTTGTCCTCAGCGGCCCTAGAGTCATTACTAGAGAGACCAGGAATCTTTAAGGTTAGAATCAGCGGGTTGTGGTCACTTTCATTCCGCTCCTGGACCACCATATCCAACATAAAAGACCAGAATTCCACATTAAGAAATATGTAGTCAATACGACTACTTCTAGATCCATTGTCAAAAGTGTGAGTACCTTCACTATCTGAATGCGTCCTATATGGTATACCACTTTACAAGGAACTTACAAGTAAATTAAATCCAAACAGGTGTAAACCAATCATACCAAGTTTAAGTGGAGAGAACACTTGCACGTTAGCACTGATTAGCAGTAGTAAGGTGCCCAAAGTCCTAAAGCCAACAAAAAGAAGGTGAGAAAAATAGGCAGAGAAAAGGCAAACAGTTTGGTGGTAACCCTGCAAAAAGAGTCAGGTCCCAAAACTTCTAAGGTAGAATTTGTTCCCCCCTTTTGGACAGAAAAGGTTGAGACATACAGCTCAATGCCTTCTGGAGTATGTGTAGCTTAATATGAGATTTAATATGGGATTGTTGCCTTAGTTTGTGAAATTAATATTGCTTTGCTGGTTTTATTAAAAAGCACAAAAAGTACCTGTGGTTGTGAGGTAACTATTCCACCTTAAGCATGATTATCAGGATTGATCCATGTTTATATTGAGTTACCCGTAGCAAAATTGAGCATCTTTTCTCAGTGCGTTGCCTGCCCAAACTAAGATGGCGGCCCAACATCACATGCCGTGACGGTCAAAGGCTGCGATGCCTTGAAGAAGGTGCACAGACGCTGACCGAAGTAGAGCGAGATCAAGTGAGCAGGGCTAGAGATCCTGTGCGTAGGAATGCCGTTATGGTGAAGAGAGCTCAGGCATCACTCGTGCTGCATTGATGTCTGAGCTCAGGTTCCGTTATGGCTGAGAGATAGCAATGCTTTTTAATTTCCTTAAGTAAAAAATTAAAGTCAATAGTCACTGCCAAATCGTCTCTCACAGCTAATGAAATGCACTAAAGTCCAAGTACAGTTGTATGGAAAATCAGTTCTGCAGCACATAAATCTTCAAGAACGCTATGGGTTCTGTTGAAAGGAGAAGTTGGTGACAATGCCTGTCTCCTCCCAGGCAGCTCGTTGCCAGTGTTATGAAATAATATTGTAAGCAGCAAAGATAGGTTAAAGATGCTTTTTAAGACCATGGATACCACCAAATGTCCAGACCCGCTTACAGACTCCAAATGTCTTCTGTAGAACCAGGCTGATGTATATTCTGTGTTACATGCTACCATTCTAGAAGGCAATGGTAACACCATTTAGTATATAGAACCCCACAAAACCTATGCCATCAAGAGTTTTGGGGTGCTTCGTACCTCTCCCTTTGTGGCCTTGACTGGAGTAAATAGTTGACCATTCCCAGGGTGAGAGAGGGTCAGAGAGGGAGTTGGGATGACAATATGCTCAGGTTTTCTGGAGTTCTCATACAATTAATGCAAATCAGGCATCGAAATGGCCATGAAATTTACTCTGTAATACAAGACAATTGTGGGAAATATTAAACAGGAAGAAAAATGATAAATAACTGAAAGGTCACATTTTGTAAATTTCATACATGAGACATTTGTCAAAACTGATTTACATGTACAAACACATTTGTGAATCATGGCCCAGTGGTTTTTTTTATTTTAATGTTTACACATACCCGCAATTCGGACCTTCAAAAATATCTAGAGGTCTGTGCTAAATGATATATTTCCAATTAAGTTCCCTGCGTAAAATATTTGAGAAATCCTTAAAAAAAAATTCAATATTTGAATTTTAACTCAACATTTGGTTGGTTGTAAAAAATGAACCGTTTTGGACAGAGTTTCAAACAGAATCAGTTGTTGCCTTGGAGGTGGAAGTGTGAGCAGGTCCCACCCCTTGGCATAACAAAGGTAATCTATGGAGTGGTGCAGAATGACAGTGTTCCCAAGTGGAAATGGCTTAATTGTACCACAAGATTTATGAAATCAACATTTGGAGCTTTATGTACAATATGGCAAAAGTTCCATCAGTCTTCCAGGTCAGCGGAGGATGTTCTCCGCTGATCTGATAGACAGGGCCCGACTGGCTACCAGACTTTCCCTAATAAACAATGCAAAACAAATGTTTAAAAAAGTATGCTTTAAAGCAATTTGTTTTGCATTGTCATTTAGAAGCACCAACAGCTCCCCAGCAACAAAATCAGCCCCTCAGCAGTGAACCTGGACCCCACCCTGCCACCCCAGCAAAAACGTCCGGTAGCCAGTCCAGCCCTGCTGATAAAAGACAGCCAACCTTGCTTAGAGCTTTCTGCCATGCAGGCTGGGATCTCTTTGCCTCCAACAGAGACTCCATCACAGAGGTGCAGGTGAAGGCACTGCATCTTTGATGGATAGACACTGTGTTTAATGCGCCCACTCAGCAAAGTTTTTTTTTCATAATTTAAAAGCAATTCTCAAACTGGGTCATTTCTTTGCTTTCCTATTCGGTAACACCAGGAAAAATCTATAACAGAACAAACTCCCTGAATACGGTGAAGGTTCTGCCATACAGTGATTCATGTCTAGTTGTGGATGGCAACAGTCAAAGGTTTCCATCAGCATAGCCCACAGAGACTCCACAATCAAAAAGGTGGTACTTCCGACTCTAAATATTGCATGTTAACTGCAAGTTTATCAGAGAGAATTTTGGCAGCAGTCCCATATCTGCCGAACTCTAAATGAAACCTTAAGTCTACACACTAGTGCTAAACAATTTAATTTGCTGCAACACTTGATATGAGACGGTATTAGCCTATATCCCTAACCCTATATTTATCCTTAGAACTTTCCAAAAAGGCATTCCTAGCTCTTTTGTATTGCTAGCAGGATTTTCTTTAAGCAGTACAGTATTAAAGGCCTGAAGACCTTTACATGTATGCATTGGTGTAAACCTGCAGCAGTGCATGCAAGCACTGTTTCTTTCACATTCTTATGAAAAGCATATTTTGGGGAAGGTGGGGCTTGGCCACAAACTGAGATAACAGACCTCTGAAGTTGCTCTTGTGGCTGAATGCTCTTCTAGATGTTTTGATGGCATAATTTCGTAACTTCCTCGGCCAACTTGATGGGAAATACTGATGGAAGCCTGACAGGAACTTTTTATTGGTTTAAGTGACGACCCTTTATGCACAGTTGGCTTTGCCTGGTCCAGATTATGGGCCTGGCCTCGACCACGGCAACCAGCGGGCAACCACTCCTGTGCAGAGCAAGTAGTCCGATTAAATTATAACTGTAAAATGTTAAACTACATACCTGTCCTAATAAAGCAGCCTTTTACTCTCACTGGGGTCTGGTTATTTATCACCCCGCACAAAACTGATTTTGCAGTGGACTACTTGCCGCAGTTAATACTACAAAATGACTAATCAGTTTCAGGACACGAATTTAACTACGTAGCTCCAAAGAAATATCTTGACATTTTGAATATCACCACACTTCCTGAGATTACTCGATTGCTGATCTAGCCTTGAAGAATTCACTGAGTGACAAAACACATCGGCTGTCTTTTCCTGATTCCAATACAAGCTATGCTCAACAACCATTTCTCGCTTGTCTTCAGTTGTAGAGTGAATAACTATGCGATTATAAAATAATATGAAGATTTGAAATTGTTCTTTTTGACAGAGATTGGGAGTGCTTTCGTTGTTTTGTTTTCTCAAATCCACAACCGTCTTATTGTCAATGTTAAAGGTGACAGTTCATCTTCAAACCTTTTATTTTGGCTAAAAGCCATAAAAAGTTACAGTCACATAAATATATAATTCATTCAGTTTCAATAAAAACATCACACAAACATCCTATTTACATTAGGTTAAAATCATCGGTGGTTAAAATGAATGAATGTTAGATAAAACAATGCCACCAGACCCAACACCAAAAAGATTGTCCTATTGAACAGGTATTCTTCATGGGAGTATAAGTTCATATATAGTTAAAACAAATTAATAAACAGGCTGTGTAAATAGCAATATCCCCAATGTCGACGTTAGTGGAATATGGCATATAGGGTGATAGGACGGTGCATCGGCCTTCTGTGCCTTTTGCTACGGGCTGGCTATCCTGGGAAACAAGTTGTCTATGGCCTTCTGCCTCTGATTCCAAGCACTGAGCAAATAACGTGATACTGCCAGTGCAAATAATTCCCTAGTGTCGCTCTTAAAGAGCCTTAGTGCTTCCCTGCAGTGTCTCACACCCATATAATTTAATGCCGCTTTCAGCCATTTCTTACGCGGATTTCTATATTGTGGGCAGAAGAACATAACGTGTTCTACAGTTTCTGCGATGGTAGGGCAATTTGGGCAGAACTTGGAATTTGAAAGTGTCCTGTCCCATTTCGTAGTGTGAGTTCTCAGGGGAGTATGCCGCACCTGAATTGGACATATAAACACTTAGAACGGCATGGATACATACGGTCCATGTAGGGTTCTAGACTGAGAGTACATTTGTGAAGAAGGAACTGACCAGTAGTGGTATTTTCCTGGTATACTTTCCAGGTTTGCAGTACGATTTCCTCCTCGAACCAAGTTTTCACTCCAAGGGCATCACTTTTAGTGATCTGCTCCGGGGTGTTCCATAAGTTAACCATGCCTATTCTATGGGATATGACTTTTATCGCCTATAACCAGAGTGTACTTAAGTCCCTATCGAGGGACACTAGCTCTTTCACACAGTCCCTATACGTTGCTAATTCCCTAGTAGACCAGAGTCTAATCCAGAATAGAAGGGGTTTAAGTTGAGCCACTAGGTGTATAGGGTTGAGGGCTAGATCGAGTCCTAGTGGGGTGATAGGGGAACTTGGACGAAGATTAAAGAGGCCCCTTATAAACTTATTTTCAACTCTTATCAACACCTCTGCTTGGGCATGGCCCCAAATCTCAGCTCCATAAGCCGCTGATGCTACAGCTGTTGCTCTATACACGGAAATGACCGGAGACAGAGCGCCTCCCGAGGCAGCCCTGTATTTTCTCCCTATGGCGTAAGTTTTTAATTGGAGGATGTCTTTGCTTTTCTCCAATTGGGGACCCCACGTCAGGTTGTCACTTAACCTAACTCCCAGGTAATCAAAGTATGGGACTTTTTCAAGGCAGACACCCTCTATATGCACATTTCCTCTATATGTTCTGTGGGGATTAATGTTCATGACTTTAGACTTTGAGGAGTTTAGTTCAATACCTCTTTCCTCGCAGAAGGACACAAAGGCATTTAGTTCTGCTTGCAGCCCCATTGGAGTGCGTGAAATTAGCAGGGTGCCATCCGCAAAAACATCAGAATAGGCGTAGACACACCTGCTAATTTAGGGGCGTCATGTTTACAGTCCATCAGCCTACTTACTGCTCCATTAATGTAGAGTGCTAAATAGAGTCGGGGCGACGACACACCCTTGTCTTACCCCTTGGTTGATCTCAATCTTGTTTCACAGGTCCCCTGTGTTATTGCACCTGACCTTAGCATAGGTGCTTGTATGTAAGACTCTCAGTATCCATAGTAGGTCTGGAGGAATACCATATCTGTCCAATACCTCCCATTATGTTTCCCTTGGGACCAGGTCGAATGTCGCCCTCAAGTCTATGAAGGCGACATATAGATGGTCACGCTTTAAGGTGACATATTTCCAAGTTATCACCTTGAAGTGGAGGACCTGGTCCAGTGTGCTAATCTTGGGTCTAAACACGGCTTTCGCCTCTTCTAAAATGTTGTTCTCATCCATCCAATCGTTAAGTTTAAACAACACCTGCCTACAGAAATGTTTCTGGGTCTTATCCAAGAGGCTGATGGGTCTATAATTTGAGGGGTTTGATCTTTCTCCCTTTTTGTAGATGGTTATGATAATTGCTCCATGCCATGTAGGCGGAATGGAGTTACCTTTTAAGATGCTATTACATACAGCGTTCAGGTATGGCACCCAGATGTCTGGATGGGACAAGAAGAGATCACCTGGTATACCGTCCATCCCAGGTGCCTTTTATTTTTTCATTTGCTTTACTGCTAGATGGGTTTCAGCAATAGAAAAGGTAAGATTAAGTTCTGATGCGTCAGATCTACTATACTCATCATGAATTGTGTTTCCCATTGAGGTACTCATGGCCCCTAGGGGGAGACTTATTACATTGTTTTGGTTCAACCTACCATTGTACAGGCCACTAAAGTGTGAGACCCATATATCAGGTTTTATAGTTAACTCAATCAATCAATCAATCAATCAATCAATCATGTCACTTATAAAGCGCACTACATACCCGCGAGGGTCTCAAGGCGCTGGGGGAAGAGGGGGGTGGTGCTGCTACTGATTGAAGAGCCAGGGCTTGAGGAGTCTTCTGAAGGCCAGCAGGTCTTGGGTCTGTCGGAGGTTGGTGGGGAGGGTGTTCCAGGTCTTGGCGGCGAGGTGGGAGAAGGATCTGCCGCCGGCGGTCGTTTTCCGGATGCGGGGGACTGTGGCGAGGGCGAGGCTGGTCGAGCGGAGCTGGCGGGTGGGGGTGTAGAAGCTGAGTCGTCTGTTGAGGTAGGCTGTTCCGGAGTTGTGGAGTGCTTTGTGTGCGTGGGTGAGGAGCTTGAAGGTTATCCTCTTGTTGACAGGGAGCCAGTGCAAGTCTCTCAGGTGGGGTGTGATGTGGCTGCGTCGGGGATGTCGAGGATAAGACGTGCAGAGGCGTTCTGGATGCGTTGCAGCCGTCTCAGGAGCTTAGCCGTCGTTCCTGCGTAGAGGGCGTTTCCGTAGTCCAGCCTGCTGGTGACGAGGGCCTGGGTGACTGTTTTTCTTGTTTCGGTGGGGATCCACTTGAAGATCCTGCGGAGCATTCGGAGGATGTTGAAGCAGGATGAGGAAACGGCGTTGACCTGCTTAGTCATGGAGAGGGTGGGGTCGAGGATGACCCCTAGGTTGCGTACGTGGTCGGTGGGTGGCGGGGCTGTTCCCAGTGATGTTGGCCACCACGAGTCGTCCCAGGCTGAAGGGTTGGAACCAAGGATGAGGACCTCCGTCTTGTCCGAGTTCAGCTTCAGGCGGCTGGTCCTCATCCATTCGGCGACGGCCTTCATTCCTTCGTGGAGGTGGGCTTTGGCGGTGTGAGGGTCTTTGGTGAGGGAGAGGATCAGCTGGGTGTCATCGGCGTAGGAGATGATGTTGAGGTTGTGCTGTCGGGCGACGTGGGCGAGGGGTGCCATGTAGATGTTGAACAGCGTTGGGCTGAGGGAGGAGCCTTGGGGTACGCCGCAGATGATCTTGGTGGCCTTGGATCGGAAGGGGGCGAGGCGGACGCTTTGTGTTCTGCCGGAAAGGAAGGATGTGGTCCAATCCAGGGCCTTCTCTTGGATCCCGGCGTCGTGAAGGCGTGTTCGTAGTGTGTGGTGGCAGACCGTGTCGAAGGCGGCTGATAGGTCCAGGAGGATGAGGGCTGCTGTTTCTCCGTTGTCTAGCAGGGTCCTGATGTCATCGGTGGCGGCGATGAGGGCGGTTTCGGTGCTGTGGTTGCTGCGGAAGCCGGACTGGGAAGGGTCCAGGATGTTGTTCTCCTCGAGGTAGCGGGTCAGTTGTTTGTTGACGATTTTCTCGGTGACCTTCGAGGGGAACGGAGCAGAGAGATGAGTCGGAAGTTGTTGAGGTCCTTGGGGTCTGCCTTGGGTTTCTTGAGTAAGGCGGTGATCTCGGCGTGCTTCCAGCTTTCCGGGAAGGTTGCTGTCTCGAAGGAGATGTTGATTATTTTCCGGAGATGGGGCGCGATGGCTGTACTGGCTTTGTTGAAGATGTGGTGAGGGCACGGGTCTAGCGGTGAACCGGAGTGGATGGTGTTCATGATCTCGCTGGTGTCCTCGTCGTTGATGTTGGTCCAGGAGAGCAGGCGGTTGGTGGTTGTGGGGGCAGTGGTCTCAGTGGTTGCCGGGCGGTCGTGGTGTTGAAGCTGTCGTGGATGTCGGCGATTTTGCGGTGGAAGAAGGTGGCCAGTGAGTCGCACAGGTCTCGCGACGGCTGGATGTCGTTGGTGTTGGAGCTGGGGTTGGAGAGTTCCTTCACGATGTTGAAGAGCTCTTTGCTGTTGTGTGCGTTGTTGTCTAGGCGGTCTTTGAGTGAGGCCCTTTTGGCGGATCTGATGAGGTGATGGTGACTGCGGGTGGCGCTCTTGTGGGCGGCGTAGCTGTCCGCTGTCCGTTCGTGGAGCCAGATCTTCTCCAGTTTTCGGCATGTTCGTTTGGAGGCCTGGAGGTCTTCGGTGAACCAGGTGGCTTTCTTGCTGGTGTGGCTGTTGGGCGGATTCTTGAGCAGGGCGAGGGTGTTGGCGCAGTCGTCGATCCACTGTCTGAGGTTGCGGGCGGCGGTGTCGGGGTCGGAGGGTTCGGCGGGTGGGCTCAGGGCGAGGGTTGTGGTTAGCTGGTCTTCCGTGACTCTGCTCCAGCAACGGTGAGGCATTTGTTCGGTGCGGTGGTGCGTGGTGGGCTTCCTGTAGGTGAAGTGGATGCAGTGGTGGTCAGTCCAGTGGGGTTCGGAGGTGTGGTTGAAGGAGACGTGTGGGCTTGCGGAAAAGATGGAGTCTAGCGTGTGGCCGGCGGCGTGGGTGGGTGTAGTCACGAGCTGTCTGAGTCCGAGGGTGGCGAGGTTGTCGATCAGGGTGGTGGAGTTGGTGTCCTTGTTGTTCTCGAGGTGGAAGTTCAGGTCCCCGAGGAGGATGTAGTCCGTGGAGGCGATGGCGCGTGTGCTGACGAAGTCAGCGATGGAATCGCTGAACTGTGGTCGGGGTCCGGGGGGTCTGTAGATGAGGGTTCCTCTGAGGGTGGTATTGGGATCGGTGTGGATCTGGAAGTGCATGTGTTCGGCGGTGCTGAGGGTGTCGTCGGTGTTGGTTGAGACTCTGAGGGTGTTCCTGTGGACGATGGCGATGCCTCCTCCGACTCCGTTGGTGCGGTCCCTGCGGGTGATCTTGTATCCGTCCGGGATGGCAATGGCGATGTCGGGGGCTGAAGCGGGATTCAGCCAGGTCTCCGTCAGGAATGCGACGTCTGGGGAGGTTGAGTCGAGAAGGTCCCAGAGTTCGTTGGCGTGTTTGCGGGCGGAGCGGGTGTTGAGGAGGATGCATCTGAGGTAGTTGAGTTCTTTCCTGGGCGGTGGTTTGGCGGGGCGGGTGCTGGCGAAGCTGCAGTTCCGGCAGGTGAAGGGCCCTTGGGTGCGCTTCGGGGTGGCCTGGTAGCAGGCGTGATCTTTTCCGGGGTTGAGTGCGTGGAGGGTGCTGGCGTCGTATCGGTGTCTGTTGATGTGGCGGGCGCGGGGGATGCCCGGACCAGGGGGTATGGCACTGGGCGCGGTCACGGCGCGGACGGGCACAGACGGGCTTGCCTTAGGCGCGCCAGCGGCGCGCCAGCGGCGCGGCCGCGCAGCGGCCGCCATAAATGGGGAGGTGGAGCAGGGAATGGGGCAGCGAATGGGCAGTGAGGGGGCGGGGCCGCAGGGGCGCAGCGGGGGGAAACAGGCACAGAAGGGAAAACGAGCACAATCAGGGCATCAAGGGGGCACAGAAAGGAAAAAACGAGCACAATCAGGGGCAGCAAGGGGGCACAGAAAGGAAAAACGAGCACAATCAGGGGCAGCAAGGGGGCACAGAAAGGAAAAAACTAGCACAATCAGGGGCAGCAAGGGGGGCACAGAAAGGAAAAACGAAGCACAATCAGGGCATCAATCGGGCACAGAAAGGAAAAACGAGCACAATCAGGGGCAGCAAGGGGGCACAGAAAGGAAAAACGAGCACAATCAGGGGCAGCAAGGGGGGCACAGAAAGGAAAAACGAGCACAATCAGGGGCAGCAAGGGGGCACAGAAAGGAAAACGAGCACAATCAGGGGCAGCAGCAGGGCACACAGACGGAGCTGTGTGGTGGGGGAGCGACCTACCAGTCAAGGTCAGGGGTCGCTCTCTTCACCATGCAGCGGCCGCCATAAATGGGGAGGTGGGAGGGAGGAGCAGGGAATGGGGCAGCGAATGGGCAGTGAGGGGGCGGGGCCGTAGGGCGCAGCGGCGGGAAACAGGCACAGAAGGGAAAACGAGCACAATCAGGGCATCAAGGGGGCACAGAAATGAAAAACGAGCACAATCAGGGGCAGCAAGGGGGCACAGAAAGGAAAAACGAGCACAATCAGGGGCAGCAAGGGGGGCACAGAAAGGAAATAACGAGCACAATCAGGGGCAGCAAGGGGGGCACAGAAAGGAAAAACGAGCACAATCAGGGGCAGCAAGGGGGGCACAGAAAGGAAAAACGAGTACAATCAGGGCATCAAGGGGGCACAGAAAGGAAAAACGAGCACAATCAGGGGCAGCAAGGGGGCACAGAAAGGAAAAGCGAGCACAATCAGGGGCAGCAAGGGGGGCACAGAAAGGAAAAACGAGGCACAATCAGGGGCAGCAAGGGGGCACAGAAAGGAAAAACGAGCACAATCAGGGGCAGCAGCAGGGCACACAGACGGAGCTGTGTGGTGGGGGAGCGACCTACCAGTCAAGGTCAGGGGTCGCTCCAGGTGGTTAGCACTAGAGGAGTTAACGGAAAATAATTTCCAGAAGGTCTTATGGTCTCCCTTCTCTAGGGCTTCTGCCATAAGTAACCGCTGATCCTCCTCCCACTCTCTTTGACCTTCTCTAAAGTGGTTTTGTACTTATTTCTGGCCTCTGCAATTTCAGCTCTTTGTCCCTTTTTAATCGCACATCATAAGAGGGATTTATCTAGATGGCAAGATTTTGAATACCAGGAGGGGGTTTTCTTTTGGAAAGAACGGCTGTGGCGGCACCCCGCGCCTCGGGAGAACAATGGCGCTTAAGAGCGCGAGAGTGGCCCCTCCCTCCTGGGAGCGATGACTTCTGGGGCTTTGAGTCCCCCAACGGACAAGGCAGACCAGCAGCAACGGCGGTTGCAGCGTCCCGGGAGAACAATGGCGCTTAAGAGCGCCAGAGTGGCCCCTCCCTCCTTGGAGCGATGACTTCTGGTGCTTTGAGTCCCCCAACGGACCAGGCAGACCAGCAGCAACGGCGGGAGCGGTGTCCTTAGAACTTTCCATAAAGGCATTCCTAGCTCTTTTGTATTGCTAGCAGGATTTTCTTTAAGCAGTACAGTATTAAAGGCCTAAAGACCTTCACTTGTATGCATTGGTGTAAACCTGCAGCAGTGCATGCAAGCACTGTTTCTTTCACATTCTTATGAAAAGCATATTTTGGGGAAGGTGGGGCTTGGCCACAAACTGAGATAACAGACCTCTGAAGTTGCTCTTGTGGCTGAATGCTCTTCTAGATGTTTTGATGGCATAATTTCGTAACTTCCTTGGACCAACTTGATGGGAAATAGTGATGGAAGCCTGACAGGAACTTTTTATTGGTTTAAGTGACGCCCCGTTCTGCACAGTTGGCTTTGCCTGGTCCAGATTATGGGCCTGGCCTCGACCACGGCAACCAGCGGGCAACCACTCCTGTTCAGAGCAAGTAGTCCAATTAAATTATAACTGTAAAATGTTGAACTGCAAACCTGTCCTAATAAAGCAGCCTTTTACTCTCACTGGGGACAGATTATTTATCATCCTGCCCATAACTGATTTTGCAGTGAACTACTTGCCGCAGTTAATACTACAAAATGACGAATCAGTTTAACGTCACGAATTTAACTACGTAGCTCCAAAGAAATAACTTGACCTTTCTAATATTACTACACTTCCTGAGATTACTCGATTGCTGATCTAGCCTTGAAGAAGTCACTGAGTGACGAAACACGTGTCGGCTGTCTTTTCCTGATTCCAATACAAGCTATGCTGAACAACCATTCGGCTCTTGTCTTCAATTGTAGAGTGAATAACTATACGATAAAAAAATAATATGAAGATTTGAAATTGTTCATATTGACAGAGTTTGGGAGTGCTTTGGTATTTTGTTTTCTCAAATCCACAACCTTCTTATTGTCAATGTTAAAGGTGACAGTTTTTTTAGCCAGTTTCAAACCCCACACCGACAGGGCTACCAACAGTGGAAACATTTTAAAAAGGCAATTCTTCTCCGTTCACTGACCCATTTGTTAGGCCATTGTTCGGTGCACCATCTGCCTCCCCAGAACAAACCAAAACCATTGGAGCCAGCCACATTGGAATAAATCTGTACCATCCAAAACAAATCCAAATCCAAGGACCACATGGTGGCACCATTGAACACCTTCAAGAACATCAACCATACTTCAAGATCTTCCCTTATTGCAGCAGAAATCCTGTGATGTGGTAAAGTGGCTCCCGACATAGTGAAACATAGCCTTCTATGAAAGTCCTTCCTGCCCTTACCACACGACAAGCAAAATTCAAATGCCCCAATAGGCCCTGGATTTACTTCAATTTTAACTTAGATGACAATTTTGCCTCTTCATGCAAATTCACAATTTTTTGCACTTTCACACCAGGCAATCTCGCTTTCATCTTGACATTATCTAATTCAATGTTCAGAAAAACCAGACATGTTTTAGACTCTTTGGTTTTTTCAGGAGCTGAAGATACTCCTAAATCATGTGCTATATTTTTAAATTGATGTAGTGCTCTCGCAATCTTGGGTACCAGCTGCGCCTACAAACAAAAAGTCATACAAATAATGAGTGACCGATTCATGGCGTGTTCTGTAAATAAAACACCACTGCAGAAATGTACTAAATGCCTCAAACAGCTTGCAGGAAATAGCACAACCCATCGGCAGCACTTTATCTACGTACAATTGATTGTCAAATTGAATACCTAACAAAGAAAAGTCCAAGGGATGAACTGGCAGCAAACGAAAAGCTGACTTGATGTCACATTTAGCTAATTCAGCTCCTGGGCTCACATCTCTGATCAATGTAATGGCTACATCCACTGACGCAAACTTCACTGCAGTATCCTCTCTTGCTATTAAATCATTTACTGACAAGCCATGGGGCCATGACAGATGATGAATCATGTGAAACTCTCCCACTGCTTCTTTAGGTATTACCCCTAGAGGTGAGATCATCAAATCAGGTAAAGGCCAGTAACTAAAAGGACCTGCCATTCTTCCTTCTGCAACTTATTTGCACAGTTTCTGTCTCACAATCTGATGATGCTCTTTGGTTGACTTTAGATTGTCAGCAAACCTATGTCCCCTAGGACCTTGATAACCAAGTCGAAAGCCCTCCTTAAAACCCCATTCCAACCTTTTCGACTCATCCCTGATAGGATAAAATTTCAGCCAGTAACTCAATGCTTTCAAATTAATTGAAGTACAAGCCCTTGTAACCAAGTTGAAATGATCAGCCTCTTCCCCTGCCCTGACCACTCCCTCCAAGGTTTGTCTGGTCCCCAAAACATAGAAGAATTGCATGCTTTCCCCCACATTTTGAACACTCGTGCTTGTACCTACAGGGGCTCCTTGGACAATATCCTCTGTTAAAACTCTAGCAGGCAACAGAATTGGTATTTTGGCCTCTGTACCAGGTAAGAGGTGGACCTGCCAAGAAAGGGCCAGTGAGGAACCGCTAAACCGCTTGCAGTGTGCATGGTGGAGGGAGGTCTTTGTGGATACATCCATTGTACCCATAATTCATTGTGAACTTCCCCCCAAGGTTTTTCGGGAATAAGGACCATTCAAGCTTGGAACTCTTCGTCATAATGTAACCATACAAAACCACCGAATTCCATGTGGGCCTTACAGATGGTGTCATTATACTTTAATATAGATACTGCACACTCAGGGAACTTCTCGCAGTAAACACTAGCAAATATTAAAAATGCTGATGTCCAAGAATCAATTGTTGTGGAAACCTTCGGTCTTTTTGCTAATTTCCATGCTTCTTCCCTAGACTTCTCTTTGGATTGTATCTCTCTATGAAGTAGCTTATACATGTCTACAAATTCACCCCTCCACATTTTTCCTTTAGTTGCATTGCTCAGATGAGACACCAATGGCATTGATAGCTCCATATGAAGCAAACATTTAGATCCATTCGTTTTCCTCTTTTCCCCATTCTCTTTAGATTTTCCATCTCTGTTCAAATTCGACTGGGATACCCCATCAATATCCCCTTTTTCTTTGTCATCATCCTTTGTACTATTCCTCTGATTTTTCTTACCTGCATCCACTGCTTTATTAATTGTTTTGGTACCTGCACTTTTATCTACAACACTAGGTCCCAATAATTTTACTTTTTTGCAATGCTCATTACAAATCCCCCAAGTACTGCACCACTGACTCTCATCTGTTCTCAAGGTGTTGGATAGTTCTGGAGATACCCTTTTTTTATTGCCTCTTTCTTGTATTCTCTTCGCTCCCCAACGTCTGTCCAATATAATCTCTCTGGCATCCCCATCCTGTAAAACATGACTTTTGGAAAATTCATTGGAACCACCCGCTCCGCCCCTTCAGCTTTTTGAGTTTCTTTCACTTTATGCAAATCAGGTATCTCCCCCTCTTCCAATTAATCAGCCTCTTCATCATAATCCAATTCACACTCCCATTGATCATCCACACACAGTACTCACACCTGGGCATTCACCATTCCCCACCCCCCCATCGAAATGTTTCCAATCAACTGGTTTTGACTTTGGCAGAAATTTTTTATTTTCCCACGTCGTCAGGATGGTTGCACCAAACTTCTCCCTCTCTTCAGGGCGGTCCATCCAGAACACTCTAGATCCAGATGGCAAATCATCACTGCATCTGTTATTACAATGCAGTATTCTCCCTTCGTTGCTCTGCCAGCCACCAAAACATGCAGAGACTGTGGTCCTGTGTTCTTCCTGACTTGCACCCTCGTGAATCCTACCATAATGATATTCATAAGACAGCGTTTTACAGAGGCTGGGGCAGTGTTCCGCCATGGGAAACAAGTGGAATGCTCTAAACCCTTTAAATTGAAAAGGGTGTTAGACAGGGTTGCGTCCTTTCTCCTTTTTTATTCTCATTATATACTTATAAGTTAAATGAGGTTCTGATTGAAAAATGTAAAGACACACTGTTTGCCGCATCATTACCTTTGCCTATTATTTTATATGCAGAAAATGCGGTTTTATTGGTCAGAACGCCAATGGTCCTACAAACTTCCATTGAGATATATTCTGCCTACATGGCGGATGTAGGCCTATATGTTAATAAATCAAAGTCCTTTGTGATGGCTGTGGGCAGTGACAAGAAAAAATCACTGATGTTCCAAATAGATGGAAGAAAGCTGGAAAGAGTAGAACATTTTATGTATCTGGGTGTGCTTTTCGATGCTAAACTAAACTGGAATGAGATGGTGAGAAATAGAGCAAATGTCTAAAAGTATAGCAGCTGTTTTAAGTTTGCTAAGAACTTAGGAAATAAACCAATTCAAGAAATGCTGGAAATTTACTTAGCGAAAATGATATCCATAGCTACTTATAGGGCAGCAATTTGGGGCACAGCACAAGTTGAGTCACTACAAGTCATAGAAGATAAATTTGCAAAAAGGTTACTGTCCACTCCTGGCTCATGCTCTAATTTTATTGCCACAAAGAATTAGGCTTGCTCTATATTACCGATACCATTAAAATGGCCCTATTATTACTATGGATATCGATATGAAAAAGGAACTCCATCCAATTAATTCAGCTTATCATAAAAGACATTTTGAATCTCAATTGTGTCTCATCCTTCCCCTGGCTAACATATGTGAGAAAGTCCTTTAGTGACCTGGGCTTGGCGGCTCTTTATGAATCACCGTCTCATTGTGTGACCGTCTCTAAATCTAGGTTAAAAGAGCTTTTTATTTCCAAAAGCAGCCAAGATAGATGGACGAAAATTCAAGCTAAAAATTCAGTAATAAAGTATCAGGCAATGCCCCCTGTGCTGTATGGGCACTCTTCTTAGATCTCCTTCATTCCATATACCCAGCATCAATTTTTATTGCTAAGATTTCATTTAAATTATATTCCGTTAAATCTGGGCTATCCTTCACATGCACACTCACTGAATCAGCTATCTCTATGCCGTTGTGATGATATCTCCAATCAATCCATTTCTCACAATTAATTTTTCCAGTATTGAAAAAATGTAGATTACATTCTTACATTTTACCTTTGTCAGTATTACAACATCTGGAATCGCCTTATATATGTTTTATGATTGTATAATTTTTACAGGCTGCTTTAAAATCTGGAAGGGCTGTTTTTATTAGACCAAGCATGGGTCTTTTTATTAGACCATGGGTATTATCAAAGATCAAGCATAAAACAATTTTTGCACGATCTCCACTGGCTGCCGGTGGCTGAAAGGGTGAGATTCAAAGCCCTTACCATGGCGCACGCAGCTCTGTACCATTCTGGCCCTGGTTATCTTAGGAAGCGATTTAAGTTTTACGTGCCCGCCAGACACCTGCGTTCTATGGCACAGTCTCTGGCAGTGATTCCACGCTTCCGCCGTGTGAGACTGGGCGGCAGCTCTTTGGCCTATAAGGCTGCTGTGGCCTGGAATGCACTCCCTTTTGAACTCCGCTGTATTCAAGATGCTAAGCTGTTCAGGAAACGGCTGAAAACACTGCTTTTTGTATAATCTCCTCAGTCCGACCCCCAACTCACTAGCAAGGTACCACGCTGGGACACTCCTGAGTATCCGCACGATATAAATGCTTATATCCCGAACCCTGCATAGATGGATCTCGGACAGCACCAACACCATAGCCCCCCTCAAGAAAAACAACAATACCCACGCCAAGAAAGCCAGATGGTTTACCACCGAACTTCGAGAGTCCAGAAGCACATGCCGCTGCCTCGAAAAGGCCTGGAGGAACACCAAATCCACAGAAGCCCACGACAACTTCAGAGCCGCCACCAACGCCCACCATCAACTCATCAGAGAAACGAGGAAAAAGCGATTGAAGACAGAATCTCCACCCACGCGCACAACAGCAAGGAACTCTTCAGCATCATCAAGGAGTTCGCCCAACCCACTAGCGAGTCTACCGACATCCCTCCCTCACAAGACCTCTGCGACAAACTCAGCACCTTTTTCCACCACAAAATCAAGAGCATCTACGACAACTTCGACGAAGACAACCAACACACTGAACCCTCACCAACCACCCCTGACACCCGGAAACCAGCGATTGACGACTGGACAGCCCTCACCACCGAAGACACACTGAAGACAATGAAGTCAATCCACTCAGAGGCCCCCACGGACCCCTGCCCCCACCACATCTTCAACAGAGCCGCCGACACCATCGCACCCATGCTCCGCCACACCATCAACCGCTCCCTGGCGACCGCCTCGTTCCCCGATGACTGGAAACACGCCGAGGTCAACCCCCTCCTAAAGAAACCCTCAGCGGACCCCACCGACCTCAAAAACTACAGACCCATCTCCCTGCTCCCGTTCCCAGCGAAAGTCATCGAGAAAGCCATCAACAGCCAACTCGCCACATTCATTGAAGAACACAACATCCTCGACTCCTCCCATTCCGGCTTCAGAAAAAACCACAGTACAGAAACCGCCCTCCTCGCCGCAACAGACGACATCCGCACCCTACTGGACAAAGGAGAAACAGTAGCCCTCATCCTCCTCGACCTATCAGCAGCGTTCGACACAGTCTCCCACCGCACCCTAATACGCAGACTCTACGACGCAGGAATCCAGGACAAGGCCCTCGACTGGATCCGCTCCTTCCTCTCCGGCAGGACGCAGCGGGTCAGACTCCCCCTTTCCTCTCGGACCCCACACCTACCAACTGCGGAGTCCCCCAGGGCTCCTCCCTCAGCCCGACGCTCTTCAAAGTCTACATGGCTCCACTCGCCCCCATCGTCAGAACCTACGGACTCAACATCGTGACATACGCAGACGACACCCAGCTCATCCTCTCCCTATCCAACGAGCCCAACACCGCCAGACGCAACTTTCGAGAAGGCATGGAAGCCATCGCCAAATGGATGAAAAACAGCTGCCTACAACTAAACACCAACAAAACAGAAGTACTCATCATGGGCCCAAACCCCGATGCCTAGAGCGACACCTGGTGGCCCCCGCCCTCGGAAACCCGCCAACCCCCACGGACCACGCACGCAACCTGGGAATCATCCTGGACTCCGAGCTCAAAATGGACCGCCAGATCAACTCTGTCTCATCTTCCTGCTTCCACACCCTCCGCCTCCTTCGTAAGACCTTCAAATGGATCCCCTCGAACACCGAAAGACCGTCACTCACGCCCTGGTCACCAGCAGACTCGACTCCGGCAACGCACTCTACGCCGGAATAAACAAAAACCTCACCCGCAAGCTACAGAACATCCAGAACGCCGCCGCAAGACTGGTCCTCAACCTGCCAAAACACTGCCACATCTCCCAGCACCTGCGCACACTCCACTGGCTCCCTGTCGAGGCGAGAATCACCTTCAAGATGCTCACCCACGCACACAAGGCCTTCCACGGCACCGGACCAGCATACCTGAACAGCCGACTCAAATTCCACGCACCCCAAAGGACCCTATGATCAGCCCAGCTCTCCTACGCCGTGGTCCCCCGCACCAGAAAGACCAGATCGGGAGGCCGCTCCTTCTCCTTCCTCGCGGCCAAAGCATGGAACGCCCTTCCGCTCCACCTCAGACAGACAACATCGCTCCCCATCTTCGCAAGAAACCTCAAAACCTGGCTCTTCGACAGACCCCCTCCTTGATGGATGGAACCTGCACCCTCCACCCCCACCCCTAGCGCCTTGAGACCCTTACGGGTGAGTAGTCGCGCTTTAACAAACCCCTGATTGATTGATTGATTGATAACATAACATAACATATAACTATAAGGATAGTTCAGTGAGACATAGTTAATCTATTGCTTACCGGCATATGTGTAGTTTAATTTTATCAGGTATCTAATGTTTTGTAATTAGACTGTTGT
The DNA here is from genome assembly GCA_963921515.1 of Calotriton arnoldi. NCBI lineage: Eukaryota > Metazoa > Chordata > Amphibia > Caudata > Salamandridae > Calotriton > Calotriton arnoldi. The sequence continues at coordinate 645,943 of CAWUFW010005044.1, read as the reverse complement.
GACTGGCTCTGTACTTAATCCACTTGGATATTATAATCCCTTTTCACCTAAAAAGGGTGTTTATTGGCTATCCATCTTATCTGTAAATGAAATTTTGGGTATTTTATGACACACACAGATTGCCATTTAAGATTTTAAAGAATTCTGATCTAGTTTTTTAAATTCAATTGTTGTAACTGATGTGCATTTTAGTGTTTTAGACACTGTATGGATATTGAATTGCTGAGAATGATATTTACTAGGCATGAAATTGTATTTACTTTTATGCATTTTTTTAATGCAAAATAAAGTTGATATTGATTGATTGACTTGCACCCTTCTTTCATATATCAGCCTCACCAGGTACCCAAACCCATTTTCCAGCCTGCAACGCTTTCTTATGTCCTACCTAACTCCCTACCTCCCTCCGAAACTTTGTCAACTCTGTTATATGTGGTGTTTTTATCATTATTCTTTTTGTCACTGACTACCTTTTTCTTTTTGTTCCTAGAGCAGTTCCCACTTCAGGTGACTGAAATGTATTCATAAAAATATTAGCTTTTATCATGCATTTTATTGAAGGTAGAGTCCATTCCACACAAGGCTCCACCATTATATTTGTCACTACTTTCAGACTGTTTTTAAAAATTCACACTTTAAAATTTGAGCTCTCACTGAAGGGCATTTTTACATTGATATTTTGCCCCTGCCGATAAAAAACAGCTTCTTCATGGCTAGGGGTGGTGCTGACACCGCACCCTGCACTACAGAATCTCCTTTAATTGTAGAAACACCCGGGCCCGTCTCTCACTAAGTGGGCATTTCATTGCCTGCAAATGCGTACGCACGTGGCCCCTTCCACATTTACCAAACGCAGTCGTTTCCTGAAGCGTTGAGGTAAGCGAAGCCTCCACTCCGGTCTCATTCTTTCGCTCCTTCTCCTCTCGCTGACATCGAGCCTTCACAAAAATTGCAGATTCTTGTGGTGAAGAACACGCCATTAATGCCACTGCAACCCAACTGGCTATCACCCGTTTTGGCCGTTTCATGCGAACCCAGGCTTGTGAAAGCACACCAAGTTGGATTAAGTCTTCCCTGCCCGCGTCACAAAGACCTTTTAATGCTTCCCTAACTGCTGTCGCCTTATCTGCCATAACCTAACCTAATAATCTTAACTAACCTCCAAGCTGAATAGTTTACCCGCTACATCAGGACCACAGCGTCAGAATGATGCATTAAACAATCACAAGCCTAACGGACACCTAAGCCTCACCCCCGCATACCGTGACCAATGACTGCCACCTGTGAGGCCCGGAATCTACCACCCTCCCGAAGCTGCCCTGCGGTGGACATCCTGCGGATGCCACCACCAGGAGCCCCCATTTCGGCTACTACTAACACGGACATTGTCCAGAGGAAGTTCTCGGCCCAGCCTCCTCAGCTGAGAAAAATAAATGTTAGATATGGCCTACTAGAACCTGCCATGATGGTTGTTACACTAAATGGCAAAACCACTGAATTTCATGACGATGATGGCCTGACACAGGTACTAGAAATCTTCAATGTGGGAGAGATGGACACTGCTGCCTCCCTTCAATGGGTCAATTATCAACCAGATTGACAGCTGCTTCTCTGCTCCAACCAACTTCAGCAGACCCTCTTCAGATGGCAATAAGATGCAGAGAGGCACATAAGGAGGGGCCGGAATACTGCGAGACAGAGATAAATCCAGTTTCCTTTTAAAGCCTTGATCTGATTCCACTGTTACAAATGTCACTACCCTTTTCCATCTCCTTATTGAAGACACCCTTAGGTAGTAGTCCTGAGAAAGCTCCCTATTTTCCTCAAGGCGATGGTGTTGTCACTGAGACCACGCTGGTCTAAATGTTTATTGAACGAAGACCACTTTGTGGCTTCATGCTACCCACGGGTAACTCCTGCAACTGCTTCACCACTCCCCCCCCCACTTTACTTAACTCAACATCTACACATATAGTCTTTCAATGTCAACAGTTTATCATCCTTTCTCAAAAGGAAAAAAAAACCTTGCTTACCTGACACATGGGAATCCGGACGTTGTGTTGCTGCAAGAGACCCCTTCAATAAAGAGGAATTGGATAAACTCAGAAGGCAATGGGAGGGGAGGATCATCTTTTCAGTGGGCTCTTAGAAGCGGACCAAAATTCCCACTTCCTCCCAATCACACCCCTCTTACAAAAAAAGGGGAGTTACTATATTGTTGCATTAGAGCTTACAAGCGAGGGTACTAAAGACATGGACCGACAAAAAGTGGATATATTTCTTTGTGAAACTGAGCTTGCAGAGGAGCTGCATCATAGTGGGCTTAGTCTATACCTCAAATATTTGCAGGGACAACTTAGGGACTGATTTAGAGATTGGCGGCTCAGCTATCCAACACTTTCCTTACTGTTGCATTCACTGGAGTGCGAATAGTCATTTTTATCCCTCCGCTATCCAGCACTTTCCCTACTGTTGCACTCGCTGTAGTGGGAATTGTAATTTTTTCCCCTACGCTATCCAACACTTTCCCTACTGTTGCACTCAATGTAGTGTAAAATGTAGGTTTAAAAAATATTAAATATTTTAATATTTTAATTTATAATACAATTTTTTAAAATAATTTTTTTGTTACTGGTGTATGTATATATATATATATATTATCTACTGGCGGTCGGCAGGATGCGCTCAGGGTGCGCGAATCCTGCCGAACATCGAAGCGCGGTCTCCCACGCTTCGATTATATTTTGCCTCGGGTGGCCCAAGTCCCGGGGGCATGGTGGGGGTTTAATTTTATGTGTGGGGGGCCTCAAAGGGCCCCCAAGCCCGAGGACCGCCACCCCCGGGGCTTTTTAAAAATGGTGCGGGAGGGCTCTGAGCCCTCCGCAGCCCCGGGGACCACCACCTCCCGGGGCTTTTTTATTAATTGAACAACCTGTGTGGGGGCTCCAGCCCCCACATGCCCGGGGACCGCCACCTCCCGGGGCACTAACAAATTAAAATGGGGGTCCGTTTGGACCTCCGAAGCCCCGGGGACCACCACCTCCCCGGGGCTGTGCTGATGTAGGGAGGGGGCCGCGCGGCCCCCTCCTGGAGCCCTTGATGGCCCTGGGGACCGCCACCCCCAGGGCCGGCTCCTGCAGTGTCCCGGGGTGCCTACCCCGGGACACTGTAGTTTGCTATGGCAGGACGGGAGCCTCGTGGCTCCAGTCCTGCCATAGCAAACTGCTTTGGATATTGGAAGAGAGAGCAGGGAAACCTGCTCTCTCTTCCAATATCCAAAGCACATTGCTTTTCCACATGGGGAGCAGCATGTCAGCTGCTCCCCATGTGGAACTAGCAATGCCGGCTCCCAAGGGACGTGGGGAGCCGGCGGGACTGTGGGGGATTGGGGACCCCCCACAGTCCCCAACGGAGAGGGCCAGCCCCGGGGGATGGGGTCCCCGGGGCCTTAAATGGCCTGAGGAGGGGGCCACGCAGCCCCCTCCCAAGAAAATAAAAAAGGCCATGCCCCGGGGGATGGGGTCCCCGGGGCCAATACAGGCCCAGGGAAGGGGGCCACGCGGCCCCCTTCCCTTTTTTTTTTTAAATTAAATTTAAAAAAAGGGGTAAGGCCCGCAGCTCTGTGGCGCGTTTTGGAGGTATATGGTGGGCTAGTTGGACTCCGGGGACCCTCAGGATTCAAGGGGACTTAATCCCCCAGCTTAAAACGCGCCACGGGGCGCGTTTGCACAGTGGTGAAGGGAGGGGCGGGGCTTCAGGTGACATGTGTGCAAACAGGCCCCGTGGCGCGTTTTAAGATGGGGAATTAAATCCCTTCAATCCTGAGGGTCCCTGGGGGCCAACTAGCCCAACAGGTACATCCAGAAAGCGCCACAGAGCTGCGTTGCAGAGAGGTGTAAAAGGGGTGTGGCCTCTCTACACGTCTCTGCAACGCAGCCCCTGGCGCATATTGGAGGTTCCTGGTGGGCTAGTTGGCCCCTAGGGACCCTCAGGATTCAAGGGGACTTAATCCCCCAACTTAAAATGCGCCACGGGGCGCGTTTGCACAGATGTCACCTCAGGCCCCGCCCCTCCCTTCACCATTGTGCAAATATTCTTCTAAAATCATCCGAAATACGAATTCCGATTTACTCACCTGTTATCAGGAGAGACCTCAGTGCTGTATCTTTCAGCCCAGTACTGGTCCTGAAAAGTAATTTTAACCGTACTTACCAGTAACTTGAATTTCCTTCCATAGGCTAACATTGACTGGTTTCACTTGGAAATTCTTCTAAGTGTGGAGTTTTGGAACTTTAAAATATTCCTCTAAAATCAGCCGAAATACGAATTCCGATTTACTCACCTGTTATCAGGAGAGACCTCAGTGCTGCATCTTTCAGCCCAGTACTGATCCTCAAAAGTAATTTTAACCGTACTTACCAGTAACTTGAATTTCCTTCCATAGGATATCATTGCCTGCTTTTTGCTGAAAAAGTTTCTAAGTGTTGATTTTTGAAACATACAAATATTCCTCTAAAATCAGCCGAAATACGAATTCCGATTTACTCACCTGTTATAAGGAGAGACCTCAGTGCTGTATCTTTCAGCCCAGTACTGGTCCTGAAAAGTAATTTTAACCGTACTTACCAGTAACTTGAATTTTCTTCCATAGGCTAACATTGACTGGTTTCACTTGGAAATTCTTCTAAGTGTGGAGTTTTGGAACTTTAAAATATTCCTCTAAAATCAGCCTAAATACGAATTCCGATTTACTCACCTGTTATCAGGAGAGACCTCAGTGCTGCATCTTTCAGCCCAGTACTAATCCTGAAAAGTAATTTTAACCGTACTTACCAGTAACTTATATTTTCTTCCATAGGAATCCATTGTCTGGTTTTCAGCAAAAAGTTTCAAAGTGTTGATTTTTACAAACTACAAATATTCCTTAAAAATCACCTGTATGACTTAAACGCATTCTTTCAACTGTTTACAGGAGATGCACCAGTGCTGGATCCAGGATCCAACACTGAGTAAGAAAAAGTAACGATAACAGTTTTTACCTGCTAAGTGAATTTCCTTCCAGAGGATAACATTGGTGATTCTATGAGAAAAAGTTTCTAAGTGTCAACTTTTAAAATACAATAATATTCCTTAAAAATCACGACTGTAACCAAAACGCTTTTACTCAACTGTTTACAGGAGATGTACCAGGACTGAATCTAGGATCCAGTCCTGTGGTTAGAAAAGTAATCCATAAAGTAACTAATTGCATTTAACTAGAAATTCACATTGAGCTGAATGTTGCATTGTGATTGAAAATGTGTTGCCCATTGCAACAACTGTAACTACTGTACTTAAAAGTCTATTGCCTATGTGCAAAGTATTTAAACTAAAGTAATTCATTCTGAGAAAGTATTTTATGTAATGTAATGTATAATGTAATTACAATGTAATTTAAAAAATAAAATCTGTAAAAAAAAATTGTTTCTAAAAATGTAGTAAATCAGTATGAAAAAAATTAATATAACAATTAATATATTTAAAAATTGTCATTTACAAAACCTTTGAAATTCACTGAAAAACCGTAGGTTTCAGGCACGTTATAGTTAGAAATTAGCATTTAAAAAACCTTTGAAATTCACTGAAAAAACCATAGGTTTCAGACACGTTATAGTTACAAATTAGCATTTAAAAAACCTTTGAAATTCACTGAAAAAACCATAGGTTTCAGACACGTTATAGTTACAAATTAGCATTTAAAAAACCTTTGAAATTCACTGAAAAAACCATAGGTTTTAGGGACAGCTATAGTTACTTGGACATTGCACTCGTACAAAACCCGTGAAATTCCCCGTTATAGTTAGTTCAGCTAACTATAACTCGCGCTCCGCAATGCACTGCTGATGACGTCACATATTACATCACTCATGACATGGTCAGTGACATCACTGATGACATCACTGATGACATCTCAAATGACATCACTGATGACATCATCCACGTGATAATCTGATGCACCTCCTCACACCCTAATATAATCTTTGATACACCCACTCTAAATTACAGACTGCCATTCGCAAAACCATAGACACTCCAACACCAATAACTACATACCCACTCACTGATTCTTAGGTCTACACACACACATCCACTCACTCACCCGTACAGTCACTCATACTTACGGTCACTCAGTACAGGACTATCATATGCACTCTTACTCCTATATAGACACTCAAACAACGCCACTCATCCATAGAGATACTCAGACACCTAGTCAGTCATGCAAATAATTAAACACACTGCCATTTACTCACCTATACAGTTATACACACACCAGCTCACTTACTCATACAAATAGTAGCACATTGTTACGCTCTTATACAATCACTGATACAAGCACACACTCATCCATACAGCCACTATCACAATCACTCACTCTTGCTTATAGCTATTTATATACTCCAACACACATATATACTGCCTTTCACATATGTAGTTACTCACACATGTACCACTGGGACATACATTCACTCACTAACACACTCTTACACACACTTACCCACCCATACAGTCTATCACAGATGCACTCTTGAAACCATCCACCCAGTGAATCACCCACTCACACATCTATGCACAGAGTTGCACACACCCCTCCCACACAAACACTCAGGCACCCATACAGATACTCAGACAAGCATTCAATAACTCATATAGACACTCATTTAGCTATTCACAAACACATGCAGCCACTTACACAGCAACAGACAGACGGATACAGACATTCACCCAGTTTAGTCACTAACCCATGCATTCAGTAAGATACGTTAAATCACTCACTTATAGAGTCAGTCACGCACCTACTAAATCATCCATACAGACACTTACACACCCACTCATTCTTCAATACGTCTTTTCCTATATATATTACAAATATTTAAACTTTACAGAAACACACAGTCACTGGATGATGTCATCAGTGATGTCATTTGAGATGTCATCAGTGATGTCATCAGTGATGTCACTGACCATGTCATGAGTGATGTAATATGTGACGTCATCAGCAGTGCATTGCGGAGCGCGAGTTATAGTTAGCTGAACTAACTATAACGGGGGAATTTCACGGGTTTTGTACGAGTGCAATGTCCAAGTAACTATAACTGTCCCTAAAACCTATGGTTTTTTCAGTGAATATATATATATATATATATATATATTTATTTATAATTTTTAATATATTTGTAACATTTCATAATTAATTAAAATTATTATTTATTAATTATTTTTAAATAAATATATACATATTACATTTTATATATGTATGTTTAATTTATTTTTAAATTAAATTTATTACTTATAATTGTTAAAATTTACAAATAAATCTAAATATTTTTTTTAAGTTAAATGTATTATTTAATTTATTTTACTTTTTTTTATACATATAAAAAAAAATGTTGTACTTCGATATTTTTAACAACGATATTTTGTTTCCGATATTTTTGTACTTACCATTATGAAGATAGGAGGTCGATATTTTTGACAATGATATTTATGTCCCGATATTTTTGTATCTCGATATTCTGTCAGTGATCCTTTGCTCTGCCCCTAAAATAGGCTATTAAATTGGCTTCACCCTATGGTGTGTTTAACCTCCGCCCTAAGGCCATTGCAACATGGTGGATAAATTACAGCAATGGCATGGATGCCAAATAACAAATGTGGGTGGCAGTGTTTATTCACACCATCCAAACAGATCACAAAATTGTATGGCTCCAGGCAGCACTGTTGTGCTACGACTAGGCTGTAGTTTTGAAGCACTGCAGTGGCACATGGCAGGGAAGGTACCTTTGCTATAATGGAAGTTATATATTAGATAGGTCAACTTTAATATGCGTGTTCTAAGCCCATAGGGCTGTTTGGTAAAATGTGACATAACATGTAGTAGCAGAGGTTTGCCTTCACAGTGAGCTATTGCACAAAGGCTATCACAGGTCTAGATATAAATAAAATCATTATTTTAAATACTGCCTGTGAAATTCCTAGAGAAATGATTCAGAGTAATATTTTACTTAGTTTCAAAAATCTAACTCAGAGGTGAAAGTAGATTTTTGAGTAAATGTAAATTTAAGACTTTAAGAAGTGTACTTTGGGCAGCTTGAGAGGAAACTGCTTTAGAACCAATTTGCCTTGGTGCCCTACTCAAGAGTCTCAACACAAATTCCTGGCTGGGTGTCAATTCTCTTAGAAGACAACAGCATGGCATTTAAGATCCTCAAGGCAGGGGAGCTGTCAACAACTGGTCACTTCCTAGAAATTAGCCAAATGGGAAGAGGGCAGCAACAGTTGGGAGAAGAAAGAATGAATTTACCACTTCACCATTTGACTTGGTGATGGCAAATGGGACTAGTAGGAACTGCTCCCATTCATTTCCATGACAATTCTAAACTTTCTGGCTCCAACCCCACCAGGAGGGAAAATCAGTTTGAACCCTGGCAGATTGAAGGACCCTTCATCTAAATAGGGTAGGAGCTATGGGAGGACCAGGGTTTCTCCAGGTGGAGAAGGGTGACAGCCATTTCAGTTTTAGGGTTTCAGAGAATGTTTGCAGTAAACCAAGAGAGGAAGTGCTGAAAACATGGGTATGGATATTGCAAAAAAAGAATCAGGATTAGCTATAGACAATTCTCCAATCACTGTCTAGTACAAAGGATAAGACTGGCACCTTGACACCACCGCCTCAGAACATCCCTGAAGCTCGGAAGGTACCACTTTTAAAGAAGAAGACTCTGCCTGCCTGATTGACAAAGGAGACTCATGAGCTCCAGCTGGCAACCTGGCACTGGAGCCTTGATCCAAGGGTCAAGTGATTGGCCTCCTATTTGCCTGCACCAGGAACGTAAAAGCAGGAGTCATGACTCCAAAAAGGTCTAGCTAACCACTGAGGACTGGATCTTTCAGGAGCCCTGGTTAGAGAGAGGCCCAGTGCCTAGAATTCTGCCTGTGGACTTTAGGGGTGCAGAGATGACCAGGAGGAACATTCTCTGCAGTTGGAGAAACGTGGGTCATAGATACTTTTCATTCACCTCCAGAGAACCACAACAAGGTGTTGAGGTAGAAGGTGTTGAAGCTTTCCCAGGGTGGCTTCATCTTTGGAGGGGGAAAAACAGGTACATGGATCCTTCAAAGCTATAGCTTCCAGCACTGTCTCACAGGTGAATTTTGAGAAACCAAAAATTACAGTTGAAGCTTTTGGCACCAAAACCAACAGCTCATGTGGAAGCAAGATGGTGATTTATCTGACTTTAAGGATCATTGCTGGTTTAGCTTTGGTTATTGGATTAAAAATGTACACTAAGGGCCCCATTAGGATGGCGGGCAGACTTCAGTCCGCCCGCCACCCTAGCGGTGCTGGGACCTGCCGCCAGCGGTGCGGCGGTCCCGCACCACCAATTAAGATGCGACCGCCACCCTGGCGGTCGCATCCCCTTCTTCAACATTGCGGCGGGTGCTGCCGTAATCAGCACCCGCCGCAATGCCAAAAAGGCATGGTATGCATTGCCATGCACAACGTGACAGGCACCGCGCAGTGCCTGCCACCTTGAGCATGGCAATGTAAGGGGGTATCATAGGTACGCCCAAGTGCATCCCCCCACCCCCCCGGGGGCCCGCAACGGGCCCCCAAAGCAATTCCCGCCAGCCCTTCCATGGCGGCCTTGCCGCCATGGAAGGGCCAGAACCCCCAGGCATCATAATATTGATGGCGGTGCCACCATATTATGCCCGAGTTCCGCCCGGCCGGCAATCGTGATGATTGCCGACTGGCGGAAAAGCGGCGGATGGACTTTCCGTCCGCCGCGGTACCCCCGCCATGGTAATATGGCGGGGGGTAATGTGGTTGTGATGGCGGGCGGATCGCCACCGCCGGACGGGCGGTGGCGATCCGCCCGCCATCATAATCAACCCCTAAGTCCTCAGGTAAAAACGTTGCCGGGTGCAACTCGCATGGTGTAGCCAACCTCTGCCCCTGTGCAGCCAACCAAAAATAGCACGTATGTGCTGGTCACCCAGGATGCCTTACATTGATGCTTTATTTTCTAGTGCTCTTTGCATTAAAACATCAAATCTCTAGTTATTCTTATACAATTGTCCATTGTTTTGGTGTCCTTTTGTGAAATATTTAAATTGGTTTGGGAATTTTATTGCTTTGTGTTCTTGACTTTAAAATTGTTGGCACTGTTTGTGTCCATTTTGGACATGAGGAAGGGTTTTGTACTAACACATTAATCCAAAACATGAGAAGCACCATTAAAAGCAGCCATTGACGCTCAGTCACTTGTATTGTCCCTATGCATTTGTGGTAATTTTTTATCGTGAATAGGGCATCATTACGCAATGTAGCATAATAGCATAATCTGAGTAATTTTGTACAAGAGTAATGTGAAATTACTAAAATTATGCTAATTATGCCAAAGTAAATCAAATATCACCCAGGCCTATTAAATATCCTAACAGGGTGCAGTATGTATTAGAAATTGAAGAATGTCAAATAGACACAGTAGTTTCCAAAGGCTGTAATTCATTTTCATAAAAATGTTTGGTCTATATGTCATGAAGTTGAATGTTCATATTGAGGTAACTGACTTTCCTAGAATGGAATAGATTCATATGATGCTGTCCTGTTCAATTGCTTTTAGCCAGGCAGTATTCACCCTCATAGATGTGATGGATTAGACTGGATTTCCACCATGGCAAAACTGCCTGTGGAAAGGTGTGAACGGCCATCGGCAGGATCTACCTGAAGAAAAAATGGAAGTTCTGAGGCAAATGCTCCCCTCTTGGAAAAGAACTATCAGAGGGATGGAGTACAAAAATTACAGGATACCAGTTACACAGGACCCATTGGCTTGCATTTGACAGAGGAATGTAAGGACAGGAGAGTGAAACTGTGCCATTAAGACATACACAAAAAAGTAGGATGGAACTACTAAAAAGTCTTTGCTTTTATTAAGAGAATATATTATGTCAAACACAAAAGATGATGGACGGAATGCTGCACATTGGCAAACATTCACCCCCAGTCACAGATCTGGGTTTAATCCATCGTTATTCTGCTTCACCACGCCACCCCAGTTCAGACATAGCCATATGCAAATCATTCTTGACCCTGTGCCGCATGGGAACAGTCCAGACCGAACTGCCAAGCCATGTCTTCCCTGGACCGGAATCAAGCATCCTAGGACCGGTTTCAGGCTATCAGCCTTCATCAGCCAGGATAGCTTGACTCCAGTGGCGTAGTGAGCACGGGACCCACGTCTGGGCATACCCTTCCCACTTAGGGCGAAATGCAAAACACAAAAGATGATGGACGGAAGCTGCACATTGGCAAACATTCACCCCCAGTCACAGATCTGGGTTTAATCCATTGTTATTTTGCTTCACCACGCCACCCCAGTTCAGACATAGCCATATGCAAATCAGTCTTGACCCTGTGCCTCATGGGAACAGTCCAGACCGAACTGCCAAGCCATGTCTTCCCTGGACCGGAATCAAGCATCCTAGGACCGGTTTCAGGCTATAAGCCTTCATCAGCCAGGATAGCTTGACTCCAGTGGCGTAGTGAGCACGGGACCCACGTCTGGGCATACCCTTCCCACTTGGGGCGAAATGCAAAACACAAAAGATGATGGACGGAATGCTGCACATTGGCAAACATTCACCCCCAGTCACAGATCTGGGTTTAATCCATCGTTATTTTGCTTCACCACGCCACCCCAGTTCAGACATAGCCATATGCAAATCAGTCTTGACCCTGTGCCTCATGGGAACAGTCCAGACCGAACTACCAGGCCATGTCTTCCCTGGACCGGAATCAAGCATCCTAGGACCGGTTTCAGGCTATCAGCCTTCTTCAGCCAGGATAGCTTGACTCCAGTGGCGTAGTGAGCACGGGACCCACGTCTGGCTGATGAGAGTTTTGAACCCGAAACCGGTCCCAGGATGCTTGTTTCCGGTCCAGGGAAGACATGGCTTGGCAGTTCGGGCTGGACTGTTCCCATGAGGCACAGGGTCAGACTGATTTGCATATGGCCATGTCTGAACTGGGGTGGTGGAGTGAGCTAAAGAATGATGATGGATTAAACCCAGATCAGTTGACTGGGGGTGAGTGTTTGATTTGCTCTAGCGCTCCGTCCATCATCCCCTTTGGTATCGCTTTGTTCGCCCTAAGTTGGCAGGGTATACCCAGACATGGGTCCCTTGCTCACTTTGCCACTGGATTCAAGATAGCCTGGCTGATGAGGGTTTTGAACCCGAAACCGGTCCCAGGATGCTTGTTTCCGGTCCAGGGAAGACATGGCTTGGCAGTTCGGGCTGGACTGTTCCCATGAGGCACAGGGTCAGACTGATTTGCATATGGCCATGTCTGAACTGGGGTGGTGGGAGTGAGCTAAAGAATGATGATGGATTAAACCCAGATCAGTTGACTGGGGGTGAGTGTTTGATTTGCTCTAGCGCTCCGTCCATCATCCCCTTTGGTATCGCTTTGTTCGCCCTAAGTTGGCAGGGTATACCCAGACATGGGTCCCTTGCTCACTTTGCCACTGGATTCAAGATAGCCTGGCTGATGAGGGTTTTGAACCCGAAACCGGTCCCAGGATGCTTGTTTCCGGTCCAGGGAAGACATGGCTTGGCAGTTCGGGCTGGACTGTTCCCATGAGGCACAGGGTCAGACTGATTTGCATATGGCCATGTCTGAACTGGGGTGGTGGAGTGAGCTAAAGAATGATGATGGATTAAACCCAGATCAGTTGACTGGGGGTGAGTGTTTGATTTGCTCTAGCGCTCCGTCCATCATCCCCTTTGGTATCGCAATATATTATGTCAGGCTGATTTGAATATGGGTGATGCCACGCCAAATGGGAACATTTCACAAACGGGGAATCAACAATTTAAGACCTTTTGAGTTGGTTTTCTTTTTGCTTGATTGTGGTAGGTACCTTAGCTTATAAGAGAAGCCGATGAGCAGGCTTAAGATGCTTCATTAGCTGAGATTGTCTTTTGCCTTACAAGATAACCTCTAGAAATTTATTTTCTGGGAATGTTTTCGCCAAAGGTCAGAATAATTGTTGTAAAGTTGGGAATGGCCCGATGTTTGCATTCCCTGTGGATAGGGTTTGATCCCTCTATTAATCATGGCCTCCCTGACTCTACACTGGCACCACTTCAAAGCATCATACACGCCACAGCATATCTCATTCAGGGCCTGAAGAAATATGACCAGATCCCCCGTATCCTGACGGAACTCCATCGGTTCTCCTTATCGGCCCACACTATCTTCAAAAACCGCTTCATCATTTACTAAGCCATCAGGATCATCGCCCTGCTTATCTTACATATAAGCTTATCATCTATGATGGCTCCCACAGTTAAGACACCATCAAATTGCAAACCGAAAAGTGTGGAAAAGAAAAAAAACAAGGCAGCAGGCCTTTTCCATCTATGCACCCAGGGCATGGAAAAACACCCCTGTGTTCATCAAGACCTACCCAGTGCTGCTCTTCTTCTTTCATTCATTGATTTTTGACTTATCTTTAACTGTGTACAGATCTCCACAGCCATTTCACAAGGTACATGCTATTAAAATATCACATATATGTCTCTGATAAATGTCTAATCCGCACCACCAGTGACTGAATCCCTCTGGGAGGTGGTCACAAGACTTCTGGGTGAACTGACGCTGAATCCTTTGATGAAAGGGGAGACTGGAATGGGGTGGTGCATGAGGCGCTTGACAGACTTCGGCTACACCCAGGATAGGGTGCCAACTGCTCCTTATTGCAGCCCTTTCTTGATGCATTGATCCTCATGGATGCCTGGTGCCCATTTCACAAATGTGAAAGGGGATACACATTTTATTCTGGGGCACACTACACTTCATCCCGTCTTGATTATTTCTTTATACATAAGACAGACATGCATAGCATATTAGTTACACAAATTCTTGCTAGAAACCTCTCCTGTCACTGCCCCATATTACTTAACCTACGACTGGACCAACACCTATGATGGCGACTGTTGGCATGGTCCCTTCGGGACACTGAGCTCACCTCACTTATTGAGGACATGATAGATCACTACCTTGCAGATAATCGGGGCACTGTGACATCCCGGGGAAATTATTTGAAGATATGCTGGCGATCCTCAGAGAGTACCAGCTACCTGACTGCCAAGAAACACAGGAAACAACAGGTGGCAAGAGATCAGGAAATGCAAATTTACCAGCTAGAAAGGCAATATGTTGCTGCCCCCCACCTAAGACTTGGCGGAGAAATTGACATAGCTCAAGCTCAATTACGCAGCTCTTTTCTTAATATTATTTATTATTATTTTCATCTTATTAAGCGCAACAAATCACCCTAGAAAGAATCTCTACGTTCTGATACAATTTTAGAGGTAAGAAGCAGAGAGATTTGAATCCTCAAAACTAAAAATGAAAGAGAAAGATTAAACAACCACGTTTTAGGGACTTTTTTGAACTGTCTTAAATCAGCACAGGGACGTAGATGTGGGGGAAGCTGATTCCATTGCCGAGGGACTAGGTACGAGAATGATCAGCCCCCATACCTAGTGGTGAGGATTTGCTGGGGATGTTACAAGAGTTTACCGCTAGACCTAAGACTTCGATTGGGGGCATACCACTGGAGCTCATCCTGCTAGTATTGTGGTCGATTCCCATGCAAGGATTTATGGACCAGACAGAGATGTTTAAACACCGATCACTTTTTTATAGGCAGCCAATGAAGGCTTCTGAGAATAGGTTCTAAGTACGATTAAGGTTGAAGATGACAGACTAGTCATGCTGCAGTATTTTGAACAGCCTGGAGAGTAGCAAATAGTCCTTCATTCATGGCTAACATTAGCGCATTGTGATAGTCCAAGTGGCTGATTATAAGGGCTTTGACTAGGGATTTTCTTGACTGAAGCCGTAGCCAACAAAATGCTTTCCTGAGAGGGCGCATGAGTCCAAAGCAGGAACCCGTGATGGCATTCACATGTTCTTTCATGGGAAGGTTCTCATCTAACATGATTCTTAGATTTCGCATGACTGCGTTCGGAATGGGAGCTGAGCCCATACTCTGAAGCCACCAATCTTCAGACCACACCAAGTGGGCCTTCCCAAATAGTACAATTTCTGTTTTACTTGCATTCAGTTGCAAACAGTTATGCTGCATCCACAAGGTGATTTTATTCATGCAATCTTGGAATATTACTTTGGTAGACTCCGGATTAGGTCCCATTGTAATGATAAACTGAGTGTCATCTGCATAAGAGATGACCTCAAAACCAAAGGATTTCATCACTTTTGCCAGTGAGGGCATGTAGATATTAAAGAGAGTGGGACTCATTGTGGATCCCTGTGGCACTTCCCTGTCCAAGGCTATGGCTTGAGAGCAGAAGGACTCTAGCTGCACTAAGTGGGTGCACTCATCAGAAAGTTCTTCAGCCAACATAGGGCTTTCCCACTGACACTAATCTCTCCCAGCCTTTAATTAAGACTGTGTGAAAGATGGTGTCAAATGCTGCTGAGAGATCTAATAGATCCAGCAGTGCTGAGTGTCCATCATCCAGGGAAAGTCTTATGTTGTCTAAAACGTCCATCAGTGCCGTTTGAGTGCTAAAAAGACGCTCGGAAATCTGAATTGGAGTGATAAAGCAGGGAATGGCTTTCCAAGAAAGCTGTCACTCGGATATTCACCAAAGTTTCCTTATTTTTCCCAGGAAAGGGAGCAAAGAGATGGGTCTAAAGTTTACTAATTCTTTGGAATCTGCTGTGGGCTTTTTAAGAATGGGATTGGCCCTGGCTGATTTCCACTTAACTGGGACTGTTTCCACACTCAGAGAATGATTGAATAGCTCGGTGAAGGAGTGGCCATAATATATGGTGGTGCAAAGCACTCTGGAGATCCAGACAACTCAATTTATCAGAACATTGAATTGGTCTGGAGTCACCCTATTAAACTCCTCCAAAAGAATAGGACAAACAGTACCTGCCGGGGTGGGGTCTGCCCTAATTTCCTGTGTGGTCTCTTTTACAAAAGTGTTATAGATTCCAGCAATTTGTTCCTCAAAATAGTTAGCAAGATCATCTACCAAGGCCTGAGAAGCAGGAACAGGGTCCTTGCAAGATGTGGGATTAGTGAACTCCTTAAGAATCTTATTCAGTTCTTTTGTGGAGTTAGCTGCATTATCGATTATGTCCACAATATGGGCTTTCTCACTAGCCTCCAACACTTGTCTGCGCATATGAGGAAGGCGTGCAGGGCTGCTACCTTGTGCATCTGTGGAGTACTTACTACTGCCACAACTATTGTATTCTTCTGTGAATGTAGGAAGCCTTTACCTCCTGCTTCCAATCCTGCACCTCCTATGTGTGGGAGGGAAGATTGCACAGTGTTGGAGCTTTTGAGCATTAAAGGGCTGATTGATGGATTGGAGCTATGCGTGAGTCTTCAAAGAAGAGACCCTGAAGCATAAATTCCAAATTTCATTTAAACCCAGAGAACACACAAAGAAGAAGCAACATTGGAAAATCCGCATGAGACAAGTTTCAAAGAATAAACCATGAAGGTTTTTTAAATTTCAAAATGAATACAGAAGGCAAAAGGTAGTGGTCGGTCCATTCAGTTCAAAATATTCAAAAGGCAAATGTAGAGCATCACTCTCTCTGCAGGGTCACCCAAAACGTTTTGCATTTGCCCTTCCTGTTTTCTGAAACCCATTATAATTGGCATTAGGACTCTGCACACGTTACCACTGCTAACCTGTGCTAAAAATGTTTGTGCTCTCTACTTTAAGCATGGTGAAATTGGCTTATTTCCATTTAGCACATTGAATTTTACTTGTAGGTCCCTAGTAAAGTGGTACGGCAGGTACCCAGAATCTGTAAACTAAATGCTACTAGTTGGCTTACTGCACTCATTGTGCCACCCACTCAAATAGCCTTTTTAAACATGTTTCAGGTCTGCCATTGCAGCCTGTGTGTGCAGCTTTAAATTGACATTTCGACCTTGCAGAATAAACCTTTTGCCAGGCCTAAACCTTCTTTTTTAATACATATATCACTCCTAGGGTAGGCGCTTATCAGTCCATAGGGCAGGGCCCATTGTATTTAAAAAGTTTGACCTGTACATTTTAGTTTTACATGTCCTGGTAGTGAAAAACTCCTAAATTAGTTTTTCACCACTGCAAGGCCTACTTCCAGCATAGGATAACATTGGGTAACCTTAGTACATTTAATAAGTGTTAACGTTTGTGTGGGAGAAGGTAGGGATATGATGTGTGGTGTCTGAGGAATTGTAATTTAAAACCCCCTTTAATGGTAAAGTCCGATTTTAAGTCAAAATTCTGAGAACTGGCGGCTCTTTTAGAAAGTTCCCATTTTCTTGTCCTAACCATTTGTTGTCTTTAGCCTGTTACTGGTTCACATGACTAACTGTAGTTGGCAGTTGGCATTTATGTTTTCCTCCCAGACAGAATCACAATAGAAGGTCTGGATGTTGACAGGATAGGCCATCTCTGGCATGATGGTGGTTGGAGCTGTCACCTACTTCACTTGCACTTCAAAGGCACAAGCCCAGCTGGCACACAAAGGACTTCACCCTAGCCTATTCTGCCCCCAGACAAATTGGGACCAGGGCGGAGAGTCAGGAAATTCTAAACACATCTGTAGAGGGAAACTCCAGAAGTTTCATTCACTTTGAGGTGGGCATCAGGTATAAAAAGTGGACTCTCAGACCCACTCCTCAATACACTCCTGGGCCTGTGGACACTGCAGAAGAAGGACACCTTGGTGCCCTGCTGCTTGGGGCCTTCTCTGCTTGCTGAGAAGAAAGACTGGGCTTCCACCCTTCAGCTCAGGCTGAAGTGACTGCAAAGATCAGCTGACTGACCTCCTCTTCTGAGCTACAGGGGCATATCAAGCTCCAGAGGCCTCCCTGCATATGCCCAGCTGGCCTGCTGGCTGGACCCGCAACTGGAACTGCCGAAGTCCTGCTGGCCTCCGCCAGAGTGAGTTCCTGATTCCCAGGTCTTGGCCCCTTTGTGTGGCATCAGTTGAGCTCCTCCTAGAAGAAAAGAAGAAATCTTGAAGTTTTGGGCTCTTTGCGACCATGAACATGCCAATTCATGCCAAGACCTTGCCGAACGTGCCGACCGCTAACACGAAGCTCAGTTGAACCTGACTCATTGCACTACAGCAACTGCCTGTGATGACTGGTAACACAAGCTCTGCACATTGTGGTACAGCATCAAAAGTCCACAGAGACCACAAACACAAATCTCCAGCAATGACCATCTGCAGTGGCCAAAAGGATCTTTTGCACTACAGCGTCGCCCATCTGTAACTCCCAGGCTGCTCTTTGAGCTACAGCAATGACCTTCCACAACACTCCTTCTGCTCCTTGAGGCCTCCTTCCCTGCAAAAAGAACTCTTCGTGCTGGACTCAAAGTTACATTTGAGAGCCTCAGTGCACAGGCAGAAAAAGAGAAAACATGCCCATTTTTGACTTGCAATCAAACTCATTTGAAACTAGACAAGGCACATTCATCTCAACTTAAGACATTTGTTATTTCTAATACCGTTCAAACATTACATTTCCGTCTCTCTTATACTAATATATTGCACAGCATTATTCATTTTGAAAATTCCCACTCACAATAACACCTGCTATCTAATGGCAGTGGAGGAGGTGATAATCTTGCAGTGACGTGATTCCTGTACTGTTCTTCAATGCTATTGTTCACACAAGTACGCAAATAATGTACACTTTGAAGTGGGTATTCTCAATTTTACATGCTCCTTGGACCAGGCATAAACCGAGGGCCAGCTTTAGCACTGATGGCGCCCAAAGCGACAATCATTTTAGGTGCCCCCACCCATATGACCTCCTCAGATTCCCTGACTACCACCCTGCAAAAGTGTCCCTGATCTCCCCATATCACCTCTCTCAAATACATTTCATTTGTTTTTAAATTGCTGGTAAATGCTGGCTTTACTAATCCACACCGCTATCCACATAAAATACAGAGCTATTCTTTGCAGCAGGCATATTAACCCTCTGTGCTACTTTATGGTGAGTCAACTGCAGGTAGACAAAACTCCGATCTCTCTCTCTCTCTAGCAGGAATGTTAATCACAAGAGTTATCATGACATTTTTATTGCTGCCTGAAAGCTGGACGCACAAGGAACTCTGCAGCAGGTGCTTTTAAATCATACTTTATTGCTACACACAGCACCCTCCCTGATTACAGTGCCCCCCTACAGGTTAGCGCCCACTGCTGTCACACAAGTCACACCGCCCTAAAGCCTGGTCCGGCATAAACCCACTTGCTTCTATTTCTGATCAACTGACCCATACCGTGACACCTACCAACAACAACAATTATTTTATAAAATCAAGATATCCACAGTATTTTTTCAAGTTCTGAATGAATTTCAAGAAGGAAACATAAAACAGGGTTCTCTGAAGATGTTACAAAGCATCCTAAGCCTGCCAAGGGACACCCCCGCTCATCCTTTTGAAGTGAACAATAATTTTAAATCTTCTACAAAGATCAGGTCATGAAGCAAAGTTATTTGTGAAAGAAGGGGTACTTGATTTGGCTATTAACTATTTTAAGCTGAATGTCAGTTTCAAAATTAGTTCATTTTTTTATTATCTCAATGTTGTCTACAGCAATGATTTTCAGAAATTAGCCTATTTACTCCTGGGGAGCTAACTTTCTGATTTTACCATTTAAGCAACATGTAATGCCACTACTTAATGTTTTGTGAGTTGACAAGCCTACACCATGAATTGTGATGTAGCAAAATGTTGAGTTTATGAGGTATAGGGCAAATTAGACATGGTGATACAGGAGGAGTCAAGAAGTTGTGTGCTGGACGGCTGAGTGCTAAGCAAATGAAATGGGAGTGGCATCCATTATTTCTCAGCCAAAACTCGGTGGCTGGAACACATTCCTACAGCTTCATATGCACAATCCTCCATAGGGACACAATTAAAGCAAACCTAAAAGAAGTAAACGTGTTCAAGAATATGAAGGAAGGGCTTGCAGTATTTGTCAGAAGAAACTCTTCTCCTTGCTTCTCTTCTGTCTCCTTACTAACAATCACAGTTAACTATGTTTCAATCATCTTAGTTTTATTATCATTGTGAGAACAGGAAACGGCCTATCGGAGCTTGAATTACTTTGGCATCAGACAAAATTGCTCTTGAAAACTGCAAAAACTCTCAAAAGTCCCAGTTATCTCAGCAAGGCTTTTTTTTCTACAAACACAATCAGAGGAGAACAATCATAAGATCATCTTTCAACCAGAATATAGCTCTTGAGATTTTATTGATATTTTAGAGAGAATATAATTAAACTATTTAAGGGTCTTCCTCTAATGTCAAATATAGATTCAAGAGATATACTCTCTGTTGCAATTTTAGTCTTGTTCCAGCAGATACTGGGCCCTTTTTGATATATAATTTCTTTCCTCTCATTACTATTGTCTGTTCGATAGAATTAACTACTCACTTGATCCTCCAATGGATCTTGTATTGTGCCACTGAGGGTTTGGATATAAGAGATCTAGCATCCGGATATCCAATGAGGATCAGGAATTCGATAACCGATTCACAAATTTGTAATTAAATTCATGTATATAACTCTCAACACTAAATTACATAAGTAAAGGATAATTACTGCTTGTCCGAACCTTCTGAAGAAATTCAGCCGGACTAAAATCATGAAAACCAATAATTTGGTTAAGGCAATATAAAACAATAACATTAGTACCTGATGATCAGAAATTTCTCTGTGCTGATCTCTCCCTGTCATTAATAAATCAATTGAAATGCACAAACAACTTAAGTAGACAAGCCATGATAAACCAGAGTCTATAGTCTAGTTAAAAGTGAATTTATCATAGATATAAAAAGGGCAGTACATCATTAATAAACATTTATCATCTAAGAGTGAAGGACAGTCTAATTAGTTTGGGCTTGCCATAAAGAAAAAGGAGCTTTGGAAAGTTCAGCGAGGACATGAGCCAGAATAGCTCATGTGTAGTTTCCCATCTAGAAAGAGTCCAATATTGGCACACACAACAAATGCATCAGCCGGGAAAGAGCAAGTAGAGTCTGCAAAGGTTCCAAAACAGACAGACGCAGGAAAATCAAAGAGCAGTCTCTGGGGTCTGTCAGAAAACCAGTCAGCCGTAGTTTTCCCTCCTGACCATGCATCAAAACAAGTATATTATAATACTCCAGTTCCGGGGTGAGACCTCCTTGGTCACCTCATTGTGTCAGACCACTCAGTCCATTGGTCAGCTCGTATATGTTGACTGTCATATGGTGTAAATGAAGACACAAATTATAGAAAGCGGTGGTACTGATCACTTAAGTTATCAGATCATCCAGTATTCGTAAACATCCAGACAATGGTGCTTTGGCAACAGGCACATGAGTGAGCTCAAGAGGACAGTATCCCATAGCAGATGCTCCCAAAGTGTCAACTTTTGTTGCAATAGTCCTTGTTAGCAAGTGAGAAATCTTCTAGTAAGACACAGTTTGCTTCACATTGAAAGTTTAAGAAAACTTCTCACGAGTGTAAGATGACGCAAAGAAGGAAACAATGAAGGCCTATAATAAAGTTAATTTAAAATATGCAGAATATAAAGTAATGGAAATTTACATTTCATAGGGGAAGGCAATATTCTAAAAATCCTTTCAAATATTAAGCACTCAGAATATGTTATCTCTTGGATTGCAAAGACCACATGTAACTATGACACCTCACTGCATTTTCAAAATAAACGTGTAAAATTATTTCAAATCACAAAATATCAATTTTGTTTCAAATGTATTATATTAATACTTATATGAAGATTGTTATCTGATGGTTTCAGGACATTTGCACTAAATATGGCTATGCAGCATCAGTTTTCTTTTTTCATTCGGTGCATAATTTCACATATGCAAATGATAAAATTCAGAATGAAACCTTTCAATAGCACGTGCAAACGTCCCTAGATTACATTAGATTTAATTAATTCTTTACAGACATTGCTATTTCAATGAAGATGATTAGGAATTACATAACACGTGAGTACATTACTTTAACATTTTAATACCCATTGAAATAACAGGCAACAACTGGTTATTAAAATATGAAACTATAATATTTAAATTAATACAATTTAATCTATTCTACAATTATCTGCATGTTTTTACAATGCATTAACTAAGTTTTCTTACATTTTTTCTCATGTTTCTTTAACGTGTGGTTAGTGCACATTTATTTGTGTGTTACTTGAATCGTCTGATAATTGGTTTATTTTTCAAGTAAAGATTCATACAGCTTTTCAGCTGTATCAGCCCCAAATGAAGAATAAAAGTATCATGCACTCAAAGTGACATTCACTAGGCCGGACACAGTTAAACCACATTTTGAGAAATTGGGAATCAAAATCAAGACACCAGAGACTGATAGATACCCTTATGTTGTGGAGGAAAGATCAGCAACAATGACCAATTTCAGTGCAAGGCAATTCACTGATACTCCTTGGGGCTAGGGGATCAGAATGCTCACCAATCATGGACACGATTAAACTATCAATTATGATTAGCAATTCAAAGAGGAGCGTCTGTAATGTGTGGGTAGTGCATGTTTATTCATGTGGTACTTGAAACATCTCATAATTGGTTTATGTGCCAAGTAAAGATTCATCCAGCTTTTCAGTTGTATCAGTCCCAAATGAAGAATAAAAGTATGAAGCACTCAAAGTAGCATTCATTAGGCCAGACACAGTTAAACAGCATTTTGAGAAATGGGAACTCAAAATGAAGACACCAGAGACTGATAGATACCCTTATGTTGTTGAGGAAAGAACAGAAACCAAGACCTATTTCAGTGCAAGGCACTCCTTGGGGCTAGGGGATCGGAATGCCCACCGATTATGGACAAGACTAAACTATCAATTACGATTAGCAATTGAAAGAGGCGCGTCTGTATCGCCAATAAGTTTCCTGTAGAAAACTTGACATGGTTGCCATCAACACTACTGAAGTCTCGTCAAAGCGGAACAAAAATGTAGTTTGGGCTCTCCATTTGGGGAACTCTCAATATATATAAACATCATCTTCAGCATTGGAAAAGGAGGCCCAGATCCTTGCCCAGGAATGACAGGAGCATGGTCAGGAACCAGGAGATGATGATCGCTGGCTGGGAATGATGAGATCCAAGATGTGGCAGGTCTCCCTGGATGAGGCAAAGAAGTGCTGGAGAGCATCGACCCAGAGGTTATATGAGCTTGGAGATGAATTCAGTAAACTGCTTTACTGGTTGACAACTCGAGATATCTCTAACAGGATAGTGCCAGCCATTTGGGACTCCTCCCGGGCCCCTTTGTGAGGAGTTAACTGCGATTATGCAGCTTTTTGCAGTCTACTACCAAAGACTTTATGTGACGCTCTGCCTCCGCATGAGTTGGAATCCTCACTAATTCAGGGTATTCAGTTGCCTTCTATTCCCGACTCCATCGCCCTGGAACTTGATCAGCCTTTTACGGCAGAGGAGGTAGGCATGGCTCTATCTGATCTCCAATCTGGCAAGATGTCTCACCCCAACGTGTTCCTCATCAAATTCTTTAAGTGCTACCGCACCCATCCGACACTGTACCTTTGGCCCCTTACACCAACGCGTTGATGCAAGGCTCTTTTCCTCCTGATCTGGACAATGCCAGTTTTGTGGTTATACCAAAGGCGGATCAACCCGCGGACCGCTGCTTCTCTTACCGACCGATTTCCATTATTAATTTTGACAACCAGACCTTCGCTAAAGTCCTAGCAAATAGGCTGGGCTGGATGCTGTCCTACCTAATCCACCCAGACCAGTGTGGCTTCATGCCAAACAGGAATAACCGACATTGCATTCAGAGGGTGCAGCTGGACATCTCTCAGTCAAACCACCTGGATGGACACTTAGCCCTCCTTCTCATTGATTTCCAGAAGGTGTTTGCCATGGTTTTATGGACATTTTTGGAGTCAGTACCTTGCGCAGGCATGTGGGTCTCCTGTGTAAGGTCCCTACTGCCCAGGTCTGGGTTAATGGACTTCTAGCCCAGACATTCGCGATCCAAAGAGGCTCCCAGCAGGGTTGCCCTCTGTCCCCTCTATTTTTTGCACTTGTCATAGAGCCTTTGGTGCACCTGATCAGGTGCGATGCTTGAATCCGAGGATGGCAGTGGGAGGGTAGCGTGGAAGACCTTTCAGCGGACGATGTCCTTTTCTCGGTGACCCCCAGTCATCAGGCCCCAGATGCCTCGAGATCCTCTGCCTCTATTAGGAGGCATCTGGTGTCTGGGTCAATATCTGCATGCCGCTCTTGGTGCCGGTTGTGGGAGACGCAGCTGGGCAGCTTTGGTGCCTGGGGATGCCAGTGCGACAACACTCCTTCAAGTACCTTAGAATCCATAAACCTGCCTCCCTGACATAACCTGGTCTTTCAATTTTCAACCCCTTGCTTCGGCCTTGGAAAGGTGCTTGCGTAAGTGGAGCCGCCTACCACTGAACCCGATGGGACACATTGCTGTTTTCAAAATGATGTATCTCCCTTGCAATCTCTTTGTTTTGACAAATTTCCCCTATCATATCCCTAGACGTGGTTTTGGTTATTAACCTTGAAAATGACAGACTTAATTTGGGTGGGGTGGTGGCACTGAGGGGCCTTGGCCTCCATTTGGCTGGGAGCTCAGTATGACTGAAATATTTGGATATTACCTTGCTGCACACCTGGTACCAGTGAATGAATGGTTTACAGGGGGATGGGATGATCCAGCATATCTTCTTGAACTGCACCTCATGGGAATTGATAGTATTTTTGGCTTGCTCTATGGCAAGCCAATTTCCCCTGCTACTCCCTCCTTACCCTGATGATGCTTTTCTGCTGGAGAGCGACCCTGCACTATATCTTCTGGTGCCAACGCATCATGGGTATGACTCCGCTGTGGCAGGGTACCTGGCCCCTGCAGGTGCCGAAACTCCAGGAGTTCGCCCACTGTGACGGAATTGGGATTCATACTGTTTACAGAGGGGGGACACTGATGTCCTTTCAAGAGCTGCGGGACCAATACTGCCGATCCCAATCACAATTTTTTTGCAATCTCCATTTGCAGCATGCCTTAATTGTATACCTTCCAGGAGATACCCAGATCCCTAAATATAGTCCTCTCCAGGCAAAGTTGTTAATGGGAAAATTGGGTAAGGGAGCCATCTCCACGATCTATCGCTCCTTGATAAATAATACACCTGATCACTTCCCCCATCTGAGGAACAGGTGGGAGGGCTGGATGCGTGAATTTGACTATGACGATTGGAGGGAGGCAAGCCTGGCCCTGAGGAAACTGTCCATTTCATTGCGGCTTAGAATAGTTCAATTCAATTATCGTGACTACAGCAAAACAAAAAAAAACACAAAATGATGATGGACTGAATGCTGAACATTGTCAAACATTCACCCCCAGTCACAAAGATCTGGGATTAATCCATTGTTCTTTTGTTCTCTTAACCACCCCAGTTTGGAGCCAGCCATATGCAAATCAGTCTTGATCATGCTCCTCATGGGAACAGTCCTGCCCGAACTGCCAAACCAGGTCCTCCGTGGACCGGAAACAAGCATCCTGGGACCGGTTTTGGGACATCACCCCTCATCAGCCAGGCTAGCTTGAATCCAGTGGCGCAGTGAGCATGAGACCCATGTATGGGCATACCTTTCCCACTTGGGCGACAAGAGCAAAAGGGACAAATAATGGACAGAATGCTGAACACTTCAAACATTCACCCCCAGTCGCAAAGAACTGGGTTTAATCCACCATTAATTGTTTATTCATTTTTCACTTTTGGAAAGTGGGCATTTTCTTGCTTTACCACTCTGTGTCTCTGCCTGCATGTGAAATCAACATCTGGTTTAGACTGACAGCTGAGTTGTTTGTGCATTCACTCTAGACAGTCACATAAAGGGAGGTGAGGTGTGCCCTGCATATCCTGATGGCCCATCACCAGGGTGATGGCCTTTCTGAGCTAAGTGGAGGGAGGAATTGTCACTGAGACCTGAATAGGGCTGTGCCTGGCCTCTCACAATGCTGTCTCCACCCCACTGTAGTGTGTCTAGAGCCAAGGAAGGGCAAGGCAGGATCTTGTGGACAACAAATACTTTCGTTTGAAGTATGCCTACTTCAAAAGCTAAAAGACATATAAGCATTGGGCCTATAATCCCGGATTTTTAGAACGCTTCTCCATCAAGAGGGGATTGTGCCAAGAAGAAGAGCTGAAGAGCTGTCAGGAGGAGTACTTCCCCTTTGCTGGGTGTTGCTTTGATGAGTTGGTCTACAGTTGCTGCTTCTGTCTGTGGGCAGTAAAAGGACTGGACTGTCTTTCTATCCTGCTTGCCAAAGGATCTCCGAGGGCTTGTGTGTGTTTGCCTCTGGCTTTCATAGAGGTCTCCGGGACATCAAGGACCTCTTACTACAACTGACTGACTAGGGCGCTTCAAGTGACAGGAGTGTGCCCAGTCAGGGCTGAGGGCTTGTGTGCGGTGTTTCCTGTGGGCCCTACATGCACTCGCTGCACTGACCTGCCTCGTAACCCTATGAATTTCCCCAATGCTGCTGTTTCTACAAGCACCAAGGACGAGCGCCGAGTGCCAGTTGAGGGGAATAATTTACTATTCCCACTCCAGCAAGTGCAACAGTAGGGAAAGTGTTGGATAGCGGAGGGATAACAATTACTTTTCCCACTCAAACAAGTGCAACAGTAGGGAAAGTGTTGGATAGCGGAGGGGTAAAAATTACTATTGCCACTCCAGTGAGTGCAACAGTAGGGAAAAGTGTTGGATAGCAAAGAGGAATAATTTCCTATTCCCACTGCAATGAGTTCAACAGTAGGGAAAGTGTTGGATAGCGGAGGGGATAAAATTACTATTCCCACTCCAGTGAGTGCAACAGTAGGGAAAGTGTTGGATAGCGGAGGGGTAAAAATTACTATTCCCACTCCAATGAGCGCAACAGTAGGGAAAGTGTTGGATAGCGGAGGGGAATAATGTACTATTCCCACTCCAATGAGTGCAACAGTAGGGAACGTGTTGAATAGCGGAGGGGTAAAAATTACTAGTCCCACTCCAGCAAATGCAACAATTAGGGAAGTGTTGGATAGTGGAGGGGAATAATTTACTATTCCCACTCCAACGAGTGCAATAGTAGGGAAAGTATTGGATAGTGGAGGGGATAAAATTACTATTCCCACTCCAGCGAATGCAACAGTAGGGAAAGTGTTGGATAGCGGAGGGGAATAATTTACTATTCCCACTCAAACAAGTGCAACAGTAGGGAAAGTGTTGGATAGCGGAGGGGAATAATTTACTATTCCCACTCAAACAAGTGCAACAGTAGGGAAAGTGTTGGATAGCGGAGGGGATACAATTACTATTCCCACTCATGTGAGTGCAACAGTAGGGAAAGTGTTGGATAGCGGAGGGTAAAAATTACAATTCCCACTCCAGTGAATGCAACAGTAAGGAAAGTGTTGGATAGCTGAGGGGAATAATTTACTATTCCCACCCCAGCAAGTGCAACAGTAGGGAAAGTGTTGGATAGCGGAGGGATACAAATTACTTTTCCCACTCAAACAAGTGCAACAGTAGGGAAAGTGTTGGATAGCGGAGGGGTAAAAATTACTATTGCCACTCCAGTGAGTGCAACAGTAGGGAAAGTGTTGGATAGTGGAGGGGTAAAAATTACTATTCCCACTCCAGTGAGTGCAACAGTAGGAAAAGTGTTGGATAGTGTAGGGGTATAAATTACTATTCCCACTCCTGCGAATGCAGCAGTAGGGAAAGTGTTGTATAGCGGAGGGTAAAATTTACTATTCCCACTAAATAAAATTCAAATTTAAAAACAAACAAAATATCAACTACACTACAAAATATAATAAAAAAAGCCAAAAACAAAACATATATAAAAATATAAAAATTTACAAAACATAGAAACATATTATAATGTAGAAAAGATCTAAAATTTACATAAAAACATTAATTTTTTTAATTTAACAAAAAATTAACAAACAAATATTTTGTAATAGAAATTAATTTTAATCTAAAAATATTTGTTACATAAATGTAATATTTTTTCCTACCCTATAACACCACAAAATTTACAACACACATCTAAATTTAAAAAAAGTGTACCTCCATAATTAACACAATTAATTATCAATAAAACAATTATTAATAATTAAAAAACACATTTAAAAAGGGAAAAATTAATGTACTAACCAAAAGTTACAGCTATAGAACCTAAATCCCCAAACAAAAAAAAATAAACATTTACCAAAAATATTTATCAATTAATAAATTAATATTAATGATCAAGTAATGATTTATTAATTTAAACTAAATTACTTTTCACCCTCTACCCCAATAAACACCAGCACACACACCTAAAAATATTTACACAATTTCTATAACTAATTTTACATTAATAAATTAATATCAATTAACAACAAATCATTAATTAATTTTAAAAAATGTACTTCCCACCATTTACCACTATAAACCCCACAACTCACACATCAAAATAATTACACAATTGCCATATTTAAATTTTAATTAATTAATTAGCATTAGCTAACAAATAATTAATTAATTATAAATAAATTACCTCCCACCATATTCACCTATAAATGCCCCCAACAATTTCTTAAAACTTGTCACAATTAACATAATTAATTAACAATTAATTAATTAATAACAATTAACAAGCAAAATATAAATAATTATTAATCAATTAATTCACACAACACTTTTCAATTAATTAAATAAATATTATATTACAAATATTAATAAATGTATTAAAATTACGTTACTTCCCACCCTACTCCCCTATCAACCCACAACTAGCTCCTAAAAAAATAACACAAATAACATGATTACCAGTTAATTAATACAAATTAACATCCAATTAATAAATAATTAATAATAAATTAATTTCCACAATTAACAATATAAAATATTAAATAAATAAATATTATTTAATAAAAAATAATAATAATGCAATTATAATTAAATTACTTCCCACCCTATTCCCCGATAAACCCACAACCGCTCCTAATCAAATGACACAATTAACATATTGACTAATTAATTAATCAATAAAAATTAACAGCCAATTATTAATTAATTATTAATAAATTAATTCCCACAATTGACACTATAAAATCAAAATTAAATAAATACTAATAAATCAAAATTAATATTCAATGTATTATAATTAAATTACTTCCCACCCTATTCCCCTATAAACCCACAACCCGCTACGGAACTAAAACGCAAAATTTAATTAAAATAAAATTAATAACTTCTAAAAATGTAACACATATATTAAAAAACTAATGCAATACTTAGACAAAAAAATTGAGCACATACATTTAAAATACATACTAAAATACATAACACTAACTAAAAAAACGATATTTTTAAAAACTATGGTGTCCATTACAATGTCGGGCGGATAAAAATCCGCCATCAACCACAGTGGCGAAAATCCGCCCGCCTACACCGTCTGAATACCGACCAAGCAATTACGATGCCGCGAACCAAAAACCGCCGGAGGCGGAAAATAAACAGAAAAAAACGCCCGCCCATGTCCGAGTCTAAGTCCATCCGCCCGCCACGGACGGAAAGACGCACGACAAGCCAAAACCGCCCGCCCTGACGACCGAGACACCGCCCGTTAAATTAGGATCGTACCGACATGAGCGCGGGAAATCCACAAATACACTGCCCGCCAGCGCAAACAACAGTGACGAAAATGGACACAGCGGAAGCCCTGGCGGCCACGCCCATGCACAGAAACCATTCGCTGACGAAAACAAACACACACAACATGGCTAACAAGTCCACACAGCAACCCACGCACAAAAACCCAAAACCAGTACACATCCCTGAAACACCCCCCTGGACAAACAAATCAACTACAAATCCCAGAACACCAGCCACAACACACCTGAAAACAACAGACCATCATGACACACCCACATAGGTAAGTACAAAACCAGCCCCTTCACATACCGCAACATTACAAACTGAGGACGAAAGCACACAACACAGCGAGACAGAAAGGACAGCAGCACACCACAGACACGCACCTATCACACCCATCACCACCACCACCATCACCAAACACCGGCAACACAAACCCCCTGCACATCACACACCACACACCGCACCAGCAGCACAAACACCAAAACACACACCATGGCACCACACAGAATGCCCAAGTTCACTTCCACCGAGCTGACGGTCATGGTCGACGAGATCGTCAAGGTGCACCCACAAATCTATGGCAACCAGGTCCAACAGACACCACTATCCACCAGAAACCGGTTGTGGAGCAGGATCGTAGACCAGGTCAATGCAGTCGGGAACGTTCCACGCAACAGAGGAAACATTAACAAAAGGTGGAATGACCTCAAAAGCGTGGTCAAGAAGAAGGAGACCAAAAATCGAGAGCTGGCTGCCAGGACTGGCGGAGGGAATCCCGCGCTATTCAAGACCTTCAAGGCATGGGAGGAGAAGGTGCGAGTCATCATACATCCGGAGATCCTCACCGGATTACCAGGGGGAGTGGAGGCTGGTAAGTACAAACAAACGTATACCAGCACACCGCTATGTAATCACATGCACTACCACCAGGCCATAGCTCCTAGGGACAAACCCCCCCATGTCCAGTACACAATACACAAGACATCACCCACACATGCAACAGACACTCACACACACTCAGCCCAAAGCTACCAACTAACAAAACCATGGGGGCATGTGTACAGTCAGCCAGCACCGCAACTCCCACCAGGTCCCCTTGTACTCCAGATGCGCCAGAATGAGCACTCCCCACACCCACATCCATGTGTCCGCCATAGCTGCACTGACCGACAAGTAACAGGTAAGTAGCCGGAACACAAAGACAGTGGGTCGGAGGGGGACAGCTGAAGTAAAACACCCACCAGGACCCCACTCCCACAGACCAGCAAGGTGGAGCACCCTCCCTCCCAGTACCATGTGGCATCCATTGCATTGCGCACTCAGAAACAACCTGTAGGTGGGAAAATGTACAGGGCGGGGCGTCTGTAGGCATGAGGACTGTACTAAGACTGACACATGGGACATGTCACGTAGCAGAGGAACACGCAGCACTGCTCCCAGTCACAATCATGAGACCAATGTGCACACGGACATGTTCAACAGAGTCAAACCCCACATGACCCATCACAGATACAGCAACACCTAAGGAGCCACGTCTGCATGCACAAGTCCCACTGGAGCACAGACCCACACGGCAGGCACTGTGCCACCCATCACACACATCAGCAACACCATCGAAGTCCTGTCCATGTAGTCCTCACTGCCTGTCACCCACACATCGTACAACAACGCCCACGTAAGACAGACCGTACTAGAAGTAACAGCTTGGAACCACAATATTGCACACAAAGACAACTGGACCCATGAAACACACAGGCACACAATGCACATTCAACATATCATCCATCTCATCTCTCAGCCACAGTGTCATGAAAGGTATGTCATCCGAACAGCTGGCCCTCATACAGTAGTCATGCAAAGATACCTGCCCATGACAAATCAAGTGCCTGCAGTGACTGAAGCGCACGTCACACTGCGAGTAACAACACACATAATATAGTCAACACCCCAAGAGCACAGCACTGATGCACATGTACCAGGGCAGCAAGCACACAAAGGAATTGGCCCATCTGCAATACGTCGTGTGGCACACAACAAGCACGAACTCACAACATTGCTACCAATGTGATGTCCATGAATGATAACAGTCAGCAGATATTCCGGCCATGTGAGACAGACACACACCTTTGTCTATGCACTGTCACGTTGCCAGAACACATGTCACGTTCTGCACC
This sequence comes from Calotriton arnoldi, assembly GCA_963921515.1. Taxonomy (NCBI): domain Eukaryota; kingdom Metazoa; phylum Chordata; class Amphibia; order Caudata; family Salamandridae; genus Calotriton; species Calotriton arnoldi. The sequence goes on along the minus strand of CAWUFW010005044.1, from coordinate 613,936 downwards.
CATTACCCACAGTATGTACCCCAAAAGCATATTTCAACCCAAGAGCGTTTAGGGGCTGTACCCCCTTTTGGCATCAGCGTACCTAAGCGTTCCATCCTTCCCCTTAAACCATCGTTCAACCCAACATCGTCGATGGTCCTGGAGCACGCATACACACGAGCCACAAAATGTAGGAGCATAGCAACACACACCCATCGGCATTGCTAATCCGTCCCATGCCACATGTCCACATCACACAGACCCATTGCCTAGCCCACGCATACACACATCGTACATCCACACACACGCCACTGGGAAACCTGTGCACGACAGTGCACGAACTGTGAATGTCAGACAACCAATACATACTTTGCTAGGTGCAACACAATGACCCATCTCATTCTCCCCACAGGTGCCGAACTGCTGGATGCTGGAGAGGGTGACAGCAGCCAGCACAGCCAGTCCGCAAGCCCCCGACCCGGACTCACGGATGTAGAGGAGCTGGACACCTCTCCGGACACGGACCACCCAGCAGGCCCATCTGGAGTGGCAGGGCACAACCGCTCCCTAGGGCCCCTCCTGCCCACCAACCCATCACCCAGGGCTGCTGACCAGTCACAGACCCCTGCTGCCACAGCCGTTGCGGCCCACCACCACCGCCGCAACCACCACCGCAACCACCACCACCACGCCATCCCTCGCCACAGCCCCTGCGCAAGGGTCGGCACGGCCGTCGGGCTCCACCCTGGGAGCCAGAGCGAGGACCGTGGTGAGCAATGTGGCTAGTGGGCAGGTCGGTGGCAGCAGTACTGGTAGGAGGAGCAGGGCCAGGCCAACGCCAACTGTGCCTGGGAGCCAAGCCCTGCCGCCAATCGACAGAGTCCTTGGGGCCTATGAAGAGGCCCAAGGCGAATGGGCCAGGTCGGCTAGCGACACGCAGGAGGTCCTTGCGGTGTTGAGGTCCATGGACGCACATATGGCCCAAATCGCGGCCCTCATGGGCCAGCTGGTGGTGGGGGGGAGGGCACAAGCAAGGCCAGCAACACCACCTCCGCCACCACCTGCTGTGGCGCAGGCTCGTGCAGCATCGCGTTCCCCTGCGTCCACAGCGAGTGAGCACTCCTCAACCACCACCAGCGGAACATCAACACCCCCCTACCAAGCGTGGAAGGGGCCGTCCGAAGAGGAAACAGGTGTCCAGAGAGGACTTCGCACGCACCAAATGCCAGTGAGTCAGCCAGCCACCTTGACCACCTACTGCATTGACTTGTAATACGATCCTACCCCACACTGCCATGTGAATGGCATGTGTCTGTTGGACTGTGGACATAGAACTCCATGGGTACACCTTGACCATCACGCATCCATGACCGTCAACTCATTGTCACAGCATGCACCACATTTGTCATCACCTTGCACACAATCACATGTCACCGCTGTTAATAAATACACCTTGATCACAATCGGCTTAATGTGTCCTGGGTTTATTCCACGATGTGCAATCGCCACCATGAGCAGAAATGCATCTGCTGTGTGGCATGTCGATGGGACAGGAGAGGCTGTAGGGACCTAGGGGTGAAAAACAGAACAAGAGTACATTCAATGAGTGTGTCACACACTCATCACACAGTACTTGTCACCAACTACAAGCAATGCACACACATCTCACAGAGCAACAGGGCACAATGCTACAGCCACTGTCAGTGGCATACCAACCTGGACATGGACCATTGACACACAGCACTCAGTGAACAAAAGGCCCCCATGACAGAGCACACATACACCTGCACAACTACAGCTACATCAGCCGTCGTGACATGGTCACTCACCGTCAAGTGAAGTAGCGGGCGATGAGCTGCTGACGCACATTCACAGCTTCATCCTCTCCACTGTCCTCTTCCCTAGAACTGTCCTGGTCTGCAGGCTGGGGCCCTGGTTGATCTCCGTCATCCACAATTAGGGGGATCTGCTTGCGGATCGCCAGATTGTGCAGCATGCAGCAAGCCACAATTATCTGGCACACCTTCTGTGGGGAGTATGCCAGTGCGCCCCCGGTGCGGTCCAGGCATCTGAACCTGGACTTGAGGAGGCCAAAGGTCCGCTCAACCACACGCCTGGTCATCCCATGTGCCTCATTGTAGCGGACATCAGCTGGGCTCCCAGGACGTCGCAATGGGCTGAGCAGCCAGGGCCCATTCGGGTAAGCAGAGTCACCTGGGTGTGAGGGACACAGAGAACCGTTGCAATTCCAACTGTACACAAGACAGCATCGCACAGCCAGCACGCTACACTACTCCACATACTCACCAACAATCCAGCCACGGTCATGTTGCAGATTGGTCATCAGACGTGGTAGGATGCTGTTGCGCATGATGTGCGCGTCATGGGCCGATCCTGGGAATTTCGCACACACGTGTGAAATCACCATGTCCGCAAGGCACACCACTTGCACATTCAGGGAGTGCGTGTGCTCCCGGTTGCGGTAGAGGTGCTCAGTGGCCTGTGGTGCAACAAGGCCAACATGGGTGCAGTCTATTACACCAACGACGTGGGGATTCGTCCAAGAGCATAGAATGCACCCTTCACTGCCGCCAATTCACGAGCCCTGGGGAAGCGGATGTATCTGTTCCTGTACAGCATCATGGCTGACAGTACATCCCTGAGCACCATGCTGAACATGGGTTGGGACATCCCACCTCCACTGCCCACTGTGTGCTGGAATGACCCAGTGGCGAAGAAATGCAGTGCAGCCATCACCTTAGCCGTGGGGGTGAATGCTGTTGGATACACCCTGCGAGGACGGAGGTGGGGTTCCAACAAGGCACATAGACGATGCAGGGTGGGTCGGTCCAGACGATATTTGCGGATGACCTCCACATCCACCATGTCTGACAGCAATTGGTAGGGGCGATGAATGTTTGGTCTCCGCCTAGGAAAGATGGAAGTGGACACATGTCAAAGCAACACGCCACATGGCATATTCACATACACAAAACATAAATGACTGAGCAGGCAATTGAATGACAGAACGGCTGACAAGTAGGGACAGCACAGCCACAATACACTTACACAGGTCCCCTACCAATAGCAATGGGCAGTGACACACCCCATTGCCATGAGCATGCACATGGGGATCTAGGCCTCAATAACTTGTAAGGCATGCTGATGTTAACAGACTGCATATTCGGCAGCGGCAACACCACGGAAACATGACTAGCTGCTGTGCATCACACTGCTTCCGAGGCTGGGTGTGTAGGGCACACACCAACAACGCTATGGACACAGGCTGAGCGGCCAAAACAAGTGGGACCTGTGGCACGAGGGGATATGAGACAGTCATTGATGTCCCTACTGCACCCTATGTACAGCACTGTACGGATCACACCTCCAGAAACATTGACAGGTGTACACATTGACAGCCCCATGCCAACACGGCTGTGTGCTTGCAACTACACATCACAAGTGACACGTAACATTGCACGTGCCAAGTGGCAGATGTACATAGTGAAAGATGGCATGTGTGTGCATATGCATATCCCATGCTCCCATGCCAATGTGTACATGATGATGTGCCTACAGACATGTGGAGGCTTAGCACTGGCCGTCCCTGCCTATGCACACAGCATGTTGTGGCCCTGTCCATTGTGGACCTGCACCCACACGCAAATCATGGCCACACCTGCAGATGCATTGCGCACATTATACTGTGTGGTGCACATGGCATCAGCGGACTGTACCCGCCATGGGCCAGGCCCTTACGGCCAACTCCAATGACCCTCGCGGTTGCACCCTGCGTGTTCCACTGTGGAGGTAGGCGTCCATGGCCAGCTGGGAGCAGGCCAACGTCTGCAATTGAAGCTGCCAGACATGGTACACGAATTGCAGCAGCTTGTACCCACTGAAACTGCCCCAGGGGGTTATATGTGTGTGTGAGTGGGACAGGCATAACCACAGCTACCTGGCACTGCAGCCTGGCACCCTCGACAACACCTGCTGCTGCCACCACTCCACCTACACGTGGATGACGCTGAGGACATGTCCAGGTCCACTCACCAGCGAGGAGCTGGAGAACCTGGATTCCGTGCTCCACGCACACTGCACATGGCTATTCCTTGCGAAAGTTGTGTGTGAGAGACAACTGCAGTGTGTGTGGGTGTGCATGTGGGGGACACACATGTCGTTGCCCCGCAGCACTATGAGTCAGAGCCTGTGGTGTACAAACATGCACTGCTCACCATGCTGACTGCAGGTGGCATGGGTATGTGAGCTCTCGGGCGCTTTGACCTGTCTGTCCCTCCCGAGTGGTGGTACATGGCAACTTCATGTCAGACATCCAATGACACAGACAATTGGCAATGCAGGTCTCAGTGCACTTGTTGGTCGTGTGGAAGTCAGGCTGGGGCCATGCTGCCCTTCTCTGTCCCAGCAGGCCTGGCCTGCACATTGACTGCACAATGCCAGTAGGTGCCGACACAGACTGCCTAGTGGGTTACATGTGTCTCCTGTTCAGGACCCCCGGATGAGCGCTTACTCTGCACTGTCGATTGGACACACCATGACTCGTGATAGGGATGTGTGTGAGAGATAGTGGCACTGAATGTGACCTTCGTTGCGGGGTGGGCCATGCACAGGGCGAGTACGCTGATGGTTGCGCAGTGTTGGTCACAGTGGGTACACCCACACAGATGTGTTGCCTTGTGATCTTTTTCTGGGTCCGCCTGACAATGGACAGTAGATGTGGGCAGGCTACACATTGCTCGATGTGCTGTCTATATGCATGTGCCTTCACACCAGGCACAACTACCCCTGCACATGTGACCCCTGCTGCACTCAGTGCTGGGTCTGTTGAGCTGATGCACCATCAGTGCATGGGGCAGACAGCTCTGCTCACTTCCGTCATTGCCCATGACATCACTTTGCCGCAGGTGACATGGATCATGGAGGGCCCACATGTACACGTGGGTGGACTACACAAGACTGTCCAATGGTTGTCACCCCCAGTCAGTGCTTCGAATGGGTAGTATGTGGTGCTGGTACTCATTTTAATGTGTCGAGTGGGCGGGGCTGGGTGCGGAGCTATATGCAAGACATGGGTAGTTCATCGGCTGATCTACTAGTTGCAATACACACGAGACACGTCTTTTTCCGACCACATCAGGGTCATTCCTTAAACTGGCTGAAAATCAAACAGTCAACTTTTGCACTGTCCTCATGGCCTCCTCTCGCTCGCCCCAATATGCGTTTGCACCTGAGCAGCTAGCGCATGCACAAGCAGCTCCAAGCTCGCCCCAGAGAGGCCAAGGAGTGTATGTGTGGGTCCAGTTGAACAAGTGGTCTGTCTCACTTTATAATAAGTGGCGGGACGCCGTCCACATGCGTGGTGCCACGACTCGAGACCCGGGCAACATTGACAATGCATGACAGGCTCCACAGTCCGTATACACCACCTGCAACACACAGAGGCTGTAGCTGCCCTAGCGGGCCAAGCCGCGTCCAACTGGAGCTCATGGCCCCACACATTCACTCTTTGGCCTCTCTGGGGCGAGCTTGGAGCTGCTTGTGCACGCGCTGGCTTCTCTGTTGCAATGGCATGTAACGTGTGTGGGTGTATTGTCAATGGGTGGGATGGTGCGAGCCACCTTCCGTGACGTCACTCCTGCTTGTGATGTGTGCGTCCCCCCACTACTTCCATTTGACTTGTGCCATACTACACATTGTGGATGTGTTGCCTGCGTGATGTGACCAGGATGAGCGCGCCATGACCTCTCACCCACCATGCTCTACTGCCATCCCGTGCCCTGGATTGCCTGTGCAAGTGGACAATGTTGGGGATACACCAGGTCGACAGGGGATGTGAGTGCCTTGGCAAGGGCCTGGCGGACGCGCAGCGGTATCCGGCATGTCCACGGAGGGTGGGCTGACGTCTACACTTGATGCGGCATTGATCGTGTGCCCGCCTGTTGTGCACACACGAGTTCACATTCATCACCAGACAGGTGGTCTTTACAGATTCCCAGGAGTGCGCCAATGTACTGTTCCTGAGTCCTCCCAACACAGCGTGTTTCAACATTGCATGTGCGCACCTAGCCGTCACACCCACCCACCTGAGCCATGCGTAACTCCCGCTTCACATGACACATGTGTGTCTCCCACAGTTGTGCTACTCATTTGCGTTGACATCCAATGACAGTGGACTACATGGTCATCTCACGACTGCCGTGTACTTCACACACTCTCATCCTCTCTCATTCGTACTTGTGAAATGAATCAGCAGAGACACATTTTTGCTTCAAGCCATGTATTGGGACTTATGTCCTCTGTGATGCAGTATAGTGAACACTACTGGCAGCGAAATGCATGTGGAGGATATACTCAGCATGTGTACACATAGCATAGGGTGTAGGGGTACATGTGATTAGTTGTTGACTGTGGGATGTGGGCTTCAGAGTTACAACTGCTTAGCCGTTGGTGTGCTAATGTACATTTGCTAATTACTGTGGTGCTGCTGACTTTGACACAGACAGTATACATTTAGCCTACCAGTCCGCTTGTCATCATGGGCACAGTGCATCTCAGTTCCATGTTACAGGTTTGCTGCTATAGTTACTCATACACACGTGCGTGGAGGTGACATCAGGGCATGGGCTTACGTGCATGCAACGGCGTCCCACTTGTTGTTGCGATGTGGTGGGTACTGGCCATGTCACAGTCACTGGGCTCATGTTGTTGGTGGATGCACTTGGTGTCCATGCAAAGCTCCTGGCACGGACGTTCAGAGGGAGGTGAGGTGACAGCTCTCACATACTACAGCAGGACGATTACTGTCCACTGACCGGTGCATATGTTCATGGGCGCAGGATCCATATCATGGCATGGTTGTACGTGCAGTTCTGTCCATGTGGTTGCCATACACAAATCCCATGCCTCTGCCTCCCCCTGTTCATGCAGAGTTACTGGATGTGATGAGGAACAGGGTGCATGTCCCGAAAAGTATCAGATGTCATGGCAGTGTAGTTGTTGATGTGGTGTCAGTTGCAGGTTGCATGGTATAGTTGTTGTACTGGTAACTGCCTAGTCCGTGCGGAAGCCAAGCATGGGTACGGTGTGGGACATCATTGCTCAATTGGGGGTATGGCGGCGGGGCCCGACGAATTGACAGGTTGTCAGGAATGCAATACCTTCCAGCAGGGCTTCCATGGCATTGGTGGTGGACATGGATGCCATCCAATGTAGCGGATGGTGGCTGTCAAGGTGTTGGTCGTGAGTTGTCCCTTGTAGGAGCATGATGGGACATGTTGGATGGCATTCGATGTAACTGTAATCCATTATCCATCGTGTGGAGGCACAGTGGTCCCATTGCAGTGTGGGTCCGATAGTCGCCACATACGCCATGCCCCCATAGGCTGAACAGACCCTGTCGTGGGCGTCCAGGGGGTTGAAAAGTTGTAGCAGGTCCGCCCTTGGACATGCCGGGTTGGAGAGACATAACTCCACAGGATAGTAGAAGGCTCCGACAGTAGAAGACGGGGATGTCGCAGCTGAACAATGCGATGCGGTAAGTTAGTCGGTAACTTACGTTCAGCAAGGCCAGATTGTCACATCCCAATATCTGTATCAGGTTATGTTTGTACAGTTTGATCTGTCCGGCGTAGTTGGGTAGGTGTGGTGCAAGTGCCATTTTGCTGCAGGGCGCTGTGGTGGCGTGCTACGGCTGTCTGTGCAGTCTGCAGTGTGCAACCTCCGACGTTGCTGGGAATTCTGTAATGGTCGTAGGGAGGCAGGACTTGTGTTATGTTGGCTTGTGCGGAGGACACGGGCCCTCATCCCACATGCTTCTCTGAATGGTCAAGGTCAGTGGTGTCTGACTCCTTCCAGATAACTTGCATGTGAACCACATGGTGGAGTGTTATCATTTCTTCTTTCCGTTGTGAATGTTCTTTGGTGTTATGCGCTATCTGCCCTGTGGCCGCTTCCCTCTGCATGCCTGTGTTGGGCTTTGTTTGGTGCAATGACTGTTGTCTCCGGCTTGTTTAGTCGGGATGTGGTTTCACAGTGGGAATGGAAGGTCATTCGGTGCTGTCTCCTCTCCCGTGTGTGGGCAGCAGGCTGCGTTTCCGCTATACGTTGGGCCTTGTGTTATAATTGGTCCCACCTGTTGTCTGTCCCCGGTATCTTTGATGTTACGTATTGCAGGTCTTGTTATTGGGTGCAGGGTGGCATCGGTGTTTCTGTGTGGTACTGGCGTACCTTTTCCAGACGGGGTCCATATTCTGCTGGGTGATGTTGCCTCCGCTGTGTGCTTCGCCGTGTTTTGCACACAGGGGTATGTCCTAATGTGGCGTGACGTCACTGACATGTTCGGGTCACTTGTGTGACGTCAGGTTGGCAACAGTGAATTGCCGGTTGGGGACATGACTGTGGCAGGGCTGTCACGTGACATGTGTGTTCTGGTGGTGCTGGTGTGTGTGGTGTTTGGTTGTGACCCTGTGTAGTTTGTGTGCGGCGCATGCATTGCGCTGCCATTGGCCTCTGCGTTGTGCGCATGTGTGGGTGCAGTGGTGGATGTGTTGTGTCCACGCAGGGATGTCGGGGGCCATATACAGTTTTCCCGCCCTTGCACTGTGTGCGCTGTTTGCGTGCCCCTGTTGTGTGTCTGCCTACCTGCGTCGCCGCGGTGCGTTGACTCCTGGGTGCTGCATCAGGTAGAGCATGGGGAGGGCCTGCAGTGCTGGATTCATGCTCGGGGGTCCGCCTCTTTGCTATCCGTACTGTGCGTTCGGTTTTCCGCCTTGCTTTCACGTGCGATGTCTCTTAGGCGGGGGAACTGTTTGGTTCTGGCATCGTAATTTGTACGCCGGGCGGTACGTGATTTCGTCGGGCGTTGTGTCTCCATTAGGCCGCGCCGCTCCGTGGACGGGCGCACTTTGATGGCGGAGGGCGTAGCTGGCTTACGGGCGGTGTTTGGCTGTCTTTTCGCATCCTAATTGGGCGGGCGTGTGTGCTGTGGCGGGCGGACGGTAACTGGTGCTTTTTGCATCCGCCAGCACGGCGGTGGTGCTTCCGCCCGCCATCCTAATGGGCCCCTATATTTTTGCAAACGATATTAATGACTTTGATATTTTTGAAAACAATATTTCTTACCTTAAACTCGATATTCTTGACCACGATATTCTTGCAGTCGATATTTCTGTATGTCGATATTCTGCACTCGATATTAGTGCAAGTCAACATTTCCAACTCGATATTCTGACTCTTAACCCAGAGCAAACACCTTGTGGTACTGTATGACAGTGACACAGCGCACAGATCTAATATCATCAACAATAGGGTCCAGAACAAGGCAAACAACCCAGGGTGAGCATGCAAAAAAAGACAACTTTGTTATACATAGGCTTAGTGTATTTCTTTACAATATGGAGTACTATACATATCTCTTTGTCTAAAGGCATGAAAGCGCAGCTTGTATTCGTCTTTTGTTTATTTCTTTGCCTGTGTGAGGAGCAACAGCACCAGTAGCGGCTCCTGGAGGGAGTGCTGCGGGGTGGTGGGGCGGGGGAGGGGCAGGGTGGGGGTAGTAAACTCTGGCGTACGGCCGAACTTAGTTAAGTACATAAATAACTAAATAAAACGAATTACATTGCGCGCGCTGCATCGCCGATTGCGATGCAGCGCGCAATGTATTCGTTTTATTTATTTATTTATGTACTTAACTAAGTTCGGCCGTGCGCTGAGTTTACTACCCCCACCCTCCCCCGCCCCACCGCCCCACAGCACTCCCTCCAGGAGCCGCTACTGAACAGCACTAGTCATTTGTTTATGCTTATGAGGTTGAGAGCTGCCCAAGCCTATTGGCACTGGACAATGTTCTCAGAGCCGCAGAGTTTACTCACCTAAAACAAGTCACAGGTACATACTGACAGAGGTATGCCAGAAGTACGCATTGCTTCTCGGACCCTTCAATCCCACCAAGAAAAGCTATTTCTGCCCTCGCAGGTGAGATTGGAGGTATGGGGGGTTGACACAGTGTTCAAGAGAGCAGACTCATTTTGTTTTACACTTGTGTGTGATTTGCTTTCTCAAAGAGTATTTTTAACAGTGCATATAATCTCCATTATTGAGAAGATTCCACTGTGCATTGTGCCTCGTGTATCAATGGAGTTCCCTGCTGTGCATTGTGCATTTTGCATTTTAATTCAAAGGGTCTCTATTCTACTTACCTATACAAAAACACACACACACACAGCACCACTGCCACAGTTTAATCATCCTAAAAGAATCTGCCCTCACATTTTATTAGCATTTATTACTTATTTTAGAAGAGGTGGTCGTTATTAGAGTTGGAGTCACAAGAGTGGGCTGTTTGTTTGTTGTTGGCTTGAAGCCGGGCATTTTTTTGTTTGAAAAATATGAAATTCTCCATGCACATTTAAATTCACGCACTTTGTAGATATAGCGATATAAAGTTGCATAGAGTGCCCCTTACTATCCCTAGGAGTTGTGATGTCACAGGGCTTCTGCACTAGATCTTGAATAGCTTACTTCCTAGTACCACATACTGTGCTCATTAGGGAGCCGAGAAATGGGAACAAAATGTGCTTCCATTTATATGTCACAATATTTGCAGAAACACCACAGATCCGCAGAACTTCCAACACGTGATGTGATTAAGTTATTCCAGGTTTTGGCAAATAGCTAAAATGACAGTGTAGAAGGAATCTGTGGTATCTTGTCCAGTACTGATTATTTAAAACCTGATTTAGGGGTATATTCACAAGAACGTGCGATAAACATCGCCATAATAGCTTACCGCAACTCCTCACATCGCAGTCCATCGCAGGAAAATAACTCTGTGTTAACGTGGCATTCACAACATGGCGATACCCTGCGATATTCGCATGATAACGCGGCAAATGTCCGCGAAACAACTACCGTGACGGCGATAAAAATCCAAACCCTAATGCTAAAAAATCTGCGATGCGCCCAATGGCGATGAAACAACCGTGATAACTAGCAGGAGGCCAGCAATACCCACGCGCCATGCGTGAAGAGGCACCATAAAAGTACCCAAAAAAAGACACCAACAAGTAAACGAACTGCAGAGCACCATGGAAGCACCTGGCCCGAGTGCTGAGGCCAACTCGAACCCCACAAGCACAACAGAGGACCAGCCCGGAACCCCGGGGTCGGGGAAGGGCAAGGAGAAGAGTAAGAGGAAGACAGGGTACCACACCGCAGGAAAACCGGATCCACCGCACGGTGTGGACAGAACACCACCAACAACTGCCCGTCACCACCACCGTGTCATTGGCAAGACAAATGGAAAAATGGCAGTCCAATGAGATGACTGCGTAGGGTTGAACTAGCTGTGGGCACATCAACCATGAACAACATACTCGCAACCCTCCAACGTAGCCCCACGTCCATGTAGGAAAGAGGTCTGTGTGAAAAGTCGGTAGCAGGCCTGAAGGTGTGTCCACCATCACATGTGACAACAGCACCTACCGTCCCATACCTACCCACACCCACCTGGGTGGACACAGACTGTCCAGAACTATCACAGTGACCCTCATGCCAAGTAATCGGACCCCATACCCACAATGGTGATGTCACAGAGCTGCACAGGTCTACCAGCAACTATCCCAAACCACCAAGTCTGGCTCACAGAGGTGGACCTGCCAATAGGGACTCACCCCTAAATGAAATGCGTCATCCAGTCCCACCCTGTGTACGGACAATGCCCAATGAGGCACACGAATTGCCATCCTACCCAACACCCATCACAGTTGAACACAAGTGTGACGGGCGCAGACTTTATTGGCATGTGCGTGGAACTTCGGGCAATACAAGGGCCGCAACATGCAGACCAAGGCATCAGACAATCACAGGCAGCATAGGAATGCAGCCATGTCCACTGTTGTTGTGGCAAATGTGGACTCATCACCAGAATGCAACAAGGTGTTGGGACCTGTGCCATGGCTTACCATCAGTCGTGGCTGCTGGAACGTCGTTAGTCGTCCATGAAAGCGAGCGCAGCTTCCTGTGCAATCAGTTCCAGGAGTACATCGTTGTCGAGCTCAAGGAACACGAGGGCGAGCCAATCCATCAACTGGTCCGGACAGATGTGCTCCGTCCAAGCCGTCTCACCAATCCGCAGAACAGCCCAATAGGGGGGCGCCTCAATGTGGTCACTGCACACGAGGAATCGTGTAAACTCCCATGTCCAACTGCCAGCACATATGCCAAACATCCAGGCATCCCATGTATGGGAATCACGGTTACACTCATGGTCGTGGGCCAACAGGGGGCACACACACAAGTCATAATCCAGTTCAGCCACCATTGCATTGGATAGGCAGACATCCATGGGCCACTCGAATATGCATGTTCGACAGTGGAACCAGGGCTGGACGCAGGTGACGTACGCAAGACGGAAGCTCAGACGGTAACTGATGCGCAACACTGCAAGTGGCAGGGCCCCCAACATTTGCCGCATTCGGGCACGGTACAGTCCCACGTGACTGGGGTTGTGCATGTGCCCGTGATGTTCGGCCATTGCGGTGGTGGCACTCGTAGAACCGCCACTCCTCTGACCTGCGGCAGTCATGTGGATGAAAAGCCACAGCTCGGAGCAATGAGTCGTATGGGCGTGCGACGTTAGGACGTATGTGTTGTTGTGTACGTAAGTGTGAAGGCCATTCCATGCAAGAGTACCCCGGTGCAAGGGCCTCTGTGTGTGGGGTGTGTATAGGTTGGTCCTTCATCATCGCTGCGTGAAGTGTGGGAGTCGTCGCCATCTGCTATGATATCACTCACAGGGGATTTCTACAGCATGCTGTGTCCAAGGTCGGAGGTGCAGATGCCCGTCCGCCTCCTGTGTGGAGGCAATGGAGCATTCATCCCTGATGTCACTCTGACTACTGCTTGCAATGTGGAAATGTGATGTGGTCTACACGCTGCAATTGAGGCTAGGCCTTAGGCCCATGGCGCACCAAGAACGATACACACAGCAGTTGGCATGTATGAGCCAAGAGCCCGAGCGGATTTGCGCACCTTGTACATTCCCACGTGCGCGTGCGCCCTCCGGCTGCATGCAACATCGCAACATTGCACATCGCGGCCCGTGTTGCGCAGACACTGCGACAGAGGCACACGCATATGTACATTTCTTGCCCAGCCCAGACCAGGACCACGCACAGATCCCGAGATGATACTTCACACCCCTACGCTGGATGTGTGTACGCAAGCCCAGCCCTCTCCGTATACGTATAAAGGGTGGGACGACAGAGCTACACGGACCAGATCTTCAACAATGCCGGAGGGGACAATGCTGCGCCCGCCTGCCATGTCACGTGACGCAATCATGAAGGGACCATGACTTGCGGGGCACAGAGCTGAACTGCGTGCGGCATGGCCCGCGCGGCACAGGACGGTGACTTTCGTCGCACTGGGTTAGTGGCACATGGAGCACGTCGGCCGGCACGGGCATGCCGCCACGTGGCGTTGCCTCAAGGTTCACAGAGTTAGTGGCACCTATGATGCTGAGCGGGTGTGCAGCCAGCATTGATGACGTGTGCACTGTTATGGACTCTCCCATTCCGAAATCAAGGCCCAGATCCAGGTGTGTGACCTAGTGGCCTGCGGGGCGGGTCCGCGTGATGTGGAGTCTGCCAAAGTCGCATGTCATGGGCTCGGAGCATGCACCGGCACGTGGTTGGAGACACACCAGTGGCAGCAGGTGGGCTGTGGGGCATGGGTGCGCAGGGGTGGCTGTCTCCCACCCTCTCATCCTTTCGCTGTCTCTCTCTCCCTCTCTCTCTCTCTCTCTCTCTCTCCCTCTCTCTCCCTCCCTCTCTCTCACCCTTTCTTTCTCGCTCTCTCTCTCCCTCTCTCTCTCTCTCTCCCTCTCTCTCCCTCCCTCTCTCTCTCCCTTTCTTTCTCGCTCTCTCTCTCCCTCTCTCTCGCTCTCTCTCTCTGTCGTTTGATGAGCGCATGACACACGTTCTCATCTCAAATTTTGTCTTGCAGGCTGTGGCTTCCAGATTGTCCGGAGTGGATCCGCAAGGACTAATTCAATTTGTTGTTTTGTGTTGTGTATTAATACAGTTTTGTTATGGGAATTTCACAGTTGAATGTTTGATTCTCCTTATTCTGACCACACATGTGTGTTTGTTGTTGTATGTGTGCGACATCAGGGTCTTTCTTATCTCGTGATTTTGTGAAGTTGCTGTGGCATATCTTTGTCCGGTGCGGGTGGGCCGGGGGAGGGCCCAGGGGTGTGGGGGGATCCTGGGGGTGGTGGCGGTGGGTGTTGTGGGCCTCTGGGGTCTCCAAGCTGCATGAGCAGTGGCTCCATGGCATCTGTTGTTCTCCAGGTGTGGCTGTGGGCTGGGCTCCCTTTTGTGGTGCAGGTAGTCGTCCTACTTAACACCAGCAGAGAGCAGGTGTAAAATCGCTGCTGCTAGCGCGGCTTATCGCCTGTTTTTGGTTTGCATCGCGGATCTGGCTGTTTGTTGTGAATGTCGCGATGTGGTGTTTTCGTGTGTTTTCACACGGGAACGCCTACTCTGCATCTCATTAGCGTTAGTTGGCGGTGTCAACCGTGGCGATGTTTTTTGCGGCAGCTATCGCTGGATATGTGGCGATGTAGGCAGTTAGCACCAGTTTGCGAATGGGGCGATAATTATATCGCCACTTTTGCTGCGCTAAAGTGCCGATAACTCGGCGATAAGTCCTTGTGAATATGCCCCTTAGAGTTTAGCAGATTGGTTGATCATCACAAACGTGACGGATATCCCGCCCGCCTTAATAAAAGTGAATGACATCCTACGACCAATCTCTGAATCAGGCCCGTAGTGTTTGCCTGCGCCCGTGGGCGGCCACTCTTGAATCGTTGTTCGTTTTTTATTTCTCTTTTGGTTTCCCTTTATCAGAAGTATTCCTGCAGATCAGCATGCCGAGGCTATGTAATAAAGTCTAAAAATGTTCTGTTGGAGATAGAAGGAAAAGACGGTGTGTCAAAGGCATTGTAATCTGTAGCTAGAATATATCTTCATTTTTTTGTTTTATTCTTTGCAATTATGCAGAGTGCTCCCCTTATTTTTGAAGTTACTTGGTTTGAGGAGCAAGCTATAAAATGAGGGATATACTATTTGTGGGACCAATAGTGCTAAAAGGAAAACTCCACTGAGTGAGCAACTGGACGCCTACATACATACATGGATGAATTGATATACATTTGTTATACATATTCACTGCATGTGTAAATGAGTGGCTAAACGTTCTCCATTCAGTGTCATCAAGTCAAGTATCTGCCAAGTCAATTGAATGGAAAACATCCTCCTGCCTCAAATGGGGCTGCGCAAAGTCCAGCTTCCTGACGTCAGAAGATTTGCGTCTTCTCCCCGTTCATTGATCCATGCATTCATATATTTGTCAATTTTTCATCCATGCACACATTTATTTAGCTAGACGTCCATGTAATCACTCAATCGTTCATTCATCCATGCACCCAATCATCCACTCATTCATGTCACCCACTCATTTAGTCATTCATTCACTCACCCATCCACCTGCCCCCTATTTGACTCTTTCTCGCTTGTGCTCATTCATCACGCATACAAAATCATCAATGTATGCACCTTTCACTAAAAAGAAAGATCTATTGACTTTGTGCTTTAATTTGATTTGTTTTGCCCAAAAAATATTATGTCATGTATTTCACTCAAAAAAGGCCAAATTAAAAGCCATTAGAACTTTCTTCTCATAGCACAGGAGGAACTTCTCTCTGGCTCGTGGTTTCCATGTCTACGATATGATCTTATACGCACAAATTGTTGCTATATTGTCTACAAAGTGACACTTGATGGACTATTTCACGTTGCAGGAGAAGGTTCAATCAATCCTTTCCAGTAATGACTAATTAGGAAACGTGGAAAGGCCAGCTCACATTCGTTTATGATAAACTAATTGCCTTTTGCCGATAAAGCTATTTGCATTTAATGGCACTGCACAAACCAAATGACTGACAAATAACATAATTTCATATATTTCCTCACAGAGACAACTCATTGACATTATTTCTTCATGGAAAAGCTGTCTAGATGACATTTTATACAGCACACATCCGCTTAATGTGGCGATGTCATTGATATTGACTAGCTATTTCTTTTCTTACACCATCCTACCGTCTTTAAAAATAGTTGTTATACTTCCTCTCCTAAGATAGTAAAATATCCTGCTTATTTGTAGAAAGTTGAACGAGGCAAAACATGTTAAATATATGAGAATATATATTATACATCTGACCATCCCATTCTAATAACTATGCAACTTGACTCCCAACAATCTCTCATGTGTACAGAATGCTGACAACCACATTAAACAAAACCTAAATTGAATTTGTACTCGATAAACTAATTACAAAGAACAAATTAACTTACATTGGAAATCATTAAGGATCCTGGATGGTATCATTATGTATCACTCTTTTCTCACAAATCTTCAATAAAAATAAGTGATATTTATTTGCAATTTCCGTAGCAATGGACAAGCCTCTGGAAGCGAACAGAACAAATACTGAAAGACCCATCTTGTCTAGAGCTTGTATTTAGAGATGAATGAATGAACAAAGAAAGATGTATCAAATAAAGCAAACCAATTGAGCCACAACTGCGTCACCCACATCGTCTTTTGCAATTATGATTTATTTTCATTTTGTTTTGGAAGCCATCTGAATTTTTTTTCTGATATTCTTTCAACTGAAGACATACAGAACCATGTGTACAAACCATTTTCGGTGGCAATGGCCCGGTTCACAGAACTGGGACATTCACAACCAGAAAAATGCTTTTTCATATGTACAGGATGCGTTTGCATTTGCGATCCAGTAGTTGGAAGAGACATGTTTTGGCCGTCCCTTCCAAATACTGTACCGGTATGGTATGTATTACTGTTTTGCAACCAAATTCCTCTCGCAAAACAGTAATACTTTACCACCATTCTAAAAGTGGTGGTAACCCATTAGCAAATTGAAAGGGGGCCTCTTGGAGAATGTTGAAATAATATTTTTTTTCGGAAACGCATGCATTCCTTTAAGGAAAACAAGCTGTATTTAAAAAAAAAAAGATTTCATTATTAAAAAGCAATCACAGACATGGTGGTTTGCTGACCTCACAAGCCACCATCCCTGTTATGAGTGCGATTCCTAATGGGTCACAAATTGCAAATGACCTCATTAATATTCATAGGGTAAATCAATTTGCGACCAACTATGAATTGCTATTTCAAAGATGTACGTTTTCTTACACCAGGAATTGCAATTTCCTAATTGCAATTCACTAAGAATTGCAATTGGAAATCACAATTCTAGATTTTTGCACATCCGGCCCATAATTTCCAAACCATTGTCTACTTTTTCTCCCAGCACAAGCATCTTACGATGCATTTCCGGATCAAATTTTTCATGTGCCCTCCTAGGTGATCTTCAGTAGATTATGCCCATCTTGTGTACATAGTCCTTTTTTACTAAATAAGCAGTTTTTCTTCTAGTGAAGTTGTAATGTAGTATTCTGCTAAAAGCCTACCAGTGCTGCCATTTGCTTTGACAGTTTATTTCCATTACATATATAAGAATTTTTATAAATGATCTTAATTTCCACAGAAACTTGATGAAAGCCCTATGCATAGATATGTAATGTTCCATTGTGTCTAACCTTCTTAGACTCAATTAAACTTTCTGGGTGATAAAGTGTTGCGGTTTTAAACGTGCTTGTCACTTTACTAATCACAATTCTGTTCGTTTCACTCCAATGTTTGTTACTGAAATGTACACGTTTTTAATTAAATAAAGATACTCTAATATGAAACACCCTATCAACAACGTCCTACTATATTTTCTTGATTCCAGCAAGATGTGCAAGAATGCATAAAAACAGAGATGTGTCGACGTCTGCTTATTCAGGCATGAAGGAGACCTTGAGCAACAATTCCTATAGTAGATATCTAGGGTGGATTTGTGAAACAAGGGAGTATTTGGCTGCCCAGTGTATGTTTGCATGGTGAACTCTCTTTCTATGAGATGTCTCAAGCAACACTTTTAAGGTGATATACAAAGATGTGTTTGCAAATGGATTCAGAGTGTGAGAGCAAATGAACTTGATCTTGGCAATAATAGTTTGACATTCACAAGAGACTGCTGTTACGCAGACCTCCTGGCTTATTGTGATTGTGTGAATCACAAAATTACTGCGAAATTGGCCCGGAAGTGCAATGCCCACTATTTCATGTCCTGGCGCCAAAAAAGAAATCTTTCTCTATAGACACATGCTTTCCCTTTCTGGTTTTCTCTAATGCAGGCTGGTCACAGTCTCTACATTCAGCACATCAGTGGCGGCAGGTGACATTTGAAAGTGGTGGGGTGGAAAAGTTGGGTATGACTTTAATGTAGCGAGCGACACGAGAAAGCTTAATGAACAAATGTGGAGTCTAGGTTGGATCCTCCTTCTGAGAACAAAATGTAAAAAGATTGACAAATGGTGCATTTGAAAGTGAATGAATTTAGCTTGAGAGCAAGGTTTATAAAGCAGTGGAAACATGTAGTCTTGAAATATTGCAAACATCAAAAACAGCCCCACATGTACTCCTTATCATATATACCCCTTGGTGCCCTTATATAATTATGTAAGGGTAAAGAGAGGTATGCGCTGCACTGCAGTGCATCCCCCTTGTGCCCTTACATAAGTGTGTTAGGGCAATAAGGGACACCCACTTCAGTGCAGTGCATACCCCTCAGTGCCCTTACATAAGTATGTAAGGACATCGAGGGGTATCCACACCAGTGCATACCCCTCGGTGCTCTTACATAATTATGCAAGGGCACTGAGGGGTATGCATTGCACTGCAGTGGTTTGGAGAGGGCTGGAAGAGGGAGCAGTCCCTCTATGTTTAAATCACTGCAGATTAAAGTTTAATATGGAGTGGTTT
Source organism: Calotriton arnoldi (assembly GCA_963921515.1). NCBI lineage: Eukaryota > Metazoa > Chordata > Amphibia > Caudata > Salamandridae > Calotriton > Calotriton arnoldi. The sequence goes on along the minus strand of CAWUFW010005044.1, from coordinate 594,976 downwards.
TTAAACATGGAAAGACTGCTCCCTCTTCCAGCCCTTTTTAAAAGCCAATTACATTGCTGAGTTACTAGTTACTAGATATTCCATGTTACAAGAGCAATGCAGAACTACTAAATTCCTCCAATACGGCTGGAAGAATTTAAAACTCTGCCTACTATATAGGCAGAATCAACTGTGAAAAACTATAATAATTACCATTATTAATGCAGAAAATATAAACCCCGAAAAGCGATCTAACACATCCAAAGTGAAACCTCATATTGGATATGCAGAGTTCTTTTTCTAGGTTCCTCTCTCCGGCTTTAGGGCTTCTGTTTGCGTAAAAAGTAGGACATACACTGCTGAAGGTTCTAGTCTTGTTCTAGAGTCACAATATGATGGTTCTTTTCACAGCATGAAAGTGTAAAGGGGAGAAAAGTTGTTAGGAAACAATCAATGAGTCAGTAACTCCTTTGGATACATAATATTCCACAGACAACTACTAAAGATTAGTTAGTTTATTACAAAGCCAAAAATAACAGAACGTAAACACACGTGAGTGTAGAAATACAAAGGAATTAGCATGAAGCCAAATCTGCGCATCCAGTTTAGACAGTGCAACATAAGCAATATAAGTAATTCAAGAATTAAAATACAGAAAAACAGGAAGCATGAGTCCAAATTCCCCTGCATCGAGGGTTGGTGAGTGAAAAGCATTAAATCTGTCCCTACTCTAGCACTAAGGTGACCTCCCTAAATAAACATTTCCCCCATGAGGAGTAAAAGGTGTCAGCCTGTGGAGTCTTCCTAAGAAGTCTCTCCATGAGCAATGGGTCAAGTAGCATAAAGCTGCCAAGAAAGAGCTCGTTCCAGGATGCTCCCTCTCTGAAGGCAAAAAAGAAGTGGAGAACTATCCCTAATTCCAAGACCAATTATACACAGGTAACATCATATGGCACGCCATCTGCCCTGGGCACAATCTTTTTTTTTAATCACACTTTTTCTAGCATGATACAAACAGCCCCAACAACCCCCACCCCTTCCAAGCAGTAATTCATCTTGCATCACGACCATTAAGCAGCAGTAAATAAATGCATAATCTATCTGTAAAACTGTATAAAACATTGGGGATAAGCATAAATTATTTCACAAATAAATCTTAATATTCATCTTAAAGTGCAGATATACGTGCCGAAATTTCATAACTCGTTCCCACCTATCCTCGGTACCCCTACTTCATCTGTTAATGACAAAATCCATTCCTACAAAGGTGCCCAAGCTTGTAAGCCTCTTATCTTGGCTATTTTACCTTTCTGGGTATATACAACTTTTTCAATATGCTAAACAGATAAAAGTCGAGCCAGTCATTGCTGGAACAAGGGATGAGTAGGATCGAGTCAGGCTGTCGGTAATCACAGCCTTAAAACTGCCATTGCTAAAAAAAAAAAAGATTGAGCGTAGCGCGATTCTGCGCTTTTTGAATCCCCAGTATCAGTAGCTGATGAGTCCCCTCAACTTGTAAGCCCAGTTTTATCCCTACAAACTCGGTAATATTATTCTTTAATCTCTCCAGAGCTGGACAATCAGCTAATAGATGTATCAAGTCTGCCCCATTCATTTGACATCTTGGGCAACATGTACTGTGTGCCCCTCCCCCCCCATTTAACAATTATCCCAGGGGTGATATAAAGATTGAACCAAGTTTTAAAATGCTGTGCTTGCAGGTTAGCAGATAGTAACAGTGTCTGAGCTAGCACTTATGATTCTACCACTTCCCCATCTTCTATCTAAAACGCTCTCTGCCACCGTCTGATGTGTTTATCAATATCATCATGAATCAGGCTATTTAGAATCTTGTGTAAAATTCCTATTGGGGACTTCTGTCCAATTATCAAGTCTAATAACTCCCTTTGCCAAACTCTACTAGGCCCCCCATTTTATCCCTAGGATATGCCTAATCTGTAAATGTATATAAAACTCATTATGCCTTAAATTAAATTCCATTCTAATATCTTTGAATGTATTTATACAATTAGTTAAAACAGCTTCACCTAGGGTAAATGGACCTTGCTCTTTCCATCTTCTCACATGTGGAACCCAGAAGATCTCAGGTAAAATAGGGTTTTCTTGTATTGGCATATAAAAATTAAATCGGCCAATGCCCAGTTTCTTCCGTACAGCTGACCAAATTCGATAGGCACAGCGTAAAGTTTTAAATCTAACTCTTTTATAGCATCCAAACTCTATCTGGCGCAAAAGGCAGCCTGATGCCACCTTCTCTATTAGCAATTCATGGATCGTGGGTAAGCCTTCATCTACACCTTCCCACCCTCCTTTCCCGTAAGGTAATATAGCCATCTGTTGTAGAGCTGTGACCCAATAATATAACAGGAGGTTTGGGACTGTCCATCCCCCCAATTCTCTCAAGAGAGTCATAAATTTAAGAGCCCTTCTGGTTCGGCTATAGGCCCACAAAATTCTCGAGATCATCCCGTCCAAAACCTTAAACCAGTAGTTCCCTACTTCCAATGGGATAGCCCTAAAAAAATATATATATTTGGGAGAAACATCATCTTCACTAAATTGCTTTTTCCAATCAGGGTTAGTCGGACGTTATTCCATCTTGCAAAGTCCACTTTTGTTTTCTTAATCAGAGGTTCAAAATTTGTTTCAACTATTTTATCTATATCTGCCGTATTATTAACCCCAAGATAGATCGCACTCTGACCACCCGACTATCCTCCCAATGTATATTACTATTACTTACTACCTGAGTTTTGTCCTGATTAAGCCTATATCCCGAGAAACACCCAAATCTGTAAGCCTCCCCTTCGATTTCCTTTACATGCTTTCCCGGATCAGGGGATACTATTGCCAGATCATCGGCATAGGCAAGTATTTTAGAACCCTGCGTTGAAACTGTTGGAACTGCTGGGTTCTTTCTAAAACTCTTAATGAGGGTGTCAATATATAAAGGAAACAGTAGGGGAGAACAAGGGCATCCCTGTCTTGTATCTCGCTGGATTATTACTGTGTCCGATTGTTCTCCTATCAATGAAATCTTGGCCCTGGGTTTATGATAAAGAGTTTTAACAGTTAATAAAACCTAGTCCTAAGCCTATCCTGGCCATAACCGTCCAGAGGTATGACCAGGAGACCCTATTGAATGCTTTCTCAGCATCCAACAATATTAGAGCCATAGGGTCTCCCGACAATTGGACTGCATCAAATAGCATGATAACTTGACAGATATGGTCCATTGTGCCCCTCCCTGGGATAAACCTGTGCTGCAAGGGAGAAACTATTCTTTTTATCACACCAGACAATCGCATAGCCATTATCTTTGAATACATTTTACTATCACTATTCATTAAAGTTATTGGCAGAAATTTCCCCTTCTTTGGGAAGACCACTATGCTTGCTAATGCCCATGATTCTGGTGAAACACCTCCCCTCAGAGTTTGTAAAAAAACGTCCAGCATATATGTTTTACAACCATCTACAAAAGTTTTATAAAATTTTCAAGGCATGGAATCTGCTTTTCCTGAGGCTAAGTTTGATATGGCCGTTATTATCTCCTCTAACGTAATGGATTGCTCCAATAGTTCCTGATCCTTATCATTTAGCACTTCTCCTATCACCACATCCAGATACCTTTCCATTTCTCCTAAATCTGAGCCCCCATCCTCAGTATATGATTGTTGGTAAAACCTTTGAAAGGCAGCTCGTATTTCAACTGGATTTGAAACAATTCCCAATAAGCGGATCTTGAAATTCCTTTATGCCACCTTGTGCTATCTGCTGTCTTATACAAATTGCAAGTTGCCACCCCGCCCTTTCCTTATATTCGTAGATCCTGTGTTTCCATGTCATGTATTTATCGGCTGCTTTCCCTAGCGAGATGTCTGTAGTTGCTGCTTTAGTCACTGACACTTTTAATTCAGAATCCTCAATCTCATGTCCCATGACACCGCAACTATTAAATTAGTTTCCTCTTGGAGAAGAGTTTCGTATAACTCATGCAGAGGCTGTCTCTCTTTTTTTGATGGGACCAACTAAATCTGGAGGCCTCACAGTGGATACCTGCCTTAAATGCATCCCATACCAAACCAATTGGGGCACTTAGCACATTCTCCGACATAAACTGCAGGATCCATTCCTTCATACACTTAACATATTCCTCATCTAGAAGCAAAGCTCTACCAAAGGACCAAATACAGGTTAAACGTGGAACAGTGTTTATATCCACCTCCAAGACTAACGGGGTGTGGTCCGACATCACCCTTGGGTACTTAAAAATTCTACAGGTCTGTAATAATTTGTTTGATATAAAGAAATAATCCAACCTCGCTTGTACCAAATGGGGTGCCCAAAAAAATGTATACCCCGGATCTAGAATATCTTTCTCAGCCCACACGTCAGCCAGCCCATGAGTCCCCACTAAATTATTCAGTGCCCTAAAAACCTTTGGTTTTCGTCCACTATAAATCTCACATCCTGCGATTCATGCTCCCCTGTCAGTGTTGATATTAAAATATGTCTAATGGTAGATGCCACTTGGTCAGATTGATGTTTAACCATTCCAGCTAATCCGGGTTATCCCCTACAGATCCATAAACTGAGCAGAGAGTGAAGGAGCCATTCATAGAACAGCATTCCGTGAAGGCCCAATGGCCATACTTATCTGCTTTATGACACAGAAAGCGACAGCTCCCCTTCCGAGCTAAAATTGCAACCCCCCGTGTTTGAGTCCCTTGTGTTGTGCAATATATAACCTGGTACTCTTTAAAATCAAACATATTACGTCTTCCCCCTTCAATGTGGGTTTCTTGGAGACATATTATGTCTGCTTTTAAATATTGCATTTCCAGATTAACCCTTTGATTTTTATGCAGATTATTTAACCCACATATATTAAATCTGGCTACCCATAAGATACTCATCTTTCAGAATATGCCTCTACCTCTTTCCTGCTGCTAATACTGCCCATTCTCTCTGCCTGGAAACAACCCCCCTCTCCCTTCCCTCCCTTCCCTCCCTTTTATTTATTTACTTGAGTTTTATATAGCGCTGGCTAGACCCGGAGGTATCAGAGCGCTTTACATGAGGAGAGTTACATAGGTTACAAGTTACACATTGTTACAGAAGGTACATCAATTACAAGTTGCATCCGTTGGTTCATGGCGTGTAGAAGGGTGAGGGGGTAATGTAAAAGGGCGACGGGGAGGGAGATTAAGTGGAGAAAAGGCACAAGGATAGACAAAGCAGGCAGGGGGAGAGCGATTCAAGGGAGAGAGGAAAGTAATAGGGGAGGCAAGCAAAGAATGAAGGAGGGAAGAGGTGGGGGTGGGGGTAGGAAACACAGTGAGGCAAGGAGGAAGTAACTGTGTCTGATGTCCAGCTGGGTGGGAGACGGTTCCCTGCGGTAAAGGGAACATTCCCAGTCTTCCATTTAGTGTGATTCCCGTGTCGCGGTGGACTCTCTCAGCGGGGACGCTGAGACTCCAGGGCATAGATGCTGGATCCCTCCCCAACAAGGGGAGAGGAGTGCTTAGGTCATGGGCACACTTAGAAGAATGAGGGAGGGAAGAGGAGGTAGACAGACCCAACGTGAACACAGTGTCCGACTTTTGGTAGGGTAGGAGACGGTTCCCAGAGGTAAGGGGATCAATCCCAGCCCTCCACTATGTGAGACACCCTTGTCACTGTGGACTCTCTCAGAAGGGTCTCTGAGACTCCAGGACAAAAATGCTGGATCCATCCCCAACAAGGGGAGTAGGAGTGCTTTGGACAAGGGCATACTATAGGGGGGCCATTATTGGGAGTCAGGCTGGTAGGGTTACATCAGTTACAAGTTACACATTGTTACAGCATGTAGAAGGGTAAGGGGGTAGTGTAAAAAGGGCGACGGGAAGGGAGATTGGGCGGAGCATAGGCAAAAGAATAAGCAAAGCAGGCAGGGGGAGAGAGATTCAGGGGAGAGAGGAAAGGAATAGGGGAGGCAAGCAAAGAATGAAGGAGGGAAGAGTTTGGGGAGGGGTTAGGAGACACAGCGAGGAGACGAGGAAATCAGGGCTAGACCCGTAGGTATCAAAGCGCTTTACATGAGGATTAGGACGTGTTACAGCGTTACATCAGTTACAGTTACATTACAGTTAGGTCCGTTGCTAGTGCATTCAATATCGATGGAGGGAGGGAAGGGAGCATAACGGGGAGATGAGGAAGAAAACATTGTCTGATGTCCAGCTGGGTAGGTGCCATCCAAGGGGGTGAACTAGAGTCAAGTTCCTCTATGGCTATATATAAAAGCTCCACAGGGTATCAACCAAATGTAACTCTAGTTCCGTGTTAAGTTCAAACAGTTATGGATTCCGCCCAGGGGGCAACGTCATAATTCTGTCAAAGCAGCGTCGGTGAATGCAAATATTAATAAGAATGAGTTGACTTGCTTGCTACTTGGGTCGAGTAAAGAGGTCGAATCCTATGACCTCATTAAATCTTAGTTGCAAAGGCAAGCGGATGAAGAGATATTTCGGAGCCTGACATAATGCGCTACTCTTCCAATGTTTCAAATCATTTAAAGAATCATGCAGAAAGACATCCAAATTTTACTGACAAATGCCCTTACCTGGATATCTCCCCTAGGTGTCCCCCCTCCACCTCTACCAAGGGCTGTTGGGTCTGCCAAGACCCTAGAGATGCCACCTACCAAACACACCATCCCCCGACTCCAGTCCAAACTGACCATGACCTCGATATACAATAGCAAATCAGGACTATCTGACCCCCTGATAGAATCTGCAAGCCAGACCCATTCCTTTGTTTAGCCTTGGCCAGCCCCCGATATTTCTTTTAAGAATTCTTGTGCCTTGATCTCTGACATTAAAGTCTGAGTCTTTCCTTTGCAGATGACTTCGAGACGGGCTGGATTCATACTTCGCATCCATGCCCCTGAAATGGACCAAACAACTGACCTAATCAGCACCTTCTTTCAACTGTCATGTGACAATAGTCTGGTCAGGCATAAAATGTATGACCATTAAAAGATCTCTTTGCTTTGGGTCTAGCCTTATCTGCAATTGCTTGTTGCAGTAGAAAGTTCCCGAAAAACACCAGGATTGTGCTTGTTTTTTCCGGCCGATTTTTCTTAAGCATCAGTGTAAACCTATGTGCTCGTTGCACCTCTGCTTCCCAGTTCCATTGTACAAGCTCAGGGAAGGCCCCTTTTAGCATGCCCACCATAAAAGCATGCCCACCATAAAAGTCCTGATATCAATTCCCTCTGCGTTTTCTTCAACACCCAGAATTCTTAGGTTATTTCTTCGCTGTTGATTTTCGAAGTCCTCCAACTTCCATATCATATCCATAATTTGGGATTCCTGTGCCCCGTGTTGTTTCTCCATAGCGTCTACCCCAACCTCCGACACCTCAGCCGTTCTTCCATCTGGGTGATCCTTTTAGTCATTTCAGAATAAGACTTATTGACTTTTCGCATCGCCCCTTGTAATTTTTTGGTGGCTAGCTGGGATCTTTTATTCTCTGTGCGGGCCTCCACTTGTATTTGTTTTAGCATTGAATATATAAGTTCCATACTGGGCGCTTCTATATTTCCTGGCCGAGCTTCTGTACCACTTTACAATATGCCTGTTGCCCCTGGGATAGCATTCTCCAAAATCTCCTGTGTTGCAGGGTAATCCTACTGCAGTTGCCTGGTGACACTGGTGTCTGAGTCCTGGCCAAACTCACTACCCCTGATCGTAGCTTTCTGTTTCTGTTTATGGGTGAGGATACGCTTCTGCGTGGCAGGCCTGGCACTACTGCTGTCCCCCGATGTACCTACAGTGAACTCCTCGTCCATCAAATCTTCACTTACTCTGGATAAATCCGAGTCATTTGTCAGTGAATAGAATTTATCACACCCTCGGGGGAACCTGCATTCAGCCTCTGCTGATTAGACACCATTCCCAGTGACCTATGCACACCCAAATGACCTTTCAGCGAAGTTCAATCACACTCCCTTCCTGGGCACCCCCCATTCTCTCCCCTCTACTGCCCCCTGTGTCTTTGGAGCATCTGAATCTGCCCCTCCATCAAGTTTCTTATTAACACAGGCATCTGGGGTGCCATTCTCTGAAGCTAAGTAATTCAAATGATGTCAATCACCTGTACTCACAGTACTTATGGGGGGTCATTCAGCAGTTTCTCCTTTTCCTTGGGGGGCATTGCCATGGGTTTCTTAGAGCTTTTCAAAGATTGCCCTTGTGCTTTTCTAGAGAAGCTCAGTGGAATCACCAGTTCTTTTTCCTTCCTCTTCGACACATCCACCTTGACTCTTGCGTCTGATTTCTGCTGTGGGGCCAGCAGTTGATTGCTCACACCTGTGTCCCAACTCTCCTCTCCCTGAGCCAGTGTCTCACCCATCTTCCGTACAGCAGTTCCTTTCCGAGGCTGAATTGCACCACGGGTCGCTCCTGAGATTGTAGAGTCGGTGCATTCCCTCGTTGATCTGATAACTTTTGGGGGCATTCTCCACAGCAAGCACTCTCTCACCTGTTGGCCCAGGAAACCGAGTGCCCCACCCACCACTCGAAGCAGCAGCAAGACGCCATCTCTCCACCCGCCGACACTGGTCAGCAGCGGCTTCCCGTTCAGGTAACAAAAGCTTATTTGTTTTGCGCTATACAGCATATTAACTGAACGATGCTCCGTTTGCCTTTTGTTTTTTTTATCTTGAAAACAAAAGCCTGAGGTCAATTATCTCTTGCATATTCCAAAATTAGTAATTTCAGTTCGGAGCCAGAGAGGGGCAGTGCCACGGCTTACTAAGCAGATGCCATCTTTCCCCCTTGGTACAGTCCTGAAGGAAATTTTCCACAATGTCAACGGTGAGCTACCCTCATTACAATTTGTCCTTGGTTCCCAGGCCCTCTCCTGTGTGAAGCACAGTGACCTTCCTTTATCAACTCAAGCCACACGATTGTAATTTCTTCTCTCCTGTCCTAGCTAGTTAAACAAAGACATTATTCTATCTAATGAGAGCGCTTCTTTCACCTGCAACACAAACCATTAGAAGGAACAAATTCCACAGCACACATGACATTCAAACTGTTAATTCTAAAGTGAGAGTTTTATAGGGACTTACATTTCAGGCCTAAGAATTTCAGCTAACATAAGAAACACCACATGAGCTTTACGATTCAAATAACATTAAGGCAATTTCTCTAATGCATTTACCTACGTATGGAATGGCACGATTAATATGCACATCTAATACATGAGTAATTGTCAGTTACACAACACGAGTTCTTTATGTTAATGTTTTCTTCTAGTTACATTCATTTTCTATGTTGATACTCCATGTTACTTTTTAATGACCTAAAATACATCACGTTCCATGTTCATACATTTCACTATTCTAACACTTCACGTTAATCCAACAAATGATTATATGCGGGTGCGCTCTAAGTGTGATTATGATGCACCCCTACGAATGAAATAAGATCTCCACTCTATCACTACCTAGAGATGAGTTAACCCTCATACCAGGCGGTGTAAATGCAATCACCCCTCATTTTGCGATGACTGCGTCTTGAATGAAATAGATATATGGCTGCAGCAACACTGGGCCTGTCATCATTTTAGCAGAGATGAAGCACGCAGTAGACAAAAGTGAAAACTAGATCCTCGAATGCAGCAAAGTTCTTCAGAACTAGAGGGCGTTTCATCTACAGAGCGTGTTTCCGGAACATTGGTTAATATTTGAATAGCATTAAAATTTGATAGTTATACAGACATAATTGGTAGCAGCCAAAGTCACAGCAACAGTGAAACATATTCAGAACAAGGCAGAAAGAAGTAGCATCTCAAAATGCTTATTTTGTCCTGACTAAGTCTATAAGATGTTGTCTATAAGAAGAACTAAATGAGAGAAAGAGAAGGAAGATTTAGGCGGCAAATCGTGTAAGGTTAGAGCTGAAACTGGTTCAGAGCTGAAAGAGGCAATAGAGAAGAAATATTAAAGGTGTCGGCCGAAAAGAAGGGCTTAACTTTCTTTTAAGCTTAAACACGTGCACGCAATATCCAAGCCTTGAGTGAGTGAAAAAATAAACTTCCAAGCACGTTTAAGAGCAGTAATGACTCCAATGCTCTTTATGGGCAGTTGCTGACAGATAGTGCAAAGGAACCCGAGATTAGGCTGAGCTGCAGGCTAGTAAAAGTAAAGTACTGCCTGCCTGTGGAGGACCTGGGCCTCTGCAGCTTGTGGTTACTATTTTACATGCTTCACTAGCAGGACATTTGTTAGACAGCCAGTGCCTTTTACTGGACCTTAACCTGTGTTCATTTGTTCAAGATTACACAAAATGATCTTTGCTTGAAAGATATTGGACTGGCTCAAGTAAAGTGAGCATGGCAAGTGCTCATTTAAGGGCCGGTCTATGCCAGTGTTTTCCACTATTTGCAATCATATAACGTGGTTAATATATGTTTTTCAATAGAACCTGGCTAGAAAGGAGCAGCATGTGCAAGATAATGCAAAGGAACAACCGTACACAACCGAATATTTAAAAAAAATATAGTTATAACACAAAGGTAGAGCACAACAAGAACATAACAAGAGAGTGCAATTAAAACAGCCCCAACAGAATGTAGCACAACAGAAAGACAACAAAATTCCACACAGAAGAGTGCAACACAAAATATTGCAGTATTACAGCATAGTAACACCATAACATAATGTAATACAAAAACAAAACAGCCTTTTATAAACAAGCACAAATTCCATCTCTAGGGGAAGAGTAGTGGGTTGTATGCAGTAAAATTCAGATTCTGAAGTATACCTTTGCATGCAGCTTTTAGAACTCATTTGCTCCCCCCGTGTAACACTACTAGGTTTTACAAACCTACTGGATAATATAAAAAAGGCATTAACACGGTATAAGGCTGATAGACCCAAAAAGGCAAATGGCTGGTTCGATTCCCCCTGCTCAAAATCCAGAAAGGCCCTGGTCACAGCACTAAGGACACAACCTAGGGATGCAATATTAATCGCCTCCTTGCTTAGGGATTATAAACTGGCAAGGAAGTCTAGGGAGAAGGTAATGAGGGAGGAAATCTGGGCCAGCTTAGAGGGAGCCTCAGTATCAGGAAATAGCAAAGAGTTTTGGGATATAATTAATGCTCCTTATTTTAAGACCCAAGGAGACCCTGTTTTAGACTCGTATATAGGTGAAGACGATTGGGTGGCACACTACTCAAGCATTTTTTCCCTCACTTCTTCTCTCCCCAGTCCTTCCAACTCAATAGGCCCTAATCTCCAAGAAAATCTAGTGGTCTCTCTTCTAGAGGTAACGTGCGGTCTAAAGGCCTGTAGCACGGGGAAAGCGCCGGGCCCGGATGGGGTCCCAATAGACTTTTTTCAAGCGGATCAAGATCTTTGGGTCCCCCTGTTGACAAATGTTTTTAATAAGATAGCGCTATTGGCCCCCCCCCCATCGTGGAAGAAGAGTTTAATTGTCCCAATTTATAAAAAGGGAGATGAGGGTAATCCTAAAAACTACAGACCCATCTCCCTTATTGACACAACTGCCAAACTGATGGGACGTCTCCTTTTGTCTAGGCTCGAATCCTGGGCGCGAGACAGGAACCTTTTAATGCAGACCCAGTAAGGATTCCAACAAGGGAAGGGCACTGTTGATCAGTGCCTGAATCTCTCTCTCACCATGGATAAATATGTGAGGGCTAAGGGTGGGAAACTTTATCTAGCTTTTATGGATTTAACTGCAGCGTTTTACTGCGTCTCCCACCCTAAGCTCTGGAACATTATGGCAGAGATGGAAATGGACCAGCCCTTAATTGACTTCATTCGCCAACTGTATTCTGACGCCTCTGCATCCGTTTGGTATGGGAGGAATGGGGAGCGCTCCCGCCCCTTTATGATCTTAAGAGGGGTAAGGCAAGGCTGCGTCCTTGAACCATTTCTATTCTCTATCTACACAAATGGTGTGGAGGACGCGCTGGCAGGTGCATCCCTGGATGTTCCTAAATTTGACTCGCAGCGGCTCCCTATCTTGGCATTCGCCGATGATGCCGTACTGCTTTCTAGAACTGGCGTGGGTCTCCAGCGTCTGATAACAGCATATGCTGCTTTTATGAGTACGCTGGACCTAAAAGTCAATCAAGCAAAGTCTTTTATCCTAATTGCAGGGGCAGGGAAAAAAGAAAAAATTCCACACTTCCACATGGCCTCAATAAAAATCGAAGTGGTTAATTCTTTTTCATATTTGAGAGTCCTCTTCGATAAGAACCAATCTTGGACACAGTTGGTGGAAGCAAGGGCCATGGCTATGGATAGGAGCTTAGCGGCACTAAAACCATTTACAAGGAGGTTGGGTGCTAGACCTCTTGGCCCCATAAAAAACATCTATCATGCCAAGACAGTATCAGCTGCGGCATATGGGGCAGGCATATGGGGCATCGCCCCCATTGAACCATTACAGACAATTGAAAATACATTTTTCAAATCTCTCACCTCCCTTCCACAATCATATTCAAATTATATCTCTCATGTAGAATTAGGCCTTCCCCATATTACCGACTCAATTCGCTTTGCTCCACTCATGTTGTGGTTGTCAACTTGGCGTAGGGACACTGTCCCTCTTCACCAAAGGATTAGTATAGACATGCTTAAAATGGAGAACCACAACAGGAGTGGATGGTTAAAGTATGTTGAGCATTAATTTAGTGCCTTAGGTCTGTCGCATCTTTTCAAGGAACCAACGACATGCCAGAATTTTCCTAAGCTGAGGTTGGCTGAGATTTTTAAGCTGAGGGCTCAACACGACTGCAAAGAGAAGAATCACAGGGCGCAGATGGTCTGGATGTACCAACTAACACCCCCATTAGTTGAGGGTGAGTTTTCTTACTTAGCAGAGGTCCCACTCTCACACCACAAGTTTATCCTTCTGCGATTTTGCCTAAATCTGATCCCGTTGATGCTGGGGTATCCGGGCAGAAGATTTAGGCACTCTGATTTAGCCTTGTGCCCTTGTGATCTTAACTCACCACAAAAAAATTTGCACTTGGTACTTTTCTGTAGCATGTATGCTCAGGAAATAAATAAATTTATCATACCGATTTTAAAGAGACACAACTTTCGTCTATGCCGGGTTGCATTATATTTTTTAAAATCACTACCGAACCCGTTTGTCTGTTATGCAGTAGCATCGTTTTTGTGGGCATGCATGCGTAAAAGGAAATTTGCAGTTCATTAATGAATTATGAGGATTTTTTATTGTTTACTGTTTTATTTGTCTTTAAAAAAAAAATACTTGGTAATTTTTAACTCAATGTATTTTCTTAAGTGTGTTTTATACGGATATCCATTGTAAACCTGATCAGAGGGGGCTCTTTTATGAAAAGAACTGTGATTGACTGAGATTTTATAGGCCTGTTTTTATTTATTTTTTATGTACTTTTATGATCTGAACAAAAAAGATCGAATAAAGTTTCTAATGAATGAATGAATGAACTCATTTGTCTGCACACATTAACTAGCCAAGCCATTTTAGAATATCAGTGGTGGCAAGATGTACTGCTTCAACTCCAGATCTGATAAAATTCTGTCTGATTCACAGATTACAGCAGGTCTCTGAAATGTACAGTTTGGGACGTCGTCATTTCTGTTTTGAATCACATCACCATAACTGATAAAAGTAAATATTTCAGTTCGAAATCTACCAGTGCACTGGTAGAGGGGAGGAAATACAGTTTTTTTAATATGCTGTATGTCGAATGACAATGGTAACTGAGAAATGCTTGAGGAACATCCTAGTGGTTCCCTATTCTGATCTGACAAACCTTAAATGTACCATGACATGGTAAATCCAGTACTTGTATAGCGCACGAATCACCCCCGAAGGGGTATCTCGGCGCTGGGGGCCGTTGGGAAGATTAAGCGAGCTATTGCCCAGAGTCGCATGGTGCTGGGCAGACCCCTGCCGTCAGTCGCCCTGGCCACGGCACCACACCTCTAGGTATAGGATGACCAAACGAAAACATTATAGAAAAACAGAGACCGACCTTGATTTTGGTTCTCCAGGCAGCCACTATGCCAATTCGTATAAAACGGATGCAGCCTATTGAACCCAAGGGCTAACTTAAGAAGGCTTTATTAACCATATGCGTCTGCACAAATGAATCGGTGCCTGGTTACAGTCATTACAGCATTTCCTAAATGATTTCAGGGACATTCTCTATTCCAAATGGCATCACTGTATTAGCCATTTTATAAAGTATCACTATCTTGGTCGTGGATCAACAGTATAAATAAACTCAATTCAATATTGTCAGTTGGTCTCAGTGATCTGAATGCCAGGTATACAGGAGAACATTATTCATGACTGTAAGAAATAAGGTTATTAGTTGCAAAGTATGTGAGTCCTTCACACGGCTGTAATTGTTTTATTACTGTGAACCAAGTACAGCACTTGAAAAGAAAAAAATAATGGCCCAGCCACACAGGGAATTTTCTACCTACATGTGGGACATTATTCCTTTTCTTTGTCCGTGTCCATTGTACGTTGGTGGATGTGTCACTAAGTCAAAGGTTATGGCAATGATGGAGCCAACAAAGGCTGCACCAGTATAAACCTGGCACTTCTCCCTGACCTGTACAGAGCTGAGGGACCACAAATTTGGCACGGAAAGAGTGCTGCTGATTTACAACAGGGCTCCTGCTCTGCTAAACTCTAAATGAGGGCCCAGCATTGCCATTAGCCAATATGTTAGGCCTTTATAACTTCATACTTGCAAGTGATTTGTGATACATCTTTTAGGGGCACATGCATCACCCAAAATACCGGTCGCAAACGGGCTGATTAGCAGAATCGGCACTTTGCGACCGGTATTTTGGCTTTTGTGATGCATCAACCCAAATTCGCAAAATAGGTAATCGCAAAATTTGCGATTACCTAAATTGCGAATGTATTTAGGGAATTGCAAATTGCGATTCCCTATTTGGAATGCAACAAGCCTTTCCTAAATGCGACTTCACATTTAGGAAACGCTAATTACCATCAACTGCAAGTTGATGGTAATTTGTAAAAACTGAAAAATGCACAAAAGTGCATTTTTCAAAGTGCCATATGGTGCACACACATGTCTTTAGGGCTTGTGTGTGCGCCACATGTGCACACATGCCAATTTCGGGGGTGCATCAGGGTGGCCTTTTGGCCCCCTTGCACCCTTGAAATTGCATGCGCAATTTGCGAGTACCTATTTGGTACTCGCAAATTGCGCATGCAATTCCTATTCATTCCTATGGGCCTCTAGGCACATAGGAATGCATGGGAAGCTATTCCTTAATTGCGAATCACAATTTGCTATTCGTAATTAAGGAATATGTAGGAATCGCTAATATTTTAGCGAAACCTACAGGCATAGGCAATTGCGATTCCATAATTGCGATTCCTTAATAATCGCAATTATGGAATCACAATTGCCTACCTTGATGCATGTGCCCCTTTATATCTGGGGCCGTATTACAGAGAGAGCCCCGAGGCACTTTGGTATTACAGAAGGAGATGCAGATGCCTGTCCATCTCCTTCTGTAATGCAGATAGCGCTAGTGCACATGTAGCACCAGTGCTATCATTTAGATGTCGTTCACTTATTTGCATGGGGGCATGGCTCATGCAAATGAGGGAAACACTTTGCCTCTGCGCTTGCGCCGTATTATGGGTACAGGTGCAGAGGCAAACATGCCTTTAGGAGGGGCACTGAAAGTGCACCACAAAAAAAAAGCCCTCTGGAGGGGAGAAAGGGGGTCTCATGAACCCCCCAAGACATCCCCTTGCAGGCTGGTACAGTCATTCACTGCACCTTCCTGCAAGGTTTTCTCTCTCCCCTCTTGAAAGTGCAGGTGGGTTGCCTCCTGCACTGTAAAACATGGAGCAGCTTTGAAACAGCTGCTCCATATTTCACTTGAATGTGCTGCCCCCAGGGCAGCACTAGTTTGCGGCTGCTCTGGGGTCAGCGCGTTTAGTGTAATATGGAACATATTCCCTGTTTGAACATGGCACTCCTATTTAAAGGTGCGCCATGTCTAAAGCAGGAAAATTGTGCCGCATATGTAATACAGCCCCCGGTGTTCTATTAAACATGTTTATTTTTGGCTGTTGACTTGGTTCAGGGAGCACTTTGATTTGTGTCAGCTGATTATGATGTTATGGTACAGCTGTTTTAATTTAGGTGTACAATATTACACTAACTAAAAATCAGATGATTCAATTAGTAACAATTTCTATTTTACATTATTGTAGATAATATCAAGGTTCAGATCAATTCTTTGTTCTATCCTTGTTGATATGTGAATAGAATTCAGCACAATGGACCTTTCCATTCTGCTGGTTCACCTACCTCTACTACCTAACCTTTTAAATGTTTACAAAATGCATGTGCTCCAAATGGACCATAGGTATGCAGATGTATTCAACACGTTATAAATCTTTGTATTGAAAAGTAGCTCTATGTGCATGTGACAGTTGATGACTTGTGTTCATTATGTTCTATACAAGTTTTTTGGTACTGCAAATAGTTTCATGTAGTGCAAAGATTCCACGTACTACATACTAAGCATTGTAAGCAGTCTTGAATTATTAGACAGAATAGTCTCAGCATGACAATTTCTACTTAACATAGAAGACTGTGTGCACCAGGTACTAACCTCTGTACATGTGCTTGTTTTGCTTGAGAGGGCTAGCTGTAAAGTTTTCCCTACAATAGGAAGGCTGCAGGTAGTATGCTCTAAACCACCTTCAGACCTTGGTTATTTTAAGCGAACAGTCACTGTTTGGACAAGTTTTGCATAGAGTGCACACTGTTCTCAGTAGATCATTTTTAAGTAAGTAAATAAGTAAGAATTTTCTAAAACGCACATATACCGTAGTGTCTTAGCACTAAGCAGAACCTCTAAAATGGCTGTAGAAAGACAACTAACTTACTTGACAGTGAGAGTAAAGAGCCAAGTTTTTAAAGATTTTATAAAAAAGGATGAGACTTGGTTGAGATCTTAAATACAAAGGTGTTCCGCAATTTACTTCCGAGATAGGAGAAACTCCTACCCCACATCTAGACTTTTTTATCTTGGTAGTCGTCACCAAATAAGAATGAGAGTACCCTAATACTCACTGTGGACAATACCAGGTACATAATTCTTGCAGTCAAAGGGAGCCAATGCCATGCACAGCCTTGTGTATCATGGAAAGTGCCTTAAAGTTGTTCCTTTTGGACACTGGCAGCCGATGCACTTTTTGAATTTTCTTAGGAACAGAGCGGAATTTTGGTAGCTTTAAAAGAAGACGTGCTGATGCATTTTGCAAAGACTGCTTCTTAGATTAGGTGCATTTATTTACCCCTAAATAGTGGGCATTACAATAGTCGATCCTCGAAAGGATAAGTGCAACCACAGCAATCTTTGGGAGGTCAGTGGGAATAAAAGGAAAAACCTTTTTGAGCAGCTCGATTGTATAAAAGCAAGAAGAAGTTATACCGTTAATCTGCTCAGAGAAGTTCAGCTGTTCATCAAAAATGATACCTAGGTTTTTTACCTTTTATACAGGGACTGGTAGTGGGCCAAAATCATCAGGCCACCAAGAATTGTTCCAAGCTGTTATATTCTTCCTAAACAACATCACCTCTATTTTCTCAGTATTCAATTTTAGAAAATTATCCTGCATCCAGAAAATGGTCTGAGTTAAGAATTGATTAAAGTTTTCAGCAGCTATAAGGTACTCTGTGGAAATAGATACAATAATTAGTGTATCATCAGCGTGAGAAATAGCAGAGAGGACAAATGATTGAATAAGCTCCACCAGAGGGGTAATATCAGCTACGGCCGGCACAGGTAAACACGGTGGGCGGTGGGGCAGGGCGGGTTGGGAGGGGGGGGTTGACAGACGACGGAATAGGTATAATTAAATAAATCAATAATACCTATTCCATCGTCTGTCTGCTTCCCCGCTGCTGCGCCCTACCCCGCCCCACCGCGCTTACCTGAGTAATATAAATGTTAAAAAGCATGGGGGACAAGGAAGATCTCTGTGGTACCCCACAAGTAAGAGAGAAGGAGTTGGATTTAAAGCTGCCCATCACAAATGTTTGAACTCTGTTTGCTAGAAAAGAACCGAGGAGTGCAAGCACTGTGCCTTTAACCCCAATACTCTCGAGCCGGTTGACAAGCATCCCATGATTCGCAGTATCAAACGTGGCTAAGAGATCCAGAAGAATCAGTGCGGCACCCCGATCCCTTCTCCACCAACCTCCAGATCTCCTCTGTTGCTGCCACAAGGGCCGATTCTGGTCAATGTTTAGGTCTAAAACCATGTTGCAAGGGGTGTAATGTATTGGAGTTAAAAAAACTGTAAGATTTTTGTTCAATGCTGTTTCCAAGATTTTAGCATGGAAAGGCAAACAGGAGATGGGACGGTAGTTCTTAGTAACCGTCGGATCTAATGTGGGTTTTTTTAAGATGGGGAGAACTGAGGCCACCTTTCAGGCCATCGGATAGTGACCTGCCTCTAGAATACAATTCAGTACTTTAGTCAGTTGCACTGAGATCAAATCGGGGACCAGATGAAGGACGGAAGATGGACAAGGGTCTGACGGTGATCCAGATTTGGTGGTTACAATCAAATTGCTAACTTTTATCTTCTGTTATAGGGAAGAAGTTGCACAGACCATCTTGCAGTATCAAGATATCTGATGTAGGCTGAGAAAGATTATGTGAGTCTCTGAGTCATTAAAAAATACTATTTATTTTGCTCTGAAAAAAGTCAGCCAGCTTGTTACAAAAAGCTTGAACCAGACCACTGGAAATGCCCTGATCAAGGTTAGAGAAAGGTGACTGTTTTAAACAGCTCAGATACGGAACTTAAGGGGTTTTTATTGTATCTGAAAAATATTTGCATTTGGCTGAGACTATGAGCTCTTTATATTCCTTGCAGACTACAGTATACATTGCTTTCTCTTCTTGATTGTATTCCCTCCTCCATTTTTGTTCAAAATCCCTACATTTCTGCTTGAGAGTCCTCAATTCAGGGGTGTAACAAGGTGCTGAGGGGTGTTTCCTGTAATTGTTTATGTTTTTCTCAGGAACAAGCTGGGTCATTGCCGCATCAATCCAATGCATATAGTTAGAAGTGGCAGTATCAATGTCAGAACCAGATGAAGGGTTAGTAATACTCAGTGACGAGTTCATTTACCTTGCGCCATGGGCAGATGATTATCGGAACACCAGTGTTACTTGCCGTGGGGCTAGCGCGGGAGTCGCTAACTTAAAGACTGCCTTGTGATCTGTCCAAAGCAGAGGTAGCATTTTATCAAACTTAAGACTTGAGTTATTAGTAAACATCCCATAAAGAATGTGATTGGCAATATGGGTGGGCTCATTAACTTTTTGTGAAATGCCAAAGCTCCTGCAGCAATCAACCATATTATCTGTGTCATGGTTATCTGCAAGATCTAGATGGAAATTAGGGGGATATTCACAAGGAAGTGGCGGAGAGAGGCGTTAGCCTTCTTGGCTTAACGCCTCTCTCTGCCACTTCGGAAAAGCAAAGCTGCACCATATTCACAAGGATATGGTGCAACCTTGCGTTTCCCCCTGCGATGGCGCTAAGTTTCACAACTTAGCGCCAACGCAGGCACCCTTGCACCAGAGCGCAAGGGTGTCTGCAAGCAGGGAGGTTTGTTAATGTACAGGAAGGTGTCCCTTCCTGTACATAAACAAACCTAAAATGCCAGTTTGTAACTTACATGTGTGCTGCTTCATGCAGCACACATGTAAGCTACAAACGGCATTTTAAAAAAAGGTTTGTTTATGTACAGGAAGGGACACCTTCCTGTACATTAACAACCCATGGCATTTTGCTTTTTCCATGTGTGCTGCACAAGGCAGCACACATGGAAAAAGCAAAAACGAGGAGAAATTAAGCATTTCTCCTCGTTTTGCCATCTTAAGACCAAAGTTTTCCTGGTCTTAACTTTGGCGCTACCTCCTATTTACGCTGCCCTTGTGAATAGGGGGTAGCGTCAAAATCAATGGGTGTTGAGGTGAAACGCCCACCGCAACACCAACTGCACGCCCCTTTCACGCTAAACACAGAGTGAAGGGGGCCTTATTCACAAGGCAGCGTTAAGCCACGTTAAGTGGCTTAACGCTGCCTTGTGAATAAGACAAGGCCCCTATCGCCACCACAACGTCACTGAAAGTGACGTTGTGGTGGCGATAGGGGCTTGTGAATATGCCCCTTAAAGTCTCCTAACACCGTAATATTTTGATACTCCATACAGGATTCCAAAAGGGTTTGTAATCCTGAAACAAAATTGTGCCTAGTGCCCGAGGGCTATATATTAACATGCTGATAAAGGTAGTTTGATTATCAATTTTGAAGTTAAACATTAATGCTTCACCTGGAAGGAAAGAAATCGAAGTGAACCTGGCTTTGAATGTGTTTTGGAAGATGACTGTTAACTCCCCATCCCACTTCAGGGACCGCTACGCTGAGGTCGGGGTCAGACATCTCATCCAGCCATGTTTCCGTAAGGAACATCAGGTCCGTACAGCAATTATCTACAAACTCAGCAAACTCTAAACAATGCTATACCAAAGACCTAGTATTCAGTAACACACATTTAAGGAAGCACTTATGTATATTACTGATAGAGGAAAGATTGATAGTATTTTGTTAAATATCTTTCAAACTACCAGCCGTGCGTTGGGATAAGGAATAATTTCAGCTGGCACATGTGAAAGCATTAGTATTTACCTCAAAGAAATGAGTTTCACAATTTGTTTTCTTACCTGAGTTATCCAAGGACAGTAACAGTTTTTTTGAACAGTGTACATAATTTAAACAGGTAGGGGTCCAGGAACATGGCGCAATCTGGCCATGGATGGGCGCGGACGGGCTTGCCTTTGGCACGCCTTAAGCGCGCGAGCGGCACGCCCGAGGCGTAGAGATGCTTCACAGTCCTGTAAATAGCCCACTATGAGAGGGCATGGCTGAGGGCATGGTCGACTTCTGAGGGAAAACCTTGAGTCGCCGAAGAAGAACAGCGGGATAAATCAAAGTTCAAACTGGGATCTAGCAACCACTAACCTGCCTGACAGGCTCCCCTGTCGGCAGGATATACTTGTAAAACAAATGTTAACTGAAGTAAACGGGAGAAAATTGAAACTGTACCAGATTAAAACTGGGCAATTCACCCAGAGACGGTGCAATAACAAAGGAGCCAGGTACCCCCAAGATGTCAGAGCAGTGTGACAAATGCAAGGAGATAAAATATATAGCCATCAGTGCTCTAATGAGGATTCATGTGCATCCAGAGTAAGTACAATTACTGTGGTGTATTTCTGATGAGAGTTTCACTGTCTGCAGACAGTGTGGTACAGAGTAAACTCTCTCCATAGAGTAAACAGTGTTAACAGGACCCATTTTTCTATTTATATCCATTTCTTTTCTCAATGTAGGTTCAGTTACTGTCAGGGGTTTGATACAGGCAAAGACTGTCCGTACTAGGGAATTAGTTATGTAACAGGGCTTGAGCATGTGGATTAACGGGGTTTCCTAAACAGTTATTCAGACCATCTAATCCACCCGGATTTTTCACTTTATGGTCACCTTTTTTTAAACGTTTGCTGTGGGAGAGCCTCATAGCCTGTTACTCAACCACGGTAACCTCATGATAAAATGGACTGCGCATGTTTAATGCCAGTGTCTGCCTTTTAAGATACGGCCACTGCGATGCAGCAAGGGTAAGGGGCACCGGGCTGGTTACACGTGGACACGTGTGAACATGTGTAATGGCTGCGCGTTGGAGACTACTGTTATGTGCAGCCCAGGAACTGGTGCAGAAGGGACTCTGCAGGGTTGGGTATTGACCTGGAATAGACCTTATAATGTTAGTGTACACAGATAGGGAAAGTCAGTGTGGTTTACTGTCTTGTCTGCAGTGACAATCCATTATACACTAATTGGGAAAGCTGCCTTAAAGTGCAGCTCTGCTTCCCTTGGTCTAAAGGCCCCAGAGTTGTGCCGATGTACTGTCTAGCCTATGTAAAAAGAACAGCTCTGTAAAGCCCAAAGACATATCTGTACAGCTTATCGGTCATCCAGGAATGTCATATTTATCTGGCTCAGCTCAGGATCAGAGCCCAGGCTGTTTGTCACCCTGCTAGGTTAATTACTTTTCTCTCCAGCCTCAGGAACTAAGGCCTCCCCCACAAAGGGAGCAATTAACGATGCTTATGTCAGCACCTGAGGAGGAAGGGGTGGGGTGGACTGCTCTGCATTAATCAGCCAACTGGCATCCTGTGCCAGGAAGAGGGCCTAGCCAAGCCCTCCAAACGAAGGAGGGAGCACAGACCTCGGGAGCCAAACCAGGAAGGGGGTTCCTTTGAAGTTTTGCTATAGAAGGCCCTGGCAGTGATGTTAGTGAGGGGTAGAGCTGAGACCCACAGATCACATATGCCAAGTGAATCCTGGATGACGCCATCTTGAGTATCCCTGAAGGCTGTGCAGAAAGGTTGAAACAGGGGCAAAGAGATGATATGGCACCTCAGGATAGGCCAGAGGTGCATTCCTGCTGGAACTTCCTGCCCCCACTTGAAAGGTCTTGAGCAGGGGGGGAGCTCTCTCTTGGTTGTGCTTTTCTGCTAGATACTGGGGCTGGAGGCTGATGCCATGGACAATTTGAAGGAGGAACCCCATGACTGCCATCTGGCCTAAGGACTCTGACTCTGAACGACCCCAGGACCAGTGGGTCACTACCCTGGACCAGGGAAGCTAGTCCCCTTACCCGCGCTAGGGACCAGTCAGGGGAAAGACTGGGATTCTGCGCCAAGGAGGACAGAAGCCCAGAGGAAGAGCAAAGCAAAAGGCTAGCTCGAGGAGCCAGTGAAAGCAGCTCCATGCAAGGTTCATCACATTTGAGGCCAGGAGCCCAGAAGAAAGTGCTCCAGGTGGCTAGGTCTCACCACCAGGAGCAAAGGGAGACCATGAGCGTCAAAATCAGCCCAATGGGGCCAGAGATATGGCATTTCTAAGTTGTGGGCGACCTTTGACCTTTATCACAAATTCGGAGTGCATGAGGCTCTCCTGCCCAGACAATTCAGCCCCCAAGGTGGACCAGTGCCTGGGGGTTGCGTTCACGAGGATAAAAAGTCCTGGGGAAGTGCCCTCGCGCTTGCCCCATGGGAGCAGAAGAGACTTAGGACCCCATGCCTGGACCCCAGTGATAAAACTGATATGAGGGAGCACCATAACACTGTCTCTGTGCTGAGGAGGGGACCAGGACCCCATCCCTGGGCACTGAGAAGCACCATAGGTAAAGGCAAGAGTTGGCCCACAACCCCATCCCTGTGCCCGATGTGAGGAGAGGCAGGGGGGAGAGCCGTCGGACTCTGCCCACGTGGCCGGCCCTCTCCGCTACCTGTGCCTGTGTCTGGGTGAAGCGGGAAGGCCAGCCACCATCAGGATGCCTGCCTGTATTTAATGTTAATAGTGCTGATACCGTTTTATGTATCCAGTTTTCTCAAATATAGACTGCTCCTTATAATTTAAAATAACCATTGATGTCTCCTTGTCTCTTCCTTTACGGCATTTATTGTATATGTTCTACAAAATTGTCTAATAAAAATATTACCTGTTGGGACGTTGTTGCATGTTATAATGCCCACAAGAGTGGACAGGCCGGAAGATTGCTGCTGGCTTCCACGGCAGCACAAAAGAGTGCTGGCCACTTGGGCAGGCGGCAGGGGCTGCCCCCCAATGAGAATCCATGCATGCAGGGTACCTGGGGGGACCGGGCATCTGGAGAACAAGGAACGCGGCATGAGGCCACTTGCAAAATAAACAAAAGAAAGAAAATGAAGGAAAGAGGAAGAGCTGCTGCTATAATATTCGAGGAAAGCACGAGGAGCGCCCCATAATGCCCTGCGGGGCTTAACTGCATTTGGTGATTCAAAAACCTCATTTTCAGCTCGTTGTGGCCCCAGAAAGATGGGGTCACAACCAAAAATGTAGCACAATTATGGGGGGAGCTGCAGGAGCAGTCCAGCCTCCCCCCTAAAAGGATGTAAAAAGTCACCACCCTAAGTTGGATGGGATTCTGCTCAGATAATCCATCAAGTGTTTCAAGGTATTTTTAAGCACACTCTTGGCAGGAGGTTTGCTCTCTACCGCTGGTAGTGCTGCGCTCTTTAAGGGAAAAGGCTATGGCTGCAATCTCTGTGGCCTGAAGAGATTCAACGCAAGTTTTCATGTTGCAAACACCCTCTAGGGATAAAAGGTGGTAATTACACATGGGTTGTGATTAGAAATGGGATGCTTTTAGGGGCTATGTTTAATTACTGTAGTTCATGTCAAAAGAGATTTTGAGTGCTCAACCATTAAGCTATGCCTACACATTTATCATGTACCTATTTTACTGAAATAATGGTGCTGACAGCAACTCCTGATGAATGTTTGCATGCTATATTTCCAGTATTAAGTGCTCTCAGTTATGGTAATTTTTAGTTAATGCCCTTATTCCTATGGTGAAATGCTTTGCTGAGTTAATGATGTTGACAGCCACTAGTGATCAACGTCTGCATGCATTATTTCCAGTTTTAATTGCTCTCACCCCAAGTTAGGATCCATAATTATATTTAAGTGGAAGTTGATGTTTTGACATGTGATTTGGTAAACTAGCCCCCTTTTAGGGGGGATGTCCAAAGTGATTACGCAATGACATGAAGAGGTGTTTCCAGCAGCTGTATGTACATTTGTAAATTGCTGCATAGTATTGATTAGTGTGCGTGTAAAAATTTACTTTTTTCTTTTTCAAAAGAAAAAGCACAGACTGGACAATCGTTTATTGGGTGTTATTATCTGTGAATGGTGGTTACTAGCCACCACCACCTCCCTTGAGTAGACCTTGGATTGCTCTGCTTAGCTACCCTATGAGAGTCAAGCACTACAATGGGGTGGTTGGTTCCCAGTGAAGGACCAATGTAGACCCATTACTTGTGCAGGCCATACAGCTAATGACCTGTTTCCTAACAGTTGTATACCGATTGAACACTTTGTGCGGAATAGATTACCTTTTCATCTGTGGTTCATAGTCAACATGGACTGGGCTACCCATGAAGTGTATAGTACATGGTCAATGCTACACATAGCACACGCTTTCTTTACCTATAGGGGTTGTTTGTATGATAGCAGTAATGATGCTTCATATTATTCTACGTAATTTTGCACTTACTTTCATTGCTTTAATGCTGTACCCATTCATAGAGCAATGTGTACAAAAGAAGATTATATGATGAACAGTGATGTCATCAATGATGTCATGTGAGATGTCTTCAGTAATGTCATAAATGATGTCATATAACATGCCATCAGTGATGTAATATGTGAGGTCCTGAGCAGTGCATGGCAGGGGCACAAGTTATTTTTAGCTCTGCTAACTATAACTGGTGAATTTCTGTGTTTTGTGTTGTTGTTCAAAACGTTAATGTTGTCACTGACAAATTCACCTAACTATAACGCCACTTTAAGCTTTAGTTTTATATATATTCACTGAAAAAACCATAGGTTTCAGGGACGATATAGTTAGTTGGACATTTCACTCGTACAAAACCAGAGAAATTCCGCCGTTATAGTTAGTTCAGCTAACTATAACTCGCGCCCCCGCAATGCACTGCTGATGACGTCACATATTACATCATTCATGACATGGTCAGTGACATCACTGATGATATCACTGATGACATCTCAAATGACATCACTGATGACATCATCCACGAGAAAATCTGATGCACCTCCTCACACCCTAATATAACCTTTGATACACCCACTGTAAAATACAGACTACCATTTTCGAAACCATCGACACACCAATACCAGTTACTACTTACGCACTCACTGATTCCTAGGTCTACACACACATCCACTCATTCACCCATACAATCACTCATACATGCAGTCAACCATCAATACGGCACTATCATATGCACTCACATATCTATACAGACTCTCACACACCGCCACTCATCCATAGAGTTACTCACACACCTAGTCAGTCATGAAAAGAATCAATCACACTCCCATTTACTCACCTATACAGTTATACACACACCACCTCACTTATTCAAACATATGCTAACACATACTTACACTCTTATACAATAACTAATACAAGCACACACTCATCCATGCAGCCACTCTCACAATCACTCACTCTCACATATAGTAATTTATATACTCCAACTATCACATACACTGCCTTTTATATATGTAGTTACTTGGACATGTAACACTGAGACATCCATTCACTCACCAACGCACCCATACACACACTCACCCACCCATACAGCTGTTTCCACATGCACTCTTGAACCCATACACCCAGTGAATCAACCCCTCAAACATCTATGCACAGAGTCACACACCTCCCACCCACCCAGACACACACTCAGGCACCCATCCAAATACTCAGGCAACCAATCGATAACCCATATACACACTAATGTAGCTACTGACCAACCCATGCAGCAACTTATACAACAACAGACAGACTGATACAGACATTCACACAGTTTAGTCACTAACCCATTCATTCAGTAAGGCACATTTAATCACTCACTTAAACAGTCAGTCACGCACCTACTAAATCCTCCATCCAGACACTTATACACCCACTCATTCTTCAATACACCTTGGCATATATATAAAACATATTTAAACTGTAAACAAAACACACAGTCACTGGATGATGTCATCAGTGTTGTCATCAGTGATGTCATTTGAGATGTCATCAGTGATGTCATCAGTGATGTCACTGACCATGTCATGAATGATGTAATATGTGATGTCATCAGCAGTGCATTGCGGGGCGCGAGTTATAGTTAGCTGAACTAACTATAACGGTGGAATTTCTATGGTTTTGTACGAGTGAAATGTCCAGCTAACTATAACGTCCCTGAAACCTATGGGTTTTTCAGTGAATTTCAAAGGTTTTTTAAATGATATTTCTAACTGTTGGGCACCCCGGGACACTGCAGGAGCCGGCCCTGGGGGGTGGCGGTCCCCAGGGCCATCACAGGCTCCCTATACTTGCACAGCCCCGGGGAGGTGGTGGTCCCCAGGGCTCGGGGGTCCGTTACGGACCCCCAAATTTCAATATTAGTGCCCCGGGGAGGTGGCGGTCCTCGGGGCGTGTGGGGGGCTCGAGCCCCCCACAGAGGTATATATATTTTTTTAAAGAAGCCCCAGGGGGTGGCGGTCCCTGGGGCTGCGGGGGGCAGTGTGCCCCCCGCGATTATAATTGATCAAAGCCCCGGGGGTGGCGGTCCCCGGGGCTGCGGGGGGGCCTTGTGCCCCCCTCAAATATTGTTGCAAAGCCCTGGGGGGTGGCGGTCCACGGGGCAGTGTGGGGGGGATTGGGGCCCCCCCACACATTTTTTTACTGCCCCCGGGACCTGGCCCACCCGGGGGCTTCAATTACACAAAGCGCGGGAGTCTGCGCTTCATTTTTTTTTTTGTTTCACGGCCGGATCCGCGGATCCGGCGCGCATTTTGCCGTTTTTTTTTTTTTTTTTAATGCTTTTTTGGGCCCTGGGGGTCCTTGTGGGACCCCCTGAGCAGGCCTAGGGGGTCAGGGTGTTTCTACCCTGCCCCCTTTTCTTGTTTTGTGCCTTAGTTTTTCTGTTTTCTTGTGCCTCGGTATGGAGTGTTGACAGCCAATTAGCATGAAGCTCATGATGGAAAGGGTGCGCGGATCCACTGCGGCCATAGATATCGAAACTTTTATTTTTGGGAATTTCTCAGGAACTACTGAACGGATTTACACCATTTAAAAAAAAGGCGCTTTCCGTTCAGCAGTTTTGGCTGTAACCGTGTCTAAAGTTTCCTATGGGAAATTGATTTTTTGACCTCTATTTTTTGATTTTCTCTGCAGCTTCTGAACGGATTTACACCATTTAAAAAAAAGGTCTCTTTCTGAAACAAGGGCTACCTTTTTGCCAAATTTGGTGTAATTCCGTTCAGCAGTTCGAGCTGTAGCCATGTCTAAAGTTTCCTATGGGAATTAACATGGAGAAAACACGTTTTGGGACCCCCCTTTTTTCTCGGCCCCCGCTTGCCGAATCACCCCGAAACTTTCAAAACAGGAGCTGACCGGAGCGGGCTACGAGTTTTAAAAATGTCGCGAAGATTCGTCAACCGGCACCAAAGCTATTGAGAAAACAAAAAATGAGTTTCCTATGGAAACTAGGTCCTAACTATAACTATCTACTGGCGACTGCCAGTAGATTATATATATATATATATATATATATATATTCACTGAAAAAACCATAGGTTTCAGGGACGTTATAGTTAGTTGGACATTTCACTCGTACAAAACCATAGAAATTCCCCCGTTATAGTCAGTTCGGCTAACTATAACTCGCGCCCCCGCAATGCACTGCTGATGACGTCACATATTACATCATTCATGACATGATCAGTGACATCACTGATGACATCACTGATGACATCTCAAATGACATCACTGATGACATCATCCAGTCACTGTGTGTTTCTGTAAAGTTTAAATATGTTTTATATATATATATGCCAAGCTGTATTGAAGAATGAGAGGGTGTAGAAGTGTCTGGATGAAGGATTTAGTAGGTTCGTGACTGACAGTATAAGTGAGTGATTAAATGTGTCTTACTGAATGCATGGGTTAGGGACTAAACTGTCTGAATGTGTGTATCAGTATGTCTGTTGTTGTGTAAGCTGCTGCATGGGTTGGTGAGTAGCTACATGAGTGTCTATATGGGTTATTGATTGGTTGCCAGAGTATTTGTATGGGAGACTGAGTGTGTGTGTGGGTGTGTGGGAGGTGTGTGACTCTGTGCATAGATGTGTGAGTGGTTGATTCACTGGGTGTATGGGTTCAAGAGTGCATGTGGAAACAGCTGTATGGGCGGGTGAGTGTGTGTATGGGTGTGTTGGTGAGAGATTGGATGTCTCAGTGGTACATGTCCAAGTAACTACATATGTAAAATGTAGTGTTTGTGAGAGTTGGAGTATATAAATGACTATACATGAGAGTGAGTGATTGTGTGAGTGGCTGTATGGATCAGTGTGTACTTGTATCAGTGATTGTATAAGAGAGTAAATATGTGTTGGTATATGTTTGAATAAGTGAGGTGGTGTGTGAATACCTGTATAGGTGAGGAAATGGGAGTGTGATTAATACTTTGCATGACTGACTAGGTGTATCCGTAACTCCATGGATGAGTGGCGGTGTGTGAGTGTCTGTATAGGTGTACGAGTGCATATGATAGTGTTGTATTGATGAGTGACTGTATGTATGAGTGATTGTATGGGTGAATGAGTGGATGTGTGTGTAGACCTAGGAATCAGTGAGTGCGTATGTAGTAACTGGTATTGGTGTGTCGATGGTTTCGAAAATGGTGGTCTGTATTTTACAGTGGGTGTATCAAAGATTATATTAGAGTGTGAGCAGGTGCATCAGATTTTGACGTGGATGATGTCATCAGTGATGTAATCAGTGATGTCATTTAAGATGTCATCAGTGATGTCATCAGTGATGTCACTGGCCATGTCATGAATGATGTAATATGTGACGTCATCAACAGTGCATTGCGGGGGCGCGAGTTATAGTTAGCTGAACTAACTATAACGGGGAATTTCTATGGTTTTGTACGAGTGAAATGTCCAACTAACTATAACGTCCCTGAAACCTATGGTTTTTTCAGTGAATTTCTAAGGTTTTTTAAATGCTTATTTCTAACTATAACATGCCTGAAACCTATGGTTTTTTCAGTGAATTTCAATGGTTTTTTAAATGCTAATTTCTAACTATAACGTGCCTGAAACCTATGGTTTTTTCCAGTGAATTTCAAAGGTTTTTAAATGCTAATTTCTAACTATGCCTACAAAGGTAGGACATGTGAAGAAAGAAAATGAAAAGCGCAGAAAGAAGCAAGACAAATGCAGAAAGAGGCAACAGAAGTCCAGAAAGACGAAGAAAGTGCAGGAAGAAGCAAGAGATGTGCAGAAAGAACCAACAGAGGAGCAGAAAGTCCTCCTGTGCCCCCAACTGTTTACTGACGGGTACTGGTAGTAACTGACTCTGAATAACCAGGACCGGAGCCAGTGCTATGCTAAAAGACACTTAGAATACAGTGAAAACACCTACATACACTAGGGAACACTATGCGTTGGGGTACCCCTGTGATTAGCATGACCTCCTCTGTATTTGCCATGAATTAGTGCCTGGGTCATTGCATGAGTACATGGGTAGTGACTGGATGATTAGAGTGCTGCAAGGACAGTGCATGGTGATTTTATAAGTGCTTGGGTTTTGGCACAGTGATTGGATAAGCACATAGGATTGGCTGGGTGATTGGAGGACTGCATAGATAGTACCAGGGAGATTACTGGACTGCATAGGTAGTCCTCAAGGTATTGCAGCAGTGCATGTGTTAGTGACTGGGTCATTCCATGAGTACATGGGTACTGACGGGATAATTAGAGTACTGCAAGGAGAGTGCGTGGTGAACTTATAAGTGCTTGGCTATTGGAGGAGTGTATGGTAGTGGCTGGGTGACTGGAGGAGTGCACAGGGAGTGACAGTGTGATTGCGGGACTGCATGTGTATTACCTGGGGAATTGAAGGAGCAAATGAGAAGTGTGTAACTGGGTACAGGACTGTATGGGTAGGGCATATGGGATTGTAACAGTGATCAGGTAGTGCCTGGAGCATTGCATGAGTACATAGCTACTAACTGAACGATTAGAATACTGCAAGGAGAGTGCCTGTGTGAATTTATAAGTGCTTGGGTATTGGCGGAGTGTTTGGATTAGTACATGGTAGTGGCTGGGTGACTGGAGGACTGCACAGGGAGTGACTGGGTAATTGCTGGACTGTATGGGTACTACCAGGGGAATTGAAGGAACGAATGAGAAGTGTGTAGGTGGTTAGAAGACTGCATGGGTAGTACACAGGGATTGTAGCAGTCAATGTGTTAGTGCCTGGATCATTGCATGACTTATTGGGTAGTGACTGGATGATTACAGTACTGCGAGGAGTGTGCATGGTGAATTTATAAGTGCTTGGGTTTTGGCATAGTGATTGGATAAGGACATAGGACTGGCTGGGTGATTGGAGGACTGCATAGGTAGTACCAGGGAGATTACTGGACAGCATAGGTAGTCCTCAATGGATTGCAGCAGTGCATGTGTTAGTGACTGGATCATTGCATAAGTACATGGGTAGTGACTGGATGATTAGAGTCCTGCAAGGACAGTGCATGGTGATTTTATAACTGCTTGGGTTTTGGCGGAGTGATTGGATAAGTACATAGTGCTGGCTGGGTGATTGGAGGAGTGCATGGGTAGTGACAGAGGGATTTCTGGAGTGCATGGGTACTACCTGGGTAATTGGAGGAGTGAATCAGTAGTGTGTAGGTGGTTAGAGGTCTGCATGGGAAGTGCGAAGGGGATTGTAGCAGTGCATGTGTTAGTGCCTGGGCCATTCCATGAGTACATGGGTACTGACTGGAAGACTAGAGTACTGCAAGGAGAGTGCATGGTGAATTTATAAGTGCTTGGGTTTTGGTGGAGTGATTGGATAAGTACATGGTGCTGGCTGGGTGATTGAAGGAGAGCATGGGTACTGATAGGGCGATGGCTGAACTGCATGGGTAGTGCTCAGGGTATTGTAGCAGTGCATGTGTTGGTGCATGGGTCATTGCATGAGTACATGTGTACTAAAGTGGATGATTAGAGTATTGCAAGGAGAGTGCATGGTGAATTTATAACTGCTTGGGTTTTGGCGGAGTGATTGGATAAGTACACACATGTCACATCAGTCCCGTCCCCTCCCTTCACCACTCTGCAAACGCACCCCCTGGCAGGTTTTAAGTTGGGGAATTAATTCCCCTTGAATTCTGAGGGTCCCTTGGGTCCAACTACCCCACCAGGTACCTCCAGTAAGCGTCAAAGAGCTGCGTTGCAGAGAGGTGGTCCAAGGCCACGCCCCTTTTTACACCTCTCTGCAGCGCAGCTCTGTGGCGCTTACTGGAGGTACCTGGTGTGCTAGTTGGACCCAAGGGACCCTCAGGATTCTAGGGGACTTAATCCCCCAACCTACAATGCACCAGAGGGCCCATTTGCACAGTGGTGAAGGGAGGGGGTGGGCCTGATGTGACAAGTGTGCAAACGCACCCCGTGGCGCGTTTTAAGTTGGGGGATTAAGTCCCCTTGAATCCTGAGGGTCCCTGGGGCCCAACTAGCCCACCAGGTACCTACAGTAAGCGCCACAGAGCTGCGTTGCAGAGAGGTGGTTCGAGGCCATGCCCCTTTTTACACCTCTCTGCAACGCAGCTCTGTGGGGCTTACTGGAGGTACCTCGTGGACTAGTTGGCCCCCAGGGACCCTCAAGATTAAAGGGGACATAATCCCCCAAGTTACATAGTGCCAGAGGGCGCGTTTGCACAGTGGTGCAGGGAGGGGGCGGGGCCTGATATAACAAGTGTGCAAACCGCCCCCTGCCGCATTGTAAATTGGGGGATTAAGTCCCCTTCAATCCTGAGGGTCCTTGGGGGCCAACTAGCCTCCAGTAAGCGCCACAGAGCTGAGTTGCAGAGAGGTGGTCCGAGGCCACGCCCCTTTTTACACCACTCTGCAAATGCGGCTTCTGGTGCACTGCTGGTGGGGCGATGAGGTCCTCTTGTGTCCTGAGGACGTCAGGACACAAGTGGACTTCATCCTCCGAGCAGCAGTGCACCAGAAGCCGCGTTTGCAGCGTGGTGTAAAAAGGGAGCATGGCCTCAGACCACCTCTCTGCAATCCAGCTGTGTGGTGCTTACTGGAGGTACCTGGTGGGCTAGTTGGCCCCCAGGGACCCTCAGTATTCAAGGGGACTTAATCCCCAACTTAGAATGCGCCGGTTGGTGCGTTTGCAGAGTGGTGGAGAAAGGGGGTGTGGCCTTTGTCCACCTCTCAGCAATCCCACTGTGTGGGGCTTACTGGAGGTAAGAGGTAGGCTAGTTGGCCCCTAAAGGACCCCCAGCAGCAAAGGGGACTTCAATCCCCATCCAAGAGCGCACCAGGGAGCGTGTTTGTAGAGTGGTGGGAAGAGGGGGCGTGGCCTGGTCTTCGAACTTAGCAATGCTGCTGTGTGGGACTTACTGGAGGGAATAGGAGGGGTAGTTGGCCCCCAAGGATGTCCTTGGGGGCCAACTACCCCTCTTGTTACCTCCAGTAAGTCCCGCACAGTGGGATTGCTAAGACGTCTTCGGAGACCATGTCCCCCTTTCTCCACCATTCTGCAAACGCGCCTCCTGGCAGACTACGGGATGGGAGATGAAGTCCAATTTACTCCTGAGGGACTTTGGGGGCCAAGAAGCCCTACTGGTACCTCCTGTAAGCCCTACACACCGGAATTCCTGAGCGCTGGTCGGAGGCCCAGCACCCTTTCTCCACCACTCTGCAAACACGACTACCAGTTAAAAAAGTGTTTGCAATGTAATAGGTTTCGCATTTGTGAGAATTAGAGCTACTGGCGTTGTAAATGCAAAAGTTTTTTACTAATGTTTTTTGGAGTGGAGTGGATGTACGTTGTGTGTAGTGGAATTATGTGATATGTTGTGCAGTGAAATTATGTGGATATAAAGTATGTGGTATTTAATGTATAGGAATTATGTAGAGTGGGATTATGTGTTATGGAGAGTAATTATGTGGTATGGTAGTCTGTGTTGTGAAGTGGTAACCTCAGGTTTAGTCTTCCTCGTTTCCATAGAAGCTCAACTATGAACTCAGTGAGACAAAAAAGATGGAATCACTGAGGAGCACTTGTGGACCTAGTCAGAGGTATGAGCAGGGCCACTGGAATTATGTGACTGTTTGGCTGCACCAACTTTCGCACAATTAAACATTTTCTGCATTAGCCACATAATTCATCATCTGCACCATAATCTGCAGATTTGAACAAAAAAAGCCTTGTTTCTAGCTGAAACGGGTCAAACGTTACCAAAGATGCAGCGACAAGTGTTAGAGCGTGGTGGAAGGCCCTTTGCAAACCTAGAATGGTCACCTGTTACTTATTGCTAAATGTGGGTGTTAAATTGGTACTAATGGTGTGCAAGCCACTCTTGCTTCCCTCTGCGTCTCTCTTGCCTCTTTCTGCATTTCTGTTGCTTCTTTCTGCACTTTTCTTTCTTTTTCTGCACTTCTCTTGACCTCATTCTGCAAATCTCTTGTACTTTCTGCACCTCTTTCTGCACGTCTGTTGCCTCTTTCTGCACCTCATTTGCTTCTTTCTGCACCTCTGTTGTCTCTTTCTGCACTCGTCTTCCCTCTTTCTGTACCTTTCCTGCCTGTTTTTGCATCTCACTTGCCTCTTTCTGCACTTTTCTTGCTTCTTTCTACACCTCTGTTGCTTCTTTCAGCAATTCTCTTACCTCTTTGTAGACCCCTGTTGCTTCATTCTGCACTTTCCATGCTTCTTTCTGCACCTGTCTTGCTTCTTTCTGCACCCCTATTGTCGCTTTATGTACATCTTTTGCCTCTTTCTGCACTTTTCTTGCTTCTTTCTACACCCCTGTTGCATCTTTCAGCAATTCTCGTGCCTCTTTTTGCACTTCTCTTGCCTGTTTCTGCACCTCTCTTGCCTCTTTTTGCACCTCTGTTGGCTCTTTCTGCCCCTCACTTGCTCCTTTCTACATCTCACTTGCCTCTTTCTGCACTTTTCTTCCTTCTTTCTACACCTCTGTTGCTTCTTTCAGCAATTCTCTTGCCTCTTTCTGCACTTCTCTTGCCTGTTTCTGCACTTCTCTTGCCTCTTTCTGCACCCCTGTTGCTTCATTCTGCACTTTTCATGCTTCTTTCTGCACCTGTCTTGCTTCTTTCTGCACCCCTGTTGTCTCTTTATGTACCTCTTTTGCCTCTTTATGCACTTTTATTGGCTTTTTCTGCACCTCTCTTCCCTCTTTCTGCACGTCTGTTGCCTCTTTCTGCACCTCATTTGCTTCTTTGTGCACCCCTGTTGTCTCTTTCAGCACTCGTCTTCCCTCTTTCTGTACCTTTCCTGCCTGTTTTTGCATCTCACTTGCCTCTTTCTGCACTTTTCTTGCTTCTTTCTACACCTCTGTTGCTTCTTTCAGCAATTCTCTTGCCTCTTTGTGCACTTCTCTTGCCTGTTTCTGCACCTCTCTTGCCTCTTTTTGCACCTCTGTTGGCTCTTTCTGCACCTCACTTGCTCCTTTCTACACTTCTCTTGCCTCTTTCTGCACCCCTGTTGCTTCATTCTGCACTTTCCATGCTTCTTTCTGCACCTGTCTTGCTTCTTTCTGCACCCCTGTTGTCTCTTTATGTACCTCTTTTGCCTCTTTATGCACTTTTCTTGCCTTTTTCTGCAGTTCTCTTCCCTCTTTCTGCACGTCTGTTGCCTCTTTCTGCACCTCATTTGCTTCTTTCTGCACCCATGTTGTCTCTTTCTGCACTCGTATTCCCTCTTTCTGTACCTTTCCTGCCTGTTTTTGCATCTCACTTGCCTCTTTCTGCACTTTTCTTGCTTCTTTCTACACCTCTGTTGCTTCTTTCAGCAATTCTCTTGCATCTTTGTGCACTTCTCTTGCCTGTTTCTGTACCTCTCTTGCCTCTTTTTGCACCTCTGTTGGCTCTTTCTGCACCTCACTTGCTCCTTTCTACACTTCTCTTGCCTCTTTCTGCACCCCTGTTGCTTCATTCTGCACTTTCCATGCTTCTTTCTGCACCTGTCTTGCTGCTTTCTGCACCCATGTTGTCTCTTTATGTACCTCTTTTGCCTCTTTCTGCACTTTTCTTGCCTTTTTCTGCAGTTCTCGTCCTTCTTTCTGTACGTCTGTTGCCTCTTTCTGCATTTCATTTGCTTCTTTCTGCACCCATGTTGTCTCTTTCTGCACTCGTCTTCCCTCTTTCTGTACCTTTCCTGCCTGTTTTTGCATCTCACTTGCCTCTTTCTGCACTTTTCTTGCTTCTTTCTACAACTCTGTTGCTTCTTTCAGCAATTCTCTTGCCTCTTTGTGCACTTCTCTTGCCTGTTTCTGCACTTCTCTTGCCTCTTTCTGCACCCCTGTTGCTTCATTCTGCACTTTCCATGCTTCTTTCTGCACCTGTCTTGCTTCTTTCTGCTCCCTTGTTGTCTCTTTATGTACCTCTTTTGCCTCTTTCTGCACTTTTCTTGGCTTATTCTGCACCTCTCTTCCCTCTTTCTGCATGTCTGTTGCCTCTTTCTGCACCTCATTTGCTTCTTTCTGCACCCCTGTTGTCTCTTTCTGCACTCGTCTTCTGTCTTTCTGTACCTTTCCTGCCTGTTTTTGCATCTCACTTGGCTCTTTCTGCACTTTTCTTGCTTCTTTGTACACCTCTGTTGCTTCTTTCAGCAATTCTCTTGCCTCTTTGTGCACTTCTCTTGCTTGTTTCTGCACCTCTCTTGCCTCTTTTTGCACCTCTGTTGGCTCTTTCTGCACCTCACTTGCTCCTTTCTTCACCTGTCTTGCTTCTTTCTGCACCCCTTTTGTCTCTTTATGTACCTCTTTTGCCTCTTTCTGCACTTTTCTTGGCTTTTTCTGCACTTCTCTTCCTTCTTTCTACACCCCTCCTGCCTTTTTCTGTACCTCTCTTGCCTCTTTGTGCACTCATCCTACCTTTTTCTGCACCCCTCTTGCCTCTCTCTCCACCCCTCTTCCCTTTTTCTGCACCTCTGTTGGTTCTTTCTGCACTGCTCTTGCTTCTATCTGCACCTCTGTTGCTTCTTTCAGCAATTCTCTTGCCTCTTTCTGCACTTCTCTTCCTTCTTTCTGCACCCCTCTTGCCTCTTTCTGTACCTCTCTTGCCTCTTTGTGCACCTCTCCTACCCCTTTCTGCACCCCTTTTGCCTCTTTTTACACCTCTGTTGGTTCTTTCTGCACTGCTCTTGCTTCTTTCTGCACCTCACTTGCCTCTTTCTGCACTTCACTTGCTTTTTTCTGCACCTCTCTTGCCTCTTTCGGCACCTGTGTTGCTTCTTTCTGTACTTCTCTTGCCTCCTTCTGCACCTCTTAGTTAGAGGTAGTTTTAATCCCCCTGCCCTATTATGTACTAGGGCCATACAGGGGAGGTCATGCCAATCACATGGGTACCCCAACCCATAGTGTACCCTAGTGTATGTAGGTGTTTTCACTGTATTCTAAGTGTCTTTCACCATAGCACTGGCCCCGGGCCTGGTTAGTCAGAGTCAGTTACTACCAGTACCCGTCAGAAAAAAGTTGGGGTCACAGGATGACTTTGCATCAGACTCTTTCTGCTCCTCTGTTGGTTCTTTGTGCACATCTCTTGCTTCTTTCTGCACCTTTCTTCGACTTTCTGGACTTCTGTTGCCTCTTTCTGCATTTCTCTTGCTTCATTCTGCTCCTTTCTTCCTCTTTCTGCACATGTCCTACCTTTGTAGGCATAGTTAGAAATTAGCATTTAAAAAACCTTTGAAATTCACTGAAAAAACCACAGGTTTCAGGGACGTTATAGTTAGAAATTAGCATTTAAAAAACCATAGAAATTCACTGAAAAAACCATAGGTTTCAGGGACGTTATAGTTAGAAATTAGCATTTAAAAAACCTTAGAAATTCACTGAAAAAACCATAGGTTTCAGGGACGTTATAGTTAGATGGACATTTCATTCGTACAAAACCAGAGAAATTCCGCCGTTATAGTTAGTTCAGTTAACTATAACTCGCGCCCCCGCAATGCACTGCTGATGACATCACATAATACATCATTCATGACATGGTCAGTGACATCACTGATGACATCACTGATGACATCTCAAATGACATCACTGATGACAACACTGATGACATCATCCAGTGACTGTGTGTTTTGTTTAAACTTTAAATATGTTTTATATATATGCCAAGGTGTATTGAAGAATGAGTGGGTGTATACGTGTCTGGATGGAGGATTTAGTAGGTGTGTGACTGACTGTTTAACTGAGTTATTACATGTGTCTTACTGAATGCATGGGTTAGTGACGAAACTGTGTGAATGTCTATATCAGTCTGTTTGCTGTTGTATAAGCTGCTGCATGGGTTAGTCAGTAGCTACATGAGTGTCTATATGGGTTATTAATTGGTTGCCAGAGTATTTGTATGGGTGCCTCAGTGTGTGTGTGGCAGTAGCGGTCGGTGGTGGGAGTGCCACCGGGCGCTGACGTGGGGCGGGGGAGGGGCAGGGTGGGGGGTGGTAAACTACGGATTATGGGCGATTACAGGTAAGTACACATATAAATAAATAAAACGAATTTCGTTTCTCGCGCTGCATCGCCAAATGTGATGCAGCGCGAGAAACAAAATTTGTTTTATTTATTTATATGTGTACTTACCTGTAATCACCCGTAATCTGTAGTTTACTACCCCCCACCCTGCCCCTCCCCCGCCCCACGTCAGTGCCCGGCGGCACTCCCACCACCGACCGCTACTGGTGTGTGGGTGCGTGGGAGGTGTGTGACTCTGTGCATACATGTTTGAGTGGTTGATTCACTGGGTTTATGGGTTCAAGAGTGCATGTGGAAACAGCTGTATGCGTGGGTGAGTGTGTGTATGGGTGTGTTAGTGAGTGAATGGATGTCTCAGTGTTACATGTCCAACTAACTACATATGTAAAAGACAGTGTATGTGAGAGTTGGAGTATATAAATGACTATACGTGAGAGTTAGTGATTGTGAGAGTGGCTGTATGGATGAGTGTGTACTTGTATCAGTGATTGTATAAGAGACTAATTATGCATTTCTTTCTGTTTGAATAAGTGATGTGTTGTGTGTATAACTGTATAGGTCAGTAAATGGAAGTGTGATTGATTATTTGCATGACTGACTAGGTGTTTGAGTAACTCTGGATGAGTGCTGCTGTGTGAGTGTCTGTGTAGGTGTATGAGTGCATATGATAGTGTTGTATTGATGAGTGACTGCATGTATGAGTGATTGTATGGGTGAATGAGTGGATGAGTGTGTAGACCTAAGAACCAGTGATTAGATATGTAGTAAGTAGTACTGGTGTGTCTATGGTTTCAAAAATGGTATCCTGTTTTTTGGAGTGGGTGTATCAAAGGTTATATTAGGGTGTGAGAAGGTGCATCAGATTGTCACATGGATGATGTCATCAGTGATGTCATTTGAGATGTGATCAGTGATGTCATCAGTGATGTCACTGACCATGTCATGAATGATGTAATATGTGATGTAATCAGCAGTGCATTGCGGGGGCGCGAGTTATAGTTAGCTTAACTAACTATAACAGTGGAATTTCTATGGTTTTGTACGAGTGAAATGTCTAGCTAACTATAACGTCCATGAAACCTATGGTTTTTTCAGTGAATTTCAAAGGTTTTTTAAATGATAATTTCTAACTATAACGTCTCTGAAACCTTTGGTTTTTTCAGTGAATTTCTAAGGTTTTTTAAATGCTAATTTCTAACTATAACGTGCCTGAAACCTATGGTTTTTTCAGTGAATTTCAAACGTTTTTTAAATGATAATTTCTAATTATGATGTTCATTAAACCTATGGTATTTTCAGTGATTTTAAATTATCATTCCATTCTCAACCTAGTGAAAACAGCCAATATCGCCAGTTTTCCAACAATAGCTTCTGCAAAAAAATTCGCCACAAATGAGAGCGACAACTAACGCTAATAATATGCAGAGTAGGCGTTCCCGTGCAAAAATAACACGAAAACACCACTTCCCGATATTTTGAACAGGCATCCAAATCTGGGGTGCGATCCAAAAACAGGCGATAAGCTGCGTTAGCAGTAGGAATTTAACATCTGCCTTTTACTGGTGTAAAGGAGGACGACTACCTACAGTGTGAAAGGGAGCCCAGCCCAGAACCACATCTGAAGACCAACACGTTACTGACCATGCAGCTCCGACACCCAAGAAGGCCACAACACCCACTGCCATCACCCTCAGGACCTCCCCCCGGGCCACCCCCCTCCCTACTACCACCGAGGCAGCGCAGAACAGGACAGCGGACCTTCCAAAAACGGCATGGTCCCTTAGCCACACAATAGCTGAATCTTGGGAGATGTGGCAACCAAGTATGTGTTAAGGACGCAAGTCACCCATCAATAAAAATGCACACAATACCAAGTGTAGCGGTGATGTGGTGGACAGACCTCACTATGCAGACCACAAACATCTCCATGTGGACATATACTGCTGGTGCTTGTAGTGTTGTGGACAATAGATGCAACCATGTTACCTCAGACAGTGGGGAAGATCTCGGTCATGTAGCTGTGTTGTCCCCCCCTGGAAGCGGAAGCGGAGTGTGCTGGTCCAACGTACGCCACTCCAGCATAGAAGTATGAATAAATAGGCTGGGGCTGTGGGCGTGGTTCACTTGTGGGAAGGCCAAAGCATCTGCCAGGGCGGCAGCCCTCACCCTGCCACGAGGCCTCCGCCGTGACCGCTGGCCTCCTCGACACAGGCCCGCTGCGAACCCAGCAGCAGAGCACCACAGACTTATGTCTGTACAGACTACTGCCTTCGATCTACACTGCGGACAGCAGGGCTCATAATTCAGATCGAGTCGCGATTGCAGATGACGCACTCCAGTAGGGAAGAGACATTGATCCCAGTGCGGCCCGCCCGGACCACGCATCATTCCAGACTGCGCACACACTGAGTGCTTCAGGTGCCACTAACTCAGTGCACCACAAGTCAACGCCACGTGGACTTATTAAGACAGAATTCATTAGGCAAAAGAGATTGCTACCAGTGCGGCCTGCCCGGACCACGCATCATCGCAGGCTCCACACACGCTGGTTGCTTCAGGTGACACTAACTGTACAGCTCAACTCAACGCCACGTGGCTGTGGGCCCTTGCTGACCGCTGCCTCCGGCCTACACTGCGGTCATCAGGGCTCACATTTAAAATTGACTCTTGATTCATTAATTGCAGAGTCCAGTAGGCAACTAAGTATTATGTCCCTAAAACCTACATAATATCCTTTTAGTATCCTTGCTTCAAGAACTTGTTTTATATCAGTTATAGCTTTAGTACAATGACCAAATTCATCTTGCAAGTCCAAAGGAACACTGAATGGCAGTCTACACTGCAGACAGCAGAGCTCACAATTCAAATTGAGTCTTGATTTATTAATTGCAGACAGCATTGTACTTTATGTCCTCGAATTTTGTCAAGAGGAAGTGACAAAAAGCATTCCTTGATGTCTGTGCTGACTACTGCCTTCGATCTACACTGCAGTCAGCAGGGCTCACAATTCAGATCGAGTCGCGATTGCAGATGACGCAGTCCAGTAGGCAAGAGACATTGCATCATCTCTGGCTGCGCACATGCTGAGCGCCACACCTACCGCTAACTCTATGCAGCTCAAGTCAATGCCACGTGGCTCTGGGCTCTTCCTGACCACTGCCTCCGGCCTACACTGTGGTCAACAGGGCTCACAATTCAGATCGAGTCGCGATTGTAGTTGACGCAGTCCAGTAGGCAAGAGACATTGCACCATCGCTGGCTGCGCACACACTGAGCGCCACACCTACCACTATCCGTATGCAGCTCAAGTCAACGCCACGTGGCTGTAGGCCCTTCCTGACTGCTGCCTCCGGCCTACACTGTGCTCAGCAGGGCGCACAATTCAAATTCAGTCTTCATTCATTAATTTCAGAGTCCAGTAGGCAACTAACTATAACGTCCCTGAAACCTACATATTTCGACAGTGTATTCCATAAATGTTTCATCTTTTGTTCCATACACCTACACTGCGGTTAGCAGAGCTCACAATTTAAATTGAGACATGATTTATTTATTGCAGAGAGAATTGTACTCTATGTCCTCGAATTTTGTAAACAGGAAGTGACTAAAAGCATTCTTCTATGTCTGTGCTGACTACTGCCTTCGATCTACACTGCGGATAGCAGGGCTCACAATTCACATTGAGTCGCGATTGCAGATGACTCAGTCCAGTAGGCAACAGACATTGCTCCCAGTGCGGCTCACCGGCACCACGCATCATCGCTGGCTGCGCACACGCTGAATGCTTCTGATGCCCCTATCTCAGTGCAGCACAACTCATGAACCGTTTATGATACAATGTTTTGTGTATAATTTCACATCTGCTGCCCCTACCTCAGTGTACCACAAGTCATGGACCCTTTACGATACAATCTTGTGTGTATTATTTCACATCTGTTGCCCCTACCTTAGTGCAGCACAAATCATTGACCCTTTATGATTGAATTTGTGTGTCCGATCAAATGATTACTGTTCTACTTGTTGCCAGCACCAACCATTCCCGGAGGGCTGGCTTACACTCACCCCACACGCATCCAGCACAGAACGTCACTGGACATGTGACCCTGGTAATAAAAATGAGTCGAGCGCACGTGCCCGTACCCAGTTCCACTATCTATCTGTGTCCGTGTGTTCATTATGTATGCAAGATGCTGCCCCTGGGCCCTACCACATTACATTGTGCTGTGGACAGGGTATGTAACCATGTTACCACTGGCAGTGGGGAAAACTTCGGTTATGTAACTTTCTCTCGGTCATTGTACAAGTACGTACGTAGAGACTGGATCATTAGAGTACTGCAAGGAGAGTGTATAGTGAATTTATAAGTGCTTGGAGATTGGCGGAGTAATTGTATAAGTACATATGTTGGCGCAGCCTAACCCCGAACACAAGCTTGGCTCTAATTGGCTGCCCTCCATGTGCCAAAAACTGAAACTTGAACTTTGCATGGCCCTGAATTGCTACAGCTGCAACACTCCACTGAATGTGCAATAAACATTCATATCCACACAGATGTGTCATGTCCACCATCTTTCATGTGTGGAACTATGGATGAATGTAGGGTCAGTGATTCCCCGTACCTTCCATGTTGGCCATGTTGTGGGACTTGGCTCACAGAGTGACACATTGGCGCTTGCGACCCGGGTGACGTCAGCACTACAACAGGGACACCCGCATCAGTTGATTCCTCATACAGCCCAGGACGGAGCCACGCCCATAGCTCCGGAGTCATTCTTCACAGCCTCACGCAGGCCTGGCATACGCCAGGCCAGCCCACTCCGCTTACGCTTACAGGGAAGGACAACAACGCTACATGGCCCAGATTTTCATTTCAGTGATCTGCTGGTCACACCCTAGTTGTCAGTACGCCACAGCCACTCCCTCACGGCTAGTATACACCCACACCACACCCATCCAGCACAGGCGTCACAGGACATGTGACCCTGCCAATAAAAAAGACCGGGCGCACGTGCTCAACGCCAATTCAGAGTTGCTCGCACCGGATGCACTGCGGCCGGCACAGGCACACCGGCACGGGACGGTGACTTTCGGTCCACTGAGGTACGGGTACCGTAACTGCTGAACGGGTGTACAGCCTGCAGTGATGGCCCGTCCCGGCGGTCTGGACAGCTCAGGTTTTGTGTGCCCTGCTGGACCGCAGTGTAGGCCTGAGCCATCAGACAGCGCAGGCCTACCGCCACGTGGCGTCGCCTCGCTGGTCACAGAGTTAGTGGCACCGCAAGGGCTGAGCGGGTGTGCAGCCTGCGATGAAAAGCCCGGTGCACTGGTATGTCCTCTGCCATGGCGAAATCAAGACCCAGCACCAAATGTGAGACCTAGTGGCCTGCGGAGCGGGGCTGAATGATATGCAGGGTGCCGTGTCCGCGGTCCCCGGGCTTGGGGCTTGCAGCGGCACGTGGTAGGCCCTCTTTTCTACACGCAGGTTGTGAAAGGTGAGCAGAGAGGCTTGTTAGCGCAGCGGCGGGCAGTGACCTCCGGGCAGTGGGAGTGGACGGGGTGCAGCAGCCTGGGTGCGCAGCGGCGGACAGTCACCTCCGGGCAGTGGGAGTGGATGGGGTGCAGCAGCCTGGGTGTGCAGCAGCGGGCAGATACCTCTGGCAGTGGAAGTGGATGGGGTGCAGCAGCCTGGGTGCGCAGCGGCGAGCAGACACCTCTGGGCAGTGGAAGTGGATGGGGTGCAGCAGCCTGGATGCACAAAGGCGGGACAGAGAATTAGGCGTGTGCAGTTGTATATACTCTGCCATTACTGATTCCATCCTACGTTTC
This sequence comes from Calotriton arnoldi, assembly GCA_963921515.1. Taxonomy (NCBI): domain Eukaryota; kingdom Metazoa; phylum Chordata; class Amphibia; order Caudata; family Salamandridae; genus Calotriton; species Calotriton arnoldi. The sequence goes on along the minus strand of CAWUFW010005044.1, from coordinate 550,824 downwards.
AGATGAGTAAGCTTGAGGGCTTCACTATGTTCCGGCACGTGGTTGGAGACACACCGGTGACGGAAAGGTGAGCTGTGAGGGTTTTGTCCACAGTGTGGGCACTCACTGTCCCTCTCCATCTCTTCCTTTCTCTCCCTCATACTCTTTCTCTCTCTCTTCCTCTCTCTCTCTCTCACTCTATCTCTTCCTCTCTCTCACACTGTTTTTTTCTTTCTCTCTCTCTACCTCTCTCTCTCTTTCTCTCTCTCTCACTCTTCCTCTGTTTCTCTCTTCCTCTTTCTCACATTGTTTCTCTCTTTCTCTCTCTCTTCCTCTCTCTCACTGTTTTTCTCTCTCTTCCTCTCTCTCTCACTCTTTCTCTCTGTCTACCTCTCACTGTTTCTTTCTTTTTCTCTCTGTCACTCTTTCTCTCTCTCTCTCTCCTTTGATGGACGCATGACGCACAATCTTATCTTGCTTTTTGTCTAGCTGGCTGTGATTCACAGATTGACGACCCCCCCGACACGGACCTCCCGCCACGAGGCGATGACTTCAGTTTCACTGAGTTAGTGCCACCAGAGCTGAGCGCGTGTGCAGCCTGCGATGATGCGTGGCCATCCTGCAATCAAAACCCACTTTGAATTGGAGCTCGGCTTTACCGCGTGTACGCAACACCTGAGGAGGTTGCTTCGGCACGTGGTGGACCCTCTTAGACACACGCCGGTGGCGGAAGGTGAGCAGAGAGGCTTGTTTCCGCAGCAGCGAGCAATCACTTCTGGGCGGTGGGAGTGGATAGTGTGCAGCACCCTGCGTGCACAGGAGCGGGCAGACACCTCTAGGCAGTGGGAGTGGATGGGATGCAGCAGTCTGGGTGCGCAGGAACGGGCAGTCACCTCCGGGCAGTGGGACTGGATGGGGTGCACCAGCCTGGGTGCACAGCAGCGGGCAGACACCTCTGGGCAGTGGGAGTGGATGGGGTACAGCAGCCTGGGTGCGCAGAGGTGGGCAGACACCTCTGGGCGGCGGGAGTCGATGGGGTGCAGCAGCCTGCGTGCGCAGGGGCAAAACAGAGAATTAGGCGGGTGCAGTTGTATGTACTCTGCCATTACTGATTCTATACTATGTTTCAGATGACTAAACTTGAAGACTGCACTATGTCCCGGCACGTAGTTGGAGACACACTGGTGGCAGAAAGGTGAGCTGTGAGGATTTTCTCCACAGTGTCAACACTCACTAACCCTCTCCATCTCTTCCTTTCTGTCACTCACACTCTTTCTCTCTCTCTCACTCTTTATCTCTTCCTTTCTCTCTCTCACACTCTTTCTCTCTTTCTATGTCTTTTCCTCTCTCTCTCATTCTTTCTTTCTCTCTCTCTTCCTCTCTGTCTCACTCTTTCTCTCTCTCTCTACCTCTTTCTCACACTGTTTCTCTCTTTCTCTCTCTCTTCCTTGTATCTCACTCTTTCTCTCTCTCTTCCTCACTCTCTCACTCTTTCTCTCTTTCTCTGTCTTCCTCTCTCTCACTCTTTCGTTCTCTGTCTCTTCCTCTCTTCCTCCACAATCTTATCTTTCTTTTTGTCTTGCAGGCTGTGATTCACAAATTGTCGAGGGATGACACGCCATACCTGTACCTACTTTTATTTTGTTGTTTTGTTTAAATAAAATGTTTTATATGTAAATCCATAGATGACTGAGATTCTTATTTGTCCAACCTCACATGCATCTTCTTTACTATAATTGTGCGACATCAGCCAATTTGTTATGTTCCACATTCCCTAAGGTTGCTGTCACATTTGTTTGTGTGGGGGGGGGGTGAGGGGTTGTTGGCGGACAAGGGGCTGATGGCTGGGGGTGTCGGAGCAGTGTTGGGTGTCCAAGCTGCGTGATCGTTGGCTCCATTGCATCTGTTGTCATTCACTTTGAAAGTTAAAAATATCGTCTCAAATAAACCACTACTACAAAACACATAACGCACCTTCTTAATTTCTAATTTACCTTCGTAGTTGGTATGCAGATTTCAAATGTCACAAACGCATGCAATTCTTTTCTTGTCACACAGTACATCTAATGCACCGCTTTCATCAAGAATGGAACCAGTAATGGCAGAATTTCCCTGTTGCTCCACACATAAATACATATAAATAACAAATCAAAATAGTTCCTTATTTTTTTAGATTGCAAAACCTCTCTTTATTGGTTAGTTTTGAACTTTCCATATAAACAGTTTTTTAAGGACACATACAGGTGAAAAGTTCAAGGTATTGTATCACCACTTTCTAGAACATTCTACGACACGTGCAGGTTAAAAGTTCATCATTTTTTAAACCTACCGATATTTCTTTTTGCAACATTTTTTTCAACATTTAACGGCACGTGGAGGTCAAAAGTTCACCATTCTTTCAAGTTTGAACTGCACCTTCCAAATACAATTAGCAGGTGTGGTTGAGCTGAGCAAATTTCATCCTATAATATGTACTCCACGTATAAACCTCTTTTTTATTAACCAATCACAAAGATGCTTTTCATCAAAACTAATATACACCCTACTTTTTAGGACACAATACATTTCATCTCCCAATCGGTTAACGTTTTGTATGTAAAAAAAAAAGTAGTTCCCCATGTTTAAACATATCTCTTATTCTAGGAACAGACTGCATGAGCTACATACATTTATCCATATCTTGTAGCCATACCATTAAAATGCTAGTGTGGATTGTAGGACATAGCTATGTTTTCTGGTGCCAGAGGTATGCAGAACAGAGACGTATTGACTTAGACCTAGGTTTACAAAATGTGCACATTAAATGGTTTGCACAGAGAGGATTGAAGTGGCACCAATTGCTCCCTTTGGTTAAAACCTGTTTGCATCTCCAAAACCCTGATCTCATGATTGTGCACTGTGGTGGTAACGACCTAGGCACATTGACTGGGGTAGGTTTGGAAATGCTTATGAAAGACACCTTTGGACAATTGATGTTACTTTTGCCTCAAACTGTCTTTGTATATTCCAATATATGCCAAAGACAGAAGTGGGAATGGTCAAACCAATTTTGTCATAAGATTGAAAAATCTAGGAAGAATGTCAACAAAGCTGTGTCTGCATACCTCAGAGACCATAGAATGGGGTCGATTTACAACAACAACATACGTTTTGATATGGCTGATATCTACAGAAGTGATGGAGTACACTTCACAGATAAGGGAAACCGAGTTTTCCTGATTAACTTGAAGCTGTGTGTATCTCCAACTAATAAACACAAGGGCTCTTTTTAGAGCCGCCTTATATTCCCAATTTCGGCTCGCAGAGTATCACCTGCGGGCCGTCGGGCAGGCTCGCAGAGGAAGAGCTGCGGCCCGTGGGCTCAGCTCGCAGAGGGAGACCTACGGGCCGTTGGCTCGCAAAAGCACAGCACCGTACTGGCTCGCAGAGGGAGAACTGTGGCCGGACTCGCAGAGGGAGACCAATGGGCCAACAGGCCTGCTAGCAGACACACAGCTATCAGTTAACGGGCTGGCTCGCAGAGATACAGCTGCGAGCCCTTCGAGCTGCAACCCGACGGGCTAACTCGCAGAGGGAGAATAACGGGCCGACGGGCCTCCTAGCACAGACAGAGCTACGAGCTAACGAGGTGGCTCACAGAGGTAGAGCTGCGGGCCCGACGGACTGCCTTCTAAAGGCATATCCGCGAGCTGATGATGTGGGGAGAGGGAGCGTAAAAGGAGTATCTCGCACAGACAGACCTGCGGGATATTTTCAGTATTGCCTCGCAGAGGTAGAATTACGGATGCAATGCCTTTTAGAGGTAGAGATGCGAGCTGATGGACTGAGTCACAAAATGGCTCACAGCTCGCAGTCGCAGAGCTGCGAGCTGACGGACTGGCTTCTAAAGGCATAGCCGCGAGCTGGCGATGTGGGGAGAGGGACAGTGAAAGGGGTATCTCTCACAGACAGAGCTGCGGTATATTTTTAGTGTTGCCTCGCAGAGGTAGAACTACGGACCTGATGCCTTGCTGAGGGAGAGTTGTGAGCTAACGGACTGAATCACAAAATGGCTGCCAACACTTCCTAGTTTCAACAGTTCGCAGCCAATGAGCCGCAAGCTCGTGCTCGTAACGCTTCAGCCAATCAGATGTCAGAATTCTTAAATATCAATATCTGGAAAATTTGATATTTCTCTAAAACTACTGAATGGATTTACCTGATTTAAACAAAAGCGTGCTTTCTGGACCAAGACCTTCCTCTGTGCCAAATTTGGCGTAATTCCGTTCAGCAGTTTGACCTGTAGCCTTGTCTAAAGTTTCCTATGGAAATTGCATGGAGAAAACACGTTTTGGGACCCCCCTTTTTTCTTAGTCCTCCTTTGACGAATCCCCCCCAACTTTCAGGATGGGAGCTGACCTGAAAAGAGGAACTTTTTGGAAAATTTCGTAAAGATTCGTCAAACTACGCCAAAGTTATAAGCACATCAAAAAATGCTTTTCCTATGGAAACGTGGTCCTAACTATAACAACCTACTGGCGATATATATATATTCGCAAGGAATTGCTGAATCCTGTTGTGCTCCTAACCGAGGGGTGCATCATCCATTAGCAGCAAGAGCAATATCCGCCATCCGCACTTTATTCCAATAGTTCCCTCCGTATTACAGACAGGATGATGATGCAGGTACCAGGAAAAACTCCAGTAATGCCACTCTATTGCAGTTGCTTGAACAGCTTATTAACGTGCCACTGAAACCAAATCAGATGCGTTTCAGCTGTCCTGCAGCCTTGCTCAATGATGAGCTGTTCAAGTAACTGCAAGAGATGCATTACTGGAGTTTTTCCTGGTGTCTACATCATCATCTTGTCTGTAATACAGAGGGAACTATTATATATATTGTGCTGCATGTTGACTTATTATATTAAGAGCAAAAATGTGCTTTGAAATCACCTTTAATAATTAAATCTTTTGTGTAATGGTTGTTATACTTCCACAGTTCCTGCACACTTTTGACACTTTAGAAATTGTACTTTTTTTGTTATTATTTTTTAACTTTCTTTAGGATTGAATTTAAAACTGTGTCAATATCACAAATTGAGATAGACTTCACCTTAAAATGCCCCATATTTTCTAGTTCCAAGTCCTTGTTTGACCTTTTATTTGGTTAATATGTTGGTAAAATGTTAATGATGCAAGTTGGGTTTAGCATGCTTTGGAAAGTTATATACATATAAACATAGTAAATGACACAGAAACTGTTAAAAAGGACCATGTAATCTGCTGGTGCAACCACCAGATTAAGGTTTAAATTGAAGTGCTGCATCTGATCTCTTTAGGAGTAGTAAACTGGCACATATTTTCACAATTCACAATTACTTCTTCTTCTGGTTTAAAATAGTTCTTGTTGTTTTTAGGCAGTTGCAAGTGCAATCTAGTCATGAGGGATACCCTATATTTAAAGCATGTTACTTGAATCAATTAATAGTTTGCCCTAAGACTCTACAATCTAAACAATAAAATTTCAGCAAGGGTGAGAAAATATGCTGAATCCAAAGGGGAGGACAAAGTTAGTAGTGGAACAGGTAATATGCTATATTCTTTATAGATGCTACAGCAGTAATGTATATATTTTTAGGGTCTCATTTATGGCATTTTGGTGTAGGGCACCTTACTGAATTGCCCTACACCAAAGTGAAAGGGCAGGAGTGCACTATATTTAAGTAATACAATGCATTCCTGTCTTTTTTGCATGTGCTGGTGCCGTTTTGGCAGCCTAGTGCCAATGTAGGCACTCTTGCACCATGGTGCAACAGTGCCTCCATTGCAGGCAATATTGTTTTTGTGCAGGAAGGGGCACCTTCCTACACAAAAACAATCCTATGAGGCATTTCCTCTGTCAAAGTGTGCTGCAAAATTAACATATTTCTCCTTGTTACGCATCGCCTTTGGAGGTGTATGGATTCGGAGCTTCCCCAGGTTTACATGACTTTGTAAATCTGGGACAGCATCAAATTCCTTGGGTGTCGCAAGTTAAAACCCACTGCAGTGCCCATGGAACACCTCCCAGGTCCAGAGTAAAGCGACACAGTGATTTCCACTGCGTCGCCTTACTCATGATTTATAAGGCCACTCAAAGCAATGCAGGGTGGCTTTGCGTGGCTTTATAAATCTTTATGGGAGCCCTGCATCACATTTATTTGGTGCAAAAGTGATGCAGGGCTCTAATAAATAAGTCCCTTAGTATTAAAGTGATACATGGGAACTGCAAGGCCTTTACACAATGAGAAATAACTGTATACAGATCTCAGCACACAGAGTTTTCTATGTACACCCAGGAGGAGATCTTCACATGGATGGAATTCTCTAATTCTGGCTAGAGATCTCCACTCAGCAGTAGATTTACATGTCACAAATTTCATATATTGGATGACGGCCCCCTACAACTGAAGATACAATTGTAAACTTGCTACTAGTAACTGTTTGGGGAGATTTCTGCTGTTGAGGAAGAGAGTAGGGAAATGCTTAATGAAAATCTCACACACCCACACTTACACACACATATGTACACATACAAACACACAAAACCACACACAGCAGGCGATTCAAACTTGTGGATACATACTACACCCTAGGTTCTGCCCTCTTCCTTTTGAACCACATGATCCTGTGGACAACAGGAACCACATCCAGCCTCCAGGATACAGACCACAACAACCAAGGTGAAGAATAGCTTCACTGATGAGAAAACAGACTTTGTAGTTAACTTTGTTGTCAATCATTACAGGTAACTACATGGTCTGCTGCCCCACACCCTCAGTGGTGCAGAGCAGGGTTTATGTGTCATGAGTTGACAGACTCTGTCAATGCATGGTGGATGAAGTAGGGGACATCAAGATTAAATGGCAGGATAGGAGGAGCTACCAGGAGTTGTCCTTCAGGATACAGGAGACAAAGGAATCAGGTCTGTACACCCTCTCTGTCTCATCCCCTCAAGAAGGGGATCTTCTCAACCATGCAACCTGCCAGCTATATAACCTGCCTGTTCCTGGGAATCACAAGGCAAGGTGGCGTAAAAACTACACCCTCTGTTGTGTCTGATATCCTTGGTGTGATTTTCCTTGAACTTTTTGCCATCCAGCCTCTTGTTTTTCGCTAACTTCATTTTTGCTGGCTTTAGGACTCTACAAACTTTATTACTGCTAACCAGTGCTAAAGTGCTTATGCTCTCTCCCTCAAACATGGTAACATTGGCTCACACCCATTGGGCACATTTCATTTAAACATGTCTCAGGCCTGCCATTGCAGCCTGTGTGTGAAGTTTTAAACCGCCATTTCAACCTGAAAAATCTTTTGCCAGGCCTAACAATTCCTTTATATTACTTATAGGTGCCCCATAGGGTGGGCTTTAAACAGCCCAGAGGGCAGGGTGCAGTGTATTTAAAACGTTGGACATGTACTTTTAAGTTTTACATGTCTTGGTATTGAAAAACACTTAAATTCATTTTTCGCTACTGCAAGGCCTTCCTCTCTGATAGGATAACATTGGGTTACCTTATTATATTTAATAAGTGATAACTGTCAATGGGAAGCACGTGGGAACACTGAGTTTGGTATCTCAAAAATTCAAATTTAAACCCCTCTTTAATGGTAAAGTCAGAATTTAAGTCACAATTCTGAAAATGCCCCTTTTAAAAAGGTGGCATTTACTTGTCCTAACCATTTGGTGTCTGTAGCCTGTATCCTGGGTCCTATGACATGCTGTAGCTGATAGTTGGTCTAAATGTTTTGCTTCCAGACAGTGAGACAAAGGGGGAATAGGTGTTGGGAGGATGGGTCATCTCTGACTTGATAGGGGGGTGAAGTTGTCAACTACCACACTTGACCATCACAAAACCTCACAAAGGGTTTGACCCTAGTCTTTTACACCCCTAGACAAGCTGGGGCCAGGGCAGGGAGCAAAGAAATTCCAAACACCTCTGGAGGTGGAAACCTCCAGAACCTTTTCCTACTTCAAAGCTGGCACCAGTTATAAATATTGGACCCTCAGACCCAACTCTTCAGTATACCTCTGTACCTGTGGAAGACTCAGAAGGACTACTGTGCTGCTCTGCAAGAAGGAAAGCTACTCTGTTGCCCTTCTGCTGGAGTAAAAAGGACTGGACCTGCATATTCAACCCAGGACCACCAGAATGACTCCAAGGATTAGTTGACTGTCCTCCTGATCAGAGCCTGTGGTACAGAAAAGGCTCCATCCACCTTGGACCCAGCACCTGGACTCTCTCTGCTGTGAGCCCTACCCCCAAAAGTGGTGACACCTTGGTCCTCGACACTTGGAAGTGGGTCTGAAGGTGCTCCGCCAGCTCTGCTGTTGTCCTTTGATCAGAACCGATGTAGCGCGACCCATCCTCAAAACATGACCCCGCATCGCAGCCTACAGCTTCCTCCGAACCGCCACTGCGCAACGCATCCATGACACAGGCCTTTTCACTGCAAGCCCCTTGTCAACTGCATCTTCGATGATAACACTGGACTTTGCATCACAGCCCACAGCTTTCTTGGAATCGACGGTGCATGACGCATCCTCGACACAGGATCTCGCAACTCTCCGCATCCATGATTTAAGGTATTTTGATCAGTGACTCTAACTTGGTCCCTGTATCTAGCCTGCACTTCACTGTGGTCGGCCTAAACTTGTGACTTTGTCACGGTCCGGAGTGACCAGATAATCACAGTTGGTGCTTGTGCTTTTAGGCACTGTTTTGGGTTACATCTTCAAAATTGCATTTCTCCGATTCTACCGATTGTATTTTTGTCATTTTGGTCTCAAATAATTTATTCAGCTATACTCAATGGGGCCGATTCACAAAGGTAATCTGAGACAAAAGTCTAACTTTACGACTTTTGGCATTCACAGAGATCATTTACGAGTAATAGCTTTATGTCCGCAGTTAGGCCAAAATCTCCGCACCCAGGCCGCACTCTTCGCAGCCGGGCCGTACTCTCGGGCTCAGACCGGATGAAGTGTAAACAATGGGCCAGAATGCAATTTTTGCAAAAGGGAACATTAGGAACGTGTGTTAATGTTAGAGGAGGTTGTGAAAAACTGTTTGGGCAGGGAAAAGGGTGTGGCCAGACACTACATCATATCACAGAAAAGTTTGCTGTGGGCTGTGAAGCAACTTTTTGCATGCTGGTGTATTTAACAAAATATCATACTGTCAGAAATTGGATAGTTAATTTGGGAGGGGTCACCTCTACCAACCTAATTAACAGAATATATCTAGGCCAGATCACAGTTCTTAGAGAATCTGTTCAATCCCTTGTACCTATGGCACAACCAGAACAGGGCATGTTAAGTTCAATCTGTACCAACAATTTCAAAGTAAAAAACGCAACACAATAAAGTTCCTTAAATAATTTAGGAAAGTAGCGAAAAATGTAATGAGCAAAAAAATCACCAAGGTATTTAAAATTTGCTGTGTGGTTGCCATGTTTCATGTGGCTAGTCAGAAAACATTTTTGTTTTTTAAAAACAAGCTCCCAAAGCGGGAGCTTGTTTTTGTAAAGTAAAACACTGATAATGCTGGCACTCTTCAGGACCATTATGCCTTTTCTGGTGGTTCAGAAGAGAGAAAAAATGTACATAAGGCTGTATGATCTAAATGAGGTGGATGGTGTGAAACTGAAAGACTCAAATCCATCAGTCAGTTGTTGACAGAGTACTCTGCCACATATGTTGTGGAAGTGCTCTGTGCAGTAAACTCTAACTCAGGCCTTTAGTCTCTGAAATGGATGACACAGTCCTACAACTGAGCAAGTTCCAAGGCTGTGGTGAGTTTCCCTTGAAATTGCAAATGGTGTCAGCCTTCCACTGAAGCCATTGGTTTTGGCACCAAAATTCTCTAAGTGGGACACAGCTGGATTTCATAGCCACCTATTTCATTTGATGGATCAGACATCTTTGTTGCTTCACCCTTTCTATGGTTTCAACATTAGACTTAGGGGCATATTAGCAAGACCCACGTTAAAATTATCGCCGTTTTAGCGGCAGGAAACTGCCGCTAAAACGGCGATAATGGGCTTGCTAATATGCGTTATGGAATTCCAATAGAAGCCCAGGTTAAATGTGCAGGACATCTAACCTGGGCTTCTATTGGAATACCTTAACGCATATTAGCAAGCCCATTATCGCCGTTTTAGCGGCAGTTTCCTGCCGCTAAAACGGCGATAATTTTAACGTGGGTCTTGCTAATATGCCCCTTAGTTTTTGGCTCTCAAAATCCTGTACTAAGGCAAGACTGGAAGCCATAGCTGGGCAGGGATCCACAAAGCCAGATTCCTTTAACATGAGGACTAGCTGAACCTATTTTAACTGAAGCAAAAAGCTTGGTGCAGAACAAAGCTGGTTTTCATGCCTACGCTGAGTGCATTCTGCCTGGATAAATCTCTACACGTTATCCCAGTCCTATTGAGGGGAAAACCAAAGGGCCTGAATTAGATCTTGGCGGGACTCCCATCCTCCCTCCATAGCAGCGGTTCCAAGTACTCCATCAAGCTGATGGAGTGCCGCCTGCCGCATTTACACCGTAAACGGTGCACCTCTATCGACACAGCGGACTCCATTGCTGGCTAACAGTAATCTGTAGCAGTTAAGCTGGTGGTTTGCACCGAGCCGATTTAGATTTCCCCATTGTGCTGGTGTTGTCCTAGCTGCGGTTTTCTGACAGAGTGAGTCTCTGGTGGAGTGGAAACTGGTGAGTACCAATTTTTATAATGTGTCACTACACATAGAGGTTGTGTTTGGTTTAAAAATATATGAAGGTAATGTGTCATGCCCCTTTTTGTACACATAGCATAGCACACATACAACATATGCACACTATTGAATGTACACCCACATGCACCACAAACTCAATACCCACAACCACCATAACAATAAAAAAAAAGATTGCAATACAGGTGTGTCCATTTTACAATGATAAGTTGTAAAATAGACACTAATGCATTACCATTAAGAAAAAAACTGCATGTAAGGGCAATGTAAAAATACACAAGTTTAAAGAAAAATGTTAACACACAATTCATAGTAAGACGTGTAAAAAATGTTACTTTGATCCCGGTGACAATGGAGTTGATAAGGGTTGTGGTCAAATTGTAGCAGCAAAGGACAGACCTGGGCAATGGGGTTCACGATGGAAACAGCAGTGGGAAACAGTAAAAAGGAAAGTGTTTACCTCAAGTATAGAGGTATCCCTGCCTCAGTTGTTCCGAAGGAAAAGCACATCATGATTTGGCCGGTGGCAATCTTGGTTGGACTCCCTCCTACAGCCCCTTTTACCTATGGTGCCCTTGATGAAGGCGAGAAATCCTGGCAATGGCGGCAGCACTCGGATGGTCTTTTATCGGAACCAAATCGCCAAGTCCCTAATTTCTCCAACTGCTGGGAAATTTCCTTATGGTCAGTCCTTTTTCCCCCTAACTCCTCATAGCAGGCTTCTAGACAACAGCTCTCTCTCCAGCAAGGGTCAAGTCCTCTGTGATCGTCTGCCCAAGGAGAGCAGCTCCAGTTCCTGGTTGGTAACATGAGTCAGTAGACCTTGTGTGATTCTTCTTCTGTGACCAGGAATTAGGAGTCGTGAGTCTTCTTTATTACAGCAGTTATTGTAGTGGTTTCAGGACTAAGAACATTCAGAGATCAATCAATCAATGAATCACAGAATTTGTAGAGCGCACTACTTACCCGCGAGGGTCTCAAGGCGCTGGGGGGAGGGAAGGGGGGATGCTGCTACTGGTCGAACAGCCAGGTCTTGAGTAGCCTCCTGAAGGTCAGCAGGTCTTGGGTCTTTCGTAGGCTTAGTGGAAGGGTGTTCCAGGTCTTGGTGGCGAGGTGTGAGAAGGATCTGCCGCCGGTGGTTGTTCTTCGAATGCGGGGGACGGTGGCAAGGGAGAGGTCGGCGGAGCGGAGCTGGCGGTTGGGGACGTAGAAGAAGAGTCGTCTGTTGAGGTAGGCTGGGCCAGTTTTGTGGAGTGCCTTGTGTGCGTCGGTGAGGAGTTTGAAGGTGATCCTCCTGTCGACGGGGAGCCAGTGCAGGTTCCTCAAGTGGGGGGTGATGTGGCTGTGGCGTGGTACGTCGAGGATCAGTCGTGCGGAGGCATTTTGTATGCGTTGCAGTCGCTTGATGAGCTTGGCCGGGGCTCCCGCGTAGAGGGCGTTCCCATAGTCTAGTCTGCTACTGACGAGGGCCTGGGTGACTGTTCTTCTTGTGTCTGTCGGGATCCACCTGTAGATCTTGCGAAGCATGCGGAGTGTGTTGAAGCAGGAGGAGGAGACTGCGTTGACTTGCTTGGTCATGGAGAGCGTTGAGTCGAGGATGACTCCCAGGTTGCGTGCGTGGTCGGTGGGTGTCGGGGCTGCTCCCAGCGTCGTTGGCCACCAGGAGTCGTCCCAGGCTGAGGGGTTGGAGCCGAGGATGAGGACCTCCGTTTTGTCCGTGTTCAGCTTTAGTCGGCTGATCTTCATCCAATCGGCGACGGCCTTCATTCCGTCATGGAGTTTGGCTTTGGCGGCGAGGGGGTCCTTGGTGAGGGAGAGGATCAGTTGAGTGTCGTCGGCATAGGAGATAATGTTGAGGTCGTGTTGTCTGGCGATGCGTGCGAGCGGGGCCATGTAGATGTTGAACAGTGTTGGGCTGAGGGACGATCCCTGGGGTACGCCGCAGATGATCTCGGAGGCTTCGGATCGGAAAGGTGGGAAGCGGACTCTCTGGGATGAATTTTCCCTACCAAATACTCTATACTTTCTAGCCTTAAGCCAACTTCCTTTTGCAACACTATTCTTAACCTTACTTAAAATTACCCAGACATTCTTGATTTATAATTGGAAACCTTTTTGCCAACAGGCAGACCTCTGTTCAGCTCCCTATCCACTCCGCTGTTTAGATCAGCTCTCCTCCCTCCTCACATTGTCCAATCTGGTTCTGTCTCCCACTTTTACTGTATTCAGGCTGATTAGGAGAGTCCTAAAGGATGAATGCGCAGTCCCTCTCTGGCATCTCCAACTGAAAAGAAGCAATTTTAAGGCTACAGTTTGTTCTGCTAGCCAATACACTACTGCCAGATGGGTATATTCTGCTAAGTAGCCAGCAGTTAATACTAGCCTGTCGTTCTGGGCTCAGAGGCAGGCTATTGTCTTCGAAGCCAGGGTTGTTAACACCCCCTGCAAAGGATCAACATTTCAACTTCCAGGCTGTGATAAGTGGCAGAACTGCTTTTCCACCAGTTCCGGCTTAGGCAGTCCTAAGTTCACATTTGCAGAGTTACTTTCCACTAAAGATATCAAAAATCTAATTTCACCAATATATCACATTTTGAAAGTTAAGTGGAAAATAACTTTAAATTATTTTTTTAGCATTTTGCCATGCAAAAATGGAAAATAAATTTTGAACACCTAGCTCTGTCTTATTGGAAATGTGGTATATGTCACTTTCTATGACTTATTAGGCACCATACCTCCTGGGCTTATTATGCAGACATCAGTGATGATTAATTAAGAAATAAAAATTGTTTCTCTTCATTGCAAATTCACTTTTCCTTGCCATGTGTTACTACAATGTGTTTAAATCAGAAGCCTGAGCACAGTGCTACTCATGGCACCCATATATTTTTGTCATATATGTGGTGGCGTAAATATACATTGCAGTCCACATAGAACATTTAACTCACTTGTCATAGGTGCATTTTCTGTATCATCTACTATGGCCTTACAGGAAAGTTAAATAGACCTACTGGCTGAAACCATTTTGACCAATACCTTTTTATGGTTAGAGAACACACACTGCGGCACTGAATAGCAGTGCCATATTGCACAGATTCTGAATATCGGCAAAAATAGGGTATAAAAAAAGGCAGAAAATCTGAAATGACTGTAGGAAACTGCCTTTTTTACATGGTCACCCCATATTCTCTCATCCTTTGATGGACCCTATTGATTGCTTTACAACTCTGTGTGGTTTACCCCTGCTATCTAATAGTAAAGTGCCTGTGCATACCCTTTAAATATTATTTATTTGGTATATTGCTAATTAGTATATTTAACTTATCTAAAGTCCATAGTGTCAATATAAGAAGTACCCAGGGCATGGATGTTAAATACCACTAGTGAACTGCAGCACTGATTGTGCCTCCCAGTGCAGCCTGGCTGTAGCAGTGTAAAAACTGCAACTGGACCTGTCAGAATAAACCTATTTGACAAGTCAAGACTCTCCTTTTATATATTTATATGTCATGCCTATTCAGGCCGTATTGCTGACATGGTTGGGTGTGTGGTATTTAAAAGTGGGACATGTAATGTTAGCATGTCCTTATGGTGACTACCACCCAAATAATATTTTGCACTGTGGTAGACATAGCTATCCTATGTAGAAAACCAGAGAACATATTAAAATCCTAATACTGTATCTCAGGAATAGTACTAGCTAGAAAAATATTTAAAGAACTATTGATACTAGTTAATAAAAGTCCAATTCAATGGTGAAGTTGGATGTTTAATACATTTTAAAGGAAAGTAACTTTCAGAAAGTTATCTTCTCTCTGCCTGAAGTTCCTGGAGGATAGTTAGCATTTGTGCTCATACTTCTCTAAGCCACTGATTAACATCTGAATAGGTCTGAAAAAGTGTGAAATGGCTCCAGGATCAAACAATAGGCTGACCTGAATGGACAGAAATGGCTTCTCTGAACCTTCCAGATTATGCATGGTGGGAGCTGTGAGCCTCCTTTTTTGACAGCACCAAACTTGAGTGTCAAAGCCTGCTTGATAGGCCAGTTAGGTTTACATATGACACTACGGGGCACTCTTGAATGGCAAAGTACAAGATGCCAAGAGAATTCTTGTGTATCTACTGCCTCTGGGTTTTACATGCAACACTCTAGCACACTTAAAAGGATGGGAACATGATGCCAAAACAATCTGTGTGTATCCACTGTCAGTGTGCTGATGAACCCTGTTTTATTCTACCAGACTTCTGTTTCTGGCTTTATTGTGGGTACAGTGGATGCATCAAAATTGATTTTTAGTGTTAGATGTGGGAGGACACTAGACCTACTATATTACACTCCCACACACACCTAGCCCTCAGAGCCCATGTTTAGTGTGGCGGAAGACATTTGTCATCTTGAAAATGTCAAAAGTGGGTGGGGTTGTCCCTAGGATTCCTTATCTCATTGACAAGGGCTTGCCTAAGAGTCATTTCCACCAACTAGCTCATGCCAGGCATAACCCACATCAGAACACCTTCTAGACCTGAGGAAGAACAGAGGAAGATTGGATCTGCTGTCTGCGACCTGAGAGGTGCCCTAAAAAACTGAACCTGCTCCCTCTTCTACCCAGATCAAAAAAGTGGTCTGCAAGGGTCATAAGTTTGGCCTCTTGTTAAAGCTATAGGAACAGAGCAAGCTACAAGAGGTGTTGTATACTTCATAGGGTGTCCATAAACGGGCTTTCTAGACTCATGTCCTTATATAGGCATAACCCAACCTGCCCTTATATAGGCGTAGAATCCCAGGCCTTATTTAGGCATAAACCATGCACACCAAATACAGGCATGGCTTCCGACATCCGTCCACCCTAACGTCTCAACGAGTCCATGAAAAAACAGACCCTCAGGCTGCGGGAGTTTCCCTTGCCCAGGACTATTGATTTCTTCAAGGACTCATACATTATGCATGAACCTCTTATTCCCTAAGGGATTCATTCATGACGTCTTTCGCTGCCCAACTCACGTCAATGCTACCATTTTCAGGTATAAATATTCCTTCCCAAACCCCTGTAAATCAGAGGAGACCTCGACTTCAGAGGAGCCCGATTCCCGGCCAGACGCACTGAGAAGACACTGTCATTCCTGCACGCAGAGAGTCCAGCTTCCAGTGATCTAACTTCCCTTGCGGGGTGTTGGAGTTCGAGTCCGGATAGAGATTCCTACCTCTCTCATTCTTCAGGTATGGAGCAGACTAGAACCTAGAGGGACTCTTGGCATACTAGACTCTTGGCATACTAGGAGTAACTTACTCTTGGTATACTCTAGTCAGGAATACAGCACCTACTTCTACTTCTCCCTATACCTAGGATAGGTTAGGTACACTGGGATAGAACTAGGGTAGAAACGCATCGTATGAGTACTCGCATTTTTAGGCTATGTCATTTTATGTAAATGCATCTATGCTGAAAAGATAATGCTAACGCAGTATTATTTATTTTTACTGCTCACCTTGTACATTATTTATCTCGCATACTGTCTTGTGATCGTAACAGCACATCTAACTTACAACAGAAACAAGACTGTTCAATAAATCCTTTATTGAAACGCCCGTCTGTTATTTCTGTGTAACTCTGAGAATAACTGAAACATGCACGACTGAGCTGAGTGAAATGGTTATCTATTGTTTCTACGACTCTGGGACACATCCTGATTCTGTAAGGGAAACACAGTGGTCATGTTTTGCGGCTGCCAGAAACTAATCCCTTCTTGTCGTCAAGAAGTTTCTAGTGGCCTCTGAGCTAGCTGGCACAAGTAATTAAGTTTAATATACTCGATAGGGACATACCGACCTTAGTCCTATGTCAAACCTATAGGATATATTATTCCAATGCGCAGAGCCTATAAGGGAAATAGGAGCTACACTACATGGCGCCCAACGTTTGGTAAGGCAGTAATTCAACGTTAGATACTGAGTAACTCAGCTGTGTACTTTTATTTTTCTCTCAGAGACCCCTACCCCATATACTCCAAAAGACGTCTGGAGTGGGCAGGGTTAATATCCGCCACGGCTACAAAGGGAAGGCCCCTATATATTAGCTGTTTGGTTTGCTCAACGTTGAAGGATAGACTGTTCCACAATATTGTGCATCTTATCTTTGTTTCCTTGAAACTAGTTCTACAAAATGAATGTAGACGCCAAAAACGGTGTAGCTGCGGCTGAACCAGCCCAAGCAGCGTTATTTAACAACACAGGTTTAAATGAAGCCGAAGAGGGTGTCAAGGACATTCCTCCTAACTTAAGAAGAGCCATTACTCTAAAACTTATAAAACATGGCCTATCTCCAAGAGGAGGTAGAGCAGTTTTCGTGATAGAGGCACACGAATCCTTTCAGACAGAGGTATTCTATTCATGGGTAATATTTCCTGAATCTAATCCAGTAACTCACTTGTTTAACTTCTACAAAGAAGATGAACAACCGGAGGAATACATTCCTTTCGAGGATATTGAAATTCCATTAACATACCAGGAGCACCAGCTCTGGTTTAAAGGCGCCCTAAAACATCACAGAAATATAACCAGGCTCGGTCCGCTAGGCAGACCAGGAGCAACATGGCCGATTCTAGCCGGCTACACACCTCATCCAGACATCGAAATAATGTCAGACGAGGAACTACTTAATCAACTCACAGAGTTAATAAAAATATACAGACAATTGGTTCAATATGTCATGAGGACTTTCACAGTCCAACAACCATTAACACTTCCAAATCAAGCTCCTCCACAGGGAGTACACTAAAAATTACACCACAGACTCTATACGCAGTCATGGGTAAAATGCCCACTAAGCGGGAGCAAATTCCGTTTTGGATAGCTCAAAAAATTACTCAAATCGAAGCAGTATTTCCAAATACTAGCCCATATGAGAAACACAGAATACTAACCATCAGTTTACCAATGGGGATCACACCACAACTGGAAGACTGCACCACTTGGGGCTCAGTCTTTGCTGCCATCTACACTAAAACACACAGCATTCCGTCAATTGCGGTAATACCAGATGTCCTAAAACAGATTCAAAACGAATATGGAGCAGAGCCTGCTTTAAATTTAGGTATGAAATTACTGAAAAATTTTGAACAGGTCTCAACAATAATATTATCTAATATTAAAGGGGAGGCAGCAGCAGTGGCGATCCGACAAAAACTAAGAGAATTCGATGTTACAGAACATCAAACAGAGCTACCCAGAATTATAGAGCAGTCATATGCAGAATTAGGCAGAGATAGTTTGGGTGGGAGACCAGTTAAACCAAAACTATCTGAAAGTTCTGAGAGGGACTCAATTAAACAAACTCCTACATCTTCTAAAAAGAAGTGGGAATCTAACAAACAAAATTCAAACGAGAAAAGATCTCAATCCCGAGGTAGGTCTCCTCAAAGGAGCCCTCTGAAAGGAGGTATAACCTCAGGAATAGGGATAATTTGAGAAAACCTGATAGGTATCAAGATAATGATACACGTTCCTCTCGTCCCTTTCAGGTCTCATCACAGACTTCGGAAAGATGAGGACGTACAGAACATAGAGAAGAACGCGTGAAATCGAAAGACGACAAGCACGCAACAAAAATTAAAGCTAAACCTCAATTCTCCAAAAAGAAAGTAGCAGGTCTGAAGATAAGACATGCCGAGAATAATGAGATCACAACTCAAAAACGGGGAATGGGCTCAGACAATGCTGGACAGTGCAGCAGAAGTCACAATAGCTCGCCAGAACCTGATGGAACTTCTGGAGATAGTGGACTTGAATGAGTACATTACGGTAGAAACTGTAGACACCAGGGTTAGTACTCCACAAAGGTTATATGAAATAACACTCCGGATGGAGGGAGACAAACCTAGACAGGTTAAAGCACTTTTTTGGGAAAAACTATCAAAGGGTTATGACATACTTCTAGCAGAAAAAGACTGGCCACCACAATTTGTCAGGGAGTGCCCACACGGCGAGGACATGATTATGCCTGCCTTCTCCAATCACATTCCAATTCACTTAAAATATACATATGCCAGAAAATGGGCAGTAGCCCCTGCTCCAGCATTATATAAAAATCATGTAGGATGGGATGAGGACTCCCCTCACCATAAAATACATCTGAAACATGGACCTACTGCACAGAGGCAGTATCCAATTAAGCAAGAAGCTAAAAAACAGGTCAGGGAGATTTTAAATCAACTTGAATACCAAGGGGTGATTGAAACTAGCACCTCATCTATGAACAATCCTTTGTTTCCTATCTCCAAACCAGACAATACATATCGTCTAGTTTTGGACTACAGACATTTAAACACTTGTTCTAAAACTTTTGCAGTACAAAATGCACATAGCACAGCATTAATGAATATCATTGTGCGCAAAAAATACAAAAAGACATTAGACATCTCAAATGGATTCTTTTGTCAAAATATAGCACCTGAAAGTAGGTACTTAACGGCATTCTCCATAATGGGGACCCAGCGTCACTTTTGTCGACTCCCACAAGGGTTCAAGAACAGCCCAGGTTTATTCTCAGCGAGAGTAACGGAGTTGCTACAAATTTATGACAACGAGGCATTGTCCTATGTCGATGATATTTATCTGACAGACGATGACTTAGAAAAACACTTGAACAGGGTGAGCACCATTATATTGGGATTCGCCTCGGAGGGCTATAAGTTCAACTTTAAAAGTCCCGAATTGCCCATCTCAATGTCCTATTTTTGGGATATGAGCTTTCAAGTGACGGCAAGAGCTTGGCAGCTAACTTTCTAGAGAAGTGTGCGCTGATCCAACCTCCTAAGACGCTAAAAAACTTACAATCAATCCTGGGTTTCCTCAATTTTGGTAGAACATACATTCTAAACTACGCAGAAAGGGTTAAACCTCTCTACGGACTAATCAAACCTGATTTTTCAATCAAAAACTGGACACAGGAACACACAGAAATTTTGCGTTCACTCCAGGCTAACATGTTAGCAACAAATCACTTACAAACACGCGTAAGTCAAAGAAATTTGGTGATTCGAATAATTTCGGGTCAATGTGGATTCACTTACTTAACCTTTAATGAGGGTGAGAAAGTACCAATCGCGTACAAATCACATTTGTACACACAAGCAGAAATGCGCTTCAGTTCAACTGAAGAAATTCTGACAGCAGTTCAAACAGCTGTAGCAAAAGAAAGAGCCTTAGCCCAAGGGAAACGGATAATTGTCGTTACCCCAGTACCAGCTTTAGAAGCAGTCACAAAAGCGAGCATTCCCAATGCTAAAGCTTTACATCCGAGATGGATACAATGGGTTAATTCTCTTGCTGCAACTGATGTTGAATATGTATTTGATCCAGATTTAAAAACACAGGCATTTCTCCAATATGAACAAGAATGTCCTCTGCCCACTGAGATTCTGCCCCTCGATCAGTATGAATTCGTAATTTACACTGACAGATCCGCACAGCCCGCAACAGGGAGTAAGCAAGCTTACAGTGCAGCGTGTGCTATCGTTAAAGGTCGCATACGAAATGGCATCTTCAGACCTATGGTCACAAAAACTCAGTCACTAGGTGATTGTACAGCTCAGCGAGCTGAACTACAGGCATTCAAACTGGCACTTGAAAGTACGGATCGAGAATTCCTCACACTGATAGTGTGCGATTCCTTTTACTGTGTTCAGTCGTATAATGACTATATACGAACCTGGCTTGAAAATGGTTTTAAGGATGCAAAAGGTGGCACAATTAAGCACAAACTGCTTTGGGAACAAGTAGTTCTGTTGAAAAACGAACTACCAAAGGCTCACGTGATTCACACACTGAGTCATCAGCGTGATGGCGTTCACGTTGCAGGGAATTCATTTGCTGACGAGGCCGCGAAGGGGGCTGTTCAGACGGCTTCCGTAGCTGCGATCACTCGTTCAAAAACAAAAATAGACGGTGAGATAATGTTAGCTGTCATTGCTTTAAGCAAAGGCAGCAGTGCAGCATTACCAAAAAAGTTTCCACTCAAGTACTCCTATGTAATTGATGCGAATAACGTTCCTTTTGCTCGAATCCCTGGAGTGGGGGATAGGGTAATTCCAAACATGGAACGAAGAACAGCCTTGATTTATGAAACACATTTGGGGGAGGGTCTGTCACATCAAGGGATCTCAAATTACACATAAATGTTGGAGTGGGGATCGTGAAGTGTTTCTTAGCGGTATTAACTGTAAACCTGCACTGACCGGTTCACTCATATGTCAGGACATTATTTTGCACGGAGCTTGTAATGGTTCTGCGGCAAACTTGTCTTGCCATCAGCACGGTTCACCAGCTGCTGTGATTAAACCAACGTTTGGACAACTTTCTAATGGGAGTTACCTCATGTTGAATGATCAGAGCTGCTGTGGAATGTTGCCCGGCATCCCATATCTAGTAACGGTCAACTCCAGGTTCACTTGCTGTATGCAAGTATTGTTTCCCCCGATAGACACAGTCAGGGAGTCGGCTTTATGGCCTTCACTGAATGTCTCTTTTATAAGATTTGATACTTTAAGCAGAATGAAAGCCATGCTTTTGCAGCAAACAGTGCCTTTGACCTCGGCCAAAGAAACCTATGATCTACAAATTGCAAGGACTTCGGCTGAGATACAGAATTTAATACGTACAAACTGCCCTATACATTTCGTAGAAATGTTATCACGTATCTTCAACATGTCAGATACAACAGGAATTGTACATGTATTTAAGAGCATTTGCACCGGTCTCTTAGCACCGTTCCAGGCAATACTTGGAATCATTCCGAACTTTGCACATTCGGTGTTTGGTGGCATACCATTGATTCTAGCACTTGTTGCGGGAATTCTATTCATCTGTCTGCTATTGCGCTATGGCCAGCCACTTCGCAGAAATAACTCCGAGCGAAATGGAGAAAGCTCTCCTTGAAAGAAAGTGCTGTGAGCGAATAGTACAGCTATTGGGCATGACTCGTCTACGGGACCTTAATACCACATGGTTCCTGTCATTCCGACCAATCTGGCATGATTGCATCTTACCTGTTCTACGCTGCCTGCTATGCGGTGAAGAATGCGTGTTGGACGCTTGTCTAACATATCCATCAGCTGCGCCGAAGGACGTCAATACTTTGCTGGTCCCGATAACGGTCCATGCTTCGTGTTGTCCCCAGAGGCTCCCAATACTGATGTCAGCATTCATTGAGATCTCACAGACGCTTCCTGCTGCTGCTGAGGTACGAGAAACAACTCCAGGCACACAGGTAACAACGGACGCGAACATTGCTGCGGCGACCTATGCTGTGGGCGGTGTTTCCCATCTTTGTGCGGTCAATCTCTTACGTGAGGTGTTCGAACTTACACCATCGACAGTGGATGATGTTTTGTCTATTGAAATAGATGATCTCATGTTTACACCAGACCCGTGAACTGACTCTAATTCGGCATACTTTGTTCCAGTGCAACAGCAACAATTTGGCCTTCGTTTTTCAAAGACCTGGAACATTACCAAAATTTGAACTTTTCTCATTTTTCAAACACAAAAATGGCACTTCAATCTGCTTGTAGTAGAACTGGCCTTATAATACAGACTTGGCAGTACTTCCAGGGACACTTAGTCATCTTGTGTGTCTAAATCAGTTCATTTAAATTTCATGATAGGAAATGACTTTGGTTTTGGACAAACTTATCGATCATTTTCGTCATATGTAAATATTGCTTTTTATTTATCATTCCGATTGCATTTATTTCATACTTTATGCAGGAAATGAAAAGCTTTGCTTATAAATGTACAGAAACCTTTGCATTTTAAATATGTCTTTTAAATACTTTTAGGATATGTTTTACTATGCGGTACTCTATTTTAATGTTTAGCATTTTGGATGTTTAGCATTTTAGTATCATTGTTTCCACGAAAGGGGAGTGGGTGTTGTATACTTCATAGGGTGTCCATAAACGGGCTTTCTAGACTCATGTCCTTATATAGGCATAACCCAACCTGCCCTTATATAGGCGTAGAATCCCAGGCCTTATTTAGGCATAAACCATGCACACCAAATACAGGCATGGCTTCCGACATCCGTCCACCCTAACGTCTCAACGAGTCCATGAATAAACAGACCCTCAGGCTGCGGGTGTTTCCCTTGCCCAGGATTATTGATTTCTTCAAGGACTCATACATTATGCATGAACCTCTTATTCCCTAAGGGATTCATTCATGACGTCTTTCGCTGCCCAACTCACGTCAATGCTACCATTTTCAGGTATAAATATACCTTCCCAAACCCCTGTAAATCAGAGGAGACCTCGACTTCAGAGAAGCCCGATTCCCGGCCAGACGCACTGAGAAGACACTGTCATTCCTGCACGCAGAGAGTCCAGCTTCCAGTGATCTAACTTCCCTTGCGGGGTGTTGGAGTTCGAGTCCGGATAGAGATTCCTACCTCTCTCATTCTTCAGGTATGGAGCAGACTAGAACCTAGAGGGACTCTTGGCATACTAGACTCTTGGCATACTAGGCGTAACTTACTCTTGGTATACTCTAGTCAGGAATACAGCACCTACTTCTACTTCTCCCTATACCTAGGATAGGTTAGGTACACTGGGATAGAACTAGGGTAGAAACGCATCGTATGAGTACTCGCATTTTTAGGCTATGTCATTTTATGTAAATGCATCTATGCTGAAAAGATTATGCTAACGCAGTATTATTTATTTTTACTGCTCACCTTGTACATTATTTATCTCGCATACTGTCTTGTGATCGTAACAGCACATCTAACTTACAACAGAAACAAGACTGTTCAATAAATCCTTTATTGAAACGCCCGTCTGTTATCTCTGTGTAACTCTGAGAATAACTGAAACATGCACGACTGAGCTGAGTGAAATGGTTATCTATTGTTTCTACGACTCTGGGACACATCCTCATTCTGTAAGGGAAACACAGTGGTCATGTTTTGCGGCTGCCAGAAACTAATCCCTTCTTGTCGTCAAGAAGTTTCTAGTGGCCTCTGAGCTAGCTGGCACAAGTAATTAAGTTTAATATACTCGATAGGGACATACCGACCTTAGTCCTATGTCAAACCTATAGGATATATTATTCCAATGCGCAGAGCCTATAAGGGAAATAGGAGCTACACTACAGAGGTCTGTCCTGCAACGGCCCTGCTGGCCAGTGCAACTGGACTTGAATTGCACCCTTCTGTTGGCCTCTACCTGACACCTTGTGGGTCTCTAGGTTCGTCTTCTGAGGTCCTACAGGTTTTAGAAGGGTACTCCTGCAGTGGACTGGGACTTAAAGGATTAAATTAGAAGGTAAATTTGTTGACCAAGACAAACCTGGTTGGTATATCTGAGCTTCACTCAATCAAGGTCAACGTCAAATTCCGCCTTGGTCCTGGTCTACTGGGATCAGGGACTATCATTAGCACTTGTGCTTATTGGTGTTATTACTTCTTAAAAGTTTAAAAATTTATATCTCCAGTTCCTCTTATTGGATTTTTGTCATTTTTATGTCATTTTGTTTATTAAATTCTACTTTATTTTCTAATGTTTTTTGAGATTTTTATTGTTCAACATTTTGACTATTACTGTTTGACTACTGCATAAATACTTCACACATTGATCCAGAAAGAAATCCTGAAGCTTCCTATTAAGTTTGGAACGTGTGATCTAGCACATTAGTCACCTGTAGCAGTTCTCAATGCAGGTGGTTTTGTGTTCTTTAGCCATGGAAGCATTATTTTTCACATTAGAGAAAAATGCACGCCCAGGTAGTTTTTGTTTCTACCAGTATGGATGCGACATTTATTACTTGAGCATTTTGTTTTCTTTCTTAAAACTCTTGATATTCTGGAGGAATGCATGGTGTTTTATCCATAGAGCAAATTACACAAAATACATTGACTGGAAGAAACCCTGTTTGTGGGCTATACTTTTAACTAATACCCGAGGACAGGTCAGTCCATGGGTCATGTTAAAATGATGCTTGTTTTCATAAAAATAACAGAGTTTTTGGGGATGCAATGCCGGTTCAAGCTGCCAACATTCAATCCTTGATCTTGCTGAGCGGCCTGCCCTGCGCTGTACCACACAGCCTTGGGTTGTTAGATAGATACACCGATCTGCCTGTTAAGGTGTTGAATAGTCCTCTGTCCAGAAATAATCATAGATTTTTCTTACTGAACTGCTAAACAAGAAACTAGCAGCATGGATGGAAAAAAGAACATCCAACTGCATTTTTCAATGAGGAGGAAGAAATTGCTGAAGCATGCATTAAAATTGCAAGTTTCTGAATGGTAGCCGCAGGCAAATAATTATACTTGGAGTAATGGGAGCAGCCTGCTGAAAACACATACTTATCAAAAATTGATGAGTTTCCAGAACATACCATAAAACACTGGCTGCATGGGTAGCTTTTCGAATACGTAGAGTTTTGAATCTCTGGCTCAAATAATGCTGGTGAGCCTGTAACGCATTTTACACAAAGCAGAATAGACAAAAAAATAGAAAAAGAATAGCAAATAATGCTTGACACAGGAGCACTATTTCCTCCAGAGGTGAGTTAAATACACTATTTGTAATATGTGTTTTAATCATTTTCCTTGACATGATTAATTCTACTTCTGTCAACGATATTTTTACCAGAAGATGAAAAACAACAGATGTGAGATAATATGTGTCAAGTGTCGCGCCGCTTTATTGTGAATGAATCTTCACATACATGAGTGAATTATGACACTTGTAGCCCAGGCTGTAGCAGGGTCTCTTGGAACTGGTCGTCTACGTCACGTTGAAGTGTATGTCTTAAGGGCATATGTAAATAAGGACAAGTTGGCAAATGCCTTAAATTATGGCAGGGAATTCTCCGAAAAATGGGATTATATGATAGAATGATCTGTCGTCTGTGTCTTTGATTTTGACACGAAGTATGAATAGCAGTCACTGTTTCTGGCTCCTTAACTTTCATGGGGGCTGGACTTTTTCGAGGTAGCTGGGAGTCAGACTCTTAATAAACTTAAAAATTAATTTCAGGGGCGTTGGCCTGTGTTTGCAATTTGGGACAATTTATAACTTGTAAAGGCACGCTCTATATGTATTTGGCCACTTATGGAAGACTGCATATATTTGAGCTCGTAGCAGAGAATGTTTGCTTCAATATCAGGGAAATCAATAGTAAAAACCTTTCCCAGCATACCACAAAACTGACCCACAAACAGAAAAAAAACGGCCCCGCGCTGACCTGTCAAACCAGCCCATCGGGCACTGCCCTCTTGCTCCATAGACCAAACCAACCTTGGCCCCTGACCCTTGAAGGCGGCACCCATTCAGCTCAAATCCAATAAATAGCTGTGATATAGGTGGCTCTGGGACCCCTCTTCTCATCTTACTGTGGGGCCCTATTATTTTTCCTTACGTCACTGATTATTGTGGCTAATTCAAATAGACCGTCCTGGCAAACAATATAGGGCCCTATTATGATGTCAGTCGGCGGTCAGGGGCTTTCTGACCGACATCCCTGGTTTGACTTCCGACCGCCTAATAACAATACCGTAAACATGAACATCCATTGTATGGAATATAGGGCCATATTATCAAGAACGGTGCAAACCTTATCGCTGCTTTAGCAGCAGGAAACTGCTGCTAAAGCGGCGATAAGAGGCTTGATAGTATGCCCTATAGAATTCAATAGAAGCCCAGGTTTGATGTCCTTGACACCAGAACCTGGGCTTCTATTGAATCTTATAGGGCATATTATCAAGCCCCTTATCGCCGCTTTAGCGGCGATAATGTTTGCGCCGTTCTTGATAATATGGCCCCAAATGCCTTAGCACAGGCTTCTCCAATGAGTAGCTCGTGAGCTACTGGTAGCTCTCCATCTACTTGAAAGTAGCTCTCCTGTGTGCAGCCAGCCTGCTAAACTAAAAAAGCTTTTGCTTGTTTGTGTTAATATATGTATACCAAAAAAGGTGTGTTTGAGACAAAAATTGTGTGTTTTTAGAACTCATAAGCTGATGTCAGGAGATAAATGTTTGAATTTCTAATATATGTTTAAAGCTGATATTTGAGTGATAAATGATGTGGTGTGAAGAATTATTACTAAAATTATTAACTTGGTACTCGAGCATTGCAGTTATGGCAGTTATGTATTATCCAGGTGGAGACATTTCACATTTTGAAAGCATTTTTCACATTACTACTGGAATCCATGCCTGATTCACTGAGGTGATCACTGCTGGTAATAAACATGGTTATGATGGCCTCTAATGCAATCTTATCTGATGTGGTCACTATTACAGATCAAATAATATTAGTAGCTCATGATGGTTCTCATTGAGCAGAAGTAGCTCTTATTACAGAAAAGGTTGTAGACTCCTGCCTTAGCGGCATCCAATTTGACCGCCACAGCCGGGACAGAGGGGTGTACCCGCAAATAGTGTGATTAAGTTTTGCACTGTAGTTCAGGTGGGGATAATGCCCGATTGATTGATCTGGCAAAACCAGGATTAGCAATAGTGGGTGAAGTCTAGTTGCTATTATTTTTGCTAAAATTTTAACATTGGTGTTGATGAAAGATAAGGGTCGGTATGACTCATATCTCTGTGGTGGTTTATCTGGTTTCATCAGCGTTATTATTTGGGTTTCCCCACCAGCGGCAGCCTCCAACCGCCTCAAGAGGCCTCCGAGCTGCTGCCCTCCTCCGAGCCCCCAGCCGTGACAGTGAGCGCAACAAACCACCCAGACTGCCATGCCAGATGCTACCCCACTGCCCCAGCGGATTTTGGAGGTAGGGGGGAACAGCAAGGGGTGTGGGATCAAACTCACAGGCAGTGAATTTTGAACCACAACAAAAATGACAGAGCGCACACAAGCTTCACCAAGTGCACTCTGTGGGAGCCACACCACTGCAGTTCATTTTCTGCCTTGCCTCTGGGCCAAAGTCTACCTGTCATTGCAAAAGTGTACGTTTTTCACACCATAACAGGTACAGCCGACGCTATGCTAGTTCTCACTGCTCCCTCATGCCGCTCGAACCTGTGATTAAGTATTATTTAACACATGCACTGGCCGGTGGTGGAGAAATG
This sequence comes from Calotriton arnoldi, assembly GCA_963921515.1. Lineage (NCBI taxonomy): Eukaryota > Metazoa > Chordata > Amphibia > Caudata > Salamandridae > Calotriton > Calotriton arnoldi. Next base: position 522,999 of record CAWUFW010005044.1, on the reverse strand, counting down.
TATTTTGAACACTCAAAAGCGTTGTTCTGTCAACGACTGGTGCAGCATGCAGCAACATACAGTTGCATGCAGGAGTCACCAGTTTAATTCAACGCCTCGACAGGGGTAGTTGTAAGTGCTATATAAATGCAAATTAAACACAGTGGCATTTATTTTTTGCAGAACTGTAAAACTGCATGTCCAAAACCCAGATCTTTTACAGATATAATCAAATATAGGGCACAGCGGAATTCCAAGGAGTTTTTATGCAACTCCACGGAATTTCACGTTGTGCAACTCCATGACCTCCGCCCACATTTACTGTTCACTCCATCCCCCTGAAGGCTATACTTCTGCACACGCACATAGAGGTGTCACATACAGAATTAAATACAGTACACTGTACCACATGCGCCTGGCATATGCTCAGCATTCGGGCAGCCAAGACTCTATTATAGCACCGGAGATGGTCCTGTTTCACCATCCAAACCTCTCAGTTACACAGTCACACAAGAACCCAAGGCGTTGCCTCTACTGGGAGAAGCAGGGTTACAGACACTCGGAGATCTCGACTCAGGGGGGACATTCATAACACTTGCTGAGATTTTGCAGGCACAGCAGTAGACCCTGCTATCGACCTATATATATATCACCACCTCCGCACGGCAGTAAAGGCACTCTACCCACAATTCCTAAATGAGCAACAAGCTCTGAGGGCACTGCAGACCTTGCTCACCAGTAACACATGGCTTGAACTTATAACTAAGACTTGCATTACCTCACAGAGAGAAAAAACGCTACCTTTTGTATTGTATTGTATTGTAATTGCATTTGTATAGCGCTTACTACCCCTGACGAGGCGTCGAAGCGCTTTTTCGGCGAGTAGCATGCTACTCCGGGACCCATAGAGGATTAGTGTTGAATTAGTATAGTGAAACATGCAAGTAAATTTTAAGTGGTGGATATGTTAGTCAGTTATTTGGATTCGGAAGGATAGCAGAAGGATGGAAGAGTAAAGAAGGTTTGTATTTAAATAGCGCTTCTAACCCCTGATGGGGTGTTGAATCGCTTTTTTTTGGCGGGTAGCACGCTACTCCGGAAACCCATAAAGGATTAGTGGTGAATTAGTATGGTGAAATATGAGAGTAATTTGAGTGGTGGATATTAGTCAGTTATTTGGAGTGAGAAGGATAGCGGAGGGATAGAAGGGAAAGAAAGGTTTGCATTCATATTGCGCCTGTTACCCCTGATGGGGTGTTGGAGCGCTTTTCTGGCGAGTAGCAGGCTACTCCGGAACCCATAAAGGATTAGTGTTGAAAATTAGTATAGTGAAATATGAAGTAATTTGAGTGGTGGATATGTTAGTCCGTTATTTGGATTGAGAAGGGTTAGGGAGGGGTAAAAAAGGAAAAAAGGTTTGCATTTATATAGCGCTTGTAACCTTGATGAGGTGTTGAAACGCTTTGTTGGCGAGTAGCACGCTACTCTGGAACCCATAAAGGATTAGTGGTGAATTAGTATAGTGGAATATGGAATTAGAGAAGTGAACATGCTAGTCTGTTATTTTGATTGAAAAGGATAGTGGAGGGATAGAAATGAAATGAATGAAATGACATTTGTACTTGTAAAGCGCACCCATACCCCCAAAGGGGTGTCCAGGCGCTGTACGCATACCGCTGTGGAACCCTTCCTGGCTTTTCCCTGTGAAATGTCCACTCCTGGGCACCCCCAGGGTGAAGCCAGGCATCCCAGCGCTGTTGGGGCGTTGTGGAGATTAAGCAAGCTATTGCCCAGAGTTGCAGAGTGGGACCCATGATTAGAATAGGCACCGAGGCGAGAATTATCAGGTCTGAGGAAATTGAGCCCAAGACCCGCCGAGGCGGGAATTGAACCCTGGTCCCGGGCCAGATCTCTGCATCAGGGTCTGCCGCTCTAACCATTGAGCCACACTTCTCCACAGTGAAGTAGAAGAGTGAAGGATTTCTTGTTTTAGGTCATAGCATTAGGAGGAGGCTTTTGGATGAGTAAAAAGGGTTTTTGGAGGGGAAGAGTCAGAGGGAAAAGTTTAGAAAGGTTTGTTTTGGGGGATTGGTACAGTAAAGGAGGTGTCAGAAGATGCAAGGAGGGGTAGACTAGGAGAGAGTCAAGAAAGGGTTATTTTGGGGAACATAGTAGTGGTATGGCGTTTGGGATAAATGAGAGAGTGGGTGTAGAGGATATAATGATAGATGTATAGGGTGAGATAGGGTAGTGAATTGGAAAGAGTAGTAGAAAGAAGTTTGAGATGAGTCAGAAAGTTGGGCTGGAAGATATATTGAGGGAAGTATAGGCTGAGAAATAGGGTAGTGCATTGGAAATGCTAAATTAGAAGAAAGTGATAAATATATAGATCCATAAGTACATTGAAAGTATATAGATGCATAAAGAGGAGGTAAGTATATGCAGATTAAAGATATTGATAGAGGTAGTGGATGAGAAATAGGGTAGTGCATTGGATATGCTTTTTCAGGAGAAAAGTAACAGACACACAGATCCAAGTACATGGAGGTACATAGATGCCCAATGGAAGCAAGTACATGTAGACCAAAGAAGATTTTTTTTATTTTTTCAACAACATAATTATTGTACATGTTTATACAAAGCAATACACGAAGATAGGCACATATCTATAGTGAAAATCAATGCTTATGTACAGAGGGACAAATACATAGGGTGGGTATTAATGAATGGGAAAATGGGCAGCATTTCTAGCCCTGGTCCCAACCAGTTTCGAACAGGCTCAAACAGGCACTCACCCTTGTCCTCTCCACCCTTAGCTGAGACGCCCTAAGCCTTGGCCGTTTATAGCCCTAGTAGTCAGGTGACCCCTTCAGCCAATGGGAACTCTAGCCCTAACAATATCCAATCACAGCACTAGCCCTAAAAGCTAGAACCAATAGGAGACGAGGACCTTACAGCCAATCTTAGCCCTAGTCCAAGCACCCAATCAGTTTAAAAAACCCTTGATCTCTACGTCCAATAGAGGCCCTAGCCCTACCAGTAGTCAAACCTAGTCCAAGCAACCAATGGCACAGGAAGCCCTAGTCCCTACTTCCAATAGAAAGCCTAACCCTACTCTTTGTCCCATACCTAGTCCAGCAACCAATAACACCAGAAGCCCTAATCGCTACTTCCAAATAAAGGCCTAACCCTAGCCCTAGTCCCACCCTAGTCCCAACAACCAATAACACAGGAAGCCCTAGTCCCTACTTCCAATAGAAATACTAACCCTAGCCCTAGTCCCAACCCTACATTGATTGAATCACAGACCCAGAAACCAATCAGAACCCTCAAATACCCAACCAATGAGGACACTAACCCTAATCCAATAGAAACATCAGATACAACTACCAATCAGTGTACACATGTACCAAACAATATCAGACTATATAAGGTCCCAGCTACCTCAGACAAGGTTTGCTGGCCAGGGAGTTGGAAGCTGCTTCTCTATTCAGAAATCTCCTAGGAGACAGACCGGCTCAATCCACACTTTGGACTTCTGCAGGTAATGCCCAAACAAACTTGTCCTCTAACAACACTATTTGTATAAAACTTTACTCCCTCTCCTGGCCAAAAAACGAAGTGCACAGTCCCTATTAAACACAGTTTAAATAGCTTACAGCACATTACTGCTGTCTCAGGAGGGAAGGGGGGGCTGGTTTCACTGACTTGTTAACACAAGATGGTCGCTGGGGGTGCACTGCTTAACATACAGATCTTAGCACAGAGCAAAGGAGACATTTGGAGGGAAAAACTGATAGTCACAGGGAATGAGAGGGAAAAACTACAGAGTTTGGACTGCAAATCCCACAATTCAACAGGTTAAATGGAAGCAGTCACAGGCAGGAAAAGACGCAAGTTTAAACACAAAAACATGGGATAAATTATGCAATCACTGGCAGGTTAAAACTACAATTTTAAACTGTAACAACCACAGGCAAAGACAGTTAAAGAAATTTAAAAAGAAAAAATAAGATGATGCAATCACAGGTAGGGAAAATCGTTTTTTAAACTTTTTTTAGGAAAGAGACAGCACTAGTCTGCCTCCTTACCACTTCCTGGACTCTGCTCACTGCAATCTGGGGCACAGGTAGGCTGCAACTCACAAGATGGAGGACCTTGAATGCCACTTTAGAGAAGTGGAACTCCCTTCTTAAAGAACCACTAAGCCAAGAAGATTGGGAATATTGCTGCAGGCTGATGGGCATGCTCACATCAAACTGAAACTTACAGATCATTCACTTTAAATACCTACAGCAAATGTACTATACCCCTGCCAAGTTGCACAGATTTGGCCTCCGCTCCGACGCTAGATGTGTGCGCTGTGGGGCGTCTGATGCAGACTTCTGGCACCTGGCTTGGGCATGCTCTTCTATCCATCAATTCTGAGAGCGAATGGTGCAAGCAGTATCAGACATGGTGATGGAGCAGGTGAAATGCACCCCACACTTATATTTACTTGGACTTGTCAAATCCCTGCAATCAGCCAACCATAAACTAGCAGTGGTAGCTCTGTTGCTCGTGAAAAGAAGGGTAACGATCCATTGGGGTAAGAGGGCATCACCTAAGATGGAGCTCATTCATCGCATATCTGTTGTCCAGGCCTGACGAACCTTAATGCTCATTCACAGGCCCGATCCAGTGAATAATGTCATGGTTGTCAATTGACTGACGCATTGTATATGGGATGATACAGCGTTATTGATATGTAATACTGCTATTGGTGCATGATAGCAAGGGTACTGTACCTGTTATGTATGTTTGAAAAATCCAATAAAAAGACATCCAAAAATAAAAAAACAATAAAGGAATAATGAATGAGTGGCAGGAGCCGCAAAATTATTATTCAATTCTCTAAGCAAGGAGCGCCCCGTAATGCTATGAAAAGGCCTTTTTTTAATTTCTTTTTTTTTGTCATGCCCCTAGAAGTGGCAGGGGCATCTATAAGCATTTTCTTTAATGTTGTGTGGGTGGCAGAGAGTGCAGCAGCCTCTAACAACATTAAAAAACTGTATGTCTCCTGGGTCATTGAATCCATGATCAAAGGAGATCTTACCATATTGCTGTATGCTCTTCAGCTGGAGTGCAGGGAACTCTAGTGGTTGGTTTATTAGCTACAATTTGTGACCTCAAAATGTTCAAAATAAACTCAACCACATGTTATTGTTTTTTTAAAAGGGCTTTCTTGAAAACAATGCATCAGTATTTTTGCAAGGTGTGAATTTCTTTACTTGAGCCTTTGGCAAGACCAGTAGGTCTGCCCAACTTAAAGTTACCACTTTTATATTGTTACATGACATAACCAGCTATGCTCAGTGGTGGGGGGTGATTTAGGTGCAGGACCTGGCCGCTACCCAGCCCCTGCACCCAACATCGCACCATGTACAGCCAAAGACCGTGCACAACGTGGGGTTCTGCACCTGTGGGATGGTTGGGTGCAGGCTTTGGACCTAACCTCATGCCACGCATGGTAAATGACATCAGACATTGTGCTAAAATATGCAGAAATTCAGTGAAAAAACAAATGATTAAATGATGGTTATCATTAAGTATTTAAAGAAACCTTACAAATTCACAAAAAAAAACAAAGGGTTACATAATGTTATAGTTAGGGGAAAATGTCAGTTAAAACATTCTGTTTTTAGCAAACAAACCCACAAAAATTCACCAGTTGCAGTTATCTCAAGTAACTTTAATTCATGTCCTAAAGTAACTATAAATCTTGCCCTCACCATGCACTGCTAATTAGAACACATATTACACTGTGACATTGATAACTTCACTGCAACATCTGAAATGATATCATTGATGAGAACACTGTGCATGGCAGGGTGCAAGTTATAGTTATCTAGGGCTTGGGTAATGTTTATTTGTAAAGGTATGTTTTAACTGACGTTTTCTCCTAACTATAACATACCTTTAACCTTTGGCTTTTTCGTGAATATAGTTATACATAGGTCAGATTTTCCAATAAGAAGAGTGTTGTTTCTTTTACTAATAACTTTGGAAACTTTGAAAAAATTCTTCCTCCTCAGCTCCTTCCTGGAAAGTTTTGAGGTGATCCATCAAGTGAGGACAGAGAAAAAGGGGGTCCTAAAACATGTTTTCCCAATGCTATTTCCAGTAGGAATTTTAGACAGTGAGGCTGAAAAAACAGCTGAAGAGAGTTACACCCAATTTGGCACACAGCTATATCATTACTCTGAAAACATGTTTTTTGTGAATTCGCGTAAACCTGTTCAACCATTTCTTAGAAATGAAGGTGAAACAATTAGTGATATCTGGGTGTGGCTGAGTGCCACAGCATCAACAGAAATGTTACGTTTGCCATTTCCGGACTAGGTCTCCTTCTCCTGAGTTTACACAAAACATAAGGTTTAAAGGGGAGGGTAGATGTACCCTGAACCCCTGGCCCTTGTGGGGGGCTGGGGTCAGAGGGATCCCCCACCTTGGTCCAAAGATGTTTTCATGTGCTGCCGCCCCTGCAGTACACCAGTGGCCCCAGCAAAAATCTCTGTGTGGGCCTACTGGAGTACTGCGGGAACTAAAAAAATTGTGGGGCAAATTTCAGTGAGGTTTGTTTCCTAATGGGGGCTGGGTGTACTGTGGCCAACTTCCTAGCAATCACAGTGGAAGGCAATGCACAGTGGGGTGATTAACAGCCAGCAGGGAGTTGGGCCCTGAAGTATACTTAGGTATGATGATAAGGTCCTACTTTATATTAAAAAACCCTAGAAATGTACTGAAAAAAAGGTTAAAGTGGAGTTATACATAGGTAAGGTACTAAGACTTTAACTTCTGTTAAAAAAACTTCAGAAATGTATTGGAAAAACAAAAGATTAGAGTGGAGTTACATGTAGGCCTTGTAATAATATAAAAACGAAAGTTTCCCAAAAAAAACTACTGAAATTGGCAGTTATATAGAACTAACTTTAGTATGCACTGCACTGCTTATAACCTCACATATTGAATCACTCAAGACATGAACATCACATCATTGATGACATCAATGATGACATTTCAAATCTTTGGGGTTGCAAATTGCACCTAGGTTAGTTACTTATAACTGAATAAATTTGGTGCATTTTTTTCAAAACATATTTTTTTTATAATCACAATACCTACATATAACTTCATTTTAACCTTTGTTTGTTTCACTATATTCACTGGAAAAAATCAAAGGTTAAAGGGACGTTATAGTTAGGCTCACATTTTACTTGTAGAAACCAGTGAAATTCGGCAGTTATAGTTACCTGAACTAACTATAAATCACGTCCCCGCAATGCACTGCTTATGACCTCACATATTACATCACTCATGAAATGTTCAGTGACATCACTGATGACATTTCAAATGACATGAGTGATGTCTGTAAGTGAACACTGGAGTATCTTAGTGGATCTGTGAGTGAGTGTATATATCTCTGAGTAGGTCTCGGAGTGGGTGAGTTACTCTCTGAGTGCTTATGTGGGTGGGTGGTTGAGCCTGTGAGTAGGTCTGTGAGTGACTGCATAACTCTGTAAATGGGACTTTAAGTGCATGCATGAGTCTATGAGTGAGTCTGTGAGTGGATGTGTGACTGTAGGAGTCTGGGACTGCATGCATTAATGCATAAGTGACTGTTGTGATATCTATTTTTTTTATTTTTTTGGGCGAGGTTTGTGACTTCACCACGATGTTACATGGGGGGCCACACTGAGAGCTGCAACGGTCTCACGACTCCTCGGCTTGGAAAAAAAAGAACAGTTTACAGCATTTCGTAACTCATAGGGATACTTCTGAAACTCTACAATACTGTTATGGAGTCAGGGTACCCCTACCCTGACCCCCTCTATACTTTATTAAATTTACATATATCCCTCATGACCGAGACCGGATCCTGCTTCATAAAATGGCAACCCAAAGCATGGTGGGGTGCGCGACTCCACCATGGCATTACTTGCGGGGCCTCACTGAGCGCCACAATGGAGTTGCGACTCCTCATGTGTGGAAAAAAAGAACAGTTTACAACATTTAGTAACTCATAGAGATACTTTACAAACCCAATAATACAGTTATAGGGTCAGGGTACCCCTAACCTGACCCCTCCTAGACTTTTTACAATTGACATATATTCCCTGGGACTGGCTCTGGCTTCATAAAATGGCAGCCCAAAGCACGGTGGAGTCCCCGACTCCACCACGACATTACACAGGGGGCCGCACTGAACACCGCAACAGGGTCACAACTCCAGCTGCGTGGAAAAAAATACAGAACTTGCCATTGTAAAACTCAAAAGGGACCTCTAAGAGACCCCTACAATATACTCGTGAGGTCAAGGTATTTGTACCCTGACCTCTTCTAACCTTTTTTTTTGGTTTCAACAATACCCCGGGCAGGTGCTGCTTCATTAAATGGTGGCTGCAACATTTTCCTTAGCTTGCGGCCAGCCAATAAGAGCACTTTTCCTGCTGCATGGCTTCGTGTAGCCCAGCATTGGAGACGCTAACCCTCTGCGTCCCACAGATATACAAACCTAAATTTCTTTTAATAACTCCACAACTACTGAACGGATTTCCACCAATTAAAAAAAGGTCGCTTTCTGAACCAGCAGCCTACTTTCTGTGAAATTTGGTGTAATTCCGTTCAGCAGTTCGGCTGTAGCCGTGTCTAAAGTACCTATGGAAATTAACATGGAGAAAAAGCATTTTGGCCCCCCTTTTTCTTGGCCCCGCTTGAAGATCACCTCGAAATTTTTAACAAAGCAGCTAAAGTCAGTGGAAAACTAGTTTTGAAAAACTTATGAGGATTCATCAAACAACGCCAAAGTTATTGGCAAATGAAAAAACACTCTTCCTATTTTTAAAAGAAATGGCCGGGCCCCAGGGGATGGGGTCCCCGGGGCCAAAATTGGCCTAGGAAGGGGGCCGTGCATCCCCCTGCCGTAAAATAAAAAAATAAAAATGAAATGGCCTGGCCCTGGGGGATTGGGTCCCTGGGGCCAAAAATGGCCCCCCTCCCTTGAAAAGAAACAAATGTGTAAAAAAATTGGCCGAGCCCCAGGGGATGGGGTCCATGGGGCCGAAGTCGGCCTGGGGAGGGAGGCTGCACGGCCTGCACCCTTTATAAGTAAAAATATAAAGAAAGGCCTAGCCATGGGGGATGGGGTCCCCAGGCCAAAATTGGCGTGGCCCCCACTCTCTTTTCATTTTAATTAAAAAAATTAATTAAAAAAATTAATGGGTCAGGCCCCGGGGGATGGGTCCCCGAGGACCAAAAGGGTCTAGGGAAGGGGGGGCTACAAAGCCCCATTCATGAAATGAAAAAAAAAATGAACCCGGCAACTCACTGAGGCCCCTCCCCTTTTCTCCACTACTCTGCAAACGCACCTCCTGGCGTGCCCCTGGTTGGGGGATGAAGTCACCTTCACTGCTGAGGGTCCTTAGGGGCCAACTAGCCAACCTGTTACCTCCAGTAACCCCCACACAGTGGGATTGCTAAGAGGGGGTTGGAGTGCACGCCCCTTTTTCCACCACTCTGCAAACGCGCCTCTCAGCTGGATGCCGTCGGAGTGACAAAGTTGAGCCCATGGATCCTGATGATGGTTGCGAGGGGGGCCATGTAGATGTTGAAGAGGGTGGGGCTGAGGGAGGAGCCCTAGGGCACTTCACAGTTTGTCTCTGTCGGTTCCGAGAGGTAGGGCGGGAGTCTGACTCACTGGGGTTCTGCCGGTGAGGAATCAGGGCCTTGTTGCTGATGCTGGCGTTGTGGAGTCTTGTGGCTATGGTGCGCTGTTCGTGATCCAGCGGTGGAGGTCGCATGCTGTAGTGTTAGGGTCTGGCGTAGTCAGATGTGGGGTGCTGATGGGGGCAGAGGTAAGCTGGTCCTCGGTGAGTTTGTTCCAGCTTATACAGGGGAGGAGGTGGGCGTGCTTGTGTATGGTGGGTTTTTAGAGGAGAAGTGGATGCAGTGGTGACCTGTCCAGAGGAGTTCCGTGGTGTGGCTGCAGGAGATGCTGTTTCCTTCGGCGAAGACGGGGTCGAGTGTGTGACCCGCTGTGTGCGTGGGTGCGGTGACTAGTTGTTTGAGTCCTATTTTGCCAAGGTTCTCTAGAAGGGAGGTGGTGTTTAGGTCGTCGTGGTTGCCCAGGTCAAAGTTTAGGTCTCCCAGCAGGATGTAGTCTATGGAAGCAAGGGTGTGGGGTACGATGAGGTCAGTGATGATGCTGGTGAAAGGAGCGCAGGGTCCGGGCAGCCTGTAGAGGAGGGTTCTGCGGAGAGTCACGTGAGGGTTGGTCTGGATCTCTAAGTGGAGGTGCTCCATGAGGGTCGTTGTATATTGTCTGTGGTGGTTGTCGTCACGCGGAGGGTGCTTTTGTGGATGATGGTGGGTGGGTCGGTCCTTTCGCAGGATCGTGTATCCATCAGGAATGGTAGTGGCAATGTTGGGTGCAGAGATGGTGTTGGTCCAGGTTTCCGTGAGGAAGGCGACGCGTAAGGGGATTCGGTTCTGAGGAGATCCCAGATGTCTGTGGCATGCTTGTGTAGGGAGTGCACGTTGAGGAGGATGCAGTTGAGTGGTTTGTGGGCGGTGAAGTCCAGGAAGCTGGGGGCTGCTGCTGGGGTATGGAGGTGACTGAAGGTATTGTGGCAGTGTAGACAGAAGAGAGGGCCTTGGGTGTTGTTCGGCATCGAGATCTGGCAGTTATTGCTTCATCCAGGGTTGAGAGCATGGAGGGTGCTGAAGTTGTAGCGGAGGAGGGTTGGAGGACCAGGATCCCTGGCGCTGGTCACAGTCGGGTCGTGGATGTGCGCAGACGGGCTTGCCTTTGGTGTGGCCATGCAGCAGCCACCATTAAGTATGGGTCGAGGGGAGGGCGGTCAGCTGGGAGGCGGGAGTGGGAAGGACATGCTGGAGGGGGAAGGGGCCATGGGGGTAGCAGCGGCGGGGACCGAACTCGGTGAGCGCGAGGGAAAAGATAGAAAAGAGAGAGAAGAGAGAAAAGAGAAAAAGGGAGAAAAGAGAGCAGAGAGAGCAGAGAGAGCAAAGAGAAAAAGAGAGCAGAGAGCAAAAAAGAGAAACTAGGGCACAGAGAAAAAATCCAAGCGAGGCAGAACCACAGGAGAGCAGAGTGCTCTCCCACCGGACCACCATGGATGAGGTGCAGGCAGGAGCCTGTGGGTGGAGGAGGACCTCAAACACCCTGTAACCAAGTTCAGAGGGCAGCACTTGTGGTTGAGCTGCACGGGGAGAGCAGTCACACTGACCAGGTCTGTGGCCTAGCTCTTCTTGCCACGCAGCAGCCGCCATTAAGTAGGCTGCGGGACTGGAAAGTCAGCTGGGAGGCGGGAGAGGGAATGACACAATGGAGGGCCACAGGCGCAGATGGGCATGCCTTTGGCGTGGCCGTGCAGCAGCCGCCATTATGTAGGGGTCGAGGGGAGGGCGGTCAGATGGGAGGCGGGAGCGGGAAGGACATACTGGAGGGGGAAGAGGCTGTGGGTGCAGCAGTGGTGGGGACAAAACTCAGGGAGCGTGAGGGAAAATAGAGAGCAGAGAGAGCAAAGAGAGAAAAGAGAAAAAGAGAGCAGAGAGAAAAAAGACTAAAGAGGGCACAGAGAAAAAAGCCAAGAGAAGCAGAACAGCAAAACAGCAGAGTGCTCTCCCACTGAACCACCAGGGATGAGGTGCAGGCAGGAACCTGCGGGAGGAGGAGGGCCTCGAACACCCTGAAACCAAGCGCAGTAGACTCAGGGGGCAGAACTTAGTGATGGAGCTGTGTGGGGGGGAGAGCAGTCACACTGACCAGGTCAGTGGTCTAGTGCTAGTACTGTTCTAAAACCACAATTTGCACTAGACAGACCCATGTCCAGTAGAAATCCACCCTGGTTAATGCTCTTACTCCTGTGCACTTAGGAGTTATGGTACACTAACCTTGATTAGCACATATTCCTACAAAAAGAAAACATGGTATGTTAGAAACCCCTAATTGTGTGCATGCGGTGCCTCGCACTATACGCTACCTTAGGCAGACAAGTAAAACCACATAATCTCGAGATCTTGGGTTTCAATGAATCTGATATCCACATCAACTAATATATTAAACAAGAAAAAAATCACAAATATGAATAATAAATCAACAGAATAATGATTCAGTCAGCTTTCATGGGAAAACTCCAGAGACTGGAGCTTTCACGGTCTAGAAAAATCCACCATTCTCCCGGGTGGGCATTAAGGACCAGGAAAATCTTTTGGGGACCCTTTACAAGGAGGAGGTGCTCTTAAGCAACCATCTTTTGCTACTAATTTGTGGGTGCTGAAGCCTGTACCCCAATATTTAGGACTGTACCCAAGCTATCATAAGAAAACAAAGTCTTCAAAACATCATCATTTACCTCAAGAGGTTCCACTCCAGGATGATCTTTAGTAAAAGACCAGCCAACCCAACATCAGTTTAGCAGAGTAACATATTAAGTCATAAATACCACTCAATAACTGAGTTCTAGATCTGGAGAAAAGTTAAAGGGTTTTTATTACAAAATCTTAAATAAAGCGGTACAGAGTAAATGGTATGAAGGCTTAACGTGCAAAGATAAGGCAGAATAGCCAATAGTTAATAAATCATTATAAGTCTCAAATGATTAGCAAAATTAGGAAAGGTCAGTCAGCACCCCGTAATGAATGGGAAAGTCTGTAATGAAAAATCTGGCTCACACTTAAAACCAAAGGGTTCTTATACACAATTCTTACACAGAAAATTAGCTAAAAGTACAGATTGAGCATGGCATGATCCATGTAACATCTATTTTGTCAAATCATAATACATCCTGAAAAATGGCATTGTTAAGCAATATCCCATTTTCTAAGTAGGCCGGATGCTCACCAGTGATACAGTCCTTCGGAGAAGTTTTGAACATAATTTGCAACATCTAACAAAAGATATCCATGAATGTGTGAATTAAACTCTGCCACCGAAACACAGCGGAAGAAATCTTGAAAGTTACAACTTTCCTAGTACACCTAGGGGCATATTCACAAGAACGTGTGATAACCACCGCAAGTTTAGCTTAACGCAACTTCTCACATCGCAGTCCATCGCGGGAAAACAACGCGGTGTTAACGTAGCATTCTCAACCTGGCGTCACCATGCAATAGTCCCACGATAACGCGTCAAATGACTGCATTAAAAACAACGCGACGCCGAAAAAATGAGAAACACCAACGCGAACAAAGTTGCGTTGAGGCCAACCACGAAAAAAAACCTGCGACAACCAGCAACAGGCCTGCAATCCCCACACGTCTGATGGGAAAATGCACCATAAAACCTGAACAAGAAAAACACACCATAAACAAATCAAACTGCGCAGCAACATGGATGCACCTGGAACCAGTGCCCAGGTCAACGTGAACTCCACAAGCCCCACAGACCACCAGCAATGAACCTCGGGTTCGGGGAAGGCCAAGGAGAAGAGGAAGAGGAAGACGGTACAGTCCGCTGGAAAACCCGATCGTCGTCACGGAGGTGACAGAGCACCAACAACAACTGTCCGTCACCAACACCGTGTCATTGGCAATACAGACGGGAAAATGGCATCCCATCGTGAATGCAGTCGGAGTGCCGAGGAGGCCAAGATGCGCCAGCACGATGTGAAAAGCCAAACCAAGCAGAAACCCCCTGCCAACAGGAAGGCAGCAACGGCGAATGGAGGTGGGAGTCCTGCGCCACAGGAGGAGCTGGAGCAAATGGCACCCACAGTCATTAGTGTGGATACGGTGCAAGGAGTCGGGAGTCCGGACACTGCTCGACATGACCTGACACAACAGCAACAGGGTGAGTAACGAACAGGGACTGTGGGGACGGGGGGACAGGCACAATGGCACACATGCACAACGACGTGTAGCACACCGCACACCCACAATAACCCTGGGTTATGTCCCTGATCCCCGTGGCACACTGCAGCACACATACAAACATCAAGTAGGCCCCCGTTCACCATGTGCCCAAAGGGGTCCCACCCCACACAACACCAATTATACAACACACACATGCACCCGTGCAAAACACAGCAAAGATGCGTATGTGAGAGCCACACTGACAATGCAAGTGACACCACATGACCAGCAGCATGGCTGGAGTACAATCACCATGACACTGTGCACGTCACGAGACTGAGGTGGCTGAGTGTGGACCACATCCGGAAAGGAGCAGGTCACACTCTGACACATCCACCTGCACAAACAACCACTGACATCAACAACACTTCTGCAGACAAAGAATGCACAAGAGTACAAAAACCGTCCAAGAGCGCAAATGACCTAAGTCGCCAACATCACAGCACCTCAAAAGCACAAAAGCCAAAGGCACACCGCCTCCAAGGGATAAGGGGCAGCAAAATCACAGCTGCAGGTGCGACTCCCACACAAAGAAGCACACACACATAGCAATTACAGCACACCCACATGGATGACAATGTGGTACACAGCCCAACACCTACACTGCAGAACTGAGGACACAACTGGGTCCGCCTGTGCGTAGGAAAGGGCCAATCACATCTGACATAGCAGCAAACTGTGAGATGCAAATGTACGTGTACAACCTCACCTACGTCATGTAGTTCAAATGTCCACTGTCCCTCATCAAATAGTCCGCCCCTCCCAAACAGTCACAATGTACATTGTCATGAGGTCTGAATAAAAACTTGAACAATGCGGCAACATACATGCCAACACAATGTCAACAAGCATCTCCCATTCACAATGCAGAGGGACACACAACACCTCCAGCAGAGCAGACCAGACAACTCCACAGTGATGCTGAAGAGGACCACCACACTTCCGACACCTACGCCCCACAACAGTCCATGGACATCTTAGGCAATCGCTGTCCAGGAGGAGGGCAGCACCGCTGCATCGAGGATACCCCACCCCCTGCACAGACAACACAGCTGGACGCACCCACCACCTCGGCTGGCTCCCAGCAGCCCACCCAAGCACACATCGCATTCCAAGGCCATGTGTCAGACTGCCAGATGGGGGTGGCCGAACATGTGTGGGTGGGGTACTACCTCATGGAAGCCGAACCAGATCACATACGTGGGTGTCTAATTCCCATCAGGGCCCACCAACACTCCCCAACGGAGACCCACACTGCGACAGAGACACATGCCTTTGCACATTCCCAGTACTGAACCACACCCAGGGCCACGGGATGATCATCCACACCCCCACGCCAGACTGGCGTACGCCGGCCCAGTTCACTCCTTTTACGTATTGAGTGGGGGACGACAAAGGTACATGTGCAATGTCCCACCCGCTGCCTGCGGTGACATGGCTGCATCCTCTGTACATGGCACAATGTAATGTTGTAGTGCCCGGGGCACAAATGCATACATCATGAGCACACGGACACACACACATAGTTCGTTGAACTGGCCACGGGCACGTGCGCTCGACACCTTTATTGGCATGGTCACATGTACAGTGACGCATGTGCTGGATGTGTGTGGGGTGAGTGTAAGCCAGCCCTCATGGAGTCATTGGTGCTGGCAACAACTTGAACAGTGATCACAATTGAAGCAGAAACATAAAACACCAGCACAACAGAAACAACTGTGAAGCATCATGGTGGTAGCCAGAGGGAGTACAGTGTTCACCCAACATGCAAGCAGAATGTTCCTTGATTCGTGGTGCACTGAGTTAGTGGCCCCTGAAGAGCTGAGCAGGGTATCAAGCTGATGATGGCCCCCACGACAGGTGTGTGCAACTCTGACAGACTGGCAGTAAGACACTTACGACTCTGGCACCTGTTGTTTGGAGTTGGTCCTGGCGGTGGTGGCGTGTGCATCCTGCGGTGATGCGACGTCCGGGCAGGTCAGGACTCGATTTGATGTGTGAGCCAAGGTGGACCACAGTTGAGGCTGGAGGCAGCGGACAGCGCAGGGCCACAGACACTTGGTGTTGATGACCCCCAGACCATCGACCCAGAGGCCATCCAACATGCCATCAGATTGGGGCCATGGTGTGAGCTGCACAGAGTTAGTGCCCCGGATGAACTGCAGCCGCCACGGGACGGTGACTTGTGGTGCAGTGAGATAGGGCCACGAGAGGTGAGCGGGTCCTCGTTGATGTCGAAGGTGAATGTAGCGGAGGTTTGCGGGGGACAGTGGAAGGTGTCTTCCAGGGCATGATGCAGAGGGAAGGAGCCGTCCGGAAGCGGCAAATGGAGGAGTGGAATGCTACTCCCTCGTTTTGGCCACATAGTCAGTATCACCGTCATGATGATGAAGACAACCCCCAGTCCATGGACTCAGTCGCCAACAAATTTCAAGAAGAAAGTGTCCATGGTTGTCGGGGAACAGACTTAGTGGCCCCGGAGCTGGAAGGGGATGCAGTCTGCGACGAGGCCAGTACAATGATATCAGGTCTGCCATAAATAAATCATGACTGAGTTCCCAATGTGTGCCCTACTCGACCGATGTGTAGTCCGGAGGCTGCGGCCAGCGCGGGCCAACCGCTGTTCAGCAAGCTCCTCCTGGAACACTGACACACGGCGTTGAAATGGCATGTGGGGATGACTCGTGGTTGACCGCGGCAGTAGCGACAGAGCTGAGCGGGTGTTTAGCCAGCGATGATGCTGTGGCCTGCCTGGTACAGACTGGCATGGATTTGTGTGGGGCCTGCAGGACCACAGTGTAGTCCGAAGGCGTAGTCATCAAGGGCCACATACACGTACGGCTGGCCCGCGATGCACAGAGTTAGTGACACCAGAGCAGTTGTCAGCAGTGTTCGATCACCTCCGTAACGATGATCCTTTTCTCCTCCGGACTGCACCGCGTCTTTCTCTTACTCGTCTCCTTGCGTACATTGATATGAACTCCGCCATGCAAAAAACAAGACTCAGTTCCAGATGTGTGACCCACTCAACCGCAGTGTAGGGCGAAGGCAGTAGTCAGCAAGGGACCACAGACAGGTGTAGTTCGAATGCTATGCACAGAGTTGGTGGCACCACATCGAAGGGAGTACAGTGATATAAACTCAGCCATAAGGTGTGTACTCTGCCATTGCATAATCAAGACTCAGTTCCAAATGTGTGACCTACTTGACCCTAGTGTAGGCCAGAGGCAGCGGTGAAGTACGTCAATGAGAAAGGAGTGATGCGGGCCTGTGTCGCGGAGGGCGTGATGGTCTGAGGAGGCTGCCAAGGTCACGGGCTTCGGGCTTGGAGCTTGCGCCAGCACATGGTGGGCCCTCTTCGACACATGCCGGTGTCGGCAGGTGAGCAATGAGGCCTGGCTGCGCAGGGGCGGGTATGACGGGATCAGGGACCAGCGGCCCAGGGTGCAGCAGGCGCACAGGATCGCAGGCCACACCGCTCACGGCGACGGTGTCGGCCTCGTGGCGGGGTGGGAGGCGCCGCCCTGGCAGACACGTTGGGCATTCCGGAAGAGAACCACGCCCAGGGCTACGTGCTTTTTATTCACACCCCTACGCTGGCCTGGAGTCCTCCGGGCCAGCCCACTCTGCACACGCTTACAGGGGGGGACGTCACAAGCTACATTTCCGTGATCTTACCCACTGGCTGGGGTGACATGATTGCGTCCACTGTCCACTACACTCCAAACACCAGCAGTGTATGTAGACATGGTTATGTCTGTGGTCTGCATACTGCAGTCTGTCCAGCACATATCCGCCACACTTGGCATTGTGTACATTCTCATTCATGGGTCACTTGCCTCCTTCACACATGCCTGGTTCCCACCTCTCCCCACATTCCGCTATTGTGTGGCTGCGGTGCCATGCCGTTGATGGCTCATGTACATGGCTAACCAAGGTTGCCACAGTAGGTTGTGCTGTCGTGTCTGGTGGGAGGGCATGTTGTTTGGCATGTTGTATGTGATTTTGTGACGTGTGCAGTGCCAGAGTTGTGAGTTGCATGATTGTGGGGTTGAGGTGTGTCGTGTGTTCATTTTGTACTTGCCAACGAGCAGTGCATTCCCATGGGTGCCATCCTGGAAGCGCTGGCTGATGTTGGACTGTCGGAAGATGTAGGGACCATGCACACTGCCTGGGTAGTTGGCTAGGACATTGGTGAGGAGTCCTCTGTGGTCCACTATTGGCTGCACGTTGATGGGATGCGTGTGCTTTCTGTTGCGGTAATTGTGTGCGGTGTTGGCAGGGGGCACAAGTGGGACAAGTGTGCAGTCGATTGCCCCCGACACGTGCGGGGATCCAGCTATGGCGTATAGTCCTTGCTTGGTCTCCAGCTGTTCCTGCGCATTGTGGGGGACGTATGGGTGCTGGGGTCCCTAGCTGGTGAGGGTATCCAGGACACATGTGAGGAACTTGGATGGGGCTGGCTGTGAGACTCCTCCGACTCGGGCGGTTGTTGTTTGGGAGGATACCAGAGGCCAACAGGTGCAGCACAGCCAGCAGCTTTGTCTGCGGAGGGATGTTGGTTGTCCGCTGTGTTGGTACCGTCAGCCTGTGGGCAATGATGTTCAGGATGCGGAAGATGGTTGTCCTTTTGGGCCTGTAGTGGGCATTGGCATTGTCTGGTGTTAGGTCTGTAGGGCTGGTGCATTTCCTGAAGGTCCGCTGTCTTTGTCTGCGCTGCCTCTGTGGTGGTCCGGTGGGTCCGTTGGGGGGGTGGCGGTCCTGGGGGTGGTGGCGGTGGGTGTTGTTGCCCCCTCGGGGCTACGGGGTGCATGGTGAGTGGCTCCATGCCATCTGTTGTTCTTCATGTGTGGCTCTGGGCTGTGCTCCCTTTGATGGTGCAGCTTGTCGTCCGACTTTACACCATGTCAGAGCAGGTGTTAGTTTCCTGCTGCTAACGCACCTTATCGCCTGTTTTGTGGTCTTATCGCCGATGTGGCTGGTCGTTGAGAATGTTGAGGTGTGGTGTTGTTGCGGGTTTTTGCTCGGGAACGCCTACTCTGCATCTCATTAGCGTTAGTTGCCGGGGGCATTTGTGGCGATGTTTTTTGCGACTGCTTTCGCAGGAAAACTGGTGTTATGGGCTGTTAGCACCAGCTTGTGAATGGGGCGATAAATTTAGCGCGACTTTGGCTGCGATAAAGTGCCGATAACTCAGCGATAGCTCCTTGCGAATATGCCCCCAGAAGTTTAATTTTAATAGGCCTTTAGTAATATTGCTTGTAAGAAATTAAGTTGGTCGTTGAGGGGGTAAAACCCTACTCAAGAAGAAACTACAGTCCTTTTCAGGGTTAAGTCACAAGCAAACCCAAGTCAGGCTTAATTCAGAGGCAATGTGTAAAGTATTTGTGCAACACTTCAGACAGTATCACAGTGAAGAAACACCACAAAAGGATCCCATACCAGATGTAAAAAAATAGATTAATGTTTAACAAACAAATAAGACCAAAAAGAGAATAATCCAATCATTAGGGCTGGAGGCATGCATTTGAAATATTTTCAGTGAAAATAGTGCCAAAAAGCACAAAGCGCCAACTATGGATATCTGGTCACACCGGACTGGGACAAAGTCATAAGTTCAGGCTGACCGTGGTGGAGCATGAGTTGGCTACAGGAACCCAGTTAAGCCCACTGAACAAGAGTTTTTTAAATGCTGGTTGCGGAGTGTAGCTTGGTTCTGCATCGAGGATGCGTTACACAGCCGAGATGATGCATCGGTTCTGAGGAGAAGTAAAGCTGCTCAGTGAGGTCCTGCATCGTTGTCAAGGATCCCATCGATGAGAGCCTGTGATGTGAAGTCCAGCATTGTGGATGCGTCGTGCAGTCGAAGTGATGTGTCAGTTCCGAGGAGCTGTGAGGCTGAGATGCGAAAACCTGCATGGTCGTCAAGGCTGCCGGTGTTGAGAGATTTGCAATGGGATAGCCTGCATCAGGGAAGCTTTGCACAGCGACGGTTCTGATGTAAGTTTGATGTTTAGTCTTTGCACCGAGAGAAACCTCATAGCAGAGACGGTGTTCATTCTGCTCAAGATTGCACCGCACAGCAGAGGAGATGCGTCAGTTCTGCTGGGTCTACAGATGGGCTGACAGAGCACCTTCGTGCTCACCTGCGAGGGTGGCACCACCAGGCAGGGTAGGACTTGCAGATGACAATGTCCAGGTGCTGGGATGGAGCCTTCTGTCCTTGAGGCACTAGTCAGGAGGCCAGGAAGCAACAGATGCAAGTCGAGTCCTTCCCACCCAGTCAAGAGGGCAGCAGGCAGCAGGTCAGCACAGCAGGGCAGTAGTTCTTCAGAGCAACAGTCCAGCTGAGTGGGATTCATTTCAGCAGCACAATAGTCTTTCTTCCTGGCATGGTATCCACAGGTCCAGAAGTGTACTAAGGATTTGGTGTCTGAGTTCCAATATTTATACCTGAGCCTACCTTTTCTACAGGTTTACCTTTGAAGTCCACAGGCTTCCTGCCTTGCCTGCCCTGGCTCCAAACTAACTACAGGGGGTATGCAGCCCTTTGTGTGGAGTCAGGACACAGCCTATTCAAGTGTAACTAGGGATGTGCCTAGCTCCACCCTTCCGTCCTGCCAATGATGGCCCATCCAGGCATGTCTAAGCTTTCTATTGTGTGTGGCTGTCTAGGAGGAATACACAAAGCCCAACTGTCAGCTACAGCTAGTCAGATAATCCAGAGATAGGATTTTTCATTACAGTTCCAAAGACACCAATCATGAACTGGTTACCAGTTCTCATTTGGAAGTTACAGCTTATTAAATGTAATAAGGTAAATCCAATGTTATCCTATAGGAGAGATAGGCCTTGCAATAGTGAAAAATTGATATAAGAGTGTTTCACTACCAGGACATGTAAAACTTTAAAGTACATGCCCAACTTTTTAAATACCCTGCACCCTGCCATCTGGACTCACCAGAGCCTGCCCTGCGGGTCACTCAAATGTATTAAAAAAGGAAGGTTTGGCCTGACAAAAGGTTTGTTTTTCCAGGTCAAAATTTCAGTGTACAGCTGCACACACAGGCTGCAATGGTAGGACTGAGACATGTTTAAGGGCTACTTAAGTGGGTGGCGCAATCATTGCTGCAGGTCCACTAGTAGCATCTAATATATAGACCCTGGGTATAGGCAGTACCACTTTACTAGGGACATACAGGTAAATTAAATGTGCCAATTGAGTGAGCACATGCACTTTAGCGCCGGTTATCAGTAGCAAGCAAAAACAAGATCAGCAAAAAATGTAAAGGTAAAGGCAAAAGGTTTGGATGAAGACCACTCTAAGCCTGACAGGTCTAACATTGTTAATCAGAAAAACACATTGTGTCAGTTGTTTTCACTTTCACAGAGCCTGTGGGGAGCGAAGATGCACAGAGGAACCTGATGTGAGTGAGTGAAGGCAGGAGGTAAGACACAGAGGCAGAAACAGCATCCATTTTAATTAATATGGCGTTTCTCTAAAATGCGGCATGACTAAGACAATTTAACAAACGCTATTCTAAGCCTTATATTAAACTCGTTTCAACTGCATACATGTCATTATACTATTTACATACAGGAATCAACATTAAATCCTTAATATTCAATATTATTTGTCACTCAAAAATGTGAACCTAAGAAAAATCTTTGACAGGGCTATTAGTTTGCTATGCAAGTGTTGTTAGTTGTCCGTTGAATTGACGGCGACTGTATTTTGAGCAGAAAAGGCATTTCCTGGTGCCAACATTAATAGTTTGGGAATATATAGGCAATAATAAAATGCCCAGAAATTAGCGAAAATGCAATATTCGCAAGCCCTCGGTTTCATGTCAGATTCAACTCTATTCGGTCAAGCTTGACCATAAATGTATAAAAGAACATTGATCCAAAAAAGTTAATACAGACCACAAAAAAAGCCATACAATAGGGGCGTGGCCTGGTCGGCCATGGAGTAAGACATCTGATCCGGAGCTCCTGCGCCAAGTATAGACTCCTGTGTCATTTCTCATGCTAACCTGCAGTCTGGGACCCGATATGCTGTGGGGGATGCCTGCGAGATCAAAGAGAGCAGCCTCAGCCGATAATCGGGGATCGCCGGCAGGGAGAACAGTTTGCCAGGTCCTGGGTGCTCTGGAGGAGCAGCAGACACAACATTGTGGCTGATGGATGGCACCGAGAGGCCTGAATGAAGAAACACCAAAACGATGCATGAGCAGGGGACAGAGTTGATCCACACCCCCTGATAATAGAGCAGCAAGATTGAAAGCCTACTGCGGGGGCCATGTGGAGTGCCTCACCGACTCCGCTGTAAGAAGCGGTGATTTGGTGACCATGAGGCAGCCGAGCTCCGGCAGCAGTGAACTGGTGAGCCTTACTCTGCTTAGAATCAGGCTTTGATATACATTGTGGGCTGCCCGGGAATCGGAGTCGGAGTTGTTGAGCCTACCTGGATGGAACCGGTCCTGTGCCTTGACATGACCCTGTGAAGGAATGGTGAACCAGCCGGAGAGCTGGGGGAGCCTGAGATCAAGTGGAGCACTGACTCATCACCTGAGGAGAGGGACAGTAACTCAGATCAGACGATGACAGAGCATGACACAGAAGGTGAGCAGTTGTCAGTAATCACCTCCATGATGGTTGAATCCATAGAATAAAGGCTGAACAGTTACCTAGACTGCATGATTCCGCCCTCAAACATCATCATCAGCGGTAAAAAGAGCCTGGAGGTTAGTAACCCCTGACACATTTGAGCGCCATTTTTTCTTAAAAGACCCAAATGCCTTGATGCCACCATTCGTACAAATGAGCGCAGAAAACCTCCAAGCGGAAATCTCTAATACACGTGACCAATGTCCCCCTAGACTAGGGAACAAATCCCAAGGAAGAACAACATCCAAAAAATGGTACTCAATAGATCTTAAAATATTGAAGAGAAAGTGCAAAGCACTAGAGCACAAGTGGAGACTATCCAAACAAGACATGGACAGACAGTCATATAAGACGGAAATGAGAATCTACAACAATGCCATTAAAAATGCCAAGAAGTCTTCCTTTGCAAAGCGTGTGAATGACAATAGCAACTCACCTAAAGAACTCTACAAAATAGTTAAAGAACTATGCAATCCTTCCAGCCTGTCCCAGGTCCTGTCCCCCTCATTAGAGGGCTGTGAGGCAATCAACAGATTTTTTGAGGATAAAATCTCTGTGATTTATTCCTCATTCAGAGATCAGCACCTACCAGATGATACAGATTGAGAAACTTTAGACCGTCACCCTGATGCCCAATTCTATCTCAGTAACTTCGACCCCTTTACAGAGGAGCAGGTTGCAAAAGCAATGGCCGAAGTTAAATCAGGGTCCCCATTAGACCCATGTCCTCACTTTATTTTCTCCCGGATTATAAGAATTATATGCCCCTACGTTACCCACATATTTAACCAATCCTTACATACTGCAGCATTTCCAGAGATCTGGAAAAAAGCCATGGTGGTTCCAGTACTAAAAAAAGCGGGCACCGATGTCCAAAACCCGGCAAATTATCGACCAATATCTCAGCTTCCATACCTAACTAAAGTGATGGAGAAGTTGGTAAATAAACAATTAACCAACTACCTTGAGACTAATGAGCTCCTGGACCCTAACCAAACCGGCTTTAGAGCCACTAATAGCACTGAAACCACCCTCCTGGCAGTGCTAGACAACATCAGATCTGTGGTCGACCAGGGCAGAGCCGCCGCCCTGATCCTGTTGGACTTATCGGCAGCTTTCGACACTGTCTCACACGACCTCCTGTTGAAAACCTTTCATGGAAAAGGTATACACTCTAAAGCCCTTCAGTGGCTTTGCTCCTTTTTAAACAATAGAACACAGACCACACAACTGGGCACTTTTTCCTCAAAACCAAAACCCATTAAGTATGGTGTTCCACAGGGAGCTTCCTTGAGCCCTACCCTCTTTAATGTGTACGTGTCCTCACTGGCCAAGATCAGGGAAAAACGGGGCATCAGTATCTGCTCTTATGCAGACGATACACAACTGATGATTGCTCTCGATGGACATGAAGACACGAGGATCAGACTAACCAGCTGCCTTTCGGAAATGGCAGCTTGGATGTCCAACCATTGTCTGAAACTGAACGCAGACAAGTCAAAGATTCTACACTTTGGAGGAGCACATTTAGTCTGGAATGCAACGTGGTGGCCCTCATCACTGGGTAATGCACCCGCCCCCAAACAGGTTGCAAAAAACCAAGGTATTCTTGTTGATAGTGCACTTACCATGCAGAACCATGTACGAGCACTCTGTGGGAAAAGCTTTGCGACACTAAAGTTGCTAAAAAGACTCTTTCAATGGATCCCTATAGAATGTAGGAGAACCATCGTCCAAGCCTTGCTCATAAGCAGGTTGGACTACGGGAATGCACTTTTTGTGGGCATGGCGGACTACCTTTTCACTCGACTACAGTTGGTCCAGAATGTGGCTGCCAAGCTGGTGTGCAACAAGAACAAGTACAGCTCAGCATCAGAATGCATGAGGATGCTCCATTGGCTCCCTGTGCGACAAAGGGCCAAATTTAAACTGCTAAGCCATGCGCACAAAGTCTTACACCATCTTGGCCCCATTATTCTGCAAGATAGAGTTGAATTCTATGCAGCCACACGGAACTTGAGGTCACGCCACCAGGAACGGCAAAAACTAAACGCGTCAAGAAGACCAGGGCAGGAGGTCGCTCCTTTTCACACCTACCAGCGACCCACTGGTATGAACTTCCATTAGAACTTTGGCTTACCAACGACTACCTAGCATTCAGGAAAACATTAAAAACGCATTTGTTTCCTAAGATCTGACTAGTAACCTAGAGACCCTCTCTCAGAACCCCTCCCTCACTTAGGATGTGCTCTCCTTAGCGCCATGATATCCTCACGTATGAATGTTGCACTGTATAAATAAATAAATTCCAAGAGGTGGTAAGACTGTAACATAACCTGGGGGCTGGCTGGCTGCAGGAGATATTAATCTATATTAGCGATACACAGTGCGGGACAGGGGGTGAGGACCTGTGAAGTACCATGCATGTGAGGCCTCAGGTTATGCCCCAGTGACAGAAGCAAGGAACACTGTTAGGATGTTCATGTTATGGAAACTGACATACCGTGAAATGGGGGGGTGGTTAGTTCTAGGACCACAGCACAGTAAGGTAGGGTCGGGGGTAGTTTTCATATAGAAGAACACCGAGATGCACAGGCCAGTGTAGGTCAAACATATCTGGAGGGGAGGGAGTTTGAAGGACCAGCTGTTACACAGCCACCAGAATGAAGGCTCTGGACCTAATGATGCTAACATGGAACGTTAACGAGTTGGGCAAAAAGATAGAGAGGTCTGGTTGGCAGGACCCTAAGCCGATATAAAATGGATGTGGTATACCTATAGGAAACTTACCTTGTGGGACAACACAATAGTATGGGGAGGGGTAACTTTGACTGGCGGGTTCTGCTCGAGGTCAAGGGGAGTGATGATTCTTATATTCAGGGCTTTGCCTTTTTATGTTAGTCATACTTGGTCAGACATACACGGGGGTAAGTGGCACTTTTGGGAGACTATATGGGTGAAAAGTTACTCCTAATTAATGTTTACATGCCCCCCGGGTCTCCAGTCTGACACATTGCAAACATTGGGAGAGATACTCCTGGAAGTCCCACAGGCACTTACGATTGTAGGACGGGATTTCAATCTGGCATTGGACACAACCCTGGCTAAAATTATTAGAAGGACAGAAGAGGAGGCAACACAAGTGAAGCTGGACGGATTCACACGGGCCATGGATATGTTTGATATATGGAGAGTTATACATGGGGACGAGAGGGGCTATTCTTTCTATTCAGGAGTACATGATATGCAATCTAGGGGGATATTCTCAAGAACGTGTGATAAACATAGCCAAAATAGGTTAACGCAAGTTTTCATATCGCTGTCTATCGCGGGAAAATAACTCTGTGTTAACGTCGTATTCTCAACACGGTGGTAACATGCGATAGTTTCCCGATAACGCGGCAAATGTCCGCGATAACACTACTGGGACGGCGATAAAAATTTCAACCCGAACGTCAAAAAAGTTGCAATGTGCCCAACCGCGATAAAAAACCAGCGATAAGCAGCGCCAGGCCTGCAAGTCCCACAAGTCAGGCTGCAAAAAGCACAAAACACAAACAACTGCGAAGCACCATGGAGATAGCCGGAGCAAGCACAGAGGACAACCAGAACACCACAAGCCCCATGGAGGACCAGCCTGGGACCTCGGGGTCAGGGAAGGGCAAGGAGAAGAAGAAGAGGAAGACGCGGTTCAGTCCGCAGGAAAACAGGATAATGATCACGGAGGTAATAGAACACCATCAACAACTGTACGTCACCTCCACTGTGTCATTGGCAACAAAAAATACAATATGGCAGTCCATCCTGGACAAGGTGAATGCAGTCGGAGTGCTGAGGAGGACAATGGACGAGGTCAAGAGGCGCTGTAATGATGTGAAGCGCAAGACCAAGCAGAAACTCACAGACAACCAGAAGGCAGCAATGCAGACTGGAGGTGGGAGACCAGCGCCACAGGAGAAGCTGGATGAGATGGAGGAAATGGTGACCACAGTCATCAGTGTGGAGAAGGTGGCAGGAGTTGGGGGACCGGACACTGCTCAACATGACCCGACACAACAGCAACAGGGTGAGTAACCACCAGGGACTGGGGGGACGGGGAGATGGGCACAATGGCACACATGCACAATTAAGTAGAGCACATCTGCGGACAAACCATGCCCAAGAGTCACAACACCAACCAAGAGCCCAATTTACCCAAGTCTGCAACATCACAGCACCGCATAAGCCCAGAAGTGAAAGCCACACCGCCTGAAAGGGATAAGGACCAGCCAAATCAGAGCTGAAGGGGCAACTCACCTACAATGCAGCACACACACATAAGATCCAGAGCACCGCAACATTTACAACAATGTTGAACAAACAGCAACACCAGCACAACAGAACAGAGGACACAACTGCTGCCGCTTGTGTGTGGAAAATGGGCATTCGCATGTGGCATAGCAGGAAACTGTGAGATGATAATGTACTAGTACAACCCCACATCTAACCCTGGGCGTAGTTCACGTAGTAGCACTACGCGTAGCTACGCGAAGTGCACTTCGCACTACGCGAGCTACGCGAACTGCGTAGTGCACTGTGCAAAATGCTGTTCGCACTGATTGCACAGTGCCGGATGCTTGTCCGCACTGTGCAATCAGTGTAAACCGCATCTTGCACAGTGCAAGCGGTCGTTTTCTGCCGCTCGAGTAGATTTCTACTCGAGCGGCAGCTTTCTCAACACTGACTGGTAGCTTCTCATCGCGAGCGGTCGCGAGTATACGCGACCACTCGCAATGAGAAACCTGACCTCCCCGCGTTGAGAATCTCGCCGGGAGGTTTATTTTCCACGCTCGCGATCGGCAACTTGATGTTGCTGATCGCAAACGAGGAAAAAGTCTCGCCGGGATGTCATTTTGCTTGCTCGCGGTCGCCAACTTGACGTTGAGGACTGCGAGCAAGCAAAAAATGACTGCTACGCTACGCGTGTTTGCACTGTGCTACGTGCAATTCGCGTAGTGCAAAGTAGCGCAAACTTCGCAAACTACGTGATCGTAGCGTAGTACTTCGCCCAGGGTTACCCACATCCCTGATGGTGTAGTAATGTATGTATAGCCATGACCCAGATAGGCAGTGAGACACACATTGTCATACAAATCAACACTCATCACAGTTGAATACAAGTGAAGGTGCGTAGACTTTATTAGCATATGCGTGTCAGTACGGCCAAGATAAGTGCCACAACATGCAGACCAATGCAGCAGTATGTCAGAACGTGGAACGTTGCCAAGCGCTGCTGTCCACTCCGGGGGAGTGCCGCACCATTCACAGGTGTGTGTTTACCCACATTGTTGTCCGCTCATGTATTCGGAGTCCAGGCGAATGCAGCCATGTCCACTGTCGTTGTGGGAGATGTGACCAGAACCCCAAATTCCAACAAGGTGTCGGGACATGTGCAATGTGTTCCAAACTGTTGTGTCTGCAGGTACGTAGTTACATGTCCATGAAAGCTAGAGCAGCTTCGTAGGCAATCATTTCCAACATGAGGTCGTTATCGACTTCATCGAACAGGACGGTGAGGCTAACCATTAGCAGGTCCGGACAGATGTGCTGCGTCCACCCCCTTTCACCAATTAGCACTACAGTCCAATAGGGGAGCGGCTCAATTTGGTCACTGCACACGAGGAGTTCTGCAATCTCCCAGGTCCAGCTGCCAGCATGTATGCCAAGTATCCAGGCATCCCATAGACGGGTGTCACGGTGACACTCATGGTCGTGGGCCAACAGGGGGCGCATACACATGTCGAAATCCAGTTCGGCTACCGTCCTGTTGGATAGGCAGACATCCATGGACCACTCGAATATGCACGAGCGACAATGCAACACAGGCTGCACGCAGGTGATGTTGGCAAGGCGGAAGCTTAGCCGGTAACTGATCCGCAGCACTACCAATGGCAGTGCCCCCAGTAAATGCAGCATACGTGCACTGTACAGTTCCACCTGACAGGGGTTGTGCATGTGTCTGGGATGTTCTGCCATTGCATTAGTGGCCCTGGTTGAAGCGGCACTGTCCTGACCTGCGCCAGTTCTGTGGATGAAATGCCACAGCTCGGATCAATGAGTTGTTGAAGTGTGCAACGGTTGTACGCCTGGGATGGTGTGGGAGTAAGTGTGAAGGCCATTCCATGCAAGATAACTTCGATCAAGGACTTCTGTGTGTGGGGTGTGTATACGTTGGTCTTTCGTCGGGCTGTGCGTAGTGTGGGAGTCGTCATCAGCTGCTATAGTATCTGTTAGGGGGTGCCGGGCACATGCAATCCCGAGGTCGGAGGTGCAGATGTGCTTCCGCCTGATAGTTCAGACAAAGGAGCTTTCATCCCTAATGTTAGTTTGTCATCTGCTGCAGTCAGGAAATGTGATGTGGCTTGTTGGGGGTGGGGTGGGATGTGTGCGACTTTGGGATTCATGTTTGACATGTCTTGCATGTGGCAAATGAGCGGCATCACTGTGTGTTACGTTGCCTCACAGCTGCTCCTCCCTCCCCCGAGCCTATTTACTTGTGTGCGCTGCGCGGTTGCATCACTTGCACTCCTACGGCACACCATTGTCATGCCTGTATGCGCATGTCCACAAGCCTGACAATGACACTGTGATGTTGGCCGTTGAAGGTGGGTGGCCACGTGAGTGTAGGCCTATGGGAAGGATAGGGTGGACACAGATGTAGAGTTCATGCCTGGCTGAACTCGCGCTGCAATTAAGGCTAGGCATTTGACTCATGCTGCGGCAATACAGATACACACAACACTTGGCATGTATGAGCAAAGACCCCGAGCCGTCTTGCGCTCCTTCAGTTCCCCGTTCGTGCAAGCCCGCCCTCGGGTGCATGCTACATTGCAACATTGTTGATTGCGGACTGGGTGGTGCCGACACTACAACAGTGACACACTCATTAGTTACTTCCTTGTCCAGACCAGAACTGAACCACGCCCAGAGCCCCGGGCAAATCCTTCACACCCCTACGCTGGCTTGGCGTACGCCGGCCCAGCCCACACCGCTTACGCTTACAGGGGGGACGACAAAGCCACGTGTCCAATCAATCAATCAATCACGGCATTTATAGAGCGCGCTACTCACCCGGGAGGGTCTCAAGGCGCTGGGGAGGGGGTAAGTTACTGCTCGAACAGCCAGGTCTTGAGCTGCTTCCTGAAGGAGAGATGGTCCTGGGTTCGCCGAAGGTGAGTGGGGAGGGAGTTCCAGGTCTTGGCTGCCAGGTAGGAGAAGGATCTTCCTCCGGCGGTGGTTCTGCGGATGCGTGGTACGGTGGCGAGGGCGTGGCTGGTTGATCGTAGCTGGCGTGTGGGCGTGTAGAAGGTCATGCGGTCGTTGAGGTACTTTGGGCCCAGGTCGTGGAGGGCCTTGTGTGCGTGGGTGAGGAGTCTGAACGTGATTCTCTTGCTGACGGGGAGCCAGTGCAGGTCTTTCAGGTGCACGGTGATGTGGCTGTGTCGGGGGATGTCCAGGATGAGTCGTGCGGAGGCGTTCTGGATGCGCTGGAGTCTCTTTTGAAGTTTGGCTGTGGTTCCGGCGTAGAGGGTGTTCCCATAGTCCAGTCGGCTGGTGACGAGTGCCTGGGTGACGGTCTTCCTGGTTTCAGTGGGGATCCATCTGAAGATCTTGCGGAGCATGCGCAGGGTGTTGAAGCATGAAGATGAGACGGCGTTGACTTGTCTGGTCATCGACAGGGAGGAGTCCAGGATGAAGCCCAGGTTGCGTGCGTGGTCCGTTGGCTTGGGCGCGGTGCCCAGGGCCGGGGGCCACCAGGAGTCGTCCCAGGCGGAGGGTGATGAGCCCAGGATGAGGACTTCCGTCTTGTCTGAGTTCAGTTTAAGGCGGCTGCTCCTCATCCAGTCGGCGACGTCTCTCATCCCGTCGTGTAGGTTGGCTCTGGCGGTGGTGGGGTCGTTGGTGAGGGAGAGGATCAGCTGGGTGTCGTCGGCGTAGGAGATGATGTTGAGGTTGTGTCGGCGTGCGATGGCTGCGAGGGGGCTCATGTAGACGTTGAAGAGGGTTGGGCTGAGTGAGGATCCTTGTGGAACGCCGCAGATGACTTCGGTGGCTTCGGATCTGAACGGGGGGAGGCGGACTCTCTGGGTTCTTCCGGCGAGGAACGAGATGATCCATTCCAGTGCTTTCTCTCGGATTCCGATGTTGTCCAAGGTCTTACCCACTGCCTGAGGTGACATGGTTGCGTCCGCTGTCCACAGCACAATGTAATGTGGCAGGGCCCTGGCCCATCATGCATACATAATGACCACACGGACACTCTTAGATAGATAGTGGAACTGGCTACGGGCACGTGCGCCCGGCCCCTTTTTATTACCAGGGTCACATGTCCAGTGACGCCTGTGCTGGATGGGTGTGGGGTGAGTGTAAGCCAGCCCTCAGGGAGTGGTTGGTGCTGGCAACAACTAGAACAGTGAACATCGGATCACACACACAGATTCAATCATAAAGGGTCCATGATTTGTGGTGCACTGAGTTTGTGGCACCGGATGCACGGCGGCCGGCATGGGCCTACCGCCACGTGGCGATGACTTGAGCTGCACTGAGGTAGGGCCACCAGAGCTGAGCGTGCTCATGTGAAGAAATTGTTAATGAGTTGGTCTCTTCAGGATATTGCTGCTGCAGCTGCAGTGGGGTGTGGTACACCTGCCTCATCTTCTTCATCATGGTCCCAGGTCTTCCACACTGCCTGAGGTGACATTGTTGCGTCCGCTGTCCACAGCACTAAACTCAATCATGAAGGGTCCATGAGTTGTGGTGCACTGAGTTAGTGGCACCTGAAGAGCTGAGCAGGGTATCAAGCTGATGATGGCATCCAAGACAGGTGTGAGCAACTTAGATAGGCTGGCTGTGAGACTCCTCCGACTCTGGCAGTTGTTGGTTGGAGGTGGTCCTGGCGGTGGTGGAGGGTGTGCAGCCAGCGATGATGGCGTGTCCTTGCAGTTCAGGATTGGATTTGATTTGCGAGCCCTGCTGACCGCAGTGTAGGCCGGAAGCAGCGGTCAGAAAGTGCACACAGCCACGTGACGATGACTTGTGTTGCACAGGGTCAGTGGCACCTGGAGCGCTCAGCAGGTGCACAGCCAACGATGATGCGTCGTCCGGGCGGGCCGCACTGGGAGCAATGTTTTTCGCCTACTGAATTCTGCCTCAATATTGCCACGTGGCATCGACTTGTGTTGCACAGGGTCAGTGCCACCTGGAGCGCTCAGCAGGTGCACAGCCAACATCGATGCGTCGTCCGGGCGGGCCGCACTGGGGGCAATGTCTGTTGACTAGTGGTTTCCTCCATTAACAGAAATGTGGCACAATTTGAATTGTTGGACCTGCTGACCGCAGTGTAGGACTAAGGCAGTAACTGGCACACGCATGACTCCGTGTTGCTGTGCCGCTGGATGCACTGGGGGCCTGTGTCGCAGAGTCTGGAGGTCACGGTGGCAGACTCGTGGCAGGGTGAGGTGCGCCGCCCTGGCAGACGTGTTGCCCATCATGGAAGAGAACCACCCTCAGAGCCCCGGCCTTTTTATCCGCACTCCTACGCTGGAGTGGCGTACGCCAGCCCAGCCCACTGCACTTATGCTTACAGGGGGGGACGGCACAGCTACATGTCCAAGGTCTTCCCCACTGCCTGAGGTAACATGTTTGCATCCACTGTCCACAACACTACATACCCCGGCAGTATATGTCCACATGGACATGTCTGTGCTCTGCATTCTGTGGTCTGTCCAGCACATCACCGCCACACTTGGCATTGTGTACATTCTTCTTCATGGGTGAGTTGCCTCCTTCACACATACTTGGTTCCCACCTCTCCCCACATTTTGCACTTCTGTGGCTGAGGGGCCATGCCGTTTTCGGAAGGTCCGCTGTCTTGTCCTGCGCTGCCTCGGTGGTAGTCCGGGGGAGGGTCCGGAGGGGGGGGGGGTCCTGGGGGTGGTGGCAGTGGGTGTTGTGGCCCTCTTGGGTCTCCGAGCTGCATGTTCATTGTGTCCATGGCATCTGTGGGTCTTCAGATGTGCTTCTGGGCTGGGCTCCCTTTCATGCTGCAGGTTGTCGTCCTGCTTAACACCAGTAAAAGGCAGGTGTTAAATCCCTGCTGCTATCGCGCCTTATCGCCTGTTTTTGGGTCGCATCGCAGATCTGGCTGGTCGTTGAGAATCTCGCGAAGTGGTGTTTTCGTGTATTTTTGCATGGGAACGACTACTCTGCATATCATTAGCGTTAGTTGTCGCACTCATCCGTGGCGATGTTTTTTGCGGCAGCTATCGCTGGAAAACTGGTGATATCGGCAGTTTGCACCAGCTTGGGAATAGGGCGATAAATCTATCGCCACTTTTGCGGCGCTAAAGTGCCGATAAATCGGCGATAAGTCCTTGAGAAGATGCCCCCTAATCTTGATTATTTCTTTACAACTGGCGGATCCCTATCTAGATTTGTTGAGGTGGAAAACCTTGTGAGGCAGATCAGTGATCACTCGCCTTTGGGGGAGTCTATATCTATGGGTGCTAGTAGGATGACGAGGGGATGGAATATGGAGACCCGGCACCTCTTGAATAAGCAGTAGGTCAAACACCTGGACAGAGATGCTGAGCAGTATTTTAAAGATAATAAAGGGACAGTGCAGTGCCTGATGATGCTATGGGAGGCCTACAAGGTTACAATACTGGGTGAGATTATCATAGGTGAGATAGGTGACAGGAAGGAAAGGCAGAACAGGATGGCCGCCATGGAGAAGGAACTTTCACAACTGAACAGGGACCATTTCTTAATCCCACGCATGAAGTAAAAAAGACAACAGATCTAAAGAGGGCTGGATATTTGACATTGGCTAGAAATGAGGTTGAAAACAACTTACCTGGTGAAACAGGACCACATCTATGAAGTGGGTAATAAAGTGGGCAAACTATTGGCATAGATTGGTAATAGGGAACGGAAAGAATTGAGTGAACAAGAAATTTGAGCGGAATCAGGAGAGAGATGGAGAAGAAATACCAGGAGTCTTTGTGGACTATCTGGAAACCTTTTATGATACCCAACTACAGGTTGCTGAAGAGGAGGTATTGACTTTTGTGAGGGACGGTCTGTTGAGGCTTCTAGATACACAACAGGTGAGAGACCTGGAGGGGGTATCTCAGTTGAAGAGGTGTCACTGGCTATGGGACAAATGCTGGAAGGAAAAGGCTCAGGCCTGAATGGGTTATCGATAGAGCAGTTTCATAAACTAACTCAGAGAATGGTAGGACCCTTATATGCGGCTTACTTAGCAGCATATGAGTAATGGAGTCTGCAGGAGGATATGAGAACGGCAAGTTTTTCTAACTCCAAAGGAGGGGAAACTCCGAGATTGGTGAGAGTCATATCGACAGATATCCTTGCTTAACACTGATGTTAAAATATTGGCCAAGGTCCTGGTGACTCAGCTGAGGGTGGTGGTAACTGACCTGGTTCACCCAGATCAGGCAGGGTTCATGCCAGGTCACTTGACCAGGCTTAACCTGCGAAGATTGCATAATGGCATTGCCGCAGCAATGGCATCGCCTGGAGACAGGGTTATAGCCTCGCTTGATGCTCATAAAGCCTTTGACTTGGTGGAATGGCTGTACCTTTTCAGGGTTGTCGCATAGATGGGCTTTGGTCCGAAATACATTAAACGGATCAGACTGCTGTATGATAGACTAAGGGCCCGAGTGAAGGTGAATGGTCACACTTTGTGGGAATTCTGGGTGAGGAGAAGTGCAAGGCAGGGGTGCCCGCTCTCGCAGATGCTGTTTACTTTAGCAATAGTACTGGCGGAGTGGGTACGGATTGACGCACAGGTGTGGGGTTGGCCAGGTACTTTTGACTGTGATGACTGCATCTCGCTATATGCAAATGATATTCTGTTGTACATAACAAGACCGGACCAGACACTGACCCGTCTGCGGGATATTTACCGCATCTTTGGTGAACACACCAGATTCACCATAAATTGGGAGAAGTCCCTACTGTTTCTATTAGGTGATTGGACATCAATCCTTGAGTTACCGTTGCCATTTAGAGTAGAAAGGAAATTATTTAAATATTTGGGGATATGGATCACCCGGGACTCTGCATTGCATTATGAAGCAAACTTGGGACCCATGATTAGGAGGTTAGAGCAGGATGTTAAACACTGGCATACACTTCCTCTCTCGTTGTTGGGATGGGCAGCGATAGTTAAGATGGTGGCTCTTCCCCGCCTTTTATGTGTACTACAAAATAATCCATATGGAGTCCTGGATACTCTATTTGCTAGGGTGGACACATATGTGAGAGCTTTCCTCTGGGCTGGGGTACAGACGAGTGTTGCCGTAAAAGTATTACAGAAGTCCAAATATGAGGTAGGCATAACCCTGCCCTGTGTCCACAAATATTATGCAGCAGTGCAGGTAGGTGTGGTAAACGACTGGGCCTCTGCAGATTGAGGAGATCCAGCTTTTTGACTTAACTGGTTGGGTATGGTCGACCATAGTTATTTACATGCGATATACAGAGGTAGGTTTAATCCCAAAGTATGACCGGCTACTAGTATGGTTGCTAATATTTGTAAGAGACTGACTAGAGAGATGGGCTGGGGCAACAGGCTGACACCATGGACTCCCAATCTGGAAGGGTTCCAGATTAAAACCTGTTGTGACACTGACGGGCTTCCAGGGTTGGGATAGGGCAGGTATTTCAATGCTAGCAGATGTCTGGGATGCCAATGTGGTAGTGCTCTTCAATCATCTGAAAAAAGAATATCAGATTTCATAGTTGCAATGGCTGAGATATGGTCAATAGAAACATACCTTTCAGGTGTGTGTCTCACAGGAGGAAGGAACACAGGCGGACTCACATTTGGAGTGGCGAACTTTGGACGACAGTGTGGACCTTAAACTGATTTCATTGACCTATGGCACTTTAGTGCGTAACATGCAGTCTCCCCTCACGAGACTCCAGGATAAGTGGGTGCAAGACTTGAGTGAGATAGAGGATGAGGACTGGCAGGATGTGCTGGGGTTCTCCGCTCAGGTCGCGATTAGGGCTAGCTTCCGATTAATTCAACTCAAAATCCTCCACCGCACGTATTACACAAGACAACTGTTACATAGGATTGGAAGGGCGGAGAGGGAGGTTTTGTCTTCAAGGATGTGGAATAGTGGGCACATTCTTACAAACAAGCTGGAGCTGCTCCTGGGTACAACCTTTTTGGGAGGAGGTATGGGGTACATTGGAGCCAGCAGTTGGAGTGCCTCTGGATCTGCAAGCTAGGATGGTATTGTTGGGCATTTGTGGACCAACTGATATGACACGATACTAGAAAATTCTGATAAACCTGGATTTTATGGTAGCTGTTAGAAATGGGGGTCTCTAGTTGGCAGAGGTAGGTACCTTTGTCCAAATAGGGACCCTTGCTTCTAATCAGGATAAGGGGGATACACTTCTAAACTAACCCTGCTCAGCCCCTTGGTAGCTTGGAACGAGCAGAGAGGCTTATCTCAGAGGCAGTGTGTAAAGCATTTGTGAACACATACAGTAATACAGTGAAAACACTACAAATGGACACCACACCAGCTTAGAAAAATAAAAGTAATCTTTATCTAAACCAAACAAGACCAAAACGACAAAAATCCAAAGTACAGTAATAAACATATGACTTTCAAATGGTAGAAATAGTTCAGTTCAAAGCAAATTGCAGATGCAACACTTTTCACACAAAGTACCTTGGATGCGTCGCACACACAAGCAAAAAGGGCCGCAGGGAAGGTGATGCGCCGGTTCCTTACACTCAGGGAAGGTGATGCATCGGATCCTTGCTCCGGGGGAGGTGATGCGTCGGTTCCTTACTGCTGCGCAGGGGAGGTGATGTGTCGGTTCCTTACCAGTGATGCGTTCCCCAACGATGCAACAGACTTGGCGCCTTGATGGAAGCAACAATGTGGGATGATGCGTGGGTTCTTGCAGCCGCACAGCAGGCCTTCCGTCAGAATTGGTGCAGTGATCTCGGAAGTCGGAGACCGGTGCACTCGATGCAGCGTGCAGTGATTTTTCGAGCCGCGGGCAGGCGCTGCGACAATTTCTTCAGCGGTGTGTCAGAAACAGGTTGGATGTGTCATGCTTCTCTAAGTTGCATTACTTTTCCATCTCCCAGTGGCAAACAGCCTCCAGAGGTCCAAAACAACAGCAGGCACCTCTTAGCAGGTCTGAACTCCCAGCAAGAGAGTTCAGGGGAGCTGGGGGTGAAGTCTTTGTGTCCCCAAAACTTCAGAACAGGAGGCAAGCTCAGTTTCAAGCCCTTGGAAATCTTCCTCAAGCAGGGGACACAGCAAACAGCAAAGTCCTTTTCCCTTTCCTTGGCAGAAAGTAGCCAGTGCAGGCCAACCCCAGACAGCAAACAGCACAGGGGCAGCATTCCTCCTCAGTTTCTCCAGCTCTTCTCCTTGGCAAAGGTTCCTCTTGATTTCCCAGAAGTGATCTTTGAAGTCTTTTCTATCCCTGAGACTTCCAACAGGAGGCAAGCTCTACTTCAAGCCCTTGGAGAAAACTCTACCAGCAGGATGATGAAAGCACAGTCCAGTCCTTTCCCTGCCTAAGGCAGAAGCAACCACTGCAGGCCAACCCCAACAGCACACAGCACAGGGGCAGTACTCCTCCTCCAGCTTTCTTCTTCGTGGCAGGTTCATTAGTTCAGTAGTAATCTCTTTGTTCTCTCCTGGCCTAGGGCTCTGAGCCCAGTCCAAGCCAGTTCTGGGGGGCACTTTGCAAGTGCACAACAACCTGCATTGTCAGTGTGAGCCCTGGCTCCAGACACACCACAGGGGGCGTAGTTATCCTTGTGGAAGGTAGGCACAGCCTTATTCAGGTGCAGGTGCTACTTCTCCCACAACTCCAAATACAGACCAGGCCTGTTCAGCCTAGCGCTGACTCATCTAGACTCTCTGGAGCCACTGCACATCCCCAGCCCCTGTCA
Organism: Calotriton arnoldi; assembly: GCA_963921515.1. Classification (NCBI taxonomy): domain Eukaryota; kingdom Metazoa; phylum Chordata; class Amphibia; order Caudata; family Salamandridae; genus Calotriton; species Calotriton arnoldi. The sequence goes on along the minus strand of CAWUFW010005044.1, from coordinate 485,432 downwards.
CTCCAAAGCCAGACAGTCAATACACATCCTAGCAAAGGCAAACTGGATGGCTAGGCAAGAAAATACCTAATTTCTAAAAGTGGTATTTTCAAACACAGAATGTAAAAATCACCCTCACTAATAAATGCATTTTAACATTCTGAGTTCAGGCATACAAAACTTTATTTTCCTACCTTGTTCCCAGGGGTAGTTAGGCTTATAAGATGTTATAAGCAAACTCCCCATTCTATACTATGGGAACAGATAGACTTGCAATAGTGAAAAACGAAATTGGCAGTATTTCACTAACAGGACATGCCACACACACCAGGGCATGTCCTACCTTTCACATACACTGCACCCTGCCCACAGGGGTACCTTGGGCCTACCATAGGGGTGACTAACATGTAAGAAAAGGGAAGGTTAGGGCCTGGCAAGTGGGTGCACTTGCCAAGTCGACATGGCAGTCCCAGACTGCACACAGGCACTGCAATGGCAGACCTGAGTTACATTTACAGGCTGCTTATGTGGGTGGCACAACCAGTGCTGCAGGCCCACTAGCAGCATTTGATTTACAGGCCTGGGCACACACAGTGCACTGCACCAGGGACTGACTAGTAAATCAAATAAGCCAATCATGGAAACACCAATCCATAACAACAAATTACAGGGAGAACTTATGCATTTTAGCACTGATCGGCAGTGGTAAAGTGCCCAGAGTCATAAAACCAACAAAAACAGATCAGAAACAGAAGGCCACAAAGCAAGAAATCTGGGGATAAACCCGCTGTAAAAGCCAGGTCTAACATGAACCAAGAAGGAGATTGCCCAAAAGTGGGGTAGTGGGACTCCTCCGTGCACTGAGATTAGGAAATAGGTATAGACAATTGTAAATTGCTGGAAAGAGAGGTATACAAGGGAAGAGGTAATTTGAGAAAATATGGTAAGGTTGGGGATAGGATCTAGCAATGGGGTAGTCGTAGAACACATAGGAAAAGGGCTCGCTGGGCAGAGACTGACTATGGCAAGTACTGAGACATGATATGAAAACATGGAAGGCTGGACAATAAGTCCCGGACAATTATCAGTTCACCGGATGGGGTAGACCAGAGAATGCTGTGGGGTTGCATACGGTGTTTCAGTTTCAATCTAGTGGATGATATTTAATTGTGGTATTAAGTATAAAATCATAATAAACATATACCAAAAAAAACTTACACTAGCAGCTTGATATTAGAAAACGTTAAAAAGCCTTTAGATGAATGATCATTAAAAACATATAAATACATACAGTCAAGAGCAAATAAAAAGACATCAGTTTTTACATAATCGCTGTGGCCCTCTGCTTTATGGCACATTGAATTTAAACAGCAGTTAAGAAGCACAATCTCACAGTATGGAGAGACTGTAAATAGTTAAAGCTAGCTCTACAAAAAAGAATTTTCCCCTCTTTCAAAAAGGGTAACAAATAGATTTTCTCAGCAATTAATAACATTTACAGAAGAACATAAAGTGAATTGTGCTTTGAGCTGAGTTAGCTAGTTTCAAACACAGTGGTCCCTAAACAGAAGATTAAACAAACAATGAATATAGACTCAATCAGCACTATATTTGAAGCTGTCCAGCCGGACAAATACTTTAATATTCAATTAGTTTCCAAAAAAATGAACAAAGGACACAAGCCTGCATCCAAATCAGCAAAATAGGATGAACAACGTGTAACAGAAAAGGCTCAGGCAGAGTAAGTTGTTTGTATGTAGCACATACTGATGTTACAAACAAAATATAATGGGACACCATTACACATGAGCGATATTTAGTTCAGGACATTTACATTAGCATGCCTGGGTACATTTGCCTGTAATTTCCAAAGACAAGCGTTTGGGAGAGAAGATAGGAGAAAGGAGAGGGACACGGGATTAGGTTGGGTGGAAATTGAAGAAAAGACATACAATCTGTTACTAGTGTGCAATGGCGAATAAAAATTGCGGCGTACGTGGAACAAACGTGAACTATAAAAAATGGAAGTGCAGGGGGAGCGGTGCTTTAAGGAGTAAAAAGCAACCATACAATTAAGTGTATATTAATGAAAGGAAAACCAGGGCGCACAGTTGCCTTGGAGACAACCAATCCAAGTGTGACATACGCGCAGCGTGACCCGATGGAGCAACCAAGGGTAGTGAACTGTTAAAAATTTAAGATGGACGTTGGTGAACAGCGCGTGAAAGCGGAGACCATCATTAAAGTTACGTGATGGTTACGAGCGCGCAACCAGGGAGTAGTCATTTAATGTAGAACCATGAGCCTTCACCTCTCAGTGAAGGAGACAAACAACCAGCAAGTGACGATGACATACCTAATATCCAGAAGAGAGCAGCATGGATACGCCACGGGGGAGGGAGCCACACAGGCTGGGTCAGATTAAGCTTCCGGACCTGGTGCGGTCAGAGCTGCAAGAGGTTGGTGGAGATGACCCCGTGTGCGCGGTCACTATATCAATTAGAAGGGTTAGGTCTGAATCGGCCTGTTGGGAGGGAAGAGAAGGTCTATGTTAGGACCAGTGCGTGCGTCCCAGATGGAGACTGATAGTGAGACTTGGACAAGAGCTTACCTAGTAGGGAGGACACTGCTGCATGGGCGTGCTTCCTGCCGGCATCAATCGCGGGGATGAATGAGAGCCGGAGTGCAGGGCTATTTATACTAGCTGGAGGCTGATTGGATACCAAGGTCATATGACCTCATGACTACTAGCTGGAGGCTGATTGGATAACAAGGTCATGTGACCGGAGGTGAAGTGTGCAAGGTTTCATCAAAACAGCAGCCATATTGTAACGGTAAAGTTAGATTGGAAGCAGTCAGCAAGGGTGGTGAAAGTGGACCGAAAGGACTGCTGGATGGATGGAAGTTGATAATATGTAATAATTGATAAGGAGTCCCACGTGGTGGGGAGAGTACGCCTAAAAGTATAAAAGGGTGCAAAAGAAGATATTGGAAAGTGGAGGATAAGGGGAGGGTGGAGTGATAGAAAATACAGTGTGACACACTACAAACATACAATTAATTAGAGTCACAGTTCGCAGGGAGCGATTGAAAAAAGCATAGAAAAGCAAGTGTAGAGGGTTTGCACGACAATTGTTAATTTATACAGAAAGTACCAAGATCACAAAACTGAAAGAGGGACCAGGATCACATAAATGTCAAAGAACCTTGCTGATTTATATTAATGTGGTCCAATCCTCGAGGCGGTTAAGTCCATTATGTATGCTTCCAGTTCGTAAAATCCACTTGAGTTCCTCCTTGTTGAGGAGCTGCGACAGGTCTGCGCCCCTCAGAGGTGGCTTGATGACACTGATGATGGTCCAGCGTATGTCGTCCTTGCTGTAATCTGATGCCTGGAAGTGTTCCACAAGGGGGGACATTTGGTGTTTTGCAGCGTAGTCTGCTGCGGTGTTGGCAAATCCTTATCCGTGCTTTTTGTGTTGTCTGACCAATATAGATTTTGTCGCAGGGGCACAGTATGGCATAGATGTTGTTGCAGGTGTTGCAGTTAGAGAAATGTTTTAACTCCATCTTGATTTTGCCAAAGATAAATTCCTTACATTCAATAGTAAACTTACATGCAACACAGTTACCACATTTGCATGACCTGTGACTGGTTCCAGGTCCCAGTGATCATTAAGTGTACCGGTGGGTTTGGTTATAGGTAAGGCTGCTCTGACCAAATGGTCCTTAATGTTTTTGCTCTTACGAAGTGCAAATAGTGTGCGTTCCAAATTGAGTATGCCTGTATTGAGGACTTCCCAGTGTTTGAGGATGCTTTTGCGTACGGTATGTGAGACAGGTGAAAAAGTAGTGACACATACTAAGCGATTTTGTGATGACTTCTCTTTAGGTTCTAAGAGGCAGTCCCTTGGGAGGTACCATGCTCTTTTAAGGGAATTGCGAAATAGTCTGCATGTGTGCCCTCTTGCTGTCAGTTTGTTACTCAGGAACTTAGCTTCACGAAAGTAGTCTTCTTTCAGTGTGCAGTTCCTCCTGATTCGTAGGAATTGAGAGTACGGAAGTGAGTCTCTTAGGGCACGGGGATGGTTGCTGTCATATCTCAAAAGTGTATTGCGCTCCATGGGTTTTCTGAAGAGGCTTGTGATTAGTACTCCATCAAGGTGTTGTATGTTGAGGTCAAGAAATGGAATCGTAGTTTTACTGTGTGACATAGCAAAGTTGAGCCGCTCGCAATTATTATTCAACCAATGGAGGAACTGTTTCATGCTTTCCTCTGAGTCTTGCCAGATCATAAAAATATCGTCAATGTATCTCTTCCAGACTGAGATCCCAGTGTGGAAAGGGTTCATTGGCGACAGAATGCGCTTAGTCTCCAGGTTGTCCATGTAGAGTATGGCCAGGTTGGGAGCAAAAACAGCCCCCATTGAGGTCCCTTTTACCTGTTGGTAGTATTGGTCTTCGAAGAGGAAAAAGTTCCTAGTTAGACATATTTCCAGTAGTTGCAGTATGAAAAGAGTGGGTACTGCATGACGGCGTGGACATGTGTTAAGGAATTGCTCAATCACTAGTAGAGAGTCAATCTGGGGGATGTTCGTATAGAGCGATTCCACATCCAGAGTACATAGGGTGTCAGATTCTGGGTTGAATGGGTGGTGTTCAACAAGATTAATCATTGACATACTGGCACAGATATAACAGTCTGTTTTGGGAACGAAATCTTTAATGAAGAAATCCACATATTGGCCGAGTGGCTCTAAAATAGATCCACAGCCAGAGACTATCGGGCGGCCAGATGAGTTTTCTTGATTTTGATGTATTTTAGGTAAGATATAGATGACAGGGTTACGAGGTGACTTAGTGCTAAGGAACTGATGTTCAAGTTTACTCAGAAAACCCTGTTCTATACCTTCATTGGTCACTTCAAGAATACGTTTTTGGAGTTCTCTGGTGGGGTTAGTAGGCATTTTACAGTAGTGGTCAATATTTGACAGTTGTTTAAATATTTCATTCTTGTACATGTCTATTTCTTGGAGAACTATTCCGCCCCCTTTGTCGGCAGGTTTGACGATTAGGGTTTGGCTGGCTTTGAGGTTGGTGAGTGCTGTTTTCTCTTCCAATGACATATTGTACGGAATAAAGCGACATGATGTTTCAAGGTGTGAGACATCATTGAGTACCATTTTTTCAAATGTTAGGATTTCACCAGGAGCCATGCTTGCGAAGGGTGAGAAAGTAGAGGGGGGCCGTAATGGGGTATTGGCTGTGTGACCAGGCTTGGGGTTGAGCAAGAAGTAGCTATGTAACCGTATCTTGCGAAAGAACCTTAGTAGTTCGGTCTGTAGATCCAAAAAGTTGGGATGGATTGTGGGAACAAATGACAAGCCTTTGCTCAAAAGTGATTGTTCTGAGTCAGAAAGTGCGTGATTGGAAAGGTTAAAAATCGGTATTACTGGATGAGCGTTCGAGGCTACTGTCTCAATTAGGTCGGTTACCATTGGTAATGCTTGTAACGGGTCTGGCGTTCCCCTGGTGGATTGAACCATCGCTGTTGTTGTTTGACCCTGCCTCTTTTTGGGGGGTCGTTTTGGCCTCTTCCTAAAAAAGGAGTGTTTGGGTTTCTGCTAGAGGTGCTAGGACCTTCTCCTAGATCAGAATAATCTGAAGAATCAGCGGATGAGTCCCAGAAGCCTACCAGATTGTCTCTTGTGTTGTAGCGGCCCCAGGGTCGGGCGGTTTGGGGGTTATTGTAGGACCTGTTGAGATAAAAGTCTTTGTGCAAGTAGGGGTATGCCTTTTCTTGTGTGTAGGATTTTATATCTTTTTTCACTTTGATAGTCTTTTTGTTCTGTTCTAAGCGATTAAATTCATCCACTGTTTTTTGTACCTGCTCTAGCAGTTTCTTACAGTCAGCTGCAGGATTACTGTCTTTAATCTGTTTTTCTAATTCATTGATTTCTTCAGTTAGTTTTTGTAGTTCTTTGGTGGCTGTGTCAATTCCAAGCACCATCCAGTGCGTGGAACATGTAGTGCCGATGTAGCTAAAGTTGGTGATGTACTTGTTGATGTCAGTAAATACCCCTGGGATGTTCCTAACTAGTAAACCGGTGGGTATGATGTTGGCTCTTAAGTATTCTGTCAGTATGCGTATCATAAGCTGTAAACGAACATATTTTTTCTTGCACTTCTCTAGCTGCTCAGTGAGGGAAGTATTGGTATTGACTTGGGTATCTGTAGTGTCAGTGAATAAGGATGGTCCTTCAAGGATTTTCTTGATATAATCGTCTGAATACAAAGGTGTGTGGTCTGACATAGCCCAAGGTAAAGTGAAGGGGGTGAAGAGGAAGAGTTAGGAGAGTGACCCACTTAAAAAAAGGGGTATTAGAGTTTAGAACCCTTGCAATCCGGCGATTGCGCTTAACATGCTTTGAAAAACAAGGGGGCCCAATTACTATTGGTCAGGGACCTTTGGTAGTTTACTAGTTTCAAACACAGTGGTCCCTAAACAGAAGATTAAACAAACAATAAATATAGACTCAATCAGTACTATATTTGAAGCTGTCCAGCCGGACAGATACTTTAATATTCAATTAGTTTCCCAAAAAATGAAAAAAAGACATTTGAAGTGGGACACAAGCCTGCATCCAAATCAGCAAAATAGGATGAACAACGTGTAACAGAAAAGGCTCAGGGAGAGTAAGTTGTTTGTATGTAGCACATAATGATGTTACAAACAAAATATAGTGGGACACCATTACATATGAGCGATATTTAGTTGAGATGTGTATATGGTGTACATTAAGTCGACGGCATTCCGATCCTTACAAAACATATTAGGATCATCATCAGGACATTTACATTAGCATGCCTGGGTACATTTGCCTGTAATTTCCAAAGACAAGAGTTTGGGAGAGAAGATAGGAGAAAGGAGAGGGACACTGGATTAGGTTGGGCGAAAATTTAAGAAAAGACGTGCAATCTGTTACTAGTGTGCAACGGCGAATAAAAATTGCGCCGTACGTGGAACAAACTTGAACTATAAATAATAGAAGTGCAGTGGGAGCAGTGCTTTAAGGAGTAAAAACTTTAGCTACATCAGCACTTCATGTTCCAGGCACTGGATGGTGCTTGGAATTGATACAGCCACTGAAGAACTACAAAAACTAACTGAAGAAATCAATGAATTAGAAAAACAGATTAAAGACAGTAATCCTGCAGCTGACTGTAAGAAACTGCTAGAGCAGGTACAAAAACAGTGGATGCATTTCATCGCTTAGAACAGAACAAAAAGACTATCAAAGTGAAAAAAGATATAAAATCCTACACACAAGAAAAGGCATACCCCTACTTGCACAAAGACTTTTATCTCAACAGATCCTACAATAACCCCCAAAACGCCCGACCCTGGGGCCGCTACAACAGAAGAGACAATCTGGTAGGCTTCTCTGACACATTCACTGATTCTTCAGATAATTCTGATCTAGGAGAAGGTCCTAGCACCTCTAACAGAAACCCAAACACTCCTTTTTTAGGAAGAGGCCAGAACGATCCCCCGAAAAGAGGCAGGGTCAAACAACAACAGCGATGGTTCAATCCACCAGGGGAACGCCAGACCCGTCACAAGGATTACCAATGGTAACCGACCTAATTGAGACAGTAGCCTCGAACGCTCATCCAGTAATACCGATTTTTAACCTTTCCAATCACGCACTTTCTGACTCTGATCAATCACTTTTGAGCATAGGCTTGTCATTTGTTCCCACAATCCATCCCAACTTTTTGGATCTACAGACCGAACTACTAAGGTTCTTTCGCAAGATACGGTTACATAGCTACTTCTTGCTCAACCTCAAGCCTGGTCACACAGCCAATACCCCATCACGGCCCCCCTCTACTTTCTCACCCTTCGCAAGCATGGTTCCTGGTGAAATCCTAACATTTGAAAAAATGGTACTCAACGATGTCTCACACCTTGAAAGATCACGTCGCTTTATTCCGTAGAATATCTCATTGGAAGAGAAAACAACACTCACCAACCTCAAAGCCAGCCAAACCCTAATCGTCAAACGTGCCTGACAAAGGGGGTGGAATAGTGCACCAAGAGATAGACATGTACAAGAATTAAATACTTAAACAACTGTCATATACTGACCACTACTGTAAAATGCCTACTAACCCCACCAGAGAACTCCAAAAACGTATTCTTCAAGTGACCAATGAAGGTATAGAATAGGGTTTTCTGAGTAAACTTGAACATCAGTTCCTTAACACTAAGTCACCTCGCACCCCTGTCATCCATACCTTACCTAAAATACATAAAAATCAAGAAAACCTACCTGGCCGCCCGATAGTCTCTGGCTGTGGATCTATTTTAGAGCCACTCGGCCAATATGTGGATTTCTTCGTTAAAGATTTTGTTCCCAAAACAGACTGTTATATCCGTGACAGTATGTCAATGATTAATCTTGTTGAACACCACCCATTCAACCCTGAATCTGACACCCTATGTACTCTGGATGTGGAATCGCTCTATACGTACATCCCCCAGATTGACTCTCTACTAGTGATTGAGCAAGTCCTTAACACACGTCCACGCCCCAATGCAGTACCCACCCTTTTCATACTGCAACTACTGGAAATATGTCTAACTAGGAATTTTTTCCTCTTCGTAGACCAATACTACCAACAGGTAAAAGGGACCTCAATGGGGGCTGTTTTTGCTCCCAACCTGGCCATACTCTACATGGACAACCTGGAGACTAAGCACATTCTGTCGCCAATGAACCCTTTCCACACTGGGATCTCAGTCTGGAAAAGATACATTGACGATATTTTTATGATCTGGCAAAACGCAAAGGAAAGCATGAAACAGTTCCTCCATTGGTTGAATAATAATTGCGAGGGGCTCAACTTTACTATGTCACACAGTAAAACTACGATTCCATTTCTTGACCTCAACATACAACACCTAGATGGAGTACTAATCACAAGCCTCTTCAGAAAACCCACGGAGCGCAATACACTTTTGAGATATGACAGCAACCATCCCCGTGCCCTAGGAGACTCACTTCCCTACTCTCAATTCCTACGAATCAGGAGGAACTGCACACTGAAAGAAGACTACTTTCGTGAAGCTAAGTTCCTGAGTAACAAACTGACAGCAAGAGGGTACCCACGCAGACTATTTCGCAATTCCCCTAAAAGAGCATGGTACTGCCCAAGGGACTGCCTCTTAGAACCTAAAGAGAAGTCATCACAAAATCGCTTAGTATGTATCACTACTTTTTCACCTGTCTCACATACCGTACGCAAAAGCATCCTCAAACACTGGGAAGTCCTTAATACAGGCATACTCAATTTGGAACGCCCACTATTTGCATTTCGTAAGAGCAAAAACATTAAGGACCATTTGGTCAGAGCAGCCTTACCTATAACCAAACCCACTGGTACACTTAATGATCACTGGGGCCTGGAACCACTCACAGGTCATGTCAAATGTGGCAACTGTTTTGCATGTAAGTTTACTATTGAATGTAAGGAATTTATCTTTGCCAAAATCAAAATGGAGTTAAAACATTTCTCTAACTGCAACACCTGCAACGTCATCTATGCCATACTGTGCCCCTGTGACCAAATCTATCTTGGTCAGACAACACAAAAAGCACGGATAAGGATTTGCCAACACCGCAGCAGACTACGCTGCAAAACACCAAATGCCTCCGTTGTGGAACACTTCCAGGCATCAGGTCACAGTGAGGACGACATACGTTGGACCATCATCAGTGTCATCAAGCCACCTCTGAGGGGCGCGGACCTGTCGCAGCTCCTCAACAAGGAGGAACTCAAGTGGATTTTACGAACTGAAAGCATACATAATGGACTTAACCGCCTCGAGGATTGGACCACATTAATATAAATCAGCAAGGTCCTTTGACATTTATGTGACCCTGGTCCCTCTTTCAATTTTGTGATCTTGGTACTTTCTGTATAAATTAACAATTGTCGTGCAAGTCCTCTACACTTGCTTTTCTATGCTTTTTTCAATTGCTCCCTGTGAACTGTGACTCTACTTAATTGTATATTTGTAGTGTGTCACACTGTATTTTCAATCACTTCACCCTCCCCCTTATCCTCCACTTTTCAATATCTTCTTTTGCACCCTTTTATACTTTTAGGCGTTCTCTCCCCACCACGTGGGACTCCTTATCAATTATTACATATTATCTTCCCACTTCCATCCATCCAGCAGTCCTTTTGGTCCACTTTCACCTCCCTTGCTGACTGCTTCCAATCTAACTTTACCGTTCCAATATGGCCGCCGTTTAGATGAAACCTTGCACACTTCACCTCCGGTCACATGACCTCGTTATCCAATCAGCCTCCGGCTAGTAGTCATGAGGTCACATGACCTTGGTATCCAATCAGCCTCCAGCTAGTATAAATAGCCCTGCACTCCGGCTCTCATTCATCCCCGCCATTGATGCCGGCAGGAAGCACGCCCATGCAGCAGTGTCCTCACTACTAGGTAAGCTCTTGTCCAAGTCTCACTATCAGTCTCCATCTGAGATTCACGCACCGGTCCTAACATAGACCTTCTCTTCCCTCCCAACAGGCCGATTCAGACCTAACCCTTCTAATTGATATAGTGACCGCGCACGCCGCGCCATCTCCACCAACCTCTTGCAGCTCTGACCGCACCAGGTCCGGACGCTTAATCTGCCCCTGCCCGGGCCGCTCCCACCCCCTTGGCGTATCCATGGTGCTCTCTTCTGGACATGAGGTATTTCATCGTCACTTGCTGGCTGTTTGTCTCCTTCACGGAGAGGTGAAGGGTCATGGCTCTACATTAAATGACTACTCCCTGGTCACTGCGTGCTCGTAACCATCACGTAACTTTAATGATGGTCTCCGCTTTCACGCTCTGTTCACCAACGTCCATCTTAGTTTTCTAACAGTTCACTACCCTTGGTTACTTCATCGGGTCACACTGCGCGTATGTCACACTTGGGTTGGTTGTCCCCTAGGCGACTGTGTGCCCTGGTTTTCCTTTCATTAATATACACTTAATTGTATGGTTGCTATTTACTCCTTAAAGCGCCCCTCCCCCGCACTTCTATTTTTTATAGTTCACGTTTGTTCCACTTACGCCGCAATTTTTATTCGCCGTTGCACACTAGTAACAGATTGTATGTCTTTTCTTCAATTTCCACCCAACCTATTCCCGTGTCTCTCTCCTTTCTCCTATCTTCTCTCCCAAACTCTTCTCTTTGGAAATTACAGGCAAATGTACCCAGGCATGCTAATGTAAATGGCCTGATGATGATCCTAATATGTTTTGTAAGGATCAAAACGCCGTCGACTTAATGTACATCATATACACTTCTCAACTAAATATCGCTCATGTGTAATGGTGTCCCACTATATTTTGTTTGTAACATCAGTATGTGCTACATACAAACAACTTACTCTGCCTGAGCCTTTTCTGTTACACGTTGTTCGTCCTTTTTTGCTGATTTGGATGCAGGCTTGTGTCCCACTTCAAATGTCTTTTGTTCATTTTTTTGGAAACTAATTAAGTATTAAAGTATCTGTCCGGCTGGATAGCTTCAAATATAGTACTGATTGAGTCTATATTCATTGTTTGTTTAATCTTCTGTTTAGGGACCACTGTGTTTGAAACTAGTAAACTACCCAAGTTCCCTGACCAATAGTAATTGGGCCCCCTTGTTTTTCAAAGCATTGAGCTGAGTTAGCGTCACAAGGACAGACAGGTAAGCTATGAAAATATTAACCTTATTGAGGAAAAGTGGCCAGAAAGTGCACAGTGCATAGCCTAACTAGCAAGAATCTGTGATACTGGTTACACACGCATGTTAAATAAGGTTCAATGCTGGTGTTCATACAGATCCGCGGGTAGGCCTGGACACTTGGCATAGCAACCACCCTCTGTATTCTCTCTTCCATACAGCCATCTAAAAAGGTTTTGTTTAGCGAAATGAGGGAGGCAGCTGTCAAGCTGTCGGGAGAACTAAACAGATCTTCCCATCCTAGACTTAGACAGAGATTGCAAATGCACCTTAAGCAGGGGATTGTTAAACAATGATCAAGTTTGAAACAGTCAGTAAGCCCTGCCCTATTGAATGAAGTCGGGCTCTTAGACCAGATTCTGAGCCACAGGAGGAGTGGTTGCATTCTGATAAAATCAATTTTATACCCAATCCCAACCTCTGAATGACTTATGAAGAGCTGGTACTATTAGGGATGGATAATAGCATTTTAATAAAAACCATTCTCAATTGTTTCCAGACTTTGTTGATCACTAATACCCCACAGCCCAGCCCCATAGGAAGCAACAGCACAGAATTTGGCTTTGTAAATATCTGTGAGTTCCCTAATAGGCTTCTGGCCCAGTTTACGGCAAAGCTAAGAGCAGCCTCAATGGTTTTAGAGAAGACAGTGGCTCTACTGGACTTCAAATTGACCCCAAGTTAGATGACTGTCGAAGGGGATTCCTAAATATGAAAAAGGGGGACAGTGCTAACCTTAAAGCCATTGACTACAAAAGCAGTGCCATCCTTTTTCTTTGCACCAGGTATCATAGCATCCGTCTTAGCTTGGTTAACCCTTAGATCTAAGCTAGTCATGAACTGGCAGAAATGATCCAACAAATGTTGTAGACAAATGGCTGTCCTAGCTATTAGGACAGTATTGTCAGCGTAAATTAACGTGGGAATGCTGTGATCACCTATGTGGGGACAGTCAACCCTGAGCTCTAAAAGATTTTCCTCCAAGCCATTTACATACAGTGAGAATACAAATGGAACCAAAACACCGCCCTGGCGAACGCCCCTAGCTAGACTAAAGGCTGTGGTTGTCTCCCTGCCAGGGCCATATCTCACACTGGCAATGACGTCATTGTGAAGCTCTCTGAGGAAAGTGACAATATACTGATCAACTCCCATATCTGTCATAATGCTCCAGAGTTTGGACCTGTTGACAGAATCAAAGACGGAACTCAGGTCCATAAATGCCAGGAACAGCTTGCCCCTTTTGGCCACTGTGTATTTACTTATTATCAAGTATAAATTGAAAGACTGCTCCACAGTTCTTATGCCTGGTTGGAAGCGGAATTCGACCTCTGAAAGTTCGCTATATTCATTGGTTGTCCAGTAATATACGTCCCATGATTTTGGCGATGGAATTAATAAAAGAGATGGGGCAATAAAATTGCAGATCACTTTTTGAGCCCTTTTTAGAGATGGGAAAATAGTAGCGGACCAACCCTTGGGTGGGCCAGTAACGAGGGTAGCATTGAGTACTTTGGTCAGGAGAAGAGCGCATAAAGAAGTATTTGCTTTAAACACATCTTAAGTAATCCCATCTGGGCAAGGGGCACGCCCAACCGAGCTGCTGGCTATTGTCAGTAGTTCAATCAGTTCAACCTCTGGTGCAGTAAAATGTGTCATCAGGGGCTGAAGAGGTACAGAAGAACCTGAGGGCGACCCAGATGGGTCGATGTTAATGCTGTCTAGGGAGGCTATATTCTCCATATCAGGTCCAGCATAGAGATTCGTGAAGTGAGAGACGCAGATATCAGGAGAAATTAAATTACACTATCAATACCCGGGCCTTTAACTTTCTCAAAGTAATTGCAGCTTGCTGTATCCCAGAGGGCTTTGCTGTCTCTTTCATGTCAATAATCTCTGCAGTAAATGCATCATATTGCTAGTCGCTGGTTCAATCACTTTTTACCGCACACTAAATAAATAGCTAGCGGTTTCTGGTGTAAAATGATGACAATCAGTATCAGGCAGTTTTCTATGGCATGTAAATATGACACTTCAAAATGGCAGCCTAAATCCCCATGGTTACACAAGCCTAATCCTAATGAATGTGCCTAATAGGCACGCGAACAAACATAATCAGGGGTCAGTGAGCAAGTTAATTTCATACACCTTAAGAATTCCCGTTTGACTACTTTGATTATGTGGAAAAACGTTCTGATTGTTTGTTGTATTGTGAAATAGTCTGCATGTAAGGGCAGCCGGGCACGCACAAATTGTATTTATTGTTTTTAATGTGTTCATTAGCCAGTGTGCCTGGAATTCATGTTTCAAGCACAAATCCGTATTTCACAGGACTTTATGAGTCTATATTCACTTGAGGCACAGACTGGTAAATTGGTTTGTGCTATTATTCATTATCAGTGCTTATCCTAACTTCATTAATTCCCTTGTTCTTACAGCCATGCATGAGCGCTCATAATATTGACAATGTACGTTTCTGAGAGAAGTCAATGAGATCTCTACTCGGTCTCTGCAGGCCTGGAGACTGGCACAGGAGAAACTCATCTCTGGCGAAAGCAATGGTCTGGAATGTTTACCCTGGGCTGCACTTTGTGTCATGCTATGTGGTGACTTACGGAAATGTTCACTAAAGTCCTAATTGCCATCAGAGAAGCTTTGGCCAGGTGCTTAATCTGAGCAGGTGGTTTCTAATCTTTGCACCGGCACCTAATTTTTAATACCAACTCTTATGACAGTCTGCCACATGGTGGCGATGTCTGTCTAATTTAGAGATGATCATAACAGCTGTTGTTTTTTAGTTCTGTGCACATTATAATGACTAATGCCTGCCGTTCAACGCATTCTTGCAACTTTAAGGGAGTGGAATAGTCTGAATTGTCACACTTCTAGGAGTGTGTCGGTTAGTAGTTGTGTTAGTACTGTCATTGGCAGCGCTGGCAGGGGCAATGGGTGGAGCAAGCTGCACGGGCTCCCGTCGAGGACCCTGGCACTCATTTATGTTTTTTTACAAATGAAGCACTTCTTTGGTCCATTAAGATCTAAGGCGTGACCATTTGGACTCCTGCCACGCTTTCCAATAAGGGGCAGTATCATAAGCGTAAGCACTTGCACATAGCATTGCTGTGCGCCTGTTTTTAAGACATTGCACTGCCTAAATCATGTACACTTACTGAGAAATTCTTGAGTTAATGCATGAGCTGCAAACACAGCAGCATCGTAACAGACGGCACTGGCTGCCTCAGGAACAGGTGCCACTCATAGACCAGCTAGGGAAATATACAGGTTAAGCCTATGCGTTTTAGAAAATGCATTGTCTTAAAACAGACACACAACTTTACTCTATGCTAGAGCGTGCGTTCATGATACTGCCTTTAGGTACTGGTGGTAACTGACTCTGACTGTGCCTGGGCTCTGCCTAACAAGGCCCAGGGCCAGTGCTACCTGAAAGAGACACATTTAGAATACAGTGAAAACACCTACATACACTAGGGTACACTATGGGTTAGGATACCCTTGTGATTGGCAGGACCTCCCCTATAAGGCCTTAGTACATATTATGGCAACGGGATTAAAACTACCTTTAAGTCCCTAGTACATTATAGGGCATGGCAGTTTAGAGGTCAGCTGCCCTTTCTGCACTTACATGTCTGCACTGCTCAGGCCTGAGGTCAGTTTAAAAGCAGCCCTGTGTTGCAGGACTACTTTTAAAATGTAAATTGTGCCCAAACTCGACTTTGTTGTTTTGAGCACTTAGAAATTAATAAACTACAATATTTTGACATATTAGGTACCCCCAGGGTCTCCTCTAGGTGTCCCAAGGGTGGGGGATCAGGTACTTATAAGGAGGACCCTTATAAAATGGGTTTTGTATTCCCTGGGGATAGTGAAATTGCACTTTTCACTTCCCTCATTGTAGTAAAGTGCTTCCCAAAATCAACTTTTGTGGTAGGAGCACTGTGGAGCAAGGGTCTGCTATATTTTTACATATTCAGAACCCCTAAATTCTCCCCTAGGTGTTCCAGGGGTGGGGGTCCTCTAGATATAGGCATGGTCCTTATAAAAGATGTTATATAAGCCTTGGTGTTGGAGAAATTGCCCAGTTCAATGTCCCCATTTCAGATCCCCAGCCACGTAGGTTAACATGACATTTAGTTAATAATCAGTAATAAAGGCTAGGCTTTGCAGAACAATATCATTCTAAGACTCAGGAGAATAGTATTGATAAATCCAACAACATGCTGTTGTTGAATGTATCCTAAAATGTACAGAAAAAAAGTTAGAAGACTTTATTGTCTGAATGCCAAAATTCAGCCTTCTAGTGGTCTGCTCTGATTGTTCAGAGTTTAGTGGATTAACCAGGCTGCTTTGATGAAGTGATAAGTGGCAACTGGGGTGAAGAGACATTCTGTGAGGAGAGGGTTCTGCTGCATAGGAATGCCAGAGCAAGGGGAGGGGTATTAAACCATGAGCTTCAAAGGCCCAGGGGGCAGGTAGAGAAAGCCAAGTCCATCTTTGCCCACCCCCTCTGAACCCAGCTAGATGGCATGCTTAAGGAAGGAATGTGCAGATTCCAGGGGGAGGGAGACTAAGGAGACGAGCCATCCTGGAGGTTGGTTTATCCAGCTCTTGCCTCTCTGCTGAGACTTCAGCCATATTGAATTTTGGAAAAATACTGCTTTCTGGGAGACCATTGTGCCACACTTTGGAGGAAATAGTCATGCTCTGGGGTGTTGCCCTATACCTCATTGGACAGGGATGCCCTCCTGTTTGACTCCAGAGAACACTGAATAGGTATCTGAGAGGGGCAGAGCCTCTAAGATCTGCTACTTGAAACCACAGAAGAAGGGCCCATGCAGGAAGTTGGATTTGCCACAACCGGGCCTGGCACACTGACTGACTGCGCCTGCTTGGACCATCTGGAACTACAGCCATGTGGATCCAACGTGCTTCTAAAGGAATAAAGAGTGGACTCCCTGCAAACTAGATACAGGTTAACAGAGCTCACCTGGACCATCACCACCAAGACTCCCCAGCCTGGAGTGACTCAAGTGGATTTGTAAGGGTTTTGTCCAAGTGGATTGTAGGAATCGAAGTCCCAAACTTTCAAGGACCATCTTGGAGCTTCCAGACCCTTGGAGTAAGTTTTGAACACTTTGTTACCCTCAAAGGAAGTTCAGGAAGAAGTTCCAGAAGTATGGAGAACTTTGAAGCACCTTTAAAAAAAGCTCCAGAAGTGGACCGACTCGGCCTGGCTGGACTGCCCTCCAGGTTCGTCGCACCGAAAAGCTCCGGAGGTCCGACTTCCAGAGTTTGACCGAGAGCTGGTTGGAACTCAAGCCGGTGAACCCTCACGAATCCGGCTGGTGAAGAGCATCGAGGGACCCCACAAGAAAACCTCTGTAAACGTTTTTAAATCCGAACATAGGAGAGGGAACCGGGACCAACCGCGAGAGTCAAGCCGCCCACCTTCAACCGCGAGCAGGCCTGTATCTCTGGTTCGTCCCGGTGGAAAGCTCTGGAGGTCTTACTTCCTTAGGTTTGACCGAGAACTCATCGCAAGGCAAGCTGGCAAACCCTCACCAAATCCAGACAGGTTGAGAGCTTCAAGGGACCCCGGGAGAAAAAGCTCCAGAAATGTTTCTATGTCAGAAGTTAAAAACTTTGACTGAGGCCTACCGTGACGGGCAGCCCCGCAGGGCTCCATCGCGGTCGGCCTGAACCTTTGACTTTGTCCCGGCCTAGCATGACCAGATGTCCCAATAGGCGCTATAGGTTTCTATGTGCTGTATAGTGCCACGTCTTTAAAAAATCATATCTTTGGTTCCCTAAATTGGATTGTTTTCCTTTTGGTGTCACTTTAAAGATAAAAATGTTACCTATGTTTATAAATTGGTGCTGGATTTTTATTGTGTGTTGTGTCTTAATTATTTACTGAATTGTTGTTTCTAAATGCTTTACATACCTGTCTATGAAGTTAAGCCTGCCTGCTCGCAGCCAAGCTACCAAGGGTTGAGCATGGGAATAATTTTCTGAGACCTATTCTGAGCCCTAGATTGTGTTAGTGGCCTTATTGCCAGTGGTACATATATATTCATCTCTACTATTAATCCACTTTTCAACACTCAGTTATGTTTTAAAACGTGTCTTCGATTTTTTGGGTTACACTATGTTCACACCAAAGATTACGATAAGAAATATTCTTGGAGAACAATGGGGTACATATCATATTTTTTAGGCAACTGTACTCCATAGAAGGCACTTTAGACTTCAAGGAAACCCACCTTAAAGTGAAATGTAAAATGTTTGGAATTCTACTGAAGTACCAGTGACTTCTTGAAATGTCTGCTGCTTTGTGAAAAGACTCAAAAATGTAAACCTATATTTAGGTAAATAGTGAAAAAAACATTTTCATATTAAAGGAAGATTCAGTGTTAACCCCACTTTGAACCACATTTCAGAACATTCGGTACTTGCTTCTTTGATGCTGACAAAACGCCATCCTTCATTGCATAAAGTTGAGATGAATACACTACTTGTGCAAAATTATCACACCTTTAAATTAGACCCATGCAAATTTTGCAAAATTCATGAATTTTGTATTTTGCAAATGTGCACAATTTCTTGGAATTTTTCATTGCGCAATTATATGTCATTTTGATTTAATACTGATCAGCACAGAAAATGTCAGGATGAAAGACATTTTCTGACGGAACAAGTCTTTTGTCTGTAGTTTTGTTCTCACATAAAAATTCCTATGCGACACCAGAAAAACACATTACGCACCATTTCCAACTTATAGGAAATATAAAATAAAGATAATTCTGCACACTCCTAATTTACACACCTGGACACAACAGTTAACAGCTGTTGCCTAGATGCAAAATCAAAAACTGAAAATTGATCATTTCATTTCATATTTGCACAGTGTTAGCTATAGTGTTGCAACCAGTTTACACTGATTGTAACAACGTTTGGAAACAAATGTTGTTTTGTTGATACATGCAAGTTAATCAGCATATGATGGATTATGTGTCAGTGAGGCAGATTCATGAATATTTAGACAAAATTGAAGCTACTGATTCACAATTTTTTTCACAGTGTCATGTTATTAATGCTATGCCACAGGGCATGTAGTCACATTTGGGAAATCCTCAAATGGTTTGATCCTAACTTCCTTAGAACCACTAAACACCTAATATTCTTAATAAACACCCCTGTTTCCTGCCTTTAATTCATTTTGAAGTCATGTATGTCTGCAATGACATCAGAATAGTCCCGTCAAGCCAAAGCAATGTCCTTCTTGTTTTACAATGAATATAGAAAAATAACCATTGATACTAATATTTCCAAGTTGCAATACATGGGGGCCATTCCTCTGCTTTCCCTTTTTCCTAAAGGTTCGCTAGGAATCTCCTGAGTACATTGTGGGTTTTTCTCTTGCAATGCTTGTTTTGCAAGTACAAAAAAAAATCAGATATCTGGTCCCCAGTCACATCATCTTTCTGCTTGCGATATTTCCTAGTAAGTTACTCAAACACAATGGGGCAGATTTGCTAATATTTCATGTAGCAGAGCTCAGCAACCAAAGTTGATATGCTGCATTGCATGAGTTCAAAAGAGTAGTTCAGCACTATATCTACTGAAATATGACATTGTTGCTCTCTTCCCAGGCACTGGTGGTGCACAATTTGGCTTCCTAGTGACACATGCACACCTTTGTATGTATGTGAGGTTTAGCATCAGTTTATTCTGGAAGGACACCCTTACATAACAAAATACTATGGTTAGACACACCTTAAAACCTTTCCCACTTTGTATGTAAGCTGTACAGTGCACCATGCAAAGTTTGAAATGTTTAGAGAAAAAAACATTTTTTTCCTACTTGGTGCCTGCCTACAAATTTTAGTACAAGGGGCTTTGCATCAAAAACCATGGCTGCTAGTATAGGAAAACCCATGTACCACCCACGGAATACCTCCACAATGGAAAGTAATGCCAAGAGCTATTTTTATTATCTTTGGACAACTTTCCAATGCAAAAAATGGTTGCGCTAGAAATCAGTTTAGCAATACTTTGTGACTTTTTGCGTCACTTATTGTGACTTTGCACTGGTGTAAATTATTGGTAACTATATCTCAACATGACCATATGAGATTGGATTTAGCAGGCAAATGACAGAGATTTGCTGTGCAATATTTAATTGATTATTAGGCATTAATAAGCAGTTCAGGTGCTGGGTGTTGACTGTGTATGCTGCAACTAGAGCAACTCATATATCGATTAGGATCTACATTAGTTGTTAATTTACACATGCTGTGAGAACTATTAATTAAAAATATTTATTTAAAATTAGGTGCGATTGCTTGACGAGTCCGGGGGTTTCGGGGCAGCTAGCCAAAGTCAGAGGGGAGATGGAGGATAGTACTGAGGTGGCCCCTTCAGAGACCCTTGCAAGCAGGCACGACGACAATGGATTGGAAAATCCAGCACAGGAAATATGTCTAGCCATGAAAGCACTGGGGCTAGACAAAATCCCCGGGGATCTATTCTGGAGTGAGGCAGGCATATGGAGTGCCTATTTATCTGCGCTATTGACTACCTTCTTGAATGGGGCACCTCTGCCTCCAACGTGGGCCGGAGCAGAAATTATCCCCATATATAAAAAGGGCTCACGTGATTTGCCAGTGAACTATAGACCCATAAGTCTCATAGACAGCTTGTAGAAGCCATCTTTCTTATATGACACAAAATGCTTGAAGCTTCAGACCCTGTTAAGTTGACATAAAAATCACTGCACAAAATGCTTGTACTTTTCCATTTGCTTCAGAGACACAGCTTTTGTAACGCAAGGCTTGCTCAAGAAAAATACGTGACAGGGAAGATGCTCACGTAGACACAGACATTTCAGCATAGCACATTTCGCAATATGTCTGGTCCTTTCTATTATGTTGCAATAATTAACTGGGAAGGTACCAAGGCTGATAGATTACATTACAGTGGAAAGTCCCCAAAGCTGCCCACTTGGGACACGTGGTCAGCAACAGTATATTTCGGACAGTAAAAGGTATGGCACAATCTAGGCCTTTGCTAATTGGTCAAATAGATAGGGCTTAATTTGTGTTACGTATATTATGATGCTGCATCCTTCATGTTTGGGCCTATAAAAAGTGTCAGAAACGTCACACCCTTGGGCATTCAGTATCTATGCTGACTGTCTCCGTGCTGCACGTATTTGTATTGTTTGTTGGTCTCCAATAAATCGTGCCATCATTTGTGCTGACAGAGAATTGTATTTTGGTATTATTTCTTATTCTTAATTTCAGTTTCAACAAGCTCTCAAAAGTTATTTAGCAGGGTCCTATTGGGCAGATTACAGGAATGGCTGTCAGACAATGACTTTTTGTCACCACTACAAGCAGGCTTCAGGGAATCCACTCTTGATGTTGTACTGGAAAGTTGTCACTTTGGGCAGAGGTCGCCTGTATGTTGTTTTTGTTGACCCACGCTCCGCCTTTGATTTAGTCCCTAGGCCGGCCCTCTGGTGGGTACTGCAAGAGTTGGGGGCACCCAGTTATCTACTAGACTTCATTGTGAGACTGCACAGTAACAACTATGTGCAGGTCAGATGTGACGAGGCTGGTGAGATGACAGAGCCATTTGCCGTAAACAGAGGGGTAAGACAGGGGTGTTTACTTGCTCCAACACTATTTACACTGTATATTAATGGCCTCATACATTTTTATATCAGTGCAGCAATGACGCTCCCAGGTTGGCAAGCATGAGGGTTCCTGCCCTCATGTTTGCCGATGACACCTTTCTCCTTTCCAAATCCACCATGGGTATTCAAAAAGTCAGGGATGCCTTTGAGTGCTTCTTCAAGCAGCATTGTCTAGAGATAAACATGGGTAAAACCAAGTACAGGGTTCTGAACTCAGGGCACTCTACCAGGGCTAACCCAACATTAGTAGGCACTCCACTTGAGTGAGTGCGCACTTTTGGGTACTTGGGCATCACATTAACAGAACACCTTGGGTGGCATGCAAACATTATGCAGCGCAGGCTTAAGTTAGAGCAAGTTGTGGGAGGCACAATCAAGATGTCATATAGCTCGCAGTTTTGACCTACACACCCAGCAATATAGGTTTACCAACACCAGGCCCTTGGGGGAGACTCCTATGGTGCAGAGTTGTGGGGCCACTTGGATGTGTCCACATTAGTTGCAGTAGAAAATCGATTAATGCACATGTAATTTGGCGTCCCTATAAACACTCCCCTACTCCCACTTAGGCTGGGCTTCGGGCTGAGAGCCCTATAAGACAAAACTGTACAGCACCCTATCCTTTACTGGAAGAGGAACTTGACTACCCAAGAGCTCCACTCTTATCAGAAAGTCCTAAAGGAGATACTTATTTTTGCGGACTCTCATAATATACCCTGATTTAGGTGCTTGAAAGCCACTCTGGTGAGACTGGAAGGTCAACTCTGTGGAGCACCCCGGGTGAGGCCGGGCGATCCCCAAGCCTAACATCAAATTAGCATACTGCCAACATAAAGATTCACTACTACAAACCCAGGCAAGTCATGGTTCCCTGCCTGATGCTTTCCTTTCAGTCAAGGATTCCTATATCAGTGAGGAATTCCTGGACGAGATAGAGCCCCCTCTAGCTAGGCACCTGTACCTGCTAGTCCGGTATGGGACCCTACCACTCCACTCATACACCATCAGGTGGGCAAAATCCTCAAGGGCTGAGTACTGGCAGGGCCCGATTTGCACTACCCCCAAGGAAACCATGGAGCACGTTATTCTCTTCGCTACATGAATAGCAGGCACTGCTGGATACTCCTGTTGTGCCAGAATTTGGGAATTCGAGAGCACAAAGTAGCCCTAAGGATTCTAAGAGCAGATACCTGCAAGCTGCTGATTTTTGCACTCACCGATTACCTGGTGGCTATGTGGAGAATTAAGCAAAAAATATTTTCCTCCCTCGAGGAAGCAAACTAGTGTCGATATGTGATGAACAACTCTCCCACCTCTCTCTAACCTTTCCAGCTTGAGTTTGGCTGTTTCAAACCCGATTGGTATCGTTCACTTTTTAATCTCATTTTGATCTCATCTATTTGTTATTGTATAGAACCAAGAACAAAAGCTTCATGTAAAGTAGTGTTGACTGAAGACAGCTGCAACTACAACGCTACTGCTACCTTTACTCTGTATGTTTAAATAGATTTTATTTTTAGTATGTTTTTCGCATTTATTGTATGATTCTTTTATGTGATTTTTTGGCTGTTGAGCCGAAATAAAGGTCTTCGAACTGAACTGAAAATAAGGTGCAATTGCTTGAGAATACATTACTGAAAATGAAACTCATTGCAAATTTTTTGAAAATGGCTTTAGAAACTCCTGTGCTTTTCTGGACTGGCGAAGGCTTTGTGCTATTGAAATACTTTATGAACAACTTCGAAAAGAGAGGATTATCCTTAAGTGTGATAGTATATCTTCCGGTTTTATGCAATACTAAGGCCTTTCCTGTTTGCAGAAAGGAGATTGGTCCATTCATCACGTTTTAAAGCTACCCACCTCTTTATGAGCCTTTTATAGTTGTTGCCAGAACTGCATTTACGACTTGTTTCAGGGAAGCAGTGTAATGATAGGATCTGCTTTACTGGTGCTTAAAGTTTTCAGCTAATATTCAAAACGAGGTAATACTGAAAAAAGCAATTTCATGAAACATCTAGAACTCATTACATCTGTTAGTGCATATTGGAAGACGGTATTACCTTTTAACAATCCCTTGCTCATGGAGGAGTGGCATACATGTTCGCTTCCATCTTCTCACTATATTTTTATTTCTCTCCCACTGCCTCTTCCTCTCCCTTTGCCCTCTTCACTCTATTAAAAAAGTCAGTTTGCATGTGTAATCTCTTCAAATGTAGATCTATCTGCACCTAGGTGCAAATCTCCTCATGGACGGAATTCACCATTTTCATGGGCATATTTACACTTAGATGTAGATTTACAAGTCTCCACCCTCTCAGATGATGGGGTGGAGACCCCTATGACTGAATTTACGAGCGTAAAGTTACTATTAGTAACTTTCTGCCTGTTTGATGGAGATGCCCATCAATGGGTCGGATATCTCTCCATGGAAAGTCATATGAATTTTATAAAAATAATTTTAAATTAGAATAAAAAATGTCTTAGACTCGAGGAAACCGTGAGCACTCTGGAGATAATGTCACAATTTTTCATTATCAGTGGCTGTTAAACGTTCACTATGTCTCTTAGAGAACAATGCACATGCTTTCATGGAAATAGAAACCATACTTCCATGTACACATCAGCAAAAAATCCGTTACATCCAGATTTATTAAACCTATATTACATAAATGTATAACCTACTTGATAGTCATCAATCACCCCTAATAAAAAGAGGAACGATCAGTACATCGTAAATCTTAGCATAATTATAATGAAGGTGACAACAAACTGCGCTACCCGGAAAGCCAGAATACCAAATCCATGTCATAATAAACAATGTATTCAAAACATAAGTACTTAGAAAGACGAAGTAGCTTCATCAATGTTTTATTTTGCAGGGTGCCACCCATCAGATAGTGTTCAACAGATTACTTTAATACATCTTACAACTACACTAAATCCTAGCGATACTGATGCACAAAGTTCATGATGCCCCAGTGGGCTCCCACAACCCTGAATATTCCTCAAGCCCTCGTGGACGATGGGTTACAATCTATATATCAACTGCCAGTTCATGACTCCATCTGGATAAATCAGTATCCTACATCCATCATCAATCTATGTCATCTGATTCATGTCCTCAATTTAACCAATATGCACAGATAATTCGCCTTCTATATTTATTCCTGTCTGATTTATGCTGTTTAGTTTCCAAAATATATAATGGCTTCATCCTAGACATTAGGCAAATTCAATCTTTGCCCCTATTTAGAAAGCAGCTAAAAACCTGGCTGTTTCCCAGGTAGGGTCTGGCTGAGTTCCCAATAATGTTTTCCTGGGTAAGATGCTCACAGGCTCTAATGTCGATTTTGTCAGTCACAGCGCCAGGATACCCGTAGGGTGACAGTATGCGCTATATAAGAACTATTTACATTACATTACATCCTGCATAGCATCTTTTTGCCACCACCTGCACAATATATTTCATTATCTTAGGTCAGGCCTTCGTCCTTCTCACTTCTCGTGTCTTGCGACCATACGGAACGTTGGCCCTTTTTTTTGGTTCACCCTCATCATCTCATTGGTAGCCTTCTCTGTTTCCGGCCTTTGACCCAGCCTCAGCAGGTGAAATTCCCCCAAAAGTACCCAGTTTTTAGTAATATCAATGTAAAAGTCAGGAGTTCATCTAAAAAGTATTTCTTCTGTTTTGTTAGTACATATGATGAGTTCAAGAAATCTACATACAAATGTCCAAAAAAAAGTTAATCATGTTTATCTTTGACTTGGCAAGACACATGCTGGACTGAGCAGAGGAAGATAAAATAAAGGGCGGGGGCAATAATGCAAATTTCCTATTTTTAACTTCTGCAGGAATCTGAATGTAATTACCCCAGACTTGGCAAGGAATTAGAACGTTACTATGAGAAGTGCCTTTGTATAGTTAATGTAAATATATTCAGAAGTTTTTGAGAATTTGGCATGAGAAAACGTTCTCAGTGGGCAGCGAAGGATTAAAAGTTAAAGATACTTTGACAGTAGAAAATGTGTTTTTGATCTGCCTACAACTTTGGCACAACTTGAAAAATATGCGCAAATCATGGCAGACTCTCTACATGTTTAGCTGACACGTATTTTTAAAATTGAACATATGTGTTCGGGGGGCACTGTTTAAAGGGAGGGGTGAAAGAAGTGTTTATTTGCTAATAACTGGCATCCTTTGACAAATCTGCATGCAACTTAGCAGATGTTTAGCATGTTTAGTTCTCTGAACGTGCGACAAGTTCATGCAGTTCCATGAAGGGCGGGGGGGGGGCGGGGTTGCTTAATCCAAAGATGTGTTTTCCTTCACATCCTAATAACTACTTTGGTGCTGTTTAATAAACCTGCATGAAGTTTGACTGGTCGCTAGCAAGTTATGCCCAGTCAAGAAATCTCAGGGTTTTTTTTTTTTACCTTAAACTTCATGTCAGCATTGACGTTCTTTAAGTTTCAATGTATTTTGTTTAATTATTTCTTACTCATACACGACACACAATGCTCAACAGGAGTGCCTTGCTCCTCTAGCCAAGCTACAAAAAGTCATCTAACATTACATTCAGCGATGCCAATTTGACTCTTTCAGTGTGTCTGTTTGAGCAGGTGAGGGCTCAGCCACATTTCTCATCAAATCTCTGCCCACTCTCCTTCTGATACAGGTCACGATTGTGCATATAATTAACAAAAACAAAAGGTGTTGCTTGCAGTTCAATCACTAAGTTACGGATTTATTATATACACTGCAGACAGAGAAGAATGTCAACATGGAGTGGTAGTTTATCCGCCGCTGTATATTTCTGTGAAGATGGATCCAAACTTCTACAGGATCGGCCAAGGCTCCCTTGATGGTGATGTAGCCAAACACATAACTCATCCTGATGGAGACTGTTAGAAATGGGGGTCTTTAGTTGGCAGATGTAGGTACCTTTGTCCAAATAGGGACCCTTGCTTCTAGTCAGGGTAAGGGGGATACACTCCTAAAATAACCCCTGCTCACCCCCTTGGTCGCTTGGCACGAGCAGGCAGGCTTATCTCGGAGGCAGTGTGTAAAGCATTTGTGAACACATACAGTAACACAGTGAAAACACTACAAATGGACACCACACCAGTTTAGAAAAATAAGTAATCTTTATCTAAACCAAACAAGACCCAAAACGACAAAAATCCACAATACAGTAAAAAGATATGACTTTCAAATGGTAGAAATAGTTCAGTTCAAAGCAAATTGCAGATGTGGCACTTTTCACACAAAGTACCCTGGATGCGTCACGCACAAAGCAAAAAGGGCCTCAGGGAAGGTGATGCGTTGGTTCCTTACACTCAGGGAAGGTGATGCGTCGGTTCCTTGCTCCGGGGGAGGTGATGCGTCAGTTCCTTACTGCTGCGCAGGAGAGGTGATGTGTCGGTTCCTTACTGGAGAGGAGGTGATGCGTCGGTTTCTTACTGCGTGGGGAGGTGATGCATCGGTTTCTTACTGCGTCCCCAAGGGATGCAACAGACTTGGCGCCTCGATGCGATGCGATGATCTGGAGCGATGCATGGATTCTTGCAGCCGCATAGCAGGACTTGCATCGAAATCGGTGCAGTGATCTCGGACTTCAGAGATTGATGCACTCGATGCGGCGTGCAGTGATTTCTCGAGCCGCGGCAGGCGCTGCAACGGCTTCTTCGGTGATGCATCGGAAACAGGTATGGATGCGTCACGCTTCTCGGTGTTGCGTTGATTTTCCAGCTCCCAGTGGAAAACAGTCTCTAGAGGTCCAAAACAACAGCAGGCACCACTTTGCAGGTCAGAACTCCCAGCAAGGAAGTTCAGGGGAGCTGGTGGTAAAGTCTTTGTGTCCCTGAGGATTCAGAACAGGAGGCAAGCTAAGTTTCAAGCCCTTGGAGATCTTCCTCAAGCAGGGGACACAGCAAACAGCAAAGTCCTTTCTCCTTTCCTTGGCAGCAAGTAGCTACTGCAGGCCAAACCCCAGACAGCGAACAGCACAGGGGCAGTATTCCTCCTCAGCTTCTCCGGCTCTTCTCCTTGGCAAAGGTTCCTCTTAATTCCCAGAAGTGATCCAAAGATCTGGGCCCCAATATTTATACTACAAAATCCTTTGTTCTCTGGTGGCAGAGAAGCCCTGTGCTTGGTCAAAACCGGTTCTGTCCTCTCTGGTGCAGCTTCCTGGCAGGGGGTGGAGACTGCATTGTGGAAGGCAGACCAGGCCCATTCAGGTGAAAGGAAATCTCCTCCCCTACTCTAATTGCAGCCCAGGTCTATTCAGCCCAACCCTGACTCATCAAGCTCTCTGGAGCCACTGCTCCTCCCCAGCCCCTGTCATCCAAAAGCCAGACATGCAATACACAAACCTAGCAGAGGCACACTGGATGGCAAGCAAGAAAATACCCACTTTCTAAAAGTGGTATTTTAAAACACAGAATGTAAAAATCACCCTCACTAAAAGATGCATTTTAACATTCTGAGTTCAGGCATACTAAACTTTATTTTCCTACCTTGCTCCCCATTCTATCCTATGGGAACAGGCAGCCTTGGAATAGTGAAAAACGAAATTGGCAGTAATTCACTATCAGGACATGCCACACACACCAGGGCATGTCCTACCTTTCACATACAATGCACCCTGCCCACAGGGGTACCTTGGGCCTACCTTGGGGGTGACTAACATGTAAGAAAAGGGAAGGGTACGGCCTTGCAAGCGGGTGCACTTGCCAGGTTGACAAGGCAGTACCAGACTGCACACAGGCTCTGCAATGGAAGGCCTGAGTTACATTTACTGACTGCTTATGTGGGTGGCACAATTAGTGCTGCAGCCCACTAGCAGCATTTGATTTACAGGCCCTGGGCACACACAGTGCACTGTACTTGGGACTGATTAGTAAATCAAATCAGCCAATCATGGAAACGCCAATCCATAACAACAATTTACAAAGGGAGCACTTGCACTTTGGCACTGAACAGCAGTGGCAAAGTGCCCAAAGCATCTAGACCAGCAAAACAGAGTCCAACACACAGCAAAAACACAGGAGGCAAAAGCAAAAAATGCAGGGGAGACCCACTCCAATGGTGCCAAGTCTAACACGTGTCCCCTCCAGTTGAAATGTGGGGAGAACTACCCACCCTCTTCACTAAGGCGGAAAAACCTGGACAGACCATCAGCATTGGCGTGTTCTGTACCAGGGTGGTGTTCCACCGTGAAGTCCATCCCCTGTAGGGGAATGGACCACCTCAACAGCTTTGGATTCTCACCCCTCATTTGCATCAACCATCTGAGGGGCCTGTGGTTGGTCTGAACCTGGAAGTGAGTACCAAACAAGTAGGGTCTCAGCTTCTTCAGCACCCAGACCACAGCTAATGCTTCACACTCAATCGCACTCCACCTCTGTTCCCATGGAAGTAACCTCCTACTAATGAAGGCTACAGGTTGGTCTAGGCCATCCTCATTTATCTGTGAGAGCACAGCCCCCACACCATGCTCTGAAGCATCTATCTGCACAATGAATTCCCTTGAGAAGTTGAGCGCCTGAAGCATGGGTGCCATGCACATGGCAGATTTCAGGGCATCAAAAGCCTTCTGGCAGGCGTCAGTCCAATTCACCTTCCTGGGCTGCTTCCTGGAAGTCAGCTCTGTCAAGGGGGCAACAATGGTGCCATACCTCTGGACAAATCTCCTGTAATACCCGGTGAGTCCTAAGAAGGCTCTCACCTCTGTCTGGGTCTTGGGGGATTTCCAAGCCAGAACGGTATCAATCACGGGCTGTAGGGGCGCCTCCTGGCTGCTCCTCACCTGGTGTCCCAAGTACACCACAGAACCCTGCCCGATCTGGCACTTGCTTGCCTTTATCGAGAAGCCTGCCCTCTTCAGAGCCTTAAACACTTCCCAGAGGTGGTGCAGATGTTCCTCCCAAGTGGCACTGAACACTGCAATGTCATCCAGGTAGGCAGCACTGAAATCCTCCAGTCCAGATAGCACCTGGTTCACCAACCTCTGACAGGTGGCAGGTGCATTCTTCAACCCAAAGTGCATCACCTGGAATTGGTAGTGCCCCTCTGGCATTGAGAATGTTGACCTCTCCTTTGCCCCATCAGTTAAGGCAATCTGCCAGTACCCAGACGTTAAGTCAAATATACTGAGGTACCGGGCAGCTCCCAACCGATCTATGAGCTCATCAGCTCTAGGGATGGGGTGCGCATCAGTCCTGGTGACCGAATTGAGCCCTTGGTAGTCCACACAGAACCGGAGTTCTGGGGTGGCACCGGGTACAGCAATCTTTGGGACCAAGACCACTGGGTTGGCCCAAGGGCTGTTTGAGGGCTCAATCATCCCTAGTACTAACATCTTGGAGACCTCCTCCTTGATGCAAGCTTTGACCCTGTCAGTCACTCTGTTAATCTTGTGCTTCACAGGAGGACTGTCCCCGGTGTCAGCATCATGAACACACCACTGAGTGATACCAGGGGTCAGGGAGAACAGAGCAGCAAACTGCCCCAACAGTTGGCAGCAGTAACTCTGCTGTTCAGGAGTCAGGGCGGGGGAGAGTGTTACACCGTCCACTGACCCATTGTGTTCCTTCGCAGACAGGAGGTTAGAAAGCGGCTCAGTCTCCTCCTCCATTCCAGCATCTGTCACTAGGAGCATGCCCAATTCAGACCTCTCCAAGTGGAGCTTAAGGCGGTTCACATGCAGGACCCGCAAAGGGTTCCTTGGAGACTGTAAGTCCACCAAGTAGGTGACTTTAGTCTTGTGCTCCACCACCTCAAATGGTCCGGTCCACTTATCCTGGAGCGCACCAGGCTCCACTGGGGCCATGACCCACACTTTCTTTCCAGGCTGAAACTCGATCAGAATGGCATTCTGATCATACCAACGTTTCATCTCCTCCTGGCTGGCTCCCAGATTCGCCTGAGCGAGTTGTCTGAAGCGCTTAATCTGGTTCCTGAAGGCCAGCATGTAGCTATATACATCCTGGGGAGGTTTACTGGGAGCTTTCTCCCAGTCTTCTTTAACCAGACTTAGAAGTCCTCTTACAGGGTGCCCCTACAGGAGCTCAAAGGGACTGAACCCTAATGACTTCTGTGGTACCACTCTGTAAGTAAACAAAAGGCAGGGTAACAGGACGTCCCACTTACGCCTCATGGGCTCACCAAGAACCATTAATCATGCCCTTCAGGGTCCGCTTGAATCTCTCAACCAGCCCATTACCTTGGGGGTGGTAAGGAGTAGTGAACTTGTAGGTAACACTTCACTCCTGCCACAGGGACTTCATATACGTAGATATGAAGTTAGTACAATGGTCGACACCACCTCTCTGGGGAACCCCACACAGGAGAAAATCCCCATCAATGCACGACTCACCTCGGGGGCCGTCACAGTCTGGAGAGGGATAGCTTCCGGGTACCGGGTGGCATGGTCCACCAAGACCAGGATAAACCTGTTGCCCATGTCTGTCTTGGGATCCAGAGGCCCCACAATGTCAATACCCACCCTCTAAAAGGGGGTGCTGACCACAGGGAAAGGTTAGAGAGGAACCTTACAATTCCTCCCACTCTTACCACTTGCCTGGCAAGTCTGGTAAGACCTACAATGAGTATCAGAACTCTTACGCATTTGGGGCCTGCTGCTGCAAACGAACAAGAGAAGGGCATTTCTGCTGCTCTTGGCAGAATTCCTCCCTGGAGGGGCCTCCTCTCTGCTGCCAATGGGTCAGCTCAGGCAGGTCCCCCAGTTCAGCCACTTGTTCCATTGTAGGCTCCAGTGCATCCCCCTCAACTGGACCCTGGGAACTTTGGGGACCAGTTTGCCGCGCCCCCTGCCTCTTCTCTTTCTGGCAGGCACCTGGGCCACTCTTTCAGGCTCCTGGCCCTCTTGATTGCCCTTACTGGCTGCCATAGACCGAGTGGTCACACACGCCCACTCAAGCAGACCCAACATCTCTAAATGAGACCTCCGCTCCACCTTTGCCCAAGGGGAGCTATCCAAATCATTGCCTAGCAGATAGTCAACAGGCATGGCTGGCCTCACAGCTACTTTCAAGGTACCTGAGGACCCCCCCCTCAAAGGGAACCTGTGCCACTTTGCAGAGGCACTCTGAGTTGTCAGCGGCAACTACTGGGTAGAATGTGTTGGGGACACCTGCTCCTCAGACACCAGCCAACAACTGACAGCTGTCACACTGGCTCCGGTGTCTCTCCGAGCCTCCACACTATGGCCATTGATGGTCACCCTTTGCCTGTACTTCTTAGAGTTATCAGGCAGATGAGCTCTTGGTACCATCTCACTGTCTCCTAAAGAGACCAGGGACATTTCTGCTGGACCCCAGCCCCCTTGGGCACCTGACTCCTCCCCCAAGGCTACACTAGCCATTTCCCGGGGTGGTGCACCAGTGGGTGCGGTGGTAACCTTCTTGGGACACCTAGGATCCCCTTGGAAGTGGCCCACCTGACCACAACCATAACATACCTTGGGACCCCTATGAACAGGCTTACCTGTGGGACCCTTGGCTTCTTTTCAGTGGGAGGCTGGGAACCCTTACCTTGGTTCCCTTGGGGATTACTTTTGGGCCCTTTTTGGAACTCCTTCTGTTTACCCTTGCCCTCCCACTCTCCTGCTGGGGTCTCTGCCCACGTTTGGCGGAGTCTCCCACACATCCTTTTTGGACCCTGGTACTGACCCAGCACTCCGCCTCCACAGCAAGCTTCCTGGGGTCAGTCAGCTTACTGTCAATCAAGTGCTGGCGTAGCTCTGGAAAACAATTATCTGACAAGTGCTCCCATGCAACCAAATCATAGAGCCCCTGCAAATCATTCACCTTGCTACCCTTCACCCAACCATCCAATGCTCTACAAAAGTAGGACACATACTCCACCCAAGTACTTGACTCCAGCTTCTTACAGTTTCTAAATTTCTGCCTGTACAGCTCTGGGGTCAACCCATACCGGGCTACTAAGGCTTCCTCCGTGGGGGCATAGTACATCTGATCCTCAGTGGGCAATGCTAGCAATGTCTCCCTTCCTTCACCGATAAAGCGGCCCCACAACCCCGCGCCCCAATCTCTTTCAGGGACTCTGTGGGACCTCATTGCTACCTCATAGGCCTTGAACCACTGACCAATGTCCTCATGCTTCATGAAATCCTTAATAACCTCCTTGGGGATGTATACCTTCCTTTCTCCAGGCACTGATGGTGCGCTGCCACCATTGGGATTGGACTCTAAACTCTTTGCCATTAGATCAAGCTCCCTCAACCCTCTTTCATGCTCTAAGAGTATCTTATTCTCCTCCAGGGCTAATTTCTCCCTCTGAAATGGCAACTTCTTATCCTCCTTCCCCAGCCTGAGCTTTGTGAGCTCCAACTCAGCATCCTGTTTTTCTCCCTGTCCTCCAGCTCTTCTGCTGGAGACAGCCCCTTTGAAGAGACACTGCTGGTCCCCCGGGAAGGTACCCTCCCCCCAGGCAGACCCAATAGCCTATTCTGCTGTTCCTCTAAATCCTCCACCTCCTCCATAGGTTGGTTGTCATGCTCGCTGGCATCCCTTGACTCCAACCAGGCCCTCAGTGCCTTTTGGAATTCCTCTTTTCTGGAGAGGCCTCTTACAGAGATTTTAAACTTTTTGCAGATAGCTTTTAGCTGTTGCACAGTGTAGGTTTCCACCCTATCCTCCTCAAACTCAATATCCACAGAAGCAAGTGATGCTGGCTTTGACATGATGAAGATTGGCAGTTCTCAGTTGCAAGAAAAAAAGAATAGTCCCAAAGAAAAAGTTCTACCAATTGTATGTGGTTGCGTGATGGTCTGCACTCTACTAGTAGTGTACACCAATCACTGTATGTAAGACTCAAATGCAAGTCCAGATCCTCACGGCTGACCACCATTGTTAGAAATGGGGTCTCTAGTTGGCAGAGGTAGGTACCTTTGTCCAAATAGGGACCCTTGCTTTTAGTTAGGGTAAGGGGGATACACTCCTAAAATAACCCCTGCTCACCCCCTTGGTAGCTTGGCACGAGCAGACAGGCTTATCTCAGAGGCAGTGTGTAAAGCATTTGTGAACACATACAGTAATACAGTGAAAACACTACAAATGGACACCACACCAGTTTAGAAAAATAAGTAATCTTTATCTAAACCAAACAAGACCCCAAACGACAAAAATCCACAACACAGTAAAAAGATATGACTTTCAAATGGTAGAAATAGTTCAGTTCAAAGCAAATTGCAGATGTGACACTTTTCACACAAAGTACCTTGGATGCGTCACGCACAAAGCAAAAAGGGCTGCAGGGAAGGTGATGCGTCGGTTCCTTACACTCAGCGAAGGTGATGCATCGGTACCGTGCTCCGGGGGAGGTGATGCGTCGGTTCCTTACTGTTGCGCAGGGGAGGTGATGTGTCGGTTCCTTACCGGAGAGGAGGTGATGCGTCAGTTTCTTACTGCGTGGGGAGGTGATGCATTGGTTTCTTACTGCATCCCCCAACGATGCGACAGACTTTGGCGCCTCAATGCGATGCGACGATCTGGAACGATGCATGAATTCTTGCAGCCGTACAGCAGGCCTTGCGACGAAATCGGTGCGGTGATCTCGGACTCCGGAGATCGATGCACTTGATGCGGCGTGCAGCGATTTCTCGAGCCGCGGCAGCCGATGCGATGGTTTCTTCGGCGATGCATCGGAAACAGGTACAGATGCGTCACGCTTCTCCGTGTTGCGTTGATTTTCCAGATACCAGCAGAAAATAGTCTCTAGAGGTCCAAAACAACAGCAGGGACCTCTTTGCAGTTCAGAACTTCTAGCAAGGAAGTTCAGGGGAGCTGGTGGTGAAGTCTTTGTTTCCCTGGGACTTCAGAACAGGAGGCAAGCTCAGTTTCAAGCCCTTGGAGATCTTCCTCAAGCAGGGGACACAGCAAACAGCAAAGTCCTTTCTCCTTTCCTTTGCAGCAAGTAGCCACTGCAGGCCAACCCCAGACAGCAAACAGCACAGGGGCAGTATTCCTCCTCAGCTTCTCCGGCTCTTCTCCTTGGCAAAGGTTCCTCTTGATTCCCAGAAGTGATCCAAAGTTCTGGGGTCTGGGCCCCAATATTTATACTGCAAAATCCTTTGTTCTATGGTGGCAGAGAAACCCTGTGCTTGATCAAAACCAGTTCTGTCCTCTCTGGTGCAGCTTCCTGGCAGGGGGTGGAGACAGCATTGTGGAAGGCAGACCAGGCCCATTCAGGTGAAAGGAAATCTCCTCCCCCTACTCTAAATGCAGCCCAGGTCTTTTCAGCCCAGT
This sequence comes from Calotriton arnoldi, assembly GCA_963921515.1. Lineage (NCBI taxonomy): Eukaryota > Metazoa > Chordata > Amphibia > Caudata > Salamandridae > Calotriton > Calotriton arnoldi. Next base: position 450,638 of record CAWUFW010005044.1, on the reverse strand, counting down.
CCTGACTCATCAGGCTCTCTGGAGCCACAGCTTCTCCCCAGCCCCTGTCATCCAAAAGCCAGACATGCAATACACAAACCTAGCAGAGGCACACTGGATGGCTAAGCAAGAAAATACCCACTTTCTAAAAGTGGTATTTTCAAACACAGAATGTAAAAATCACCCTCACTAAAAGATGCTTTTTAACATTCTGAGTTCAGGCATACTAAACTTTAGTCTCCTATCTTGCTCCCAGGGGCAGTTATGTTTATAAGATGTTATAAACAAACTCCCCATTCCATCCTATGGGAACAGGAAGTCTTGCAATAATGAAAAACGAAATTGGCAGTAATTCACTATCAGGATATGCCACACACACCAGGGCATGTCCTACCTTTCACATACAGTGCACCCTGCCCATAGGGGTTCCTTGGGCCTACCTTAGGGGTGACTAACATGTAAGAAAAGGGAAGGGTAGGGCCTGGCAAGTGGGTGCACTTGCCAGGTCGACATGGCAGTTCCAGACTGCACACAGGCTCTGCAATGGCAGGCCTGAGTTACATTTACAGGCTACTTATGTGGGTGGCACAATCAGTGCTGCAGCTCACTAGCAGCATTTGATTTACAGGCCCTAGGCACACACAGTGCACTGTACTAGGGACTGACTAGTAAATCAAATCAGCCAATCATGGAAACGCCAATCCATAACAACAATTTACAAAGGGAGCACTTGCACTTTGGCACTGAACAGCAGTGGCAAAGTGCCCAAAGCATCTAGACCAGCAAAACGGAGTCCAACTCACAGCAAAAACCGAGGAGGCAAAAGCAAAAAATGCAGGGGAGACCCACGCCAATGGTGTCAGGTCTAACAGAGACATTCTAGGCTTATCTGGGGTCTCAATATTCAGAATGCCACTTCATAGCCAGTGTGGTATTGCTGCAGTAGGTGTTTCTGCAGGCGTTTCAACCTGGCAACATTTGGAGTGGGAAGAGTGACTCCCCTGGTGATGATAAATCTATGCCCACTCTCCCTGCCTATTTCTGTGGCAAGTTCTGGGTAGTGCAGAGTTAGTTTATCAGTCAAGATCCTCACGATGTTATATATAGCAGACACAGGAACAAAGATGTTGTCTCATTAGTGTGATCTAAGATATGTTTGTATAGAATGAGATATGAGAGGCTTTTAGCATTTGTTTTCAAGCACGGAGTGCATCTTGCATGAATATTTGGAGAATTATTGAGACTGAGTAGTTAGAAAATAGAATGCTAACAAAATCAGGCCAATGTTGATTTGCACATGAAGGTAATGGCATTTTTACTTATATGATGTGTACACATAGAACAGTTACTTCTGGTTTATGATTAACAGAAAACAAAGCCCTAGTATATGGTATCTTTGTTTTGCTTTGTGTGGACCTCCATTCTATAGTTAGGATTGTAAGAATACCTTATGGGTATGGTATTTGTTGCAGTATGATCTTCTAGTGTGCAGATGTTGTTACGGCCCTTCAACATGTGTACATTACAGCTCTTAGCTTCTGGTTCCTGAATAGAGAGTGCACCAGTACTAACTGAAAAAAAATAGAGTGCACACTGCACAGTTTAGATTTTTGTCCAGCATAGTGCTTATAGTGTACTAAGCAGTAGGAGATGAGAAGTCACTCAGAGAGGGCCCTGACTGGAGTGGAGTAATGCTGGCAGGTACTTATGTTAAACTGGTTTCTGAAGGCAATTAAGTAAACCAGTAAACCCCTCTGAAAACCTGATCCTGAACGTGCAGATTGAGTCTTACTCTGAGGATATGGGCTCTGTACTTTCTGTGGTCTGCACATCTTGCACTTGGACCACAGAAGATTACAGAGTCTGTATCCTCAGAGCATGAGTCTTTCTGATTAGGTATTACAAAGAAAGCCAACGCCACGGGTTAACATTTAAAAACATTTTTTTTAAAAGACTGACCTTTTATATCATACTGCTGCACAGAGGGATACCATGCGCAAGGTCCTGTTTTTTTTTAAAGTCTTTATGACCTTGTAGTGATTAGAACTGGTCCACTCAGTTGTGAGCAGAAACCAGCTAAGCCAGAAGTTCTTGTGGTGCACAGGCCATCAGATTGAGGTCTGTACAGTTAAGGAATGCTTCTGCCATTTTTAAAAGTGGCAGGATAGTGGATTCTGAGTAGAAAAGGTGACCTACACCCCTTTTGTGGTCACTTCTGAGGCGGATTAGCAGCTAGGATTAGTAGCCCATTGGCCATTTGCACCCACACCCCTAACGCCCCTAAATCTATGATTCCAGAAACAAAGAATAGCTGGCCATCGGGCCCTCCAAGGGATCATCCAGAAGTAGATGGTCCAGTGCATGATGTTTCAGGTGGCTACAGTGTTCCCCTGGACATCAAATTTACTTTTTGCTGTGCTTACCGCTGCGAAGACTTAGTGGTCCCCAGTCTGGCAGCCACCACCTTTACTCAGTGCTGCATTTTGAGGGTACTCCACACAAACTTCATCCGGCATCAGCATCAGCTTTGTTGTCGACATTTTGCACCCAGCTCTCCAACAACAACATGTAAGTGGTAAAACCAGCTCTCCTGTGGTTCCCACGTCAGCACCAAGGACCGCCAGGACAACTTGCACAGGGGATTGTTGACCCAGGTATAATCAAACTGACAGTTGTGGCTTGACCCTGGGACCCACACCTTCACCAGCCTTGAGTTCCATGAAACTTGACCTGCAAGTGACTGGTTGCCACTAGTGGCTTTTATCACTGATCACAATGATAAAGTTCACAGTATTATTTTGCACTGATTTAATAGCCTCTAAAATCCCAAACTCCGGTTATATGTATCTGATTTGGTTCATTTTGGTGTCTAAATTAAGATAAAAATCTGTTTTCTTTTTATAAACTGGTGTCAGTTTTCTTTCGTGTCCCTGTTGTTACTCTGAAATGCTTAACACATTCCTCTAGTACAGCCTGGCTGCTCTTTGCCACTCTATCAGAACTGAACTAAGTATTTATTATTGTGAATCTAAGGACCATCTTTGGGGTTTGTGAGTATTGCATGGTAAAGCCTACCGAGCATCACCACATAATACTCCACCTTCCTACATTGATGTTACAGTGGGGGGATCCTGAACTTGTGCAGTACCATTTGGTCATAAGTGATTTTTGTACAAGAAATCCAATAAATTGGCTTTAGACCCCCTGGGAGACTTGGAAGACATAAATTGACTCTGTTATGGTCTAGCAAAGAAGGTGTACCCTCCCAAGGAAATTTCCCAAGGGTCAGTCCAACATATAGGAAAGTATACTTAGAGATCACAACCCCCTGGTCTATATATTTATATGGGGGGTAGAAGGGCCACAGGGATAGCCGAGGGTTCCCTGGTGGTCAAGGCGCAAGGGCTTCATTTGGCCTGGGGGAATGCAGACCTAACAGCCCTTATGTTAGACCTGTGTGTCAATCATATGAATACGTTGCTTAATTGTCTTACCCCCTCCGGTGACCAACGGGTCGTAGCTAACCAATTTGTCCAACTGGGTATAACAGTTTGCAAATTACTAATGAAGCCAACTACTCCCGTCAATCAGGATGCAAAATGGTTTGCCACATCTTGTTGAAAGCCTCTGCTGATTTACACAAGGCTTTGAAGGAGACGCCAAGGAAAAGTCATAAGGTCCAACAGTGTAGAGCAGTATATAAAGCTGCCCTTTGCCATAGGCGTAAGGAGATCCAATTGACCTCCTGGGGAAGCTACTGTTGGCTTGTAGGCAGAAAGATGCCAGGGCTTTTTGGGCAGTGGTGATCAACATCAGTTCCGCGGGGACCATTAATAATTCTGTCATCACCTCTATTAGCCCTGAGACCTAGGTCAAACATTTTAGTGCTTTATATAGTCCTGGCAGTCACCCAGAATATAAAGAGACTGAGGTGGTTGTGCCCCTTTCAATAGAATATACCATGGAAGAAGTTTGGAATGCCATCATTAAGTCCCCATCTAATATGATCTGTGGGCCAGATGGGGTACCCATGGACTTGTATAAATCCCTCCCGGAGTACCTCTGCTGAGTAACTGCTTCAATGCCCTTGTTAAGATGGGTTTCCCAGACACATGGCATATTTCCACCATTGTTAACATCTTTAAAGAGGGGGATCCCCAATACCCAGGCTGTTTTCGGCTGATTTACTTGTTGGAAGATTTATGGGTGGGTTCTGTTGGAGCATCTTTTGTCTTGGGTCAGGGAGTCGGGCATGCTGTCCGAGGTTCAGTGCGGCTTCTGGGAGGGGCTGGGCACAGCGGAGCATCTGTTGATCGGCAAGTATACCATCATCAAGCAGGGCTCTATCTGCCTGTCTTTCATGGACCTGTCTTGTGCCTTCGACAGCGAGGTAAGATCCAAGCTGTGGGAAATCCTGACCAACATGGGGGTAGATGGTGGGCTAGTTAATTTTCCACGTGCTTTACATTATAACCTCTCAGCATTTGTAATGTTTGCTCCCTCGGGTGAGCATACCAACAGCTTTAAATTGGGAAAAGGGGTGCGCCAGAGTTGTATCAAAGCTCCGATTTTATTCCTTCTATACATAAATGGCCTAGGCTCTGCCCTCACTAGGACATCTTTGGACGTCCCTCTGATTGGAAAGAAAATGGTTCTTGTACTGTTGTATGCGAATGACGCTATTTTACTGCTAGAACTTTAAACAGCTTAAACATATTGTTTCAGTAATTTGTTAGCTTTATGGGTCACTTTATGGGTAGACCTGGATAATTGAATGAGTGCATTAGTAGTGCCTGGCTGATTAAATGAGTGCATGACTAGTGACTGAGTGATCGCATGAGTCCATTGATAAAGCTTGAGTGATTGAATGAAAGCATGTGTACTACTGGGGTGATTGTATTAGTGCAACAGTATTGCCTCAGTAATTGGATGAGTGTATATGCACTGGATGGGTGATAGGTTCACTGCAATGGTACTCCCTGCATTATTGAATGAAAGCCTGGGTTATGCCTCAGTATTTCGATGAGTGCATGTGTTATAAGTGGGTGTTTGGATGAGTGCATGGGTTGTGCCTGGGTGTTTGAATGACTACATAGTTACAGTCATGCTGATTGTATAAGTGAATGGTTAGTACCTGGGTGATTGGATGAATGCTTGGGTAGTGCCTGCATAGTTCAATAACTACATATTCAGTGCCTGCGTGATTGCAAGAGTGCATGTGTAGTGCCTGGGTGATTGAATAAGTGTGTGGATGGTGCGTGAGTGATTCAATGGCTGCCTGAGTAGTGGCTGGGCGATTGGATGAGTTCCTGAGTAAGTGCCTGGCTGACTGTGAAAGTACCTCAATTGCTGTTAGATACATAACAGTTGTGACTATATCTGTGACTCATTCTTTAAGTCATTCTGTCAGTATCAAACTACCTATTTTAGTGTATCTATTCTTTTCTACTGAGCTTTGTGTGAGTGAAGTCTAGATATCACACTTGATATATAATTGAATACATGGCTGTCTAGGAGCATACATTGCTCTGTTACTCAGCGTACACATACATCAGTAAGTGCCTAATACAGAAAACAACAATTTTCACTTTTTCAAAGCACAAAACCTTTTCCTAATGGATACCTGAATAATTTCTCAAACATTTCTTGTGTCTTTAAAACATATATTTAGCATTTCTCAAAGAAATGTTACAGACCAAGTGAACCTAGCACAAGAACTCTCAACAGAAATCCTGCACTATTAACTCTCCTCAATTTTAAACACAGCATGTTTAAAGACATACTCCACCCTCAGCATATCCATGAAATTTTCAACAACCTTAAAGAATACAGATCACCATGTAAACATATATGTGATTTTATAATAGATTGTAGTGAGGAGGTCCACGCATGAGGTAGTAATTCAGGATGTTTTATTCAAGTTGTGAAGGAGAGCCCCACCAGGAGCAGCCTGTCTGCTGCTCAGCCCATGCTCAACTGTCACTTCACCTCTCTGTGTCCCAACATTCCAAGGCTCATCCAGACTCCAGCATTCTATTGAGTTCAGAGCACAGGCACTGGCTGAGCAGGTGGAGTAAATTACATTGCAATACAAATGCAGTATACTACAAAGATATACACCTTCAGGACATCATTCCAAAATATATAGCTTTCTGCATTTTTAGTTAAACTCAAGAGTCTCATCGTACATATAACTATCTGCAACCAGAAGAAAACATATCTCACCATCAAAACATGTGCAAACCTGTCATATAAGTTAAAAACCACATTAACAAACACTTCATAATACATACCTAACATTTATTACTGCTTTATAACTCATATACAGGCATAGCACATTTTCTTATGTTTTATCCATGACTTCACTACCCCTGTTTAATAATGTGAGTAAAAGTACTACAATTCTCAGAATGCAAATAACAAAGATCTGTCTGTTCTGCATATGATGCTTAGACATTTAAAACATTGTCAATTTTAAAGGCATTGCTCATTGTAACTTTCAACAGTACCAACATCTTAAACATATACCCTCTGCCAGATACAGTCCATCTGCCATATTTTTTTTCCATATCACTTTGATACTCTTTTTTATCAAACACCCATATACATCTTCATTTCTAATGTACATTTTTTAAATAATTAAAAAGTTATGTACATACCAGTGAATTGAGTTTGTAGATTATATTGTTGTTTTAGCTCTTTCTGGCTAGTCTTTCTCTGTTAGGATTTGTAAAAACTAACCACAAGAATGGTACACCACTCTCATATAAAGCAACTATAAAATGGCAACCTCTTCAACTTTCCACTCTGTGATCATGAGAAAGGCAGTAAATGAAATCATGTCTTTCATTTTAGGCTACTCTATCTCCACTTGTGATGGTTAGCATCTGTTATTCCTTCAATCAATAAATCAGGGAATTGTCAAGCGCTCTACTCACCCGTGAGGGTCTCAAGGCGCTGGGGGAGGGGGTAAGCAGCTCCGTTCAGTCGAAGAGCCAGGTCTTGAGGGTCTTCCTGAAGATGTTCAGAGAGGGGCTGCACCTGATGTCGATCGGGAGCTGGTTCAAGGTGTTGGCTGCAATGTGGGAGAAGGTTCTTCCACCCGTTCTGGCTCTGCGGATGTGCGGGGTTTTGGAAAGGGCGAGATTGGCGGATCGGAGGTTTATCTTGGGTACGTGGAAGGAGATTCTCTTGTTGAGGTATTGTGGTCCGTGGGGGTGGGAGGGCTTCCGATGGCGGTGGCCACCAGGTGTTGTCCCATGCGGTGGGGGAGGGTCCTAGGACGAGAACCCTTTCCCTCTCTTTCAATAAGAGATTCCTGTGTATGCGTGTTCGCGATGAGTCCAAACCTATATTTAGCTTCAGTGTTTTCTTAAATTTAAATACTGCACAACAGTTTATCACATAGTCCTGAGTTGAAAATTAAAGTTTATCATGACCTAAATTGGGTCATAACTCGCCAACTTTAAAAAAAAAAAAATGTTCTCTCTCTTTTACACCCTTCCCCCAATGCACTGTTAGCTCAGTGTATCTAGCAACACAGTGTAACGAGTAGTTCACAAGTTCACAGCATATTCTAGAAGGAACATGCTACTTCCAAATGAGATGCAGTAGGTATGGTTTACTCCACAGATTCAAAAGCATATCCATGTCTGTATTACATTTCTTTTTTAAACAACAGCCAATAATAGGACATCTTGCTAATGCATCCAACACACTACCTAATTTTATTCACTTACATGCTGACAGAATCCAATAAAATATATATTTTTTTTTAAAACACCTCCATTTTAACTGCTTTCCATTGGGAAACTACCTCATTCAGCTCCAGCCTTGTCCTGACTGCTATTGCTCCTTCACTTCAAAATGCCTAGAGTGTGGATTGATGGCCACAACTATGTCTATTGGGCTAAAGAGGCTGCAAGAAAGAGAGGTATTGACAGGGAATTGGGTTAGTTAAATGTGCAGATTACTTGGTTTGGCCAGAGAGGGTTAAAGTTTCATCAGTTGCTGTCTCTGGTTAAAACCATTGTGGATTGCTGAGCTCCGCAACTCATGATTGTGCACTGTGGTGCAAATGACCTAGGCACACTAACTGGGGTAGGGTTAGAAATCCTAATAAAGGATACCTTTACTAAACTGATGATGCTTTTCCCTCAAACTGTCTTGGTGAACTCGAATGTATGCCAAAGGCAAAAATGGATGTGGTCTTATCAATTCTGTCCACAAGTTGGCAAAGCCATGAAACATGATAATTAACCTTTTTTCTGCATTCCTCGGAGACCATTACACGGGCTTAATCTATAACAACAACCTGCATTTTGACATGCATGGAGTTTATAAAATTATGGAGTGCACTTCACAGATGAAGGCAACAGGGTCTTTCTAAGCAACCTGAAACTCTGCATCCGGTCTTATGTGTAGCTGTCATATACACACAATCAACACAAAGAGACACCCTAGTACCCGAAATATTGTTAATTTTTTTTTAATAAAGATAAAAAAAAGAAGTTTTTGGGAATCTTTGCGACAACATCGCGATGATCCCAAACACATCTCAAAATCGCAAAACAAAAGCAGACATTCAATGGCCAGCACATGCTAAAATAATCGCTAAAACAAATCCATTCTAAACATTGCACTGCACAAATTGATATATACATGGTTCTTTAAAAAATGTGTTTAAACTCATGTTTTTGTAGTAAGTGTCTTTAAAAACTATCTTTAAAACCTATTTTCAGTTCTCGTGGTTATTCAGAGTGTTGTGACGATGTTCTTAACCACGACGATTGCGCCTTTTTCATAAAATGTAAAACACATATATTCACACATTTTACAGTATAATTTTACACACTAGAGGTCTATTAATGTGTTGTCTAAAGTCATGTTTTTCCAGTAAGTTTCTAAAAAAATAACTTCTAAAACCTATTTTCTGTTTTCTGTGATGCCGAGATTAGTGTTGATGTCGGTACCCGCGACGATCGTGCCTTTTTTACAGACTGAAAACCACATATATGCACACATATTTTAGTATTTTTGACACTATGGGTTGTTTTCTGTACAGTCCAAACTCATGTTTTTTTAATGAGTTTCTATAAAAACCATTTCTAAAACCAATTTTCCGTTTTCGCGGTGACGCTGGGACTCGCAACAACGTTGGATGCCCCTGATCACCGCGGATACATCGTGAACATTCAAAGCAAAAGCAGGAATTCAATAGCTACCACCACATTTAAAAATTACAACTATATAATTCATTCTAGATATATCACTATCCAAATAACTCAATAAAAACATTTACCAGTCTCTCAATATCTCTATAACAATGTGTATTAATGATTCACTGGGTTATGTGAGTGGATGCATAAGTCTCCAAATGGATCTGTGACTGTCTGCATGAGTCTTTCAGTAGGTCTTTAGGTGGGTGCATAAGTCTCTGAGTGGTTATATGAATCGGCACATGAGTCTTTGAATGAGTTTTTGAACGGGTGTATACGTCTCTGACTGGGTATATGAGTGGGTGTATGAGTTCGGAGTGGGTATGTGAATGGGTACGAGTCTGCAACTGGATTTATGAGTGGGTGCATATGTGTCTGAGTGGGTCTGTCTATCAGTGGGTGTGTGAGCGGAAGCATAAGTGTCTCAGTGGGTCTGGAAGTCGTTGCATGAGTGTCTCAGTGGGTCTGTGAGTGGGTGTATGAGTCTCTGAGTGGGTCTGTAAGTTTGTGTATAAGTCTCTGATTATGTATGTGAGTGGGCACGAGTCTCTGAGTGCATCTGTAAGTGGGAGTATGAGCCTCTAAATGCTTATGTGAGTACACACATGAGTCTCTGAGTGAGTCTGTGAGTGGGTGCATTAGTGTCTGAGTGGGTATGTGAGTGGATATGTGGGTGAGTACATGAGTCTGTTACTGTGATCAGTGAGGGTGTGAATATAGATATAGATACTTTTTGTTTCATATTTCCACCAATCATTGCAAAAACATCGCAATAGTCATGATGTCCCCGAGACAGTACATGGGGATCCATGCTGGCAGTTGGGTCATCATTTTGAATATAGCGCACAATTAAAAAAATCTATTTTGGGCACATAACTTGTGTCACTAACATCCCCATTTCTCAAACAAGGGGTCAGAGTACCACCACCCTGACCCCTTATGTTAGCTTTCACAGAAGGTTTCAGCCCCGGGAACCATTCCCGATCGATAAAATCGTCGCGAAATATCTGCCACCAGAGATATCACTATCATTTTTGACTTAATGTTCTCAGAAACTACTTAGCGGATTTGCACCTAATACTAAAAAGCACAATCTGCGTAACAACATCTACCTTGCTGCCAAATTTGGTGCAATTCCGTCCAGCAGTTCGGGCTCTAGGTTCAACAACGCGTTCCTCTGGGAATTAACATTACAAATGCACATTTATTTTGTGCCCCTATTTCTCCGTCCCAACTGCACGGATCACTCCAAACTTTCCATGACACACAGAACCTACCTTGATACATTGTTTGGAAAATTTCATGAAGATTGGTCAAACGATGCCAAAGTTATAGGCAAGTTGTGTGTGTATTCCTTATTGCCCAATTAATAAAAATCAGTGCAATCATGGAAAATAAGCACAACAGATTTCTTAAAACAAAGTCATCAAACTTTTGAACAAGTTCATTACAAATATTGAAATAATTCAAGAATAACATGCCATGCTAAACTATTGAAGTCACATAAAAAAATCATAAAAATAATATTTCGTTCACAACATAGTATTAACATTTCATTTCATTATTAATCACTATGTCTCCATAGAATGATAAAACCTTCTATTCAGTCAATCTTAACTGCCTCACTCAGCCCAACAATTAAAGTGTCTCTGTGCAATCCCATAAAAACAAACTATATTTGGGACAAACACATATCATGTCCAATAATAATCAATAGTAGCTTAGGGTCAGATGTACGACCATTGGAAATTGCGACTAGCAAATTGCGCCAAATTGCAAGTCGCAATTTGCGAGTCACAATTTCCAATGTACAACAGTGTCTGAGACACTGTTTGCGATTCCCAATGGGGTCGCAAATTGCATGTCTCATGCATATTAATGAGGCTGTCGGAATTTGTGACCCCATTGGGAATGGCTGGCACTCCCAGGGATGGTGGCCTGCTGGGGTCAGCAGACCTCCATGTCTGGGACTGCTTTTAAATTAAGCAGTTTTTTAAAAAATGCAGCCCATTTTCCTTAAAGGAAAACGGGATGCATTTAAAAACAAAAAAAAAATGAAACGTTTTTGTTTATTTTTTTAAGGGCAGGCAGTAGTCCAAGGGACCACTGCCTGCCCTTAATTTTTTTTTGCACATGCATTCCCAAAGGGGAAGGGGTCCCCTGGGGTCCTCTTCTCGTTTGCGAGTGCTTTACCACCCTTCTGAGAAAGGTGGTAAACTGCGAGTGTTTTGCAACCGCAATTGCGTCGCAAAACATTCTTACATAGCTTGTGGGGTCGCTATTAGGAAGGGAACGCCTCTTCCTAATAGCGAGTCGCTAAAAACTATTTTGCGAGTCGCAAATTATTTGTGACTCACAAAATAGGGTTAGTACATGGCCCACAGGTTGTTTGCATGCGCAAACGGGTCTAAAACCCATTTGCGCAAGCAAAATTCCATCGTACATCTGGCCCACAGTGTATAAAATGCATTCCTGCCTCTTCTCAAAGCTTAACTGGGTTTTATTAAGATCGTGTGTGAAGGAAGCTATGTTTCAAAACCATTTTTATTTTTAAACTATCCATATGGGTACCCCTTTGTTAACTTCAAATAGATATCATAAAAATGTAAGGTGTCTACGTGCCTTTGTTCTTAGATTATTAATAATATTAGTCGGCCGGTTTTAACCGCTAGTTGTGGTAAATTTTACTAGTTACAATATCTACATAGATAGATCGATATGGTTACTAACATAGCCACTTACTGATCTTATAACACAGCCAGTACATCATCCTGGATCAGTTTTTTCTCTGCTATAAGAATAAACTTAACAAAATGGGCTGTAAAAATGGTAATATGCCCTTGAAGGCACAATATAATCGCTTGGAGGCACGTTCTCCCTCCTATTTCCTTAAATATGGGTTTTAACAGTGCTTGCCTCTCTTGACGCAATCTGGGACAAATACATGCAATGTGCAATAATGTTTCGTTGACACAACCACATAATCTACAATTGTGTGATTGCCAATTTGGTACCCATCTTGGAGTCCCATGCTTTGTTAGATAGCAGCTAAATCTTAACATAAGGAATCTATCCCTTAAAACCGGTTTTAAATGGGAGATTAAATAAGATTGGGGCTCAGATTTATTGTATGAGTTAATAACCGACCAAGCATGCTTTTTTTTGCAATCACCTCCTGATCCAATAAAAGTGATAAAAAATTAGTTGATTGATTTAAAATCTGTTTAAAAACAGTTTTATTTCAACCCAGGTGATCAAAGGGTGGGGACTTAAAAGTGTTCAAACTCTCCGTTAAATATAATCTCCAAGCACTGGCATACGCTTTCTTATTTATTTCTTGCCAGCACAAATATGCAAGAGAGTCAGGGTACGATAGATAAAGGGAAAATAAGCATTTTAGAAACACAGATTTACTCACCAGAGTTTGGTTTAACAAACCAAACTCTAATCTAACATTAGCGTGTCCAACGTTTCTTGGACCCTAAAAATTGATTTAAAAACTTTTATTTGTAGTTTGGCAAGAAGTTTACTATCTTTACCCCGAAAGATTATTGACTCAAAGTTAGCTAGGGTTTCAGTTTCGCCTTCATTACCTTCAGTAAATGCTCATAACTCCGGCATAATAGCTTATCTTGTAATAATCTAAAAGCAAAAGAAAGTGAAGTTGCTTTGGCCTTTAAATTATTAAAATGTTGTTTGTAAGTCATTCTATCATCAAGCATAACTATAAATATGTATACTGTTTTACTGATTCGATCGATAACCCATTGAATTTCCATAATTTCTTATCCGATTTAGTCGAACCTATTATTATTTTTTAGTATTTATTTGTAAACCATTAGCTAAAATATATTGATTAAATGACTCTATCAATCTTTGAAGCCCTATAGGCATGTGGCTTAACAATATGGTGTCATCTGCGTATTGCAAGTATTTTACATTTTGGCCTACAAGGTTTGGAGAATGAGCATTAATATTATACAAATGATGCGGTAAGTTGGCCATAAAAAGACATGGGGCAAGTACGCAGCCCTGTTTGAGGCCGCTATGTGTTTCAAGGCGGCGAGTGGTACATCCTTCGTCTCCCAGTTTGACCTGCACCCACGTATTTGAATATAACAATATGATCATATATAGCAGCTGTTTTCGTACACCCCATGCTGATAGCTTTGCCCAAAGACGACTACGAGGAACAGAGTCAAAGGCTGCGTTTAGATCTACAAAACAGATATAAAGCTTTTGTTTTTTGTGTTTTGCTCTCTCTGCCAGCAAGGTGAGTAATAGCAGGTTTGTAATTGTTGACTGCCCCCTGCGGAATCCGGTTTGGAAGATTGGAATTACTTTCCTTGTCATCGCCCATTCCTCTAAATCTGTGAGTAGAAATGATGCAAAAATGTTCGCCTCTACATCTGCTAAAGCAATTAGCCTATAGTTAGCCGGATTGTCAGGTGGGCCACTTTTATAGATTGGATGTATTATGCTGCCTTGCTAGGATTCAGGAACCGGTTTAGATTTCACGATGTCTTTAAACAATTGTGAAAGACATTTTGACCATAAGTCCATTCTGGCTTTAAAACGGCGTTGGGGATCCCATTTGGGCCTGGCGCCCCATTTGATTTGATCCTACTAATCAGTACCTTTACCACATCCTCATGTGGTGACTCACATGCTAAAAATTGAACATCGTAGGAGTTTTCATGCCCTTTATTCTTACTGCATATGTTAATTAACAGGGCTGCCATACATATGTCAATGTCGGTGCCTAAAACATTTGCTGGAGATGCCTCCTACAGAGTAGAGATGAAGCGGAGATGTAGGCAATGTTAGCTCTTTTGCCATGTTCAAGGGCTTTAATTGTTCCCCAGAATGCTCTCAAGTTGTTTGTTTTGCTAGCATGATACAATTTTACCCACATCCCTTCATTGTATGCCCTTTTTGCGTTCCAAATTTCATTTTTATAATATGTTCTCATATGCTTTAATGAGCACAAATTAGTGAGTTTAACAACACCGTTTGGTTGATTGCAAATGGCCCGAGATGCTTTGTTAAGTGCCTTTTTTTGGGGGGGATGTAGCCTATGTGAGTATCACATATTTCTTTTTGGCCGAATAGGGTTTCCCCTGGATGTTGGTTTTTCCAAAAAGCGATCAACTAATGAAGAACAAAGACAAGGCCAAGTTTCCTCTATTGATTTCCCATGACCGCACTCATTTAGTGCTAATTCTATTGTAGGCTCTAAGAAGGCAAAAATCTCCTCTTGTTTTGCTGAGTGCTACGCCAACCTTTTCAAATTATCAGCAACTGACCCTGAATCAAGAATTCTTGACTTAGATAAATAGTCCACTGCAAGTGATAATGTAATCCATTGAGGGTTATGGTCGCTTTCCACTCTGGGGACCACTCTCGACCCAATAGGACTAATCGACAAATTATTTAAAATAATGGTATAGTCAATGATTAAATATTGTCATTAATTTTTTTAAGTTGGAACACCTGCCATATTATGTTGGGTATCCTCCTGTAGCAGCATAAACTCGCATTTCTGTAACTGGGAGCAAAACATCTTGGACATAGCTTTGACTGCCTTCTTTAGGTTCCTGGAGTTCTTGGTAGACAGGTGCATATTAAGATCTCCTGAAATAATGAGGCTAGTTGCAGGATGTTGATATGATAGAGTTTTGATTATTTCCCATAATACTGTAAACTGAGTCATCTTGACCGCTCTCTTTACACTTAAATAAACATTTATTAAAAAAATCGGTGTTTCAAAATCTATTTTGATACAAAATAGCCAAGTCAATTGGAAATCAATTACATGATGTGTAACATCTAGTTCCAGAGACACCTAAATGGAAAGCCCACATTTTGCTTGCCCATAAGCAGATGAGCGAGTTGCAAAGTTGGCATACTCCTGAAAATCGACGATGGACTCATTGCACATTTTCCAGGTTTCCTGAAACATTAAAAGTTTTCAATTCTGAATGAAATTTATTGTATCATGATCTTCTAGTAACCTAGTAAGGCCATGTATGTTCCATGAAAAAATATTAATATTGGTGAATTAATTATTTTTGTACAAACTGCTCCACCTTCACTTATTCTCATAAAGATGCCCTTTACAGAATATTTTGGAAGCCAGGCCCAGTCGTCGTTTAGGGCAGGATTTTTTTGTGTTTCTTCACATATTCGTGAGCCCGAACTGCAGCTTGTGACTTTAATGCCAGAGGATAATTCAGGTTTGAATAGCGGGCCTATTTCCCCTTTCAGAGTATTAATATTTCCCTCATGCCTTCCCTTTGTCATCAATTTTGTTTGGAAGTGTCGCTTTTCCACAGCTTTGGGAATCAACAAGGTTGGATACAAGCTGTCTTAGCATTTCCTTATTTCGATTCCCCATTTCTCAAATTGTGGAACATATTCATGAATTCCATTAATCGTCTGCTCACTTTGCGATGTAGTACAAGTTACTTCAAGTTTAGAATTATTAGAGTCCTGTTTGAATTGAACTGATTGTAAGGCATCTGATGTTAAGTTACTGAGCTCTGCAATTGAAGCTAATAGCTTTAGTATATTACAGCGATTTAAAATATCGTGCGGGCCCCTTGAGACATACAGTGGAATAAAGAGTAGCTTTGCAGAAGAAACGGCACAACTATCCCCAATTGATGCTGGATTCTTTTTAAATCAATGATTGGAGAGTGATAAAATAGGGGCTAGGCTTGTGCCTTGTATCATCAAGTCTCTCTGGCTGTCTTCTACAGGAGCAATTTGACTGGGTTCGCAATTTTTTCCTAGTGTGGCTTCATGGGATTGCACTACATTTTTACCAGAAGGGGAAGAAGAAAAAGATTTTATATATACATTTTTTTTCCTTCGAAATTAAAGGAATACTTTGGCTTTCTTTATTTTTGTCCTGTAAAGAAATCTGAGAGACTCTGTTTGCTGGTAGAGACCTTTATATAGAGCCTTGTCCGAACACATAGCTGTTTAAAACTTCACCACTTTGGGGAGGTATTGGCTTGATCCGGGAATCTTCAAAAGAAAGAGACTTGCCTGGACTTCCTAAATTTGAGGTCAGTCCTTTATCCCCTTCTTTCGCATTACAAGGTACTTTTTCAGATAATTTGAAGATCGGATAGTTTTCCTTTGGGACACGAAATGCACTTGAATTAGTTGATTTGTTTTTTCTTTTAATTCTGTTGTTTGCTTTCCTTTGTTTTGTCCTTGCTCTTTTGATGAGACCTGCTAATTTTGAGTTAGAAAATGATTCTAAGGTATTTGATACTGGATTATCCTCTCCGTTTTGTACTATGTTTTGTTGATTGACTTTGTTTTCATTATAAACAACCGGAAAGATGTGAATGCCATTGAATATGCTTACTTGTTCTATTGTGGTGATGGTTCTTTTTTCGTCTTCCTTAACTGGTTGTAATTCTATTTGAAACAGGTCGATATCATTTTGAGGTTCGTTGTTATTAACTCCCTCGTTTCCATCCCCCACCAAACTTGATCTTCCTTGTATGACTTGTTTGTGTATTTGGGCTGTTGGTGCTTTAATGTCGTGGCCATAGCTATGATCATTTATATTTATATTTACTAGCTCTGTTTAGTTCTGCGCTGACATTAGTCTAACTTCATCTACGAGAGAACCAACTATACTCGGTAAGTTGGATATTTTATCTATGATATGGACACAAGTACAGGTGATCATTTGATTATCTCTGTCAGCTTGAGCCCTTACTACTAAATTTGTTAAGTTGAGTAATTTGGGGTCTATCCCTGTTACATAGAGGGCAAGAGTGTTCAATAGATCCATCTGAATATTCAAGTTATCCGAATGATAGTTCAGGGCGTTGGTTATAGTGTCCATAGTATTAAGCAAACTGCCCCTTATTCCTGATTGAAACTCTGTAGGATCCTCACCTGTTCATCTTCCCACAGAGAAATTTATATCATATTTGGCCAGTAAAGATAGGTCAGCTGAATTAAGAGGATTATTCATAGAATCGGCATTCTCCGATTTATTTGACATACGTGTACACTCAATATCTACTACCTCAGCGATCATAGCCGGTTTCAGATAAAGATTTGATCTTCCTATTCTTGATATTAAACTGAAAGGGTCTATTTCAATTCCATTTTTCAGATTATTAGGGCTTGAAAAGGCTTCTGGTATCATATTATGACAGATTTGATCCCCTCATAGTTGGGTAAAGCTGGCTTTCTTGGTGACTGAGTAAAGGAGGGTAGAAATACATCATCTCTTGTATTTGACTCAATACCTGATGATATATTAATCACCATGTGAGCTTCATTCAGACTGAAATCCCATTCCACTACATCTGAAGTTGCGCCCTCTTTGTCATCACTTACTGACCCTTTCACAGATCTGTTGCTAGCATTAGATGCTGCTCTTTTCCCGTTCCTAGTCCTACTATTTGTATCTCTAAACTTGGTCACTCTAGTTGAAGAACAAGGAACATGAACTTGAGCTTTTATGGGTGTCCGGCACCTGATTAGAGGCTATGTTGTTATTTACTCTAGATGGCTTTTGAGGGCTAATGCCGGCTGCTGTATAATTATTCGCCGATTTTTGCCCTGGGAAGTACATGCAATAAGATGTTATTGTGTCCGATTTTATGCTGCTTATTTCTGTCGTTATTGTGGCTTTGGCCATTTTTGTTTGCGTTCCAGTAGACAGTTTTCTTTCCTTAATCTCCCCCGTGGAAAAATAATCAGTGATAGTTGACTGGGAAGCCTCATTGTAATTCTTTGTAAGATTCTCCTCGGAAACATTTGAATTGCAACCATTTGGGGG
Source organism: Calotriton arnoldi (assembly GCA_963921515.1). Classification (NCBI taxonomy): domain Eukaryota; kingdom Metazoa; phylum Chordata; class Amphibia; order Caudata; family Salamandridae; genus Calotriton; species Calotriton arnoldi. The sequence goes on along the minus strand of CAWUFW010005044.1, from coordinate 432,623 downwards.
ATAGGCCACAATTGTTGTTGATGAGTTTGTCCTTTCTCCAATTGGTGTGGCTAGTCTTCCACATAATGCCTCAGAGTCACCTTTGCCCATTCTCTTTTTTCGTTGCTTGATATGCTTTTGAAGCACTGCTCCACACAGACGACCGGACCTCATGGTCCCACGGTTGTGTGGCTCACAGTCCCAATTAATGGGTTTTAACTGATATTGCGGTTAAACACAGCTGATCTTCTAAACTTCTAAACTATTTGAACGGAGATGGACCCAGAATTCTCGCTGTGATTTTGTCTGGACCAGATGATTTCAGACCGGTGACAATCCAAAAACAGTGAGCCGGGGAAGAGTTGGATTAAATTAGATTTAATTAAAACTGGATTAAAAACTGGCCGCAGACCGCACTCCCAGATGGTAGAATTAGTAAAAGGGGGAGTGGGCCCCACAAGCAAAAGGAGAGAAGCAGCTTCTCGCCCCTCCCGATAAATGAGTTTTCCCTTAGAGTCGGGGACGTAGGCGTAGATGAAAAACTTCTGTCAATAGTAATGGTAAGCAGTAACGAAAGCCCCCTCACCTTATTGCCAGAGAAAAGATGAGCGTGGACCACCTCAGTTCTCTATTTGGGCTAAAGAGAGGCTGGTGAGAACCTCTGGGACGGAAACCAACCCAAATCACCACGCAGCCCGGTTTAACCCTCCTCACAAGGCTGGGCCTCCGAATCACGGACCGCCAAAACTACGGGCTGTGGCGAGAGTCAAGGCAAGCCAGGGCAATCACCTCCTCACCATCCAAGACTGGAGCACCGTAACAGGCACTCCCACAAGCCGCACCTGGTCTCCTCCACACTAGGCTGCTTCCACGGGAGGGGAGCACCAACTGGTAGCCTGATATCCTGGTTTCCTTATTCCAAAAAGGGCTCGGGAGCTGTGCGGGAGCTGCTTGGTTCTACCGCTGCTACAGCTGCTGCTGACGCTGATGTATTCCGACGTATTACGTATTCACTCGAAGTGGAAGAGGTCCAGTGTGGATGAGAAGATGCCAAACAACTCCGGTAGGCAAGCACTCATCATCATATAGGCAAGTTGAAAACTGCTTTTCCTATGTGAACCAAAGATCAATTGAAAGAAAACTTAATTTGATGGGGTCATTATATTGACAACTTATTTTTAATTTGGAAAAGGAGTGAAGAAGCATTGAAATCTTTTCATGTCTACCTCAACAACAATCAATTTAATATTTCGCTTAGCTTGGCATACAGCAGACAGAAAATATGTTTTTGTACTTGGAAAGTTTTGTGAGTGAACGGAGGCTTGAATCAATATTACATAGGAACTCAACATCAGTTAATTCAATTCTACATGTGGACTCAGGACATCCAAAAAGACAAAGAGTGAATATCACTTTTGGCAAATTCCTATGAGCCAAACTTAACTGTAGTGAAGTCAAGGAGTATGAAAGGATAGCAGAGGATGTTTCATCATCATTTAAGAGACGAGGTTACAATTTGGAAATTATTAAGAAAGCCAGAGGAAGAGTTCAGAATATCGTAAGGGAGGAACTTTTGAAAGATAAGATAAGGTATAAATCTTCTGCTAATGACACTTTAAGATTTATAACTACATACAGTGAAGGCAATAGGAGAGTCTATAAGAAAAACACCTACATTAAGAACTCTACTGAGTCCAAGTGACACAGTAGGTTATTATGATATAAGTAATAAAGAGATGGGAACAGAGGACATAAGAGGTAATGTTCTTCCAAAGGGCTCATACAAATGTAACATATGTATTTGTTGCAAACATGTAGTAGACCTAACTAAGATTTTCCTAGACAGCAGAAGTTGCAGGAAATATGAGATTGCTTCCTTTATTAACTGCAATACTTGCAACTGCGTATAAGCAATGATATGCATATGTGGTAAGATGTATGTAGGATCTACGGTGAGGAAACTAAAAATTTGATGTATGGAACTTTTGAGGGCAATAAAAATTTGTGTTACTAAATATCCGATGGCAATACTCTTTTGCGATAAACACAGAATTACAGAAGTAGGGGGTATATGCTTTAAGGGGATAGAACATGTCACCTTAAATAGAAGAGGGAGGATCTAGATATAAAAATAAGAATATGAGAAACATTAAGGATTAACAAATTGCAAACTGTTCAATATGGGCTTAACATAGGCAGGTAACTTCATACGTTGCTGTAGGTAATCAATTGATTAAGCCCATCCACAAACTATAATATAGAATTCATTTACAGAAGATGTCTATCAAGGGACAATATTCTGTAGGTTAAAAGCTGGCAGTATAAGGAAACTATAGGATGATATGATAATTAGGTATGTTTTCATTAAAGGATCAATTTAGGCAACTAGTGGACAAAAGACAAGATATTCTGAATTGGTAATATGGCTTTGACATATCTATATGAAGGATCATTAACATGAACACTATTAAGTGAGAGGGCGAAAGAAGACGATGCCTGGTAGAGTAAGGGTAACATATAGTTTAACAATTAGTTAGACGGGTAAATGTAATAGTTCTTCTTTCTTTCTAGTTCCCCTTTTTTCTGCTGTTTTTCTTTTTCAAATATTGCGGTCTCATAGGTACATTATTGTAAAGTAGGAAATTAAGTAGTGGTGACTGCTACATGTGACGGAAGGAGCAAGGATGACGAAGGCTGTGTGTAACGCACGGGAAGGTGCTGTGAGAAAAGAGTATATATTCTAAGAGGAATAACGGGGTTTGATCCATGAGCAGGAAGGATAAATAAGGAAGCTACACTTTTTAAATTACATTTACAATAAATAACAAAAGGCTTTTAGGTGACAAACGATGAGGGAATAGTGTATTATAAGATGAATCATGTGTTCGCTTCCTGAGCACGGAAAACAAATAAGGAAACTACATTTTGTAATTACATTTTCAATAAATAACAAAAGGCTTCTAGGTGACAAAAGACGTTCATGGTTTTAAAAGAAGTCAATGGTAATAATATCTAATTTTTTTCTCTGTATCCTAAATTTTATTTCTCACTTCTTGCCTCAGGTTTTGCATTAAAACGTTGGGGTATATTCACAAGAACGTGTGATAACTACCCCAAGAGTAGCGTAACGCAACTTCCAATATCGCAGCCCATCGCGGGAAAATATCCCCGCGTCAACATGGAATTCACAACAAGGCGGTACCATGCGATAGTCACCAGATAACGCATCAAGTGACAGCATGACAATCAACGACACGCCAAAAAAATGCGAAACGCGAACACGAGAAATCATGCGATGAGGCCAATCGCGGTACAGAAATCAGCGAACACCAGCCACAGACCTGTAAATCCCACGCGGCCGGCGGGAAAAAGCACCATAAAAGAAAGAAAAAAAAAGCCCAAAAACAATTCAAACTGCGTAGCAACATGGATGCACCCGGACCGAGTGCAGAGGACAAGCCCAACACCACAAGCCCTATGGAGGACCAGCCAGGAACCCCGCTTCCAGAGAAGGGCAAGGACAAGAGGAAGAGGAAGAGGAAGACCGGGTACAGTCCACAAGAAGACCAGATCATCGTCACAGGGGTGACTGAACACCCTCAACAACTGTTCGGCACCTCCACTGCGGCACTGGCAACCCAAACCGAAATATGGCCGGCCATCGTCACCAACGTCAATGCAGTCGGAGTGTCCAGGAGGTCACTGGAGGAGGTCAAGATGCGCTGGGATGAACTGAAAAGGCAGACCAAACATAAGCTCGCCGCCAACAGGGAGGCAGCAATGGTGACTGGAGGTGGGAGTCCTGCGACACAGGAGGAGCTGGACGAGCTGGAGCAAATGGTGGCCACAGTCAGCAGTGAGGAGACGGTGGCAGGATTGGGGGGCCTGGACACAGCACGATACGACCTGACCCAACAGCAACAGGGTGAGTAACCACTAGGGACGGGGGGATGGGGGGGAGATGGGCACAATGGCACACATGCACAATTACGCGCAGCACACAGCACACCCACAATGACCGTGGAACATGTCCCTGAATGCCTTGGCACACTGCAGCACACAAAGTGCACAGAGGGGCCCCCCCTATCACCAACATCACAACCTACCAGTGCACATGTGCTGAATCCAGCAAAGCAGCGGCTCCGTGACCCACACTGACTATGCAAGTAACACTGCATGTCCGATAGCATGGCAGCTGCCCCAAAAAAATGACATGGCCCACGAAGCGACATGGAGGTAGCCAAGTGTGGATCACATCCGTAAAGGAGCAGGTCACACTCCGACATGTCCACGTGCACCCACAACCCATGCCTAACAATACACCCAGCAGACAAACAATGCACCAGGCCACAAAAACAGTCAGCGAGCACACATGACCCAAGTCAAAGCAAATCAGGCCCCGAAAAGCACACAATTCAAAGGCAACCCACCTCAAAGGGAGAAGGCTACAAGAAATCAGAGCTGCAGGGGCAACTCCCCACAATGCAGCACACACACATAGCAATCACAGGACATCCGCAATGAAGGCAATGTGGTACAAAGTGCAACACCAGCACCACAGGACAGAGCCCACAACAGGTTCCGCTCGTGAGTAGTAACTGTCCACCCACATCTGGCATTGCCTGACACTGTGTGATGATAATGTACGGGTACTACCACACATCCGTCATGTAGTCGAAAAACACACTGACTGCCATCAAATAGCCAGCTCCCCAAAACAGTCACAATGTACATTGGCATACAGTCTGAATGTGAACATCTGCAAATCATCACCATACATGTGAAACTCTGTTAACCTGCATCTCCCCTTTACATTGCAGAGGGACAAACAACACCCCCTGCAGAGCACACCACACATCCCACCATTGATGATGAAGAGGACAACCTGCACACATGTCAAGACACCCTCCAACGGATGCTGGACAGCCTCTGCACCCCACCCCCAGGAGCAGGCCAGGCCAGCTGCCTCGAGGTGACCCCACCACCTGCACAGACCACACAGCAGGAAACACACACCATCACGGCTGTCTCCCAGGACCCCCCCGACCAATACATGGAATTCCAACGGCGTGTGTTGGGTTACCAGGTGGAGTTGGCTCATCAGCTGTGGGTGGGTTTCGAGCTCGTGGCAGCCAAACTTGATGCCATACGTTGGTGTCTGAGTCCCATCAGGGACCACGTACAGTCCCTATCGGACACCCCCTGTACGCACCATGCTCCGCCACAGACCGTGGCTAACCTCGCTGGTGCCATGAGTCCAATGCAGGAACTGTCTGGTCAGACAGGCACCAGCCATGACAGCACAGAGTTGGCACAGATGCGGAGGGCAATGGACACCATGGAGCAGACGCAGGCTGGAAGGATGTCTGCCAAGGCTGGACACCAGCGAGTAGTGGCTGGGAACTACAGTACTCCAACGCCCTGCAGTACTCCAACTTGCCATTGCTGCCACTGAGCCGTTCCCAGATGACTGTAGCGGGAACACCGACACACACAGCTCCGACCCCTGATGTGTCCGTGGCACATTGTGATGCTGCACCATCACCTACGCAGTCTGATGTGTCAGGGGCACACAGCGATGAAGCCATCACCCCGCCACACACACCGGACACACCGGACACAGAACCCGTATCAGGGGAGTGAGAAGGGGATGGGAACTACTGTGTGAGGATGGAGGCAGTAGCATCCATCACTGCCATATGGCCTGTCCTGCCTGGTCATGACCTATGCATCATGCCCTGGGAAATACCTCCTACTGACCTCTGGAACACCCTGCGACATTCACCCAGACCCCAACACGGACTGCCATTTCTTCACCGCTGGCCAATCACACAGCAAACCTGCTGCAGACTGCACTCTCCCTCTTCCCTATCACTGTGCAATCCCCAAAGGACTCTGGTTGGCCCACCACTGGGCTTCCATGTGATGTGGGCTTGGATGGCCAGGTACAGCCCCAGCTCCATCAATCACCTGAATGTGAATAAAACATTCTAAATCACACAGATGTGTCATCACTATGTTCACTCACGTATGGAAGTATGGCTGGATGTGGGGACGCTGATTGCACATGAAGGTACACCCTGGTAACTGACATCTATGCGCATGTCTATCCTTGAGACACATGGCCAATTGGATGACTGTGAAGGTGAGTACTAGCTGTGTCCTCATTGCACATCAACAGCAATCTCACAACACCCCAACGTAGGCACACGTCCATGTGTTGAATAGGGCCGTGTGTAGGAGTTACCAAAACGGTGGCAGGCCAGGAGTGGTATCCCACACCACGTGTGACAGCAGGACTTCACGTCGCATACTGACTTACACACATCTGTGTGGACACATTTTGTTGTGATGTATGACATTGCTCCACATGGTCAGAGGTTGGACACCATACACACATAGCTGGAGTCATGTGAATGCACATGTCGTCCAGCACCTATCCAAAAACAATGTCTGGCTCACAGAGGCGGAGCTTGCCAAAGGGACACACCCCCATTGCACATGCGTCAGTCAGTTCCTCCCTGTGTTGGGACGAGGCTCATTGTGGCACACGAGTGGACAATCTAGACAACACACCTCACAGTTAGACACCAGTGGAGTGGCATAGGCTTTATTGGCATGTGCGTGTCAGTACGGATGAGGCAATGGCCACAACAGGCAGGGACATGCTTGAGACACTTACACGCAGCATGGGTACATGTCCAAGTTCAGAAAATGTTGGGGCTGAAATGGGCAACATTCATCACGGATGGCAACGCTCACAGCCCACCTTGCCTTGCTGGATGAGTCATGTGTTGTTTGGCGTCTGCCAATTGCCCCGTGTGGGGGGCACGACTCACTGCACATGGGATCTGCATGTTGCTCTGCCTCCGGTGTGCGCCGATTGTCTGCTCTGCTGACAGTGATCAGGTGTGAGGGTCTGATAGGTTCACATGTCGTGCTCCATTGCCATGTGTGTGCTCTCCCCCAGCAGTGTGTCCGAATTGGCAACGTTGCCAAACGACGCTGTTTTGCTCCGACCATGGACCTGCGTCACCTTGCACAGGTGTGTGTACACACACGTTATTCCACACACATGCATCCAGAACCCGACCGAAGGCAGACGTGTCCTCTGTTGTGGTGGGATATGTGAGCAATCCCCACGATGCAACAAGTTGTTGGGCCATGTGCTGTGGGTGGCAATCGGATGTGGCTGCAGGAATGTAGTTACTAGTCCATGAATGCCCGTGCAGCTTCATGTGCAATGTGTTCCAATAGTACGTCGTTGTCGTGTTCAAGGAATACCAGGGTGAGCCAATCCATTAGGTGGTCCGGGCAGGTGTGCTCAGCCCACGCCGTCTCACCGATCCGCAACACAGCCCAATAGGGGAGCGCCTCGATGTGGTCACTGCACACGAGAAATTGTGCAATCTCTCATGCACAACTACCAATACATACGCAGTATGTCAAAGCATCCCATGCACGGCTGTCTCGGTTACACTCCTGTTCGTGATCCAACAGGGGGCGCAGACACAAGTCATAGTCCAATTCATCAACAGTTGTGTTGGATAGGCAGACATCCATGGGCCACTCGAATGTGCATGTTCGGCAGTGGAACCAGGACTGGACGCAGGTGACGTGGGCAATGCGGAAGCTTAGCCTGTAACTGATCTGCAGCACTGCCACTGGCAGTGCGCCCAGTAAATGCAGCATACGTGCACGGTACTGTTCCACGTGACGGGGGTTGTGCATGTGCCCGGTATGGCCTGCCATTGCGTTGGTGCGTCTCGTGAACAGGCACTCTTCTGAACTGCGGCAGTTGTGTGGGGGATTTGCCACAGCTCTGAGCAACGATTCGAATGTGTTTGCAACGTTGTGGGTTGTGGGTTGCTGTTTCCGTGACTGTCAAGGGCATCCCATGCGGGGGTACCACAGGCAGGGGCTTCTGTGTGTGGGTTGCAGATGAGTCGGATGGTTCATTTGAGGAATGCGTGGTGTGGGAGTCGTCCCCATCTGCCATTGCATCTCTGTCAGGGTGTTCCAGGCGCGTTCTGGACCAAGGTCAGAGGTGCAGGTGTCCTCCTGCATTCTGCATTGGGACAATGGTGCTTTCATCCCAGATGTTTGTCTGACTGCTACTTGCATTTTCGGAATGTGATGTGGCTTTGGTGCTGAGATTGGGACACGGCCTTGGGCTCATGGTGTACGGATGGCGATGCACACACACATGTTGGCATGTGGAGCCAGGTGCCCGAGCGGCCTTGGGCTGCTTGTGCTATCTCACTCCGTCTCTCTCCCTCGCTCTCTCCCTCTCTTTCCTTTGTTGGGCGCATGGCACACCTTCTTCTCTTGGATTTGGTCTTCCAGGCTGTGTGCTAAGGATTGTCCAGTGTGGAGCAGCTAGCACTCATCCTAAGGGTTGTTTCTGCTTTTGTTTGTATGGTGTTTTGTGTTGGTGATTGCATTGCTGTATGACTGATTCTCCATTTTCTGGCCACGCATGTATGTTTATTTTCCTGGTTGTGCGACATCAGGCAAAATGTTTGTTTTGGGATTCGTGGTGTTGGTGTGCAATTTCTTAGTCCGGGGTTGGGGGTGGTCCGGGGGGGGGGGGTGTTGCGGGCCTGGGTGTGGTGTCGGTGGGTGTTGTGGCCCTCTTGGGTGTCCGGGCCGCATGATGAGTGGCTCCATGGCATCTGTTGCCCTTCGGATGTGGCCCTGGGCTGAGCTCCCTTTTGTGGTGCTGGCTGCCGTCCAGCTTTACACCAGGTCAGAGCAGGTGTAGATTTCCTGGTGCTAACGCGCCTTATCGCCTGTTTTGTGTTTTTATCGCAGATGTGGCTGGTCGTTGTGAATTTTGAGGTGTGCTGTTGTCTCGGCTTTTGTCACGGGAACGCCTACTCTGCATCTCATTAGCGATATTTGCGGGGGTCCTCTGTGGCGTTGTTTTTTGAGGCTGCTATCGTGGGTAAACTGGTGCTGTGGGCTGTTAACACCGGCTTGTGAATGGGGAGGTAAATTTATCACGACTTTGGCTGCGATAAAGTACCGTTAATTTGGCGATAGCTCCTTGTGAATATGCCCCGTAGTTGCTAGTTTGAAATTTCGTAAACAAGCGTTCTAAAAGCAGGTGGGTTCAATGACCTAATTGATGTACATTAAAAAGGATTACAGATGCTTTTCAGTGTAAAATGAGAAACTTTGACGAAGGATTCATATAACTCAAGCGAAGTTGCTTTGAAGGTTTAGCATAGGTTAAGCGGGAGCATGGAGGATAAACAAGAAGACTTGTGTTTCTTTCTACAAATGTATTTTTAAATTTCATTCACAATAAATAATATAAGAGTTTTACATGAAAAAAGTATTTCACGTTCTAAAAATAAGTCAGTGGCAATAACATTTAATTTGTTTGCTTGTCGTAAATTTATCACTTCATGCCCCAGGTTATGCAATAAAATGCAGTTGCTAGTTTGAATTTTGAAAACAAACGTTCTAAAAGTAGGCGGGCTTAATTGCTTAATTGCCACACTTTAAAAAGGGAGCACGCACGTGTGCTTTTCACCGTAATGCACCGGAGTCGAGCAGGAGGGAGGTTGTGCTGAAGAAGGGACGCGCGGTGAGTAAGATATGTCGCTGAATGTTATGACGGGGTAAAGAATGCCGAAACCGGTGCTCCAAACCAGTCACCAGTTTACAAAAATCTTGTAGCACTAATCTAAGCAGGGCATTTTGCTGTAGAAATGACTTTGTGCTAACAGCAATCTCGATTAAAACGCAGTTTAATTAATTTTGAGAGTAGCTGAGTTTGTCATCGAATGGAATAATTGATATGCTGGGGCACGTTCTTTTCAAACGGTGGTTGTAATTAATTTCTAACTAGAACTCTCGAACGGCGACACTAAGTGTGCAGATGCAGATGAAACAAGGTTTGCCGTTAGAGGCATGTTCGCTATAACTGCAAGCAGTTAAAACCTGATTATATTCAGAAACCCCATAAGCTGTGTTACCTTCCAAGTACTTTTGGTTATACAAGGAATTAGAGCTTTAGGGTACGGAAGCAAAACATGAGGATAGTAAACAAGAATCTCCACAAGCGGCCTAAGAAGTGTGCCATTACAATGAAACAAGCGATGCCGTCTGAGGCATAACTGCTAATATAGTTGTATAATTGCACTAGTAACTTCAGAAACGCGGTGAATATAATAAATTGAGGTGATCTGCCCCACAGCGGTATATAGAATTTAATATTAGGGTTTAATTATATAAATTATGCAAACTGGCAGTAGAGCTACATAGACAGGAAATTAGAATGTAATCATTGTGTGTTTTTTTTTTCCCTCCACTATCCCGTATCATGGGAAATGCATTGATAAGGACCGAGACTTAAATCAGACGCACGTTGGGGCACACAGCTTTTGAACAGATCTTAACTTAACAAGGTGAGAGAGCTTTTTTCATGGAATCAGTGTAACCAAGAGACTGGGAAAACATGAACTTGACAGAAATACTTGGGTGAGAAATATGTATGTATTCCAATAGGTAATTTCTATGAATGTAGAAACAACCATGAAACTGCTGATTATTAACACCTGAATATACAATGTGCAGGAAGGATCTAGCTATACCAAGGATTTGTTAACTACTTTATATCAAAGTAAGTTCTCAACATCTCTAACTTATGACATCGAGTCATTTAGGATAAAATTAATGTGGAAGTATAATAGTTCATAATTATTATTTATAGAGAGCAATCAGAAAGATTGTCACATTTCAAGTCCAGAAGATTTTTTTTCCCATTTCTCTTGGATGTAGCACTTGAAAAGACAGCCTTTCACATAAGGTAATTGATTATAAAATTCTAACTAAACAGTGAATACAATTCCCAACCAGATAACCAAGCTATACATGGGTCACTGCTGCTAATATCAAATGAGAATAGAGCCATAGTACTGTTCCCCCTGGGGAGGGTTTTCTGCAAATAGAAGTGGTGTATAGTACTGTATATGCGTAAGATGAAAATTCATGGTGCTTGCTGATGAAGTGCAATATCATTGCACCAAGGTAAAACCCTTTCGTAATATAGAAAGAATTGCACAGAATATCGTCTTGTTGACAATTAATAAATTTGATGTAACTGATCCATTTTCAAATTTCTTTTTAAAGTATGTATTTAGGTTGTGGCATGTATAGTTAATGATTAATCATCTATAATTTAAAAAGTTATTGATTCACATTCTGTCTTTGCAACAGCCCTGAAGAAGAGCAGTGTATGCAAAACACGTGTTGGCTGTATACTGAGGTTCACCAAGTGATTAAAGAAACCATCAAAAGAATATTTATTCTTTGGCATTGGTACTTTCTCAGTAATATAAAAAAAATCTATCCTACTGGTGGTCATCAGTAGGTAGTTATAGTTAGGACCATGTTTCCATATGAAACGCGCTTTTTAACTTTCCTATATCTTTGGCCATTGACTCTTGTTGCACATGAAAAGTTTCAGGGTGATCCATCGAGTGGGGGCTGCGAAAAAGGGGGTGAGTCAAAAAAGGTGTTTCCCATAGGAGATTTGAACATGACTACAGGCCGGACCTCTGGACAGAAAGACACCACATTTGACAGGAAAGTAGATATTTGTTCCCAGATCATGCTTTTAGTTATCTGGTGTAAATCCGTCAAGTAGTTGAGAAATTTAAGGGAAAGATAAAAGGGATATCTGTGGCTGCAGCTAATTCGCGAATAATAACTAGCTCGTACAGAGTGATGCAGAGCTCTGATTGGCTGCCAACAATTTAATCAGGAAGTGCTGGTGGACATCTTGGAGTCCCCAAAAAAACATAAAAAAATAGAAAAGGGGGCAAGGTAGGACTACTCTGACCCCATAAAGATTGCCTTTACAGAGTGAGGTGACCTGTATCTATTTTGGTGTTGCAGATCTACAAAAGAGGAAGAAAGTGCATAGGAGTCACTAATCAAGTAAATACCTCAATAATGACACATGTAATGATGGCGGCACAATGTTAGAGATGCTCCATTGTGAAGTAAGAGTCCACTTTCATTATGTATCATTCACCTCCCAATAAGAGCATGGCAAGACTTGTATAAGACTGGTCAGGTGATTGCTTTCTTTTGTGCAACCATCATCTTAGTAGATCTGCAACAGAAAAATGGATACGGGTCACCTCACTGTGTAAAGATCTTTATGCGTCCATTGATCATTTCATTTATAGACTGGTCAAGTGATTGCTTTCTATTGCGCAACCACATTGAAAAAGGTATTATGCTGCTGAAACGCTTCTGTGGCGCAATAATTTGGATGAAAAGAGCCCACAGAGTGCTCCATCTGTTTTTGTTCTTGGGGGGGGGGGGAATATATAAACATTGTTAGACTTACTGGAGATAATGGGGCGGGAGGGTCCTACAGGGACCCCGCATGTCCAAAAATACATTTCTTTTAACTTTTCAGTGGGAACCAAGCTGGATCCCACCCAAAAAAAAGGGTGGGCCAGGTCCTCAGGGCAAGCGGCCGTTAAACATAAACATATGTGGGGGTCTTGTGGACCCACCGTGCCCCAGAGACCACCATCTCCCAGGGCCTATTGCTCAAAATAATGCAGGGGAGGCCCATATTGCCTCCCCCGCAGCCCAGGGACCGCCACCTCCCCTGCACTAATAGGAAAGACATGAGGGGGCCTCGCGGACCCCCATGCCCCAGGGTCCACCACCACCCGAGGGCTAATTAATTTGTAATGGGGGCACTTCAAAGACCCCTCTGGGCCCCGGGGACCACTGCCTCCCTGGTTCCAATGCATTGCTTATAACCTCACATAATGCATCACTCATGACATGGTCAGTGACATCCCTAATGACATTACTGACATCTCAAATAACATCACTTATAACATACATTTTGAGTCTCCCCTGTGCTCCCAAAGAAGCCCACGTGCCCACGGGCCACCCAGTACAATTGGCCAGGCCCGAGGGATGGGGTTCCTGGGGCCAAAATCGGACTGAGGAGGGGGGCCATGCAGCTTCTTTCCCCCATTTTTAAATGGCTGGTCCATGGGGGATGGGGTCCCCAGGGCCAAAATCACCCCAGGGACGGAGGGCTGTGCCGCCCCTCTTCCCCTAATAAAAAAAAACTGCCCGGGCTAAGTTGCCAGAGTCCCTGCCCCCTTTCTCAACCACACAGCAAAAGGGCCTCCTGGTGCAGAACTTGTTAGGGGATGAGGCCCTCTTGGCTGAAGGTCCTTGCAGGCCAACAATCCCTCCTGTTACCTCGAGTAAGTCTCACACTTCAGGATTGCTCAGAGGTGATCCAAGGCCCGCCCCCTTTCTCCCCCACTAGGCAAATGCACCTCCTGGTGCACTCCTGGTTGGGGGGATGAAGTCACCTTGGCTGCCTCTTGGGGGGCCAACAACCCCTCCTGTTACCTCCAGTAAGTCCCACAGAGCATAATTTCTGAGAGCTGGTCATAGGACCTGTTCCCTTTCTCCAACACTCTGCCAATGCTCTTAGTAGTTAAAAACACATAGAAATTCACTTAAAAAAGCAAAGGTTACAGGGTCATTATAGTTAGGAAATAGAATTTTTAAAAAACATTAGTAATTCACTGAAAAAAACAAAGGTTACAGGGATGTTTTAGTTAGACTCAGGTTTCACTCATACAAAACCATTGAAATTCAGCAGTTATAGTTAACTGAGCTAACCATAACGTATGCCCCCACAATGCACTGCTTAGAACCTCACATATTGCAACACGCATGACCTGGTCAGTGTCATCAATGATATCACTGACATCTCAAATGACATCACTGATACCACCCACAAAACCCCTCACACACCCACTCACTCCCCCATACAATCTCTTGTAAGTCCACTCACATACCCATACCAGTGCTCACACATCCACTCACTCCTCCATAGAGATGCTCACATATCCACTCATACAGCCATTCACACAACCATTCACTCATCCACACAGCCATACACCCACCCATACAGCTACTCACACACAGACTTATTTACAATTTGGCACACATACACCCATAGAACCTCAACACAGCCATTCACTCACCCATAGAAGCACTCACACACCCACACAACCACTTACATACCCATTCCCACATCCATCCAAGCACTGCCATATCTGCCCACTCACCCATACAGTCATTCACACAGAAACGCACTCTCCAATACAACCACTCACACACCAACTCACTTAACCAAACTCACTCACAGTCACTTGCTCACCTATAAAACCACTTGCACACCCAGTCACTCACACATACAGCCATTCAGAGACCCACTGACTCACCCATACAGTCACTCACACTGCCACTCACTCACCCATCCAGACACTGACATACTTACTCACTCACCAACATAGTCACTCACATACCCACTCACTCACTCACCCACACAGGTACCCACATACCTACCTCTACAGCCATTCACACACCCACAACACCACTCACACACTCCCACAGCCATACAACCACTCAGATACCCACTCACACACCCATACAACCATCAACACAACCACTCGCACACATACAGACCTAGTCAGAAATCCACTCACTCGCCCATACACTCACTCATGGATGCACTCACTCACCCATACAGCCATTACCACACCCACTCACAAACTGATAAAGACAGTCACATACCCACTCAGAACTCACGAGTTAGAGATAGTATCACTCATTAGTAGTACAACTAGTATACTAATCTAACTTTTGTAGTAGGTTAGTGTATATGTTTAACACCCATAAACACTTACTCACTTGATGTCCCTAGTGACGTCATCAGTGATGTCAGTGACCATGTCATGAGTGATGTAATATGTGAGGTCATAAGTAGTGCATTGCAGGGTAGAAGTTAAAGTTAGCTCAGGTAATTATAACGGCTGCATTTCAATGGTTTTGTACAAGTGAATTCTGAACCTAACTATAATGCCCCTCTAACCTTTTTTTAGTGAATTGCTAAAATATTTTTAATTCTATTTCCTAACTATAATGTCCCTGTGACCTTTGGTTTCTTTTCAGTGAATTTCATTAGTTTTTTCAAATTGCATTTCTAAAATATGATATCCTTCTAATGTTTACTTTTTTTAGTTAGTGTAGGGTTTATTTTTAATACTAGGGGCCTAATTGCGATGAGACTCAGAAAGCCCCCGACTGCAGGCCAGAGGCTTTCCGAGTCTCATCGCGATTTCAGTTTCAACCACTGCATTATGATGCTGGCGGTCGAAAGTGAAGCCAGCCAATCATTCCGACTGGATTCTGACGGGCTCAAGGAGCCCATCGGCCAGTTAGAGACCAGCACGTAATCCCTATGGATGGCATTTCTGCCGTAGGGATTACGATGTCCGTTTCTGACAGGCTTTCCATGTCGGACTTTCTGACATGGAAAGCCTGTCAGAAAGTGACATTGGGGGGCCCTAGCAGGGTCCCCTTCACCCTGCGGCCTCCGGTTGGGGGCAGAGGGGGCACCTATGGTGCCCCCCTGTTGATCCCTGCACCATGTGGCAGGCAACCTGACGTGACTGCCACACGGTGCAGGGATGAACAGATTCTCCCATTTCTCTGTGGGAGTTGTGCTACAGCTGGTTTATGGCTGTAGCACAAGCTCCCATAGAGAAATGGGAGTATGCGACCACACCATGTGCGGTCGCATTGCAATTGCGGTGTCGGGACCGCTGACCCCAGGTCGGTCGGTCCCGAGACGCGACTGTGTCGGTCAGAGGCAACTCTGACCGATATCGTAATGGGGCCCTAAGTGTATTACAAATTATTAACTTTTTTGAAAACTGTAGATATTAATTTTTTACAAATACATATTTTATAGGTTTACGAATATAAAAATCACATATGTACTTAGTGTAAAATAAAAGATTATTATGTTTAATATTTTTGAGGTACCGTGGTACCTTTGTGGGTCTGGAAATATAGATGGGCTGCTAGTCCATGGTTTTGACACGCAATCACATGATCCAAATGACTCTGCAAGTCCGAATCTGCGGATTTTACAAATTTCTGCGTATATGTACACCTCTCCATTGTCATTAATAACCTCAGTGTGACATATTTACAAGTGTATATATAAACCACCATATATATTTTTTTTCCCAAAAATGTACCCATTTTACCATTTTCGTGAATTTGCAGACCGTATTTGCGAATTCACTCAAACATACCCACATTTTGCCTTATGATCAGATACATTAAGATCCCCCTTCCACATAGAAAGCCACACCCAAAAGTAGTTACCTCTCCAGTGATGTCTCTAGAAGGAGGATTGAGAAACAGCAGTGCTATACTTTTAGACAATGACTAAAGCTACATTGTCTATCCTTGATGAGGATCCACAACCTCTTGAGGATGAAGAAGACACATCAACTTGCAGAAAAGAAAGTGATGTGTGGAATTACGTTACTATACCTTCTGGAGAAAAGAAGGTATCAGCAAAAAATGCTAAGGGCACAATGTGTGGCAAGCAGTTATCCAGAGGCACTGCAAAGACATTTTTGCATGGGACAAGTTGTATGTGAAAGCACCTAAAAACAATTAATAAGGGTGTACAACCAGATGATGCAAGAGAAAGCATGTGTAACAGGACTGATGACCTCTATAGCAGCCTTGGGAGGACCATCTTCAGCTGCACCCCTTACACCAGCTGCCTGTGATAATTTAACTGACATGGTTACTCACTGCACAAAATGCAGCATGCTTGTCGCTGTAAACATGTCTTCTGTGGGTGCAGTCTTGCATAGAGTGAGGGAGCATGGTTTTTTGTTGTTTTTTTACTTTCAAAGACTACAAAATATTTGAAGAGAGAAGCCAGCTTCTTCTTTTCTAGAAAAACAACGGTTCTTGTTAGAACCACCATCTACTCAAACACAGAGTTAACTCTGAGAGTGGGAGTATCTGTATGTGCATGCCTCGGTGTGCTAGTGTATGCAGTAGTGAGTGCCTGGGTGTGCTAGTGTATGTGCCTTGGTGTGTTGGCATATGCATTGGTGTGCCTGAGTATTATTGGATGTATTACTGTTTGGCTGGGTGTGTCGGTGTCTGCATTGCTGTATATCTAGGTTTCAGTGTCTGCATTGGCATGTTACTGGGTGTGTCGGTGTAGGCGTGAGTGTATGCCTGGGTGTCTTATTGGATGCATTAGTGTTAGGATGGATGTGTTGGTGTCTGCATTGTTGTAGCCTGGGTGTGACAGTGTCTTCATTGGTAAGTCTCTGGGTGTTTCAGTGTGTGCATTAGAGTGTGACTGGGTGTGTTATTGGATACATTACTGTTTGGCTGGGTGTGTCAGTGTCTGCATTACTGTGTGTGTTAGTGTCTGCACTGAAAAGTCTCTGGGTGTGTCAGTGTGTGCCTGGGTGTGTTATTGAATGCATTATTGTTTGTTGTGCAGTTTGGTGTGTCAGTGACTCTATCAGTGTGAGCCTGTTAGTACCTCTGGGGGTGCGAGTTGCTGTATTGATGTGTGCCTAGGTGTGTTAGTAACTGTAGCAATCTGTCCTTGGGTGTGCATCTTTAAAATCTAAAGTTATGGAGCAGCACTGCAAGAACTAATGAGTAAAGAACATTACCTCAATAGATGGTGCCATTAATCTGCATACCAAGATAAAAACAGAAATATTTATTAGATTTACATTTAATAGAATTACAAAGGTAACTTACAAGTTCAACAATGCATAAATATATTTCTCATATTGTAACGGTGTTTATATTAATATGAATAAGCATTTAATTTTCCCTTTCTTATTGTTCTCAGCTTCATTATTCATATACCGCAAACAAAGTACTTTTGTAATGAGGCCTCATGAAACAGTGGGAAAAAACACTGCTAAATATTGTAGAAAAAAAACCAAATGTGCACACTATCTCAATGCAATTAAGAAACACTGTGGATTGCACTCACTACAAATAAATAAACATAACACAAATTATTTAACCATGAATAACTATTTACGAATATAGTTTTCTACACAATCTTTTCAAACACATGCATGTATATCTCTACTATACCTTCTGGGGAAAAGAAGGTAACAGCTAAATATGTGCACTGTATATTTGTGGTATACATTTACTGAGCAGCACTGCCAAAAAGTATTCACATTGGACAATTTTCATGAAAGGGTCCACAACTGAATGATGCAGCAGAAACTAGGTAGAGCAGAATATCCCAAAAATAGGCACCCTTTGGAGAATGTTCACCAGCTGAGTTCATTCGAATATCAGCAGCCTGTGAATATTTGAGTGAGATGATTACTCACTGTGTGAAATGCCACATAATTGGTGCTGTAAAAATGGCTTATGTGGCTTTATTTTCCCTACTACTCTACCTGACTGTATAGGTGTGTGAGTACATGCAGGAGTACCTGAATGGTTGTGTTTGTGTCCCTTAAATTTACTTAATATTTAAATATATTGATAAATTTACAAGTATATTTTTAACATATTACAATACAATTTAAAACAAACAATTAACAAACATAAGTTATTTTAATATTTACAAAACAGAAACACACTAAAACCTGAATTTTTACAACAAAAAGTAGCACCTTTGGAAAAGAAGAGATGATTCTTAGAAATGTACAAGTAGAAATAGTGACATGCTCCTGTGTATAAATGAGTCTAATAGTAGTTGTGTGATTTGCCAGGATTAAATTGTTACAGTAGGACCCCACCCATTTACTTGCAGTGCTGTTTTCTATTTACTTTACCGCTTCAAATATTGGGACTAATGAGTGCTTCTATCGTTGTCATGCAGAGCTTGAGTACATGTTGTGAAATGTATGAATACTAGCTTGGTTTCTATCCCTGAGTTGTGCAGAATATCCATGGGATCACTTACATTACTTTCTGAGAGAAGCAACTGTTGACATTAAAGGTATCATCCACTGAGCATCTGAAAGGGCTTAAAGTTAAAGTTGTGCATTTTCCTTTAGATGTGAAACACTATATTGAAACTGTGGGTGTAGAGACTGATTTGGAACCACTTGTTAATCTAGTGAATGGTGAAACATACCAATTTCAATATCGAAATATGATTGGTCAGGCAAGGGGGAAGCTCCATCACACCATGCTTACATGTCATCAGAATCAGTTAAACTATTGTTCGCAAACCCATCCCCTTAATTTTTTTTCATGTCTTAAGTTCCCATACATATCCACATTTTACTTGAAACATTTTTATTAGTTTATGAATAAGTCTTCTTCACTGAACTCTTCACCCTCCGTTCCCAGGGCACATCATTTGCGGCCTTGGCTTCTGTTTAACCTCCAAGTCATCATTCTGGGTTAACTTTCAGTGGACATGCGCAGTCGCTTCCCCACTCAGCTTAATTTAGCCATGCGTGAAAGGCCCAAATACGCACTAATAATAAAGTTAAAAAGACAAATATTAATTTCACAAATAAATGGTCACACTGTATGCCTCCCACCTCTTCTCCCGTTTGCTTATTAATACTTTTCCCGCATTAGCATTAGTAAAATCACTTGTTTTAGTTTCAGCTAAGCAGATGCCATGCACGCGAGTCTTCAAGACTCCATTTTAGTATCTTCTGCTCATGCGCTAAAATTTCCCTCCAAGCGTTACCTCGTAATACTGCGTAGATGCAGTTGACGCATACGCACAACAGTTTCCCCATTTAACCCTTTGAATGCGGGCGGAATTCCCCCGCGATGCGGCAAAATTTCACACGTGTGCAGATCGGACGGCCGGGGACCGTATGACGCATCCAAAGGGTTAAAGCGGTATTAGTCCGTTTTCATTGTTATCCGCATTAATACACACATAAGCAAGCCTCACTAACCCGCGTGTTCATGTGGTGCATATTAGTTATTCACCAAACATAATTAATCACTTGTTAATGAGTTAAACGAGTGAATTGCCTTCGAGCAAGTCTCTTTCTTACGAAACCTTGTTCCATCAATCCCCTCTCTGATGGCATTTTGAGCCATCACAAAATTACCCATCCCTTCCCAGATGCCAACTTTAGCACATCTCATTTTTCTCTCATCATTTCATCAGTTACTTCTTTTCCTTCTAAATCTTTCATCTTTTTGTACAGCTTTCCTTTCATTTCCTCTAACTGAATTTCTTCATATTCCCTCTTTCGTTTCTTTCCTCTCCCTTCCCTTTCTAAATGTATTCTTCTCTTTCCCTTGCTTCTGCAACATTTACATGCAATCATTACTGTCATTACTATTGTTATTATCACAACTACTGGTAAAATTATTTGACCTATAAAACTCTTTCCAAAATTAGTAAACCAATTCCCTATTGATGTTATACTTTTTGTTAATCTTCCCCATACACTGTCAACCTCCAGTTGGGTCAAGTCATTATGCATTCTTGTAATATTTCTAATATACCTTTTAATTTCCTTACTTTTGTCCGGAATATAAGTGCAGCAATGTTGAATTTTCAACATACCACAGACTCCGCCCTCTTTTGCCAATAAAATATCAAGAGCAAGACGATTTTGTAAAACCATAGACCTTATTGCAACCATCTCTGTATTAAACATTAAGAATCCTCCGGCAGTATCTGTAGAAAGACGATCAACTATGGTTGACAATTTGCAAATTTTACATGAATTTAGAATGACTCCAACTGAGGGTATCAATGCACTAAATATATCACCTACGATTTCAGAAAAACTAGCCCTTCTTCTCCGTGTTAGTCCATTAGATTTTTCATTGATTCCATTGATTCTGTCCACATGGTAAATCTTTGGAAAACTATTCCAAAATAACAGCTCTCGTACCATCTTGCAGGTAACCTATAATAGGCATTATTCCCGCATACATAATAAACTCCTGGAAACACAGGATCAGTTCCCCCTTTTAGTCCCCACCCTCCTAAAATTAGGAAGTTGTGTTCACATTCACTGGAACCAATGAAATTGTTATTATAATCTGTCTTTAACCTATGGAGGCAGAATTTTCCCCTTTTCACAAAGTCTAGGGACATCGCAGCATGAGCTTCGCCCTTTGCATAAATTCCTCTTTCTCAGCCCATGAAGGTACATGGGATTTCTGTTCAGCAGCTTTCTTTGTTAAATCCTGTCTCCTTTCTTCTACTAAATTCAAAAACTCCTTTTCTTCTTCACGTAATATACATGTTAGGTTATCCTTATGGGCTTGTGCTATATCTATTAAACTCATTGTTAAGAAGAATTCACCCATAAACTGTGCATTTTTACTACTAAATACTGGATTCATATTCTTTCGAATAGGCAATTCTGAAAACACTACATCTAAGTTTGAATAAAAATACTGAAGTTTCCCTGTTACGTAAAATAAACTTGATAAAACACTATATGATACACCATATGTTAAAGGTATATGGTGATACGTCACCCCTTCTGACACTGATGAGGGTAACTTCATACAAACATAACAATTATTAATCTCCATCGTATTAACATACTGAAATAACGACTTAGTAAACACATTTAAAGACGAATCATTGTCTGATTCATTATGATAATTCATTTCATCTTCTACCCCTATTTCTATTTTAGTTCCCTTTATTCTATCTACTTTCTCAATAGTATTTGTACTATTCTTGTGACTTGTTTCCATTAACAAAGGTACCCCTATTGTTAGAAATAACCATACTAATACTACTAATATAATACTACATAAACAAAATCTTAAACATTTTCTTTTTAAACTTCGTTTCGGTCTTTCAGTGTCTTCAATTTATGCCATTTTAATCAGAGAATTTCTTTTCTCTTTCTCTTTCTTTGTCTAAATTTTCTTAAAATCCAGGCTTTTATTTTAAGGAGGTCTTAATTTGCTTTCATCAATCCGTGTAACATGAACTCTTTCTGATTCTTCACATAAATGTAAGTTTTCAAATTCTTCAAGAATAACATAGGTCCACTCAGGGGCCTTGTTTTTTCTGTTCAGAATCCTCAATCTTGGGCTTCTTCGTGTAAGTTTTACTAAGGTTTGTTTAGATTGTGTCTGACTCATAACCTCGTTTACTTGCTCTGGTTTTCTTAGATAATATCTTAGTCTCTTCACTCCTGCAGGCCAATTGTCTCCTTTTCTAACTTTTTTGACCTGGACTGCACTTTTACCTTCTCCGTCTCCTTCTAAAGTTCTTTTATTTTCACTTAATCTGGGCACAATCTGTTCTTGTTCTTTTTCTTCTTCTGATTGTCTTTGTTCTGTATTTGGATCTTCCTCTTCTTGCACCTGTTCAGGTCTTACTATAGTTTGTTCTTCTTCTGCTTGAACTTGTTCTTCTAGATCTACCTGTTCCTGTTCAGGTCTTACTTCAACTTGTTCTTCTTCTGCTTGAACTTGTTCTTCTAGATCTATCTTTCCCTGCTCAGGTTCCTGAATGGCTTTGTTTATTTCTATGAGTGTGTTCTTCTTTCCCTGTCTTTTCCTCTCTACCTTCCTGTCTCTTTAATTCGGTTGTTCTTGTTTCGACAACAACATCAGGTATTTCAATCACTGGTATCCACTCTTCCTGACTTGTACTTGGCTGTTCGTCATATAGTTGTCTTTCAGAATCTATCACTCTAGATTCTTCTGCTTCACAACTTTCAACTTCTGACGTCTCAGCTTGTTCAGTCAGTGGCTGTTCTTGTTGTATAGATGGGCTCGGAACTTTTCTGGTATGACTAGCATGAATTCAATTGGTTAAACCTGCACACTTCACTGCTGTGGTGGTGACTAGTATGACTTGCCCACCTGGGTGCTAGACACGACTTCCTTGCGTGTTTCTTCACTAACACCCAATCTCCGGGATTCAAATCATGCGCTTGGTCTGGCTGTCTTTCGACTGCGTCTTCTCCAAACTGATGCGAGACAGAACGCACCATTTCAGCCAATCCTTTCCAATAGTCCAATACCAGATCATCAGTTATATTCATTAATTTATTTCCAGGAATAAATGCTTGTCTCATTGCCCTTCCCATGAGTACCTCATGTGGACTCATTCCTGTTTTTCTGTCAGGAATACTTCTGAGACCCATCAGTACAAGAGGCAATGCATCTGGCCATTTCAGCATTGTGGATGCACCTACCTTCCCTAATCTTGATTTGATTGTGCCATTAAGCTGTTCAACTATTCCAGAAGCCTCTGGACGATAAGCACAGTGCAGTTTTTATTCAATGTTAAATGCAGCACTGATTAATCAAATTATTTCATTATTAAAATGAGGTCCTCTATCTGATTCCAAAGTGACTGGAAAACCGAAACGAGGTATCAACTCCCTTAATAGTAGTTTAGCAACTGTGAGACTGTCATTTCTTCTAGTGGGGTACGCCTCTACCCATCTTGAGAACAGGCACACTATGACAAGTACATATTTCAATCCAAGGAGGCAACTCAATAAAATCTAACTGCAATCTGGTGAAGGGTCCTTCTGCCTTTCCAATCTTTCCCCAACTAACCACTGTCTTCCTGCCTGGGTTCTGCTGCTGACAGATTAAGCATCTTTGGCAAAGGCTTTCTGCGACTACCCTAAACTTCTAATTGTACCAACTCTGTCTGAATAATCTGATCATCGAATCCCTGCCAATGTGTGTTGTCCCATGGTATACTCTTGCCATTTGAGAGAGTAGGCAATCTGGCATGACTGGTCTACCATCTAAGTACACCCACACTTCATCTTCTACTCTTTTTGTACAACTTGATTTTATCCAGATCTCCTTTTCTTTTTCCTCAACTTCTTCCTGTAACTGTCTGACCTCATCCTATGTTTCTGGAACTGAGAAAAACATAAGTTGGCAGCTGGTTTCACCCGTTTCAATTTTTCTGTTAATTGACATTGTATTTCTTGCATAGTATCGAGCAATTTGGTCTGCATATCTATTTCAGGCCGTCACATAGTCATTTCTTGACTGATGTGCAGCGCATTTAACAACTGCTACTTCTTTTGGCAATTGTAATGCTTCCAACAGATCTTTTACCTTTTTTCTATTTCTGATAGGAGATCCTGAAGAAGTCAGAAATCCCCTCTGCATCCAGAGTTGGCCAAAATCATGCACAACCCAGAAACCATATTGACTGTCCGTAAATATGGTTATTCTCCAATTTTTTCCACTTTTGCATGCCTTTGTTAAGGCCACCAATTCGGCTACTTGTGCAGACTTGACTCCCGGTAAACAGGATGCTTCAACTACCCCTGTCATTTTACATACAGCATATGCAGCACTTAATCCTCCTCCTTCTGTTCTTAAACATGACCCATCCACGAATAATTCATGATCAGATTCCTTCAATGGTGTTTCTTTTATGTCTGGGCGGGGCTTAGTACACAATTCAGTCACATCGAGACAATCATGATCAATCTCCTCTTTCACTTGTTCACAACATGAATCTGGCAATAATGTGGCAGGATTCATTATTGTGCATCTTATCACTGTCACATTTTCTGCTCCCAAAATTACTCTTTCATACTTAGTCAGCTGACTAGGAGTGAGATGTTGTGTTCTCGTTCTTGTCAAAAGAATCTCAACCGAGTGTGGAACGTAGACTTTTACTGGATGTCCCATCACTATTGACTCACTTTGCTCTAGACTCATACAAGTAGCAGCTACTGCTGTTAAGCAGCCAGGTAAGGCTGAGGCCACTGGATCGAAGGTGCCAGAGAAATACGCCACTGGACATCGGCTCAGTCCATGTCTTTGTGTTAAAACTGAAAGTGCACAATTTTCTCTCTCACAACAAAACAGCGCAAATTCTTTTGAATAATCAGGCATGCCCAGGGCAGGGGCCTCACATAGACAATTTTGTAGTTTCAAAAGGCTTCCAAACATTCATCATTCCAATCAATTGGATCTCTCGCTCTTTTCCGAGTTAACTGTATCAATGGCTTTGCTAGCATGGAGAAGCAATTGATCCACTGCCTACAGTACCCAACCACTCCCAGAAACATTCTCATCTCTTTCTGTGTTTGAGGACGCTGCATTTCTTTGATTATTTTTATTCTTTCCGGTGTCACTTTTCTAACTCCTCTTTCTATTTTATGCCCTAAATATCTAACTTCTTGTTGACAGAACTGCAATTTTTCTGGAGACACTTTGTGTCCTCCTTCGGCCAAATGGTTCACTAATGCAATTGTGTCGGTGACAGTCTTCTCGTGTTCTTGATGCCACCAATAGGTCATCAATGTACTGAACCAGAACTGATCTCCCGGGCATAACCAATGACTCCAGACACTTTTTCAGTATCTGATTGAAAATTGAGGGACTCTCTGTGTACACTTGAGGAACTCGGCACCATGCCAAAATACGATCCTCAAACCGGAAGGCAAAAAGATACTGGCTGTCTGGGTGCAAAGGAATAGAAAAGAATGCTTGGCACAAGTCAATTACTGTAAACCAGCCTGCATTCCAGGGTATCTGATAAAGGATCACTGCTGTATTTGGCACTACTGAGCAACAAGGCACTACAATTTTGTTTATCTTTCTCAAATCTTGCAATATCCTGTATTTTCCGCTAGGCTTTTTAAGTCCCATTATTGGCGAATTACAAGGACTACCCATTATCTCTTTTAAAATGCCTTGTTTAATCATTCGGTCAATTTCTGGAGCAATTCCTGCTCTCACTTCTGGACTCATTTTGTATTGTCGTGTGTTTGGATAAACTGCACCATCCTTCACCGTTACTTTAATTGGATCTACATTTGACATTAGCCCAATATCCTTTCCTGTAAAATCCCACTCTTCTGGATTTACTGTGGTTCTCAACTCTTCAGGCAATTCACTTTCAGTTATTAATGAAAACATCTCATCTACTTCTGTACCTTGCTTAGCTAGCATCATTTTGTATATAACATCTTCATCAGGGGTTGGAAAGCGACACCATCTAGTGTACAATAGATCGTGTAATTCATTTTGCACAATAGATCTCTTCCCAACAGATTTACTGGACTGGAATTGCAAACTACAAACCGATGCATATCTTTAAAATTTCCAATATGTACCTCCATTGGTTTTGTAATTGGTGTTCTAATCTGTTGATTTGACACTCCTACAACTTGGATAGATTCTTCCGAGAGGGGTAGGTTTGGGATGTCTGCTGTTCTCACAGTAGACCGGGTAGCACCAGTATCCAATAGAAAAGTGATATCATTACCTTCCACTTTCCCATCAATAAATGGACCTGTCTGATCTACCGGCAAGGATGCGCCAAGCACGCACTCCTCTTCCTCCCCCCTCAGGTACCATCATTGCACGTAGTCCGAATTTTCTTCATCGTTCTGCAAAATATATTGTGTAACCACTCTGTTATTCTTACCACTTTCTCCGTGAAATCCGGTGTTTGCACTGTACTTTTGAGGGTTCACAAAGTTTGGCATAGGAGCTGGTGGCACCTGATACTGTGGAGTAACTACCTGCTGCGGCTGATTCATAAGTACTTCATTCTGCATCTGTGGAATTAAATTTTGGTTTGGCCCATTGTTATTCTGAATAT
The DNA here is from genome assembly GCA_963921515.1 of Calotriton arnoldi. Classification (NCBI taxonomy): domain Eukaryota; kingdom Metazoa; phylum Chordata; class Amphibia; order Caudata; family Salamandridae; genus Calotriton; species Calotriton arnoldi. Next base: position 406,201 of record CAWUFW010005044.1, on the reverse strand, counting down.
TCTTACACTCGTTCTTCTAGTGTCCAAGCTTTCCGCACGCATGACAAGGAAACTTTTTCTTCGCTTCCTCTCTATTCATTCGTCCTCTTACTTTAGCACCATTCGCCGCTTGATCATTCTGACTCTTCTCTTTCTCCTCATTATCAGTCTGGGAATTTATTTTATTCTCCTGCTGTTCTGCCAATTTTACTTGTGCCCACATCATTTTCTCCTTTAGCTTTCTACGCCTTGCCTCAATGTCATCACCACAATACTTGGCATATTTCAAAATTTCACCAATCGACTTACTCTGCCAGCACAACATGTGCTGTTGAATCATCTGACTAATCTCTGGTTTCAAACCATACACAAACCGATACACAAAATGTCCCATATCCTTATCACCAATGTTCTCAAAACCACTATACTGCTTAAACACTTGTAGTAACTGCTCATAATATGCATGTACGGACACATTTGGCTCTTGAGTTGTTCTGTCTATCTTTACCCAATCTGTTTCTTTAGGATGGATTTTTCCTTTCAGGAAAGTAATTACTTGGTGATACTTCTTCATCACCTCCTCTGAGGGTGCTCCTGTTTTCGAGTCTCTAGCATACTCCTCACTTGGCCAATCAACTGTGATCTTACACTCTGTCCATAAATCAGTAGGTACCACAATATCCAACAAACCATCCAGATCCTTCAATAAAACCTTTGAAACCTTCACATATCTTTCCACCTGTTTATACCATTCAACTGGTTTTTCTCTCAATCTGGGGAAATCATTCGTAAATGAAAAAATATCCTGTCTACTCTAAGGGACATGAACATATCCACCACCAGGAACTTTTCTCATTAGACACATTTTCTCAACCTTATCTGATTCTCTTACTGGAAATGCAGATGATGCTTCTCTTGCTTGTACTTCCTCCTTCTTTCTTATCCACCTGATTCTCCATTTGTCAAGGTCTCCCCATTTTCGCAAAATATTCATCAACTCTTTTATCTGTGATTTCTTACCAGAAGCATTTACACTTTCTAAATCTTTATCAGTAAACTCCACTCGATATGGTTTCTGCAACAGCTTCGATTTCCCTATATCTATTCCAATCTCTGAGGCAACTTCTGTTAATTTCTCATGAAACACTCTTGCTCTTCTGGTTATACTCTTACATAAGAATAATAACTCCTCATCTTTATAAACATTCAATCTTTCTATGCTCACATTGCCAGTTATAATTTCTTCCAACTCTACTTTCAATTTACTGATATCTAGAATCTTTGGTTGTGGGTTTCGATTGTCTATTTCCTGTGCCCATCTCTCTATATCTTCAGGGGTAACTACTGTTGAACCTCCAGTCCCTATAGGAACTAAAGATCTCTTTTCTCTCAAATTTGCAGGTATAATTCTCTTCGGAGTTTCAGTTAAAGGTTCTACATTCGAGAGAACCATTAATGAAATAATTGTTTCACTTTCACTGGCCTGATCATCCGTAATTATTACTTCTTTTCTGGGACTATTTAACGGAATTGTCACAATTTGTCATTTCTGACAAGTCTTTTTATCTCCATATAATGGGATTACAGGACCAATAGTCACTGGTACTGTCAAAGCTTCGGCATTTAAATTCAATTGGCTTACTTTCTGAACTAATTCTTCTCTAGTTTTATTTAAAGCTTCTCTCTCATTATCCTGCAATACCCTATTAAGTGACACATCATGTAAGATTTGTGGGGTTAAAGGCATTCCTATCACTGGTGCACTTGGGGTGACCTTACTAGGTGCTTCTTGGTTTTAATCAACATATCCTCTAATAGCTCATCATCTGATTCACCATAACCTGCCGTATTCATGTGTTTCGTTTTTTCTTTACACTTTCCTCCTAACTGTTCTTCAGCCATTAATACTGGATATAAACCCTCGGTCACCACAGCTCTTCTCCAACGCTTCATTTGATCTCCACTTGACTCATATGGATATCTAGGTAAAAATCCTCTAAATCTCCGACCACTTCTGTATTTTTCACGATCAAATGCCTCAATTTCCCATTCTTCCAAAACTTCATACTGCGTCATTCTAGGATTAGGTTCTAACATATTCATTCTATCTCTCAAATTCTGAAGTACTTTTAAATTGAAAGTACCATGCTCCGGAAAAGCCAAAACACCATCACCTTTAGTATATTCCACCCAATTCTCCAACCATACACACGTGTGATATCCTTTCTCCATCATCATAAATGAAGCAGGTGTTTTGGGTGGCGGAATAGGAATTCCCTCTCTAGTCATTACAGGTTTGTCTTTCTTAAAGACATTTTTAATTTTCTTCATTAATGTCATTTTCTTTGGTCTTCCGAACATTTCAGACGGTCGATATAGGAAAGAGTCCTCCGTATATCTTCTAGCTCTATTACCTACGTCTCGTCCTATGTCAGCACGACTCACACCCGACAGAGCGACCCTTGACCTTGCCAGGTAGGTCGCTCCCCCACCACACAGCTCCGCCTGTGTTGTCCGCCCGCTGCTGCTGCTGGTAAGCTCGCCCCTCCGCTTGTGGCCTCGGTGCCCGTATTTCTTGCTTTCTGTCTCTCCATTTTTCCTTCTGTGCCCCTCCGTGCCCCATTGTACTGTGCCCGTATTTCTCAGTTTGCTTCCTCTCCTTTTTTCCTTTTGTGCCCCTCGCTGCCCCATTGTACTGTGCCCGTATTTCTCTGTTTGCTTTCTCTCCTTTTTTCCTTCTATGCCCCTCGCTGCCCCATTGTACTGTGCCCGTATTTCTCTGTTTGCTTTCTCCCCATTTTTCCTTCTGTGCCCCTCGCTGCCCCATTGTACTGTGCCCGTATTTCTCTGTTTGCTTTCTCCCCATTTTTCCTTCTGTGCCCTCGCTGCCCCATTGTACTGTGCCCGTATTTCTCTGTTTGCTTTCTCCCCATTTTTCCTTCTGTGCCCCTCGCTGCCCCATTGTACTGTGCCCGTATTTCTCTGTTTGCTTCCTCTCCTTTTTTCCTTCTGTGCCCCTCGCTGCCCCATTGTACTGTGCCCGTATTTCTCTGTTTGCTTTCTCTCCTTTTTTCCTTCTGTGCCCTCGCTGCCCCATTGTACTGTCCCCGTATTTCTCTGTTTGCTTTCTCCCCATTTTTCCTTCTGTGCCCCTCGCTGCCCCATTGTACTGTGCCCGTATTTCTCTGTTTGTTTTCTCCCCATTTTTCCTTCTGTGCCCCCGCTGCCTCTCTCCATTCCCGCCGCTGCGTCCCCTGCGGCCCCGCCCCCCTGACTGCCCATTCGCTGCCCCTGCCTCCCGCCTCCCAGCTGCTCCTCCCTCCCACCTCCCCATATATGGCGGCCGCTGCGTGGCCGCGCCGCTGGTGCGCCGATGGCGCGCCTAAGGCAAGCCCGTCTGCGCCCGTCCGCGACTGGACCGCGCCCAGCGCCAGAACCCCTGGACCGCGCGCCCCCCGCTCCAGCCTCGAGGACCGACGCCGATACGATGCCACCACACTCCACGCCCTCAACCCCGGACGGACGCACAACTGCTTCAAGGCCGCCCCGAAACGCACCCATGGTCCTTTCAGCTGCCGGAACTGCAGCTACACCAGCCTCAGAGCCACCGAGGCGCCCGCCAAGAAGGACCTCAACCACCTCCGGTGCATCCTACTGAACACCCGCTCCGCACGCAAACACGCCGTCGAGCTCTGGGACCTGCTCGATACATCATCACCAGACGTCGCCTTCCTGACAGAGACCTGGATGAACGACTCCTCCACCCCCGACATCGCCATAGCCATCCCAGACGGCTATAAGATCACCCGCAGAGACCGCGTCAACGCAGTAGGCGGAGGAATCGCCATCGTCCACAAGAACACCATCAGGGTCTCGACCAGCACCGACGACACTCTCAGCACCGCCAAACACATGCACTTCCAGATCCACATGGACCCCAACACCACCCTTAGAGGCACCATTGTCTACAGACCCCCTGGGCCCCGACCCCAGTTCAGCGACTCCATCGCCGACTTCATCAGCACGCACGCCCTGACCTCTACCGACTACATCATCCTCGGAGACCTGAACTTTCACCTGGAGAACAACAACGACAGCAACTCCACCACCCTGATCAACAGCCTCGCCAACCTCGGCCTGAGCCAGCTCGTCACAACACCAACCCACTCCGCCGGCCACACGCTTGACCCCATCTTCTCCTCAAGCTCCCACGTCTCCTTCAGCCACACCACGGAACTCCTCTGGACCGACCACCGCTGCATCCATTTCACCTTCCAGAAACCCACCACACACCACCGCACCCAACAGATCCCACGCCGCTGCTGGAGCAAAGTCACCGAAGACCAACTCCGGGCAACCCTCGCTCTCAGCCCTCCCTCCGACCCATCCAACACCGACGACGCTGCCTGCAACCTCAGACGATGGATGGACGACTGCGCCAACACCCTCGCCCCGCTGAAAAAGCTCACCTACAGCGACACCACCAAAAGAGCCAGCTGGTTCACCTCGGAACTCCTAGCTTCCAAGCGTACCTGCCGGGAACTAGAGAAGAAATGGCACAGCGATAAGACACCCGGACAGCCACACAGCCCACAAAGACGCCATCCGTAACCACCACCACCTCATCAGGTCCGCCAAGAGAATCTCCTTCAAAGACCGCCTCGACAACAACGCACACAACAGCAAGGAGCTTTTCAACATCGTGAAGCAACTCTCCAATCCCAGCTCCAACACGAACGACATCCCGCCGTCGCAACCCCTGTGCGATTCCCTCGCCACCTTCTTTCACCGCAAGATCGCCGACATCCACGACAGCTTCAACACCCAGACAACCCCAAATAAGATCGATACACCAGACCCGCCACACACCATCGACCACGACCCCCTGCCAGCCTGGGCCAGCGTGAACATTGAGGACACCATCAAGACCATGAGCACAAAACACTCCGGCTCCCCGTCAGACCCTTTCCTGCACCACATCTTCAACAAAGCCAGCAGCTCCATCGCACCCCACCTGTGCAACATCATCAACCTCTCCTTCATGACCGCGACCTTCCCAGAGAGCTGGAAACACGCAGAGATCAACGCCCTACTCAAAAACCCAAGGCGGACCCGAGAGACCTCAAGAACTTCCGGCCCATCTCTCTGCTTCCGTTCCCAGCCAAGGTCATCGAGAAGATCGTCAACAAACAGCTAACCCGATACCTCGAAGAAAACAGCATCCTGGACCCATCCCAATCAGGGTTCCGCAGCAACCACAGCACTGAGACTGCCCTCATCGCCGCCACCGACGACATCAGGATCCTGCTGGACAATGGTGAGACCGCAGCCCTCATCCTGCTGGACCTCTCCGCCGCCTTCGACACTGTCTGCCACCGCACTCTACGCGCACGCCTCCACAACGCAGGGATCCGAGACAAGGACCTGGAATGGACCACCTCCTTCCTCGACGGCAGAACCCAGAGAGTCCGCCTCCCACCTTTCCGATCCGAAGCCTCCGAGATCATCTGCGGCGTACCCCAGGGATCGTCCCTCAGCCCAACACTGTTCAACATCTACATGGCCCCGCTCGCACGCATCGCCAGACAACACGACCTCAACATTATCTCCTACACCGACGACACTCAACTGATCCTCTCCCTCACCAAGGACCCCCTCGCCGCCAAAGCCAAACTCCATGACGGAATGAAGGCCGTCGCCGATTGGATGAAGATCAGCCGACTAAAGCTGAACACGGACAAAACGGAGGTCCTCATCCTCGGCTCCAACCCCTCAGCCTGGGACGACTCCTGGTGGCCAACGACGCTGGGAGCAGCCCCGACACCCACCGACCACGCACGAAACCTGGGAGACATCCTCGACTCAACGCTCTCCATGACCAAGCAAGTCAACGCAGTCTCCTCCTCCTGCTTCAACACACTCCGCATGCTTCGCAAGATCTACAGGTGGATCCCGACAGACACAAGAAGAACAGTCACCCAGGCCCTCGTCAGTAGCAGACTAGACTATGGGAACGCCCTCTACGCGGGAGCCCCGGCCAAGCTCATCAATCGACTGCAACGCATACAAAACGCCTCCGCACGACTGATCCTCGACGTACCACGCCACAGCCACATCACCCCCCACTTGAGGAACCTGCACTGGCTCCCCGTCGACAGGAGGATCACCTTCAAACTCCTCACCCACGCACACAAGGCACTCCACAAAACTGGCCCAGCCTACCTCAACAGACGACTCTTCTTCTACGTCCCCAACCGCCAGCTCCGCTCCGCCGACCTCTCCTCGCCACCGTCCCCCGCATTCGAAGAACAACCACCGGCGGCAGATCCTTCTCACACCTCGCCGCCAAGACCTGGAACACCCTTCCACTAAGCCTACGAAAGACCCAAGACCTGCTGACCTTCAGGAGGCTACTCAAGACCTGGCTGTTCGACCAGTAGCAGCATCCCCCCCCTTCCCTCCCCCCAGCACCTTGAGACCCTCGCGGGTAAGTAGTGCGCTCTACAAATTCTCTGATTGATTGATTGATTGATTGATTGACCTGTAGTCAAATCAGGACTCAACATACAATTCTTTTCTCACCAATCCTAGCGCTGCTTCTATCTATCAACCAATCAGACTCAGGCTCACGCTCGTGGTCTGACCAATGTCAGCGCGGCCTTTTGTGACGTCAGTATTACTCCTCACTACTGACCCCTCCTTTACTATCTGCTTCTGTCTCACGCCCGCTGCTTCAACCAATCCCAGCGTGGCTCTCTGTGACGTCAGTATAACTCCGGCAACTGACCCTCCCTTCACAAGGTAATACGAAAACTTATTTCTTAATACTTTTCATTAAATTCTTCGTTAATAACAACATAAAAACATTTGCTACTCTGTCTGTTCCACTAAACAAAAGGATAGATTTCAACTTATTCTTGAGTTTCAGAAATTACTCTTCTTCTACTTTGAGTAAAACCCCTGTTTACTCTTCATTCAAGCTCAGGAGAACCTGTTACTTCCTCAGTGTCACCCGTATTGGGAAATGAGACAAATGTTTCACCAGCGAACCCCTTTCGCTATCTTCCGCACTCTACTTTTATAAGAAATAGTCCCTAGTTTAATACTGCCAGCCCTACGTAGCTTCTCAGTATTATTCCAACAGACGAGTAACCTCACTGCAGTGTGGCTTCTGTCACCACCCGCTATTCATTTTCCCGGGATTTTCAGACAACATAAAACAAGACGCTAACTCTTTTGGTTAAACATAAATCAATAATCAATATTTATCACCAAACTAGTCAATAATAACCATAACTCTGCTACCAGAAAACTGATCCAGCGGTATACCAACAACAGATACTCCACTACCATATACTCACCTGGGCCCATAAAACACACAAATTGAGTAAACCGCTGGAGTTGTCAAAGTTTTATATTTATACTTCACAATATTCAGGATTAGTTATTGAATTTTCCTAACTAACCTTTCACTGATCAAAAAGTTCTTTCCTCTGGTCGATGGACCATTAGTTGAACTAGTTGGTGGTGATAATTAACTTAACCCTTAACTATTCTTTTGTTTGAAGTAAATGATCACAGACACAGGTGCAGTCACCATCATTCTTAGGAGAGAAAATTCGATTTGATTAAACATCAAGCATATATTTCGGACTCATACAATAATTAATGCTCAGAAAGGGAGAGGACAGAGAGAAAAGAACATTTGCAAATAACGTGAAATTATAGTTACCAAGAATGGTGTGAAAGACCAACCAAAACAAAAAGAGGGGGAGAGGAGGATATGGCTAGGTTCTTCCTCCTGGGTACTTGTAAAGCAAAAGAAGATCCGTAAATAATGGATCAGTGAAAGACCAACCCCCTGGCCAAAGGGCTGGTAAGGGTCCCCCAGGATAGGTCAGGAGACAAAGACTTCAGGACAGGATTCAGGACAGGATAGTTGACCTCTCTAGAATACCGACGATTGCGTCGCACCCCTCTCTGACACTCTCATCCTCCTCGAGATTCTTCAGCGATCTTCTGATCTAACCCAATTAAGTTAGGATAGAAAGTTCTGCATTCGATTCTTCATCAGCATCTCACAGCATCCCTCCCAGCAACAGCATCTCCGACTCACAGCATCTGCGTCTCTTTCCTCCTCTCTCTAACTAACTAAAAGCTACCTTAATTATACCTTCGTTTCTTCATGTTCCACCCACTAAAGTTTCAATATCGTGAAAATACGAAATATGATTGGTCAGGCAAGGGGGAGCTCCATCACACCATGCTTACATGTCATCAAAATCAGTTAAACTATTGTTCGCAAACCCATCCCCTTAATTTTTATTCATGTCTTAAGTTCCCATACTTATCCACATTTTACTTGAAACATTTTTATTAGTTTATGAATAAGAGTCTTCTTCACTGAACTCTTCACCCTCCGTTCCCAGGGCACATCATTTGTGACCTTGGCTTCTGTTCAACCTCCAAGTCATCATTCAGGGTTACCTTTCAGTGGACATGCGCAGTCGCTTCACCACTCAGCTTAATTCAGCCATGCGTGAGAGGCCCAAATATGCGCTAATAATAAAGTTAAAAAGACAAATATTAATTTCACAAATAAATGGTCACACTGTATACCTTTCACCTCTACTCTATTCCCGTTTGCTTATTAATACTTTCCCCGCATTAGCATTAGTAAAATCACTTGTTTTAGTTTCAGCTAAGCAGATACCATGCATGCGAGTGTTCAAGACTCCATTTTAGTATCTTCTGCTCATGCGCTAGAATTTCCCTCCAAGCGTTACCTCGTCATACTGTGTAGATGCAGTTGACGCATACGCACAACAGTTTCCCCATTTAACCCTTTGAATGCGGGCGGAATTCCCCCGCGATGCGGCAAAATTTCACGGGGGCCGTACGACGCATCCAAAGGGTTAAAGCGGTATTGGTCCGTTTTCATTGTTATCCGCATTAATACACACATAAGCAAGCTTCACTAACCCGCGTGTTCATGTGGTGCGTATTAGTTATTCACCAAACATAATTATTCACTTGTTAATGAGTTAAACGAGTGGATTGCCTTCGAGTAAGTCTCTTTCTTACGAGACCTTGCTCCATCATCTGTACAATCCTCCTTACATATCCTATGTACCACTACAGCTACTTCTTATGCCAGAAAAAACCTGTCTATATCAAACACCTCCTTAAAGCCAGGCGCCAAGTCTCTGAATAAATGAAGTCTTTTTTTCTGCACTGGACACAGTAATAGGGCTCCCACCTTTTCAGCTATACTCTAACAGCTACTTAGTCTTCAAATGCAGCTCCTTAACACTGCAGCCATCACAACCCTTTTCTACTCCAAGGTTCTCTTAACCTCACTGTTCATTTCCTATGCACCCAGCTGGCCCATGTGGCTCCAGTCCCTCGCAGCCTGTCTGTCCTTGAGAACCTCAGGGGACTGGATCTGGGAGTAGACAGTACTTCCTGCACCAGAGACATTGCCCACTCCTTTCTCCACTCCTCACTGTTCTTCTGAAACCCCCTACACTTTGGGGCCATCATTCGGAGGTCAACTGAAACCTGGGTTCTCCTTTTTCAAGAGTGCTAAAGTAGTCCTCATCAAACTCTTCTTGTGGTGCAGACCTCATTCTGTGCATGTCCTCCCAGGCTCCAAGGGCAAACTACTACTCAAACTTGGATGCATAGGCGAGTTGATGGGTGTGATAATGATTTTACGGTTGTGTGACTGAGTGTTGCAGTCACTGTCTGGCTCTGAGTGGTGGGTACATAAGTGGTTTTAAGGAAGTGTAACTAGATATGCAAGTGCCTGACTGTGTGCAAATTACATACTATTAAATTACATACTGTAAGCAAACACCCAAACCTAATTTCATACACATTCATTCATACTGACTTGATAAAATTACCAAACGTTCTGTACACCAATTTCTTTCTCCTTTCCTGCTCACTGTATTTTTAGTTAATCTTCTCATGTAAGTTCCTTTCTATTTTCCCTTCTAGTATAATGTCTAGAAGGTACACATTTAATTCAGCTTACATACACTCACAATGTTTTATCCAAATATACTTTTATATTCTACAACCTAATTTTCATACTTGTAAAAGTTCTTTGGTGTTCTCCCAGTTTTAATTCTATGATAAAATGTGTTTGCATTTCAAATGTCCAGTCATAACTCCTGACGCCACCTCCTCTCTGAGTAGTAAAGCAGGTAAAATGGCTACCCCTCGCCATGTGCTCTTACTGATGCTGCTCTAGTTAACAAATCATAGCATTCCTTTAATATTTCTTGTTATGCCACTTCTAAATGGTCAGTATTTCTTTAACTCTTTCCATGATTCCCGCAAAGAAGCTCAATTTGGTTGGGTTTTCTGTGAATCCTCCAGTATTTGGCGCTGCCCTGCGTGTAACTTCAGAGTAGTTTGCAGATTTACAGTGGGGGGGGGTGCATGCTCGGCCCTGCAACAGCTCCACAAATTTTGTGAATGACACAAGAAGCTAATTTTGGGCATTTTACTGCCCATTAAACATATTTTCACCTAATTTTTAAGACCCACATAGGGTCAGGGCTCCTCTACCTTGAACCCGTCATCTGTTTTGCCTGTTTCAGCCCCAGGGGCCATTTCCCGACACATAAAATGGCAGCCGCAACATTTTACTCAGGTTGTGGCCAGCCAATAAGGGCCCTGCTGTGGTGTGTGGAGCGACGAATCCACTGCAGGTGGATCTGCGTAGGGTCCGCGCCCCTAGATGACACATTTGGATTTCAGATAATATCTCTAAAACTACTGGATGGATTTTTACCAAAATAAAAAAAGGCATTTACGTGGACCAAGAGCTAGCTTTCTGACAAATTTGGTGTAATTTTGTCCAGTGGTTTGAGCTGTAGTTGTGTATAAAATCCCTATGGGAATTAACCTGGGGAAAACGTGTTTTGGGCCCCTTGCGGTTTTTCTGGCCACCGCTTAACGGATCGCCCCAAAGCTGAAGTGATTGGCAAATTAATTTTGAAGATTTTGTGAGGATTCGTCAAATGTAGCAAAAGTTATTGACAAAACAAAAAAAGGCTTTTCTTATGGAATCTAGGTCCTAACTATAACTGCCTGCCAGCCACCACAGTACGATATATATATATATATATATATATATATATATATATATATATATATATATATATATATATATATATTTGACATTCTGAGGCCCACTGGAGGGCAAGGAAAATGTTTTAAATAAAGTTGCAACAAGAACCAAGATCCCACTTGAGGGAAATAATGGTGCACAACACATACCACAACTCCCAGCATGCACAAGCACTGGAACTCACTTGGTAGGCCCACCTAAGGGAAATTGTTTACTAGCATGCAGAGGGGAAAAGAGGGTGTGTTACTGCTTCTGTGGACTGTTAGCAATCCTCTGATGAAAGAGCAGGAGCTCTGAAACGCGTCAGGCTATGAAAAATGCTTGGAATGAAATGCCGGCTTGAAAGTAAAGTTTCTGATGAAACATCCCTTGCTGAGTGAGCGTTCAATTTTTGGGCAACACTTTGGAAACATACACACACACACACATATATATATATATATATATATTATCTACTGGCGGTCGCCAGTAGATAGTTATAGTTAGGACCTATTTTCCATAGGAAATCCGCAACATTCTATTTGAAATAACTCTTGCGTCGGTTGACGAATCTTCGCGAAATTTTCAAACTTTATGGCCCGCTCCGGTCCGCTCCTACCCTGAAAGTCTCAGGGTGATTCGTCAAGCGGGGGCCGAGAAAAAGGGGGGTCCCAAAACGTGTTTTCCCCATTTATTTTCCCATAGGAAACTTTAGACACGGCTACAGCCCGAACTGCTGAACGGAATTACACCAAATTTGGCAAAGAGGTAGTTCTTGGTTCAGAAAGAACCCTTTTGTTAAATGGTGTAAATCCGTTCTGTAGTTCCTGTGAAAATCAAAATGAAAATCACATATATATCTATGGCCGCGTCGGATTCGCGCACCCTCCCGATCACGAGCTGCATGCTAATTGGCTGTCAACACTCCAAATCAGGAAGTGTTGGCAGCCATTTTGTCCCTCGGTAGAACCGAGGGACAGAAACAAGTGCGCAAAGCGCAAAAGGGGGCAGGGTAGAAACACCCTGACCCCCTAGGTCTGCTCAGGGGTCCCACAAGGACCCCCTGGGCAGAAAAAGCATTTTTTTTTTAAATCGGCGGGATGCGCTTAGGGTGCGAGAATCCCGCTGAGAAAAAAAAAAATCGCAAGTGTGCAAACGCACAAAGGGGGCAGGGTAGAAACACCCTGACCCCCTAGGTCTGCTCAGGGGGTCCCACAAGGACCCCCTGGGCAGAAAAAGCATTTAAAAAAAAAAAAATTGGCAGGATGCGCGGATCCTGCCAAAAAAAAAAAAATCGAATCGCGGTCTCCCGCGCTTCGATGTTTATTTGCCCCCGGGTGGGCCAAGTCCCGGGGGCATGGTGGGGGGGGGTTTAGATTTAATGTGGGTGGCCTCTAAGGCCCCCCAAGCCCCGGGGACCACCACCCCCTGGGGCTTTAGAAAATAATGGTGCGGGAGGGCTCTTTGCCCACCCGCAGCCCCGGGGACCGCCACCCCCCCGGGGCTTCATTTTTAAAAAAAATTTTAACCTGTGTGGGGGGCTCCAGCCCCCCCACACGCCCCGGGACCGCCACCTCCCCGGGGCACTAAAGATTTGAATATGGGGGTCCGTTACGGACCCCCAAAGCCCCGGGGACCACCACCTCCCCGGGGCTGTGAAATGGTTGGGAGGGGGGCGCGCGGCCCCCCTCCTGGAGCCAGTGATGGCCCTGGGGACCACCACCCCCCAGGGCCGGCTCCTGCCGTGACCCGGGGTGCCTACCCCGGGACACTGTAGTTTGCTATGACAGGACGGGAGCCTCGCGGCTCCCGTCCTGTCATCAGCAAACTTGGTTTGCATTTTGAAAGAGAGAGCAGGAAACCTGCTCTCTCTTTCAAAATGCAAACCCAATTGCTTTTCCACACGGGGAGCAGCATGTTAGCTGCTCCCCATGTGGAAAAGCAATGCCGGCTCGCGCAGGAGGCGGGGAGCCGGCTGGGACTGTGGGGGGATTGGGGACCCCCCACAGTCTCCAACGAGAGGCCAGGCCCCGGGGGATAGGGTCCCTGGGGCCATAAGTGGCCCGGGAGGGGGGCCACGCAGCCCCCCTCCCCAAATATATATATATTTTTTTTAAAAGGGCAAGGCCGGCCCCGGGGGATGTGGTCCCCAGGGCCTTAAATGGCCTGAGGAGGGGGGCCACGCAGCCCCCCTCCAAAATGATTAAAAAAAAACATTGAGGGCATACCCCGGGGGATGGGGTCCCCGGGGCCAATACAGGCCCAGGGAAGGGGGGCCACGCGGCCCCCTTCCCGTTTTTTGGGGGGAATTAAAAAAAAAAAATGCACAGGCCCCGGGGGATGGGGTCCCCGGGGCCAAAAGTGGCCAAGGGAAGGGGGGCCACGCAGCCCCCCTCCCAATAAAAAAAAAAAAAACGACCGGCATCGTGCCGGAGGCCCCGCCCCCCTCCCTGCAGTACTCTGCAAACGCGCCCCCTGGCGCGTTTTAAGAAGGGGAAGTAATTCCCCTTGAATACTGGGGATCCCTGGGGGCCAACTAGCCCACCAGGAACCTCCAGTATGCGCCAGGGGGCTGCGTTGCAGAGAGGTGTACAGAGGCCATGCCCCTTTTTACACCTCTCTGCAACGCAGCTCTGTGGCGCTTTTTAGAAGTACATGGTGGGCTAGTTGGACTCCAGGGACCCTCAGGATTCAAGGGGACTTAATCCCCCAACTTAAAACGCGCCACGGGGCGCGTTTGCACAGTGGTGAAGGGAGGGCGGGGCTTCAGGTGACATGTGTGCAAACAGGCCCCGTGGCGCGTTTTAAGATGGGGAATTAAATCCCCTTCAATCCTGAGGGTCCCTGAGGCCAACTAGCCCAACAGGTACATCCAGAAAGCGCCACAGAGCTGCATTGCAGAGAGGTGCAAAAAGGGGCTTGGCCTCTGAACACCTCTCTGCAACGCAGCTCCCTGGAGCATACTGGAGGTACAGGGTGGGCTAGTTGGACCCCAGGGACCCTCATGATTCAAGGGGACTTAATCCCCCAACTTAAAACGCGCCACGGGGCGCGTTTGCACAGATGTCACCTTAGGCCCCGCCCCCTCCCTTCACCATTGTGCAAATATTCCTCTAAAATCAGCCGAACTACGAATTCCTATTTACTCACCTGTTATCAGGAGAGACCTCAGTGCTGCATCTTTCAGCCCAGTACTGATCCTGAAAAGTAATTTTAACCGTACTTACCAGTAACTTGAATTTCCTTCCATAGGCTAACATTGACTGGTTTCACTTGGAAATTCTTCTAAGTGTGGAGTTTTGGAACTTTATAATATTCCTCTAAAATCAGCCGAAATACGAATTCCGATTTATTCACCTGTTATCAGGAGAGACCTCAGTGCTGCATCTTTCAGCCCAGTACTGATCCTGAAAAGTAATTTTAACCGTACTTACCAGTAACTTGAATTTCCTTCCATAGGATATCATTGCCTGCTTTTTGCTGAAAAAGTTTCTAAGTGTCGATTTTTTAAACATACAAATATTCCTCTAAAATCAGCCAAAATACGAATTCCGATTTACTCACCTGTTATCAGGAGAGACCTCAGTGCTGCATCTTTCAGCCCAGTACTGATCCTGAAAAGTAATTTTAACCGTACTTACCAGTAACGTATATTTCCTTCCATAGGAATCCATTGTCTGGTTTTCAGCAGAAAAGTTTCAAAGTGTTGATTTTCACAAACTACAAATATTCCTTAAAAATCGCCTGTATGACTTAAACGCATTCTTTCAACTGTTTACAGGAGATGCACCAGTGCTGGATACAGGATCCACCACTGAGTAAGAAAAAGTAACGATAATACTACTTACCTGCTAAGTGAATTTCCTCCCATATGATAACATTGGTGATTCTATGTGAAAAAGTTTCTAAGTGTCAACTTTTAAAATACAATAATATTCCTTAAAAATCAGTACTGTAACCAAAACGCTTTTACTCAACTGTTTACAGGAGATGTCCCAGGACTGAATCTAGGATCCAGTCCTGTGGTTAGAAAAGTAATCCATAAAGTAACTAATTGCATTTAACTAGAAATTCACATTGAGCTCAATGTTGCATTGTGTTTGAAATTGTGTTGCCCATTGCAACAACTGTAACTACTATACTTAAAAGTCTATTGCCTATTTGCAAAGTATTTAAACTAAAGTAATTCATTCTGAGAAAGTATATTTTGTAATGTAATGTATAATGTAATTGCAATGTAATTTAAAAAATAAAATATGTAAAAATAAATAGTTTAAAAAAATGTAGTAAATCAGTATCAAAAAAATAAATATAACAATTAATACATTTAAAAATTGTCATTTACAAAACCTTTGAAATTCACTGAAAAAACCATAGGTTTCAGACACGTTATAGTTAGAAATTAGCATTTAAAAAACCTTACAAATTCACTGAAAAAACCATAGGTTTCAGACATGTTATAGTTAGGAATTAGCATTTAAAAAACCTTTGAAATTCACTGAAAAAACCATAGGTTTCAGACACGTTATAGTTAGAAATTAGCATTTAAAAAACCTTTGAAATTCACTTAAAAAACCATAGGTTTTAGGGACAGTTATAGTTAGTTGGACATTTCACTCGTACAAAACCATAGAAATTCCCCTGTTATAGTTAGTTCAGCTAACTATAACTCGCGCCCCCGCAATGCACTGCTGATGACGTCACATATTACATCACTCATAACATGGTCAGTGACATCACTGATGACATCACTGATGACATCTCAAATGACATCACTGATGACATCACTGATGACATCATCCACGTGATAATCTGATGCACCTCCTCACACCCTGATATAACCTTTGCTACACCCACTCTAAATTACAGACTGCAATTCGCAAAACCATAGACACTCCAACACCAATAACTACATACCCACTCACTGATTCTTAGGTCTACACACACATCCACTCACTCACCCGTACAGTCACTCATACTTACGGTCACTCAGTACAGGACTATCATATGCACTCATACTCCTATATAGACACTCAAACACCGCCACTCATCCATAGAGGTACTCACACACCTAGTCAGTCATGCAAATAATTAAACACACTGCCATTTACTCACCTATACAGTTATACACACACCAGCTCACTTACTCATACAAATACTAGCACATTCTTACGCTCTTATACAATCACTGATACAAGCACACACTCATCCATACAGTCACTCTCACAATCACACACTCTTGCTTATAGCTATTTATATACTCCAACACACATATATACTGCCTTTCACATATGTAGTTACTCACACATGTACCACTGGGACATACATTCACTCACAAACACACTCTTACACACACTTACCCACCCATACAGTCTATCACAGATGCACTCTTGAAACCATCCACCCAGTGAATCACCCACTCACACATCTATGCACAGAGTCGCACACACCCCACCCACACAAACACTCAGGCACCCATACAGATACTCAGACAACTAATCAATAACTCATATAGACACTCATGTAGCTATTCACAAACCCATGCAGCCACTTACACAGCAATAGACAGACGGATACAGACATTCACCCAGTTTAGTCACTAACCCATGCATTCAGTAAGATACGTTTAATCACTCACTTATAGAGTTAGTCACGCACCTATTAAATCATCCATACAGACACTTATACACCCACTCATTCTTCAATACGCCTTTCCCTATATATATTAAACATATTTAAACTTTAAAGAAACACACAGTCACTGGATGATGTCATCAGTGATGTCATTTGAGATGTCATCAGTGATGTCATCAGTGATGTCACTGACCATGTCATGAGTGATGTAATATGTGACGTCATCAGCAGTGCATTGCGGGGCGCGAGTTATAGTTAGCTGAACTAACTATAACGGGGGAATTTCTATGGTTTTGTACGAGTGAAATGTCCAACTAACTATAACTGTCCCTAAAACCTATGGTTTTTTAAGTGAATATATATATATATATATATATATATATATATATATTTATATATATATATTTATATATATATATATATATATATAATCCCAAAAACGTTTGTCGATCCACAAAAAGCCAGCTCGAGCCCAAATCCATAAAGCATGAAATTATTTATTTAAACATGTAACAAGCAAAACGCCTGACACGTTTTGGTGCTGCCGCACATTGGTCACGGGTCAAAGGACTGTTTGTCAAATCAAAATACATATAGTGCACAATCAACGAAATAAATGTAGGACTACTTATCCCAATGTCACGTTACTCATGGAAAAAGTGGCATCCATTTTGAAATGGTCTTTTACAATGCAGCTATAGCCCAAACAACCACTTATCTTCATATGACTGAGAGATAATGTGATAAATATATTGAATACTTGGACAGTTAATGTTTATAGAATGCATGACGAACATCATTCAAATATCAAAATAAGAATATCACATGATGTTAAATAATGCCCCAGTGGGCCAATAACGAAAAAACTGAAAATGTCATCATTTCAATCGTTAGAAAATTCTCCATGATTGTTTTCATACAATTCTGCCCCAGTGGGCCTTATCAAACATTGTTCATCCATTTTATTGCGACTTTGGCAGATTACTGCCTCATTAAGCCAATGTCATATATCTTATACTGTCCCACACACCTCTTTTCAGCCAACATTTAATATTTCAATGTGGTATCGAAAAGCTCTGATGCATTTCTTAAACCCGACAAGTTAATAATTCCGTCTCCTACAAAAGATAAAAAATGGTGCAATCAATACTTGAAACAATGTGAATAGAAAACACAAACATAGCTTACGATTTACCAATCACTATCCATAGAGTGGAACAGACCTGGTTCACTTAACATTATAGTAAAACATATTAACCCAAATGGACCCACATCTCCTCATCCTTGTTCAATCCCTTCGGGTGTACTGTACCATATTTAATAATTATTTTGGATTCCAGACATCTAAGTTCCCTCACTCTGTTCCCGCCTCTCTCTGATTTAGGAATTCTGTCTAGGGCGCAGAAGCGTAAGAGATTCGTGTTTTTATTGTGGAACTCTTTAAAATGTCTGGCAACAGGGTATTGTCGGTCCTCATTGACAATTGCCCTGACATGCTCCAAAATACGTTTCTTAACTTGATGGATAGTACTTCCTATGTATATTAGTGAACAGGGACAACTTAGTGCATAAACACAGTGATCAGATTTACAAGTGAGATGTTTAGTTATAACAAAGGGTTTCTGATCTTTGGACAATTTAATATCTTTACACTTAGTACTATTTCTGCAGGCTTTACATGAATTGCACGGAAAAAAGCCTTGTATAGGACTAAGGTCCTTGTCATCTTGTAGTGTATTACTGCACAATATATCTTTCAATGCAGTGCATTTCCTGTACGTTATTTTAGGTTGGCCACCTACAAATTTTCTCAGTGTGGCATCAGTATTTAGCACATGCCAATATTTACCCAGACACTTCCTGATCTCCCATGATTGATTATTGTACGAGGTTATAAATCTTAAGGGTTCTTCCCCACTTGCGTCTGTAATCTTTGCTTGTAATGTTTCTGCTGTATTGTTGGTCATTACTTTACTACATGCTTGATTAACAGTTTTCATTTCCAAAAATATATCTTTCATGTTTAGCAGCTCAACTTGGATGGTCTGCTCAGAGCTACAGTTTCTTTTCGCTCTGATGAGCTCACCATAAGGTATGCTGTTAATCAAGTTCTTTGGGTGACAGCTATTGGCATGAAGCAGACTGTTTCCAGCGGTCGATTTTCTGAACAGTCTGCTTATCAATTTGTCACCTCGTACACTAATTTCTACATCCAGGAATTCAATGCTTTCCTGATGTACTGTACTGGTAAACTTTAGATTGCATTTATTGTTGTTTAATGCCACTACAAACTGCGCTGCATCTTCTTCTGTTCCCTTCCCAATGCAGAACACATCATCTATATACCTCACCCAGAGGATCACGTTCTAGGTAAAGGCCGTGATGTTACTGGCCACCTGCTCCTCCCACCAGACGAGGTAAAGACCCGCATAGCTGGGGGCGAAGCAGGTTCCCATCGCAGTCCCCCGGGTTTGGCAATAGATGACATGGTCAAACAGAAAGTTGTTATTGGATAAGCATGTATTCATCATAGTGAGCAACATTTCTGTATGCTTTAGATAAGATAGATCTCGTTGTTTCAAAAAGTGACGATTGGCCTCCATTCCCAAGGTGTGTGGTATACATGTGTATAGGCTATTGACGTCAAGCGTCATGAGTATCATATCATTTGCCCAATTCACTTTTTCAATCACATTTAAAAAGTCCCTGGTGTCTTATATATAAGATGGAAGTGCCTGTACATATGGGCGTAGAAAATAATCAATGTATTTCGATGTATTTTCGTATGTACTTCCTATTGAGGACACAATGGAATGCCCTGGTGGAATTTGGTTATCCTTATGTATCTTTTGCAGTAAGTACAATACCGGCAGCTTTGGGTGTTCGCAATTAAGGTATTTATACTCGTCATCTGATGGCAGTTTCTCATTTTTCCATTGTAACAATTGGGATTTGAAAACCTCATTACTCTTTTCGTAACCCATTCTGTTACTCACATGGTAGTTTTCAACATCCCCCAATTGCTGCATGCCTTCATCTAGATACATCTGCCTCGGACAAATAACGACATTCCCACCCTTGACGGATTTTTTTATGACTATAGTTCTATTCTCTTGCAGTTCTTTAACTGCTGTATATTGTTTACGGGTGAGATTGCCGCGTGTGACCTTACACATTTTTCTAATTTCTTGAATTCTGAGATCACTCCTTTCTCAAATACCTCAATGGCCTCGTTATGTATCTGGGGCAGAAATCTCGATTTTGGCTTAAAATGACTACCACTAGTACAATCAACATCTAGCATTTCCTCAGTTAAAAACTCTGAAAAATTATCAATGCATTCATCGCCACTTTCCAATGCCTTCATAGTTTTTAAAAGGTCCATATCGCCAATAGATACATTTGTATGGCTGCTGGCGATCGATGGTGTAACATTTTTACTTTTCGTTTCAAACCATTTTTTCAACTTTAATTTTCTAATAAAGTGAAACAAGTCAATTCTCCCTTCTGTATAATTGAACTTGCTGGTGTCATTTGAGATGTCATCAGTGATGTCATCAGTGATGTCACTGACCATGTCATGAGTGATGTAATATGTGACGTCATCAGCAGTGCATTGCGGGGGCGCGAGTTATAGTTAGCTGAACTAATTATAACGGGGGAATTTCACGGGTTTTGTACGAGTGCAATGTCCAACTAACTTCAACTTTCCCTAAAACCTATGGTTTTTTCAGTGAATTTCAAAGGTTTTTTAAATTCTAAACCCTAACTATAACAGGCCTGAAACCTATGGTTTTTTCAGTGAATTTCAAAGGTTTTTAAAATGCTAATTCCTAACTATAACAAGCCTGAAACCTGATTTTTCAGTGAATTTCAAAGGTTTTTTAAATGCTAATTCCTAACTATAACATGTCTGAAACCTATGGTTTTTTTCAGTGAATTTCAAAGGTTTTGTAAATGACAATTTTTAAATGTATTAATTGTTATATTTATTTATTTTTATACTGATTTACTACATTTTTTTAAACTATTTATTTTTAGATATTTTATTTTTTAAATTACATTGTAATTACATTATACATTACATTACAAAATATACTTTCTCAGAATGAATTACTTTAGTTTAAATACTTTTCAAATAGGCAATAGACTTTTAAGTACAGTAGTTACAGTTGTTGCAATGGGCAACACAATTTCAAACACAATGCAACATTGAGCGAAATGTGAATTTCTAGCTAAATGCAATTAGTTACTTTATGGATTACTTTTCTAACCACAGGACTGGATCCTAGATTCAGTCCTGGGACATCTCCTGTAAACAGTTGAGTAAAAGCGTTTTGGTTACAGTAGTGATTTTTAAGGAATATTATTGTATTTTAAAAGTTGACACTTAGAAACTTTTTCACATAGAATCACCAATGTTATCCTATGGGAGGAAATTCACTTAGCAGGTAAGTAGTGTTATCGTTACTTTTTCTTACTCAGTGGTGGATCCTGGATCCAGCACTGGTGCATCTCCTGTAAACAGTTGAAAGAATGCGTTTAAGTCATACAGGCGATTTTTAAGGAATATTTGTAGTTTGTGAAAATCAACACTTTGAAACTTTTCTGCTGAAAACCAGACAATGGATTCCTACGGAAGGAAATATAAGTTACTGGTAAGTACGGTTAAAATTACTTTTCAGGATCAGTACTGGGCTGAAAGATGCAGCACTGAGGTCTCTCCTGATAACAGGTGAGTAAATCGGAATTCATATTTTGGCTGATTTTAGAGGAATATTTGTATGTTTGCACTGGCTCCCCGTCGACAGGAGAATCTCCTTCAAACTCCTCATCCACGCACACAAGGCACTCCACAAGACTGGCCCAGCCTACCTCAACAGACGACTCCTCTTCTACGTCCCCAACCGACAACTCCGCTCCGCCGACCTCTCCCTCGCCACCGTCCCTCGCATTCGAAGAACCACCACCGGCAGCAGATCCTTCTCCCACCTCGCCGCCAAGACCTGGAACACCCTTCCACTAAGCCTACGACAGACCCAAGACCTGCTGACCTTCAGGAGGCTACTCAAGACCTGGTTGTTCGACCAGTAGCAGCACCCCCCCCCTTTTTTTCCCCAGCGCCTTGAGACCCTTGCGGGTAAGTAGTGCGCTTTACAAATTCTGTGATTGATTGATTGAATATTTGTATGTTTCTAAAAATCGACACTTAGAAACTTTTTCAGCAAAAAGCAGGCAATGATATCCTATGGAAGGAAATTCAAGTTACTGGTAAGTACGGTTAAAATTACTTTTTAGGATCAGTACTGGGCTGAAAGATGCAGCACTGAGGTCTCTCCTGATAACAGGTGAGTAAATCGGAATTCGTATTTCGGCTGATTTTAGAGGAATATTTTAAAGTTCCAAAACTCCACACTTAGAAGAATTTCCAAGTGAAACCAGTCAATGATATCCTATGGAAGGAAATTCAAGTTACTGGTAAGTACGGTTAAAATTACTTTTCAGGATCAGTACTGGGCTGAAAGATGCAGCACTGAGGTCTCTCCTGATAACAGGTGAGTAAATCGGAATTCGTAGTTCGGCTGATTTTAGAGGAATATTTGTATGTTTCAAAAATCGACAGAAACTTTTTCAGCAAAAAGCAGACAATGATATCCTATGGAAGGAAATTCAAGTTACTGGTAAGTACGGTTAAAATTACTTTTCAGGATCAGTACTGGGCTGAAAGATGCAGCACTGAGGTCTCTCCTGATAACAGGTGAGTAAATCGGAATTCGTAGTTCGGCTGATTTTAGAGGAATATTTGTATGTTTCAAAAATCGACAGAAACTTTTTCAGCAAAAAGCAGACAATGATATCCTATGGAAGGAAATTCAAGTTACTGGTAAGTACAGTTAAAATTACTTTTCAGGATCAGTACTGGGCTGAAAGATGCAGCACTGAGGTCTCTCCTGATAACAGGTGAGTAAGTCGGAATTCGTATTTCGGCTGATTTTAGAGGAATATTATAAAGTTCCAAAACTCCACACTTAGAAGAATTTCCAAGTGAAACCAGTCAATGATATCCTATGGAAGGAAATTCAAGTTACTGGTAAGTACGGTTAAAATTACTTTTCAGGATCAGTACTGGGCTGAAAGATGCAGGACTGAGGTCTCTCCTGATAACAGGTGAGTAAATCGGAATTCGTAGTTCGGCTGATT
Source organism: Calotriton arnoldi (assembly GCA_963921515.1). Taxonomy (NCBI): domain Eukaryota; kingdom Metazoa; phylum Chordata; class Amphibia; order Caudata; family Salamandridae; genus Calotriton; species Calotriton arnoldi. The sequence goes on along the minus strand of CAWUFW010005044.1, from coordinate 383,265 downwards.
TTAGAGGAATATTTGCACAATGGTGAAGGGAGGGGCGGGGCCTGAGGTGACATCTGTGCAAACGCGCCCCGTGGCGCGTTTTAAGTTGGGGGATTAAGTCCCCTTGAATTATGAGGGTCCCTGGGGTCCAACTAGCCCACCCTGTACCTCCAGTATGCGCCAGGAAGCTGCGTTGCAGAGAGGTGCTCAGAGGCCACGCCCCTTTTGCACCTCTCTGCAACGCAGCTCTGTGGCGCTTTCTGGATGTACCTGGTGGGCTAGTTCGCCCCAGGGACCCTCAGGATTGAAGGGGATTTCATTCCCCATCTTAAAATGCGCCACGGGGCCTGTTTGCACACATGTCACCTGAAGCCCCGCCCTCTCCTTCACCACTGTGCAAACGTGCCCCGTGGCGCGTTTTAAGTTGGGGGATTAAGTCCCCTTGAATACTGAGGGTCCCTGGAGTCCAACTAGCCCACCATGTACCTCCAAAAAGCGCCACAGAGCTGCGTTGCAGAGAGGTGTAAAAGGGGCGTGGCCTCTGTACACCTCTCTGCAACGCAGCCCCTGGCGCATACCGGAGGTTACTGGTGGGCTAGTTGGCCCCCAGGGACCCCCCATATTCAAGGGGAATTACTTCCCCTTCTTAAAATGCGCCAGGGGGCGCGTTTGCAGACTGCTGCAGGGAGGGGCGGGGCCTCGGCACGATGCCGCTCTTTTTTTTTTTTTTGTGCTTTTTCTGCCCAGGGGTCCTTGTGGGACCCCCTGAGCAGACCTAGGGGTCAGGGTGTTTCTACCCTGCCCCCTTTGTGCGTTTTGCGCACTTGTTTCTTGTGTTTTTTTTTTTAATCAGTGGGATCCGCGCACCCTAAGCGCATCCCGCCGATTTTGAAAAAATGCTTTTCTGCCCAGGGGGTCCTTGTGGGACCCCCTGAGCAGACCTAGGGGGTCAGGGTGTTTCTACCCTGCCCCCTTTTTGCGCTTTGCGCACTTGTTTCTGTCCCTCGGTTCTACCGAGGGACAAAATGGCTGCCAACACTTCCTGATTTGGAGTGTTGACAGCCACTTGACAGCCAATTAGCATGCAGCTCGTGATCGGGACAGTGCGCGCAGGGTGCGCTCAGGATACGCGGACCCTACTCGCCCATAGATATATATGTGACTTTACTTTTGATTTTCTCAGGAACTACTGAACGGATTTACACCATTTAAGCAAAAGGCACGACACTGAACCAAGGGCTACCTCTTTGCCAAATTTGGTGTAATTCCGTTCAGCAGTTCGGGCTGTAGCTGCGACTAAAGGTTCCTATGGAAAAATGAATGGGGAAAACGCGTTTTGGGACCCCCCTTTTTTCTCGGCCCCCGCTTGACGAATCAACCCGAGACTTTCAGGGTAGGAGCGGAGCGCCCCAACAAGTTGGAAGCTTTCGCGAAGATTCGTCAACCGGCGCAAGAGTTATTTCAAATAGAATGTCGCGGATTTCCTATGGATAATAGGTCCTAACTATAACTATCTACTGGCGACCGCCAGTAGATAATATATATATATATATACAGTTATTGTTAGGTATTAAAAAAAAATACCTTGGAGATTCAAAGAGAAAAACAAAGGTTAAAAGGAGGTTGTAGTTAAATGAAAATGTTGGTTAAGCCATACCACTTTAAATTAACAAAACCACTGACATTCACCCATTATAGTTATCTCAAGTAACTATGACTTGCCCCCCATCGCGCATATTGTTGCTATCATTGTTGTCATTTCAGATGTTGCAGTGGTGTTATCAATGATGTCATAGAATATGTCAGGAGTGATGTAATATGTGAAGCAATTAGCAGCGCATGGTGAGGGCTCTAGGTATAATTACTTTATGCCAAAAGTTTTTTTTCACCCAACTATAACATCCATTTAACCTTTGGGGTTTTTTTTCCCTGTGAATTACTAAGTTTTTTTGCAATACCTAACCATATCGGTCACCTTAACCTTTTCTTTTTCTGAGTGAATTTCTATTCTTTTATACCGTTAAGTAAGATGTGCATTGCCATGAGTGGTATGCAGGTGGGCACCCACCACTTTGCACGGCCGTCGAAATAAAATAAATAATGAAAGTGGCATTCTAGTTAGGTATAGGAATAATGTTACATTGTATTAAAAAGCACTTAAAAAACAAAGGTTAAAATGATTTTATAGTTGGTTGAATTTGTCACTTAAAATGTAACATTTCAAACTGATGAAAACCCGCTGAAATTCCACCAGTTATATTTAACTGAAGTAAATTTAACCTGTGCCTTCACACTCAGTGAAGTCATAAATGATATAATTTCAGTTGTCAGTGTTAACAGTGATGTCATAGAATGTGTCATGAGTGTTGTTATATGTGAGGTCATAAGCAGTGCATTGTGTAGGCACAAGTTATAGTCAAACTACTAATTTCTACCCCCAAATGAAGCAAAACATAATTTCTGTTCATTTTGTACCATAAATTTACCTTAATCAGCAATTGACAAGTTATATAATTTCTATTATAATTATTAATAATTTTTTCAATGTAATTCTAATTTTGAATATTAGTGTTGCTAGTAACAGTTTATAAGAGCAAATCTAAACGTGGATTATTGGTTTGCCTTTCCACTCACAGTAGTGATATCAGATGAAAGAGGAGAATATGTTCAACATACAGTTTATTTTGAGGTTGAACTTTACCACTACATAAATCATAGTATTTTAAATGTATTGCGCGTATGTGAATTTCACATCTCCATTTCATACTACCAGCTTTCATTAAATTCAGAAATATGACGTGATAGAAGAATCAACCTTGGCATTCCTTAACTGTTTTTCACTTGTTAACCAGAGGCTGCATTGGAAGAAATCCAAATAAGCTTTTAAAGTAAGTTACATGGTGAAACCTCTAAATAAGAAGAGTCTTATCTCCATAGCTTAATTCTCACTATGCCAAACTTGACATTGCGCTTCCCTGACCCTATTTAAATTCAAACACTGGCCATTTTTCTTACAGTGCAGCACAACACCGTGCTTTTGCAATGATCCATCTCTTAAACACAAACTCTTATGTATGCAGCTTCTCCTCAAATCTTATGAACTCTTTAAAAAAAATTGCTTTTCTCTACACACTGAAAAGGAAAAAGTTGGATTGAAGTCTGGAACTTCAAGTAGGAAATATCTTGATACCTTAATATCGTATGCACAATATCTAGTACCAAAATATAGGGGCCGATTCACAAAGGTAATCTGAGCCAAAAGTCTAACTTTACAAGGTTTGATATTCACAGAAGTCATTTAGGATTTTTTTGGTATTCACAGAAGTCATTTACGAGTTGTATCTTTTTGTCTGCAGCCGAGGCCGGAATGTCTGCAGCCGAGGCCGAGTTTCTGTACCCAGGCTGGAATCTCAGGCGGGATGGTCATTATCTTCAATGTTAAACACCTGTGTAAGTGCTTACCATCCCCCCACTCCAGCTGAAACACTGCAGCCCCACAGCCAATCTCAGTCAGCCCTGCAGCAAGTATAAAAGCAGAGCTAACACATTCAAACCTTTCAACATGTCGCTGAATGTGCTTGTTCTCTGCCCCTTGCCATGCGTCAAGAAGTTATGAGGAGGAGGAGAGTAGAGGATTTTCAGACAAAGGATTAACCTATATGGGATGTCCAGCCAAGATGTCAGGGCCAGATACCATTCCCCCCCAATGTCATCTTGGAGATGGTTTGTGAGTGGGAGCAGGAACTTGACTCGGTGACCGGTCGCCCCCATGCCAACCCAGCCTATCTCAAGATCCTTCCTTGCTGGTCATTCCACAGGGTCTCCAGTGACCTTGCGGGCATCTCTCAGGCAAGCCAGTCCTGGTGCTTGCATCGGGTACTGAGCTGCATCAATACAAGAGCCCACCTCCACATATGAATGCCCTGTACATTGGACAGGAGACCAAAGGTAGCCAGGAATTATTACCTCATTTCCTGCTTCCCACGTGTGCTGGGCACTTTGGATTGTACTCATGTGGCTCTTTAGCCACACCACCGCATTGCACGCATCTTCTGCAACAGACACCAATGGCATTCCATCAATGTGCAGGGTGTCTGTGATGCCAGTGGTAGATCCATTGATATGCATGCAGTGTTTCCAGGCAGTACAAATTGCATCTTTGTATTCCTCAGGTTACCTCTTGCCTGGTGGATGGCTGCGGGCGAATTTGGCAACATGTCGCTACTGGGTTGATGTACATTTGACTAGAGGTGGGCAGCCCCACCCCTCGCCAATTCTAAGGAAACTCTATATGAAACTCGAACACGATTAGTGTGTTGACCAAGAAATCTCAACTTGACTGGGAACATACCCCACAGATACAAGAGGTAGTATCGGAGGGCTCCTCATGTTGTTGGGTCCTAAAGGGTCCTGATGAATGCTGAGTGACCCTGTATTTTGGGCACACCACCAATGGCAGAAACATGTCGACACTTGGGCAGTAAAGGAGGGGTGTAGGAATCTTAATTTTCTCCCGTCACCTGCATCCTTCATGTTTTAATCTAGCCAGATGGACCTGGAATAAAATTGGCAGTGGGTTCACATCTGAGCTAGTTTTAACCTTCACTGGCTGCACTTTTTCTTCGGTGATCCCAATACTGTATATTTGTTTGTATTGTCTTCCCCTCCCTGTTGCTCCACCCCAGGCGTTGGTCTGCGCGGGGGTGTTAGTAGCACGCCCTATGATGAAGCATGTCACAATTTTGTGAGTGAGTGCAGTTTTTCCACACTGGATATGTGCCTGTATTGCTTTTGTATACACTAGGTATACACTTCTCCTTTTTCCTACTCCCTTGTGTGTGACTCTGCTACTGGGTAAGTACCAAGCACAAACCATGTGCAATGTATAAATGCCATATCACATTAACAACCATTTTACAACAATATTCATCCTGCCACATACACGACCGCAACAGACATTGCATGTACTTAAAGTATAGGTCATCTACTGTACAGATGCAAGAGGGACATGTCATCAATTTCCCTAATTTCCCTCCTCAGGTGATGCTGGGTATGCACTCTCCCCTCAACTCCTTACACCATACAGACTTGCAGTGACTGTACTTCAGCGTAGGTACAATAGGGCACACATATGAACTCAAGCCATCATAGAGAGCGCTTTTGGTCTCCTGAAGTCGTGATTCAGATGTCTTGACTGTACAGGGGTGATCCTGATGTACTCCCCTGAAGTTGTGTGCAAGATCATATTAGCCTGCTGTGTCTTGCACAACATAGCTTTAAGTCATGGCTTACACATACCTCTGGACCATCGGCTAGGTCTGAATCCGGGCAACCAGACCATTGCACAGAGCGCAGGGTATGCGAGTGCATGATCAGCTGGTTGGCACTTTTTTCACCTCAGCAACTTGCGTTACGGACAAAGTGTGGCTTGCAGTCTGTTGTCAATGATGAAAGCTGGATATTTAAGCCTCAGTCCAAAAACTCCATCCTGAGACTACTTTGCAAGCCACACTCAATGTATGTAAACCACAGCTGTTGACAGGAGTCAAAAGATTGCCCATGCAAGATGTCATGTGCAGATGTCAGCAATTAGTGTTGTCAATCTATCTACGGAGTCTATTGCCTCATAGTATTAAATGTCTGTGCATGTGTGAGACCTCCCAGGACCTTTTGACAATGGGTACCTGATTCACAAAGGGACCCAACTATTGTAGTGTGGAGTATTTGCCCCCAACTGAAACAACTCCCCCCCCTCTCTCAACTGAGGGGCCCCCACTATGAGTGATGATGAACTTTGTGAATCAGGCCCTATGTGTTTGGAACACACAGCACTGCTTCCCCGAATTTGTCGTAACACCACAGTCAACTCTGAGCTGAGTGCCCTAATGCCAAGGAGCAAACTCTTCTGGGATGTGATGTGTGTGGCCACACCCTTTTCCCTGTCCAAGCAGATTTTAATGGTCTGTTCTTCCTTTTGTTTAGTTTCTAATGTTCCTTTCATGTGTAAAATCTGTTACGGCTCATTTTTGGAATCTCCTCTGAGGATGCGCTCCGCATGCGGAGAGCATGCACTCGGGTCGAAGATTTAAGAAAACAGGCCGGAACCCAATCTATTCATACAGGAAATTACATCAGGAAATACATCATAGGAAGTTGCTGGCAGCCCTTTTCTGTTCATTCTGAGTTATCCTCTGTCACAGATTAGATCCTCTGCCATCCTACTGCTCTGTACAACCCACCTACCCCTAACATGCCTGAGGGTCTGGAAGAGAAGCACCCCCTTTCACTGAAAGGGAATTGGACATAGCAGAGGGGGTGGTAGAAAAGTACCCTCTGCTGTATGGGCGGGCCTGAGGATCAGCTGTGCTGTGCAGTGCAGCGCAGCGCACACCAGACTCTGGCCCACCATTGCGGAGGCTAAAGTGCAGTGGGCGTCTTTGGACGGCGGGGCAGGGCATGCATTAAGTGCAGGGAGGACCTCAAATGCTGTGCCAGGATTAAGGCCAAGGAAATCTTGGGCCAGTCCTCCCAGCACCATGTGAATCAGCCCGCCTCTAACCACTGTACAGGAGGGCCCTGAGGGCAGCCTGGCCTAACCTCCATGCTCAGCTGGAGGAGCATCAGCAGCTGACAGATGGTAAGTGAATTAACTGCAATATGTGTCTGAAAAGTATGATGTGAGGGATGACACAGCTGTAACATCGGGTGTCCCATGCCTCCATTTACCTAATCTATACAAATTCAGCAGTCATTATAAGGCCAAAGGCTCACTGTAGCACATAGAATGCACTGAGCAGAGTGCATTCTGGGAGCTGTAGTTTGTGGAAGCCACCTGGGGAATAGAGCCACACACATGCATTTGTATATAAAATTGCACTGGCAGCACCATTACCAATGAACCAAGGGCCTTATAACGGATGTGTGCATTGGGAGAGGAATGGTACAAACCCTGCCAATGTATGGATGAAAGGCGTTTGGGTGTTGGAAGCTGTAACTTGCATTGCCTTTTGTGAGATTGGGTTCTGATTAGGACAGATCATCATGTGACATTGAGTTAAGACAGACTTTTAGATCCATGCCTCACTTTTAAGTGATACCAGCTTCTTTAAGGGGGGGGGTCCACATATACATGTCTTCCCAACAGTGTCTCGTTTGTCATTTGTCCAGTCAAGGTAGTTGTAACAACTAGCCACAATTATTCACCAGGGTACAGCCCTACCTGAGTAGTCTTTGAAGGCAAAATGTGGCACTAGACTATCTGCAGTTGTGAGGGAATATCAAAATGTTAGACTCCCCACTTAGCAAAGCTAATATCCCAGCCCCTATTTGGATATGTACACCCATTTCTGCATTTGTGTTGTCTCATGCTACACGGCAGTGCAGAGACTCCATATCACAGGATCATTCCAATACCTCCCGACTGTCTCTGATCTTTTTTTGTAGACTGGCATTGGAATATATGAAAATAGAGAACCAACGGCGGACTCCGGTGGCCGCACCTCCTCGATGTGTTCCCCAAGTAATTGTTTAGTGGTATGTTGAAAGTCGATGTGCACAATCAGCTCCTGCACCCGCCGTTGTAGGATGCCAACTGCTGAGCAGATATACAATATTTTGAGAACACTGGAGCGGTGCACTCCCAAGTGAGTATTATTTCAATAATGAAGCTCAATCAGTATCTTCGTTGAAAAAATATAAGTCTTTATTTTAAGCAATCCATAAGATTTATGCAAAGCATCAGCCAACACGTTTCGTTCAATGTTTGAACTTCGTCAGGGCATTTGTGATTGTTGGCGAGTAGTGGCGAATGTTGCGCCCGTTTAAAAATGGGTCTAGGGCCCAATCCGGTCTAGACCCGGTCCGAAGTGAAGACTCAGTGTGTCGATCTTTGACTGCACCCGTGGCGTGGGCCTCCCTGATAAGAGACCGGTTAATGTTCCTGCAGTCCGTTGGGAATTCGTCTCAACTCGTGCGAGTTGAGACGACTACCACGGGCGCAGTCAAATATCGACACACTGAGTCTTCACTTCGGACCGGGTCTAGACTGGATTGGGCCCCTAGACCCATTTTTAAATGGGCGCAACATTCGCCACTACTCGCCAACAATCACAAATGCCCTGACGAAGTTCAACCATTGAACGAAACGCGTTGGCTGATGCTTTGCATAAATCTTATGGATAGCTTAAAATAAAGACTTATATTTTTTCATCGAAGATACTGATTGAGCTTCATTATTGAAATGATACTCACTTGGGAGTGCACCGCTCCAGTGTTCTCAAAATATGGCATTGGAATATGCCTATGTAGCAATGACAGGAAACACGGATTGCAAGAATGCAGAAGGTAAAGGTTGGTCAGTATAAAAATGTATGGCATCAAAATTCAAGTAATATGTCAATGTGTGAGTCATATCATTACATCACAGAGAACGTACACTTACTTTAGGCTCCAAGTTGCTTATATTTGGATAGTGTGATCAAAGGAGAACAAAGTCTGCACTTGCTTCATGTAGTTATGTGTGACACGTACAACCAGTATATTATGATTTATCTTCCTATTCAGTGGGCCCTGCTGGCCAAGAGGACCAGGACTCGGGTCAGAGCAGGACATCATTGGGGCACCGGCGGCCATGAGAAGAAGGAGGAGGAACTTTCAACGTCAGAAGTCTGGGAAATGTACCCATGCGGACAGAGCAAGAACACACCTCAAGAGCTACGAACCGGGTGGAGGATGAGGACAATGTAGGGCTGTGGAAAACTAGACACATCTGACCAGGGGGGAAGGAGGAGATCAACTCTCCCCCTGACAATTTACAACTTTCATTTGGCGAGGTGTCCCTGGGGGAGATCACACCACAACCCGGGCCTGCCATCAGCCCCTCCCTGACTCTAGAGGCCCCCATTCCATCAGGGTCTCCAGCTGCATCCCCTGCCACTAGTCACCCTCCAAGTTAGTGCTATGCTGAGAACAGACAATCATGGGCTTTGGATAATGAGGCACTTTGGTGGGCAGACGGGGGTGACCTTACATATTTTGGCCAGTGTACCAAATGTTCTGCTCAAGGCATCCGAGTCCTCATCCTCTGTGAGAAGGACCAGAAAGTCTCCATATTCCTCCAATTCATCAGCCTCCTCTGGTACTTCCTCCTCCTGCACAGTACTGGCAGCTGAAATGTCTATTTGCAAGAGTAGTGTGTTCTCCCCTTCAATTGCACATCGTCCACCACTGGTAGAAGGTCCATTGTCCTTATCACCTGGAAGACCGAGGTTGCAACAGGATAAGTAATTGACCTAGTATATGATGTGGTGCAACACAAGGGTTGATTCTTTTTTAAGATTGAGTTTATTAAGAACGAACAGGAAAAATGAACAGCAATATAATAAATCCTATTTAACACATATCATAAGAAAAACAAAGATATGTAACTGTATTGGCTAACATGCTGTGCGCAGAAGTTAATAAATTCAATAATTGACTATAAAAGGGGGAGGAAGGAGGGAAAGCTGTAAGGGGGGGACGGAACAATATATCATTACTTTAAATCCAGAGAGTAAGAGAGATAAGAGAATAAACACTGTAAGCATAACAATATAAAGATTTAAATAACATAGTATAAGTATATCAGCATAAAACAACTTCTAATATGCTAGAGAAAAGACAACAAGGTGAAATTACGGTGGATTCTGTACATCATCTGATACAGTAATAACTTTAACAGCAGAAGAAGCCGACAAAGATAAATATGTAGTTAGTGGAAGGCATAAAAGATCTCTTTTAATCGCTAAGGAAATAGGGGAAACATAATTGGTGTCTAGTCTATGATGAAAACATACAGCGTTCCACCAAGATCTAAAAGTAACTTTACCTGCTTGCTTCCAATTTGAGGTTATTAAGTGAAAAGCAACAGCTAACAGTAAATCTAATAGCTTAATATTTGATGGTAATTGAGGCCAATGAGGTGACAAGGACCATAAGAAAATATTGACTAAAGAAAAGGGTACATTAACTTTTAAAATCGTTTTAATTTGGGACCAAACTAACTGCCAAAACTGGTGGATATTCGGGCATTCAAATAACATGTGTTTTAAATCCACAGTGGAACAGGACCAACAAGTAGAAGATGTATTTGGTGAGAAAGATGCTAGTGTCGCAGGAAAAAGTAAAGGATAAACAAAATAAAGGGTCTGTGTGTATTTGCAGCCCGTGAGGTCTTATGAAGCTTAAGCCATAATTTATCCCAAGTAGCAGTTGGCCAGCATTGTATTAAGTCTTTTTCCCAGGCCAATTCAGTCTTCGACTTGTGTCTATCTGAGGGTATTAGTAAATTCTTATATATAATAGAAGCAGAGGGGGAAGTATCTAAGATAGGGAAAAGTGTAGCGCATGTTATAGGGGGATTAGAAGTATTTGGTAGTGCAAGAAGATATTGATTAAGGGAGGGAAGTAGAAGGTCATACTGTGATCTGAAGGTAGCAGGCAATGAAAACTTTATTTGGAGTTCAGTAAATGATAAGGGTTGATTATTAGACAAGAGTTGAGCAATCCTAAGTAAGCCCTTAGATCTCCAATATAGGGTACGGTTCTTAATTTGTAATGATTTATTATGCAAGATGGGTTGCTGATGAAGAGACATGACAGAAGGATATGAAGAAGGTAAAAGAGGAATTAAAAGCTTACGAGCATGAGATATAATGAGAGAACGCAATAAAGTATTATTAGTGAAAGTAAGGTTTTCCTGAAAATCAAAGGGAGTGATGAAAAATTTCTCTATAGTTAACCACAATGGAGGGTATAAAGGAAGCTCAGAAGAGAGCCATCGGGTAGCCTGTTTTGGGGAAAATACAGAGTGATAAGTTTTGAAGTCCGGAAACTTAAGGCCTCCATTAGGTTTGTCTTTTTTTAGGGAGGACAAAGCTATTCGAGGAGGCTTATAAAGAAATGTTGTTAAAAGTGAGACAAATTTTCTTAAAATAATATCTAGGGATATGAACAAGAATCATGGAAATAATATATAAGATCAGAGGGGTGAGCATCATTTTAATCGAATCCATTCGCCCCCACCAAGAGAGGAAATGATGGTGCCAACGTGTAATAGTATCATTTAAAGTTTTGATAATGTGATCAAAATTTAATTTTAAAGGCTCAGAAGTAGTCAGAGGGAACCACAGGCCCAAGTATTTTAGTTTTGAGGGTTGCCAGGAAAAACCAGTGCTATTAAAGAATTGTTTGTGACATAGAACATTTAGAGGTAATGCTTCACATTTATCAGTATTAAGCCGGTAACCTGATAACTGAGAAAATGTATCAACTTGTTGAAGGAAAGGAGGGAGAAAGGTTGCTGGATTAGAACAATATAAAAGGATATCAGCGTATACAGATATTTTAACCTGATGAGGACCAGATTGGAAACCAGAGATACGATCATCCTCTCTGATTTAAGTTAGATAGGGTTCCAATGCTATGACAAATAATAAAGGTGATAAAGGACACCCTTGTCGCACTCCTCTAAGAAGAGAAAAGTAATCCGAAACTTTACCATTAACAAAAATTGAGGCCCTGGGACCTGAATCTAATAAAGAGATTAAAGCAAACAATTTAGGGGGAAAACCTACCCATTTTAAAGCATGAAACCTAAAGTCCCGTCCAATCCTATCAAAAGCTTTTTCTGCATCCAGAGCAACAGCCGCAATAGCATAGTTTAAAGAGGAAGCCTTGCCAAGGTTATTAAGAAAGACTCGAGAGTTGTCAGAGGCTAGCCTTCCCTTCACAAAGCCGGATTGCTCAGGACCTATGGTCGGGTAGGATAGGATCAATGCGTAGCACCAGAATTTTAGCAAAAATCTTGTAGTCAGTGCTGACTAAGGAGATGGGACGATAATTTTTACATAGGAAAGGGTCTTTATTATCCTTTGGAATTAAACATTTCATGGCTTCCTGGAAAGTACCTTGAGATGCGACATTGGCAATAAAGGGATTAAATAAAAGTAGAAGATTGGAAAGGAGGAGATTAGCAAAGTGAGCATAGAATTCAACAGTAAACCCATCAGCCCCAGGGGCCTTCCCTTGTCGTAGAACTGAAACTGCATTGGTAATTTCTACTAAGGAGATATCGGTTGCCAGCAAATCAAAGTCAATATGACGGGAGGGAGGAGAGGTAATGGACTGAAAAAAAGATTACAAATCTGATTGGACTGGTTGTGTTTCTGGAGTATATAGATTTTTATAGAAAGAAACAAATTCATTTAGAATGTCATTGTCTTTAAAAAGAGGAACTCCAGCGTTCTTCTGTAAAGATTATATTCTAGTTCTGCCTCTCCTTATTTTCCAATAATTAGCAAATCATTTCCCCATCTTATTTTGACCTCGATAATAGCGAGTGCTACTTTTCAGTTAATAGGGAGAAGCGACTTCTGTAGATAGTCTGTTAAAAGTGAGTTTAGCATCAATAAGATTTTTCAAGGAAGACTCATTGTTAGAGTGATAAGTATATTCTAGCTGTTTAATTTTATTGAGTAGTTGAGTAGCTTTAATATCCCAAAACTTTTTCTTCTGTGAAACAAAATTTATTAAAAAACCTCTAGCGGCTGCTTCAAAAGAGTCCCAAATCATTACAGGAGAGGAGTGTGGTGTTGAGCTAATAGCAAAGAATTCAGAAGGGAGGGAACTGAATTGGCCGGAGAATTTAGGATCCAAGAGTAGGGAATTGTTAAAGCACCATCTACCTGCATGTGGAGTGAATGGTATCAGGTCAAGATCAACATAGACTGGGGCGTGATCCAAAATTGAAATAGACCCTATTTCAGACTGAAGAGCGTGTTGAGCTTGGGATTTACTCAAAAAGAAGTAATCAATACGGGATTGTGAGTGGTGCGGAGCTGAGTAAAAGCTGTATTCCCGAAGGTCTGGGTGGCTGAGTCTCCAAATATCGACTAGTGATTTATGGCGTACTATAGAAGTGAGTTGTGAGTGCATTTTAGTGTGGACAAACTTAACTGAGTGTCTATCTAATATGGGGTCATGAATTTGATTGCAGTCACCACCAAATATAATATAGTCATCATCATATAAAAGTAGTTTGTCAGAATTTTTTGTCTAAAATACCTTATCAACCGAGACTGGACAATAACCATTAAAGATAACTGAGGGAATTTTATCAATAAGGAGTTTGACAATAACCCAACGTCCTTCAGAGTCAGATTCCTGTTGAACAACTGAAACTTGTAATTTTTTATGACAAAGAATCAGAACTCCATTTTTCTTTCCTAAGGCCGGAGATGTGAAGACATTACCTACCCAGCATTTTTCCAACTTAGAAGCCTCAGATTCAGTAAGATGTGATTCCTGAAGTAATGCAACACCAGTCTTCAATTTAGCTAAGTGAGAAAGCACCTGTTGTCTTTTAATAGGGTTATCTAACCCTTTAATATTCCAAGTAGTAACTTGGAATGTATCATGAAGATAATAACATGAACAATCAATAAGCTTACAGTGGTAAAATTTATATTAGGATAAAGCAAATATGAGACGATAGAAATAGAACTTTTGTTTGATATGAAGATGAAGGAGAAAGGGAACAATGATATAAATAAAAGGAAGAAGATGGAGATGAAGAGGAACTTTATAAGAAAACATTAAGAAAGGGAAAATACAACAAGAAACAGAAAGACAGTACAAGTCATACAAATGACGACTGAAAAACATACCTACAAAACACAAAGACGAATGAGGTAGGCGACACTGGGCGACGATGATGATAACAACATCCGAGCCCCACCGGACGACAGGGTAGCTTTAAACTGGGTGATGACATCAACATATTGAGAAGACCATATGAGTAACAGGAAGGGGGAGATACACCTGTAATTAGAAGTAAGAGAGACAATATAATAAGAGCAAAAACAACATAAATTAAACTAGAATAGAAATTCAGTCAGAGAAATATACATAAAAAAGGAGTAGACAACAAAATAACAATCAAGTAGGTTTCGTAGTGCCCATGACATCTGCTCCAACTTGTTGAAGAAAATGTTCCAAAGCTGCTGGATCTTCGTAAGTAGTTGTCTTTTCTTTGTAAGTGACCTTAAAAAGACAAGGGTGGATTAGGCTGTATCTGGCATTTATGGCTCTTAATTGAGGACGGAGGTCAAGAAAATGCTGCCGGCGATCTGCAGTTGCTTTAGCTGCATCCTGTGAGAAGAACAAACGATGCCCTTCCCAAGAAATTTGTTTTTTTGGATTTGACTGCCGACATAACTTGTAACAGATCAGTAGATTGCAGGAAAAACAGGATGACACCACGAGGTTTTGTTGAAACTCTGGGACCAAGCCTGTGAGCCCGTTGTATGTTAAGTGGGAGTGAGGTAGACCTGTCCAGAAGCTTAGGTAAAAAAGATTGAAAATAAACTTTCGGGTTAGGACCCTCCATATTTTCAGGAAAACTGTAAATACGGAGATTATTTCTGCGATTTCAATTTTCCAAATCCTCAGTGTGTTTCTTGAGAAGAGCTACTTCTGACTCTAAAGAGGAAATACGAGTGCACGTAGATTGAAGGGATTCCGCAGATTGTTCTATAATGAGAACATGTGATTCCAAAGAAGACCATTTGTATCCAGAAATTGCATAGTCTTGGTAGTTTCTTCCATGTAAGGCTTTAATGCATGTATTTCCTCAAGAATCAGGTCCATAGAAACTGAAGAAGTGTGCACTGGAGACGGCGGGTCTATTTTTGGTCGCTTGGTGGAGCTCACAGGCGTTTTAGTCAGTGGATGTATTTTTGAAGTAGAACCTGATAAAGATTCAGGTTTGTGAAGGCTGGTGTCCTCCATGTCGTTGTGGTTAGAGTCAGAGTCTGAAAAAGTAATGCGTTTGGAAGCGACGGAGAGCTTGAGGTTCCTCAATTTCCCCATAAAAGGGAAAAGAAACGTATATGGAGCACAATATACTCTGATGATCAAAAAAGAGAAACTACAGTATTGAAGTCTTGCAAGGTAAACTCAATCTTGCGTTGAGGAGTATTGAACCACAGCTCTGAGGGAACAAAGCAGTTAGGAAAATATAAAAAGAGAAAACTGCAAAAACAGTCTCTCCCAAATAGTATACTGAAGAATAAAAATAAAAAAACTGCGTTTAGTGTCAATAAAACCTGGTGCCAATAACCTCTTAAAATATTATGCATGTAATGTTTCATAGAGAAATTGAAGAATAAAAGTCTCTCAGAAACATGAGGAATAAGGCTTTATTTCACAAGGTCACTCCAAATCAAACAATAAAATGTGCATAAATCTTCCCATTGGTGAAGAAAAGGAAGCCAAATTATCACCAGAAAAATGCCTTGCAGTTGACCTTGTCAGAAGGAGAAAGAAAACGAAAAGCAGCCTCTTACATGTTTTCACATTGTATAATGACAGAGACTGAGCAGCCAAAACAACTAAAACGGCAGATGCAGGTACTGCCTTGGTTGATGCTGGCACTGGAATTGGGTCACAGAGCTTCAGAGTGAAATAAACAAAAACAGCTGTCTCCAACTTAAATGTATATTGTCCACAAATAATGCCGTGGCGTGAGTGAAGCAGAAGCTAGACGGCGCTGAATTACTTCTTTCACTCGTCCTGAGAGAAAGAAGGTGTCGCACCCAAGATGGCAGCCGTTGTCCGCGTAGCTTGAGGAGAGAGTTAGGCATATAGATAATTGGGAGGCATGTCCTGAAAACTGCTCACCAGAAGTGTACGCCGCATCAGCGCATCTTCCGGTGTTCAAAGCGCCTGGCTGCAGTCATTGAAAAAGTCTCCTGAGTATGATTAACCGCGCTGTCCCGAGGAGACTCAGCCAGGTGCAGCCATCCTCCGCGGGTGCCAAGCCACGCCCCCCCACAAGGGTTGATTCTACTGTACTTTGCATCAACAGATGATGCACATGTGACCTGGTTTGGGTACACCTACACTTGACAGCTCACACCATAGCACTGTGGAATGAAATGAATGAAATGAATGAATGAAATGAAATGAAATTCGTACTTGTAAAGCGCACTTATACCCCCAAAGAGGTGTCCTGGCGCTGTACGCATACCGCTGTGGAACCCTTCCTGGCTTTTCCCTGTGAAATGTCCACTCCTGGGCACCCCCAGGGTGAAGCCAGGCATCCCAGCGCTGTTGGGGCCGTTGTGGAGATTAAGCAAGCTATTGCCCAGAGTTGCAGAGTGGGACCCATGATTAGAATAGGCACCGAGGCGAGAATTATCAGGTCCGAGGAAATTGAGCCCAAGACCCGCCGAGGCGGGAATTGAACCCTGGTCCCGGGCCAGATCTCTGCATCAGGGTCTGCCGCTCTAACCATTGAGCCACACTTCTCCAATGGAGATGTACAATGCACAAGCAAACTCACCAGCTCCAGCCACAGCTCGGTGTTGCTTTGAGATCCCCCCCGATGTCAACTGCTGAACCTGGCTCCTTATAGGTGTAGCTGAAGATGTGGTCCTCGATCCATCAGCTTGAGAAGGAAGTGACACCATACTTAATGATCTGCATGACTAATATGCCAACAGGCACACGTGACACACACATTACACACACATAACTGAAATAGTATGTAACTTTTTACACACCAACTACAGATGCTATGCAGAAGAGGATTTGGATCTTTGGAATGATTTTGAAATCCATAATAGGGAAACACTTAATGGCGCGCTTACCTGATGGACATATGTAAGTAGGTTTCACTGCTGCAGCCAGGATGTGTTGCATACCCCCCGATAATGTTTCCTGCAGGACTGATGGAATCCTGCCAGCAGCTGTTATCAGACATACATGTCCATATTCAAGCCCACAGGATGATAGCAATGAGTTAGCATATCAATGGTCTGTGACAAGAATATATACATGTTATTTCTAGCCAATGTGCCACATGGTCTCCTCCTGAACTTTTCATGTGAGCCCCTGTTCACCAGCAGCAGTTGCCTAGCTGTTACCTTCATACACCACAGACATCAATGAGATATCACATTAACAAACGTGTATGAGAAGGTAACTGATATTTGAAGGAAGGGGGTAATTATGGTGAACGCCTCCACCTACATTTATGGATACACCTTCATTGTTAGGCTCATCATGCCTCATGAGTATGATGTTGCCTGTTGACAAATCTAAAGGAGTGTACATTACCATGCAGACCAGTTTCACATTTGCACATCCAATCATATTGCATTTGAGAGTTAATATGTGAGCTGTCTAATAGTGAATTACATTTTGTTGCACATTTGTGCTTCCCTCCCCATGAAGTCACAACGCCCATTTAGGAATGGGAGATCATACATTTGTTATGGTTGATTTTTGTGTGACCTCTGTTCCAACTATACATGTATGACTTCATGGTAGAACTTAGCTGTCAATGGATGATGTCTTGTACAGCACACATCCTAACCTCATATATTTTCTTGTCACTTATATTTGAGAATACAGTAGAAGAGGCAGCAAGCTGATTTCAACATTTGACTTGGATCACATATTGTGATTGTTGGAATTGGCTCTTTTTGCAGGGTTATACCCAAACTTTTTGCTTCTTCCTCCTATTTTTCCTGACCTGGCTTTAGGACTCTGGGCACTTTACCACTGCTAATCAGTGCTAAAGTGCATATGCTCTCTGTGTAAATTGTGAACATAATTGACCTATTTGATTTACTGTTAAGCCCCTAGTAAAGTGCACTGAGTGTGCCAGGGCCTGTAAATCAAATACTACTAGTGGGCCTGCTGCACTTTTTGAGCCACCCACTTGAGTAGCCCTGAAAAGGTATCCCAGACCTGCCACTGCATTGTCTGTGTGCAGTTGTAAACTGCCATGTCGACCTGGCAAGTGCACCCACTTGCCAGGCCCTGACCTTCCCTTTTCTTACATGTAAGACACCCCTTGGGTAGGCCCAAGGTACCCACATGGGCAGGGTGCAGTGTATGTGAAAGATAGGACATGTACTGGTGTGTGTGACATGTCCTGATAGTGAAATACTACCAATTTCGTTTTTCACTATTGAAAGGCTATCTGTCCCACAGGATAGCATGCAAGATACTTTGTAACCTCTTACAAGTATAATTTCCCATTGGGACAAGATAGAGAGATGAAGTTTAGGCTCTTTAAACTCAGAATTTAATAACACATCTTTTAGTAAAGCTGTTTTTTAAATTGTGTGTTTGAAAATGCCACTTTTAGAAAGTAGTTATTTTTTAGTTTAACCATTCTGTGTGCCTCTGCCTGTTTGTGGATTGACTGTCTGGTTTTGGAGTGACAGGAGCTGGGGATGTGCATTCACTGTAGACAGCCACGGGGTGAGGTCTGTCTGTCCCTTCCTGGATGACTCGGAGCTGAGCTGAATAGACACTGGCTGCATTTACAGTAGTTGGAGGAGTTTTCCTTGCCCCTGAATAGGGCCTGTCTCCCTTGCACAATGCTGTTTTCACCCCCTGTGGTCATACTGCCCCAGTGAGGACAAAACCTGTTTGGACCAGGCTCTGAGACCCTTGCACGAAGAAGAACAAAGACAAAATGGGTATAAGTAGTGGACCTTAAACCCCAGAACTTTAGATCACTTCTGGACTCAAGAGGAACCTTTGCCAAGGAGAAGAGCTGTGCCCCTTTGCTGTCTGGGGTTGGCCTGCAGTTGCTGCTTCTGCTGAAGAAAGGACAAAGACTGGAACTTTGCTGAGAAACCTGCTTGAAAAAGAATCTCCAAGGGCTTGTGTGTGCTGGCCTCCTGTTCTGAAGTCTCAGAGACACAAAGACTTCACCCCCAGCTCTTCTGAACTCTACTGCTGAGAGTTCTGACCTGCCAGGAGGTGCCTGTTCCAGTTTTAGGCCTCTGGAGGTTGTTCCTGCTTTTGGGAGCTGGAAGAAACTTAAAAGAAGCAGAAAAAGCATCTCCAACACCGCTGTGACCTGCACAGAGGACAGGGGCACAGCTCGAGAAGTTCACGATGCACCGCCTGGGCAGCACCACAGCTCTGACGCCCTTCGACACCTGCAGTTATTGGCATTCTCGACGCCAGCGCTTGCACCGACTCTGTCACCACCAATGCCTGCATCCTGTTATCGCATCTCTGATAACCGCCACGGGTGACTCCACGAAGTTGCCGACCTCGCATCTTCACCAGAACCGATGCCTCACTGCCGATACAGCTGGCTTCCCCTGTCCTGGATTCAACACATCGCCTCCTCGCAGACACGATGCCTCGCCTCCCCCATGGCAGCAAGGGAGCCCGCCTCGACACATACGCCTCACCTCCACAACGCTGTGCATCGTCATAGACTTCGTTATCCAAAGGTACTGTTTGTTTGTGGGTCTGCGTGACTCTTTGCCTGGCGCTGCACAGCTCGCGGTCGGCGCTGTACTTTGGATTTATT
This sequence comes from Calotriton arnoldi, assembly GCA_963921515.1. Lineage (NCBI taxonomy): Eukaryota > Metazoa > Chordata > Amphibia > Caudata > Salamandridae > Calotriton > Calotriton arnoldi. Next base: position 363,902 of record CAWUFW010005044.1, on the reverse strand, counting down.
GCTGTCAGGATGTAGCAATAGCCCCAGGTGGAGCTATTTGTTTTCTACAAGCTTTATGTTGGAAATAACTGTGTTGAAGTGCTATTTTACTACATGAATGTTGCATTTTTGTCGTTTTGTTCTTGAGTTTAGATAAAGAGAATTTTTTTTTCCTAAACTGGTGTGGTGTCCATTTGTGGTGTTATCACTGTATTACTGTGTGTTTTGAGTACAAATACTTTACACATTGTCTTTGGGATAAGCCTGTCTGCTCGTGCCAAGCTACCAAGGGAGCGAGCAGGTGTTATCTAAAGTGTGTATCCCCTTTACCCTGACTAGGAGTAAGGGTCCTTACTTGGACAAAGGTGCATACCTCTACCACTGTTAGAACTGAGGGTCTCTTATTGGCAAAGTGTGAAAGCTTAGATGGTTGCCACCTACACTGGATTTGCGTTGTGCAGTTCAGCCACTATATATATATATATATATATATATATATATATATATATATATATATATTCACTGAAAAAACCGTAGGTTTTCAGGCACGTTATAGTTACAAATTAGCATTTTAAAAACCTTTGAAATTCACAGAAAAAACCATTGGTTTCAGACACGTTATAGTTAGAAATTAGCATTTAAAAACCTTTGAAATTCACTGAAAAACCATAGGTTTTAGGGACAGTTATAGTTAGTTGGACATTGCACTCGTACAAAACCCGTGAAATTCCCCGTTATAGTTAGTTCAGCTAACTATAACTCGCGCCCCGCAATGCACTGCTGATGACGTCACATATTACATCACTCATGACATGGTCAGTGACATCACTGATGACATCACTGATGACATCTCAAATGACATCACTGATGACATCATCCAGTGACTGTGTGTTTCTGTAAAGTTTAAATATGTTTAATATATATAGGGAAAGGCGTATTGAAGAATGAGTGGGTGTATAAGTGTCTGAATGGATGATTTAGTACATGCGTGACTGACTCTACAAGTGAGTGATTAAACGTATCTTACTGAATGCATGGGTTAGTGACTAAACTGTGTGAATGTCTGTATCCGTCTGTTGGTGTGTAAGTGGATGCATGGATTTGCGAATAGCTACATGAGTGTCTATATGGGTTATTGATTGGTTCTATGAGTATCTGTATGGGTGCCTGAGTGTTTGTGTGGATGGGGTGTGTGCGACTGTGCATAGATGTGTGAGTGGGTGATTCACTGGGTGGATGGTTTCAAGAGTGCATCTGTGATAGACTGTATGGGTGGGTAAGTGTGTGTAAGAGTGTGTTAGTGAGTGAATGTATGTCCCAGTGGTACATGTGTGAGTAACTACATATGTGAAAGGCAGTATATATGTGTATTGGAGTATATAAATAGCTATAAGCGAGAGTGAGTGATTGTGATAGTGGCTGTATGGATGAGTGTGTGCTTGTATCAGTGATTGTATAAGAGCCGTAACAATGTGCTAGTATTTGTATGATTAAGTGAGCTGGTGTGTGTATAACTGTATAGGTGAGTAAATGGCAGTGTGTTTAATTATTTGCATGACTGACTAGGTGTGTGAGTACCTCTATGGATGAGTGGCGGTGTTTGAGTGTCTATATAGGAGTAAGAGTGCATATGATAGTCCTGTACTGAGTGACCATAAGTATGAGTGACTGTACGGGTGAGTGAGTGGATGTGTGTGTGTAGACCTAAGAATCAATGAGTGTGTATGTAGTTATTGGTGTTGGAGTGTCTATGGTTTTGCGAATGGCACTCTGTAATTTAGATTGGGTGTATCAAAGGTTATATTAGGGTGTGAGGAGCTGCATCAGATTATCACGTGGATGATGTCATCAGTGATGTCATTTGAGATGTCATCAGTGATGTCATCAGTGATGTCACTGACCATGTCATGAGTGATGTAATATGTGACGTCATCAGCAGTGCATTATGGGGCGCGAGTTATAGTTAGCTGAACTAACTATAACGGGGAATTTCACGGGTTTTGTACGAGTGCAATGTCCAACTAACTATAACTGTCCCTAAAACCTATGGTTTTTTCAGTGAATTTCAAAGGTTTTTTAAATGCTAATTTGTAACTATAACGTGTCTGAAACCTATGGTTTTTTCAGTGAATTTCAAAGGTTTTTAAAATGCTAATTTGTAACTATAACGTGCCTGAAACCTACGGTTTTTTCAGTGAATTTCAAAGGTTTTTTAAATGACAATTTTTAAATGTATTAATTTTTATATTAATTTTTTTCATACTGATTTACTACATTTTTAGAAACAATTTCTTTTTCATATTTTATTTTTTAAATTACATTGTAATTACATTATACATTACATTACAAAAATACTTTCTCAGAATGAATTACTTTAGTTTAAATACTTTGCACATAGGCAATAGACTTTAAGTACAGTAGTTACAGTTGTTGCAATGGGCAACACATTTTCAAACACAATGCAACATTCAGCACAATGTGAATTTCTAGTTAAATGCAATTAGTTTCTTTATGGATTACTTTTCTAACCACAGGACTGGATCCTAGATTCAGTCCTGGTACATCTCCTGTAAACAGTTGAGTAAAAGCGTTTTGGTTACAGTCGTGATTTTTAAGGAATATTATTGTATTTTAAAAGTTGACACTTAGAAACTTTTTCTCATAGAATCACCAATGTTATCCTATGGAAGGAAATTCACTTAGCAGGTAAAAACTGTTATCGTTACTTTTTCTTACTCAGTGTTGGATCCTGGATCCAGCACTGGTGCATCTCCTGTAAACAGTTGAAAGAATGCGTTTAAGTCATACAGGCGATTTTTAAGGAATATTTGTAGTTTGTGAAAATCGACACTTTGAAACTTTTCTGCTGAAAACCAGACAATGGATTCCTATGGAAGAAAATATAAGTTACTGGTAAGTACGGTTAAAATTACTTTTCAGGACCAGTACTGGGCTGAAAGATACAGCACTGAGGTCTCTCCTTATAACAGGTGAGTAAATCGGAATTCGTATTTCGGCTGATTTTAGAGGAATATTTGTATGTTTCAAAATCAACACTTAGAAACTTTTTCAGCAAAAAGCAGGCAATGATATCCTATGGAAGGAAATTCAAGTTACTGGTAAGTACGGTTAAAATTACTTTTGAGGATCAGTACTGGGCTGAAAGATGCAGCACTGAGGTCTCTCCTGATAACAGATGAGTAAATCGGAATTCGTATTTCGGCTGATTTTAGATGAATATTTTAAAGTTCCAAAACTCCACACTTAGAAGAATTTCCAAGTGAAACCAGTCAATGTTAGCCTATGGAAGGAAATTCAAGTTACCGGTAAGTACGGTTAAAATTACTTTTCAGGACCAGTACTGGGCTGAAAGATACAGCACTGAGGTCTCTCCTGATAACAGGTGAGTAAATCGGAATTCGTATTTCGGCTGATTTTAGATGAATATTTTAAAGTTCCAAAACTCCACACTTAGAAGAATTTCCAAGTGAAACCAGTCAATGATATCCTATGGAAGGAAATTCAAGTTACTGGTAAGTACGGTTAAAATTACTTTTCAGGATCAGTACTGGGCTGAAAGATGCAGCACTGAGGTCTCTCCTGATAACAGGTGAGTAAATCGGAATTCGTAGTTCGGCTGATTTTAGAGGAATATTTGTATGTTTCAAAATCGACACTGAAACTTTTTCAGCAAAAAGCAGACAATGATATCCTATGGAAGGAAATTCAAGTTACTGGTAAGTACGGTTAAAATTACTTTTGAGGATCAGTACTGGGCTGAAAGATGCAGCACTGAGGTCTCTCCTGATAACAGGTGAGTAAATCGGAATTCGTATTTCGGCTGATTTTAGAGGAATATTTTAAAGTTCCAAAACTCCACACTTAGAAGAATTTCCAAGTGAAACCAGTCAATGTTAGCCTATGGAAGGAAATTCAAGCTACTGGTAAGTACGGTTAAAATTACTTTTCAGGATCAGTACTGGGCTGAAAGATGCAGCACTGAGGTCTCTCCTGATAACAGGTGAGTAAATCAGAATTCGGATTTCGGCTGATTTTAGAGGAATATTTGTATGTTTCAAAAATCAACACTTAGAAACTTTTTCAGCAAAAAGCAGGCAATGATATCCTATGGAAGGAAATTCAAGTTACTGATAAGTACGGTTAAAATTACTTTTGAGGATCAGTACTGGGCTGAAAGATGCAGCACTGAGGTCTCTCCTGATAACAGGTGAGTAAATCGGAATTCGTATTTCGGCTGATTTTAGAGGAATATTTTAAAGTTCCAAAACTCCACACTTAGAAGAATTTCCAAGTGAAACCAGTCAATGTTAGCCTATGGAAGGAAATTCAAGTTACTGGTAAGTACGGTTAAAATTACTTTTCAGGACCAGTACTGGGCTGAAAGATACAGCACTGAGGTCTCTCCTGATAACAGGTGAGTAAATCGGAATTCGTATTTCGGCTGATTTTAGAGGAATATTTTAAAGTTCCAAAACTCCACACTTAGAAGAATTTCCAAGTGAAACCAGTCAATGTTAGCCTATGGAAGGAAATTCAAGTTACTGGTAAGTACGGTTAAAATTACTTTTCAGGATTAGTACTGGGCTGAAAGATGCAGCACTGAGGTCTCTCCTGATAACAGGTGAGTAAATCAGAATTCGTATTTCGGCTGATTTTAGAGGAATATTTGCACAATGGTGAAGGGAGGGGGCGGGGCCTGAGGTGACATCTGTGCAAACGCGCCCCGTGGCGCGTTTTGAGTTGGGGGATTAAGTCCCCTTGAATCATGAGGGTCCCTACGGGCCAACTAGCCCACCAGGAACCTCCAGTATGCGCTAGGGCTGCGTTGCAGAGACATGTACAGAGGCCACACCCCTTTTACACCTCTCTGCAACGCAGCTCTGTGGCGCTTCTGGACGTACCTGTTGGGCTAGTTGGCCCTCAGGGACCCTCAGGATTGAAGAGGATTTAATTCCCCATCTTAAAACGCGCCACGGGGCCTGTTTGCACACATGTCACCTGAAGCCCCGCCCCTCCCTTCACCACTGTGCAAACGCGCCCGTGGCGCGTTTTAAGTCGGGGGATTAACTTCGCTTGAATCCTGAGGGTCCCTGGGGTGCAACTAGCCCACCATATACCTCCAAAAGCGCCATAGAGCTGCGTTGCAGAGAGGTGTAAAGGGGCGTGGCCTCTGTACACCTCTCTGCAAGGCAGCTCCCTGGCGCATACTGGAGGTTCCTGGTGGGCTAGTTGGCCCTCAGGGACCCCAGTATTCAAGGGGAATTGTTCTCTCTGCAAACGTGCCAGGGGCGCGCTTGCAGAGTGGTGAAGGAAGGGGGCGGGCCTACGGCCCGATCGTTTTTTTTCTCCTGAAGGGGGCTGTGTGGCCCCTTCCTTTTTCCTATTTTTAGGCTCTGGGGACCCCATCCCCCAGGGCCTTACCCCTTTTTTTAATTAAAATAAAATAAAAACGGGAAGGGGGCCGCATGGCCCCCTTCCCTGGGCCTGTATTGGCCCCGGGGACCCCATCCCCGGGCATGGCCTCTTTTTTTTATTTGGAGTGGGGCTGCGTGGCCCCTCCTCAGGCCATTTAAGGCCCCGGGACCCCATCCCCGGGCCGGCCTTGCACTTTTTTTTATTTTTTTCTCCATTTTTTACTTTGGGAGGGGGCTGCGTGGCCCCCTCCGTGGCCACTTATGGCCCCGGGACCCCATCCCCCGGGCCTGGCCTCTCGTTGGGGACTGTGGGGGTCCCTAGCCCCCACAGTCCCGCCGGCTCCCGTGTCCTACGGGAGCCGGCATTGCTTTAGCAAATGGGGAGCAGCTAACATGCTGCTCCCCATGTGGAAAGCAATCGGCTTTGGATATTGGAAGAGAGAGCAGGTTTCCTGCCTCTCTTCCAATATTCAGCAGTTTGTAATGACAGGACGGGAGCCGCGAGGCTCCCGTCCTGTCATTGCAAACAGCAGTGTCCCGGGGTAGGCACCCCGGGACACTGCAGGAGCCGGCCTCTGGGGGTGGTGGTCCCCAGGGCCACCACAGGCTTCCAGGAGTGGGGCCGCGCGCCCTCCCCTACATTTTGAAAGCCCCGGGAGGTGGTGGTCCTCGGGGCTTGGGGGTCCAAAACGGACCCCCATTTTAATTTTTTCTTAGTGCCCCGGGAGGTGGTGGTCTCGGGCTGCGGGAGGGCCCAGAGCCCTCCCGCACCATTATACATAAAGCCCCGGGGTGGTGGTCCCTGGGCTTGGGGCCCTTAGAGGCCCCCACACATAAAATTAACCCCCAGCATGCCCCCGGGACTTGGCCCACCCGGGGTCAATTAACATCGAAGCGCGGAGACCGCGCTCGATTTTTTCTGCAGGATTCGCGCTCCCTGAGCGCATCCTGCCGATTTAAAAAAATAATAATAATTTTGCCCAGGGGTCCTTGTGGGACCCCTGAGCAGACCTAGGGGTCAGGTGTTTCTACCCTGCTCCCTTTGTGCGCTTTGCGCACTTGTTTCTGTCCCTCGGTTCTACCGAGGACAAATGGCTACCAACACTTCCTGATTTGGAGTGCTGACAGCCAATTAACATAAAGCTCGTGCTCGGGAGGATCCGCGGCCCTAGATATATCTATCTTTTACTTTTGATTTTCTCAGCAACTACTGAACGGATTTACACCATTTAACAAAAGGGTTCTTTCTGAACCAAGAACTACCTCTTGCCAAATTTGGTGTAATTCCGCTCAGCAGTTCGGGCTGTAGCCGTGTCTAAAGTTTCCTATGGAAAATTGCATGGGGAAAACGCGTTTGGGACCTCCCTTTTTCTCGGCCCCCGCTTGACGAATCCCCCGAGACTTTCAGGGTAGGAGCGGACCGGAGCGCCCACAAAGTTTGAAAATTTTGCGAAGATACGTCAACCGGCAAGAGAGTTATTTCAAATAGAATGTCGTGGATTTCCTATGGATAATAGGTTGTAACTATAACTATCTACTGGCGACCGCCAGTAGATAAATATATATATATATATGACCAAGCTTCAAAAAGAGAATGAAGTAATCATCAATAAGGCGGACAAGGGTGGCAACATTGTGCTGTGGCCACGCAACCAATACCTAGCAGAAGCAGAAAGACATTTATCGGATTCAACTTGCTACAAAATCTCCAGCCACAAAGAGGTCTCTAGCAGTAATAAAGACCTAAAGAAACATCTCAATGGATTTAGAGCACAGGGAGTCATTAGCAAGGATGAATTGTCTTTTCTGCATGCTGAGTTTCCAGTAACACCTATCCTATACTTTCTGCCTAAGATACACAAAGGTACTGTTCCTATACCAGGACGCCCAATTATATCAGCCCGAAAAAATATATGTGAAAATATCTCAAGGTATGTTGACTATTTCTTACAGGGCCTGGTCTCCAGTCTGCCAACTTATCTCAGGGATACTAGTGATTTCCTGCTGAAAATCAAAGACATTCCTTGGAGTCATGACTACATTTTTATGTCACTAGACATTACGTCGCTGTATACTAGTATTAGTCATAGTGACGGCATTGCAGCTTGTAAATATTTTTTGGACAAAAAACCGATCAATTGCTACAAACATAACGAACTTCTGCTCTTCCTCATTGAATGGTGCCTATGCCATAATTACTTCTTATTTAACAACAAAGTCTACCAACAGTTAAGAGGAGTGGCTATGGGGTCTTGCTTTTCGCCAAGTTATGCTTGCCTACATGTGGGAGCCTGGGAGGAGGAGACACTTAGAGGTCAGTTATGTGAAACATGGAACAACAATGTCATAACTTGGCTAAGATATATAGATGATGTCTTTGTGATTTGGAAGGGTGATGCGACCAGCGCTAAGTCCTTTATTGATGATATTAATTCTAATACTTTGAACTTAGAATTCAATGCCACCATCAGTGCGACATCCGTTGAGTTTCTGGATGTAGAAATATATGTGAGAGAGCAAAAAATTAACTCAAAACTACATAGAAAGCCTACAGCAGGGAACTCTACACTCCACGCGGCCAGCTTTCATCCCAAGCATCTCATTGCCAGCATCCCCTATGGGGAAATGCTGCGCATACGCAGGATCTGTAGCTCACCATCAGATCTAGCAATATGCCAGGAAGAGTCATTCCAACGTTTCAAACTAAGAGGTTATTCCATAGCCAACATCAAAAAAGCTATGAACAGGGCCAATCAGATCCCAAGGGAAGACCTACTCAAAGACACCCGAGTGGATGACACAAATACTAGTATCCCCAGTCCAGAGCCTTTACATACAGTCACAACCAGATTCATCACGGCATATAACACTGAAGCCCGCAACATCAGAGCAGTGATAAACAAGCACTGGGGCATAATCAAATCTGATCCCATATTAGGCCCAGTAGTGTCAAATCAACCAGACATCACATACAAACGAGCACCATCTATGCATGATGCCCTTGTGAAAAACAGTCCAGAAATCATCTCCAAGAGTAACTGGTTATCTGATATCAAGGGATTCAAAAATGCAACAGTTGCAGGGCTTGCAAATTTGGCAGAAGCATCACCCAGGTAGATTCAGTATTTAGGAAACATCCCTTCATCATAAGGCATCGCCTCACATGCAAAACTGAGTTTGCAGTTTACCTACTTGTCTGTTCATGTAACCTATGGTACATTGGAAGTACAAAGCTACCGGTGCACCAGCGCATCTTACAACATCTTAGGGCCATAGTTAACAATGATTCTACTTACCCTGTAGCAAGGCACTTTAGTGACAAGCACAGCAACAACTTGGCCCATTTACAGTACTCGGTCATTGATTGCATACCTATGCTAGTGAGGGGTGGAAATCGGGAAAAACTCCTTAGACAGCTAGAGAGCAAACACATCATCGAGTTCAACACCAAGGCCCCATCTGGGTTAAACTTGAGTGAAGATTTGCATAACTTCCTATGATTTCTTACTGTATGAACAGGCTATATGCATACACATCGATGACACATAGATTTGTTACCAATGCCCCACTGATTCTGCTATGTTTAGTTCCACCACAATATTTATGGCACACTAGGTGCTTTAGCAAACCATTTATTAGATAGAGAATGGGTATCAATGGCTCAATATGTTCTCGCCATGACTATCTGCTTATAAACTATTTATTTGCACAATATCTAGGTTGAAATCGCATATATGCTTATTTTAGCAATTTGCAGGCTTTATATTTATATTTCTAACAGTAAGCTATTTATTGTGTTATTGGTTTGCTACATGTATTTTTTGGAATCCTTGCGTTTTTGCCACACTTCTTAAATATGTCCATCATAGTTTCATGCAACTGCAGCAGTTGAATCTCCATACAATGTTACTAATTTTGTTCCCTCCCTAACCTAATGTTCCCCCTAGAAATCTATAGGGTGGCATACACCCATGTGTATATGTACTGTAGAGGCACTATAATGATTATCAATTTTTGTGTCTTTTGTTTTAAATAACACCCCGTGTGCAGATGTTGTCACATTAACCATTGGGTTTAGTACATTTTTGCGCGACCAGATGCACTCACGGGCTCACTCACATTTCCAAACACCTCCCTCCCTTTCACAGAACACACACACAAATTTAATCACTTATGAGTAACAGCAACAGCATGTACTCGCTACAATACTAACAGGCACTACAATTCACTCGTGGTATTTTTTTAAATCTATCTCTTTGCTGATCTTGCGCCCTTCAGCCCCGCATTTTAATACTTAATACGGGCTGGCCGATTTGATGGTCAATCAAATTTAGTTATGCTACTTGCGCGACTGATTAAATACTTTATCCTAAGTTTTAGGATACATTTTATACTCACAAGCTCGCAGCTACTTTGGATTTTCCAACGCTGTAATATTTGCAATGGCAAGAGCGAGCACGAGTTACCACACCAGCGCTAGCCTTTAGGAGAATGACATTACAGATGCCTTCAACCTCCATATCATTATAGCACCAGGTATGCAGTCATTGGTCAGCACTTAGATTACAGTAATATGACACTGCAGTAAAGCAATGATACTGCAGTAAAAGTGCCACATCATGTTGTAAAGTGCTTATCTGAACGAATACCACTGTAGAAAGACTACTGCTTACTCACCATGTATATATAGATCACCTTCACTTGCAGTGCACTATGTGAACAAGGCCGCATGTCTGGCGGCCGAAACGCGTCTTTGGACAATGATGGTTAATTAATAAACACCTTGCCACTTCAACTGCTGTGGAGTCTGTGTCCTTGTGTAGTGCCGGTGTGACTGGACACTCTTGGATTTTCATGTGGATTTCTATGCAGAGTCAGGCTAACTCTGCCACACAGACCCCCTCGGCGAACTTTGTTCTTGGGCCTAAAGAATCCTGAAAATAGCCACCGCATCTAATGAACTCTGGGAAGAGATACATGGGATTATGGCCCCCTGATTGCTAAAGTACTGTGCAAACAAGAAAACCATCGTGCCTGAGGTTCGAGTTGAGTCGGAGGACCTAGCCTTACATCAGGCACTGAGGGGTGAGTATTAATTAGCACATGTAGCATATAATCAGGTAACCAAGAGGAGCACTTTTGGCGCCTATTTAAGCACTTTGCAAAATTGCATTTTTCATTTTGTGCTTAAAGGCAGCCTGGCAACAATAATCATAAGCTATTCATCATGTCCAGTGAAGCGCTGCGAGAAAGGGAAGCAGCGTTTGAGACTTTATTTGATAATCTGCCATCAGTACACAACCAGCCACGTACGGCTAATGCACAAAGGGACACTGGGAATGACAATTATAGAAACAAATTGAAAACTTTGGAAAAATTATCAAAATCTGAAATCACGAAATGGTGGGAATCAAAATCACTGCAGAAATACAAGGAAGTTGGTAGAGTCCCTCGAGGGCTCAGAATAATGCTTGCGCCAAGTTTTGACAACCCTAATCCAGATATGCTCAAAGAATGGGCAGAGAGCAATCTGGGAGCATCGATGAGACTAGTAAATATCCTAATCAAATATGCAGACATTGACCGCTCATCAATACTGAAAGACATTGAACGCATAAATGCGGAACTCGACAGCTATGAGCAACAAGAGGCAATTAATAAAGGAAAAGAGGAAATTGCAATTCGCCTCAAAAAGCATGAAGAAACAATAAAAACACGAAAGGTCTTCAAATTCGCAAGAGATAAGGCGGACTACGAATGTGGACAAATCTTTACCTTTGCGAAACGCTATGATAACATCAGAAAGCAAAGGCTGAATAAATCGACTCCACTCAGCGCTCAACCAACAACAAGCAGAGCCGCGGAAGGCACAGACTCAGCATCAATGTCCGATTTAAGCTCTGCACTAGAAAGTGGATCAGAATCAGAAGAAAGGGGTCAAAATGTGGCCGCAACTGATGAAGCAGGCGCAAGCTTGGCCCAGGAGTTGGATTTTTAGTACTGGACAGACGACAAACACTCAGACCAAGACAACCAAGGAATCAAAACTCAGACACAATCGCAGGAGGCGCGAAAGGAGAAAAATCCGAAAAACCCAAATCAACAAACAGAAAGAGAGGAAACTGGAGGCGATAGGAAAACCAGACACTAAAACAATCATCAACCTGAGTGAAATTGATCTGACAGAGGCGGAGAAACAACTCCTCTGTTTAGGTCTCACTTTCTGTCCGGAGAGTAACTTTGACTACTGCAGTACTAGAGTTGATGTATTTAAGTTCATAAGGAAACTCAAACTCATAAAGTTCTTCAAGCAAAAAAATGAAAACAACACCACTAACACGCCTAGCATCGCGTCAGCAGGTGGTAACATTCTGACAGTCTCAGACATCCCCATCATGAGAACCTTGATGGAACTTAACTCCACGGCGAATAGTGCCACGCCAGATACTGTGGTGAATGAATCGATCGTTGGCTCTGATAAAGTACCAAGCCCTTTCAAACCCCACTCAACTTTCACACCTATCATGCCAAAAGATGCAATCGACATCTTCAATGATGTCATCACTAATGAATTAAAAGCATTACATCTCAAGAATCAACGAAAACGCTATTCCAGCCAGTTTCCAGGAAAGAATCAAAGCTACCGTAATCTTATGACCAAGCTTCAAAAAGAGAATGAAGTAATCATCAATAAGGCAGACAAGGGTGGCAACATTGTGCTGTGGCCACGCAACCAATACCTAGCAGAAGCAGAAAGACATTTATCGGATTCAACTTGCTACAAAATCTCCAGCCACAAAGAGGTCTCTAGCAGTAATAAAGACCTAAAGAAACATCTCAATGGATTTAGAGCACAGGGAGTCATTAGCAAGGATGAATTGTCTTTTCTGCATGCTGAGTTTCCAGTAACACCTATCCTATACTTTCTGCCTAAGATACACAAAGGTACTGTTCCTATACCAGGACGCCCAATTATATCAGCCCGAAAAAATATATGTGAAAATATCTCAAGGTATGTTGACTATTTCTTACAGGGCCTGGTCTCCAGTCTGCCAACTTATCTCAGGGATACTAGTGATTTCCTGCTGAAAATCAAAGACATTCCTTGGAGTCATGACTACATTTTTATGTCACTAGACATTACGTCGCTGTATACTAGTATTAGTCATAGTGACGGCATTGCAGCTTGTAAATATTTTTTGGACAAAAAACCGATCAATTGCTACAAACATAACGAACTTCTGCTCTTCCTCATTGAATGGTGCCTATGCCATAATTACTTCTTATTTAACAACAAAGTCTACCAACAGTTAAGGGGAGTGGCTATGGGGTCTTGCTTTTCGCCAAGTTATGCTTGCCTACATGTGGGAGCCTGGGAGGAGGAGACACTTAGAGGTCAGTTATGTGAAACATGGAACAACAATGTCATAACTTGGCTAAGATATATAGATGATGTCTTTGTGATTTGGAAGGGTGATGCGACCAGCGCTAAGTCCTTTATTGATGATATTAATTCTAATACTTTGAACTTAGAATTCAATGCCACCATCAGTGCGACATCCGTTGAGTTTCTGGATGTAGAAATATATGTGAGAGAGCAAAAAATTAACTCAAAACTACATAGAAAGCCTACAGCAGGGAACTCTACACTCCACGCGGCCAGCTTTCATCCCAAGCATCTCATTGCCAGCATCCCCTATGGGGAAATGCTGCGCATACGCAGGATCTGTAGCTCACCATCAGATCTAGCAATATGCCAGGAAGAGTCATTCCAACGTTTCAAACTAAGAGGTTATTCCATAGCCAACATCAAAAAAGCTATGAACAGGGCCAATCAGATCCCAAGGGAAGACCTACTCAAAGACACCCGAGTGGATGACACAAATACTAGTATCCCCAGTCCAGAGCCTTTACATACAGTCACAACCAGATTCATCACGGCATATAACACTGAAGCCCGCAACATCAGAGCAGTGATAAACAAGCACTGGGGCATAATCAAATCTGATCCCATATTAGGCCCAGTAGTGTCAAATCAACCAGACATCACATACAAACGAGCACCATCTATGCATGATGCCCTTGTGAAAAACAGTCCAGAAATCATCTCCAAGAGTAACTGGTTATCTGATATCAAGGGATTCAAAAATGCAACAGTTGCAGGGCTTGCAAATTTGGCAGAAGCATCACCCAGGTAGATTCAGTATTTAGGAAACATCCCTTCATCATAAGGCATCGCCTCACATGCAAAACTGAGTTTGCAGTTTACCTACTTGTCTGTTCATGTAACCTATGGTACATTGGAAGTACAAAGCTACCGGTGCACCAGCGCATCTTACAACATCTTAGGGCCATAGTTAACAATGATTCTACTTACCCTGTAGCAAGGCACTTTAGTGACAAGCACAGCAACAACTTGGCCCATTTACAGTACTCGGTCATTGATTGCATACCTATGCTAGTGAGGGGTGGAAATCGGGAAAAACTCCTTAGACAGCTAGAGAGCAAACACATCATCGAGTTCAACACCAAGGCCCCATCTGGGTTAAACTTGAGTGAAGATTTGCATAACTTCCTATGATTTCTTACTGTATGAACAGGCTATATGCATACACATCGATGACACATAGATTTGTTACCAATGCCCCACTGATTCTGCTATGTTTAGTTCCACCACAATATTTATGGCACACTAGGTGCTTTAGCAAACCATTTATTAGATAGAGAATGGGTATCAATGGCTCAATATGTTCTCGCCATGACTGTCTGCTTATAAACTATTTATTTGCACAATATCTAGGTTGAAATCGCATATATGCTTATTTTAGCAATTTGCAGGCTTTATATTTATATTTCTAACAGTAAGCTATTTATTGTGTTATTGGTTTGCTACATGTATTTTTTGGAATCCTTGCGTTTTTGCCACACTTCTTAAATATGTCCATCATAGTTTCATGCAACTGCAGCAGTTGAATCTCCATACAATGTTACTAATTTTGTTCCCTCCCTAACCTAATGTTCCCCTAGAAATCTATAGGGTGGCATACACCCATGTGTATATGTACTGTAGAGGCACTATAATGATTATCAATTTTTGTGTCTTTTGTTTTAAATAACACCCCGTGTGCAGATGTTGTCACATTAACCATTGGGTTTAGTACATTTTTGCGCGACCAGATGCACTCACGGGCTCACTCACATTTCCAAACACCTCCCTCCCTTTCACAGAACACACACACACAAATTTAATCACTTATGAGTAACAGCAACAGCATGTACTCGGTACAATACTAACAGGCACTACAATTCACTCGTGGTATTTTTTTAAATCTATCTCTTTGCTGATCTTGCGCCCTTCAGCCCCGCATTTTAATACTTAATACGGGCTGGCCGATTTGATGGTCAATCAAATTTAGTTATGCTACTTGCACGACTGATTAAATACTTTATCCTAAGTTTTAGGATACATTTTATACTCACAAGCTCGCAGCTACTTTGGATTTTCCAACGCTGTAATATTTGCAATGGCAAGAGCGAGCACGAGTTACCACACCAGCGCTAGCCTTTAGGAGAATGACATTACAGATGCCTTCAACCTCCATATCATTATAGCACCAGGTATGCAGTCATTGGTCAGCACTTAGATTACAGTAATATGACACTGCAGTAAAGCAATGATACTGCAGTAAAAGTGCCACATCATGTTGTAAAGTGCTTATCTGAACGAATACCACTGTAGAAAGACTACTGCTTACTCACCATGTATATATAGATCACCTTCACTTGCAGTGCACTATGTGAACAAGGCCGCATGTCTGGCGGCCGAAACGCGTCTTTGGACAATGATGGTTAATTAATAAACACCTTGCCACTTCAACTGCTGTGGAGTCTGTGTCCTTGTGTAGTGCCGGTGTGACTGGACACTCTTGGATTTTCATGTGGATATATATATATATATATATATATATATATATATATATATATAATATATTGCTTCCCCTACATCCACATTAGCCACCCATACACCCTTCCCAAAACAAGACAACATAACTGGCATCAGTACAACCCTCATCCACATCAAGTTCCATATATTTTGTGCCCTGTGATTTTGCTTGGGAGGTTTTATATCATGGGCTTACAATACAGTTGTGGCTACTCCACTACATGTGACCCGTTATAGTGTATTATGTACATACTGGACTCACTTGCCATACATTTAGTGTCTTCCTTTCACTAGCCACCATGGTGTGATATGGTATACTGTAAAATGCCATATGTGGACATATTGAGATGAGGGACAACAGTGATGATGAATACATACAACATACTGTGGACAATAAATCCAGATTTTATGAGCATTCAGGTACATCATTCTTGAGTATACGTACCAGGGTCCTGCATCTGCCCAGTGTGTGGTTCCTGACCACATGTCAGAGCCAACCTTGTAGCGGATGTCACTGTGGGGACTGGAATCCTGGACGAACTCATTGGGCCTACAAAGATTTGTGCATTTGCCAGTTAACATTCCTGTTGCCACATGTGATGCACTCGGTTTCAGAGTTCAGTTCACAGTTCTGGCACTGTTGATGGAATAGATTAATATGTCCATTTGTTGTCTGCTAACAATATAGGCTTTTGTACCCTCTCCGGGACCAATTTTACTTATCAGTTTGTGATGGTGGCATGGATTGCTGTGTATGATGTTGTTTCCTCCCAGCAGAAGCAGGGAACACTGCTACAGTGGATGACTGTACTCTGGCTGAATGTGTCAATAGAGGAGAACAGAGAAGTCAGTAAACCAAAAATGTACATGTGAAACTTGTCACACATTTTCTCACTGCATCTATGTGCTGACAGTAATGCTAAGTGCAGCCACGGCCGGTGCAGGTAGGAGCAGTCGGGTGGGGGGGGCATGGCGGTGCAGGGGAAATTCGAGAGACAACAGAATAGGGAAAAGAAAAAGAAAAACACTTACTTAATGTGTGGCGAGTGCAAGGTAAGTGATTTTATATATTTTTGTATTTTATTTTCTCTGTTTTTTTCTTTCCCCACTGCTCTTACCTGCCATGGCAGTGGAAGAGGCACTTTGTCTACTGCTATTTACCAGTGTTAGGTATATGTATACAGGTATGTAGTGAGGCTGGTTAGACTTCACCATACAATACTCTCGCCATAGCACAAATATGTCCTTTGGATTCACACTAATACATCCTTAGCTCCGTCCTGGTAGTGAGGCACAGAGCAGTTGGGCTTTACTAGAGGAACTTGTGTTAAGCTTTTCAGAGTACCAACATGGACGATAAGTAGTGGACAGACTTGGAAAAAAATCAGACACCAATTTATGAAAATAAAGCAGATTTTTATATAAGTTTAGACACCAAAAGGAAGACAATTGGATGAATATAATCAGAGTTATAGATTTTTAAAGCAAATATAAACCAGTGAGTTTCACTATTGCAAAACTTTAACGTTGCGGTCAATGGAGAAAAACACTAGTGGCAATCGGTCACTTGCAAGTCGAGTTGAGCGGAAACCACTTGGGGGTAGGTGTTGTGGGTCCCAGGATTTTGCTCTGATAGTTGCTTGAATTTTACTTGGCTCGTAGGGTCCGGATGCAGAGTTGTCCTGGCTGTCCTTGTGCTGAGCGGAAGCCACAGGTTTGCTGGTTATACAGCTTAGACAGTGCTGGTTAGGAAATGGATGCAAAATCTCGACAACTGGGCTCGTGAGGCTGTGAGGCATCGGGTTGAAGGTGCTGCAGGGTTCCCTTAAGTCACTGTTTCAAACAAAGGTAGTGGTAGCTGTACTGGCCACCAACAAGCCTTGGCAGCGGCAAGCTCACCCTTGAGTTACCTATACGTGCTGTACTCCAGGGGAAAATGGTAGCCACTTAAAAGTGGCTGGAGGTCAGGACTACGTTTCCCAGAATACACTAGACCAACTACGTTTGGATGATCTCTTAGTGGGCCGGATGGCCAGTGATTCTTTGGTTCGGGAGTGTAATTTGGCTGAGGGCTGCAGGGGCATGTACTTCTAGTGCAAGGGAGTTCTGGAGCTCCCTTTGGCTTGCAGAGAGGTTCCTCTTTCCATTGGAGCCTGTCTCCGGTCCGGGATGATTTGTAGTCGTGCAGTTGCAGGGTGGGTTCCACAGGTACAGGTTATCACACCTTTGCTTTGTGCAGGTCCTGAAGCCGCAGACTCTGGGCTTTTCCTTGTCAACAGTTGAAAGTCAATTCAGATCCAAGGTTCTGGTGCCAGGCGTATATCTTAAATCCTTTATTTAGTGGCGTTAGTGGTGTGGTACGGGTAGCCAATGGGTTATTAGCACTAGCGGCTAATCCGCCCCTGAGGCGACCACACTTGGGGCTATGTGCCACCTTTTCTACCCAGAACCCTCCATTCTGACACCTTTATAAATGGCAGAACACATCCTCGGCTGTACAGGCCAGGTAGCCCACACTTGTAGTGTGGCTAGCCTTCTGGGGATTAATGCCTCCTGACTACCTAATTTGCTTGCCTTCCCTGGGTGCAAATGTGCCTGGGGGCAGGGGTAGGCTGTTTCCTCATTTGGGAGGCAGCCTGGTTGCATATCAGAGGCAGTGGGAACTTTGAAGATCACCACCTTAATGTGCCACTTCACTAGCTATCCTGTCAGGGAGGGAGGTGACACCTTCTGCCCAGGCAAGCCTTTGTTTCTGACTCCTGGGAGTGTTCACACCTCCTGGCAGGGGGTCAAAATCCTGTCTTGGCGGGTGCAGCTGCAGGGTGTCAGCCTGGGCACAGGAAAGGCTAGATCATCCTGGTGGGCAACATCTAAGGTAGCCACCTGGGTGCATGTTACATCAAATCCAACTTAGGAATCATGTCCAGTTTGATGAGACAAGTCGTTTGATACCAAACACAACACCTTTCAGTATAATGAAGCTGGCAACCATGGGCCCTGGATGCCAGCCCACCTTTTCCTATGCCCCCCCGGACATGTAAGCTTGCCCTTAATTAAGAACAACTCCCACAATAGAGAGCCCCGGTGCTGGTGAACTATCCTTCTCATTTCGCAGACCCTCTCAAAGGCTGCATACCATTTGTCGATGTTATCACCATCACTAAACTTTGGGACAATCCCTTTAGGGATCTTAGGGTCAAAGGTTTCCTCTTTTTTCCCTACTTAAATTGCTGCCACTATTATCCTTGGGTTTTAAGCCCATTTTGATGCTTTTGTCTACAAGGGCTAGTCTCCTTTCCTCGAGTTCAATCTTTTCTTCTTCTAGTGAGAGGAGATCAAGATCTTCCTCAAGGCTTTCTACTACCTTACCAGTAAGGGCTCTGGGAAAGGACGGAAAGTTGTGGTCTTCACCTTAATCGACGTCATCTTCTCTTTGAGCTAAAGCATCATCCTCACTCTCTTCAGGGTCTTCTTCTGAGGAATGGCCTTCTGTCTCTAGCTTTTCTTACTCGTAGGAGTTGAGGGTCTTTTCAAGGTCCTCCCTTTTGGTTCTTGCTCTAAAGCCGATGCCATGAACTTTGCACAAGGATCTTAGAGCACTCATCTGTTTACTTGGGTCACTCAGGCTGGCAAAATAAGAGCTTTAGGCCCTGGTGACCACTTTAACTCCCATACCCTTGGGTACCACTTATACCACTTACCAGGGACTTATGAGGGGGTTAAAGTCCTTGCCAATTGGGGTTACTAATACACATACATCATATTTAGGGAGAGAGCACTGGCACGGAGGCCTGCTTAGCAGGCTCCAGTGTACTTTCAGATTCATAAGCGTTGGACAAAAAAGTGTTGAGGTGACTATACAAAAAGGGCACTTTCGGGGGCATGGCCAGCCATCATGGCCGAACAGACGTGATTCCGTTCGGCTCCGTGCAAGGCCCGGCACCTTTAGCACGTTCAGAGGCATCCTGTCCCCCCACACAAGCTACCTTCCGAGACCCCCGCTCTCCTAGATGCCGGAGGGGGCACCATTTCTGAAGAATCGTCAACGGGGGCCGCCTGCGAGTCTCCGTTGGAGAGCCCCAGAGCTAAAATGGCGGCTGCTGCAAAATCCGGCGGCTGTGATCCCCTGCACAGCTGAAGCTCTCAAGTGCATTTGCGGCTGGCGAGAGGTGCAGACGGAGATCGTGACAGGCGCACAGCAGCGGGAAGCGCTGCATGCTCCCGGTCGGTCTCTCGATGCACTTTGTGACCGCCGCAGCCCACAGGACAATACTGCCTTCCCCGTATGGCCCCCAAGGTGAGCAGAGGGGGCCCATATTTAATGGAAACGGACCCCAGGGGATACATCAGACACCGCAATACTTCCAGGGGCAAGGGGGGGTGTCAGGGCTCACGGGAGGTTTCCTCCTACTAATTTCAGCTTGGCTGCTACTTCCCCGGTATTAACTCATTCTAGCATTGTGGGCCGTCTCAGTTGGAGTGCAAGTTGGCACCGTAGAAATACTAAGATGGCTGCCAATACTGCTACAGCATACCGCTGTTTAGCAGTCTAGTCTTGCGAGTTCCTGACACCCTGGTGAAGTGCTTCCCAACATTCTACTGCGCACTTCACTGAAGAGATTCCTGGAAGAGTATCTGTTTCCTAGCGTCGTGGAAGTTAGACAGGGTAGTTGCGTAAATAATCGCGTTTAGAATCGTCGGAGAATACCTTTCAACTTGAATGAGGTCAGTGCCCAAACCTTAGTGTTAAAGAGAAGATTAACGTAGAAAAATTGTGGTTGGTAAAACAAATGACAGCCTAGCTATTCTCTGAAGTATTTCAAGTTAAACAGACTCTGTCAACCAAGAGACGAAATTCACCTCTTTCGTTTCCTTTGGATATTAACATTAATTTCCCCTGCAGTATCCGTGTGTCTCAGAGAACGAGTGCCGGGCTTTTGGCAGTCAGCTGAGACTCGATAGGCGCGTGTGATTAATTGCCAATTCCCAGCGCTGACTAAAATATAACGTTTGTGTTTCTTTTCCCTAAGCATTAAAACTGCAGGCTTCAGAGAAGGATTGCGCGGGTGCGACCTGTCAACGCGCTGCGCTCCCGTTAATGATTTAAACTCAGAGGAGAGTAGCGCGAGCGCGATCTGGCAACGCGCTGCGCTCCCTCTCTTTAAAAGAAAAAACAAAATTACAGTGACGAATTAAAAAATAATATTAAAACGATTCCAGGGCAGTTCCCTTTCCTAAAAATCAGTACTTACCAACTCTGGAGAAAGGTGAACTGGAGGCTGGTCCTACTAATCTCCAGAACCCCACATAAAGTCATCGCAGCTGTTTCAGTCAGTGAGTACAGGGAAAAGGCAAGAGAGAATTAACAAAACAGTTTACAGATACGTTAAGACAATGTACTTACCCACATCTTCTTAAATACTGCAGACAGATTCAGGCGCAGGACGTCCCTACGAAAGAAAGAAAGAGAGAGAGAGTGAAGAAACATTTAAACAACCTCACAAACACAACAGCTGAAGTAAGAAGAGTAGCAAGCTACATTAATCCTCTGGTAAGATAAGTAATACATAATTGAAAATAAAAGTAAGTTACTGAGTTCTGAAGTATAATTGACATATATATATATACATAATTACAGTCTTGAATATAAGAAGAAGAAGGAAGAAGACAAGCAGAATAGGCAGAGTTATCCGGAGCAGTCTCTTCTCTGTCCCCAACCCCTTTCCCCCCGCACCTACTAGCGATGGAATTCTAAGGTCCTGGCTGGAGGGTGCTGAGGAAGGAATTGGGACCTAACGTCATTCTGCTCCTGTGTGGTTAAAACTGAGAGAATACTAGTTCTGACAGGGGGCTCCCTGAACTGCCTATAACAGTTGAAGGAGCCCTGGGACCGGACTGCCTGACCTTAAGATGGCGTCAGTCAGGTGGTTCCAGGCTTAGGCTTGTAGCCCTGTGCCTAGGCCGCAGAGCAGACCCTCTGCGTCTCCCCGCTTGACCCAACCTGGGAGGGCCACCTAAAGCCCCAAGTGCCGTCCAGTGCCAGTCTGCAGAGCGCAGATGAGATATGGGACGCCCGAGTGTTGTGAGTTAGGGGCCCTAGCCAGTGGCGTTATTTAGTAAGATCTCTGCGCCCTCTCAACGTGCTACCACTTCGCTCTCTCACCTTTCTACAGAGAGGTCCAGGATTGACGCCGCGCTCCGGTCCCTATGCCGCCAAAGAAAGCGGACATCACCAAGGTCTCTAACTACTTCACCCCAGCCACCTCTGTGGTGGATAAAGAGGGGAGGTCCCAAAACGGTGGCGACATGGCGCTGACCAGAGAAGACCCAATGGCGTCGCTAAGGGAGTTCAAAAAGGAGCTCCGGGAAGATATTAAGGCAGATATGGGGGCCTCGTTCGATGCTTTTAAGGCAGAAATGGGAGGAAAGTTGATGGCCCTACAAGCAGATGTGGATTCGATTGGGGCCTGCACCTTGGACCTGGAAGCGAAGTGTCAGGAACTGGCTGACAGTGTGCAGCCTCTCGCAGAAGGCTCCGATGACCTTCGTGATGAACTCAAGGCCGCGATACTCAAGTGCGAGGACCTCGAGAACCGTTCTCATCACGACAACATTCGGGTGAGGGGCCTGGAAGAAGGCTGCGAGGGCCCTGACCTGGAGTCCTTCATGGTGGGGCTGTTCGCAACAGTGCTGGGAGAGAGTGGCCCGGAGGTGCGGCTGGAGAGGGTCCATAGAGTGGGGCCGCGACCATCGGGAGACTCCAGGAAACCTAGAGATGTATTGGCAAAATTCAGGTCCTTCAAAATCAAAGCACTAATTCTTCAGAAAGCACGTGCTCTTGAAAAAATAACATTCCAGAATGTTTCTTGCTCGCTGTTCCAAGATGTGGCCCAAGCTACACTTGCCTGTTGTCAGCAGTTTCGGCCGGTAACAGAAATCCTGAGGGAGCGTAAAATACCGATGGACATACCCCTTTGGCCTGGCCTTTATGCTTGACAACAAGAGTCTGCAATGCATGGAACTCGAGGCAGCAGCATCCATCTTGGGCATTGAGGTCCCCACCCAAAAGCAAACAAAAAGAACACGAAACACAGGATCGACCGCACAAATGGAAGGTCGTGGTGGGGGTCCATGGCTACAGCAGAAATAAAGCGCCAATAAAACATCGAGATGACACGGGAAGAGACTCTTTGGTCCAGTAAAATTTTGAACTTTACACACACACTCTAGTGAAGAGCTTTGGCGGTGAGTCGTAAAGGGAGCTAAGCTCCGTCCGAAGTAGACACTGACTTATTCATCCTCCACGGAGGAGTGGGGGGTTATGCGAGAAGAAAAGAAATGTCTCTTAGCCTTTTAGACTTTTAACCTGTCATCGAGCAATGGCTAATTCTAAAATCATTTCATTTAGCTGGAAGACAGGCCTGGTCAGTGGAAATGGTTCCCCCCCAAGGGATGCTCAAATTGAGGTTCTCTTCTGAGACAGAGTGCCTCGGAGCTCAAAGTTCTAGTTCACATATGTTGCTGTTAAACATTTTTTGGTATTACAGATCTGTCCGATCGTTCTTTGTGGTTTTGGTCGGGGTGGGAGTCGCGCCTGAGGTGGGGGGAAGGTTACAGTTTTCATTGGCAAACCTTGACAAGCAGCTCAGTCTTTCTCATTCTGAATAATGTCGCTCAACTGTTTATCATGGAATGTGAGGGGCCTTAACTCCCCAACAAGAGGCATAGTCCTTGGAAGTTTCTGCTAGATCACTATGTAAAAATTGCTGCCCTGCAAGAAACCCATCTTCCAAAAAAAGATGAACAGTGACTGAAACATAGGGCTTTCCCACAGATTTTTCGTTCATCCACACACACGAAACACAATGGGGTGGCTATCATCTTCCACTCCTCTGCCCCATTTCTCCTTCAAGATTCTAAGGCGGACAAGGCAAGGAGATTCCTGATGGTCAGGGGTGAGCTGAGAGGTAGGTCTTGTACTATTGCAGTGGTCTATGCACCCAATGTGGGGCAACAAGAATTCCTAAACGCATTTCTAACCACGCTGGAGGTATTCGCCGCGGGAGATATTCTGTTAATGGGAGATTTTAACTCTATTTGGGATCCGTCCCTAGATACTACTCTCACACATAGGGCAACTGGGGGGGGGGTGTTTAGCAACCCACTTAAAATGACATTACAGGGTCTGGGCCTGAAGGAAGCTTGGAGGGGTCTTCATCCCACGACACAGGATTTTTCCTTTTTCTCTCACTCTCACAGGACCTACTCCAGAATTGACCATGCATTCATTAGCCAGTCCCTGCTTCACGTGCTCTCAAGTTGCCAGTTCCACCCGATCTGTCTCTCGGATCACACCCCTCTAGAGCTGGTTCTAGATTGCCCCCCCGTGCTAAACATACCCGATGGTACTTCCCCAACTTCCTATGCAGGGATCGTCTCCTTAGGGACGAACTAAGTAAAGCAATCTCAGAATTCTTTGACTTTAACGACCCTGCACTAACTTCTCTAGCCAACAATTGGGATGCCTTTAAGGCAGTTGTACGGGAAAAGTGCATTGAACTTGCAACTTCTTTAAAAAACCAACGTAAGGGGGAAAGACTGCTTTTAGAAGAGGAGCTGCAAAACGCGGAACAGGCCCATAAGGCCAGCCCCTCGGTCCAGAACCTAAGAAAAGTCACACAACTAAAAGTGAAGTTACATGCTATTTACACCAATGGGGCGGAAAAAACTATCTTGCGATTACAAGCCCGAGGCTATGAAGGGGGTAATAAGGTGGGTTCCCTCTTGGCGAGACAACTTGGGGCAAAGCAGGAAAAAGAGTATGTTGTTCAGATTGTGGATAAAAATGGGATATCTCATAGGAGTGAGGAGGGGAAGGCCAGAGCCTTTGGGGACTTCTATTGTTCCCTATACACTGCAGACCCCTTGGTTGTCAGTGACCAGGAGACATACTTAGAAGCGCTCAAATTACCACAGATCCCAGCTCCCACAAATGAGGACCTAAGTAGCCCCATTTCCCGTGAGGAGATACAGAAGGCAATAGACTCACTTAAGCTACAAAAAGCTCCAGGCCCGGATGGGCTAAACACTCACTTCTATCGTACTTTTGCCCCCAAATTGGTTCCCCATTTGGTATCCTTATTTAATGATATTGCAACTTCGCAACGGGTGACCCCATCCATGGGGGATGCACTAATCTCTGTTATCCCCAAACCAGGTAAGGATCGCACAAACTGTGCCTCCTACAGGCCCATCTCGCTCCTGAACCTGGACGCCAAATTATACTCTAAAATTCTGGCCATGCGCTTAGAATGTCATGCCGTATCTTATCAAGGCAGACCAGGCAGGGTTTATCTAGAGGAGGCAAACTCATGACAACCTGAGGAGGGTGGTTCACATTATCGAAAAAGTGCAGAAAAAAGATATTCCCGCAGCCCTTCTCTCGCTAGATGTGCAGAAGGCTTTTGACCGAGTTGATTGGGCCTTCCTAACACGAACAATGAAGAAATTTGGATTCAATGAGACCTTTATAGGCTTGGTGTGGACGAACTACACCGCTCCTCGGTCACGGGTTTTGCTGAATGGGGTGGCCTCGGATTCCTTTGGATTCTCACGGGGAACCAGACAGGGTTGCCCGCTTTCCCCCCTCCTTTTCGCCCTCAGCATTGAACCCTTCGCGGAACGAATCAAGGGTAATCCAGACATAGGTGGGGTGCCCTTTGGGCAGGACGAACACAAAGATTTCCCTCTTTGCAGATGATGTGCTCCTCCCAGTCACAAGGCCGTTATCCTCTCTCCCGGCCATCCAGAGGGAGCTCATCTCCTTTGAAAAGGCTTCGGGATTTAAAGTAAATTTATCAAAGTCCTTCCTCCTCAACCTGACATTACCCAGGGAAACCATGGGTGCTGTGATGGAGGTGTCCCCCTTCCAAGACACGTATAAAGCTATTACTTATCTAGGCAATAAACTAACACCTAAGCTATCGAACCTCTACAGGGTGAATTCTCCTGCCTTGCTGCGGCAGCTCAAGGCAGATCTGGCCAGGTGGAGGACGTCCTATACCTCCTGGATAGGACGCATTAATGCCATTAAAATGAACGTGCTTCCCAGGTTACTTTACCTCTTTCAGGGTCTACCAATACCGGTGGAAAGGGCTCTCTTTGTAGACCTAAAAAATATGATCACTAAATTCATTTGGCGGGGCAGAAGGCATGTCTATTCTATTGCCTGCTAACGAGGGCGAGAGGGGAGGGGGGACTGACACTCCCAGACTTCTTGGGCTATTATAGGGCGGCTCAACTTCGGGTGATTACAGATTGGTCCCTACGCGAATCTGAAAAACTCTGGCTACATATGGACCGACAAATAGTGGGTAGGACGATCTGGGATCTCCTCTGGAAACCAAAACAGAATCGGCCATTAAATGCATACATAAGCACCCCCACGGCCACCACTCTACAGGTGTGGGACAACCTTAACAGATCGCTGCCCCTGACCACCTTCCCTTCTCCCTAAACCCCCATTCACTTCAATCTCGATTTTCCACCGGCTCAACAAGAGGGGCCATTTGAAGCTTGGAGGAAGGGGGGTTGCCTTATGATTTCAGATCTTTTTAAAAACGGGAGGTTGTTGACCTTTGAGGAATGCATCAAAGCATATAAGCTCCATTCTTCTGAAAAATTCCACTATATTCAACTCAAACACTGGGTATAACAACCCCAGATCCGGTCAGCCGCAACCAGAGACTTACTCCCAATTGAAAAATTCGCTCAATCCGGAGCATCCTCAAGGGGGATCATCTCTTTCCTTTACTCACTCATACAATCTCTGAGTCCTCGCTCTATCCCGAGGCACCAAAGTTTTTGGGATTCTCTCCTTGCCGAGCCGCTGGGGGAAAAACAATGGGGTTCCTTGTATAGGGACGTATCCAAATGTAATCGCTCTATGTTCTTACGAGAGGCTCACTATAAAATCATTTACGAGTGGTACTTGCACCCCCAGAAGTTTAGCAAAATATTCCCTAACACCTCCGATCGTTGTTGGAGGGGTTGCGGGCATTTGGGAGATTTCAAGCATATATGGTGGGATTGTCTCTCAAAACAGCCCCTTTGGAAAGAAATCCTATCCCAAATTAAAACCATCCCAGGCTATCCAATTCCCGCTACGATGGAACACACTCTCTTGGGGATCCGGGACCCTAGCTTGAAACGCCAAACCCAAGGGGACCGCTCTGTTATGTGGTTGTGCTTAGGAGCCGCCAAAATGGCAATAGCCGCAGCGTAGAAGAAGGTAAAGGCCCCTTCTGTTACACAATGGCATGCCAGACTATGGCGAGCACTGGCAATGGAAAGATTGGCAGACAAAGTAGAAAACTCAAGAACAGTGATCGACTACACCTGGGCCCCCTTGGTTGAATTTTTGTCAGAAGGTTTGCCCCTATTCACTTGCAGCCCCAGATTGAGGGCTCTCCATCTCTTTCATATCTAATTAACTGGCTGACTGTGTTGCTTGAGCTGAGAGGCTTGTGGGATTCGTTGCGGGCCCTGCCTTCGTTGGTCTGACCTCGCCCACGACCAAATGTGACTATATGCTGCTGTGATACTATAGTTTGTATTGTTTTGTTTTTAAGTTCTGTGAGAAAAAGTGGTTATTGGTGGGAATCACTTGTGGCCAAAACAAAAAGAGAAAACAACAAGACTCACGCTGAGAGCAAAATACGATGCTTTATTTGTCAATTCCAGCTGCAACCAGTTGAGATATATAAAAATGGCTGTCGTCACAGGTCGAGTCCTAGTGCACAAGATGAAAATGTCATTTGAGCTTCATGTATATCTGGATCTGTAAGACATGCTGTGGCCTCCCACCGCTGTTTATTTTTGCATGTGTTTTTTTTTCCAAAAACACTGTAACCAATAAAAACATTTTGAAACAAAAAGGGCACTTTCCCACACTAAGCATCGTGGCAAACTGACCTCATGAGGTCTATATTAGAAACATTGCAGGGTGCCCACTCCCCATATTCCCCTGTCCAACTACACATTTACTTACAGACTAAAAATTGAGACCCTCACACTGATGCTACAAAGGTCAGAACCAGGTAGATACCACTGTGTACCTCCTTCACTTACAAATCTTTTAAACTCATGGCCCTGATTAATAGAAATTCTGCTCCTACTTATTTTGTAGTACTCTTGGCTTCCTCTTGAAACCCATGAGCAATCCAGGAGTACTTCAAGAGCAAATGACACCATATAGCAAAATGTTTGTGAATCAGGCTCCCTGTTTAGCAGATTGCATTTTACTGAAACAGACTGTACCCCCATGGTTAGAAGCTATTTTCCTCAAAATATAATTTTACCTGTATAAACCTTCCCTGCATATTCCTAGTGGGGAAAATTTAAAATGGCAGTGTAATCTGAATGCAATTTGGAAGTGTAGCACAGTCCATTCAAATGTGGCAGACCTCCTGCGTGCAAAAGATTACACAAAATCATGTAAAGCAAAATTTTGATAAATGTGTACATTTATATGGGTTCGCTAGTGTTAATACAATTTCCTAAATCTGCGAACCAAGGATAATCATCAAAAGTGCTGATACACACACCTGCCTTACTCCCTTGTCACAGGAAACTTTATGGTAGGGCCCCTTTGCCTACCATTTCCTATGAATATCTTGGTGTTTTTGTATGGTGAATTCACCAAAATCTTAGGTGTGTCATCCAAATCTAACTATTTCACAGCAACTTACAGCTTCTAACTGACCAGAGATGTGTATTTTATTTATGTTTACTGAACTATTGAACTGTTTGTTAAATTGTGTTATATCTGACTTGTAATCAAGCCTTTTAACCCCTTCGCTGCTAGGCCTTTTCCCCTCCTGTGCTAAGCCTTTTTTTTGCTATTTGGGGTAGTTCGCGCTTAGGCCCCTGTAACTTTTTGACCACATAAGGTATCCATGCCAAATTTGCGTCCTTTTTTTCCAACATCATGGGGATTCTAAAGGTACCCAGGGTTTGTGGATTCCCCTGGAGGGGACCCAGAAATTAGCCAAAATACAGCAAAATTTTGTTTTTTTGGGGAAAAATGCGAAAAAAGGGCTACAGATGAAAGCATCTGGTTTTTTCCCTGCAAATGGCATCAAAAAAGGGGTTGTGGTGCTGAAATTACCATCTTCCCAGCTTTCAGGGACAAGCAGACTTTTGTCAGAAAGCCAAAATGTTGTACACAGTTTTGGCATTTTTCTGGGACATAGCCTATTTTTGCTATTTTTTGTGCTTTCAACCTCCTTCTAGTTAATGGTAGAAATGGGTATTAAAGCAATAAAAGATCCTGGAAAGCCATACATTTCTGAAAAGTAGACAGAATTCTGAATTCAGCAAGGGGTCATTTGGGTAGATCCTTCAAGTTTTCTTTATAGAAACAAACAGTTAAATATAGGTAAAATTGAAAATTAGTTGAAAAAAACAGCCATTTGTGTCAACGTTTTCACCTGTAACTGCTTCTAATTATGACAGCTATCTGAAAGCAATATACCATTCCATCCGCTGGACCTTTCTGGTTGTGGTGATATATAGGACTTGTAGGTTCACCAAGAATCCAACGAACCCAGAGCCAATAACTGAGCAGCGTCTTGCAATGTTTTTTTATTATGTCCCGGGTATATAGCAATTATTCTGGGAAAATTTATACATGGAAAAATCGGTATGAAAGACACCTGTGTATTTCTGAAATGGGAACAAAATATAGAGTTTAGAAACAGTAGATATTTTCACATTTCCGAAACTGGGAGTACCCATACTAGCATGAGAATTATAGGTCATTTTTCAAAAAGACTTCTTTTTTACACATTGTCTTTCATTTGGAAGGCAGAAATGCATCGAAAGTCAATAGATAATAACAGTTGCTCTACAATTTTGTGTTACACTAAGTCTCCCGATAAAAATGGTACCTCACTTGTGTGGGAAGGCCTAGTGCCCGCGACAGGAAACGGCCCAAAACGCAAACGTGGACACACCACATTTTCACAGTGAAAAATGACCCTTTTTTTGCAAAGTGCCTAGCTGTAGTTTTTGGACCCTAGCTCTGCCGGCACCTAGGGAAACCTAGCAAACCTATACATTTTTGAAAACTAGACACCCAGGGGAATCCAGGATGGGGTGACTTGACTGGCTCTCACCTGGTTCTGTTACCCAGAATCCCTTGCAAACCTAAGAAAGTGTCAAAACAACCACATTTTCCTCAATTTTCTGTGGTGGAAAGTTCTGGAATCTGCGTGGATCCACAAAATTCCACCCACCACGCGTTCCCCAAAGTCTTCCGAGAAAAATGGTACCTCAGTTGTGTGGGTAGGCCTAGTGCCCGTGACAGGAAACAGCGCAAAACGCAAACGTGGACACACCACATTTTCACAGTGAAAAATGACCCTTTTTTTGCAAAGTGCCTAGCTGTAGTTTTTGAACCCTAGCTCTGCCGGCACGTAGGGAAACCTAGCAAACCTATACATTTTTGAAAACTAGACACCCAGGGGAATCCAGGATGGGGTGATTTTACTGGCTCTCACCAGGTTCTGGTACCCATAATCCCTTGCAAACCTAAACAATTGTCAAACAAAACACATTTTCCTCACTTTTCTGTGGTGGAAAGTTCTGGAATCTGCGGGGATCCACAAAATTCCACCCACTCCGCGTTCCCCAAAGTCTTCTGAGAAAAATGGTACCTCACTTGTGTGGTTAGGCCTAGTGCCCGTGACAGGAAACAGCGCAAAACGCAAACGTGGACACACCACATTTTCACAGTGAAAAATGACCCTTTTTTTGCAAAGTGCCTAGCTGTATTTTCGAACCCTAGCTCTGCCGGCACCTAGGGAAACCTACCAAACCCACACATTTCTGAAAAGTAGACACCCGGGGGACTCCAGTGAGGTATGTCTTGCGTGGATCCCCCAACATTTTCTTACCCAGAATCCCCTGCAAACCTGAAATTTTGCTGAAAAAAATCACTTTTTTCACGCATTTGTGTGTGGGAAAGTTGTGGCATCACCGGGCTGACACAAATTTCCTACCACCAAGCGTTCCCCCAGGTCTCCCGATAAAAATGGTGCCTCACTCTGGTGGGAGGCCCAAGTACCCGCGACAGGCAAGGGCCCAAAACGTATTGAGGCAACATCAAAATTGCCTATCACAAAACGACCTGGTTTTGCAAGGGGGGTCCCATGACTTTTTGGCCCGGTGCTCGGCAGCCACCTAGGGAAACCTACCAAACCCACACATTTATGAAAACTAGATACCCGGGGGATTCCAGGGAGGTATGGCTTGCGTGGATCCCCCAACGTTTTCTTACCCAGAATCCCCTGCAAACCTGAACTTTTGCTGGAAAAATCACTTTTTTCACACATTTGTGTATGGGAAAGTTGTGGCATCACCGGGCTGACACAAATTTCCTACCACCCAGCGTCCCCCCAGGTCTCCCGATACAAATGGTGCCTCACTCGATGGGAGGCCCAAGTACCCGCGACAGGCAAGGGCCCAAACGTATTGAGGCGACATCAAAATTGCCTATCACAAAACGACCTGGTTTTACAAGGGGGGTCCCATGACTTTTTGGCCCGGGGCTCGGCGGCCACCTAGGGAAACCTACCAAACCCACACATTTATGAAAACTAGACACCCGGGGGATTCCAGGGAGGTATGGCTTGCGTGGATCCCCCAACGTTTTCTTACCCAGAATCCCCTGCAAACCTGAAATTTTGCTGAAAAAATCACTTGTTTCACACATTTGTGTGTGGGAAAGTTGTGGCATCACCGGGCTGACACAAATTTCCTACCATCCAGCGTTCCCCCAGGTCTCCCGATAAAAATGGTGCCTCACTCGGGTGGGAGGCCCAAGTATCCGCGACAGGCAAGGGCCCAAAACGTATTGAGGCAACATCAAAATTGCCTATCACAAAACAACCCGGTTTTGCAAGGGGCGTCCCATGACTTTTTGGCCCGGGGCTCGGCGGCCACCTAGGGAAACCTACCAAACCCACACATTTCTGAAAACTAGACACCCGGGGGATTCCAGGGAGGTATGGCTTGCATGGATCCCCCAAACGTTTCTTACCTAGAATCCCCTGCAAACCTGAAATTATGATGAAAAAATCACTTTTTTCACACATTTGTGTGTGGGAAAGTTGTGACATCACCGGGCTGACACAAATTTCCTACCACCGAGCGTTCCCCCAGGTCTCCCGATAAAAATGGTGCCTCACTTGGGTGGGAGGCCCAAGTACCCGCGACAGGCAAAGCCACAAAACGTATTGAGGCGACATCAAAATTGCCTATCACAAAACGACCTGGTTTTGCAAGGGGGGTCCCATGACTTTTTGGCCCGGGGCTCGGCGGCCACCTAGGGAAACCTACCAAACCCACACATTTCTGAAAAGTAGACACCCAGGGGATTCCAGGGAGGTATGGCTTGCCTGGATCCCCCAACGTTTTCTTACCCAGAGTCCCCTGCAAACCTGAGATTTTGATGACAAAATCACTTTTTTCACACATTTGTGTGTGAGAAAGTTGTGACATCACCCGGCTGACACAAATTTCCTGCCACCAAGCGTTCCCCCAGGTCTCCCAATAAAAATGGTGCCTCACTTGGGTGGGAGGCCCAAGTACCCGCGACAGGCAAGGGCCCAAAACATTTTGTGATAGGCAATTTTGATGTCGCCTCAATACGTTTTGGGCCCTTGCCTGTCGCGGGTTCTTGGGCCTCCCACCCGAGTGAGGCACCATTTTTATTGGGAGACCTGGGCGAACGCTGGGTGGTCAAGTCAAGCCAGTCAAGTCACCCCATCCTGGATTCCCCTGGGTGTCTAGTTTTCAAAAATGTACAGGTTTGCTAGGTTTCCCTATGTGCCGGCTGCGCTAGGGCCCAAAATCCACAGTTAGGCATATTGCTAAAAACAAATCTGTGCCTAGTCGGCTTTCTGCCACCCTGGGGGGATATCGGGGGTGGGGTTGCCCCTATATGCCCCCAAGGGGGGCAGAAACACTGTGGCTATTTTTTTGGGGGGTAGGGGCATTGGTATGCCCATTCTGGGCAGCCCCCACCCCCACACATAAAAAAGCCAGCTTAATCGTTGGCGTCTAGTGGGCTTTTTGGCTACTGCCCCATCTTCCCCCCAGGGGGGCAGAAAGGCTGTAATTGTTGCGGGTGGGGGGTGGGGGCATTGGTATGCCCGTTTTGGGCTGCCCCCACCCTAATTAAAATTTGCCCAAAAATCCCTGGCGTCTAGTGGGCTTTTGTCCCCCGGGGGCAGATTGGGGGCTACTGCCCCATCTGCCCCCAGGGGGGGGCAGGAAGGCTGTAATTTTTGCAGCAGAGGGGGTGGGGGCATGGGCATGCCCGTTTTGGGCAGCCCCCACCCTAATTCAAATTTGCCCCAAAAAATCCCTGGCGACTAGAGGGCTTTTGCCTCCGGGGTGCAGATTGGGGGCTAATGCCCCCACCTGCCCCCCAGGTGGGGCAGAAAGCTCACTAGACGCCAGGGATTTTTGAGCAAATTTTATTTAGGTGGGGTTGCCAAAACGGGCATGCCAATGCCCCCACCCTAATAAAAATTTGCCCCAAAAATCCCTGGCGTCTAGTGGGCTTTTGCCCCCGGCGGGGCAGATTGGGTGCTAATGCCTCGATCTGCCCCCAGGGGCTGAAAGTCCACTAGATGCCAGGAGTTGAGCAAATTCTAATTAGGGTGGGGCTGCCCAAACGGGCATGCCAATGCCCCTACCCTAATTAAAATTTGCCCAAAAAATCCCTGGCGTCTACTGGGCTTTTTACCCCCCTGGGGGGAAGATTGGGGGCTAATGCCCCCATCTGCCCACCAGGCGGAGCAGAAAGGCAGTAACTTTTGTGGGGGAGGGGTGGGGGCATGGGCAGGCCCGTTTTGGGCAGTCCCACCCTAATTCAAATTTGCCCCAAAAAATCCCTGGCATCTAGTTGGCTTTTTGCCCCCCCTGGCGGCAGAAAGGCTGTAATGGTGGCGGGGGGTGGGGGCATGGGCGTGCCCGTTTCGGGCAGCCCCCACCCTAAAAGAAATTGCTTGAAAAAAAATCCCTGGTGTTTAGTGGGCTTTCTGCCCCCCCAGGGGGGCAGATTGGGGGCCACTGCCCCATCTGCCCCCCAGGGGGGGCAGAAAGACTGAATTGCGCCCATTTCTTTATGGGGGAGTGAAGGCCCTTGGCCAAGGGGCCGCTCCCCACTCCCTGGTGTCTAGTGGGTGGATCCCTGCTTTGGGATCGCCATCCTGGGGCAATCCCCAAGCAGGGATCCACTGGGGAGGGGTACCATTGGAAAGGGGAGATTCTCCCCTTTCCAATGATACCTCTCTCGTCTTTCTACGTGCCCGGGGGGCTGAGATAGCCCCCTGAGCACTTAGAAAGTGAAACTGAAATGAGCCTAAAGGCTCATTACAGTTTCGGTTTCTGTGCAATGACAACAGCGCGACGTGCGCGCTGATTGTCATGGCACAGAAACCAGGGAGGGGCCTCGGGAGCTGGGGAAGCTCTTCCCCAGCTCCCAAGGTCACAGGGGAGAAATAGAAATCCCTCTGCTGTCTGCAGCAGAGGGATTTCGTGCCCCTGGCCTCATGACGGAATGGTTCCGTCATGAGCACAGGGGCAAGAAATGCTCATGACGGAACCATTCCGTCATGAGCATCGAAGGGGTTAAAGTTATTGACTCCATTTGCTGTTTTTTGACATGTTCAGAATGGTCATTTAAATCGTAAATGGTACCCAGTTGAGAGCTTGTTAAAGAGGTGTCACTTGTGCAGAAATTGTAAGATATTTTTAAGATGTCACTCAAAATGCTATTATACTAATATCTAACATGAAACTTACTTAGATAACTTTTATTTAGGACACGATGTTGATTTTTGGCAACTGGTGTGCTGTAAATCAGGTATCTGGTTGCTTCTGAACTGCTTATTATGTTTCATAATGCTCTATGCGCCTGTTAAATCATGTGTCTCTCAGTTACCTGCTAGCTTGAGATGTATATGGGGGTGGAGGAGTAGGAGTCGAACATCATCAAATGCTCTTGCATGTATTCTGATCATGATAATCAGATTTTCACTCCAGCTGTAACTGCTAAATATGTGCACTGGCAAGGGACATGATTCCCAAGTATCACTGCCTACAGACCTATACAAATAGTTTTCAAATCTATAAGGCCAAGGAACAAAGCAAAAAACTTAAATAGAAAATAAAATGTCAAGGAAATTATTATCAACGAATAAAGTAAATAAACGTTATTTAATATATCAATTCCAAACATAAACATGCCTATAATAATTACACTATTTGTTATTTTTAAGGATCCTATGTTAGTAGAAAGAAATCTATTTTTTCCTTAAATTTTGGATTTTATTATTATTCATGAATGTTTTTTACTGTAGATATTTTTAGTCGACTCGTGGAATTCTATGTGTACAACTGGAAAATACAACTCTAAGCCAGAAAGATGGTAAAGCAGTGTCTTTACATGGCTTGTGTTGACCAAGGTTTTTCTCCACAGGGAAAAAAGGTTGCTCAATGTAAACATTTGTCCTACTGCCCCATACAATGTGTGTTATCCCATTCCCACTCTGGAAGTATGTGTATGCCAACATGTTGTTGTACGTTAAAAAATGGTTCCATGGTGGAAGACTAGCGTGTGCCACCCCTTCCATACCCATTTGGAACCTCTTTCCTACACTAACAGAAGCATCAAGGCCTGCCAGGTAAGGTAACATTTCCACATGTTAAATGGAACTCATCACAAGGATTGCCCATTTAAAAGCAGAAATGAACATTAGTATACCTGTATGGGACAACTACAGATGTAAATATGTTTGTAGATTAGATTCTAGACTATCCCTTTGAACCCTGAAATACATACCTCTCAGCTCCTGTTGCTGAGATTTTGTATTTTCACTCAGTTGATCAAAATTGTGTTTATTTCATAATGTACATACTCCATAAACATTGACCACATCACATAAAATATAATATTGGCCCACACAGGAGTCACTTTCACATGTTCATCCCCACGTTCATTGCCATGTTCAGCCCCAGCTTGGAGAAAAAAAGAGGGTGCTTATAGGAGCATCACAAAATTCACTGGTGTTCTAAATGAGGTCTAGTTTTCTCTCCTTTCTGATAAGAGAAGCTTTCCTTATTCTTTCAAAAAATATCTGGACATTTTGTGGTATCTGGTCTGTTCCTTGATCTGACCTAAAGCTTCAAGTGGATTACAGTATTCTCAGCAGACCTGTATAACTACAGTTGGTGAGCTCTAAGGCTTGAGCTAATGAATGCATCCAATCAATCAATCAGTCACATTTTTATTCTGTTTTACAACCATAAAGATAGCAAAGCATGATTTTAAAATGCTATTCATGCATGTAGCATAGTGTACAATGCGTTCTTAAACTACAACAAGGAAATATACCTACAGATACAAAGAAAGATAAATCCAATTTAGTCTAAAGTTAACGACCCCCTCATCTTTAAAGATTGGTTTAAAAACTGTTGCAGTTGTTAAAAAATACCAGAGCGGGACTGCAATGCCTAAAATCAATTTTCTAAAGTAATGGCCTAAGACTAAGTGATCTTGCCTCCTTATAAAATGTGCAGAAAACAAGGTAATGTGAAGTGCATTGATGCAAAATGCTGTCAGAGGGACAGAGAAGAGTCTCTTGACCATTTGCCCATCTGGGGAAAAACAACCAAAAAGTTGGCAATGCTTGTACATTTCTGTTCTCTCGAGTGCAGGCCTGGACGAACCATCCAAGGTAGTCTTCCTTCAGAGGGCATTTCTGCCCTGTCAGCAACCTCCTGACAAACTCGACTATAACATCAAAGGCACTCCTAATGTCTGTATCCTCAGTCCCTACTATGAGACGCTTCATAAATTCATGGTAGATGTGTTTAATTGGGGTCGCTGTTAGTGACTCATTATTTATGCCACGCCATCTAATAGTGAGGCCACTTTTTCAGACTGCCTACTGGCTGAACAAGTGAGGCAACCAACCTTAGCATTGAATACAAATTAAACAGTTAAAGGGTTGAGCACTAGTGCATTTGGAAGAAATGCTAAAATCAAAAGCATTAATACACAACATTATCAGTCAGTAAAATAAAATTAAATGTGATAGATGTGGTGCTGGGGTGGCGGTAGCCAGCCAGTGTCCCACGTCTGTAGGCTCTAATCCCGAAACCCTAAGGATACCACCACACACAGTATATCCATATCAGAGTGAGCCACGAGTGGTTCACTCCCATTTATTTAAAGCCTCTGGCCACGCCTGGCGTGTATGCACAGCTGGGTCCTCTGATAGCAGGACCGCTAACCTGCTACATCCCTCCCCAAATTGGTCTTGAAAATCTGAGTTCCTTTACTTGACATACAAAGTCCTTGAGCCGCTGGCTGGGCTGAAGGTTAGGTCGAAGATTAAACCAATGGGGCCGGCTACGAGTAGGCAGATCACTGGGTTGAGGGCCAGCTTGCATGTCATCCCACTGGTTTTCTATGGGATCTGCCAGGTCCCAATCGTGGGGCTCGTCGCCCAGGGTGTTACCTTCTCCATACTCAGACCAGTCAGTGTTCTCTTCATTGTCTTTGGGAGGGATTTGTTGGGGTGAAGTCTGAAACCTTTTGAACCATGAAATGTTTCTTGAGACTACTTCTTGACCTTTCTTGGCCATCAACATAGTTCAGTCTTCTGACAACAGTCCATACCCCGGGCTCAAACGGTGTCCTAAACTTCCACCACAGCTTGGGGGTCCTTGATGACAACATGATCACTGGGTAGATCCTAGCTCGCTGTGTTTGGCTGGCGAGGACATTCCGTCACTCACAACGTGTTTTGGTCCCTTGGATGTCATCATGCGATGGTGGAGTCCACACCAGGCAGGTAGGAATCCTATCTCGACGATGTCTGTTAAACTTCAGATTCCACAGTGTATCCCGAGCCTATTGAGAAAGTCTCTGAATTCCGTGCCATGGAAGGGTGGTCCGTTGTCACTCTTTATCTCGGTGGGCAACCCAAAAATGGTGAATACCTTCTCGAGGACCGGGGCGACATGAATGAAAGCTGGTGAGTCTATCACTTCTACAGCAGGGTACTTCGAGTATGTGTCCATCAGGACCAAGATGGTCTTTCCATCTGGGAAACTCCCGAATTCCATGCTAAGTTTGGCCCAAGGGGTCACACAGGGTTCTTCAGTGATCACTGGTGCTGGCCTCTCCAGCGCACCCATCAATTGGCACACAGGGCATTTGCGAACAAGGTCTACAGCCATCTCTTCCAACTCCGGAAACCATACCTTCTCCCGCAACCTTGTCTTCATCTTCATGGCGTCTTGTTGTCCTCTGTGCTCCAGTAGCATGATGTGGTGCCTCAGTGCTCTCGGGATCACAATGCGAGACCCAAATAGGAGGGGTAGTGCTGCACTCTTCCTGCACCCATCACATCTTTGTCAGGTTCTCTTTTTCTTCGCCTGGCCAATCGTTGGCATCTTGAAGGAAGTTTTGCCATGTGCTACTTTGTACTGCTGTTCTGCCCACAGAGAGGTAGAGGTGTCTGACTCTCGTATTCGAAGATCCTGTTATATGACGCCACTAGTTTAAGATTGGGCTGGAGATGGTTGTATTGCTGCACCCCCCCCTTATATTGACTGATGCTCCAGTGTCAATGCTCACTAGAACACTGGAATCAAGCTAGCCAGGCTGATGAAGGGTGATGCCCTGAAACCGGTCACAGGATGCTTGTTTCTGGTCCAGGGAGGACCTGGCTTGGCAGTTCGGGCTGGACTGTTCCCACAAGGAACAGGGTCCAGACTGATTTGCATATGGCTGGGTCCAAACTGGGGTGGTGTGGTGAGCAAAAGAATGATGGATTTAACCCAGATCCTTGTGACTGGGGGTGAATGCT
The DNA here is from genome assembly GCA_963921515.1 of Calotriton arnoldi. Lineage (NCBI taxonomy): Eukaryota > Metazoa > Chordata > Amphibia > Caudata > Salamandridae > Calotriton > Calotriton arnoldi. The sequence continues at coordinate 325,593 of CAWUFW010005044.1, read as the reverse complement.
TGCATTGTCCGGCATTCGGTCCATCAATTGTTTATTTTGCCAGTGTCAATGATGGCTTTGCGTTCTGATCCTGCTACTTGGATGGTGCAGGTAGGTTGTGGCCTCCTGCGGCAATTCAGTTCTCTAGTGAATGAGATGAGAAATGCCGCTTCTTCTACCTTTACTGGGGACGAGTCCTTCTGGCGGTAGTTTTTTCTCCCCAGGAGGTTCACCTCATTTGGGCGTGTCATGTTAGTGAGAGACAGTTGGTGTACCATCTTTGACAGCAATCAGTTGTCTCTGGGGCCTTTCTTTCTGAGCTCCTTCCTGCAAACTGTGGGGCAGTGGGACTGGATTTCGCAGTTGGTGCAGGTGAAACCTTGTGTCGGGCAATTGCTGATCGGGTGTTCTTCGCTGCCACAATATCCGCACCTCAGCTTGGTCTGCTGGGGGCTTCTCCCTTTTGTTGCATCTCACCTGCCTTTGTTCCGAATGGCATCAGCCCGTTCAGTCTTGATGTTTTGTGGGTTCTCCGAGGTTTGTGTGATGGCCAGGTCCATTTCATTGGCCCGGGCTGCAGACAGGTCCTGCGACCGTACCAAGATCAGGATGTAGTCAAGGCTGATGTTTGGTTGGTGCAGAATTAGGCTCCGTAGGGTTTTGGTCTGGCATCCTTGTATTAATTGGGCCTGGATTTCCTTACATTGGTGGTCTTCCGTGCAGGTGATCGCTAGATAATGTAGTCTGGCGTAGAAGGTATCAATGGACTCCCCCTCTCTCTGGCGGGCTTGATGTAGCTTAAACATTTCGAAGTCCCGATTTAACTGGGGGTCGAAGTGGGCATTGAGTGCCTTAACTGCTGAATTATAGTCTGTTTCTGGTCCAGTGTCTGGTAGATGTTTAAACAGTTTTTTTAATCTCTTCTCCTTTGTGGTGGAGGAGTAGTGACCTCTTGATGGCACCGTCGGTCTCCCTTGTGGTGACGAAGTAATTCTCAAATCACTCAACCCATATTTTCCATCTTGCGGATGCAGTTGCTGGGTCCCTCAGCGCACTGAATGGCGGCAGCACACCAGTGAGGCATATTGTGTGGGGTTCAGCTGCTGAGGCTGTGCTTCATCTGCCATGTTGGCCGAGGTTCAGGGTCTACTCGATTTCTTGTAGTCCTTTGTCCTGCGCTTTGGGGTTTTGCAAGACTGTGGGTCACTCTGTGCTTTGTGGTGCCACCACTGATGGTATTGGTCTCAGTCGCTGTGTATGTGTGTCCCCTTGTTGGGTCTTCCTGGTCATTTGCCTTTTAATTTCCTCTTTTGATTTATTAGTTTATTTTTCTACTGTTCTCCTCTTGCAGGTGCCACTGCTTGTTTGATTTATGTGGGCATGGATGGAGGCAGAGCTTGCCATGTGCAAAGCATGTGCAAAGCATGCTGTGTCCTGTCTGGGCTCTTCGGTGTGCTAGGAGCGGCCTGTTTGCACGTGTTTCTGTGGGGCTAGGGATCGTTCGCCAGTCACCACAGTGTTCTTCTCGCTGTGTCTCTCGCACTACTGCGTACTGGCCAGGGAGTTAGCCCGGATGCCTCGCTTGACCTCTGTCGGCTTGGGAGGGAGAGGGTGCCGGCTGCAGGTGCGGTCTTTACGGCGGTCGTAGTTTTCGCGGGGTTGCCGCAGCACTCAATGTGGTGATTTAGGAGGCCGCAGGTCCGGATCTGCGCTACTGCAGGATGCCGCCTTTGCAGGTGCTTTGTGGTGGGGTGTGCAGGGGCTCGCCCCGCCCTAGTTGGCAGTGCTGTGCTGGGGTGGCAGTAGCCAGTCAGTGTCACACGCATGTAGGCCCCACTCCCGGATCGCTGAAGATATCACCACACACAGTATATCCATATCAGAGTGAACCACGAGTGATTCACTCCCATTTATTTAAAGCCTCTGGCCACGCCTGGCCAGAGATTGCAGTGTGTGTGTACATCCGGGTCCTTTGATAGCAGGACTGCTAACCTGCTGCACTAGAAAGACCCATGCTAAAGTACATAGGTTGAAGTCTGACAGAACCATAGATAGGACAAACATGTGCAAACATGAAACTGTGTTCTACAATCAGATTATTGAATGCTTCCATATATTAAGCATGGGCAAAGTGTGGTTGGGTCACACCCAGAAAGTCAACCAGCCCACATACCCATTTAGGAGGCAATCAACATAGATACATGTCTGCTGACCAGATTATAAGATTTCATTTTTAATCCTATGAGCTTCATCGATGACTAGATATCACCAGCTAAATTTCTTGAAGACAGACTTCTCCCTAATGAGCATTTCTTTTCAGATGACCCAGGCATCCCGTTCTCCCTGCAGCAAATCGATGCCACCTTGGTCGCATCCCATCCTTCATAAGGGTACTCTGTTCCTATAGGATATAATGTTCTAACAGCCCTATAGCTCCCTGTAGTGGATTATACCTTATGTCCTAATAGTGTTATAGTCTGCTGGAGCAAGCTATAGAAGACATTAAAATTCCACTCCCTAGTTATATGCCTTCTCCTTTAGCTTGGACTTATAACACAAGAGAAGGCCTTTAATGACTAGCATAGCCTGCGATGGTGAGCCATAAGAATATATCAACATTAGGAGTCAGACATAACACGTAACCTATTTTTTTATCCTTTAACCAAGAAAGGTGGTTCTAACAAGAACATTGTTCGTATATTTAAACACTTTTACTTTTTTTTGTATTTAAAAAAATAAAAATGTATGGATTGAACTAAAAAACAAGAAAAATGGGACAGTGAAATTTAGATTGAAAAAGTAACAAACAACCTACTTATTGCAGACTTGCTGTTGAGCAGTCTACAGCTGGTCTCTGCCTTCAATATTTTGCTCTCCAGCAGAGGCAAATTTACACCATAGTAGTTCTGTAGAAAAGATGCAGATCGCAGGTCCGGGAGGCAGCAACATCAGTAGCAACAGCATCCCCAGACTGGACACTATGCACTGGAATATATGACGTGGAGGCCCCTTCACCTTTCTGACATCTCCTATTCACTACATTCAGCGGTGTACTGTGCCAAGCATTAAGATGCTTTAGCATTCCTGAAGTATCAAAAGAATAGGTTTTTTCAAGTACCTTGGGAAAAGAAATGATGGCAGAGCTTGCAAGTGACGACCTTCACTGAGGCTTTTGTTCTCCTTCGGAAATAGTAAAAAAGTCGCAAACAAAGCACTGAAGTATGATTTGTGAGTTCTCCTGCTGTTCTTGTTGTTTCTGGGACTACTTTTGCTTCTCTTCTCCCGGAGATGCCATTTTTGGGCTTTTGGTTCAATCCAAAAAAAGTTGGGCAAACACCGAAAAAGTCAGCAGAACCTGGAGAGGATGTTAATGGTCAGAAGAGCAACCATTTAATAACAGTAAGAGAGTGGGAACTTCCTGAGAATACATTAAACTAATGACATTAGCCAATGAGATGTTGTTTCACTGTGAGTCACGGATACCATTTTTAGGTACGGTGGTACCACAACACCTAGAAATGCAGAAATTTCACAAAAAACTACAAGATATGAATGGCAGCATTTAAGAAGTCATGAGTAATTAAACATCTGCGGCCATATGAAGTGCATGGCAGGGCCACAAGTTACAGTTTACTCAGTAAAGAATTTCAGAGGTCTTTTGTTTTTAGGTCTCGCGCCTAGCGTTGCACTGCGAAGCGGTGCTCGCACAGCGCGAGACATTTAGTAGGTGAAAAACGGGGATTCAGCACTGACCTAGGAATCGCACACACTCGTGCGTGTGCGATTCCTTTTGTGCTACCCCATTGGCCTTTTCGTGCGTCTTCTTATAAAAGACTGCACGCAATTGGCCAAAGGCGGGCGCATTGCTCCGCCCATGGCCTATTGGTGTCTATTACGCGATTGGTGCGCGTAATAGACACCAATAGGCCATGTGGTTTCAATTATCGTGCCCAGACATGGGCGTGATAATTGAAATCACATGCTTAGCTGTGGGGAGCGTGCGCGCACCACTTGCAGGCTTCTTTGTTTTCCCTATCGCGATCGCGTTCATTTTCACTCTCTCTCTTTCTCTCTCATTTTATCATTTTCTGTGTTTTTATTTGTGCCTTATTCTAAGTGTGTATCTTTATTTATTTCTGTTTCTCTTGTATGTATGTGCTTCTGTCAGTGTGTGCCTAGATATATCTGTATCTGTTTGTACCTTAATATCTATATATGTTTCTATGTGTCTGTGTGTGTGTCTCTCTGTGTGTGCACCTCTATATGTTTGTGTATGTGTGTCAATGGGTGGAGTCACAGCTGTGTTAGAAGAGTACGTAAAAGCGGATTACTAGCAACCAATAAAAATAATGTCCTTATTTGCCCTCTAAAAGTCAACTGTAAAACGCTTCCAGCTGACGTTTAAAGGACCTTTTCGAAAACTTTTGTGACTATGCCATGTGTCAGTTTGCAGAAACAGAAGTAAAGGAAGGAAATTACTGCAAGACTCCCAATTCTAGGGCAACTGTACTAGTAAATCACAGGTGCAAACTTTTTCTATGCTTTCGCCCTGCTTTATTCAATACATTCTGTGCTACATTAAGTGCGTTTTACTTTTTGGTCTTTTTGTCGCGTTTATGGCTTTTTAATCAATAGTCCTTGTGTCACGAGTGTTTGTAAATAGTAAAATAGTGCATTGAAAAAGTAAAGTAGGAAAAAGTATACAATGACAGCATGCATTTGAAAAAAAGTACATAGAAAAAATATAAATAGGGAAAGAGTTATTAATACGTAAGCTGCGCCAACAGACAGTAGCCTGTGTATAGAGATAGCGGTTTATTTTTTATTTATTTTGTGTCTCTGTTGACTTTTCAGCAGTCAGGGCGGGCGGCGTGAGCGTTTTAACGGCAGCGTATTGGCTTCCTGGCGGCATCCACCATGGGTGAGTGTCTCCCGCTGCTGAACAGTGGCAGCAGCTGCACAGACGCAACTGCTCAGTTCTCATACTCTGGGCAGCCATTGCCCCTGTATCTTACAGGAGTTCATTTTCATGTCTGTGGCTATCCCACCTGTAGGGGGAACGAACTTCAAATACGCAATGGTGCATAGAGTTGTAAGCCTATATAGCTGCTCTTTGTAGAATCTGAGCCCTCTCTCTTCGCGATCTGTGCAGCTGCTCTGGTACTTATTTCCTGTGGATTGGGTGGAGGCGAGGAGGATGTGTCCGTGAGGCTGCCGCGATACTAGGAGATTATTTGCATACCAGACTGAACCCCATTAAAACAAGCATTTGCAATGCAATAGGTCTCGCATTTACACGTGTTTAAGCTTATTGGCATTGTAAATGACAATGCCTTTATTTATGTTTTAAAACCAAAACATAAACAAAAGGCATTGTCATTTACAGTGCCAATAGCTCGAACACGCATAAATGCGAGACCTATTGCATTGCAAATGCTTGTTTTTAAATGTTAGTTTTTATCTTATTTCAACACCTAGCTACAACATCACTTTAACCTTTTGTTTTTTCAGTGAGAACATAAACTGTCAGCATTTATTAGAAAGCCTATCTGAGAGGAAATCTAAGCAATAAAACAAGAGCAGGACAAACCATCATCCAAAATAACCAATGTCTAACTTAACAAAACCGCCGCCACCTAAACGTGCTGCAATGCTGTTGGGTTTGGAGGATGTCTTTTCCTAAATCAAAGAAGATGAGATGATGGTAACCTAAGCAAAATCCAGAAGGCTTAACAGTGAGTTCTGACAAGCTTGGCACCTCAAATTTCAGCAAGCTTGATGTACAAAAATTGACTGGCATTGAAACGTCAGTCACATCGTCCCAAAAATGAAACATTATCCAGCAACATTCACCCATGGTACAAGAATCATAAGAGATGAATCACAACCCAGGCCATGCCTCTTGGGTAGAGTGAGAGTGACGCTTCTCGCGTTTGTGCCCCCCAGAACAGAGGGCACACAGCATACCCATATAGAACTCGTTAATGAACTCTACAGAGTGTATCTTAAATTCCTGAGACCTGGTGGAACCAATGGAATGTCTACCAGCAAAAACAGGTGCACATCTATAGCTTGACCAGGTATGAGGTACTAAAATAGCACCTAAAAATAATTACCAAAAACAATATCAACTGCAAGATATAGACTTGCACATAATTGACAAGGTACATAAATATGGATTAGAATAGTAAATCAATACTCCCATGACAATGTTGTGTATGTTAATACTTTGGAGTATATTATTCCATGTCAATATTATCATAGTTGATATAGTGCCATACACATTTCCACCCCACATGCATCGATGTACATTGTTGGCACATCAGTTAAAATTATAGACACAAAAATGTCTACAAAATGTATTGGTAGGTTATATTGTGTAGACCATGGAATGCATATCATCGCTATGCATTAGACATGATCACTTTTGGAGAAAAACACCCACTATCATTCAGAAAACATGCTGAGGAAAGTTTTTTGCTTTAAAAAATGTAAATACGTGTTTTTTTCCATTTTCAATCTATACCAAAGTCTCTCTTTTCTGTACCTGTCTCTCTTTCAAGTACACAAAGCAGTCCTCTCTATTTGTTTTTATCAAACGTCAAACCTCCACTTTCCCTTCTACGCTCATACTGAGCCTGATTCACAAAGGTTTTTTCACACACAAATGCTACAAGTCCACAAAAAAGGTTGATATGCAGTTTTAAATCCTACATCCTCTTTCATAGAATGAGTATGTTAAAACGGTAAAGTGCACTGATAATTGTGAAAAGGTCAACGATGTAGAACACCATTGTAAATTAGGATTGAAGGGTAGGTAAGTGGTGTTCTGGACAGTAGCCTGATGTATTCAGTGAATACCCTAGAACCAGAGCTGTTTTATTGCCTGGGCAAAATGGGGTATCGCCCAAAATTCGCTCTCTATTTGACCTCTGTTTATTCCGCCCATTTTTCTACCTAAATATCTGTGCCTACTTGTAACTCGGAATTTGACTCTCTCTACCCTGTGTTATCTTGGGTTTTTCGTGGTCCCAGGCGGGATATATTTTACCCGTTTTGTGTGACCCTGTTTCAGAAAGACTAACACATAATGTATTAGATTTGACAACATGTGGGCTTCAATTAGCAAGAAATTGATAATAACATGCAAAGTTCTTCTGAACAGGGACCCTCAAAGTATTTGGTGTCCTGGGGCTTCAAAAACCATTAAGCAGGCACTGCATAGAACTCCGTGCTGATCTACTCATGAAAGGCAGGCGCAATGGTTTTGCTATCCCAGAAAAGTGAAAAGAGCACACCCAGGGGCTTATTTACAAGCCCTGTGTGCCACTGCAATGTCACTTTTTGTGACGTTCTGGTGGTGCACACAGCAGAGTCATATCTACAAGGCCACGTAAAGCCATCCTGTGTGGCTTTTCATTGCCTTGTAGATATGGAGTGAGGCAATGCAGCACAAGCTGCTGCATTACCTCACACTACGAAGGGGGGGTGTGCCATAGGTGTTACGGTGGATATTCCCACATAACACCCATGGCATTTGAGACATTCCCAGGTTTACAACAAGTTGTAAACCTGGGAATGCATCAAAAGCCTATGCCTCCCCAGGGGAGGCATATGGGAGGCACAACGAGCAGAAATAACATTATTTCTTCTCTAGCACACATAGAAAGAGGAAATTCCCTCCATGATTGCTTTTGTGCAGGAAGGTCTGCCTTCCTGCACAAAAACAATCATCCCTACAATGCAGACACCCTTACACCATGGTGCAAGGGTGCCTGTTTTGGAAAATTACAGCCAACTGAGCACTAGAGCAGGGAAGGAGGAGAGGAATGTGTGACAGCACAGCAGGAAGTGTTGCCGTGCTGCCCTATGTCAAAATATTGTAAATGAGGCCCCCACATTTTAAAGGCATATAGGTGAAAAGGTTTATGAAAGTGGAAAATGTTTATATACATTTTAACCCCAGAATAGTATAGAAATGTGCATTAATGTTAACTTAGAAAATGTGCGTCAATATAGTGGTTATGGGAAATGTGCCCTAGAAGGTTGCTTGTTTTTGCAGAAAGCTCCCATTTCTATTGTTTTTTCACTGCTAGGCCTCAAAATATTCTTATTCTTTACTATCCCTTTAATAAAATAAATGCTTTTTGTAAATGCTAACTTAGCGCTACAATTGTACTACTAAAACTTGACATCTTCGTGAACTGTGCTGTTTGCTGCAAAATATATTTCTTTCCTTCCTCACACCTAATGACTTCATCATATTTTAGATAGTTTCCTCTGCCACATGCTTATAAAGAACAAGTATATTAATGAAAGAAAATGCTTGCTTAGTTTTGATTTCCATGATCTAACCAGGACATGCTTGATATTGATGTTTCATTTCATAGAGCAGTACATTGTTCCACGATGGGCCACTGAACAGCTAACAGAGTAGGCTTGCAAAGGTTCTCATGAGAACCTTCCTAGATGTATCTTTTTTGTAATACGTTGCAGCCACATTCAAATACCTACATGTCGACATGGATGTTTACTGTGGGAATCAAGAAAGAAGACGACAGACCATCGGAAGATCCTTTCCTATTGGGCAGAAATGATTCAGCATTCCGAGTCTGTTACATGTTCTGCACTTTCTGTAAATTACGTGTTCCTAGCTAGAGAGTTAATGAATTCTAAGCACACCTTCCCTACCATGCTCCTTAGAACTGGGTTTTGCTAGTCCAAATTTCCATAAACTACTGCTAACAGTGATTTTTTTTTTTTTCCTTACTCTTTGTGATGAGACGTTCTGTCTTTATGCAGATCATAGCCACTGTTTTGATTAATTCCTATTACCTGTTTTAACTGTTGCTACTGCAGCTGTTTGGGAACTCGTCGGAGTTTACAGAACTACTCTTTGAGTAGTTCAATCTTTCATAGGTATTAGCCTTTTGCAGCAAATTCTACTTGCTCTTTTCCAAAAGAACTCTTTATGGGTTCTCGCTAGACTAGGCTAGGTCCTTTAGATTAGGATAGGGGCTAATTCCTTTATATAACACGCTGTTATATTGTATGCTCTCTCTAACCAACATTTTCCAGAAATTTCTGTAAACAGATTTATCTGATTAACTTGAATAAAAGAGCAAAAATACAAACTAATCTCTTACTGAGAAATAGAGCTTTTAAAACTTCATCAAACCTCTCATCATTGACTGAAAATTAAATGCTGTAAATTAATGATTATATTAGAAATGTATTCAGGTTGTGTTCCATTCTAACACGGTGTCAAAGATCAGGGGGCCGATTCACAGAACTAATCTGAGATAAAATCCTAAACTTACTGTAGGAGAGTAGGATCTGCTTCACATGGGTACCCCCACTTTTTGCTGATGCTTCACTGTTTTTCGACCTTAGTCTGGCTGGGGCCCTGCTAATCAGAACCCCAGCCTAGCTGCTTCCTCTTTAAAATGGTTTCCATGTGCCTTAGGCACATCTCTGATTGGAATCTGGAGTGCCCTTATAAGTCCCTAGCATATGGTATACTATGTACCCAGGGCATAGGTACCTCAGAGGCCTACCAGGGGCTGCAGCATGTATTGTGCCACCCCTGGAAGGCCATCCAAACTGACACCACAGGTCTGCTACTTCAGCCTGGGTAAGGTGGTGCATGCACCCCTTACTGTGATATAGGCTACCTATATCACTACATACATACACACATATAAACCTATAAGTCACTCCTATGGCAGGCCTTATCAATCCTGAAGGCAGAGTGCGTGGTTCCTATGTGAGAGGGTGCCCCTGCATGAGCTGGGCCCCTCTGCAGCGTTCGGAGACCCTTCTCTGATGCTGTTTGTAGTGCAGCCCGACCATATACTCTTAAGCGCATTATAACCTCGCGTTAAATGCTAACTTTGGGATGGCTGCACGGAAACATGTCGTGTTTGGTGTCAAACATCTTGGAATACTACCCCCCGCCAGTTCTGGCGGCGGGGGTAGCATTCCACCCTTCTAGAGGGAAAGACATGTACACACCGGTATACCCGGTACTGACTTTCCAGAGCCCTGGCATCACAAAATGGATGCCGCTGCCACAGACACGAGTCTGGCCTCCTGCTGCTGACCGAAACTCCGGCAGGGGAAGCCTGGACAATAGGTTTCCTGTCCCAGGGAGGTGTGACCACCTCCCAGACAGGATAGTGTGTATTGGGGCTGGGCGGGAGCACTCTCGGGTGCTTTGAAGTCCTGCACTGGGGGCACACTTGGTGTCCCTGTGCATACCCCAGTTCAAACCGGCTCAGGGGCTTCCAGCCCCTGCTCTGGCGCGAAACTGGACAAAGGGAAAGGGGGTAACCACCCCTCTGCCCTGACCCTCCCATAGGTGGGGCCACAGAGTATGTCCAACCCCTACCTTAGTATAAGTAGGGGACCCCAGTCCTTAGGACTTTAGATTAACCTGGACGAAACTCTGACACAGAATCCTGGACCTTCGACGCTCTACTTCAAGATTAGAGGACTGAAGAATCTCCCTTGGGGTCAAGGAGTGACTCCCTGCTTGGCAGGCACCAAAGAAGCAATTGTCCGGTCTGCATCGCTGAAGCTCCCGACGGACGCCAGAGGTGGATTTCCAGACTTCCCCGAGGCTGCCCTGAGTCCCCAGCAAAGCTGAGGCCCGTAGCTGTCGTGGGTAACGTGGAACCGTGACCCCTGGACACCGAACGCATTTGCAAGTGCATCCTCTTCGTGCTTTGGGCTCTGAGTAGCCCCAGTCTCCAGCACCAACTGCACTGAAGATCACTGGCCTCCACTCCACGAGTGTCCTGTGAGCCAGCTCCACGTGCATCAACTCGAGGCTCCTTCGCGGTCGCTAGTCCGTTGGCTAGTAGGCCCTCCCAAAGGCCAATCTTTTTCTGCTTGGGCTCCCTGATTGCTCCAGGCGTGCCCTGACTTACCCTCGCTGGGTGAGTCCCCCAGACCTTGCTGGTCTGCAACATCGTCCTTCTTCTATTTCCACAAGACTTGCCATTGCCAAGGCTTGTTGGGTCCAATCTGGTCACCAATACCCCTGCAATTGACAGACGTCATGGGACAGCTCGAATCCAGCTCCTGGTCGTCGTCAACACCTCCTGGACCTCGTGGCTGAAGAGTCAAGACGACTGTCAACCTACCTGAAGCACTCGACATCGGTGGGCATCTGCTCATCGCCTTCCTGGTCACTGGCTAGTGACCCAGACTCTGTCCCCTCTGCTTTCAGGTTCTTCAGATCTTCGATCCACCTTTGGATCCACCCGAACACTTTCGACTTTGCAGCAGATCGCCATTGAAAGCGACGACGAAACCCGACCCTGAAAGACACCTATGCACCCGGCTCCCCTGGGTGAGGTAACTCGAGTACTCCAGTGCTCCCGTGGGTATTGACACTAGAACAGCCTAGTTCTCAAAGGGTTTGCTCCAAGTCCTCCTCTAAGTGTCCCTTTTCTTTTAAATTCGAATCGCGACTTTCCCCATAGAAGTTAACGGTGGTTCACGGCTGTGTTCATACACTGCACGCGTCCCCCGTGGGTCCCCTGTGTCACTACCTTGGGTGGTTCCTTGTGGTCCAAGCACTTCTACAGGCTCTAGGCCTTGTGTCTAGCTCAGTCGTGGTTCTTATACCACTTTATTGGTATATGGTTTGGTACGCCCCTGGGTCTCAAACGTGTATTTGTGCTATTACTGTAGATAACTAACTTATAATTTATGTACTTCGAACTCTAGCCTCATAAAGAGACTAGAGGGGTGTGTTTAGTAATAAATACATATATTTTGAATATATACCTGGTGTGGTCCTCTTTCATTTGGTCACTCAAGAGATTATAGACTGGTAAAACAAGCTGCTTTACATTCCTTCAAGACTTAGCCTGAAGGCTGCTCTCCATAGGTACCACTAGGATATCTTTCAATAAAGGTTGTCTTTAACCTATCTCCAATAAGGGGTTGTTTGGACTGGTGCAAGGTGCCCACTATAATTAGTGGACAGCATATGCCAGGCCAACTTCTCACACTTACTACTTTTGGTATTCACAGAAGGCATTTAGTAGTAGTAAAGTTAGGACTCCTAACTTTACTACTACTAAACTGAGACAAAATCCTAACTTTACGACTTTCGGTATTCACAAAAGGCATTTAGTAGTAGTAATAACTTTACTACTACTAAATGCTTTTTGTGAATACTGAAAGTTGTGAAGTTAGGGTTTTGTCTCAGTTTAGTAGTAGTAAAGTTATGAGTCCTAACTTTACTACTACTAAATGCCTTCTGTGAATACCGAAAGTAGTAAGTTTAGGATTTTATCTCAGATTAGTTCTGTGAATCGGCCCCTTGGTGACCTGGAGAATAAATTAGTGTGGAAATTGGAGTTTCATTTAATAGGTTTTAAGGTGGGGCTGGTTATAAAACTTTTATGAGATTCCTGCACTCACATGTTTATAAACACGAAGAATAATTTCACAGTGGTGAAAAAGTTAAATTGGCAAATGAAGATTTTTCTGTCGTTTACTCAAGCAGATTTTCCAGTTAACAGAATATCTTCTTGAGTAATCCAGCTGATTGCTGTAGATTTACAGAAGTACTCCTAGAATTCTTTGAGTCTCATAATCCCACAAACGTGGGACATGAAAATCCTACTCCATTTTTGCGGATCGGGCAAGATTCTGCTTTTCCTGTTCTCGCTCGAACATACACACGCTTGAACGTGAGCTGCACCTATTCCAATAAAGCAGTCACATTTTCATGCCTGTTGGTAGATTATTTAACCCAAGAAGAAAATATATTTCAGGCAGGGCCATCTTAAGGATTTTGGGGGCCCTGGGCCAATCGTATTTTGGGGGCCCCTGTTCAGAACAGCTTTGAAATTATGATCTAATTTCATCCATTTCAGGGCCTCTTTGGCCAGGTCACTGACAGTGCTAAGACACAATGGTGCAAATTCTAAATGTGTTTACATCTAATATTAAATAATAGTGGCGTGTGTTTTCAATATTGTAACACAGCAGCAGCTCACTAATATTAGTGCAAAGAATCTCTGTGACCCCCTCCCATTTCTCATATATGAGGTCCTGTTTTGATCTAAAAGAAACATTTTTGATGGATGTTGCATGAAACGTAAACACATTTTACTGCAAAATGTCTGTAATGTATTCTCACAAATCACACACATTAAAAACACATTTAAGGAAAACGGTACTTAAAATTATCTGATTAAAATTATTCAAGGTCATCAGGGCAAGAATCTATGCAGAACAGAGCTGGCTCTATCAGGGGGCCCACTGAAAGGCTGGGGCCCTGGGCCATAGCCCACTTTGCCCATGCCTTAAAACGTCTCTGATTTCAGGGCGCCTACATAAAATCAAAGATTAATCAACTCTGGCAGAAAATGTTCCTTTGTAACTAAAAAAACTAATATTTCTGCTGTGCTAGGTTAATCTCCTATGGGGTTTGCCCAATGTCATGCTGATGTGGGTTGAGAGATGAGATGGAGAAATACTTTGTAGTGTATTTATACAGAATGCCGGGGACACATTTGGTTTAAATTAGGCATGTAATGAATGTATCACAGCACGAGCAGAGAAACAAAACCTATTACAGGCTAGAAATGAATCATTGTAAAAGTAAACCATTTGGAAGTCACAGTATTTTCTCAACTATTGCTTTATTTTCGTCTAAGCTTTGCTGGAAGGCAATTATTTTATCTGTTCCCTTTGCAGTTATTTCTGTTTGTGCGCTTGAATAATTTGCATTTGCTCTACATTTGCTGTGCAATGTAGAACACAGGGCTGATAGAAATGTCGAAGGGGAAAAGTTCCCTTTGCTGGGATAGTCTAGTGCAGAGGCACCAACGCTAGTGCACTGGGCGTGGACCCATACCTCTATGTAAATGATTCCTATTTGGATAAAAGATGTCGTGTGCGACCTTATTTCAGGTGAAAAGTCCGAGTATATGGCATAGAAAGTTCCATGTGAAATAGTACTGCAACCGAAGAGAAGTGCGGGCAGCGATTGGTACATTGAGCAGCATCATTTGCATATTGTGGTTTGGATCAATAGCCTTTTTATAGGGTTACGGTGAGATACAGCTGGAGGGTCTGTAGAATGCCAAGTGGAATGACATTTAATGCTGTTTACTTCTTGGAGAGAGAACCATAAGGACTGCTATCCTTAACAAAGTAAACTGTGTTTGTCGCAAGGTTCACAGTTTTAAACTGTCAAATAACATCTGGGCAAGATTGAAATAATGAGTCTCATTCCAAATCTGTGGCATCTTGATGCCCTTGCCAAAAGGATGGACGCAGAGCAATTCTTTTTGGCACAAAAACGGTTGTCCTTTGTCTTTCTCCTGAAATGTCAGTTTCTACTGAAAATCAAACTGGAAATGTTTTGGAGGAGCAAAGATGTCTGTAGTATTTTGTTCACATGAGGGGTAAAGGCGGAAATGCAACAGACTCATGACAGATCAGACTATTTGTATAAGGGCAGCACTGCACTTAGAATTTTGTGTGTTACCTTTGCATGTAAAGTCTTCCACTATAGCTAGGGTTGGAGCAATGATCCGATAGGGTATCCTTCGAACTTCTGTCGCTTTAAGAGCTTAATGGAAGTTTGGGGCATGATCCACTGTTGCATGGCAATTGTAGATTTTATGGTAATTACACTGTGCATCCTATTTTGAACTTGCACATGTCATAAGGTATGGTTCTAGAATGGGAATATGTAAGTAGTCACTGTGAAGGATGCAGTGTTGGATGGCGGTCGTGGGTCTCTTACTGGAATAAACTTATACTTATGAAGACCTATGGAGAATCCTGGATATTTATTTCTATAGAGTACTACACCCACTGACCACACAAGCCTTAATGGCCTATGGAGTAGGAGAAATCAAGGGTGAAAAGAAGCTGAGGCTGTCAACAGGTAAAGCTTCTTTAATGTGCTTCTCTCACTATCCTTGTCTGGCAGCACCTGCCATCCAGCCCGCTCCCCAGTTCCATGCAGGGAACTCCCTAGCCCCCGCATTCCAAACTCCACATTCTTCTCCAACCCAACACCCCCCCCATCCTTCACAAAACAAGCAAACAAAAATAGCTAAATAGAAATTGGTACATAGAACAAGGTATAATACGGATAACCTAAAACATCAGCAATAAACCAAAGAGTAATTCCACAGGCAGGACAGAACCGGAGTTAGAATCTGCAATAATCCTTGAACCTGACAGGAGCGGTCCTAACCCTGGAAGAAACTCTACTCTGGTACCCAGGGCTTGGGTCTGAATTCACGTGATCTCTGGAAGAAACCCTCACGTGATACGCAGGGTTAGAATTTGCCTGCACCCCCAATTTGCTCTACACATAGGCAGCTTTGGACTCAGGCACCACCGAAACTGCATTCTTATTCCGTACCTTACCATTCTCCAGCACAACCACACAATCTTTTACCTCCAACACCAGAACTGGTGCCGAACATCGCGAAAAACCTTTGCGAATGAAACCAGGTTTTTTGACTCTCACACAGTCGCCAACGCAAACAGGAGAAGCTCTTCCACACTCATCCCTGGTACCATACTTCTTTTGCACCGCAGCTCTTACATCCACCACACCTTCCATCCTCCCCATATCGATAGACTTTCTAGAAATCCAATACTTGTTCAATTTGGATCCTGCAACTCTACCTCTTAACAGCGTAAAAGGAGTAATTCCCATGCTGACATGAGGTGTAGTTCTCAAAGCCCACAACATATCCTCAACAGATCTTATCCAGTGCAAACCATTCACCAGGGCCAGTTGTAACTGATCCTTGATCACATGGTTCAAGCGTTCCACCAACCCATTGGTAGGAGGGTGGTAAAGAGACGTAAGAACATGTTTGATGCCGTTCTCCATTAGGAAAACTTCCATCTCCCTGGACACCAAATGTGTCCTATTGTCCTTCACCAACTCTTCAGGAAACCCTTCCCTGAGAAATACCTCCTTGAAAAATTTGATCACAACTTCAGTACTAACATTGTCAACAAACTTCACCTCTGGCCATTTCGTCATGTAGTCCACTGAGACCAAAACATATTTAGGTGAACAGCCCATGACACCGAAAGGCCTGGCTATGTCCAAAGCAAGCTTGCACCAAGGGGTATTCTTCATGACAACTGGGTCAATGGGTGAATGGCATGTGACTTGGGTCTTATCGCTGAGCACACACATGCAACAATCCCGAACATAGTGTTCAATAGCCCTATCCACACATGGCCACCTAAAGTCTTCTCTTACTCTCCGTTTCATAGCCCGAATGCCAAGATGGCCCTCATGTGCTAGGTCTAAAAATTTCTTGAACAAGCAATGGGGAACCACCATCTGACCATACCTGCGCATGATCCCCTTTACTACATACAATTCTTCACATACTCTCCTGTATGGAAATAATTCCATGGGTGTCTCCTGGCTATTGGGCCATCCTACTGAGACAAAATATTTTCCACCGCCTTAAGCTCCTCGTCTAAGGACACCGCATCCAACCATTCTTGCTCAGACAATGCACCCTTAACCACATCATTCACAGAAGATACCAAGCACACCATCTCCAGTTCATCCATAGATTCCTCCCCTTCTGCAACATCTGTTTGGGGTAACCTGGATAAGCAATCAGCCAAGTAGTTCTTCGCACAAGTCACATACTCTAATTTGTAATGAAATTCCTGCAAACTGTACTGCCATTTGGCGATGCTCGGGGTAGCCCTGCCACCCCCTTTGGTGGTGAAAGGATCCACCAGGGGTTTATGATCCATTCTGAGCACAAATGTATTCCCCCACAGGTAGTTTCTGAAATGTTGCACACCCCACCACAATGCCAGGGCGTCTTTTTCAATGGTGGAATATGTGCCTTCAGCTCCTTGCAATGTTTGTGTTGCAAATGCAATCGATTCCTCAGAACCGTTGAATCTCTTCTGCATGAGGACAGCTCAGAGACCCACATTGCTTGCATCAGCAGAAATAATGCACACATCATTGATGTTAAATGATTTTAGAGGCCGGGCTTGCACAATTTCCTTCTTGATAAGTTCAAAGCCGTTCTCACACATCGTTCCATTCAAATCTGTTGTTTATCTTTGATAAATTCCTCAAACATACAATCTTATCTGAGAAATTACCAACAAATTTGGCATAATAATCCACCAACCCAAGAAAGGAATGCAATTGATCCTTATCTTTGGGTCCGGGTGCATTCTGGATGGCCTCCAAAATCTTCATTTTAGGCTCAACCCCTTAAGCAGAAATGTGGTGACCCAAATAGTCCACACCTTCCTGGAAAAACCTGCACTTGTCTCTTCTAAGAGTCAAACCGCTCAACTTCACCACCTCCAAAACCTGTTTCACTCTAGCATCATGTTCCGACTCAGTCTTCCCATATATCAGTACATCATCTTGGAAAAATACAACTCCCAAGTTATTTCCAAACCGATTCCCCATTAAACATTGGAATACCGCTGATGCTGACACCAAACCAAAAGGCATCCACACATAGCGGTAAGCCCCTTCGGCATAACGAAACATGTGAAGTGCCTGGAATCCCTGCTTAAGTCAACCCAATGGTATGCCGAAGAAACATCCAAGGAAGTGAAAAATGTTGCACCATCCAACGTTGCCAACATCTCATTAATGTTAGGCAGGGGTTGGCGATCAATCCAAATGTTCGAATTGAGATCACGTAAGTCTAGGCAAAGTCTCATAGACTTATCAGCCTTGCATGCCAAAACTATGGGCGCCAACCACTCTGATCCCTCAGTGGGTTCAATTATACCCATATCACACAATCCTTTCAACTCCGCCCGTAGCTCACTGCGCAAACTCAGTGGTACTTTGCGCACTTTGTGAGCAACCTCTTGCCCACTCTCCTTGAGAACGATTTTGTGTTGAAAACCCTTTAGTTTGCCTAAACACTCACTAAACACCTCAGGATAATCGTGGACCCAATCATCAGCTATCAAATGCCCAACCATACATGCAGGGCACACAATAATTGACTGGGACACATTACAAGATTTGTTCATCTTCCGGCTGGTTAACACCATGCCGGGATGATTCGGGTCCAAAATGAATCCTAGCTGTTCTTGTTCTTGCCACCCCAACAAATTCGCACCCTCGTTTACAATGTAAACAGGTCCTGTGGCAGAATTCCCACCAAACTTCAGATTTCCCTCAAATTTACCCAAAACATCCACCCTTCTCCCCCCATAGGCAAACATCTTAATGCTGGATTGTTTCAGCTGAATGTCATGTTGCTCTCTCAAATCCTTCTGGTTTATGAGCATGAAGGGAGAACCAGAGTCAGCCAGAAAGTTGACTTTCTTGTTATTCACAATGACCACACAAGCTGGAGCTTTCCTTTTACGTGATCCCTGCAAGGCTCATATTTCTACTTCCTCATTAGTTTGCGCAGTTGAAGAAGACAACATTAATAATACATTATTCTCATCATCCGAATTGTCTAAATTCTCTTCATTAACCATGATGGTATGCGTGGGAGGTTTCTGGGTTGATGCTGCTTTGCATACCCGTGTGAGGTGTCCTTTCTTACTACACTTGAAACAAGTCTGGTTTAGGGCAAACAAAATCAGGCATTCTCCAGGTGAGATTTGCTACCGCATCTGAAACATACGAGTTCACATTTGTCGAATTTAGCCTTACTGGAAATAGTTACAGGATTCCTCGTTGAGCTAGAATTCAGATGTTTGGCAGGATGTTTAGCACTCAATTGCTTGACCTCTCCGAGTTTAGTAGTTTCATTTATCTCTTGCATGCAAAATTGGGATTGTTCAATGCTTCTGGCAAGTCTAAGAGCAGTTTCGAGATCGGGGTCCTCAGTGGAAAGCAGTTTTTCTTGAACCTTTTTGTTGCATGTTCTTTCTATCAACTGATCTCATCCTTGAATTCTCTGTAGTTGCATGTGGAGGCTAAAGTTCTAAGGGAAGCAACAAAATCATTGATTGATTCCCCTGGAATCCGGGCACGTTGCAAGAATTTGTGGCGTTCAAGTACAACACTTTTCTTGGGGTTGAACCTTTTATCAAGTGTTTTGATGATGGACGCATAATCGTCAATCAACATGGAATCGCCATTGTCCCTGCCACTAACATGGGTGCTAACAATTTCAAGGGGGAAAGTCTTCAAAATGTTCCTGCCTTCAGAACCTAAATTATAAATTAAAAGTGTTTTTTTCTTTTTAGGAGTGAAAGTATCACCATCAATGGCTTCCAAATATGCTTCGAATGTTTCCTTCCATTGTTCCCAGTTTAGGGGAGGAGTGCCTGCAATCTGTAAAAAGGGTGCTGGTGCCAGAATTCGATCCATTGTGTATCTGCGTGGTTGAGTTGATGCCATGCAAAAGCAAATTTCAGGTAAGCGCTGTATACCGAAACTCAATAACTAAAATACCTCCGATAAGGAGATGCAAGGGTGTAATTTACTGATGAAGGTGTAACATGCAAGGTGCACTTGGGCAAGCAGAAAGGTGCAGACAATAGTAGGATTAAAAGGTGTGCCTGTCACCGATGCTGGCAAAATACTAGTGCTGGCTTGACAAGAATGGTGTGCCCGTCACCGAACACTGAGGGATTATTGCAGATGAGAGCATATACCAGGTGTGTAAATTACTGACGCACTGTGTGTAAATTACTGATGGACTAATTTACTGATGCACCGATGCAGGTATCCCATGGTGTGCCTGTCACTGATGCAGGCAGAATAATGGTGCATGCTTAGCTGAAAAAATGGTGTGCCTGTCACCGAACACTGAGGAGATAAGAAAACTGAGAGCCCAGGATACAGCTGGGCGTATGTTCAATTCGGCCCCAATCCAAAATAGCGGCCATGTTGCACACGTAACGTGTTTTGTGAGGAAATAGGGTGCAAGAGAATGCGTGGGCGTTTGTGCGCCGTCACTAACTGGAGATCGCAACACGAGTAGCAGCGCATGCCCCCAACCATTGCGGCCCTCAAAAACTCCTTTAGCCTTCCTTGTAGACTTGCCTCACTCCGGTACAGACACACTGATAAGCGTCTAGACCGCCCTTGGTTAACGCCGCATCCGCTTCTGTATCGCTGTTGCCAGTCATGCCGCTTACCTTCGCCCCACGAGGTGCGAGCACAATAACGGTACCTACAGCGTGGTGGCGGAATTCAGGAAAACAGCTCCTCTTGAACAGGTGTTGGACAAGGCAGATGGGCAGGGACGCAGGAAGGGACAGACCAGCTCATTGCGACTGAAAAGAAGCTGAGGCTGTCAACAGGTAAAGCTTCTTTAACGTGCGTCTGTCCGATCCTTGTCTGGCAGCAACTGCTGTCCAGCCCCGCTCCCCAGTTCCAGGCAGGGACGTCCCTCGCACCACATTCCAAACTCCACATTCTGCTCCAACCCAAGAAAGGGCCTTTAAAAGGATGTGTTGATTCTTATTTTGGCGACACCTCTTCCAATTGGTGCCACTCATTTACATAAATTTACACTAGTAGCCGCTGATCATGAGTTTAAAAATGTGCATAGCTTTTGCCTAAAATAGCAGTAACGTTTCAGTAATTCATCAGTACTCCTGCCTTAAAACAGATGCATAACGTACACAATAACAGTAAATTAAGGAAAATCATTTATGGATGTAACTTCATTCCACCCAAATGTGTTTTTCAAAACATGAATTTTGCGCCATAACAGTAGCCAAAAGGTATGAATAGCACTGATGCAGATGCACTAATTATGGTATGGTATGATATTTAATACCATAGTTGAGAGTGGTGAGAGGCGTGACTCTAAAAAAACTGAAGACTCAGATGTGCCCTGATACCTTTCCACTCCTTCACCGATAGTAATGAATGAACAAATACGCTCTCCAGATCTGGATATCAGTTATTCTATGCAATATATCAATGTGTTTTAAATATAAACATTGACAATTAAGCAGAACCAGAGAACAAGTAGTTAAAGTTATGTAAAATAGGCCTGGCGAGTGCTATCTGTAAAGTGAATGAAGCACGTACCCTGACGGCATTAAGCAGTTTTTTCAGGTTAGTTAAACTGCACAATAATAATTAAATGGAATTGTACCATTGTATTGTAGTAATAAACAGGTGGACATGTAATTATCGGTATAGTTTGCTTAAAAACAGACACTCACAAGTGATGGTGTGCAAGTGAACTATAATTCACCAAATGTACTGCCTATGACCTAACAGAGGTTGTGACAGGTGACATAACAAACGTTAGAATTTGCTAGTTGGTACTGTAAGCATTAGTCTGTCAGAAGGTCCCGTAACCAGAATGTGCTGTGCATTGGGAGAGGACGGGTACAGTGGGCAGTGAGAGCAGGTGCGATGAGCACTGGCCATGTATGGATTACCCTCCAGGAGCACCTGCAGCCAACTTCATAACGCCCAAGGCGTGCTCCGGGTGGTTAAACCATGCAATATACTCTTACGCAATAGGTCAAACCCTCACTCAAAGATTACAGGATATAATTGAAAGCCATGTCCATTGTAGGGGCAGTACGCATGCCGAGTGTGAGGTATGCCCTGCACCCAGAACACACTGGACATGGCTCTCTCCTTGATTAAGGGGAATGAGTGCAGGGTCTGGCCAAAGGCCAGGCCCTGTGACCAGAGTCTACTAATTACCAATAAAGTGCTATCTAAACTCAACAATATTTCACATTCATGTCCGGGCCTGTGTGAGACCAGTCCATGCTCCTGTACTCTATAGGTTATGACCAATGCTCGAACCCAGAAGATTCTGTGATTTCAGGATTCTTACCAGGTTCAGTGATGCCATTAATGATTTAATTGGAGATGTAATATGTGCGGTCCCCAGTGAAGCCACATGTGATGCCATATGTGACATCATTATCATGAACGGTGCTTTGGAGAATTATGGTTGAGTTGCTCACCATAAGTGGTGAACTTTTGTAAGTTGTACACCATTACGTCCCTTCAACTAAACATTTTTGAAGCATCTTTATAATTCTTGTTATTCATGATTGGTTTGAATTCATCATTAATAAAAAAATATATAATTACAATTCTGTTCATCAGTTTTTGCTGTAGTGCAGAGCAAACATTCCAAGATTACTTGAATTGGGAAAACACATCAGAATGCACCCACTACTTCTTTGTCTTCTCACCTGGAAAGGCCTTTGAACAAATCAATCTTAGCTGAACAAAGGTCTATAAATTTCTATGCAGATGTATCAACTGACATAGACTCTGTGAAAAGAAAGATTAACAATTCAAACTGCTCAACACGTTTTGTTTAATATGAATATCCAAAAACATCCTATTCTGGTTGAAGTTCTCCCTTCAGGCCACGCTTTGTTGATTCAATACAGCCATTTTCACTGTGGGAGGCAGTAATAATTACTAATGGGACTAAATGGAAAATGCTACTTTTGGATCACCCTGATGGAGCAAGGACTCGAGAAAATGAGACTTGCTCGATCGAATCTTCCATTAACTTTTATTAATCGATAATTAATAGATAATGCGAAACTAACATGCACTCAACACTGAAAACATGGGGAGAAAAGCTTAAGCATGCTTGAATTAATGAGAAATAAAACGCAGCACGATTAAAACCCGCTTTAACTTGCTAAAACGCTTTGCGCATGTGCAAACCTGAATGACGCATGAAATAATGTGACTAACTCGCTTTGAGAGGGAAAACCCCTCACGCATGCGCAAGAAGAATTGAAACGCGGTCTTGATGTACCGCATGCTTGGCATATGCTTGCTTGATTTGAAAAGAAGCTGCTGCAATTAACGCTTATGCCTAAGAAAAATAATAATCACTTGGGGTAGAGTAGAAGTGGGCGATGAACAGTGATAATTACATGTTCAAGAAAATAATATTTGTTTTTAACTCTTTTATTAATAGTGTATATTTGGGCCTGCTAATCCATGACCAAAAAAAAAGAAAATGGCAAAAGCTGCGCATGCCTAGTGAGACCATGAAATGACCGATGACACAGAGGGAGCTGAAAGCCTGCCAAAATTCACGGACAAAAAGGATGGGAAAAGAAGAAGATGTAACAGTCAACTATGAAGCCTGTATTAAGTGAATTATGGCATTTGCAACAAAATATGCATGTTTCGAATAGAATGTATGAATGAGTAGAAGGGGCAGGGTTAACAAACAATAGGTTTTACTAATAAAATGAATACGTCAGCTTGGGATGATGAAGACACCCCTAACCCCGTCCAATCATATTCCGTAGTTTAGTAAAGCTGCAACACTTGAGGGTGGGACATGAAGAAATAAAGACTATAACTAGAGTGATTTGAATCAAGAAGAATTACGATGCAATGCTGACTACTCTGCTGGGAGCTGGGCACGAGAGAAAAAGATAGAGAGAAGACGAGTGTAGACTCAGAAGATCCAGACTATTGCCTGATTAGATTTGAAGATTGCGGAAGAATATCGAGGAGGGAGAGAGCGAGAGAGAGGGAATCGCCCTGGTGCGTCGGGTTGTAGAGAAGTCTAGTAAGTATCAGACCTGTCCTGATCCTATCCTTTAATCTTTGTCTCCTGATCCTAAGTCAGGGGACCTCCACCAATCCTTTGGCCAGAGGGGTGGTTTTTCCAGTTATCCTCATTAGGTAAATGTCATTCTATTCGGTATTTGCATATTTCCTTGCAAATGTATTATAAATGTGCCTTTTGTCTCTACATCTATCCACTCTTGTGCATTTGATTTGTTGAAAGCTTGTGAAATTGAATGTATTGTGCTTCATGATCATTCTCTCTCCCATTTTTGAGAAAAAGGAGCTTGCACTGTGTATTTGTAATTAATGAGCGTTCAACTAAATGACTGAAATTTTAGATAAACGTATTATTATTATTTTATTCAGAGTCTGTGGTTATTTCATTATGAATTTTTGTTAAGAAGTTGGTAATATCACCATCAACTAACTCAACTAATGGTCCATTGACCAGAGGAAGAGTGTTGATTCGTGAAGATTAGTTAGACATGATGCTGTAATTGATTCGTGGTAACAGGGAAATAACTAATCAAAATTTGTGGAATTATTCAAACCAAAACCCTTCCAGCGGGAAATTGGCCAAGGAAAATACAAATAAAGGTATTCGGATAAAGGTATATGGGCCCATTGAAAAGTTCAGTTTTTTGCGTGTAAATTATCCAACCCTGGCCTCTTCACGTTGGATCAGTTTTTCTGGTAGCAGAGTTATGGTTATTATGGTGATTATTGATTATTGACTATATGTTCTTAACATGAAAAGTTAG
Source organism: Calotriton arnoldi (assembly GCA_963921515.1). Lineage (NCBI taxonomy): Eukaryota > Metazoa > Chordata > Amphibia > Caudata > Salamandridae > Calotriton > Calotriton arnoldi. Next base: position 301,335 of record CAWUFW010005044.1, on the reverse strand, counting down.
TGTCTTGTTCTATGTTGTCTGGAAGTACAGGTATGGAAATACCTGGGAATCCCGTTAAGGAAATCACACTGCAGAAGGTTACTCGTCTGTTGTCATAATACCTAAAAGCTACGGAGGGCTGTAGGTGTTATATTAGGGACTATATTGTATAAGAGTAGAGTGTGAGTGATAGCGAAGGGTCTACCTGTGAAACTTTGGCCTTACCCGAAGGAGGAGTATCCCTAGAGGAGTAATAGGTTTTCCCGAGCTCAAGTGAAGGGTAAACAGTGGTTTTTACTCGTAGTATAAGGAAGTACTTTCTCTTGAAGCAAGTGAATAAACTATCTTTTGAATTAGCGGAGCAGACAGAGTAGCGCTGTTTTTACGATGTTACTAACAGAAAAGATATTAAGAAAAGTTTAGAGAAAACACTGCTGTATTACCTTGTGAAGGGAGGGTCAGTAGCAGGAGTTATACTGACGTCACAGAGAGCCGCGCTGGTATTGGTTGAGACAGCGGGCGTGTAACAAGTGCCGATTGTAAAGGGAGGGTCAGTAGTAGGATAATACTGACATCACAAAGAGCCGCGCTGGTATTGGTTGCAACAAGTGGGTGTGTGCAAAGCTCTGATTGGTTGGTAGACAATAGCTGTGCAGGTATTGGTTGTGGAAGAAAATACCTAGTGAACCCTGATTGGACCGTTGGTGTGAGTCGCGCTGGTATAGGACGAGTGTTGGGAAACAGGATACATGAGAATATGGAAGAGAGTTTCCAGTTTTAACTTGCTGAAAATTCTTAGAAACAAGGATTGGGAAAATGAAGTTGATTAATAAAATCAAGAATTTCTCTAAAAAGGATAAGCGTGTAGTAACCAGAGAAGGGATTCTTATGCCACCCCTAATACACCTGCTTCCTTTATGATGTTGGAACGAGGATACCATACGTGTGTTTGGTTGGAAAATTGGGTGGAATATACGAAAGGTGATGGAGTTTTAGCTTTCCCTGAAAATGGTACCTTTAATGTAAGGGTTCTTCAGAATTTGAGAAATCGGATGAATACATTAGAACCTTGTCCTAGGTTAACGCAGTATGAAGCTTTGGAGGAATGGGAATTTGAGGCATTTGAGCGAGAGAAATACAGAGGTGGTTGAAGAATAAATAGGGGATTTTTGCCTAGATATCCGTTTGATACTCGAGGAGATGAGATGAAAAGATGGAGAAGAGCTGTAGTAACAGAAGGGTTGTATCCAGTATTGATGGCTGAAGATCAAGTAGGGAGTAAATGCAAAGAAAAATTGAAACACATAGGTATGGCAGGAACAGAATGTGATGAAACGGATGATGAGTTATTAGAGGACATTTTAGTTAAAAGACCTCCACCTTATCAAGAAAGTGCTGGAGAGGCAACTCCAAGTGCACCAGTGATGAGAACTCCCTTAGTTCCGCAGGTTTTATATGATCCTACAGTTACCAAAGAATTACAGGAAATGGAAAGGGATGCATTGAATTGAACAAAAGAGGAGATAATTCAGAAAATAAATCAGTTAGGTTTAAATGCCGAAGTTTTGACAGTGCCAGTAACGATAGGTCTGGTTATTCCATTACAAGGGGATAAACGAGACACCCCGAGATTACAAACAGTGACAATCCCGCAAAATAATGTCAGAAAAGAGGTAGCGATGTCAGAAGATCTAACCAGTGAGACTGATTCAAATATATCATTACTAGATCTCCCTAATATTGAAACAGTGACGGAGACTCCGAAAAGAGGTTCACCAGTAAATAAAAGGAGAAAGGAACTGATTGTCACTCCTGTAGCAGGAAATTCTAAAGGATTGTCGCCAGAAGAACTAGAGGAGTGGGCGAAAGGATTAGACAAAAAGAGACCTCAGACACCAAATATAGATGTGGCCAAATTAAAAGTGGATCTAGAAGAAATGATCATTGGAACAATAAACCCAGAGAGATTAGGTACATACAGAGATGATGAATTGTTATTTTTGAGTAAAAGTATAACATGGAGAGCAAAGAATTTGCATGAGAAAATAGTAGAGGTTGCTTCAGAATTTGGAGGAGATGTAGAAAAATCGAAATTACTGCAGACACCATATAGGGCAGAATTTACTGACAAGGATTTAGAAAGTTTGAATGCGTCAGGAAGGAGATTACAGATCAAAGAATTAATGAATATATTGAAGAAATGAGGAGATGTAGACAGATGGAGAGGTAGATGGACAAAGAAAAGGGATGAAGCAGCTACAAAGGAGGCATATGCATACCCATTAAGAGAAACAGAACAGATTGAAAGAGTGTGTCCCATGAGAGAAGTTCCTGGTGGTGGATACGTTCATGTTCCATGGTCCAGACAGGATATTTTGTCTTTTACAAATGATTTCCCCGGATTAAGGGAGAAGCCAGTTGAATGATACAAGCAGGTAGAGAGGTTTGTGAAAGTTTCAAAAGTATTGTTGAAGGATTTGGATGGTCTGTTTGATATAGTGGTGCCAGCTGATTTATGGACAGAATGTAAGATTACGGTTGATTGGCCAACTGAAGAATACCCAAGAGATGCAAAGACAGGTGCACCTTCAGAAGATGTGATGAAGAAATATCAGCAAGTAATTACTTTCTTGAAAAGGAAAATCCATCCAAAGGAAACGGATTGGGTTAAAATAGATAGAACAACTCAAGAACCAAAGGAGTCAGTCCATGCGTATTACGAGAGGTTATTACAGGTATTTAAGCAATATAGTGGATTTGAAAATATCGGTGATAAGGATATGGGACATTTTGTGTATAGGTTTGTGTATGGATTGAAATCGGAAATTAGTCAAATGATTAAACAGCATATGCTTTGCTGGCAGAGTAAGCCCATTGATGATATTTTAAAATACGCAAAATATTGCAGTGACGATATTGACGCAAACATAAGAAATTGAAAGAAAAGATGATGTGGGCACAAGTGAAATTAGCAGAACATCAAGAGGCAAGTACTGGTACTCAAAATGAAAATCAGTCGAATAACCAAAATCAGAATAGTCAAGGATTGAATGGGAACAAAGGAAAAGGGCGAATGAGCAGAGAAGAAGCAAAAAAGAAATTTCCTTGTCATGCGTGCGGAAAGTATGGGCATTGGAAGAATGAGTGTAGAAACGTTCAACAGAATAATGGGGTAAATCAAAATTTAAATCCACAGATGCAGAATGATGTGGTTGTGAACCAACAGCAACATGTAGTTACTCCACAGTTACAGGTGCCACAAGCCCCTATGCCCAACTGTATGAACGCTCAAGTGCAGAAATACAGTGTGAACACCGGATTTCATGGAGAGAGTGGTAAGAATACACAAACAGTTCAACAATATTGGATGCACAGTAACGAATGTGATTCAGATGTTTCCCAATGACGATACCTGAGGGGGGAGGAAGAATGCGTGCTTGGCGCATCCTTGGTGGTAGATCAGTCAGGTCCATTCGTTGAAGGAAAAGTGGAAGGTAATGACATCACTTTCCTAGTGGATACTGGTGCTACCCGTTCTACTGTAAGAGCAGCAGAAATTCCAAACCTACCCCTCTCTGGAGAAACTATCCAAGTTGTAGGAGTCTCAAATAAGCAAATAAAAACCCCACTTACTAAACCAATAGAAGTAAACATTGGAAATTTCAAAGACATGCATCGGTTTGTGGTGTGTGATTCAAGTCCAAGTTAACTTGTTAGGGAGGGATTTGTTGTGTAAAATGAATTGTACCATCTATTGTACACCTGATGGTATTGCTTTTCAAACACCCGATGAAGATATCGCTTTCAAGATGATGCTAGCAAAACAAGGAACAGAAGTGGATGAGATGTTTTCACTTCTAACTGAAAACAGTCTACCTGATGAGTTGAAAGACACAGTGAGATCAGATGTATGGGATTTTTCAGGAAAGGAAATTGGTCTGATGTCAAATGTAGACCCGATTAAAATAATGGTGAAGCAAGGTGCAATTTATCCAAACACCCGACAGTACAAAATGAGTCCTGAAGTAAAAGCAGGAGTTGCTCCAGTAATTGACCAAATGGTTGAACAAGGCATTCTTACAGAAATAATGGGCAGTCCTTGCAACTCACCAATTATGGGGCTTAAAAAGCCTAATGGCAAATATAGAATAGTGCACGATTTAAGGAAAATCAACAAAATAGTAGTACCTTGTTGCCGGTAGTACCAAATCCAGCAGTAATTCTTTATCAGATACCTTGGGATGCACATTGGTATACAGTGATTTATTTGTGCCAAGCATTCTTTTCGTTTCCTTTGCATGAAGATAGCCAATATCTTTTTGCATTTCGGTTCGAGGACCGTGTTTTGGCATGGTGCCGAGTTCCTCAAGGGTATACAGAGAGTCAACGAAATCTTGAAAAAGTATTTGGAAACATTGGTTATGCCAGGAAATTCAGTTTTGGTTCAATATATTGATGACCTACTGGTCGCATCAAAAACAAGATAGGCTTGTGTCACAGTCACAATTGCTTTACTGAACCATTTGGCAGAAGGAGGACACAAAGTGTCGCCAGAAAAATTGCAGTTTTGCCAACAAGAAGTCAAATATTTAGGATACAAGATAGAAAAAGGAGTTAGAAAAGTGACACCAGAGAGAATAAAAGTGATTCGACAGATGAATCTACCCAAAACTAAGAAGGAAGTACGAATGTTTTTGGGAGGGGTTGGATATTGTCGTCAGTGGATCAGTGGATTTTCAATTGCTTGCAAAGCCTCAAATAAAATTGACACGAAAAGATGTGATGGACCCAATTGAATGAGATGATGAAAGTGACGATGCATTCATAAAATTAAATGATTGTTTGTGTCAAGCACCAGCATTGGGAATGCCTGATTACATGAAAGAATTTGCTTTGTTCTGTTGTGAGAGGGAAGGATGTGCACTTTCAGTGTTAACTCAAAGACATGGATTGATGCGACGTCCAGTGGCATACTTTTCAGCCACTCTGGATTCTGTGGCTACAGCATTGCCTGGCTGCTTAAAAGCAGTAGCTGCTACATGTGTGAGTCTGGAACAGAGTGAATCTATAATTATGGGACATCCCTTGAAAGTGTATGTGCCACATTCTGTCAAGATCCTTTTAACAAGGACTCGAACACAACACTTGACCCCTAGTCGGCTGACTAAGTATGAAAGAGTGATCCTAAGAGCTGAAAATGTAAGTGTGATAAGATGCACAACAGTAAATCCAGCAACCCTGTTGCCGGACCCATTCTGTGAAGAAGTAAAGGAAGAAGTTGATCATGATTGTTTGGATCTAACAGAAATGTGTACAAAGCCTAGGCCAGACATTTTAGACGTCCCATTGGGAGAATCAGATTATGTATTGTTCGTTGATGGGTCATGCTTGCGAAAACAAGATGGAGAGTTAAGTGCTGCCTATGCTGTCTGTACTATATCTGCTATTGTAGAAGCATCCTGTCTAAAAGGAGTCAAGTCTGCACAAATAGCCGAATTGGTAGCTTTAACGAAAGCTTGCAAATTTGGGAAAAAATTGAGGATAACCATATTCACGGATAGTCAATATGGTTTTGGGGTTGTGCATGATTTCGACCAAATATGGATGCAAAGGGGATTTCTGACTTCTTCAGGTTCTCCTATCAGAAACAGTAAAAATGTCAAAGAATTATTGGAAGCATTACAATTGCCAAAAGAAATTGCAGTGGTCAAGTGTGCCGCACATAAGTCAGGAAATGATTATGTGACACACGGCAATAAATATGCTGACCAGGTTGCACAATTTTGTGCTCGAAATACAATGGCTTTGAACAGGGGGTTGTAAAAAGAAACTACTGATTGCCAACTAATGTTTTTCTCTGCTTTTGAAACATGGGACGAAGTTAGACAGTTACAGGATGAGGCAGACGTAAAGGAAAAGGAATTCTGAACTAACACAGGTTGCACAAGAAGAACCGATGATGAGGTATGGGTGTGTCCAGATGGGAGACCAATAATGCCAGACATTATGCTATCATAAATGGCAAGAGCATATCATGGAGTTACACACATTGGGAGGGATGCCATGATTAGACAATTTAGGCAGACATGGTACAATCCCAAGTTTAGGCTTATTGTAGAGAGTCTTTGCCAGCACTGTTTGATATGTCAACAGCAGAACCCAGGTAGAAGAACATTTGTCAGTTGGGGAAAAATAGGAAAGGCAGAAGGACCACTTACAATACTGCAGCTTGATTTTATAGAGTTGCCACCATGCAACGGTCTGAAGTATGTCCTTGTCATTGTGTGTCTGTTTTCTCGTTGGGTGGAATCTTATCCAACAAGAAAGAATGACAGTCTCACGGTTGCCAAACTGCTTTTAAGAGAACTCATCCCTAGGTTTGGATTTCCAGTCACTTTGGAATCAGATAGAGGTCCTCATTTTAACAATGAGATTATTTAATTAATCTGTACAGCTTTAAAAAATTGAGCAGAAACTACATTGTGCCTATCAACCAGAAGCATCTGGAGTGGTTGAGCAGCTAAATGGTACAATAAAATCCAGGTTAAGAAAGGTGTGTGCATCCACCTCATTGAAATGGCCTGATGCTTTGCTCCTTGTCTTGATGAGCCTTAGAAGCATCCCTGACAGAAGAACAGGATTGAGTCCTCATGAAATTCTTATGGGAAGAGCAATGAGACAAGCATTTGTACCTGGAAATAAACTGATGACTATAACTGATGATCTAGTGTTGGACTATTGTAAAGGATTAGCTGATCTGGTACGTTCTGTGTCTCACCAGGTTGGAGAAGATGCAACCACAGCACAGCCGAATCAAGCTCAGGATTTGTGTCCAGGAGACTGGGTTATGATAAAGAAGCACACAAAGTCGTGTCTTGAACCCAGGTGGAAAGGACCGCTACAAATTATATTGGTCACAACAACAGCAGTGAAGTGTTTTGGCTTGCCAAATTGGATACATTCCAGTCATACCAAAAGAGTCCCAAATCCTTCTGAACGACCAGAGCAGCAACTGGTGGAACAAAGAAAAGAACCAGAAGCTGAAAGTTGTGAAGTCGAAGAAATCAGAAAACCAGACTCTGAAGAACATATCGATGATGAACAACCAAGTACAAGTCAAGTAGGGTGGACACTAGATAGTGGGTCTCAAGAAACTGCTGTAGTGACCGGAGAAGAGCAAGAGTTTGAAAGACCAGAACAAATTGAAACAGAAAATCCAGATCAAGCTCGACCAGAAGAAGAAGAAGAAAATAAGAAACTGATAAGTTCAGAACCAATTCAGTCAATAGAAGAACCTGCTGCAGAAAACTCAGATCAACCTCAATTAGAATCAGAAAAAGAAAAATTAAAAGATCAAGAAGAAATTCAATCGACAGAAAGACAAAGATTCGAAACCTCAGGACAAGCTCAACTAAAATAAAAGGAAAATAAAAGAACGTTGGAAATTGGTGAAGAAGGTGAAAAAGCAGTGCAAACAAAAAGAATCAGAAAGGGTGATCACTGGCCAAGTGGAGTAAAAGGACTGAGATATGTTTTGAAAAGAAGGACAGGGAATGGATTAGAACAAGAAATGAAATATCAAGTCAAACTGAAGAAGAAGAACATCCAAGAAGAAAATCTTTACAAAAATCAACAAGAGTGAGAGCTCCAAATAGAAAATATAAGGCTCCTGAATGGACCTATGTTATCCTTGAGGACTTTGAGAATCTCGATTTGAACGAAGAACAAGAAAATGTTACTAATGAAAGAAGTGATGAAAGAAAATTGAGACCACCTTAAGAGAAAGACTGTGACACAGAAAGTGGAAAATTTACAAACAAGTAAAAGAGAAGAATAAAGGAACCAGATGAAGAAAAGAAATTAAAAGACAATGCGGAAAGTAAAAGATAAACGCTGTTGAAGTGTGGGATCACACAAAGATTTATACATATCTTAGTTTAACGTAAGTTAAAGGTATAGAAGACAAGTTAGAGATAGGTCAATTTAGAATACTAAAAATGGCAGAAACAGAAGTGACTGAACATCCAAAATCTAGTTTAAAGCGAAGATGTGTTAAATGTTGTTTGTGCAGTATTTTGTTACCAATGTTAATGTGGTTATTGCTAACAGTTGTGATACCGATTCTGATGATAAATAACAACAAAAATAATATTAATACAAGTAATCAAGTGAATACAGGTACTAAAGGAATGACTGCTACTAATTCAGAACAAATAGATGAGACTATGGGGCCGATTCCGATCTCGGCCGGTAGTGCTCTGAATCGGATTCGGATTCACCGGATCCGATTCAGAGCCCTGTTTTCCGACCGAATCGGACGCGGGTCCTGCCGAGCGAGTACGATGCAAGCACCCGCGAAATCGCCGACCGACTCGAACGCGGCTTCAACACGCTCCGACCGACTCGCAGGGACACGACTCGCACCGCACTATGGAGACGTTTCCCGGCCGGGTAAGTACGATGCGCGCCGCGAGCAGTCCGATCGACTCGCGCCGTCCGGCTCGACAAAGCTGTCGGAGCCGGACTTTGGGGGTCCGCGTCGAACCACCCTGTACGCATAGGCGCGCGAGTCGCACACAGGGGGGACCCATGGGTCCCCCCTACCTGGGCATGTACGCCGCGATGCGCATGGACGCGTACACGCTGTAGGGGGCACCCTTGTCCGCCTCGCACCCATTGAGTCAATGGGAGCCCGCGTACGCGTTGTACGACAGGCTCCCATTGACTTCAATGGGAGTCCGACCGAATCGAGTCCGATTGCATGCGAACGCATGGTACTCGTTCGGTCGGACTGCTAGGGTCCGATTCGGTCGGAATTCTCTCTGGGTCCGGCTCGGTCGGAGAGAATTCCGGCCCGAATCGGAATCGGCCCCTATGTATCAACATGACAAATCAAATAGTGATTTGTCATTAAATATATTTACTGAACTTCTTTTTGAATATGTTGATACAATGGATGTAAGTGACTGTTATGTTTGCATGAAATGACGTTTGTCTGTTTCGGAGGGGGTGACTTATCACCATCTTCCTTTAACATATGGTGTGACATGTAGTGTTGTGTCCAGTCTGTTCTATAAAACAGGCAAATTGCAGTATTATTATTCTAATATGGATTTAGTATTCCCAGAGATTCCTATTAGAAGAAACCTAAACCCAGTACTTAGTGCTAAAGATGCAGAATTTATGGTTGAGTTTTTCCTGACAACAAGCCCAATAGACATCACATATGCGCATAAGAATAATGTAACCTGTATGTTACGAGATGAAGAAAAAGATTCTCTAAAATTAGTAGAAGAAAGAAGACAGGATTTTCAAAAGAAGGCTGTTGAACAGAAGTCACATGTACCTCCATGGGCTACTAAGGAAGGGGATTACAAGAAAGGCGAGACTCATGCTGCAATGTCCCTAGATTTGTCAAAATTGGGAAAATTCTGTCTACATAGACTAAAAACAGAATATAGCAACATTTTCATTGGTTCTAGTGATTGTGAACATACCTTCCTGATCATGGGGGGTGGGGACTAAAAGGTGGAACTGATCCTGTTTTTCCAGGAATATATTATGTGTGTGGTAAGAATGCCTATTATAGGTTGCCAACACGATGGTATGGTAGTTGTTTTCTTGGGATAGCATTTCCAAAGGTTTTACCACATTACTAAGAACAATGAAATGGATGTAATAAGTCAAGGACTAAAACGAACTAAAAGAACAAGTTTTTCAGAAACAGTAGGTGATATATTTGGTGCACTGATGCCGTCAGTTGCAGTCATACTGAATTCACATAAGATACGCAAATTATCAACAGTAGTTGATCGTCTATCGACAGATACTGCTGGGGGATTCTTAATAATTAATACTGAAATGGTTGCAATTAGATCTATGGTTTTGCAAAATCGACTTGCTCTTGATATCTTATTGGCAAAAGAGGGAGGCGTCTATGGCATGTTGAAAGTCCAACATTGCTGTACATATATCCCAGACAAAAGTAAAGGTATTGAGGGATATATTAAGAATATTACAAAGATTCATGATGATTTGAGCCAACTGGAGGTTGACGGTGTATGGGAATGACTTAGTAAAAGTATTTCCAGTATAGGTAGTTGGTTTTCCATTTTAGGGAGTAGTCTATTAGGAAAAATCCTAATACCAGTAATTTCTATAACAATAGTAGCTCTGCTGATGATAATGACATACAGATGTTGTAAGAGTAAAACGAAAGCAAGAATGGTAGCTAAAATAAAGAATAAAAGAATGGGAAGAAAGAGAAATAGAGAGGAGATTGAACTGGAAGAAATGAAAGGGAGTTTATATGACAGAATGAAAGGAGCCGGCATGAAAAGGAAAATAGAAGAATTTGAAGAAAGAAAAGAAGACACTAAAAATCTAAATGAATAAAGTTGGCACTCGGTAATGATGGTTATTTTATGATGGCTCAAAAATGCCATCAGAGGGGGAATTGATGGAGCAAGGACTCGAGAAAATGAGACTTGCTCGATCGAATCTTCCATTAACTTTTATTAATCGATAATTAATAGATAATGCGAAACTAACATGCACTCAACACCGAAAACATGGGGAGAAAAGCTTACGCATGCTTGAATTAATGAGAAATAAAACGCAGCACGATTAAAACCCGCTTTAACTTGCTAAAACGGTTTGCCCATGTGCAAACCTGAATGGCGCTTGAAATAATGTGACTAACTCGCTTTGAGAGGGAAAACCCCTCACGCATGCGCAAGAAGAATTGAAACGCGGTCTTGAGGTACCGCATTCTCGGCATATGCTTGCTTGATTTGAAAAGAAGCTGCTGCAATTAACGCTTATGCCTAAGAAAAATAATAATCACTTGGGATAAAGTAGAAGTGGGTGGTGAACAGTGATAATTACATGTTCAAGAAAATAATATTTGTTTTTGACTCTTTTATTAATAGTGTATATTTGGGCCTGCTAATCCATGCCCAAAAAAAAGAAAATGGCGAAAGCTGCGCATGCCTAGTGAGACCATGAAATGACCGATGACACAGAGGGAGCTGAAAGCCTGCCAAAATTCACGGACAAAAAGGATGGGAAAAGAAGAAGTTATAACAGTCAACTATGAAGCCTGTATTAAGTGAATTATGGCATTTGCAACAAAATATGCATGTTTCGAATAGAATATATGAATGAGTAGAAGGGGCAGGGTTAACAAACAATAGGTTTTACTAATAAAATGAATACGTCAGCTTGGGATGATGAAGACACCCCTAACCCCGTCCAATCATATTCCGTAGTTTAGTAAAGCTGCAACACTTGAGGGTGGGACATGAAGAAATAAAGACTATAACTAGAGTGATTTGAATCAAGAAGAATTACAATGCGATGCTGACTACTCTGCTGGGAGCTGGGCACGAGAGAAAAAGATAGAGAGAAGACGAGTGTAGACTCAGAAGATCCAGACTATTGCCTGATTAGATTTGAAGATTGCGGAAGAATATCGAGGAGGGAGAGAGCGAGAGAGAGGGAATCGCCCTGGTGCATCGGGTTGTAGAGAAGTCTAGTAAGTATCAGACCTGTCCTGATCCTATCCTTTAATCTTAGTCTCCTGATCCTAAGTCAGGGGACCTCCACCAGTCCTTTGGCCAGAGGGGTGGTTTTTCCAGTTATCCTCATTAGGTAAATGTCATTCTATTCGGTATTTGCATATTTCCTTGCAAATGTATTATAAATGTGCCTTTTGTCTCTACATCTATCCACTCTTGTGCATTTGATTTGTTGAAAGCTTGTGAAATTGAATGTATTGTGCTTCATGATCATTCTCTCTCCCATTTTTGAGAAAAAGGAGCTTGCACTGTGGAGTTTGTAATTAATGAGCGTTCAACTAAATGACTGAAACTTTAGATAAACGTATTATTAATATTTTATTCAGAGTCTGTGGTTATTTCATTATGAATTTTTGTTAAGAAGTTGGTAATATCACCATCAACTAACTCAACTAATTGTCCATTGACCAGAGGAAGAGTGTTGATTCGTGAAGATTAGTTAGACATGATACTGTAATTGATTCGTGGTTACAGGGAAATAACTAATCAAAATTCATGGAATTATTCAAACCAAAACCCTTCCCGCGGGAAATTGGTGAAGGAAAATACAAATAAAGGTATTCGTATAAAGGTATATGGGCCCATTGAAAAGTTCAGTTTTTTGCGTGTAAAGTATCCAACCCTGGCCTCTTCGCGCTGGATCAACCCCAATAAGCTTATTTCCCCCTTACAATTGTGTAAAACATATAAAAAACAAGATTATTATTCCAATGGGACTCACTGAATGTTTATCAAATCTTGTGCAGATCCACCAGATAGTGGAAGGTTTTGGAAAATTCATTCTAATAGCTATGCTAGACATGATCTATGTTTCTTTGGCCACGCCAGGCCTTGCATTTAGAACTAGTGGCTTAGTTAGGCCTTAGGCCACCCATGGCGGCCCCTGCGTTTGCCGCCCGCGGCGGCCTGATCGAAGAGCCGGGGGGTGCTGGCGATTTATGCGGCCGCGGGGGATTGCTGCCGCCCCCAAAACTTGAGCCGCCTGGGGTGGTCCATCCCCACCACCCCCCTAACTACGCCACTGTTTAGAACACCCCCAAAAGCTGACTGGATGCTGACTTTGATTGTAAAAAACGCATGCTGAGTGAAAGCTCTGTGCTGAACAGGCTCACTAACTCACATATGCTAATTCATTGAACATATCCTTTAGCTATGTCATGTACACTATCATGCAGAGGCTGGACATCTGTCATGTCCTATGATTACCATCACAGCCCCCATTTAATCTTCATTGAAGTAATTGATGTTACCATTTTTCATGATCCCTGTGATATCATATCTGCGGCAGTGGATTTGGTGATTTATGGTCCAATTTGGTTATGAAAACACAGCGACAGCAGCATGCTATCTCTTTTTTCTGTGTCTGTGATGACCCTAAGCCTCCTGACATCAAGTTAATAATGCAGCATAAGCTTCAGTGATAGTTGTGCTCTTCATTTTGTATTATTGCTCATTTCTTTGTTAATGTTGCTCATGAATTCTTGTCTATTATTGCTCATGATGTCTGGGATATTGCTGACCTTGCTAACTGGAGCATTACAGTTGTTTGGGCCCTCTTGCTTAGGGTAGGGATACCAGTCAATTTGCAGGGAATTTTGCTGCACATCATTGTGGTTTAAGGCCGTACTTACTGAGATAATATTTCTCAGTATAGGCCGATTATTTGGAAGTCAATACATCAAGGACCACTCTATTGCAGGTAATTGATGCTACATTAAATTTGGAAGTCATTACGTCATATAGGGCATTACGTTGCAGGTAAGGAAAAGTATTACAATTTATATCTTAAACTTTGCTACTTTAAATTATGTGTATTTATGTCTGTAGTTATAGCTAGGTCACAGTTTCCATAGGAAAGGCATTTTTTTCTGCTAATAATGTTTTATGCTGTTTGCTGAATCTGCGCCAAAGTTTGAAAAAATAAAAATGTTCATCCACCATGGCTGCATCATGGAAAGTTTTGCCCCGGTCCGCCAAGTGTGGACCAACAAAAAGGAGAGTACCAAAAGTGTGGTTTCTCTTGTTATTTCCCAAAGGAAAAGTTATCTGTCTGATACAAAAAAACAGCTGAATGGAATTACACCAAATTTAGAGAAAAACTAGAACTTGTCTAAGAAAGCTTGTTTTTTTGTGATTTGGTGTAAATCTGCTCAGTTATTTTGGTATCATTAGTGTTTAAAGAGGCAATCGAGTTAGGCGTGAAGGCATTGTACTGTTGGTCCCACAGAAGTTCCATGGAGCTGCCACATTACCAAAAAATAAAAAAAAGTCTGATTCGCTGAGTGAGCTTTTTCTTCTGTTGGTCATTTTGGTACCACCTGGAAAATGTTTTAAATGGCCAGATAACAGGCAGGGTGAGCACAACCTGACCCTCAATGTTGGGGTTGGGCAGACATGAGGATGTTTAGGGGGCCATCCACTTTGCTATGCATGGCCTTCAGATATGCGCAGCAGAGGTTGGGTGCAGGGCCTGCCCTCCAGCCAGGGCTGGCACCCAATCCCCACCATGGCCATCTAAACACCATCATGGCTTCCCAACGCCCCCACACTGTGTATGGCTTACAGACATCCTGCCTGCCCAACCCCCTAGGGTAAATTGTATCCATGCCCCCGGGAGGAGCCAACACTTGCCACTCAAACCAGGGTGCTGCACTCAACCCCCATGGCCACCCAACCTTCACTGCACATGGCTTCTGGCTGCCCATTGGCATTTGGGTGCAGGACCTGGCCAGAGGCTATGTAAAGCAGGTTTGGGTGGCCATCTGGTTAAGTGCAGGCCCTGGATTATTGCTGTGCAAGGCAAGAGTGACTTCTCCTTGGGGGATGGGCACAGGTTGCCTGAGGGGTTTGGCATTTGCTTAACTTAGAATAAGATGAAAAAACACAGAGATTTACTGGAAAAAAGTTTAGAGTTTAAAATGTTGTTTTAGCTAGGTATGGTAATGAGATCTTAACTTACAATAAAAAAACAGAAAAGTTAAAGTGTTGTTATAGTTACTTGTTGAAATGATAAAAGGTCTATTTTTTTTTAATGAAAAAGCTCTAATTTTTGCCAGTTATAGTTTAGAGAACTAACTGAGCTAACTCTACTCGAGGATACACAGAGGAACCAACTTCTTATCATAAATGTATATTTCTCACCATCGAAAATCAGGAACAGAGTTCAATATCATCGCCTGTTGGATGATCAGGAGGAAATCATAGAACTTAAATGCCGCTGTCCCAAAATTCTAACTGGGGACTTTAGCCAGAACATGCTGTTTTAACTAATTAACAAGTCAATGCCAGACGATCTGCCAGATGAGCTATATAATATTCTGCATTGTCCTCAATCAGCATAAGGAGAAATCCTACTCTAACAGAGAGGTACACTTTTACTCGACTACACAGTATGGGTTATTGGTCTTTAAACGGAAGGATAGAGTACGATCCACCAATTCTTCCAACCTTTTACACCTGTCATAGGAAATCAACTATCGACTATTCCTTCCTACATTACTCACAATGTCATCCCTGTAAGAATTACAGGATCATACACAGAAATGGAACTTATCATAATCTTCCATGAATTTAATGTGAAGAACTTTCTTTCTGTCAACCAAACAAAAACACAAGTAATGTGCTTTGGGAAACACAATAAACAAAAAAATATAGAGAATCAGTCTGGCACAAATTGACAAAGTAAAAACCTATGAGTATCTTGGTATGAACATAGATGACAATTTAAAATGGAGTTTGCATATTCAATCAAAGAGATAGAAAGTTGAAGCAGTAACTAATGCCATTTAAAAGTTTGCAAGAATCTACGGAGGAATGGCAATCAGGCAGTCAATTAAAGTGTTTTAACACAAAAATTACTCCATCACTGCTGCACAGATCACAGATTTTTAATTGAAAAACTCTCTTCATGAATACCATATAAATGCAAGCAATGCAATCCTTGTTAAATCTTCACCAAGCAACACCACAAAGTATGCTGTATCTCGAACTGGGTATTCCATGTTATGTTATGTTATTCAGACTTAATATAGCGCACCAAATCACCCCGAGGGGGTATCTCAGCGATTCCATCATTTCAAGCACTCCATACGGCTGTAACAATAAATTATGAGTGCGACTGCTGCAGATCCAATGCCGATTCCATCAAGTGACTAATTGTGGATGAGCTAAATACTAATATAGATACAAAGGGGCGTCTGAACATTTTTATTTATTTTTTCATTTTCAAGCCGTGTTTATTTGACATAAGCAGTAATGTCCCTAGTTGGCTTCTGGGTGTAAGCAGGATCAGGTTATGCCTCATCTGCAATCTTGGCAAAGCATGACTTGATTATCTCAAATGCTCTTTATCAGCACTATGTCTAACTGTAAGATTGGCCTTGCTTTGTATTTTTTTTGTTGAATATTTTTTATTGAGAGTTCGATTCACAGTTGTACATACATAAAATAAAGTGCTTACGGTGCTTAATTTCAATTTTGGTTGACATGCTCCCACAAACAAGCATGGTCCATTCTCGGATCACAGCAATATCAAAAGTGCCATTAAAAAGTACATAAGAGCACATCTAAAAAAGAAGGCCACATATTGCACAATTTCCCTTTAACATTTCATCTTTACCAATTCACAGACTAGCTTCCTATGGACTTCCAGCGTTTCTCAAATTTTGCAAGAGACCCTGATCCTAGTGCACAACGTCTCTCCAGCTCTTTAACTTTGTGAAGTTTAGCCCGCCAGGCATGGAAAGTGGGTACGAATTAATGATCTTGCCACCAGGCCCCATATAAATAAACATTCCTCTTGCATTTTATCTGTCGTTATTTTTGGTGAACACCCCAGAACTGCAGTGTACTTGCCAATAGTAAATGCTTTACCTGTAGTCGTTCTGAGATATTTCTCAATTTCTCCCCATAGTTGCTTGATCTTTGAGCAAGCCCAAACAATATGAGTCCAGGTACCTCCTCCTTCTTCGAAGCAGCGGAAACACCTGTCTATAATCTGGAGGTATATATTATGGAGAAACGATGGGGTCCTGTATATTAACCCTTCTGTGTAGAATTGCATTCTCCTAAAATTGGCGCCTCTGATTGTTGTTGCATTGAGTTTGTTAATTCTATTCCAGACCGCTCTAGGGATCCTGAAGCCTTCTTTCTTCTGCCATTAGTCTCGGGCTTTTTCATAGACAGTAGAGGACTTATTTTCATTAAAAGATTTTACCCAGCTGCTTGTTGACCGCTTATTCTTTGTTTCTAGTAGCACCTCGCTTAGTTTTGATCTTACTCTTAGCGCTGTTTGGTCAACATTTTCTAAAAAATGCTTGATTTGGATAAACGACCACTTAAGCATATCTCTAGAATGAAGCAGCCCATTCTCTATCTCTGGCCACTTTTTACAGGAATCTGAGTTGAAAAAGTCTCCCACTTGCCTGCACCCATTCTCCTCCCATTTCTTTAATACGCAAGTTTGCAACAACCTGTCCTCCCCGGTGTATAAGTCGCCCAAACTTGTAGAGCTGTTTATCCGTGGGATGTCATAAAACTTTGACAGTTGGGTTTTTTGTTTTAGAAACCACTGGAGAGCCTTATATCGAACTTTCTTAGGGCTCTTGACTATCCTCATCAGATCTGCGATTTTGTATTCATTCATAATTTTTTTCATTAAAAAATTGTCCATATCTGGCGAATTAAAATGATTATAGAATCTGTGCTTATTGTGTGCAAAATTTGCGTTGTAGTACTCCCTTAGGTTTGGTAGAGATAACCCTCCCTCCTCATTCGGGTAGTTTAAAGTGGCTAGTGCTAGAATAGACCATCTAATTCTTTAAAAAAGGATGTTTGTAGTGCACATGAGACTGCTGTGGATAAGAAATTAAATAGTGGTAGAATTGTCATCCGTAGAAGTGCCACCCGGCCTATTATTGATATTGGGAGTTAATTCCATTTTGCTAGTAAACGTTTTACTTTTTGCACTAGAGGAACATAGTTTAATGTATATAGCTCCTCAACTCTTTTCGACACATAAAGCCCTAGATACCTCCTCTGAACATTTAGACATTAAAGGATTAACTGGAGCCACAAAAACCTCCCCGGTTAACAATTCTTAGCGGTATGCCCAATGGCATTCAGAAGAGACAAATAAGGAACTTATTATTTGTCAGCAGCCAGAAGAAGGACCTTTTAACATCACTGAAATACAAACATGTAAATTTCGTTTTAGATTCCCATGCCACAGTAAGACAACCGTATATTTCCTCAAATCTGGAAGGTTATGTAAAAAGGACAATTTTGAGATGTTGATTAATGTACATTCCAATTTCCTAATTTGAAGGAACTTGGAATGCATCCTGCCCTGATTGATTGGGATGTAGGCTATCTGGTTATAAGGAAGAGTCAATAGGACATCTCATTTGCCTGTACCCAAAGCTCATGGCCATTCAGTAGAAATATCTCTGGAGTTATTTTAGAGAATTTATCATGAGGACAATAGAAGAGGGTTGTTGTTTTTTATTTAATGCTCACAGCAACACCTTTATTGGCAACTTAATGAAATTCCTTGATCTAACTTATTCTTATCTTAAACAAGCTAGACAGAGTTGGTAGCATAATAAGGTGGGTCTGAGTGAAGATCCTTGTGAAAATTTCAATTTACGTAAATACCAAATATTTTTTTATATAATGACATTGTTTTTTTATATAATTACATTGTATTCATATTTTTTATAAGGGGGAGAGGATAATAGAAGGGGCTGTAAATCATTGCTTTTAAATGTTTATGTAATTCTTGTATGCAACAATTTTATCCATCTTCTTGACTAATCTTATTTTTTCCTGAAACAAGGGGGTTGATTTAATTTGTATTGTATCGGAATTTTTACAACGGGACATTAGATTTTCTTAGGTTTTAGAATTTATTGTAATCAATGATTTATTCAATGAAGTTATTACTAATACTAAAAAAAACTAACTGCTATATTATGTTATGTATATTTGTGTGCTGCACATCTCAACTGAAAGGGAATCCTGACACTGAAGCAGGAGCTGCATGGGCTGAGACAAGGCCAGAGCTATGCAAAGAGCTAGGTCTTCAGTGTCTTACAGAATTTAAGAACTGAGGAGTCAGGCACTGATGTGTAGGGCAAGATCATTCCAGGCTTTAGGAGTAAGGTAGAAGGCACAGCCATTGGATCATGTTCTGCGTGAGCAGGAGTGGGGTGTGAGTAGGAGTACAGCTGAGCGTTGGTGTCTGGTAGGTTTGTGGAATGTTTGTGTTTGTTTAGGTACTTCAGGGCAATGTTGTAGAAGGCTTTGTATGTGTGTGTGAGGAGTTTGAAGAGTGCTTGTTTGTGAATTCGGAGCCAGTGGAGCTCTTTGAGGTGTGTTGTGATATGAGTGCAATGTGCGAGGTTAAGGGTGAGCCTGGCTGCTGAATTTTTTATGGTCTGGAGTCTTTTGGTCAGTTGGGCATTGATTCTGGCATAGAGTGCGTTGCACAGTCCAGCTTGCATTGTGGAGAGCTTTGTTGACAGTTCTGCAAATGTTCGTGGGGAGTAACTTGAAGATAATCTTGAGCATTTTGAGTGTATAGAACCAGGAGATGCAGTCAGAGTTAACTTGGTGGTGATGGTGAGTTGGCATTTGATTACTATTATGAGGTTCATTACTTTGGTTTCTGGGAGGGGTGTCGGTCGGGGTGTGGCAGGGGTCAGGTGGAGTCACAGAGCAAAGCGTCGTTGTAGAAGAATATTACTTCTGTCTTATCTGTGTTGAGCTTGAGGCAGTTGGTTTTTATTCATTGGTGACTTCAGTAATGCAAGCAGAGAAATTGTTCCAGGTGCTTGGTGTTTTGTGAGAGAGGGATAGTATGAGATGTGTGTCATCAGCCTAGGATATGGTGATGTCATGGGCATGGATGATGTTGGCGAGTGGGGTCATATATACATTGAATAGGGTGGGGCTGAGTGAAGATCCTTGTGGAACTCTGCATATGACGTTGATGCCATCCAAAGTGAAGGAGGGCAGGTTGACTGACTGGGTGCAGCCTATCAGGAAGAAACAAATCCAGTAAAGTGTGAATCCTTGGGTGCTGGCTCAACAACAGAAGAGAGCTGGCTTTAATAGGACTTGATGATTTTATAGATTGTGAATTGTGTATGATAGTATCCAATTTGAGGACATTTTAGACTGTGAGATACTATTGATTTGTGATATTTTAGATATTAAGTATTGTACTATTATAATAAAGGACAGATGTTTTTGCATCAAATCAGTCTCATTGCATGGTTAGATGAGTGAAAGACTGTTGAGTAAATGATTCTTGTGGAAGAAGACAGTTGATGGGCATGTGACTACATATATGATACACAAGAGGGATTCATTATTGTTCTTTTGTAAAGTAAGACAGTCAGATCTGTGAAGTAGTGGGCCACTCACATGCATGAGCCCTAGTGCCACTGCACCTGCTTCAATAATGATGGCTTCCACGTCAAAAAGTGGCTTGTCTCTGCCCACTATCTCCGAGTCCAAGCTATGGCCCAAAGCAAGATAGGCACAGCTCACTTCCAGTGATTCCTAACGGAAGCAAGAAAGGATAGCAACACAGACATATTCAGGATTTAGTTAGCCCCTCACACAACTAGGCCCCAGTGCCATTTTACCTTTAGCACCAATGATAGCTACAACCCTGTCTCCTCTGCCAAATCCAGAGGGCTATTACTCCTAGGCCTGTGGTTCACCCTAGGATGTCTGTCCCTTTGTGTAAAGAAAAGTGTTAAACGCCCTGAATCTCAAATCTGTTCTCATACTTTTTGTTAAAAAACAACCTTACCTGGATGGTTAATGCAGATTTTGATTTGCCTCTGGCTGAAAATGAAGAGGGTGTTGTATCACGTGTGCTGTGACGCCAAGAGAGGGACAGAGAGCTAAAGAAACAGGCCTTCTCACCAAGGTGCCTGATACCTGGAGTGCCTGGATAGACTAATTGATGGAGTCACTTGATGCGTCATGACGACAAAGATTTAGGGCCTGAGTTAGATCTTGGCAGGACCCCCATCAACCCTACGTGGCAGAGTTTACAAGTACTCTGTCAAGCTGACAGATTCCCATCCGCCCTATGTGCTGGCTGATCTGCCGTCTACACTGACAGACTGTTTCCAGTTGCGCAAACGGCGCACCGCTGTAGACGCGGCAGAATCCTTTGCTGGCTAACATTACTCCGTCGCTGTCAGGGTGGTGGGATTCCGCCAAGCTTATTTAGATTCCACAGTTGTATTGATGTTGTCCTAGCAGCGAATTGCAGACGGAGGAATTACTTCATGAAACATGTTCAACATTGTACTATTCCTGTGGCTTTTGGATGGATGCTAGCATCACACAGTAGATATGTTTTAGTTAATTGTTTGCACCTGCATACCACACTATACAACTCACTCCATTTCAGACCATGATCTTTTGCCATTTCACTACAGCACAGCATTGTTCTTGAGTATTTTTTCAGTAAAGTCAGGTTGTTAGTTTCAGCTTTCCCTGTTTCTTGTTCATTTTGTAATTTTAGTTTTTATCATCTTGTGGGTTGATACAATCATTTAAGTTTATCATTTAAGAATGGCAGGGAGGGGAAATCCAAGTTTTACTGAGGGAGAATTGTCAGTCATGGTGGATGAAATCATAAGAGTAGAGCCACAATTGTTTAGAGCCCAAGTTCAAAATACAACTATATCTCAGAAAAGGCAAATCTGGGCCGGAATAGTTGATGGATTGAATGCTGTAGCAAACAACCTACGTACACAGGAGGAAATAAGGAAGAGGCCCAGAGGACTGATGGTGGTTCTCCCAACCCCCTTTACATTTTTTTGCCTGGGAGGAGAAGGTCTTGCAGATCCTACATTCTGAAGGCTTAACTTGAATCCCTGGTGGAGTGGAGACTCTTAAGTTCTACTTTTGAATGTGTCACAAAACCTAAATGTCCATTTTGATTTTCATTTAGCTGTTGCTAATGTGTTTTGCACCTTTTTTAAACATAAAAACCCATGTTTAAATATTTTTTTTATTTAAATAGTTTATGTATTAGTAGCGTTATTGCTGTTTCACTCGTTTTACTAATTGTTCTTATGTGCTGTCAATGTATTTGTTTTTCTTCATGTGATAAAGTTCTATTTGCCTGGTTTCTTTGTTTGTCTGAATGTATTTTGTGAGTTTAAGGTCAAAGGTTTCAATCTTCATTTCATTTGACATGATGTAATGGTGCAAGTAAGTGTTTTTTTACCTAAAACATATTACATATGTTTCATTTTTGGAAATGGCTGCTTATTTTCACGGCATATATTTCACTAGCTATGTTCAATTTACAATTGTTCTAGTGTTGTTAAGGTTTATTTAACATGACTACAATTACCATGATGCTGTATATTTGTTTTGTTATAATATTGCAATGTTATTTTGGTCTTTCTCTCCTATTGTCACATATGTTAAAGTGCATATAACAACTTGGACGGCCCCGTAGGTTTATCCTTGAAAAACTCTGACTCAGTATGAAGTACTAGAGTGCAGGAGACCAATAAGGTTGTTAAAAGAATCCTCACCCACCAACCTGGTTGGTGGCTTGCTTCATCATAGGGTTCCCAGCTGGGCAACCAAATGCAACCCAGCTGTGCTACAACGCCTGATTACAGCGGAGCGGGATTTTGGTGAAGGTGTGAATGTGAAAAAGTGTCTTGAAAAGGAGTGGTGTAGTTAAAAATGTCTCTGAAGTGCCCAAACAAGTAGTGATTTATTTATAGGGCCTTAGGACACATTAAAATGAAGGTGAGATATTATGAAGATAATAATGATCTTCTATATCTCTTTTTTTTTTTTTAAAAAGGTCGACATGTTTCAGCCTCTCTGAAATTCAATTAAATGAGGCTTTCTTCAGGACCGTGAAACTATGAACCGTGATGTGGCAGAAAAATCTTTTTTTGATGCCACGTGAGTGAATGTGTGATCTTCAGCACACGCGCTAAGGTCTGCTGTGCATGTGGTGTGATGACCGTACTTACGGACCCACAGGCTGGTAACAATCTGTAAGGAGAAAAGGGACATACAACATAAATTTACAAACAATACAAATAGAGAGGCATGCCATACCATTTGCTTGGCGTTGCCATTCGTTCGTATATCCCATGCTCACAGAAGCACTCTTATATATCATACGTGATCGGAATAATAATGTGAGGTGTCTCAATATACTGTCATGTGTGTACAGGCATACTGTGGACATCCCAGTAAATCCAATTGCGTGCATGGTATGGTGATAGCATGCAAGACAATTGGTGCATGAACACCTTGCGTAGTCACAAGTTTGCGCAATAGTGACACAATTTGAACTGGGTGAATTTTCACAGTCATGTGTCGATAACCAATGTGTATATTAAGAAGTATAAATCTTATCAGAAGCGCTCTACAAAAGTGATACTCATTAGTCTAATTTGTAGAATCAAAATAGATAGCTCGCTAAAAACTACTTGTAGGCGCTACTCTAATCAGATAACAATGCAGGTCCTGGTGTCACAGGTGAATCATAAACAAGGGCAGAATACAAGATGATACCAAAATGAAAGGGAACGATTGCTTACATTGTTCAGTTACTACAATAAGATCAAACGGATCCCTGAAGTGGGGGCTCCTGTAGTCAAATACTACAAAACATAAGTGCAAGAAAGCGGTGTAGTATGCCATTAAATACCGCTGAGGGTTAACCGCTGGCTAAGGCATGCTCAGACACTTACTTCATCAATGAGAACCACCCATCTTAAACCTACTTCTGGCTTCTAGGGATCCCGCCGACGCCGGCCTCCGTGTGTGTGTCGTTTATGACAGGGAAATGCCAGTAATGTGTAGGTGTGGCTACGATCGGTGACGTGGTTGCGTAGCGCGATAGTGTCATCAGGAAATGTCATGCCATTTACACTAACTACTGGGACGATGATAGAACCCTGGGGGATGTAGTTTAATCAGCTAAATGTGTGCTAGCACAAGCATGTGACGTGCAAAAAAACCAAATACGTTATCAAGGATTCAATATAACGAACGGTTGCATTGTACCTTATGTATCTTATATCCAATACAATATTCACAATAAGGAAAATGGGTACAGAGACAATAGTCTCGACATACATTGTACCCGTGGGGCATTTCATACATAGTACCTCCAATATATTCGGAGAAATCATTGTTAACAGGAGAAGACAATTTGGCAAAAATAATAACAAGTGCCTTAAAGTTGACAGGTGCAGCGAAGCTCCAACAACCGTTACCATACAATGTGCAGTGTGGTATTTCATCCATACTAACCCTCTAGTGTTTGCAAGAAATCGTTATTACCAACAAATGGCAAAATGGCGAGGGAGGTAAATATAATAACATGTGCCTTAGGGTTAATATATCTGTATGCGTCATTTGCTGCAACTGAGCAGCTAGTGTATTATGGGTGGTGACATGAGATGTATATACGGTCAGTCACCCATCATTGTCTGGTTATGCAGGTCGGTTGTCTGTTAGTGATTTGTGATTATCACTGTAACATCGATGAAGGAATAACTCTAAGGTGGTCAATTTAGCAAGTTCCAGGAAATGTTGTTGTTCAGACCTTCGTTATGTGTGTTGAGGCGATATACCCAACGCTGTTCTTTGTCATGTAGGCGATGCTGGAGATTGCTTAGACCTGTGTCTAGCTGTTCAATTACCACCCATCTCATATCGTTGGTGGTGTGGCCCAGTTCCAAAAAATGATTTGTCATTTTGGTGGTATTTTCTTGCAACAAATGTTGCTCCTGTTTTCGCATATTCGTACCTTTATTTTACGGCTTGTCATCCCCAGATATCTAAGATCGCAGGGGCTGGTAATAAGGTAGATAACGTTACTTGAGTTACAGTTTGTATATCTCCTGATTTGCCATGTCTTGCCTGTTTCTAAATCAAGAGTTTTGGCTGGTTTTGTAAGGTGGCACACACTTAAGTTGCCACAGGGGAAGTGGCCAATCACATTTGGGAGCCCCCAAGCATTCAACACTGTGTTTGTAGGATGTGTTGTAGGAGGTGGACGTGTGGACACCAGGCTGTCTTTAAGACTTTTGGAACGTTTATATGAGAACAGAGGTTTGTCCCAGTTTAGTTTACCACTTGTGAGTATCCTCCAATTTTTTTGAATGATGCGCGCCACTCTATTAGAGATAGTGCTGTAAGTGGTCACGCACGTAAGTGGTATATTGGAGGGCATCCGCTGGGTTGGTTCAAGCAGACCTTCGCGGTTTTTATTTCTTGCTCGTTTCTGGGCTTTAGTTGTAATTCGAGTTGGATATCCTCTGGCTTGAAGTTTTGTAGTCAAGGCAGCCGCCTGTTCTTTGTAATCAGTTATCTTACTGCAATTTCTGCATAATCTTAGATATTGACCATACGGTAGATTTTCACGCCCGGCCTAGGGTGAAAACTCTCAAAACGTAGTAGAGAGTTTCTTGCTGTTGGTTTGAAGTGAGTTTTAGTAGTAAGACGGCCATCCTCTGCAATTATGTCCAGATCAAGAAATGTGATTGTGTTTTTGCTGATAGTATGGGTAAATTTGAGATTAGGGTCTTGATCATTGATCCACCCCAGAAAGGTATGTAAGGTCTCTGCAGTGCCTTCCCATATTAGAAAAACATCATCAATATATCTCTTGTAAAATGTGATGTTTGTTATGTAAGGTGGATCAGGTCTCAAAAGGTGGATTTGTTCAAAATTGTAAACATACAGGCCTGCCACACTAGGGGCAAAAGTACTGCCCATAGACGTCCCATACGTCTGCAAAAACAGTTCTCCCTCGAACTCAAAATAATTGTCCTTCAAGGCTAATTCTGCACATTGAAGCACAAAAGATTTTGTAGTGTTGTAATCCCATGGGATTGAGTCCAATGATGTTTTGAGGACTCGCAAGGTATCATCTTGTGGGAGGCTGGTAAAGAGGCTCTCAATATCCAGACTAACCAAAAAGGAGGTGTCTGAGTTGAAATCTAGATTCTGTAGGAGTCTCAGTAGGTCTTTGGTATCCTTTAGGTACGTCGGTGTAAACTGCACAATTGGTTGTAGATAAAAATCACAAAAACGTGAAAGTGGTTCCAGCAATGAGCCTATACCCGAAACTATTGGGCGGACTGGTGGAGGGTGCCTGTTCTTATGAATTTTAGGGATGGTATAGAAGTATGGGATCTTAGCCCCATTTGAAATCAGGAAAGTAGCCTCTTGTCTACTGATATTGTCTCTAGATTCGGCATCATCCACTAGGGTTTGAATTCTATTTTTCAGCTCCTCACTTGGATCAGTGTCCAGTTTTCGGTAATTCTTTGTGTCATCAAGCAGTTTTCTGCACTCTGTTTGATAGTCCTCCTTATTTTGGTACAACAATGCCTCCTCCTTTATCTGCTGGTTTGATTTTGATGGTATCATTAGATCTGAGTGCCTGTATTGCTTCAAATTCTGCACTACTTGTGTTTTTGAATGTTGTACACTCATTAGTATCTTCAATTTCCTTGAAGATGGCGTGTTCAAACGTCACAAGTTCGACCGGTACAGTGTGAGGAGGAGGCATAAAATATGATTTAAGTTTTAGTTTGGTATCCCCTTGATCTTCTATTGAATCTGTTATTGGCATGGTTTCAAAATAAGCTTTTAATTTCAGTTTCCGAAAGACTTCAGCCAATTCTCAGTGCAATTTAAACTTGTCCAGTTTTGCTGTGGGCACGAACCCTAATCCTTTGTTCAAAACCTTTTCTTCAGTCTCCGTCAAGGTATGTGAAGACAGGTTGGTGATTAGGTTCTGTGGGTGCTGGGGCCCGCTTGTTGTTCTCTGGACTTGCTGCGGGTATGAGCTCCTGGATTCTGGTCCTCTTCCCAGTGGACCTGACTCTGTCTGCGTCTTCTGCCGCGGCCTCTGCGGCCATTTCCTAAAAAAGGAAACCTGGAATTTTGGTTCATAAATGGCATCTGTGGTTGGGCAAATGCTGGATTCCATCCATATTGCTTATGGGCATTCATTGGAGGATAGGGATAATGCATCGGGCCCCCTTGTGGAATCTGGGGCCAGGGTTGTTGCCAGTTGGTATTGCGACCTCTCCCTCTCTGTTTGTTGTGATAGCTGCCCCCACTGGAGCCACTGGTTATGGATGAATCATCATCAAAAGAAGCAGCCTGACTTGTGCGTGTCATGGACTTATAGTCAGCATCTGCATAAGGGTAGGTTTTGATGTACGTGAATTTCTTAAGGTCCTTCTGGAATTTCTGGATCTTAGATTGAGTTAGATCTTCCTTATATTCGGCCATTTCTTTATTTACTTCGTCTAGCAGTTTCTTGGAAGACGTCAATGTGGTCTTAAAATGATTTTCAGTGGCCTGGATATCGATGAGGATTGCGTCCGATAAACGTTTGGCTGTCTGGATTATTAGAATAATCCAGTCCCTGGTACAATGCCAGGCTATTTGCGACCAATCTTTACGGAATGCCGCATCATCTAAAAAGATACGGGGAGCATTGGTGACAATCAATCCTTTGGGCGCTGTATTATTCCTTAGATATTCTGTCAAGATCACACCATGTAAGATGGTTCTAATACAGTTTCTTTTCTTTTCAGTCAGATTCTCCCAGTCGGTGCTTTGTGCTATAGTTTGTGCAACATTTAGATCTGCCATCAAAGGGGGGGCAGACAAGATGGCATTTACGTCATCTTCAGTAGAGGTTAATCCTGCATTTTCTGCCATGTTCACGACAGTGTAACACCGTGGGGACAAGCAAAAGGGAGTGAAACGTTCTCACAGCTGTGCGCTGTCTAGTATGCTATGAACAAGGTAGAGAGAGCAAGGAAGAAAAGGGAGTACATCCTCTTACCCACACTCTAAATGCATATAACAACTTGGACGGCCCCGTAGGTTTATCCTTGAAAAACTTCTGACTCAGTATGAAGTACTAGAGTGCAGGAGACCAATAAGGTTGTTAAAAGAACCCTCACCCACCAACCTGGTTGGTGGCATGCTTCATCATAGGGTTGCCAGCTGGGCTGCCGAATGCAACCAGCTGTGCTACAACACCTGATTACAGCGGAGCAGGATTTTGGTGAAGATGTGAATGTGAAAAAGTGTCTTGAAAAGGAGTGGTGTAGCTAAAAATGTCTCTGAAGTGCCCGAACAAGTAGTGATTTATTTATAGGGCTAGGACACATTAAAATGAAGGTGAGATATTGTGAAGATAATAATGATCTTCTATATCTCTTTTTTTAAATAAAGGTCGACATGTTTCAGCCTCTCTGAAATTAAATGAGGCTTTCTTCAGGACCGTGAAACTATGAACCGTGATGTGGCAGATTTTTTTTTTTTCTGATGCCACGTGAGTGTATGGGTGATCTTCAGCACACGCGCTAAGGTGTGCTGTGCATGTGATGTGATGACCGTACTTAAGAACCCACAGGCTGGTAACAATCTGTAAGGAGAAAAGGGACATACAACATAAATTGACAAACATTACAAATAGAGAGGCATGCCATACCATTTGCTTGGTGTTGCCATCCGTTCGTATATCCCGTGCTCACAGAAGCACTCTTATATATCATACGTGATCGGAATAATAATGTGAGGTGTCTCAATATACTGTCATGTGTGTACAGGCATACTGTGGACATCCCAGTAAATCCAATTTTGTGCATGGTATGGTGATAGCATGCAAGACAATTAGTGCATGAACACCTTGCGTAGTCACAAGTATGCGCAATAGTGACACAATTTGAACTAGGTGAATTTTCACAGTCATGTGTCAATAACCAATGTGTATATTAAGAAGTATAAATCTTATCAGAAGCGCTCTACAAAAGTGATACTCATTAGTCTAATTTGTAGAATCAAAATAGAAAGCGCGCTAAAAACTACTTGTAGGCGCTACTCTAATCAGATAACAATGCAGGTCCTGGTGTCACAGGTGAATCATAAACATGGGCAGAATACAAGATGATACCAAAATGAAAGGGAACGATTGCTTACATTGTTCGTTACCACAATAAGATCAAACGGATCCCTGAAGTGGGGGGCTCCTGTAGTCAAACACTACAAAACATAAGTGCAAGAAAGCAGCGTAGTATGCCATTAAATACAGCTGAGGGTTAACCGCTGGCTAAGGCATGCTCAGACACTTACTTCATCAAGGAGAACCTCCAGTGTGTGACTACCATTTACACTGTGGACTGTTTTCTGGCCACATTTACCTTTTTCAGGGCAGTTGTGTTTAGGACATTGGATTACAAACAATATTGGCTCCTCAATATTACTTTCATTCACCATAATTGATCTATCATGTATTTTTTTTATTGACATCCTGTTTCACATCATTTGGGTTTATTGATTAAAAAAACAACAACAAAATACAAAGACTGGTGTGGTATTTCTGATCTCAATTTGTTCATATTGTTGTGTTCCATCCTACAATTTATATTGTTAAATAAAAACTGTTTGTCAGTTCATAATTAAATTCCATGTAGGTAATTATTTTAAAGTAGTAAAAAAACACAAATCACAAACTGATATAGTTTTTGATAGGAATAAAGAAATGTTTCTCATACATTATAACCCATACATGTTCCACAAAAGTCATGCAATATTTTACTTTACAGTTCCAAAATTTAGCACTATGGAAGAACGGGAGATATTTACAAACATCTGATTTTATAGGCAAACTCTTATTAATGAATGTAATCAGCTGGAGCCAGATTTTCTACCTCACAATTGTAAACCCACATCAATAACACCAATAGTGAAAATAATGACAACACTCCCTTTTGTGGCCACAGGATCATAACAATACACTGTTTGAATGTTGCAATGAATTTTAAGTGATGTGCTACAAGACGTCATTCCTACAGTGATGAGACACATCAACAGCTACATACAGTTAATACAAAATGTGGTATTTGGGCTATGTGAAGGGAAATATGCATGCTTTGGTGGGCCTACCACATGTGGTAAGAGCTATTTAAGCAGCCTATTGCTCTTTTGGAACTTTACATGTCCCTCAAGATGGGCTGATTACCATGTCTCAACATTGTAATTTTGTTTATTCCCCGTGCTCCCCTATGACTTTGTTGCTTTTCATGTACCTCACTTGTTCCGCTATGATGTTGTACTCATGCTTTTACCTCATTCCACTTCCGTTCCTTTGTACAGTGCTCTGATACCGATTCGGGTCATGTTTGCGCTTTATAAAACTTTTTCAAATAAATATATTGCCTTGGTGGCAACAATCAACAGACAACAAGACAAATGTAATCTTAACAAATCCAATCCAATCACTGTGCAAGTTATCTTTCTACAAGATATGTACATCCAAAGTGTATGTGTCTTTCCCAGGATTTTGTACTTTGCAACAGCAGCATATAACTGCAAATGTCACAATGTTGAAATGTCCAAATAAAGATGACATGCCGAAGGAGCCTTAAACAGATAAAAAAAAAATATTTGCATGCCTTTAAAAAATAGACACATTACAAATGCCAAAAATTGAGGACACATTTTCTAAGATAAGCAAAGATGAACAATGTAAATAAACGCATTAGTCAATGTGTCCAAACTTTGATCAGCAAACATCTTTGGCCTGGATTTACCTTAACTCGCCCTTTCACAACAATGTCTAGCACAGACTTTTATTCTCATTAGATTAAAAGTGTATTAATGTAATGTATTAATATGTGAATATATACTTACACTCATGAAGATGTTGTCAATTACATCTTGAGATATGTCAAATCCTTCCTCTTCACAACTATCATCTTCATTTGGCATTTCAACATCCTCAACTGGTAGTTCATCATGGTCTTTTTCCTCAGCAATGTATGGGATGTTGCGTTGCAGGGCTATGGTGTGTACCATGCAGCATGCTTTGATGATTTTTCACACCTGATCGGAGGAGTAGAGGAGGACACTACCAGTCTTATACGGACATCAAAATCTGGCCTTTAGGAGTCCAAAAGCCCGTTCAACTGGCCTCCATGTTCTTCCATGGGCCTTATTGAAGCAGACTTTCCCTGGCATTGTTTAATTCCTCAGCGGTGCTAACAACCACGGTACATTAGGATAAGTGGAGTCTCCTATATGAAATTAAAAATACAGACACAAAAAATTACATACCTATTTTTGTTCATTAGACTTGATTTAAGCAAAACATTGTATTTACAGATTGTACTTGCCAACAAGCCAGGCCAACTTAGGTCCAAGTTGTAACATTTGCAGGGGTATGATGCTGTTCCATAGTGCAATAGAATCGTGTTTTGATCCTGGAAAACACGCACACATGCATGTGAAGTACAAATCTGGTAATCAGACAATTTGCACACTGATTGAATGGAAGTGTTTCCAATTGCGGTAGATTGTTCTCTGTCATGTAGTGGCTCCAAGGCAATATGCGTGCCATCAATTGCTCCAACCACTTGTGGTAGGCGACCCAAAGCATAAATATCTCCCTTCACATTGGCAAAATCCTTTATTTGTGGAAACTGGGTGAAGCTGTTGATGTCTCTCAACATTGAAGAAAGAACTTCTGCCATCAATTTCACTATTGGTGTCATTGCTGTCGCATTTCTATTTCGAGGCCGAAGATCTGGCTCCAGCTGATGACATAAATCCTGAATAGTTTGCCTATTTAAACAGAATGTTTTGATAATATCCCTTTCTTCCATGGTGGCATGGTCTTGAAATGGTCTCCAAACTTGAGGCTGTAGTCTTCTCATGCCATTTCCTTTAGGATAGCCCTGTCATGTATACTTCATTTTACATACATCATCCCATCCACACGACTATAACGATTCTAAACAGGTGACCTTTTACCTAATAGCTTGCTCCTGTCTCTTCGACACCAGGCTCTCAATCGTCTATCTAAATCCCTGTACCTGATGTATTTAAACATGTCCCCAGGCACAGCAGATGCATTCTGTATAAGGGTCCCCACACGGCTATCGTGGTGTGCGGAGGAATCCTCTATCCGGTTACTATACTTCAAACCAAATAAATTCATTTGATCTATGGATAAGCATATCGTAATTAAAATAAAAAGGACGATTGATATCGAATTGGAAGCCAGTTTTATCACAACTCTGGGTCGGTGGTGTTATACACTTCTTGAATTGGAGACTTAGGGGGTCATTAGGATAGCGGGCGGATCGCCACCGCCCATATGGCGGTGGCGATCCGCCCGCTATTTCCCACCACCCGCCTCACATTTCCCCACCGCCATATTAGTATGGCGGTGGGGACCCAGGCGGACGGCAAGACCGTCCGCCGGTTTTCCGCCTGTCGACCGTGCGGAAAAGGGGCTGGATATGGTGGCGGTGTCTGCTAGACACCGCCATCCATATTATAATGGGCAGCGGTGCAGGGCTTTCCATGGCGGAGACCCTGCCATGGAAACGCAGGCGAAGTTTGCTTTCAGGGGCCCGTTGCGGGCCCCCAGGGTATTGTGGGGTGGGGGGTGCACATGGGGGGTACCTATGGTACCCCCCTGCATTGTCAATGACATGGTGGCAGGCACCTCACGGTGCCTGTCACCTTGTGCACGATGCACGATGCACACAGTGCCTTCCCAGCATAGTGGCGGGCGGTGGCGGGCGGTGCTCACAGCTGGGAATGGGGGATGCCACCGCCACGGTGGCATCCTAATCGCCTGTGCCGGACCGCCGCACCACTGGCGGCCGGTCCCAGCACCGCT
The DNA here is from genome assembly GCA_963921515.1 of Calotriton arnoldi. Lineage (NCBI taxonomy): Eukaryota > Metazoa > Chordata > Amphibia > Caudata > Salamandridae > Calotriton > Calotriton arnoldi. The sequence continues at coordinate 269,040 of CAWUFW010005044.1, read as the reverse complement.
AGGGTGGCAGGCGGACGAAAGTCTGCCCGTCATCCTAATAGGCCCCTTAATGTTTAAGTTCATCCTTGCTGTTGACTAGATGTAACGAATGCTCTACAGCCTGCTGCGGTTATAGAGAACTCTTGATCCTCCAATTGAGAGATATAAGGTCAATTTTTAGAAATTTCTTCAAATACTCATCTCTTCACGGTTAATCACTGGGTGAAGGTGTTCATTTGAATTGCTTTATTTAGGTGGAGGTTACTTTTTCTTATTTTCCTTTTTTCATCTTGTCGCTAACCTATCTTCCAACAAGATATTCTATTCCTCACTTAACTCTTCAATAACCAGTGTGAAATTAATTTAGTCACGCTGATCCAATCCACTGCCTTTGTATCTTTATTTAAATGCACACAATAAGCAATACACGCTGTTCTGGCCGTATAGAGTGTATCAAAAAGATAGAACCAAGCATTTGATGTGATATATTTCTTTCGCAGAAATCAACTTTGATCAATTGTGGCCCCTCTTCCTGACGAAGGCACTGCCCTGTGCCGAAACGTGCGTCGAACATAACAGTCCACTATCATTGTGCCACATTGTTTCTTTATAATTATGAAAATCAGATATTGTTATACTTGTCTTTGTTAAAAACAAAGAAAATTGTAAATTTTTATGTATGTCAGTTAAGAGTTGTATGAATGAAGATGAATGATTGAGTACAAATGGAGTGCTGTTTCAGTATGAAATGAAAAAATAATTTTTTAGTATTAATTGATCATTAATAAAAATAATTTCTACTTTGTATAGAAAAACAAACATTGTTGGTTCTTCTTTAGTTTTTCATGTATATTGCTGAAATTGTGTGATGTTGGTATTATTGTTGCCTTAAGTCTGTACACTAGATTCTGTATAAGGGTCACCACTTTTTTCATCCTTGGCCAACAGCCAGCTGTGCATGATCACACTTGTTTAGAAAAGCATTGGTGGTTGTTTTCGAAACATCCATGGTTATTTTAAAAACATATCGTTTCTAGAAAAAACTCTGGAGTGACCACTTTAGTATAAAAGACCCTCACTCCCCCCTACAAATTAGAGGAGAATTCCTTCCAAGCTGAGACTGGGGTCCTGCATGCCGAATCTCCGACAAGCAGTGGTCTGACATCCCTTGCGGGTTGTCATCCTCGACACAGAGACGGGGTCCTTCGTTCTAAACCATCAGGTGAGGGAGCTGGTTCATCCCTAGGGGTTTCTTGGCTGCCCATACACACATCCAGGTTAGGCTAGGTAAATTTTAGCAAATTACTTAGGGCGCACATTTTAGGAATATGCAAGTGCTACTGTTTATATCTGAACTGTTTCTGTTCATCCTATTAGCATTATGGTAGAACTGTATCTACTATTCACAATATTGGTACTAGCAATCTCTTTTGTATGCTTCTGTCTCCTGATTGTTGCAGCACATATGTTTTACACAAGGCTGTCGCTGGACCAATCAATTCTTAATGAAACATCCTAATTGCCATCCTGTGTGTTCTCTGAGAGAAAGCAAGCACGAGTGTCTGAGCGAAACGTACTGTACCGTTTTCCACGATCCCTGAGGAATCAGGGTTGTCATGTTCAGTGGTTGCCAGAGACTACCTAATCCACTGTAGAATACAGGGGGGGGGGTAGTGGTACTGGAGAGCTAGCTGGTCTAACGGCTGACATATCCTGTGGGGGTGTCCGGAAGCGGTTGGGTCACCAAGCCCTCAGTTTAGGTCATCCAAAACGCACAGATCCTGGGGGGATTCCTAGGAACTGCACAACATGGCGCAGCCAACGTTGGTTTGGTTCTTATATAAACAGTAAAAATCTGAGTAGTACAGTCGTGCTTTCTCAGAAAGCCCTACTCGCACCTTTTCAGAGACATCTGAAGTGGGAAGGGGAACATCACAGAGAAATGCAGACATGCAGTAACTATAAAATTGTTAGAACAAGGTGTCCCCTTAACAGGTGGCTGTGTTACCTTTGTGATTGAGGCACATGAGGTGTTCGGATCAGAGGTATTCTATGTTTGGGTTCAGTTCCCACCTGCAGATCCGGTGACTAAATTGTTCCACACATGCATTGTTGTTGAACCACCAGATGAATACATTGCATACGAAGACATTGAAGTCCTGTTTACTTACCCGCAGCATAAAAGCTGGTTTAAAGGCGCCCTCCCACAGACCACATCTGTCATGAGGCTCGGTCCGCTCAGCATAGAAGGGGCGACATGGCCGGTCTTAGCGGCACACACTGCACATCCCGTGATAGATAGACTACCAGTGGATGAAGTCCGTATAATATACAAAGATATAGTCAGGTTATACAGACACATTGTCCAGTTTGTCATGGGAACATTGACAGTCCAACCTGCGAGAAATGCTCCAGCTGGTCCACATCAGACCACATCCATAATTAACCCACAGACACTGAAATCAGTAATAGGGACAATTCCTTCCAAACGGGAGCAAATTCCGTTCTGAATAGCACAAAAAATTGCACAGCTGGAAGCAGTATTTCCCCATACGGATCCACAGGAAAAACATAGAATGTTAACAATTTGCTTGCCAATGGGGATGGTTCCCTCGATTGAGGATTGTACCACTTGGGGAACAATCGTTTACATCAGAATACACAGTACTTCTTCCTTAGCAGTTGTTCCAGAAGTATTGCAATAAATACCGAATGAGTATGGGGCAGGACCAGCCCTGGACTTGGGAATGAAACTGATGGGTAATTTTGCCCAAGTCTCTGCAATCATGCTGAGCAATATAAAGGGGGAGGCAGCAGCAGTGGCCATACACAGCTGCCTAAGGGAAATAGCACCTAGAACTAGGGAGCAAGAATTACCAAAAATGATCGAAGAAACCTATGCTGAATTAGGCAGAGATGATTTGGGAACCAAAAGCAGGGAAGCCACAAATGGCAGGTAGTCCTGACAAAGACAACTCAAAGCAAGCACCCACTTCTTCTAAAAAGAAATGGGAAAACAAAAATTCTAAAAATAATAATTCAGAAAAGAATACACTATCAAGGGGTGGGTCTCCCCAACGGGAGTCCTCTGAAAAGAGGTACAAACTTAGGAATCATGACAACATTAGAAAACCTGATATGTATCAGGACACTGATACACGTTCCTTTCTGTTCCTTCCACGGTTCATCAAAAGACTCGGAGAGGGACGGGCCATCAGAACAAAAGACTGATGATCGACCAAAGACAAAAAAGGAAACACATCGCACTTCAGATTACATTATCAAACAGGAAGAGCAACATAAAGGAAACCCTCAATTCAAAAAGAGAAAAGTAGCTGGCTTAAAAATTAGACATGCCCAGGTTACTGAGGTCTCAGCTTCTGAACGGGGAATGGGCTCTGACGAAGCTAGACAGCGCAGCAGAAGTAACATTAGCTCGCCAGAATCTGAAGGATTTTCTGGTGACAGCAGTAATGAATGAACACCTCACGGTGGAAACACCAGATACAATAGTTAGTGTCCCGCATAGACTGTATGAAATTACACTTCAAATAGAAGGGGACATCTCAAGAAAGGTTAAAGGTCTCTTCTGGGAGAACTTAACATATGGATATGACATACTGCTAGCAGAAAGGGATTGGCCGCCTGAGTTTGTGATGCATTGCCCAAAGGGGGAAAGCGTAATTTTGCCTGCTTTCTCTGACCTCGTTCCAGAATCTTTAAAACATTCATGCGCATAGGAGTGGGCACTAGCGCTAGCTCCGGCATTATACCGCAACCATGTAGGGTGGGACGTGGAGTCTACTCACCACAAAATCCCATTAAAATCTACTCCAAATCCACAAAGACAGTACCCTATAAAAAATTTTGGAAAAAGATAGGTCAAAGAAATCTTAGACCAACTGGAATACCAAGGTGTGATTGAGACTTGCACCTCCCCGATGAATAATCCTTCGTTTCCAGTAATAAAACCTGACAACACATATCGTCTAGTTTTAGACTACGGACATTTAAACACATGCATGCGAACATTTGCAGTTCAAAATTCACACAGTGCCGCATTATTGAATAACATTGTGCGGAAGAAATACAAAACAACATTAGATATCTTTAATGGATTCTTCTGCCAAAATATAGCTCCAGAAAGCAGATATTTAACAGCATTTTCCACGCTCGGCACTCAGCAAAATTTTAGTCGTTTGCCTCAAGGGTATAAGAATAGCCCGGGGCTATTCTCTGCAAGATTGTCAGAAATATTACAAACTTGCGATGAAGAGGCTGTGTCCTACGTAGATGACATCTACCAAACGGATGATGAATTACTTGAACACTGAGCACAGTGAACAGCATAATTGTGAGTTTCGCCAATTTGGGCTACAAATTTAATTGTAAGAAATCTAAAATTGCCCATCTCAGTGTCCTATTTTTGGGATATGAGCTCTCAAGTGAAGGCAAGAGCCTGGCAGCCAACTTCTTAGAAAAGTGTGCGCTGGTCCAACCTCGAAAGAATCTAAAAGGTTTGCAATCCATCTTAAGATTTCTAAATTTCGGCAGAACATACATTCTAGAATACGCAGAAAAAGTAAAACCTTTCTACTACTTAATCCGACCTGATTTCACACCACATCAGTGGACACAGGAACACACAGATACTCTCTTTTCAGTTCAGGCTGACATGATAGCATCTAAACACTGGCACACACGTGTAAATTCTACAAACTTGGTGATCCTGGTCATCCCCGGTTTATCAGGATATACTTATCTCACTTTCAATGAAGACGTGACAGTCCCAATTGCATACAAATCAAATTTATACACTGAAATGCAATTAGCGGCAACTGAAAAAATACTGACCGCATACAGACTCCTGTAGTGAGAGAAAGGGCACTAGCACAAGGGAAACGCATTATCATTGTAACGCCGGTACCAACTTTAGAAGCTGTTACCAAAGCGAGCATTCCAAATGCGAAAGCACTACATCTGCGATGGATACAATGGGCTAATTCTCTCACTGCAACAGATGTAGATTACAGATATGATTCTACATTAAAAACACAAGCTTTCCTGCAGTGCGAACAAGAATACCCTCTCCCAAATGAAATCTTGCCTCTAGAGAAATATGAAGTATTGCCATAGGAAGTAAACAGCAATATAGCGCTTCATGTGCTATAGTGAAGGGAGGTATGCGGGACGGCAATTCCATCCCAGCAATATGACTACGTAATCTCTAGGAGATTGTACAGCGCGGTTGGCAGAGCTGAAAGCCCTGAAATTGGCACTACAGTATATGGATCGGGAATTCCCCACACTGATAGTGTGCGATTCGTTTTACTGTGTGCAGTCTTACAATGAATATCTTTATTACTGGGGCCAGAATGGGTTTAGAGATTCCAAGGGTTGCCCAATTAAGCATAAATTGTTATGGGGACAAGTGGCAAAGCTGAAAGCATGCCTGCCACGGGCTCAAGTTATTCACACCTTGAGTCACCAGCATGTTGGCGTACACATTGAAGGGAATTCACTGGCTGATGAAGCCGCCAAGGTGACAGTGCGAACTGCGGCTGTTGCTGCAATCACTCGTTCCAGCATGAGGATAGACGGAGACATACTGATAGCTGTCAACGCCGCTAAGAACGGCTCTCCTGTTCCGAAAGGCTTTCCTCTCAAATATTCCTACAAATTAGATGCGCAAAATACACCGTATGCTCAAATTCCAGGAGTGGGGGATAGAGTTACACCAAACATGGATCGCAGATTAGGTTTAATACGAGGGTCTGGGCTCTGCAAACGCAGGAGTCACTGCTACAGTTTTGTTACTAAAGCAGCGATTCTGGTGGCCAAGTATGTCTAAACAAACAAAGGCTTATGTCTTAAAGTGCGACATCTGTCAGTAGATGAAAGGTTCCACCATAGCACGGCCACCACAAACCCCATTACTCATTTCCGACAGATCTCCCGCATGTGTCTATTTGGATCACTGCGGCCCCTTAAATTCAGATGGGGCTTACAAGTACATCTTTGTGGCAGTGGATTCATGCTCTAGATTTCTATGGGTTTGGCCTCAGCACTCGGCTGACGCTCGAACTGTTATAAAGGATTTGCGAGTCTTTATAGGGACATACGCAATTGGCACGTTGCATTCCGAATGTGGCCCTGCGTTTAGCTCTTGGGCTTACAAGGAAGCCCTGGAAAGTATGGGTGGGGCATTGCAGTACTCCTCCCCCTACCATCTCGAGGGAAATTTGGTGGTGGAGAGGAAAAACCGGGACCTAAAGCATTCCTTAAGAGCAAGGGTATTAGGTGCGGGTGGTAGTTGGGTCAATCACCTATATGGGGTCCAAAGGGCATTGAATAATATGCCAAGAAAATCCTTGGGAGGACGTACCCCCTATGAGAGCTTGTTTGGGACAAGAATGTGGGTACCTGACCTTGATTGTGCCAGCACAGTGGCGGATGTAAGACCATTTGAATTGAATGATCGTTTGGCTGTTTTATAGGAACTCAATTAATTCCAGGCATTACAAAGCAACGTCCAAGTAAAACGCACCGCCACTGGGGAAGTGAAACTGGTTCCGGCCAGACCTGTCTGGGTCCCAAAGGTTGGAGACCTGGTCAGAGAAAAGATCGTTGACAAGAAGGAGTTTGGGCCATCCTACAGAACACCTGTACCTGTCCTGGCGGTTCAAGGAACAAGATCAGTACTTCTTCCGCCTTTTGCCGGCAAAAAAGAAAAAAGATTTGTCTCCATTGATCTGATCAAACCACACTATGTGGCCGATTCTGAACAGCAGGCCGCATGGAGTCCTGAGAAGCCGCCGAACTCCTCTCACTACTATACAGGAAGTTCAGATGGAAAGACTAATAACGTTTCAAGACTCCTCTGTGCAAGCTAATAACGGAGTACGAATTACACCTGTTGAAACAGAAGAACACCAGAATACAACTGAAACGCAAATTGCAATTCGGCCCAACAATGAACTTTACATCAACGTGCCTTCACAAGAAGCACCATTCAGTTCTACAAACACTGCTGAGCTCCCAAAAATAGATTGAACTGCGTCTGGCTACTTCATCAACTTTGATGACTTTTCTTCAGATCCAAGTGAACCTGAGCAAACGCCACACATCTCTAAATAAGAACAACTTCGACAAATCTATCTCTGGTTGAAAAAGACTCACTTTGTGTCTCCTTGGCTGCACCTTTGGCTTGCATTAGGGATCCTGTTCCTGTTAATTTGGATTGGTATAGTAACTGTTTTTTTCCTACTACTGAATGGACATTACCTCCCACAACGCTCTGCAGTCCAACCTGTGAACTTGGTCTTGAAACCACATACATCATCACACCGTGAACAGAGAGACCTGTCCCTAGTGAACATTTCAGCAGTTCCAGTAGGATGGTATAGTTTGGGATAGGGTTTGATATGAGGTATTTGGTCCCACCGAACATTTGAAAATTCCACATGTGTCAATTAATGATTTCATTACCCTGAGTACACTCTATGATGATTGGGACATTTTGACTGTGAATACTATGCTTTCAGATTTAGAAAAATCTGCTGCATTTTCTTACAGGGAATTGTATGAAGATACAGCAGACTACGATAGTATGTTTTGTTACCAGCACTATGGTCATCACTTTTTGCACAGAGCTAGTGTTCCACGCACTGTAAACACTTCCCATCAATGGGAACATTGCCCAACACCACCGAAAGGTAGTTCTGCCACATTCGCACAGAAATTTGCATACTTTTCAGGGTTCAATACATCAGACCCAATATCATACTACTATAAGTTAGTACAGACGAATGCAACTGTGAAGAAAATGATGCTGACAAATATCAAGCTCATATATTCAGCACTTTTCATCTCCCAACTGTCTATACAAGGTTTCGACTACTGGAGGGACACAATAGACACAAAATCCATCTGGGGGACGAAAGATTGGCAGGTTCAGGGAACAGAGGCTTTATTTAGAGCTTGCCTCATACCGTTACAGATAAAATTCCTGAACAGAACAGTGCAACAAACTACCTGCTACAGGTCTGCAAAAATAAAAGACCTGAAAGCACCACACATCCTCCTACCCATACCTATTGACGGTATATCGAATAACACACTGATTGGTGAGTAGGCACTGGGTGCAATGCTACAGAATGGCACATACAATTCTTCAGCTCCCAATTGGAAGGGATGATTGGTTTGGCCTATCGACACAAATAGGTGTCAAGCGAGATTCAAGGGTGGAACGCCCACCGCAACACCCACTGCCTACCCCTTCACACTAAGCATAGCGTGAAGGGGTGCCTTATTTACAAGGCAGCGTTAAGCCACGTTAAGTGGCTCAATGCTGCCTTGTACATAAGGCGAGGCCCCTATCACCACCACAACGTCACTGAAAGTGATGCTGTGATGGCAATAGGGGCTTGTGCATATGCCCCTGAGTTTCTTTAGTGCAACTATGTTTTTTTTTGGATAGCCATAAGAATTAGGTGATAATTGGGTCTATTTTGGTAAAGAAGACGTCAGAGAGGTGAACCGGAGACATGCTGATTAAGAAGTTAATAAGAGGGATAATCATCATTTTATTTGATTCAATCCATCTCCACCAAGTTTTATATCTAGAGGACCACCTATCTATAATGTCTTTGATTTTGGATAAGATCATCTTCTCATTGTGGTCTATGGATTGCTTTAGATTATGGGAGAACCATAGACCTAGATATTTTATTTTATCGGGTACCCATTTGAGTTTGAGGTCACTTAAAATAGAACTGTTGCAGTGTACATTGAGGGAATCACCTCAGCTTTGTCTTTGTTGAGACAATATCCTAAGATCTGGGCATGCTTTTTTATAGTAAACATGATGTTTGGTAGGACTAAATCTGCTTGAGAAGTAAAGAGGAGAATGTCATCGGCCTAGGCTGCCACTTTCTGTGTTCCTGCTTTGAAGGGGATGCCTGGAAAGACAAGTTCTCTCTGATTTATATCAGAAAAAGTTCCAGTGTTAGGAGGAATAAAGGTGGGGAGAGGGGACAGCCTTGTTCTGGTACCTTGTTGGAGGTTGAAGGTATAAGATAGGCTGGGTTCTTTGTACAATGCGAGAATCATTTTGATAAAAGCGGGACCCAGGTTGAAGGCAGTGAGAGTGAGTACCACTAATGCTAATCCTAAAATGCTCTTGAAGGGAAATGAGAGCCTGGACACTCTTAAAAAAGGAGAAAGGAAGGGGGAAGGAAGGCTGGAAAAAATCAGAGACTTGCAGACTGAACATTCACTTCAACAGCAGACACAGCCTCAGTCTCATTCTCAGCAGCAACAGAGCATCACAAAATTTTTTCCCACTATTGCGATCCCTGCTGGAAACTCAGTGGCTGAAGCCTCGGGAGCCCCTGGTGGCAATGATCTGAAGGACCTGTGTGGGGATGCTGACACCCTGGAGCAGACTAAGCCTGGCACAGATGGTCCTGCAAATAAGGTAGGAGTGCCAAGTGAAGGACAAGCTGGGCTGATTCGCCTGCTGGTAAGCCCTAATTCTGAACTTGCTTTAGGGAGGGGGATGGTAAACAGTGATAACCAGGAGCATCTGGGGCTTTCATTACAAATTGTTTCAACCGAGGCGATTAGGCACCATTATTCTGCCCGACCTTCACAAACACAGGCATTGGACAATATGGACACTAGTGCATTAATCAAAGGGGCAACGGGGCTCAAGGTGCTGGAAGATTCTCAGGAGCTTGGTGACAAATTCTTTTCACTTACAGATTGCTCCACATCAGTTCTACAGATTCAGAAGCCGAGAGTAATGGCCAGCTTTCCAGTTCAAGCCCAAGTAGCCAGCGGGCTGGACTCGGGACAGTGGTTAGAATCAAAAGGCGCTCCAGAAAGAATAGAGACCCCCAGTCATCCGGGCTGATTGCGGATGAACTCTCTCAGCATAATGTAAAGTCTGCTTTGAAATGGGACTATTCTGCTGCGCAAAAAGTCTACCCCAATTCTTCGGGGCAGGAGGAAGTCTCTAGTTCCACAAAGACAACGCAAATGGAGGAGCCGTCCTTGAAACTAATCTTTGAGTCCATCAAGCAACTCCAAGAAGAGACCCGACTGGTTGGGGAAAAAAATGGTTGGCAACTAAAAAGCTTCAAGGTGCAGTAAGAAAGATGGCTAAAGCCTGTGTGGACATGAACACAAGTCTGTCGGCTGCAGAAGAACGCACTGCTACTCTAGAAGAGGATGTGGCTAGAGTCCAACCCCAGACAGAGTCGCAGGGGGCATAAATAGTAGACATCCAATGGAAACTGGAAGACTTCGAAAACAGATAGCGGAGGAATAATTTAAGAATTCTAGGCATCAAAGAAAGAGTCGAGGGCAATGATATCCGGACTTATTTGCTGAATGTAATGAAGTGGAGAGATGGTGGAGACTTGGGCAACTGATCAAACCATGCCAGGCTCTGGGGGCTGAAGCATATCTGATGAACCCGGCTTGTCTGAAAATCATATTCCAAAACACCACGCAAGTTTTTACCTCTGAAATCCAAGCAAAAGAGTACATTGATAAACTGAAATATTCCAGGCTGAGCAGCCCCCCCTCTTCAGCAATTTAGCTTCGGCTTGGCACGTATGGTTTTCTTTGTCAGAGTAAGAGGGAACGTAATGGGATATCTCTAGAATAGATATAAAAAGGCTTTATGACCCGGTTGGTGGCGGGGGGCCCGAATACAGGCTCCATCACTTAGACCTTCAGTCTGCTTGTCTCACAGTGTAGGTGGGGGGAGGTGGATGGGGAGCAAGGGCACGGTGGCGGGGGAGGTGTTCAGGTAGGGGGGTGGGCCACTCAGGAGGGTGGGCGATGGGGAAAAGCAAAAAACACCATTACATGAGGAAACTAAAGGGGTTGGGGGAGAAAGGGAGAAAGTGTTGGGACAGCTTAAAACAACACAATCAGAATGCAAATTGCAACAGTAAATGTAGGTGGGCTGAACGACCAGCGAAGCGACAGAAAATCAAAGAAGAGTTGCAGATGTTGCATGCTGATATAGTGTGTTTGCAGGAAACGCACATTGAGGGACTCAGGAAAAATCTATTACAGCAGTTTGGGTATCCGCTTGTGGCATACAATACACAAGGGACCAGAACTAGGGGATGGCTATTCTGGCAAAGAAGGGGGGCACATTATTTAAAAAACGGGCAGCCGATATATTTGGTCGCTGGGCAGTTGTGGAGTGTCAATTTTTTGGGCTTAAATTTACTCTTTGCTCAGTCTATGGCTCCACGGGCAATGATCCTGACATTTTTAATTTCTTAATTCAGAGCTCACTGAATTGCCACTACCATTTATACTCTGTTGTGACCTGAATTTTACCGGCTTGAGTGGGCTATGGAATGGGAACCCCAGTAATTACACTGGCCGGAAAAGTTTTTTGTGCCCTCTCTCAACTAATGCAAGATAATGGGCTTACAGATGTCTGGTCATACTTAAAACCTCAGGATGGGGGCAGTACACATTTCTCTGCCCCGCATAGAGCAGTAGCATGCTTGGATTACTTTCTGGTTTCACAGCAACTGCTTACGGCATGCACCATCAAGAAGTTCCCCAGGGCTATGTCAGACCACAACCCCTTGGTTCTAGAAGTAATTAGCACAGGGTTAGAAATACTAGAACGAACTTGGACATTTGAGAGGAGTTTGCTGCAAGATCCTGAATATATCAGGCATATGAACAAATGGCTGGGAGAGTTTCTAGAGTTTAATGGGGCAAGTGTTCGGTGTGGAGTGGTATGGGTTGCTCTTAAGGCCGGGGTCAGGGGGAGACTTTGAGCTTTTTTCTGAAACGGAATAAGAAACTTTCTCAGCGCCTAAATAGGATTTATAGCACAATGGTGGACATAGACGAGGAACTGGTCAGGGCTATAACTAATGGCTTATGTATTGAGGGAATCCTGCAGAAACTCACCCTAGCAAAGGCATTTGCTGGCGAAATCTCGACAGCAAGAGCAGCAGAAAAATACATGGCCTGGCGGCAAAACTGTTATGAGTATAGTGAGCAAGTGGGGCATTTATTAGCCACATAGACAAGACAGAAAACTGTTGGGGGGGGGTTTGGAGATTAAGGACTATAAGCGTGAACTAGTCTCCGGTCCCAGGGATATATGGGAGGAATTCCATAGATATGATGAAAAACTATATGGAGAGGAGGGATATTTGGACGTGAGGCATATAAAGGAGTACTTATAGTCACTCCAAATTGAGCAATTTTCACAGGAAGATATGAAATCCCTTGATGCTCCATTCTCAGGAGAAGAAATACAAAGTGCGCTAAAAGAACTCCCCTCTGGTAAGGCTGTGGGTATGGGTCAAATTCCGCTAGAGTTCTATAATGGGTTTTTTTCAGCTCTGGGGGCCGACTTAATCTATATAGTGTGTCAAGTGCAGAAAAGAGAGGCTCCCCCAGACTTGTGGGCTTGGGCTAACATTGATATTTTCCCAAAGAAGGGGAAACCTCCAAATGAGACAGGATCCTACAGGCCCAAAAGCCTCACGAATAGTGAAACAAAGGTTTTTTCTAAAATACTGGCCAATCGGCTGAGCTGTATTCTAGGGAAGGTGATATTCCCCAGGCATCAGAGGTTTATTCCAGGCAGAGGAACAGCCGATCATGTACGCAGAGTGATTACTCTATTTGATGGTATGTTAATTACCGGAGACCCTGTGGCGCTTATTCTACTTGACGCCGAGAAGGCGTTTGATAGGGTCTCCTGGGAGTACCTTTGGGCCTCCCTCGAGAGGGTGGGGATCTGAAAGGGGCTTATCGAGGCCATACAGGCACTATATAGAGCCCCTCATGCCCGACTCCGATTAATGGGAGGTCAAACTGATCCTAGTAACATCCCTCGGGGACTAGACAAGGGTGTCCTTATTCTCCCCTTTTATTTGTGTTTTACATAGACCCATAATCCGTAAAATTGAGGCCAACAAGATAATCCAACCTATCCAGCTTCAAGGCCTAGACACCAAAATCCTGGGGTATGCGAATGATCTTGGGGTAACAACACCTAACCCTTATGAAACCCTAAGGGAGGTTGAGAACAAGGCAAAAGATTTTGGGGTGGTTTCTGACTACTTGCTTAGTCGGGATGAAACACAAATTGTTATAAATAGCAAGACCTGCCTGTCGGATCCATGGGTGACGAACTCTGCAGTCTACTTAGGGATCACTATAACATCTGAATTGGGTAACATTTTAGAGGAAAATCTGGCCCCTGCAATTCAAAAGGGGAAAAAAGATCTAGATAGGCTTAATAATTTGCATCTTTTGATTGTGGGACGGTGCAACATCATCAAAATAATTTTTCTCCGAGAGATTCTGTATTTCTTTAGAATGATACCTTTAGAGTTTGAAAGTCATTGGTTTAAGGGGATGGAAAAGATGGTCAATAAGTTTATATGGGCACATGGAAAGACCAGAAGGGCACTTATATTCATGTCCCTCCCCAGGGAAAGGGGGGGGGGGCTGTCCCAGATTTAAAAATGTATTACTGGGCTGCAGTAATCCAGTATATCCGGGGACTGCTTGGAGGAAAGGTTGTGGATCGGTGGAGAAGTGATGTCCCCCCAGATATATACGAATCGCTATTAGGTAAAGAGGCCTCTAATTGGCTTCTGAAATACAACAAACCTAGTTACTACAAAAAAGTTAAATTTAAGACCATAGGGGTGGCATTCTCTGTCTGGACTATCATTAGGAAAAAACTAGGGCTAGGAAAGATGAATTTTTACACCCCGCTTTTTGCAAACCCGTCATTCCCAGAAATATTCCATGACGGTGTCATGTTGCGCTGGGTTGCATTAGAAATGGGGATGATTGGGGATCTGCTTGATTCACTTGGAGTAGTACCATTTGAGAAGGTCCAGCTGTTTTTTAACGTTGACCGGAAATAATTGTTTTAATATTTACAGGTTTGGAGCTATTTTGTGAAAAAAAGGGGGGGGGGGAACTTTTATCGAAGAGCCCATAATGGAGGCAATAAGGGACACAGAGGGCTGTACTATCACCCAGATATATAGAGGGCTGAGACAGTTGATGTCTGATGATCTAGAGAAACACCATGAGAAGTGGCAGCAAAGGCTAGGTATTGATGGTGCTGAGTTTTTTTACTCACTTATACTGGGCCATTCCATACTGAGATCAGCTGGGCTGCAAGCTCAGCATTACAAAACAATTGTTTCACTATATTATATGCCAGCCAATATCGCTCAATGGGGTAACACAGAAGGAGTCCTCTGCCCCCGATGTTGCAGTGCTGAGGCTGGTATCATCCATATGTTTGCTTCTTGTGCAATTTTAGAGCCTCTGAAGACAGCTATAGACAACTTCCTGATGCAGTCTATGAGGATTAAAATAAGACTTACAGCAGATTTAATGTTATTAGGGGTCACAAAGGAAGGAGTGCCACAAGCGCAAAGAGAGTTTGTCTTTTTGGTCACAGCAGTATTAAGAATATGTATATCTTCTGCTTGGCTGGATCCTGGCCCCCTCCTTTCACCAGTGGCTTACACGACTTAGCTATATACAAACTTGAAAAGGGTATATATGAAAGGAAAGAATGGAGGGCTAAAAAATTAGGGAAGCATATCTGGGCCCCCATTTATAAATGGAGAATTGTTAGCGAGGATAGTTAAGCCACAGCCTAAACGATGTGGAGTCTTTGGTGTCCTGAATACAGCCTAATAATGTTATTTTACTATTAGTTATGAAATGTCGGAAAAGTGCTTTTAGTCTCCCTTTTATAACTTATTTATCATTGGTAGTGTTTCCTCATGTATTTATGTCTGTAATTATCTAAATGTATTTAACTGATGGTGGCAAAAAAAAAAAAATTAGGAAAATGTTTTGAGAGAAAATGTCATGATCAGTCCTATTTACACAAATACAATACAACTATTGTATATGTCTTTTTAGCATCATCAAGAGCAGGCGAAGGGGACATTGGCCATGAAGGTGGGGAAGCAGCTGGCCACTGTGTTGCGGGTGGTGAGACCTCGGACACTGATGGACACAGTGGCATGGAGGGTGAGGGGCCTGGAATGGTGGCATGCTCTGCAGGAACTGTAACAACTGTATCCTTGCCACCATCCAGAGACCCTTCTGCACCCTGCCTCTTGCTCTCCCCAGTTGACCAAACCAGACCCCCTACAAATGCTGGGGTCTTCTTCACCACAGGCACCCCACCCCCTTCCCCTGTCCACCCAGCTGAGCTGAGTGAAGAGGCTATTGACCTCTTACACACCATCTCTGTAGGCCAGACTGCACTCCTGAATGGCATCTAGTGCCTTAGATACCAACGTAAACAAATGGTAGCATATCTGAACGCCATTCATAGTTCAATGTCTGGCCTGCAGAGATAGATTACAAGACTAGCCTCCTCACTGCCTGCAGCCTTCCAACCAGCCCAACTTTCTTCCCTAACGCAGGTACCTTCATCATCTCAATTCCAAAGTCCCACCGGTATCCCAAGCACGCTCACTACTTTGCAGACACCCATTCCAACAGACACAAGCAGCACAATCATAAACAGAAATATGCAAAGAAACACAAACACCAAAACAACATACATACACTATTGACAATAACCCACAACCACCACCACACCCACTACAACACCCACCACCACACCCATAACCACCACAGTCACCACCACAACCAGTACCACCACCACACGCACAACTACCAGCACACCTACCAGTACCACAACTACACCAACCACCTCAACAGCACACTCATCCAAACCACCACACACACACACAAGCATACTTACATGCAAAACAACACCCACCAGACCCAAACACACACTCACCAGACTACCAGATGACAGGCAAACCACACACATCCAAGCATACACCAGACCCACATTCAACTGCAAAACATACAGACACCCACACCACAACCACACCAACCACCTCAACAGCACACTCATCTAAAATAACACACTCCAGACCTACACCCAAAACAACACCCACCAAACACCAACGAACATGCTCACCCGAAAACCAAACACCTGCCAAACCATGCACATCCAAACATACACAGAAAACTGCAAAACATACAGACAAACACATCACAACCACACCAACCACCTCAACAGCACACTCATCCAAACCAACACACTCACACACAAGCACATTTATAGCCAAAACAACACCTATCAAAGCAAACGCACACACTCACCCAAACACCAAGCACCTGCCAAAAAACACACATCCAAACCTATACAACATACACCAGACCCACATGCACCTGCAAAACCTACAGACACATGCACATCACCAACTCCAGCTCCCTCTACCTCCCAAACCCAATCCTCTCCCACCCATCCTACCTGTACTCCTCCTCCCAATTCGACATCGTACCTGTCCCTAACCCCTGTCAAACCTAAACTAACCCATCCCAAGAAAGATACTTGAGGTGCCTGCTCTGTGCCCACTACATGCCCTTTCCAGAGGAATTTACTCTTTGACAGTTTGTTTAGGAGGCAAGTTCTGGGTGACAATCCTGTGGGCTGTTGCTGTGTATCGTGTTTCTCCTCCCTTTATGATTTACTTCAAAATAAAATATTTGAGAGAAGTATCTCATTTATTAATTTAAAAAAAAAAATCATTTGGCCGTTGTTTGTCCTGACATTATTATTTATTTACAAATCATTGATTATTAGAATTGTTAATGATGAAAATATGTGATACTGATTCTTACTTAAATTTCAAAGTAAAGACAAACACTTTTTTAAATGACATATTTGTACAGTGCAAATATTAGTGAGAAAAATATTTTCATAGACATAGAAATGTTGGTGCAAGCATTCATCATGGTAATGGACACTTACACCAAAAAATAACACTTTTAAAAATATTTTTTAATATGTTAATACAGGTGTGTTTATTTTAACTTGATAAGTGATACAAATATACACAAATGCATTAAACATTAAAAAATGCAATAGTAAATTAAAATGTATTTATATACAGAAAATGCACCAGACAAGGGGAAATGTGACATTAATAAATATCAATAAAGATGTTTTGAGTATAACATTGATTTAACATTTATTGAAAAACAAATGTTTGTCCATGTTTAGTGCTATTTCTACATTTTAATAAATGTGAAATATTCCAATAATGTGTAATGCATATGATTTGATAGCTAATGGAAAATTATTAAAAATGCCTGTATGGACACATTTTGATTTTTTTTATTGTCTATTGTGTAACATTACAGTAAAAATATACAGGTGTGTATTTTTTTTACAATTCTTGAATGACAGCACATTACTAAAACATTGCTTGCATGAGAGATATAAAAATGCACAAGTCCATAGCTATTGTGAACAGACAATTCAAAACGAAACAAGTAAAAAAAAGGCTTACCTTTGATTCCGGTGTCCACGGGGTTGAGTTGCTTAATCGTCAAGTAGCAGCAGCAAAGAGAGGACTTGAAGTGGTAACGGTGAAGTAGGTGAGTTTCTACCTTATAACACTTTGAAACTGCCAACTCAGGTATGGAGGTTTCCCCTCCACAGTTACATCGGCGGGAAGGCACATCGTGATTGGCCCACCGGAAATCTTGGCTGGACTCTCTCCAGCAGCTGCTTTTGCCAATGGCGCCGTTGACGCTGGTAGGAACATCTGGAGGAGATGGCGGCACTAGGATGGACTATTGTCCATAGATCCGCCATCATCTAAATAGAGTGGGTGGACCGCCTAGTAGACAGGCGGGGAATCCAATGGAAAAATTAAGGTGGGACCAGATCTGCCTGGATCTAAATCAGGCATTCATTCTTATTAATAGATGATTTATATGGGAGTTATCAGCTGAGTTGTACAATGCATAATTTTAATGGACACGTATAAAACTGTTTGCACTATGTACAGTTTGATTACCTATTGGTAAAGTATATGCTTTGAAAGCAGTTGTTTTATCTTAAGGACAAAATAATTTTGCAACAGCCTATCTTATACTGTGTGTAATACAGTTTTGACTTAATGACTTGCATATTCACAGGGCTTCCTGTCACAGACTTGGACCTCATTGCACTATAAATACACAAGCCACTATTCCACATACCAGCAACCATGATTCAATCCTGTCACTCCCTGGTCATGCACACAGACATCTGCAGTGATTGCATTAACCAAATAAAGTTTCATAATGTAAAATAGCGGATTCCCACTGATTTCGTTTAACTTGCATTCATTTTTCATTTAAGGTATGTACATTATTTTAAATGAAGTAACCTAAAATCATAAGATCAACCAAATAGTTACAGAATATTTTGTTGTTTTTAGACATGTCTTAGACCCTGGCACCAAATTCAGTGACCCCCATGGCCATGGCACTCAGGATCACAGTATCCCCTGCGTTTATATGCACTGCAACAGCTATAAAAGAAGGCAGTGTAGAAATGTGACGAATAAACAAGGTCATGCTTTCAAACCATCTTCATTTACAAGTACTTGCAAAGGCATTTACGGCCCCCTGGGATTACAGCAACGGTCCCTGAGGGGGTGTGCTCCACAGTTTGAAGGCCTTTGGTCTAGACTCAAGCAGGACTCCAGAGGGAATAGGATAAGAGCAGGACCATTGGAATTTATGACATGCCATTAGTTGTCCGAAACATTATGCAGCCTCACCATGTTAGCTCCATTAATGCTGCATGATATAGATATGTCATCAAATAAGTTGTGCAACATAAATCTACTGCACCACATTGTTCAATGTTTATATTTTGCAGCTCAGTCATTTTTAATAACACATTAAGTGTGTGGTGAAAGAGTTACCACATTAATGTATTTCAACTTTTGATCCAGTTAAAAAAAAATATATATATTTTGATGGTGATCATGGATTAACTCATACCCCGTGCTGTATTATGTGAATTATGTATGGAAAAATGCCCTGTGGCAATCACATCCCTAGGGGACCAACAATGTTACTGTCTAACTATATAACCAAGTGTTCGAGGTGAGTACTACAAGTCATGTTCTTTCCTTCTTTCCTTGGGCCATCCAGCTGCTTCTGCCAGAGGCCATGGCCTCAAGTCCCAGAAGGGGATGGCCGCTTGGCTGTGCATCCACAAGATGGAGGCCATTGCTGTGGTATACCACTGGCTGGTGGTCTTGGAGGAGGAAGAGGAGGAGGCCACTGCAACCTCTGGTCACTGGAGGGATCCTGACAAGGTCATCACCGTCACCACAGGCAGTCAGTGAGGAGGTGTGCCTATTGCAGGTGATGAAGGTTCGAAGGACAGTTTCAAACATGGTAGTTGTTGGTTTTTTATGATTTAGGGAAAGTGGGGTGGGCATGTTGCAGGAGGTGATGGAGGTAGTTTAGATTTTGGTTAAAAATGGGTTTGTTTTTTTCTTTAAAATATGTGCCTGATTTTTATTGTTTATATTAGACATTACTGGTTAGTGTAACATCACCTTTAGTTAAAAAGGAAGTTCCATGAATATAGTAACTGCAGAGGCTGATTCTCACACCTCGGCCATCTCAAAGCAATTGTCCAGTAATGTCCATCCCATTAGTTCTCTTCTTAGTCTCTACATACCTGAGCTCCCTTGCCACATATGGTAGGTTGCTAACCTTACCTGCTCAAGTCCAACCCACCCCCTGCAATCAGTGCTAGAAAACTAATCATGACTGTAAGAAATTGGTTTATTGGTTGAGGGGGTGGAAGCACCTCTCAGGCAACAACCACAATCCTTGTCAGGGTGAACTACAAAATTCATTAAATTCACCTGTGCTTAACCATGTGGTAGCTTAGCACTTAACTTAGAGGCAACGTGTAAAGTATATATGCAGCACACAAAACACAACACAAGAAAAATCTTAAACCAATTCAGAAAATCAGAGTAAATAATGTTAATGAATAAAATGAGACCAAAATGATAAACATCCAATCAGTAGAACTGCAGATATGCAATATTAAACGTTTAGCTAGGTATAGCACATATTAGCACAAAGCTCCACTGACAGTCATTTGGTTGTACTAGACCAGGGGAAAGTCACAAGTTCAGGCCAATGACATGATTGAGTGAGGGCCAGGTACAGGGACCAGGTTAGTCCAGCTAAAACAGTTACCTTCTTAAAGTTCAGCACAAATAGTCCAGAACTTTAGGATTTCTCCGTCTGTCGTAGAGGAGTGCACTCTGATGCCAGACCTCGGGAGGCACCACTTGGGGCTCAAGGGCTCAATTTAGCAGAGTCCAGCATGGGTCAGGCAGGTCCAGTTGCAGATCCAGGGCAGCCCCTGGAGCTTGTTGTGTCCCTGAAGTGCAGACAGAAGGTCAGCCAGCTGACCCTTGGAGTCACTTAGGTCGCCTGGGATGAAGGGAGCCAGTCCAGCCTTCCTTCATAGAGAGTAAGGCAGGCCTTCAACAGCAGGACAGTCCTCTGGGGAACAAGGTAGTCCTTAATCAGAAGGGCAAGCCTGTCGGGAACAAGGCAAGCCTCAATCAGCGGGGCAGTTGACTGGTAGCAACAGGCCTGTCCTCTGAGGAAATACACAGGCCTCAAGCAGCAGGGCAGTCCTCTGGGGAAAAAAGGCAATCCTTCTGTAATGTCTACAGGTCCATGAGTGTAATGAAGAGTGGCTCAGGAGGTCCCATATTTATACTTAGTGCCATCATTTGCAGTGGGGGAATTTCAACCTATGTTTTGCATTTGAAACAAGTCTATTCATGAGCCTCTAAATGATTAACAAAATCTATAGCACAGTAGCAGTGAGAACGCGACAAATTAAAATACATCTAAGGCCTACTGCAGGGGCAGACTAGGCACTGGACAGTAAAACTGCATTACAGTAAAATAGTAAATCTATACAAAAAATATGGAAATCGAGAAAATGTATTTTTTAACACTAGGACTGCTCATCCCAAAATGTGCATACATTATATATTAAAAATCAACAATAGTAATAGTGCACGCCCACCATCACAAATCCATCTGTTTGTGAAGTACTGCATTGAACTTACTTGATTTTGTTCCCCCCAAAAGTAAAGATTCCAAGACTGTAGATGCACAGAGATTGTAGCCAAAAAAGATTGATGCTTTCCCACTACAATCCTAATCCAAAATATTAAGGCCAGAACAAAGCAGAGGTACGAGGCTTCAGGAAGAGGAAGTTGCTCGTATAGGCACCGTGGCCTCCCAGTCGGTTGAAAAAAAGGAAATATGTTTAGAAAAAGTACCCAAAGTGTCCACTCAGGTTAAAATTTAACTAAAAAATATATTTTGAGTTGATGTTCTGGTCACTTGCATTAAAAGACCTGCTCACATTTGAAACTGTATTTTCATGCTCAAAAAAATACCTGTATGGCCCACTTCGGTAAACAAATCAACCTGAAATGTTTGTTAAATGCCTTCATTAAATAACTGCTGCTCGCACTGGGAAGATGCAGCTCGTGCTCGTCTCAATTACATTTTTTCCCTGCTTCTCACTTGTGATTTTTCCCTGATTGGGATTTTTGTTACGTAATGCGGCGTAATCTTGGTAATTATGCATAAATTGTGTTATGCAAAATAACCAACATTATGCTAATTATGTCAGCATAATTAAAATATTGCTTGGATTTAGACAACAACCCTGTATCCCTGGGCCCACAGGCTAAGAATTTCTCCACTGGAGAGCAGAGTCATTAAGTCCAGTCAATAATCTGTATTGATCCTCTCAAGATTAGTGGTGAAACAGGTTCAAACCCAATTTTGGCTCAAGCAGCACAAAGTATTATTTTATTAGGTTGCTTATCCACTGAAGCTAGCAAAAAACTACTTTCAATTTGAAAACGGCTTTTAAAAACCGAGTTGAAAAAAATCTTTGAATCAGTTTGCTTGCATTTTTCAAAGGTAAAGTATAAATTAAGGATTGTAAATATATCTTGGTCTGTCCATAAAAACCTAATTTCATCTGAAAAATTACAACTTTTAGATATTTAGCCACAGAGAGAGCACACTATTTCAAATATGTAATATGCACCTTTGTTATATTTATTTGGTGCCATGCCCTGAAGACTTAAAATGAACATTTTATGGGCCCGTTTGTTTTTATTTCGACTTTATTAAATTCCCCATGGTGAAATGCAATATGTAATCAAGGAAACAGAGGATGTAAAGGTTATAGCATTAATGCAATTGCAGAGGTTCCCAATAATTAACATACACATACAGTATTGAGCAATCCTGTGCCATGCAAAAATACATTATTCCTTTTCAGTGGCCTCTCATTCCTGGTGTTATCAGAACTCACTTCCACAGACACGTCTACTAGTCATTACTGACTATTTCACCAACACACTCATCATCTGCTGTCATTGCTGATTATTTGTAGAGTGGAAACCAGGGGCCGTATTATGTATACGCCACACTTTCCCTCTTTGCGACATGGCACACCTTTCAAAAGGTGTGCAGGGTGCAAATATGGACAATGCGTTGTATTAGAAAGAATACGCTGTCCCCAGTGCAGCCATGAACTCCTGCATTCAGTGCATTCAAGTGAAATACGGAGTGGTTGTTTTAAAGCTGCTCTGTGTTTCTCAGTGCATGCCACCTTCACTTCGAAGAGGGGAGAGAGATCCCTTTTCAGGCAGGTGAAGTAAGTGACTGAACGGGCCTCCTGGGGGTCCAAAGGATGCCCTTTCTCCCCTCCAGAGGGCAGCCTATAGGAGGTGCACTAAAAGTGCACCACCTTTTTGTGGTGACTTGCAGTGCGCCTCCTAAGGGCATGTATGCCTCTGCACTTGCATCCATAATACAGTATGGGCGCAGAGGCAAATGGATTCCCTCAATGCCCCCTCGTGATAGCACTAACGCTACACATGCATCAGTATCAAAGGAGGGGATGGAGAAGTGTCTGTGGCCCCTTCTGTAATACCATTGTGCCCTGGGGGAGCACAAAGTGGGTGTACACGCCCGTTGTGCCCCCAGGGCACAATGTATAATACAGGACCAGATGTTTTCATGGCTCTGCTTTGCATCCACGAGTGCACTAGAAATGTCAGCAGTGGTATTGCAATGGATCAGATCTTGTACTTATTTCTATATTTTTGGGAATGGTCCTTACCCACACTTCGTTGCCACTCTATGTCAGTAGGACAGCCAAGGAAGTTTATTTCCTAGTAGGTACATAAACATTGTGCACATGCCCCAGTGGAGCTATTAAAAGGGAAGATGCAAGTCTGTACTGTGTTATGTTCCCAATTTCTGTGAACCATGGAACCAAGTACATGAAATCTGCCTTACCGTAATCAGATCTATAGGATTAAATGAAATTTTTTAAGCTGAAGCCCTGCCGTTTAACCGGGGTGTAATAATACTGTAGAATGAATTTAAACTGTATCAGCCTATGCCTGCTATTTAGTGAGATGCTTCTAATTAACGAACAACAGTATTTCCATTGGCCATCTGTGGTGGTGCGTTTGCAATTGAGCTCCAACAGCTAGTGCTCGTGATAGGCTACTTTTGATCCCATTTCGCAAACCTGTATGTAATTTCTCAATGTTATGTCTTACAGCCCACCAACTGAATTAAGTGTGTTAACTATGAAAGAAATTCTGGGGCATATGTACAACTAGTTAACGCCGCGTTAGCAGCACTTTTTTGCCTCTAACGCGGCGATATTTATATCGCCGTATTAACAAGCTGTCGCTAACAGTCGTTAGCGACAGCTTTCTGGTGATAGCGGCCGCTTCCAGCATCGCCAATGATGTTAGCGATTACTATCGCTAATGATATGCAATGTAGGCATTCCTGTGCAAAAACGCACGCTAACCCCACTTCGCGATATTTTCACGATCGCCCGGACCCGCGATACGTGAAAAAAACAGCCGCTAAAGCCCATTAGCGGCTGGAACTTAAGACCAGAAAAAAGGTGGTCTTAGAAATGGTAAAAAATAACAGTACATAAGGGAGACTAGCCCAGAGCGTCATCTGAAGAACCGCTGATGCCATGGAGGTACTACTCATGCAGCTTGGAGCACCAAGAAGGCCACAGCAACCACCGCCACTGTCACCTCCCCAGGACCACCACGGAGGCAGCGCCGAAGAAGACAGGGGGTCCATCGCCCACGCCTCAGACTCACAGACCTAATGCCAGAGGATGTCATTGCCCACTACAGGCTCAAAAGGACATCCATCCTCCGCATCCTGACCCAGCTAGCCCACAGGCTGCAGGCACCATCACAGCAGATAACCAACATCCCTCCGCAGACAAAGCTGCTGGCTGTGCTGCACATGTTGGCCTCTGGTACCTTCCAACCAACAACTGCCAGAGTTGGTGGAGTCTCACAGTCAGCCCTAGCAAGGTTCCTCCCAACTGTCTTGGAGGGCATCATCAGACTGATACCCCAGCACCTACGCTTCCCCAACACTGCGCAGGAACAGCTTGAGAGGAAGCAAGGCTTTTATGCCATAGCTGGCTTCCCGCAGGTGTTGGGGCAATTGACTGCACACATGTCCTACTTGTGCCCCCTGCGGACACTGCACACATATACCGCAACAGAAAGCACACACATTCCATCAAGGTGCAGGCAATAGTGGACCACCGGGGCCTGTTCACCAATGTCGTAGCCAAGTTCCCAGGGAGTGTGCATGATTCCTACATCTTCCATCAGTCCATCATCAACCAGCGGTTTCAGGATGGCACATATGGAAATGCACTGCTTGTTGGTAAGTACTAACTGAACACACCACACACCTCAACTCCACAATCATGGAACTCACAAATGTGACAATGCACACGTACCAATCTCACATACAACAAGTCAATTAACATGGCCACCTACCAGATACAACAACACAAGTAACTGTGGTAACTGGGGCTAGCCTTGTAGACAAACCATCCCCAAAGGCATAGCCCCTCTGCCACACATTTGCAAATGCTGGGAGAGGTTGGAATCCATGTATGTGCGATGGAGGGACTCGACCTATGAGCAAAGTATGTACACAAGGCCGAGTGTAGCGGTGGTGTGCTGGACAGTCTGGACTTAGCAGAGCACAGACCCGTCTTTGTGGGCAAATAGTGCGTTTCCGTAGTCCAGCCTGATGGTAATGACTGCGTGGGTGACTGTCTTCCCTGACTGGGGGGGGATCCATGTGAAGGTCTCATGGAGGATGCAGAGGGTGTCGAAGCAGCTGCAGGCCACTGCATAGACCTGTTGGTTCATGGAGAGGGAGGAGTCGAGTATGATGCCTAGGTACCTAGAGTTGTCATTGGGGGGCTGTCAAAGGTGGTGGCCCACCAGGTGTTGTCACATGCTGATGGGGTTGTTACGAGGATGAGGACCTATGTCTCCTCTGCATAGAGCACCACCCAGCTGTTGATCATCCATGTTGCAACCTGCTGCAATCCTTCCTGGAAGCCCAATCTGGTGTGTGTGGGCGCCTTGGTGAGGGAGAGTATGAGCTGGGTGTCCTTGTAGGTGGTGATGTCTATTGGGTTCCTACATGTTGCTCCAGTTCTACTCCAGCCATCTGCAGATGCATCTGTCATCTTGGAGGTCTGTGGTGACCGAGGTGGCATTTCTTACCCGCTGTATGTTGGAGTTGCATTGTGGGGAAAGTGTGTATGCACATTTGGAGATACATGTGTGGAAATCCCGGGCAGCACCGTTGGTGTTGGCTGCAGCAGTGTGGGTGTTGCCATTGATGGTGGAGTGTAGCAGCTCCTCAGTGACTCAGCTCCAGTACCTTTGTGTGGTGCAGGCTGTGGTTTAGTGTGGCCTGGTGTTTCTCGATGAGGAAGTGTACGCATTGTTGGTCCCTCCATGGGCGTTGAGTGTTGTGGATGAAGTGGACGCAGTTTCAACATGCGAAGATGGGGTCAAGGTAGTGCCCTGCCCTGTGGGTCAGTGTGGTGAAGAGTTGTGTCAGTCCGATGTTAGCGAGTTATTGCCAGAGGGTAATGGATTTGGAGTTGTTGTGGTTTGAGAGGTTGAGGCTCACGTCTGAAATGAGTACGTAGCCCATGGAGTAGATGGCTTGGTGTGTGATGATGTTGAAGGTGTGGGCAAAGCGTTCCCGGCCTCCGTGGGCTCTGCAGGCGAGGGTGCCGCGGAGTGTTGCTTTGTGGCAGGTCTGGATCTGAAAGTGTAGGAGTTGGGCGGTGGTGAAGGTCTTGCGGCAGCAGCAGCAGCCGAACTGGACGTGACTCGTGTCTGGTGTGGCCTATTGGCAGTTGTACGTTCTCCTGTGTTTGACTGCGAGGAGGGCGGGTGAGTTGTAGCGCTAGACGGTAGGAGACCCAGGGTACCTGCTGCTGTTTGTGTTTGGCTCGCAGACAGGCGCAGACGGTCTTGCCTTTGGTGTGCCATAGGAGTGTCAGTGATGCAACCGCACAGTGCACAAAATAAAATAGGCTGGGGGGAGGGACGAGCAGCTGTGAGGCAATGTTATTTGCGTTGATGCTGGACAATTGTCTGAAGCTACACATGGCTAACCTGAAATCCAAAGTTGCACAAATCACACAACACAAAATCTAATCACTGCAATCACAGCATGCACAACTACTAATGGACACATCTCTCCATTACATGTTTCAGGTGATCAAGGATATGCACTCTCCCCATGGCTGATGAACCCCTCCGAGCCACTAACACCCAGGCCCAGAGGCAGTATAATTTGTCCCTTGGACACACCAGGGCCATTGTGGAACGCACTTTTGGCATGCTAAAGTCACTTTTACGGTGCCTTGACATCACAGGTGGCAGACTGTTGTACGGCCCGGAAATAGTGTGCAAGATAATCATAGCATGTTGTGTGTTGCACCAATGCCCCATGGATTCAAGTTCCAGATGCACCGGACGATGCTGAGGATGATGAAGAAGAAGAGGCAGGTGCAGCACACCGCACAGTATCTGCTGCAGGAACTGCCCGAAGGAACCGAATCATAAACAATTTCTTCACCTGAGCACGTCACAATGTGACAGTCCTTTGCCATTTATCTGTCAAAAATGCACCTAAGCACACTTTGTGTAATAAAACCACACAACACACATACCCTGTGTGCATGTTTATCCTCTGTATAAGTACATCCCTCTGACAAGTGAAAGTCAAAATTGTTGTGCTAATAATAGTACAATTGCAATTTCATGGTGGGTATGTCTCATGTTTTGAGAGATGATTTGTAGGGTGTCATTTGGTGTAAATTCTGAATTTTAGGGTGTCATTTGTGGTAAAATCTGATTAATTGGTGTCATTTGGGGTCATTGATTAATTTTAGGGTGTCATTTGGGATAAAATCTGATTAATTGGGTGTCATTTGGGGTCATTTATGAATTTTAGGGTGTCATGTGGGGTAAAATCTGATTAATTGGGTGTCCTTTGGGGTCATTTATGAATTTTAGGGTGTCATTTGGGGTAAAATCTGATCAATTGGGTGCCATTTGGGTTCATTTAAGAATTTTAGGGTGTCATTTCGGGTACAAGAAGAATGTTTGGGTGTCATTTGGGTTCTGAAAGGAAATTATATCTAAGACTGTTCATCTGTGTAACAACTTGCAAGTAGCGTGCAAAATCTGGCCGCATTTACGTTAATGTAATGTTTTTTTCATACTCGCAATGGAAAATCTATCGTTAGACACATTGAACCATACGAAATATTACCCCTAAGCCAATTTGCGTGCAGATTTTCACCGCAAAGCCAAAAAACGGGCCGCAAACACACAGGAAGTGATGCCTGCATGCTTCCTGTTTACTGCAGGAGTGGTGTGCACTTTCACTTTCTATTTTGAGCACATTGCTGGTGATTGTGGAGAGTGTTGGAGGTGTTTGGTGGTGTGTGCTGCAGATTTGAGATAGAGAGAGCGTTGCTGTGTCCTGTTGAAAGTGTCTCCGTGAAGTGTTGTGTACTTGTTATTACTTGTTTTTTGTCTCTTGTGCTCAATCTTGTTGGGTGTTTGTCTAAGGGGTAGTTTAATTAATTACTAGTTGTTGGGGCATATATTGGGCATTTCATTTTCTTAGTAGTGGGTTTAGGTGTGTGCTGGGAGATGGTGGGTGTGGGTAGGGAGGGCAGGATGTCAGAGGGGGCATTGGGGGGCTTCCTCTGGCTGGTGAAATTTTACCTGCCCTTGATGGTGGAGAGTGGGGGACGTATCTTCTCTGGATATCCCGTCCATATGCGGAATGTCAGGTGGGAGCATGTGAGGGCACAGATGATGCGTGTATTTGGTGTCGACAAGACTGTGCGCCAATGGAAGCACCGCTGGCAGGATTGCGTGGGCTGTGAGGGTGACCTGTTGGACCACCTGGGAGTCATCATTGGCCTACAGTGTGATAAGTTCAACCTCTACATTTATATATGAACACTCTTACGAATAGCCAAAAATGCCGTGTGGGACACACTGGGGTCCATGTGCAAAAATGTGGCAGAGTGAGGCGTGAGACATCATGCCTTCACGCCTAACGTTGGCACATCACAGACACAACGCTGCATCATATTGACAAGCATAGGGGGCAGGTTTGTGTTGCCCACTGCGCGAGCGCAACACTTAGCACTGTAGTGCCAACGCTGGCACCCTTGCACCATACTGCGTGCAGGGCAAAGGTTGTTCATGTACAGGAGGGTGACTGTACATAAACAATCCAAGGCATTGTTTCTAGGACCTGTGTGCTGCACAAAAGGAAGAGTACAAATGCCTTCCTCCTTGTGTTGCTAAGTTAGGTACGCTGCCCTTGTACATAGGCTCTGTGTGACAATGGGTGAGATAGGAACAATAGTTCAAAGGAAATAGGACATCTCCAGAGTGTCATACACCACCAACATTTGTGAAACAGCCTTGTGCGATCTGTATCGATGCAATTGTACACAGAGCATGTATAACATCATGTTGCGTGTAGTAATGGGGCCTTGTGAATGTGTCACACAAGTAGTCTGTGCAAGTTTGCTTGCATTGTTGTCTGGTTTGGCACAACTCAGCATTTACAGATCTTTTGTGAATGCCAGGCAAAGTTGACCCAATCATGTAGGCAACATGAACTGCAAAAGTGCAGTTACGGAGCATTGTCAGTGATGGTGATGAATTGTATGATGAATAGGACACGTGTGATTTTACGTCTGATACAAATACACTTTTCTTTTCATATTTCACAGCTGGAAGATCTCTCATCACACAGGGGGATATCGACACCTTCAAGGACCCACACACCACTGGTGAATTCTGCCATTATATATTGGCATAGTGCGATGTCATGAATGTCTGGGTCAAATGATAGACGTTGTAGTATGCATTATGGTTGTGTATCACATGTACCTTGCATACAGTGTGATGAAGTTTTGTGGAAGTCAGAAGTGTGTAAAAATCAGTAAGTGAAGATGGAGCTCTGCCTTTGTCTTCCAGATGTAACTTTTAACATCCGCAGTCAGTGATACACATGCAAGTAAAATCTATGGGTTCTGTCACTACATGCATGTGGATTACAGAGCATACAGATAGGAGAGGAGACATGTGAGTGGTTTTGCTGATGAGTATGAGCAGACATGGAATGCATGTACATCCTTGACTGAGATGACTGTGCAAGTGGGCCCGATCATGCACAAGGAGGCAGTGGTTATCAGGCTGTGCGCGCTCAGACACATGTCGGCACAGTAATATTGTAGGTATGCTGCATACCAGCTTCACAGAAGTTGCAGTGCGTACCTTTGAACCAAGTATATCAATGGCACGTTCCCCAAACAGCTAGCAAAGATGGCCCTATGAATCTCATTGGCATGTTTGGCCACTGCAATGGTGTTGTCAAGCTGTCTCCTTGGGGTCATTCCCTGGTAGGCTCAGACTCAAGTGTACAAGCCCCTCAGTCCAAATTTGTGACATTACTCCGCATGCATTTGCCCCGCATGCTTTTGCTCTGCATTTATTGGTGTGCCATATATTTAACAATGCAGGGCTCTGCTATGCTATTTGTTAAAACGCATTACCCATTATAGCACAATAGCCATTATGACTCCAGGGGGCTGTTACTATGGGCAATGCATTCTAACAGTTTGCGTTGTAAAGGCCTGCATAGTTAAATTGTCAGCGGAGTGATAATAGCGGATCTAAGACATGTATAATTGACAAATCTGAGGAAACGATGTTTCCCCCTCTCGTCAGCAACGCGTCAGCTATTGTGTAGTTGTGGGGGAGAGAGGGCCCGCACCTCATGTACAAGTCAGTGTTCAGCCACCTAACGTGTGTCCATGTGTGCTGCATGATGCAGCACAGATAAAAGTGTGAGTAGGGCTGTTCCAGGATTGCTCATGTGCAGGTAGGGTAACCTTCCTACACATTAACAAGCCTCCCCTGCACACAGACACCCTTGCACTCTTGTTCAAGAGTGCCTGTGTTTGCACTGACTTGATGAACTTCACGCCGTCACTGGGTGACACGCAGGGCTGCACATGATCAGTGTACATATGATGCAGCACTGTGTTACAGGAGAGGATGAGGGAGGCGCTACACCCGGAGGACTAATACCTCCCTCCGACAAATCCTTGTACATGTAACCCTCAGTCAGGGTATGTCATAGCACCATCATTTGACACTGACAGTCTCATTTGGTTGTGACAGTACATGTTCCATGCCATGCACTGTCATGTCAGTCTCCCCAGCATGTAGTGACTGATCCTGGATTCAATATTTCATTATCCAGGTCACTCTCTGACTTCACAATGTTACGTTAGAGTGTAGGCTCCCATGTTTCACTGACCTTGTGTTTCTGAGCAATGGAGAACATCGACATAGTCTACAGGACTAACAATTCTGTCATTGCTCTTATTTTACAGATAACATGTCGCCAGAGGAGTCCCACGCCTTCCAGGTGAGGAAGGACCGGTACCTCCACATCAGAAAGGTCGCTAAGGGGTACCGCAACATGGCACGGAGCTACCAGGAAGACCGGCAGCTGGGAGTTGGAAGTCGGTGCCCGAGGTTGGAACACATGGAAGACAGAGTGGCACACAGGCCATCCCGGGCCCCATGGCGACAGGCGTGGGTCCCGACGTGGGCAGGCAGTAACCCATCCCCATCCCCCTTCCACACCACACACCCAAGGGACAATGCCACCTGCCCCAGCAGATCAGATGGTGCCGTTCACTGTGCGGGACCGGAGAACATTATTGGACAACAACGTTTTGCTGGCTGAGATACAGAGGGAAATGGCGGAGCATACCAGGCTCCTGCAGGACATGAGTAAAGCCCTGGGTCTCCCACAATGACTGGACATGTTGAGCCCCATCCCCCTCTTCTCCCTTCCCCCAATGTTATATATTGGTATTAGAAAGGAGAAACAGGCCATTTGGCCTAGATGAATGCTACCGCTTTCTTCTTTGCAAGAATGCTGATTCATCCACATCTTCGTCCTCGGATGTGTCATGTGCCTCATATGTGCGTGGTGGTAGATTGGCTGTAGCACTGTGAGGCACTGACACATCAGGGGGCGGAGATGTGGATGTAGAAGCAACTGCAGCAATCATCTGTGCCAAACCTTGATGCAGCAATGCAGTGATGATCGGCTGCAGGGCATGGAAGATTCCAGCTACGTCTCGTTGGTGTGCAGCCGTGGCAGCCATTTGTTCTGCTTGCATCCACTCCATGTTCTCCATCATCATTCGCATGCGGGCCAACTCCTGGCTGCCATAGCTGGAACCACTCTGACTGGACAGTTGTTCTTGTCTCAGAGTCATGAATCCAGCGATGTCAGCCAGGGAATGTCAGAGAGCATGGAGCGGGCTGTGGGTGTCTGTGATGTTCTGTAGGTGGTCCCGTATGGGACTCAGACACCCACGTACGGCATCGAGTTTGGCCGCCAGGCTGGCAAAACCCACCCGCACCATATCAGCCATCTCCTGCTGGACCTCTACCGCACGGCGTTGAAATGCCAGAAGTGGGTCCTCAAGGTACTGTGAGACAGCTGTGGTGGTAGGTGCTTGCTGGTGGGTGGTTTGTGCTGTGAGTGGACTTTCCACGATGCAGCTGGATGGCCCTGCTTCCGGAGGTGGTGTGCTAAATGAGTCTAGCAGCTGTTGGAGGGTGTCCTGGTTGATGGTGGTAAATTCCTCATCGTCATCAGTGAAGAGTGGGACAGGCTGCTGTACAGGAGGTGATGTTTCGGCCTCTGCAATGTAAAGGGGAGATGCCGTTAAATGTGTGTTTCAAGTATGGTCATGCATTGGATGAGTTCACTAGCAGACTGCATGACAATGTACATTCTGACTGTTTAGGAGGAGATGCCTATTAGATGCCGGATGGTGATTATTTGTACAACATCACGGATGTGACGTTGTAGTTGTACATTATCATCTCACAGTTTACAGCTATGCCAAATGTGAATGGCCCATTTCTATACACAAGCGGCACCAGTTGTCTCCTCGGCTCAGTAGTGGAAGTGATGCAGTTTGTACCACATTGTAGTCAATGTTGATTAGCTCAGATATATGTGTCTTTGCACTGTATTGTGGGAGAGTCACCCCTGCAGCTTAGGTTTTACTGCCCCATATCCCTTTCAGCCAGTGAGCCCTTCACTTATGTGCATTTACAATGATGAAATGTTGCAAGCTGGAGTAAATATGGGTCTTGATCAAAGTTGGGACACTTGTGCATTGTTTGGCAGAAGAAGTCTTCTTTACATCAGGGGTTGTATGTATACGAGGAAGTGTCAGAGTGTGAACTGCTCCTTTAAGGATGAACTCCACACTCAGCCACTTCAGTGACCGTGGCCTGCACCATGTTAAAATGTTTAGGGTGCAGGCATGCTATTCATCATGCACTGTCACTTGCCTTGTCAGTGTGGCTCACAGACATTCAGGTTTGCTGGATAGTGCACATGTGCATGGGTTTGGTGCGAGAATGGTTATGTGTGGTGAGGGAACCCATTAGGCAGATTGGCAATGATGAGCTAATAGCTGTTTCCATGTGTGATGCATTATGCAGTACACATGTACATCCAGGTAGCTTTGGCTCTTGTGATTTCTCTTGTGTGCATGTTGTCAGTCATGGTTTTCCTTGCATGCATTGCTTACTGCCCTCCTGTTGGCTTACCCATTGTGAGTATGGTGCAGCGTGAGTTTCTATTGTTGTTGCAGGCTGAACATACAGTGACAACACCCATTCCCCTCAACGTTGGCCCCACGTGTGGTGTATAAGTGGTCCTGGATTTGATGGATGTGGATTTCCTAAGGCGTATTAGTAGTGCTCAGGCCTTATCTCCGCCACCCTCCCAACAGATGCTAATGGCAGGGTGATGTGTGTTTGTGTATTTGCCACGCAGATGGTCACATGGATGATACATGCTGTCCTGGTTCTGATTATTGGATGCCGGGCTTTGCGTGTGGATGATGACAACCATGACTGCATATTTGTTCACTGACACAGTTGACTTACCAAACAGATAGGTTTACATACACATTTTTATTTATTTATTTATTATTAAACTTGTAAGGCGCAACAGCTACCCAAAAAGGGTTCCCCGGCGCCAGAGCGGAACAAAAGAAATAAGCGGCAGCTGAGTCGGTTACTGGTTAAAGAGCCAGGTCTTCAAGGATTTTCGAAAATGAGAGTATGTCGTTTCACTCCGGATGGCTATGGGAAGTGAGTTCCATAGTAGGGGACCGAGGTATGAAAAGATCTCCCTCCCATCCTGGATAGTTTGATTCTGGGCACAGAGAACTTCTTGGGTTAAAGATCGGAGGCACCGCGAAGGCACATAAGGGTTGACCATGTCTCGGAGATATTGGGGTGCCTCGCCTGTTTTGATTTTGAACATATAGCTCAGGGCTTTGAACTTAATACGGTTCTCCACCTGAGCCAATGCAGGTCTCTTAAATAGCATGAGACCGAGGGAGTTCTGGGTACCCTACAAAGTAGCCTTGCGGCTGAGTTTTGTACCAGCTGAAGCCTGCACGTCACCACCTTGTTGGATCCGAGGTAAGGACATTGCAGTAGTCCAGTCGCTGAGGTAACAAGGGCCTGGACCACTGTTTTCTGCGTGGACTCAGGCAGCATCCAGACAATCTTTCTTAGCCACCTTAAGATGGTAAAACAATGGTACGGCAACCTTGACTGCCTGATGTTGCATAGTAAGTGAATCGTCAATGATGACACCAAGATTGCAAACTTTACTGGAGGGCCGAGGGAGTGCCCCCATCACCTCGGGCCAATGTTGAGGGCCCCAGAGATCTTTATTTTTTCCTAGTACCAGTACCTCAGTTTTCTCTCCATTTAGTTTAAGGTAGTGGGACTGCATCCAAGATGCAATTTTTCCTAGGCCAAGCTGAAGATGAGATGGCCCAGCTGCTTTATTTGCAGAGAGCGAAAAGATAATTTGAGAGTCGTCAGCGTAAGAGAATAGAGACAACCCTGCTTCTTCCGCGACGATGGTCATGGGTCTAACATATAAGTTGAAAAGTAGGGGACTAAGAATGGAACCCTGAGGTACTCCATAGGTAAAGAATGAGTATCAGAACAAGATGTGGGGGAAAAGATTTGAAAAGTACGATTAGACAGAAAAGAGATAAGCCAGCTAAGGGCAGAGCCGCCAATACCTAAAGACCCAAGCGTTTTTATTAGTGTGGAATGACATACCGTATCAAATGCCGTGCTTAGGTCAAGTAGGATAAGGGCGACCGTATCCCCAGCGTCCAGATGGTGACGTATCATTTCCGTTACTCCAAGTAAAGTAGTCTCGGTGGAGAAACCGGCTCTAAAGCCGGATTGAGAATGGTGGAGGAACTTTTGCGTTTCCGCAAATTGTGTGAGTTGGAAGTGGTTATGTTTCTCCAAGACTTTAGAAAAGGCCGGTAACAGAGAAATAGGACGATAATTAGAAGGTGAGTCTGGATCGGCGTTGGCCTTTTTTAGAAGAGGGACCACCATCGCATGCTTCCAGTCCTGTGGGACCGTGGCTTCTTCTAAGGAGACATTTAGAAGATCCAAGATGGCAAGAAGGGGTGGCGACTCTACCTGCTTAAGCACAGAGATAGGCAAGGGGTCCTTAGGTGATCCCGATTTAATACTATCTAAGATTTTTTTAAAGGAGGCTGCATTGAGAGGAGACCATGTGTCCAGCTTATTTGAGGGTGGTGTCTGCATCGTGTCCTGATCATGATGAATGGAGTCCACAATGGGCGGTGATGCACTTAACTGACAGGAGTTGGTGTATAGCGAGGGAGGAAGATTATCCCGCCCAAGGCTCGTTATGTCGGAGTAAATTTTTCCGACTTTCTGACGAAAAAGAGGCGAGTTCCTCACATTTATATTTAGTTAGTGGTGGAGGCCTGGCCAAGGTGGCAGAGCCAGCCAGCTCCTTCACTGTATTAAAAAGTGTTTTGGAGCAATTTAAAGCAGCAGAAATGGAAACTGATACAAAAGTGCGCGGGCGGATTTGCAAAGACTATGATAAACTTTTTAGCCTTTTTATAGATGGTTTTTAATTCGGGGTCATAATTTCTACGCCATCTACGTTCCAGTGCTTTACATTTAGATTTTTCCACTTTCAGGGTATCAGTGAACCAAGGCGCAGGCGGGCGATGGTTGTTTACCTTTTTATTGGAAAGAGGGAGACATGTGTCTATGGCATCAAGGAGCCATTTTTGCACTGAATCATAATGGTGTAATGGGCAAATCACACCAGAACTGATGTGTAATGCTGTTTTCTGTATGGGCGATGTGTACACTTGAGAGTGGAGGAGTGCTATTTGACCTAAGGGGTGAGGGTGCCATTTTGCTACTTGTCATTATTTGGTGCTACTTTGCTATCCTTGCTTATTGTCATCCTTAGGTTGTCATACTTCTTTACAGGGACATTGTAGGTCTGTGAGTGTGGCACACAGACAAGTCTTGTAGTACATATTTAGGTGACACATTCCTGATATGCATTGTCTATGCACTGTGGTGTTGTGGGCATATCCCCCTTCTCATTGTATTACATCATATTTTGAGTCAAGTCTGCTGTTTGTGTGCATTGTCGGATATGCAGCTTTTAGCCAGTAGGCTACATGATCACTTTGTTGTGACAATGCATGTGTTTATGGTATGCAGACTCACTAGATGCTTTCTCACTTGGTGTACACAGGACTGCATCTCATGTACAAACAAGCGTGCACATTGACTGGAGATGTGGCAGGATGTCTCCATTGCCCCCTTGCCTCAACACCACGCATATACAAATCGTCTGCACAGGGCCGCATATCTCTGACACCAAAATGAGGATGCACTGTGTATGTGACTGATCATGTGCATGAGTGGGCATGCCGCCACCAATGTCAGCACACATGCACCATTGTGCACGTGTGTCTGAGTTGTGTGCACGTTTGTGTATGTGCAGTACTGTTCCCCTTGATGCACATGCACATTCTTGCACACGACTCCGACATACGGGAACATGCATATGCGTGGTGTTGAGGCAAGGGGGCCATTTTGATACCCTGCCGCATCTCCAATCAATGTGGCCCTTTGCTCTTTCATGTGGCCTTTATTTTGTGGTCTGATATGATATTTGGACTAGATTTGGATGACTTTTCTGTGCACATTTCAAGGTCTGTGTGCCCACCAATATGTGTCTTGCAATGTATTGG
Organism: Calotriton arnoldi; assembly: GCA_963921515.1. Lineage (NCBI taxonomy): Eukaryota > Metazoa > Chordata > Amphibia > Caudata > Salamandridae > Calotriton > Calotriton arnoldi. The sequence continues at coordinate 232,466 of CAWUFW010005044.1, read as the reverse complement.
TTAAGTAGGGTGATATGTGTCTATGCCACCAGGGACAAGGGTATCCGGGACATGATCCACAGTCATTGTGGGTGTGCACTGCAATACATTTGATTGTGCATGAGTGCCATTGGGCCCATCCACCCCATCCCCCCAGTCCCTGGTTGTTACTCACCCTGTTGCTGTTGTGTCTGGTCATGTTGAGCAGTATCCTGTCCTGGAACTCCAACCACCGTCTCCTCGCTGATGACTTTGGACATCTCTTCTTCCAACGCATCCAGCCCCTCCTGTGGTGCTGGACTCCCACCTTCAGTCTGCATTGATGCTTTCAGATTGGCTGCAAGTTTCTGCTTGGTCTTGCGCTTAACATCATGCCAGCGCTTCTTGCAGTCGTTCACTGTCCTCCTCAGCTCTCCAACAGCATTCACCTTGGCTGCGATGGACTGCCATATTGCATTTTTTGTTCCCAATGGCACTGTGGAGCTGACAAAAAGTTGTTATTGCTTTTCTGTCACCTCCGCAATCAGGACCTGGTTTTCCTGCTGACTGTACTGGGTCTTCCTCTTCTCCTTGCCCTTCCCCTGGGTCTCTGGCTGGTCCTCCTGGGTGTTTGGGGGGTTGTTGTTGTCTTCAGTACTCGGTCCAGCTTCCTCCATGGTTCTTCTCTCTTTTTTCCTTTTCTTTTTTTTTTTTTGTTGTGTTTAGGCTGCATAGGGGCGTTTTATAGTGGCTTTTCCCGCCTAACGTGAAAAAAAGTGCGCTGACGCTAATTAGCATGCCGTTTCTGGCCGCTAAGTGGCCCATCGCCACTTTTTTCACGTTAGCATGAGGATTTTTATCGCCGTGCCGCTATTCCTAACGCCGGACAATTCACCCGGTAAGGGAAACTATCGCCAGTTAGCAGCGTGTTGTGAATACGCCGCTAACACAGCGATAGTTTTCCGCGGTACACGGCGATAAAAAAAGGCACGCTAACTGAGGTTAGCGATAAATATCGCCAATCCTTGTACATATGCCCCTCTGTATCTTTAGCGTGCTCAGGGAAGGTGTTTTTAGCACACTATGTATTCTATAGTATAAGATATATAAAACAAAGAGAGGGACCCTTAGCAACCAAAGGACTGGGGTTCTCCAAAACTGTAAAATCGTTCGTCCTTTGTCAACACAACCAATATATAACCCAAATACACATTAAAAACACCATCCAATCTCACATAAAGGTGAGATATCACACTCAATTACTCTTGGTGTATTATTTTGTCCAATAGCAAATACCCACCAATAAAATCACATCAATCATAAAAACAATTATAAAAAATTCAATTTATTAATACATATGTGCACAAAAGAATTTGATCTTTTAATTGTATATAAAAAAAGGGGGGAAGGAATGTGTTATTAAAAAATCATCATTTTTCACTAAAAACATCACGTATTAAAACCATAATCAGTACAACAATTCATCAAAAACAATAATCAAAAGATAGCAGCAATAGAGAAAAATAGCAGCATAAGAGAAGACAGATAAAACTAAAAGACATTCAAATTTGTCATTCAAATTCCACACCCGTTATTTTTAATATATTATTGCTATCAGGGGTCGCTGTTTATACGTGAATCATCAAAAATCAGCAGACCACCGGATTACACGGGTTGCATGGATCTTAGGGCGTCGACGCGTTTCGATGGATATAATTTATAAAACCATCTTTTTCAAGACAATAATTAGAAGCCTCTCTCCTAGTTAAAAAGAATATACAATACAACAGAGCATTAATATACCTGCACAAAAAAACCCACCACAGAATAAATCTATACAATCCACTAGATATTTTAAAATGATTATGCACGTCATTTTAATAAGAACAACATTAAAAAGAGAATTTTTTTACATTTTTTATGTCTATTTTGTAATTTACATTTCATTAGTGCAACGTTTACCATTGGACAAACCCACCCTATCATTTTCATACCATCCAAACTTCAACAGGTGTTATCCTCATTCTTAAATTCTATGTTTCAGATCCTCCAAACAAACAACCTACCTATTCGGTTATCCTATGGTGTATACATCCACACTAACATCTCCAAATATTTCCAAAGGGAGTCCTTATATAAATCACTGGATTCTCCACTTTCTACTGAAATAGTAAAAAGAAAATATAATGTAAGCAACAGGTTCCATGGGTCAAACTCGCCTCCAAGGTCACTCTGTTTATTCCACACATAGTGGTCATTATAAACCAGGCTTCTCACCTTTCATTAAACTTTATTAAGGACGTAGATGGAGTATCCTCAATACTCCTCAGTATACTAATTTCCGAAAAATGGCGTCCCAAGTTGATTCTGGATAGGATTAAGGACCAAATTTCTCTGTCCCTACACAGGTTATACCTTGTGTAATTCCAAGCTGAATATAGAGAAAGATATACAAGATAAACCCAAATTCAACCATTCTTGTCTTTATGAATAATTGTTCAAATTGTATATTCATTACTTCACTCTACAAGGAGAGGTATCCTTAGTGTACACTTTCCTCAATCACTAAATGACACCTCATTCTCTCTACCACCCTTACTAAATTAAAAAACAACTACTAATTATACACCTATTTATGTGTATTGTCTACAACATAGCCCGGGAGAGAGGTACCGAAATTAATAGTAACGCTGAAATCTTCGATTTAAAATAGCATCTACAGCAATTCCAAGCGGTAATCGGCGTCTTTGACCAAATCATGTATTAAATAAACCGCCATCTCCTAGTCGATGCCCCGCCCCCACTACAAGTCCTCCATTGATCCTACTACCTTACCTTCCAACACCTGGATTGTGCAGCGTATCAGAACCTCACTCTTCTGCTGTTTGACCGGGATGATCACATCCACTAATACCCGGTCGTCTTTTAAACTCTGTTACCCGACATCCAGGTGGCCACGTCAAAGGATCACGTCTCACGTGACGCGACAAGCACATGATAAAATCGCGTGTCACGTGATATGGCAAAACGTGCCTAGAATTTTTTTATTATATATATACACCTAAAATTGCGCGGCCATCTTTGAATGTTCTAACTCACTCGAGTGACCAGCATACTCACACCCGTTATACCCCAATAGACTTATGAACATCACTATTCGACATAATAAAATGGGCACATAAAAGGGTACTATGTCACACAGCTCAAAAAAATAATGATAGATTCGCGTGTCACGTAATTGCGCTAACTGCACCTAAAAAGGTATTATAGAGAAAATGTTTGTGCGGCCATATTTAAGCGTCCTATCTCAATCTCATCGCCCAAAGTGATCACACCCACTTAGCCCCGATAGGCTTCTGCACTTCACTGCCCAGTATGAAAATGGGCACATAACAGGGTCACATCCCACGTGACATGACAAGCACATAAAAAAATCACGTGTCACGTGATGAGGCAAGCGTGCCTCAAAGTTTCTTGTACAGAAAATTACACGGCCATATTGGAACGTCCTATCCCTCGCTAATTTAGTCCAAATATTCTACCAGTTTCCTCAATGACTCCTAAATGTAAAACAATCACCCAATAATTTAAAACTGAGTGATACATTCAGAAAAACTCGGTATGAATCAAAATTAACTTATGATAGACATCCAGTCTTCTTTGGTATTCAATCCTTTTTGTACTGTATTTAATTTGCAAATAAACCATTGTTCTCTGAGTTTCCGTTTTTTATCTAGGTCACCCTCTCTTGTTACCACTAATCCGTTCTAAAATAAACCATTTGAACTCACTAAATTTATGACTAAGATTATTGTAATGTTCTGTGAGTGGTGCATTTACCTTATTCGTCCGTAGGGCAGATTTATGCACAAGGAGTCTAACTCTGAGTTCACGACCCGTCTCACCTACATACCCCAATCCACAGGGGCAGATCAAGAGATAAATCAAATTTTTACTACGACAATTGTTAAGTTCTTTACTAACAATGTCCATCCCATTAAATTGTAAATTCTTCGCAACTATGCAACACTCACAAATGGAGCATGTGCCACATTTATGGTTACCGATAGCTGGAGTACCTCTTATAGTCGTTTGTCTCTGCACATTGGGATCTCTGTAAGTCTGTACTAAAGAATTTTTAATATTCCTGTTTTTCCTATATGCGAACAGTGGTTTCCGTAGTTTAATATCCTGTCCATCATTTAAAATTTTCCAATTTTTGTTAATAACATTTTTAATCTGATTGCATTTGTTAGAAAATTGACTAACAAACACAATTTGATCTTGCCTTTCTTTATTATCACTCCTTTTATTCTGGTTCAACATATATTCCCGATCATAGTATTTGGCTCGCTTGAAGGATTGTTTAATCAATTTTTTAGGGTATCCACGTTCGATCAGTTTCACCTTAAGGGTCTCAGCATGCAAGTTAAAATCATTAATAGTTGAACAATTTCGACGCAATCGAAGAAATTGCCCAAAGGGATGTTATCCCTTTGTGCTTTTGGGTGAAAACTCCCATAATGGAGGAGTGTGTTTTTATCGGTCGGTTTTGTATACAATTCTACTTCCAAAACTCCTTTAACCTCTTTGATACAAATGTCTAAAAAGTTAACCTTCTCCTGGCTGTACTGGGCTGTAAATTTCAAATTTGGATCACCCAAGTTGAGCCACAGAATAAAGTCCTCAAGATCTTCTTGGTTCCCTTCCCAGATGAAAATTATATCATCAATGAAACGGCACCACTCACGTATGTTCTCAAAGAATGGTGCCGCCTCATTAAAAACATGCTTAACCTCAAATTCACCAACATACAGACAAGCCAGACTGGGAGCACATGTGGCTCCCATGCTGGTGCCCTTCACTTGTTGAAAAAGGTGATCCTCAAATAAAAATAAATTGTTTTTCAAGACCAAACTAATACATTTAATAATGAATTCCATGCTGCCACCATGGAGATCCACTCTATCCAACAATTCAGCTACAACTTTAATAGTGTCATCCTGGGGAATATTAGTGTACAGGGCTTCAATATCCAGGGTGACCAAAAATTGGGTCACCCTATTGAAGCCCCTCCCTTCAAACTTAGAGATAGCATGAGCAGTATCTTTGAGATAAGAAGTCTGAAGTTGTACTAAGGGTCTTATAAAACAATCTACATATTTACTAAGGGGCTCAAGTATTGACCCAATACTACTAACTATTGGTCTCATAGGTGGATCCTCAAGGTCTTTATGTACCTTGGGGAGGCCATAAATAGCTGGTGTAATAGGCTTATCGGTTCCCAGAAATCGATACTCGTCTTCACAGATCCATCCTTCACTCCGTGCTTCACGGAGTAATTCATCTATCTCTTTCTTCAGTTAATTTAACTTACTAAATGGGACTTCTTTGTAATGTTCTGGTATACTAAGTAACCTCATCATTTTATCATGATAGTCATCTGAGTTGAAAATAACCACTCCTCCACCCTTATCTGCGGGCTTTATCGTTATACTCAAATCCGCTTGTAGTGCCTTTAATGCATCTCTATGTAGTTTTGATAGATTATTATAAACATAACTACAATTGGATTCATTAACGTGATCTCTCAATTCTATTTCGACTACACGTTCAAAAATTTCAACATTCTTGTCTACTGCATGTAAAAAGGGAGTAAATGTAGATTTACGTTTCAAACCAGATACATTATGTGATGGTAAATAATCCTTATCTTCAAAAAATCTTTTCAATCTAATTTTCCTAAACAGAGCTTTTAAATCTTTCTCAAACTCAAATTTATTTAGATTCGCACTAGGAGCAAAACTAAATCCCTTTCCAAGGACTTCCTGTTCTACTTTCGTTAAAATTCTATGGGAGAGGTTGATAATTGGGATTTTATTTATCTCCAATATCTTTGGTTCCGGGTTTTCAGATAGTCCTGTTGTGTATAACTCCTGCCCTGCTCTTGCTGAGGGTAGCCCCGACCTTGAGCTCCCCTCTCCTGGTTCCAAAAATTCCTCTGACCTCTCCTTTGTCTCTGCCCTAAAAAAGGTTCATATTCAGTACTTACTCCTCCTCTACCTTGCTTATCTGTATTGAAATCATCCTCTTCACTGCTAGACCCTGATGTTTCTGAAAATGTTACTCGTTGATTCCTACCTCGGAAATACATTGGTCTCTGTTGTGTGGGTCTGTCCCATCTTTGATTTCTTTGAGTATAATAATCTTTACCTAAATATGGATACACAGACTCAACATTATATTTGTGCAAATCTTTCTTCAATTTATTAGATTTTTTATTTATCAAATAATCTCTATATCCACTCGCTTCTTGTTCTAATTCTTCAATTTTCTTTTTGCCTCTTCTAGGGCTGTACTCTCCCTAATCCTGGTTTCCAACTCCTCAATCTCTTTTCTTTCAATAATTAGGACTTCTTGTGCAGTTTCGATAATAAGAATAATCCAATCTCGACTGCATTATTGGTGGGTATTTGCTATTGGACAAAATAATACACCCAGAATAATTGAGTGTGATATCTCACCTTTATGTGAGATTGGATGGTGTTTTTAATGTGTATTTGGGTTATATATTGGTTGTGTTGACAAAGGACGAACGATTTTACAGTTCTATAGTATAAGAACAATCTAGGGTAGGGTTATATTCCCTGACTTGCTCTAAGGTCTTAAATGTATTGTCTCCAAATAAGTGACTCATATTACTAATGCGGAGTAACCCCAAAATGTCTTCACACACCCCTGCCTAAGAGTACTGTTGGTCAGGTGCAAAATCTCACCTGCATTACTGCAGTGCAGCGGAATTCGATGTGGTGTCACTGTGCTAGCCAACTCCAAGACAACTTAGTGGAATTTATGGGTTCAATATTAAGGTGAGGTTTAATCTATGTGTTAAATACTTGCCAGATCTAAGAGTGCATATGGTTCTCGCTCCAGTACAAGATGGGGAAGTTTGAGCGCTATAAATTCAATAGTGAGTATATTGCACCTGAGCAACATGAAAGTATAATTCTAAATATGGAACTGCTTATTCACCCAACCCCAGTTCCTATCCGAGAGTCCGTGTTGATGATTTAATTTTAGGTTTTAATCCATTATTAATTACCTTGGGTCCATTATCTGTGACATAAACAGTCCCATGTAGTATTTGGGTGTGATTTATTAATAAATACAAATAGATTTTCCAACATGCAAAGACACTTTTCCATGGCTCACTACAGTGTTTTTTAAACTGCAGCATAGACAGAGCAGAGTTGCGCTCTTGTCAGGCATTCATTTTTGTCATAAATATGGTTGGTAAAAATGCACACTGCAGCCAACATACATCGCTTAACTTCTACACTATAGGTGCATATCCTGCACCATCTACAATGGTCTTACCGGGCATTTATTAAAACCAATTGGATAAGACCTGTTTTACCAATACCATTTTAGGGTCAGAGCACAGACACTTCGGCATTGATTAGCAGTGCCACAGTGCACGGAGCCCTAATACCAGCAAAAGTAGGATCCAAAAAAAGGTAAAAAATCTGTGATGACCACACAGAAAAAGCAACTTTTTTCCATGAAGGGAGCAGGTGTCTTCTACATGCTTCGTGCAACCAAAACTTTTCAATAGAATGTTAGTGTGCATGCCCTGAGGAGCAGTATTATTTCTTGTTGTTTCTGTACTGTGCTGTGTGTAAGCCTCTTCTGTCTTTCTCAATGCCGATGCACCACTTTTTGGGAAATAAGAATGTATTTTGGAAAACGCTACAATGCAAAACGTGTATAAAAATATGCTCCCTCCCTGTGCTCAGTCATGGCCTGCTCATGTTTTTTACAGTGTACAGTATCTATTTTTAGGTGCAGTCCTAGTTTTACCTCTGTTCTTGAATGTAGAAAGTACCACAAGAACCTAGCAATTCGCAAATCATAAGACACTATATCTTGGATATTTTTTATATTATAGCATTAATAGTGTCAGTATATGGACACAAATATAGACTGGTAAATTTCGGGAGACAGAAATATCGAAAAGAAATATTGTGATGCAAAAGCATTGTGGTGCAGGAATATCATTGACAAGAACAGCATTTTTTTCAGGTAAGTAATATCGTTGTTAAGAATATCGTTGGCGTTAATATCGTTTTCAATAATATAGTTGTAAAAAATATAATTGCTAAAAATCTTAATGTGTTTATAATATATGTGTTACAGTTCATATATCACTTGTATGTGTTATTATTGCTTGTATAATTGTTAATAATATTTTAAAATATAGTTTGTAATTTTAAGTGATATATAATTGTAAATCTAATTGCTGATAGTAATTTATAGTGTTGTGGTGGTTTGCCAGGTGTGTAGGGGTATAGGATGGGAAGTTAATTAATTAATTATTAATTATGCAAATTGTGTATTAAATTAACATTTTGGTTATATTTTAGGTGTGGGCTGTTGGGTTTGTAGGGATATAGGGTGAGAAGTTAATCAAGTAATAATTAAAAATAACTATTACTTATTTAATTGATAACTATGTACATTTTGTAAAACAGATTTATTTTAGTTATATTTTAGTTGCGGGTTGTTACTTTGTAAAGGTATAGGGTGGCACGTTAACTAAGTAATATCTAATTAGCAAATCCTTATTAATTGTTAATTAAGTAGTTCATTGATTATCAATTATGTACATTGTGTAATACTTATTTATTTTAGTTATATTTTAAGTGTAAGCTGCTAGATTTGTAGGGGTATAGTGTGGAATGTTAGTTAGGTAAAAAATGAATACATGTATAAAAAAAAGTTTAATAATCATGTAAATTGTTTAATTGTTTTTTAATATATATATGTATATGTTTTTGGGTTAATGAATAATGTTCATATTAAAGGTTTATATTTGTTTAAATTAATAGGGTTATTCAAATATGTAATGTGCTTAAAGTGAAGTACCTTTTCTACTGCTGCATAGTGGGAATAGTTAATTTTACCTCCCCAAACTCCAATGCTTTCACTATTGTTGCAAAGACTGGAGTGGGAATAGTACATTTAATTCCGTTGAAATCCGACGCTTTCCCTACTGTTGCACAAACTGGGGTAGGAATAGAAAATTAAACTCCTTCGAAGTCCAACCCTTTCCCTACTACTGCACAAACTGGAGTGGGAATAGTAAATGTAACCCCATCTAAGTGCAGCGCTTTCTCTACTGTTGTACAGACTGGATTGGGATTTTTAATATATATATATATATATGTTTTTGGGTTAATGAATAATGTTCATATTAAAGGTTTATATTTGTTTAAATTAATAGGGTTATTCAAATATGTAATGTGCTTAAAGTGAAGTACCTTTTCTACTGCTGCATAGTGGGAATAGTTAATTTTACCTCCCCAAACTCCAATGCTTTCACTATTGTTGCAAAGACTGGAGTGGGAATAGTACATTTAATTCCGTTGAAATCCGACGCTTTCCTACTGTTGCACAAACTGGGGTAGGAATAGAAAATTAAACTCCTTCGAAGTCCAACCCTTTCCCTACTATTGCACAAACTGGAGTGGGAATAGTAAATGTAACCCCATCTAAGTGCAACGCTTCTCTACTGTTGTACAGACTGGATTGGGAATAGAAAATATTACCCTTCCAAAGTCCAAAGCTTTACCTACTGTTGCAGAAACTGGATTGGGAATGGAAAATGTAACCCCTCCGAAGTCCAACCCTTTCCCTACTGTTGTACAGACTGGAGGTGGAATTGTAAATCTGACTCCGCCTAAGTCCAATACTTTCCCGACTGTTGACATGTTTGGAGTGGGAATAGTAAATGCAACCCCTTTGAAAGCCTACGCTTTCACTACTGTTGCATAAACTGGAGTGGGTATAGTATATCTATTATTCCCAGACCCAAATACTTTTCCAAATATTGTTTAAATGTATCTATTATTATTATTTATTTATTTTTTATTTGTATATTATTTGTGTGTGTATATATATATATATATATATATATATATATATATATATATATATATATATATATATATATATATATATATATATATATACATACACATTTTACAATATGCTGATAGTAATTTATAGTGTTGTGGTGGTTTGCCAGGTGTGTAGGGGTATAGGATGGGAAGTTAATTAATTAATTATTAATTATGCAAATTGTGTATTAACTTTACATTTTGGTTATATTTTAGGTGTGGGCTGTTGGGTTTGTAGGGATATAGGGTGAGAAGTTAATCAAGTAATAATTAAAAAATAACTATTACTTATTTAATTGATAACTATGTACATTTTGTAAAACAGATTTATTTTAGTTATATTTTAGTTATGGGTTGTTACTTTGTAAAGGTATAGGGTGGCACGTTAACTAAGTAATATCTAATTAGCAAATCCTTATTAATTGTTAATTAAGTAGTTCATTGATTATCAATTATGTACATTGTGTAATACTTATTTATTTTAGTTATATTTTAAGTGTAAGCTGCTAGATTTGTAGGGGTATAGTGTGGAATGTTAGTTAGGTAAAAAATGAATACATGTATAAAAAAAGTTTAATAATCATGTAAATTGTTTAATTGTTTTTTAATATATATATATATATGTTTTTGGGTTAATGAATAATGTTCATATTAAGAGTTTTATATTTGTTTAAATTAATAGGGTTATTCAAATATGTAATGTGCTTAAAGTGAAGTACCTTTCTACTGCTGCATAGTGGGAATAGTTAATTTTACCTCCCCAAACTCCAATGCTTTCACTATTGTTGCAAAGACTGGAGTGGGAATAGTACATTTAATTCCGTTGAAATCCGACGCTTTCCCTACTGTTGCACAAACTGGGGTAGGAATAGAAAATTAAACTCCTTCGAAGTCCAACCCTTTCCCTACTATTGCACAAACTGGAGTGGGAATAGTAAATGTAACCCCATCTAAGTGCAGCGCTTTCTCTACTGTTGTACAGACTGGATTGGGAATAGAAAATATTACCCTTCCAAAGTCCAAAGCTTTACCTACTGTTGCAGAAACTGGATTGGGAATGGAAAATGTAACCCCTCCGAAGTCCAACCCTTTCCCTACTGTTGTACAGACTGGAGGTGGAATTGTAAATCTGACTCCGCCTAAGTCCAATACTTTCCCGACTGTTGACATGTTTGGAGTGGGAATAGTAAATGCAACCCCTTTGAAAGCCTACGCTTTCACTACTGTTGCATAAACTGGAGTGGGTATAGTATATCTATTATTCCCAGACCCAAATACTTTTCCAAATATTGTTTAAATGTATCTATTAATATTATTTGTTTATTTTTTATTCGTATATTATTTGTGTGTGTATATATATATATATATATATATATATATACATACACATTTTACAATATGTTTAGTAACTGTCCATATATGTGTGTGCGTATATATATATATATATATATATATATATAAATGTTGTTTGACCCGTGACCAAGGAGCGGCTGCTCCAAAACGCGTCAGGCGTTTTCGCTGTATGGAATAAATTAATGCTCAAGGGTCCGGTTGTTTTCTCCTTCCTGCCGTGAGGGGAACGGCCAGCTTCACAGACACACACCGTGAGGGGAACGGCCAACCTCTCTCATTCCACGCCATGAGGGGAACGGCACAACTACATCCCCCAGCAGCCACTGCACCCGCGACGCTGCACTCGCGCCCGGAGGCGCGATAAAAGCACTGCCGACCTCCCGCAGCACGGGATGCTCAAGGGTCCGGTTGTTTTCTCCTTCCTGCTGTGAGGGGAACGGCCAGCTTCACAGACACACGCTGTGAGGGGAACGGCCAACCTCTCTCATTCCACGCCATGAGGGGAACGGCAAAACTACATCCCCCAGCAGCCTCTGCACCCGCGACGCTTCGGGTCGCATGCGGGCGAAGCCCGGGCCAAGGGCGGGCCCATCTGCGCCCGTCAGCGGCCAGAGGAGGCTGGGCTGGGCCCCCCCCAAGCTATTCAAGTGGAGATAGACGGATCCTCGGAGTGTGGACTCTACAAAAGACATTATTAGGGTCAGTGAATCCAGGCCACAGGCGCTTAACATTACAGGGCACCATTCTGACCCCCTAGCAAATATGGGTAGACGAGCAGTTGCGTGGAAACGTAATGCGGCATCAGTGCAACCGGCCTCCTCTGTTCAACAAACATCAATAGATCAGATGTTACAGAGAGCTATTGGTGTAGTGGCAACAGAGATCGAACTAACAGAAAGACGATTGACTCTTACACCTGACCTAGCCCCACCCCTTAGTCTTCACGATGTAACAGGATCTCCACTGTCCATCGATCAGGAACCCCCAAACACCCTCACAAGAAGCAGCGCAGCGAGTAGGGTGGATGAACCATACCCAGAAGGCGCACGACCTAAAAAAGGCAAGTCCAAAACTACTGCATCAACAGGGCCCAAACGCAACAACCAAGCTACGGCCCACGAGACACCTGGCGCTGCGAGGGCGGACGGACTAAGACCATCACCAAAAGCAGGTCTAGAACAGCCAGCCTGGGTTATGGACGTGGTGGTGGACATGCAGGACCAAGTAAGGACAATCGTGAGGGATGAACTAAAAAACTTATGGGATCGGGTTGATAAGCTCGCCAAACTGGTTGAACGTTGGGTGGATAGGACTGAGGTGATTCTGAGGGAAAAGGAATCTTCCAACCTGGTGATCCCCACAAGACCTAGCCCTGAGCCCCTAACAAATGATAACACGCTCCCCCCCAGTAGGGTAACCTACCCCAATCGGGAGGATGAGGGAAAGCGACCCAGTAGCCCAAAGGGGTTGGGGAAAGGAAACAATATTCATGACCAGGGGCCCAAACAGGGGGTACAGATGGGAAAAGCCAACAATCCAGGTGTTGCAAAGCCCCAAGCGAGTAATCCTTCTGGAGAGAGGTCTAGACAGAAGAGTGTTCCACAGGAGGGAACTCACGATGCAGGGCTAGCCCTCCTGTGTATTAACCTCCCCCCGGCTTCAACCCCCTATGTAGTCATTTTAGCAGGAGTCCCGGAATTAAAACAGGGGACCAGAGAAACCTATTTTGACCTAAGAAATAAATGCCTACACTGGTTAGCTAACCACAAACAGTTTTCCCATAGAGATATAAATGAAATTCTCATGATTCGCAGGGTGGGCTGGGTGGGATGGAGACCAAAAGATATTACTGGCGATTGTGTTGTGATTAATTTCAGGAACACGGCGATTGCAGATTCCCTTTTAGATCGTCACTACCACAGGATTAGGAGGTGTATTAGCTCACTATCATTAGCCTATTTCTACCCCCCAGGCCAGATTCCGCAGGATTTTAGAAGTAACAATCATGTGAGGAGGGAATGGCGACAGAATAATCAATTCTCCCCACTCATGCAGGCTCAACCATCCCCCTTATATTTTAATATTCCTGTAAACAACAGATTTAGCCCTCTTGAGGCAGTGGATTGACTCTTGAAGGCAGAGCCCCCAATAGAAGACCAAGTTCACCGTAGAGTGCCCACCCCTCAGTCAAAGGAGACTGAACCAAGGAGAGATCCCTCGATACAGACTATGGCTCTGGTCCAGGTAAACAAAGGAGGAAAAAATTGATTATTCAGGGGCAAACAGAAATTAGACACCATGGGCATATTGAACACTGACCCATCTCAAAATGACATGCAAATAACTAAGCCAACTTTGTGGGATGTAGTAACTCCATCTGCAGCAAAGGGCTCACATGTCATGAACATCAGTTTAAGCCCAGACCAGCCAAAGGCCTGCACTTTAGTTAGCAATAGCTTCAAACCCCCCTGTCACGAAAACCTAGTGCACCCCCCAAATCTAAAAATTCTTTCTTGGAACTTAGCGGGACTAGCATCTAAATTGGATAGTCCGGACTGGGGACTCTTTATTGAGCATCATGAGATCTGTATGTTCCAAGAAACATGGGCTAGGGACGAACTAAACAGACCGGGTTATGCGTCATTTAGTATTTCAGCCACCCATGCGGGGAAGGGTAGACCCTCAGGGGGGCTGTACATCTGGGTTGTGAGGTAAAACAAATCGAGAGCTCCTCACGTGACATCCTCTGTGTCCTTTTATCTTTCCAAACAAAACTAAGCATCTTGCTAATAAACCTGTATTCATGACCAACACCCCGCGGTCAAGAGTCCACCACCCTTGACCAACTAAGCACCCTTCTCCCAACCATTCCTCCAAACTGTGGGGTAATCATTGGCAGAGACTTCAATTGCCAATTCGAGCCCCTGAACGGTTTGGTTACAGGCACATTGGAGGAGAAGGGCCGTTATTGGTCCATTCCAGAGGCCAATATACCCCCTGTGAGGGCCTGGACACCGTTAGTACTCCAGATATGCACCCTAACATTAAACATCTCACTGAGGGCATGTAATGGACGCACCACATTGGATAGCCCGGGGAAACATACTTTTAATAGACCGGGGCATACTTCAATCATTGATTACATCATGATTGACACCAAATCATGGCATAGAGTGATAGACTTTAAAATCAGTCCCCGCTATGATAGCGACCACAATGCTCTCACTCTAGAAATAGCACTGCCATGTGCCAGGAAGGTTGCGGATAAGTCGCCAGCACTAGACCAATGTTTGATTCAGTCTAATGGAGGGAGGAGAGTTTGTCGGGGTGCAATCTCCCAATCACAAGAAAAACTGGCTAAGCTTTACCATAAAGTTATTCCATACCTCTTGGTTGCAAACCGAGTAGTAGAGAACAAAGGATCCCCTAACCCTCTCTCGAGAATTCTAAAAATCACCAAGAAATGGTCGCCTCTTTGGCTGTCTTCTTTTATCAAAATAAAAAGCCTAGGGTGGTTAACAATCCCAAGTACCAATGGTTTAACGCTGGTTGCTGAGCTGCCAAATCTGACCTCATCTCTGCCATTAGAAGTAGTGACAAGGTAGTGATTAAAGAAGCAAGAGCTATATATAAGAGCGCCACGGCCAAAGCTAAAAAAAGTTGGGAAACCCAAAAATGGGAGGATATCAGAAGCGCATTAAACTCACACGACCTGAGGTCCTTCTGGAACCTCATAAACACTGGTTCCCAGGCTGGCAGATCAGCCATAGAACCTAACATAGACGAAGGAGTATGGAAGGCACATTTTGAAGCCCTCTACTCAAAGGCTGAGGATGGGGAATGGAATGCGGTTGGAAGGCCATTGCATTCGGGTCCAACACCCGACGATGTCCCCCCAATCTCGGTGAGTGAAGTCACCGATGCCCTAGGAAAGATAACACCTGCCAAAGCCGCAGGACTGGACAAGATCCCTGGCGACCTCTTTCGCTCTGAACCCACGATTTGGGCCCCCTACTTGGCCATTCTGTTCAATGCTATATTACAAGGCATGGCAATTCCCACCACCTGGGCAGGGACTGAAATAATACCAATCTATAAAAAGGGCTCCCCGCTTTTGCCTGTCAATTATCGCCCTATTAGCCTTATAGATGTTGGCCAGAAAATATTCGCCCGTGTCTTATTGGGGCGACTCCAGGCCTGGATGGAGGAACATAATATTCTTACCCCCCTACAAGCCGGGTTTAGAACTAGAACATCAACAACTGATCAAATCTTTAGGCTACAGTTGATACATTGGAAATCTGTCTGTATCGAGGGTGGCAGCCTCTACCTCATATTTGTAGACCTAAAATCTGCTTTTGACCTGGTACCAAGGGACAAACTGTGGGCAATTTTATCAGACATGGGAGTCCCAGAGTACCTGTGTCAGCAGCTTAAACGTCTACATGAGGGTAATTTTGCTCAAATTAGATATGGCAAAAATGGTGAACTATCAGCTCCCTTGCCTGTAGAGAGAGGTGTCCGTCAAGGTTGTGTCCTTGCACCGACCCTCTTTTGCCTTTTCATTAATGGCCTAATAGATGCATTGATTGCTGGGTAGAACATCGATGCCCCTAGGTTGGCGAAGCGCAAAATCCCAGCCCTGATGTTTGCAGATGACACGCTCCTGCTTGCAAAATCCCCCATGGGAATCCAGAGGACCCTCGATAATTTCAGTGCCTTTTGCAAACATCGGGGACTAGAGATTAATCTCCAAAAAACAAAGTATATGGTCTTCAACATAGGTAATTCTACCCGTCCCAATCCTTGCCTGGATGGTAGACCCCTGGAGAGGGTAACCATCTTTGAGTACTTGGGAATCACGCTGACAGAGAGAATGGACTAGGGTGCCCAAATTAACAAAGCAGGCCTGAAACTAGCTCAAACTACGGGGGGTATTTTAAAATTATACAGGAGCTGCACTGAAAAGTTGGTCACTCCAGTGGTGGAAATCTACAAAGCCCAGGCTAGGAGCGCTGCTCTGTATGGAGCTGAATTATGGGGACATTGTGCATCTGGCTTGTTAGTCCGAACAGAGAACTCATTCATAAGACATCTTATGGGCCTCCCTATTAGCACACCCCTAACACCTCTCCGTATGGATCTTGGGGTTAGACCCATTGCGGATGAAGTTGCTCTCAGACCTCTTCTCTATTGGCACCGTCTTTGGATCAAAGGTTATATTAGGGTGAGAGGAGGTCTGCCACTCTTTCACAAGGATGATGTCATCAGTGATGTCATCAGTGATGTCATTTGAGATGTCATCAGTGATGTCATGAGTGATGTCACTGACCATGTCATGAGTGATGTAATATGTGACGTCATCAGCAGTGCATTGCGGGATGCATGTGAGTTATAGTTAGCTGAACTAACTATAACGGGGGAATTTCTATGGTTTTGTACGAGTGAAATGTCCAACTAACTATAACGCCCCTGAAACCTATGGTTTTTTCAGTGAATTTCTAAGGTTTTTTAAATGCTAATTTCTAACTATAACGTGCCTGAAACCTATGGTTTTTTCAGTGAATTTCTAAGGTTTTTTAAATGCTAATTTCTAACTATAACGTGCCTGAAACCTATGGTTTTTTCAGTGAATATATATATATTTATTATACTATGTATACATGTGAAAATGTCTCGGTCCCCTGTTTGCCTCGGTGGCACGGAAAAAATGGGTGGAACTGACGTCAGCACTCCAACGAGGTCCTCTTATGGCTCCGATGACGTCATACGGTGTCGCGAGCGGAGCCGTGCTCGTTGACATGGGAGAGCTAGGAAAGAATTTCCGTGGAATGCTGGTGCAGGGGATATTCACCTAAGTGTTCAGGCTAGTCCTTTGGGAGCAACTGTTTATGTTGCCACTCCAGAAACCGAAACCAGTGATCCGAGGGCAGAGGCCCTGCAGATGGCACATGAGGTGGGGTGCCCAGTCGTGTGCACCGGCGGGGCAGCGAAGTGACAAGCACCACAACCCACAAAAAAGGTAATGAGGGCACTGAATAACACAGGATCTTCTCTTTGTATCTAGCAGGAACAACAAAGTTAAAATGCCCTAGTACCAAAATGTAGAATTAGTGCTACAACGGTCTTCAAGATGACCTGCGATGCCGCTTCTGCCTCCCGTACACTGGAGGCGGCACATGGGTCACGCGGTACGGTCATACTGTGGTGGGACGCACACTCGTTGACCTCTCATGGCACTGCTCCACACTTCAGGGAGGACGCTTTCCATTAGCTATGTTTTCCGATGACAAGTCGCGCCGGCCCGTCCAACAACAGAACTCCTTTAGATCCAAACAGACTCTTCCACTCTCTCACCGGAAGTGAAACCAGGCCACGCGGACACTTTCATAATAAAACAGCCGGGAATGCACTTTTCGGTAAAAAAACCACATTCCTTCCTCCTAATTAATCAAATAAACGCCTCACTGAAGAACAGGGGCCAGCTTCGATCGGTAAACAGCCGTTACAACGACTTTTTACTTTACGATACCATTACAACGCATGCATTACCACGCATGCGTTGTACATCACAAAGTCATTACTACGCATTTTTAGAACGCATGGTCATTTACCACGCATGCCTTTACAACGAATTTTGTTGTAAAGGTATGTATGGTAAATGACCATGCGTTCTAAAAACATGTAGACGATCCATGCCGTTGTAAGGAAACAGAGGCTGTTCCGTTTCCTCACAACGACGTGCACCGCCCTCAGAGATGACGTGAAGCAGGAACCACGAGGAGAGAGGAACCATGAGGAGTGAGAGGTAAGGGGGATTGGGCATGGGGTGGGGTTTCTTTTCTAGGGTTTAGGGTAGTGCAGTGGTGTTTGGGTGGTGTAGGGGGTCGTGCTGGGGGTAGTGTTTTAGGGTTTAGGGTAGTGCAGTGGTGTTTGGGTAGTGTAGGGGGTCGTGCTGGGGGTAGTGTTTTAGGGTTTAGGGTAGTACAGTGGTGTATGGGTAGTGTAGGGGGTCGTGCTGGGGTAGTGTTTTAGGTTTAGGGTAGTGCAGTGGTGTTTGAGTAGTGTAGGGGGTCATGCTGGTGGTGGTGTTTTAGGTTTAGGGTAGTGCAGTGGTGTTTGTGTAGTGTAGGGGGTCATGCTGGGGGTAGTGTTTTATGGTTTAGGTAGTGCAGTGGTGTTTGGGTAGTGTAGGGGGTCATGCTGGGGGTAGATTTAGGTTTAGGGTAGTGCAGTGGTGTTTGGGTAGTGTAGGGAGTCATGCTGGGGTAGTGTTTTAGGTTTAGGTAGTGCAGTGGTGTTTGTGTAGTGTAGGCGGTTGTGCTGGGGGTAGTGTTTTAGAGTTTAGGGCAGTGCAGTGGTGTTTGTGTAGTGAAGGGGTCATGCTGTGGGTAGTGTTTTAGGGTTTAGGGTAGTGCAGTCGTGTTTGTGTAGTGTAGGGGGTCGTGTTTTAGGGTATAGGGTAGTGCAGTGGTGTTTGGGTAGTGTAGGGGGTCATGCTGGGGTTAGTGTTTTAGGTTTAGGGTAGTGCAGTGGTGTTTGGGTAGTGTAGGGGTTGTGCTGGGGGTAGTGTTTTAGGTTTAGGGTAGTGCAGTGGTGTTTGTGTAGTGTGGGAGGTCATGCTGGGGTATATTTAGGGTTTAGTGTAGTGCAGTGGTGTTTGGGTAGTGTAAGGAGTCGTGCTGGGGGTAGTGTTTTAGGGTTTAGGGTAGCGCAGTGGTGTTTGGGTAGTGTAGGGAGTCGTGCTGGAGGTAGTGTTTTAGGGTTTAGGGTAATGCAGTTATGTTTGGGTAGTGTAAGGTGTCGTGCTGGGAGTAGTGTTTTAGGGTTTAGGGTAGTGCAGTGGTGTTTGGGTAGTGGAGGGGGTAGTGTTTTAGGGTTTAGGGTAGTGTGCCCAACCAGCCACAATATCCGTGGACAAAGAGGATCCTGACTCTTTGGAACGCTCCGTCAATTGAATAATTTGGGTCAAGGGCCCTACCACGTCCAATACCTATCAATTCCTTTCTTGGGATCCCTCATACACTTGGAGAAAAAGGTACATAGTTTCTCATCAATTTCAGGCGTGTGTGCCACCTTCCCCTTCAGTGAGGGCCTGGGGCATTCTCCCTCATCCTATTCCTGACCTCCCTTTCAAGGGGTTGATGGATTTTCCCCACCACATACTCTGCCACTTTGGCGTCAGGTGTCCACTCTGCCGACCTAGGATGGTAAATTTGGGTAGGCTCGAACATGTCCGAGTGGACCCCGTCCCCAACCGGGGACTGAGAGAGTGGGACTCTGGACGCCAGGGACGCCCGAGTCCTTATCCTCATCGGAGGAGAAATCGTCCTCCGATACACCCTCTCCCTCTAAGGGAAACCCACCGTCGGGGTCTACAATAGTGGTGACAGTGTCGCAATTTTCTCCGGGCCCTCCTCCTCCCGGCAGGGTGCATGTTTTAGCGTTCGCGCACTCTTGAGGAAGGTCTCCGTAAGTTTATCAAATCCTTCCAAGTGCCCCGCGTTATGCTTAACGGCCCTTTTATTCTCCATCTGGGAGCTACTTGGACCCGCCACCACCAGATCTGGGTCACTGAACACCCCAGGGATGCTTTTTGCCAGCTTATCAACCTGATCCCTAAGAGGAGCCAGCGCCCTAGAAATAGCCAGAGAGAGGGCTTGGTCCACTGCTGGAGGGAGAAGTTGGGGGGCCATTCCTCCTCCACTTCCTGGTAGGAGGAGTAAAAATGGTCTTCTGGAGAAGACATGATAGCAGAGGGTGTGAGCACAGAACAAATGCCCTTAAGACAGCCCCCTCGCCGGTGCTCCAACAGCTGGGCTTTCCCCGAAGCTGTTATAAGAATAGACTGAGGCGCAATACCAATTACCACCACCAGGTGGAGCTGGTCACTAACGTGGGCGTGTGGGGAAATCACCGCGTAGCGGTGTCAAAATTAGGCGAGGGTTGGTCGGGAATCAAGCAGACACTAAAGGAGTGACCGGATTCCCAAACGCGCGTAAAGACCAGCGGGAGCGCTCGAAGGAGCTGCCTCGCTCGGACCAGACGCGCCTGACAGGATCTCACCGCGCGCAGAGCACACAGCAGGAGAAACTGCGAGGGGGGAAGACGCGCTCGGGCAAGAGCCTGCTGTGCAGGGAATATGAAACAATACCAAGGCAATAATGTAAGGAATGCACTTAACTGACGAGCAGTGAAGAAAGAGGAAGCGGAAGGGACATCACGATATTATATACGATGGACTGTGATATGATTGGACTATAGTTGCCTTGGAGACTACCCCCCTAATGGTTCATGGGTTGTGTAGTCTTTTGTTTAATGATTGTTGTGTTACATTTTCTTTGAACTGCTATGCAAATAAAGTGAGGAAAGATATGCATAATCCTCGCCTCCGTCCTGCCATAGAATTCATTAAACTTTATTTGATCTGATTTAGAAACATAGATCATAAAAGTGTACATAAAAACAGTAAATCCTCTTTCCTAATATAATACAGTGAGAATTAATTAAAACCAGTAGGTAAAAACGGGTGTTACAAAGCCCGGTTCAGAGCAACTTCAGGTTAACAGAATCGTAAAGTTCAATGTTTCGCAAGATCAATCTCATGTACTTCGTGCAAAATACGCAATAAGGGGTCCAAGTAAGATGTAACGCTCCAATACCTGACCAGTTTGCACTATATAAAACTGCAGAAAAATAAAAATAAAAAGTGTTTTGCACACTTCTGTCATTGGGCTATATGTGGGCTACATCTGGGTGATAGTTGTGCTACATTTGGGCTCTTTTTTCTCTGGTGGCCATCTTGGGAGACTTATTTGTTATGAAGTTTCCTAATTTCGTCATTTACTGCAGTCTCCTCAGTAGGAAATGCTTTCAGTTTTTTACTTTGATTCCATCAAGAAGGCATTCAGATGTGTCACACATTTGCCATAAATTCAGAATGTTAGCACTCTAGTTGTTCATTAGATCACTGTAGTAAAGCTACTGCTCACCACAGAGTTAACTGGAAGTCTACTGCTGGTATTGAAAGTGATTGTTTCAGTCTGCATGTCAGAATTTTCTAATGAAATAGAAGAGGATTTGAGATCTCACTTAAAACATGCCCTAAATTTTCTTTCTGCCGCACTAACCATAATTTCTATGGCAAAATGAACCCCTCATTTTGTTCCTTTTTAAATTAAATGTTTTA
The DNA here is from genome assembly GCA_963921515.1 of Calotriton arnoldi. Taxonomy (NCBI): domain Eukaryota; kingdom Metazoa; phylum Chordata; class Amphibia; order Caudata; family Salamandridae; genus Calotriton; species Calotriton arnoldi. Next base: position 211,007 of record CAWUFW010005044.1, on the reverse strand, counting down.
AGTGTTACCAGTTTATTCCAATCAAGATGGCTTCAAGTGTGCCATACTTTTGTCATAAGTAAGACTGTTAGCGCTCTAGTTGTTCTTTAGAACACTCTGGGAAGCTGCAGTAGAACACAAAGGCATCAACTGACAGGCTGCTCCTGTTGAAATATAACAGGAAGATATTTGAGATCACACTTGAAACATGTCCTAATTTTTCTTTCTACAGCACTAACCATACTTTCTATGACAAAATGAACCCCATCATTTTGTTCCTTTTTAAATTAAATGTTTTAAGAGTTACCAGTTTATTCCAATCAAGATGGCTGCAGGTGTGCCATAATTTTGTCATAAGTAAGACTGTTAGCGCTCTAGTTGTTCTTTAGAACACTCTGGGAAGCTGCAGTAGAACACAAAGGCATCAACTGACAGGCTGCTCCTGTTGAAATATAACAGGAAGATATTTGAGATCACACTTGAAACATGTCCTAATTTTTCTTTCTACAGCACTAACCATAATTTCTATGACAAAATGAACCCCATCATTTTGTTCCTTTTTAAATTAAATGTTTTAAGTGTTACCAGTTTATTCCAATCAAGATGGCTTCAGGTGTGCCATACTTTTGTCATAAGTAAGGCTGTTAGCGCTCTAGTTGTTCTTTAGAACACTCTGGGAAGCTGCAGTAGAACACAAAGGAATCAACTGACAGTCTCTGCCCTTGTTGGATGTACATGTTTTACTGAGAATGTCAGACTTCATTCTCACATGACTGAGAAAGATAATGTGAATTTACAGAAAATATGCTCTCATTTTAGCTTCTGGAGCACCTTCCAAAACTGTATGGGACAAGCATGTGAAAATAGTTTTCTCTCAAACATGATTCATGATATCCCAGCAGAAGGTTTTTCACAGGGTAAAATCACCACACACCACAATTCCTGAAATTAGTATGGTACCATCAACAAATGAATTCTAATGTAACTAAAGTCTGTTATCACCCTTTATAGTTCTCCTTTGGTAACCCTCAAAATCTTCGATTCACTACCATGCATTTCAATGGGGTACTATCATTTATATTGGTCCTAAGATGGCTGCCAGCAATTCCAGGATGAAGTGCTGACAGCCAATCAGATCTCACGATGACATGTGTGGTTAGGCTCCGCCCAGATATATATGTGTTTTCTTTTCAAATTTCTCAGGAACTACTGAACAGATTTACACCATTTAACCAAAAGGCACGACTCTGAAGCAAGGGCTACCTTTTTGCCAAATTTGGTGTAATTCCGTTCAGCAGTTCGGGCTGTAGCTGCGACTAAAGGTTCCTATGGAAAATTGCATGGGGAAAACACTCTTTGGGACCCCCCTTTTTTCTTGGCCCCCACTTGACGAATCACCCCGAGACTTTCAGGATAGGAGTGGACCGGAGCGCCCCACGAGTTTTGAAAATTTCGCGAAGATTCATCAACCGGTGCCAAAGTTATTGGAAATAGAATGTTGTGAATTTCCTATGGAAAATAGGTCCTAACTATAACTACCTACTGGCGACCGCCAGTAGGTTATATATATATATATATATATATATATATATATATATATATATATATATATATATATATATATATATAAAACTATATTTTTGTATGTTTTTAACAATATTAGTGTGAAATGATTTGTTTTGCAATATTTTTGTACTTACCACTATAAGTATATGGGCACAACATTTTGGTAAATCAACTTTATTTTGTTTCACGATCTTGTTTTCAATATTGTGTTAGATTTGTTGGACACATTGCTCCACTGTCTCCATCTCCAGCTATTTAGAAAAAAAATATGCAGTCATATGTTACCAAGCACAACTTGAGGAACCATGTGCATTGTGTTTTTTGTTTTGGCACTGTGTGTTGGACTCCACCTGCAAACGTAGAAAATCTGAACATTCCTCAAACGCTCATTATTAGGGCTGTGGTTGGTTGTTCAGGGCTCATGTTTCTCTTCATGCTGTCTCTAGAAAGAAAACATGGCATTGGCCTTTGGCAGTTGGCTGTCATGGATTTGTGCTGGATGTCCAGGCCTAGGCACATATTATTGAAAGAGATCTGTTCCAGTTAGATCTCCATGAAGGTATTGCTGAGCCTGGAGGAGATGTTGAGAGACAATTTTGATATACAGACTGTTAGCATTGCATGCCATGGTCTTACAATCCTTCTCAATATTTTATAGGGAACTTTTACTTTTTTCCGCGATGATCCAGCATTCTTGTCAGAAGAAATTGATCCCACTCACACAAGGTCACAAGGTTTAACAGTTTAACAATAAATATCTTCACATAAGGATATTAAAAAGGGCAATTGCCCGAACAAGGTTGTTGGGATGCCTTATGGTAGGGACATTTGAGACAATTGCCCGAACAAGGTCCTTGCGATGCCTCACGGCAGGGATATTTGAGGGCAGAAAAAGGGGTAAGAAATTGTCAGAGCTGGGCGGACACGGCCCTTACAGCCCAGGCTTGGCCACTGGGCCACGAATTGCCAGACATTGTGTAGCAAGTGAAGACTTAAAGCTATACCAAGTAATCAGCAGAAGTTGCGATGTCTCTGCAGTTGAAAAGTGATTTATGACAACTTGAAGAGACATTATGACTGTAAGGATGATGCATTGCAGGATTAGGCAAGTTATAGTTATTAATATGCAAACAAGTATAAGATGTATACTGTATAACCTGTTATGAAAATACGTTTCATTGCAGTCTAAGATAAGCAAGGAATGAGTATGTGAATGACTGATGCCAGCATGACAAGTATGTACTAACTTATGATGTGAATAAACTGAGGCTGTTCTAACACCATGGAAAAGGTTTTGGTGTCCATATTTGATGAGTAGAAGAAATGGTAGGAGGGCCCGTAAGATGCTGGCACAGCTGGGGCGGAGGGGGGTTAATCACAGCCAAAGTGCCCGAAATGTTGTGATACTTCATTTTATTTGCTGATGATGTCATTGATTGTGTTCCGATGTTCAGGTATTTTTTGTTTTTTTTAACACTTTCGGTGCGTCGGTGCCATGAGCCATCTGGTGCACCAGTGCTTATGTGCATTGGACGGCTCCCGGCCGTCCACGCACATGGCACCGGAAATCCCTCTGGTGCGATACCCTTTTTGTCAAAACACCCTTGGGAGCTGGGGAAGAGCTTCCCAAGCTCCTGACGGTGTTCTGATCATTTCTCAAAAATGACGTTACGCTGACGTCATTTCGGAGAAACTGAAACTCTGTTTCAGTTTCACTGCCTCGGTGCTCAGGGGGCTATCTCAGCCCCCTGAGCAGCGAGGCAGATGGGAGAGGTATCATTGGAAAGGGGTGAATCGCTTCAGGAGGGTGATCCCCAAGCAGGGATCCACCCACTAGGCACTAGGGAGGGGGACCGGCCCCTTGGGCAAGGGCTTTTTCGCCCCCCCCATTATTTGGGGCACAGACAGTCTTTCTGCCTCCCATGGGAGGCAGATGGGGGCAATAGCCCCCAATCTGCCCCCCTGGGAGGGCAGCAAGGAAACTAGGCACCAGGGATTGTTTTTCGATTTACACCGTAGGGGTGGGGGCTGCCCAAAATGGCCATGTCAATGCCCCCACCCCCTCCCCAAATTTCAGTCTTTCTGCCCCCAACCCGGGAGGTAGATGGGGGCTACTAGTGGGCCTGCAGTACTGATTGTGCCACCCACACCAGTAGCTTTTCCAATGTGTCTCAGTTTTAACTGCTATATCAACCTGGCAAGTGCACCCACTTGCCAGGCCCTAACCTTCCCTTTTCGTACATGTAAGGTGCCCCTAAGGTAGGCCCAAGGTACCCCTTTGGGCAGGGTGCAGTGTATGTGAAAGGTAGGACATTTGCTTGTGTGTTTTTAGTGAAAAACTGTGTATTTCGTTTTTTACTGTTGAAAGGCTGTCTGTCTCATAGGTTAAAATATGTGCTGCCATGTAACATCTTACAAGTGTGACTTGCCATTGGGACAAGATAGAAAGTTTGAAATCTAGGCTCTCAGGACTCAGAATTTTATAACACACCTTCTAGCAAATGTGGTTTTAAATTGTGCGTTTGAAAATGCCACTTTTATAAAGTGAGCATTTTCTTGTTTTACCATCCTGTGCACCACTGCCTGTTTGTGTATTCACTGTCGGAGTGAAAAGAGCTGGGAATGTGCATTCACTCTAGACAGTCACAAGGGGAATTGAGGTGTGTCCTGCCTTGCCTGGGTGACTCATCGCTAGGCTGAATAGACCTGGTCTGCATTTAGAGTAGTGGGAGGAGTTTTGACTAGCACTTGAATCTGCTGTGTCTCCTTTGCACAATGCTGTCTCCACCTCCTGCGGTCAAGCTGGACCAGAGAGGTCAGAACTGATTTGGACTGAGCTCAGAGATGCTTGCCACAAAGAGAAAATGGGGTATAAGTAATGGAATAGCTGCATTTGCCACATAATCTGAAATCTGCTGCATAATATGCAGATTTTAACAAAAAAAATTCTAGCTCAAAAAGATCAATAGTTATTAAAATTGTGGTGACCAGTGTTATCGTGCAGTGAAAGACCCTGTGCAAAAGTTAATTGATCATATTTCAATGGCTTATTGCTATATTTCAATGCTAAAGTCATGCTAATGAATTGAAACCTTTGCCAAGACAATGTTAACATGTGAAAAAATGACAACATGAGAAGTAATATTATCACAAAATGTGCTGTATTAGGTCGCATGATATGCCTTTTCTTACTGCATAATTTAGTCATCCCAAGGGCATAATTTAAATGGCCCTAGGCATGTTTTAGGGTGAATAACTCTGCACATAAAAAGATAGGCCTTTTGCTATATTTTTATGTGTGTAGTTCTCCACCCTGACTGCTGATTGTTCAGAGTCGTAAACTTACTATTAACTCATACTTTGTGAATACCAAAAAAAAACATAAACTTACAGAAAAGTATAAGTTTATCCTTGTGAATCTGCTCCAGGTGTCTCCGATAGTTGAAGCCTCCATATGTATACCCCTACCACTTTTGTGAATTGCAGAAAAATAAGTAATGCAACACACATTTTAGGTGTTTGTTTCCCCATATTTTTTGTAAGTCTGCCCACATTCTTGTTGGACCTGTGAGCCTTACGGTGGTCTTCCACCAAACATTTTGCTCTCCTCCTCCATTTTTTCCAGATCTTGTTATTCTAGCATTAGGACTTTTCTCACTTTACCACTGATAACCAGTGCTAACATGCATGTGTTCACTCCTGAAAACATGGTGATATCGGCTTATCCCCAATTGGCATATTTAATTTACTTATAAGTCCCTAGTAAAGTGCACTACATGTGCCTTGGTCCTGTAAATCAAATACTGATAATGGACCTGCAGCACTGATTGAACACCCACTTTGGTAGCACAATATACATGTCTCAGAACTGCCATTGCAGAGACTGTGTGTGCAGTTTAACCTGACACTTTGAATTAACAAAATAACCTTTTCCTCCAAACGTTTCTTTTAGTGAGTTACCCCTAGTGTCGGCCCTGAATAGGGCAGGGTGCAATGTACTAAAAAAGTAGGGCATGCAGTCCTAAGTTTTACATGTCCTGTTAGTGAGAATCTCTTAATTTCATTTTTCACTTCTGCAAGGCTTGTCTCTCTGATAGGATAACATTGGGATTACCTTAATACATTTTATAAGTGTAATTTCCAATTGGGAAGAGTTGACCAGTTCATAGTGGATTTCTCTGGAATCCTAATTTATGTTATGTTATGTTATGTTATTGGGGCAACAAGGTAAATCATTCAATGGGAAGGGAGGTTTTGTTCTGATTTATGGGGTATTGGAAACGGGGTTTTGTCATTGCACATGGCAGATGTAATGTAGGTTAAGAGGGGTGAGGATGGAGTAGGCAGGTGAATAAGTTTCTGTGTGAGCACTCGTTTGCTGCATATTGATTTGGTTGTGGTTGGGAGAGTAGTTTGCGGAGGGGGGAGGCGTCGGGGTGATGCAATATTTTCTTTGAATTTAGTACGGGTACATTGAGCAGTCAGTTGAGCTGTGTTTTTATTTTGTTTCAGAAACCCCTGAAGAAGAGCCGATAGGCTCGAAATGCATTGGGAAATTAAATGAGCTCATTCTGATGTATGGTTGACCTCACGTGCTGCTATGTAAAGCCTGGATGGGCAGCAGGAGGCATTTGAAACTGTTGTATAAAGCATTCAAGGGCAATGAAGCTGTCTCCATGATGTTTAAATATGCAGGAAAAGTGATGATTTAAAAGAAAAAGTATAAGAGTAAACTGAACATGGTGAAAAAATGGAATATTCATTATGACTTACCTTGAGGATTTATTCCCTTGTTCGCAGTGCGGCAGTGGGGTGCTTGAGTGATGCACCCTTCAGGTATCTTTCTATAAGCTGTGATTTGGGACGGCTCACATACTGTTCGCACGCACTATAACTGTTAACATCCTTTGGATAAAATGACTCAACAATTAAGGGAAGGAGTGCATGCTCAAACCTACTGTTATTTACTTTTATAAAGTTGGAATTTTCTTGCCTTAGCCATTTGGTACTTGCAGATTGTCTCTGAGTGTGGGTGTCAGTAGGGCTCTGTTAATTCCTCCTGGAGAGTCATTTCTTGGCTTACCCATTTGGTGACTGCAGCCTGTCTCTGGGTGTGGGTTATAGTTTGGATTTGTGTATTCTTCCTAGATAGCCACACACAATGGGGAGCTTAGGTGGAACTAGATGGGCCATCGATGGCAGGATAGGGGTAGATTTCAATACCAAAGGCGATCTAAGCATATCACCTTTTCGGATACCTCGAGATCCAGCTGCGAGGACGAATGTCAAAATAGAGAAGAGGTACAGATGCAGAATAGGGAAAAAGAATATGAGGATTTTTTAGATTCCAGACCAAAGCGAAGCCAGAGAAACTACAGAAACAGAGGGAGAGGCAATCAGGCAAGGACCCAAGGGGGGAGGAATCAACAACCTCAGGAATACATAAGAACGAGGAGTCAGAAACTTTGGAGGTAGACCGAACCCCTATAATCAATCTCTCAAATAGGCCTCTGTGTAGTGTAGAGGAAGAAGTGTTAGGGATGGGTTTTAGCTTTGTGCCTACTACAGGAACCAATAAATTCCAGGTAGAAAAGGATCTTAGGGCTTATTTTAGAAAGATTAGTTTGCGCCGTTTTTTTGAAGGAAGACCCGAGAGGGAGAGAACTATAGATTAAGGCCTTCGACCAAAGTCCACATTTACCCCTAGCCTTGGACAAGTAGAGAAAAATATAGATATCTTTGAAACTGTTGTTAGCATGGAGGTCAACAACGTATTGAAGGAAAGTAACTTCCAGACTAACAATATGCCAAAGGATCAAAGAAATGCTATGGATGCATTATCCAAAGATCATAGTATCACAATCAAACCCGCTGATAAGTGCGGGGGGGTTGTGATTTTTGACACTGCAGACTATGAGAATAGAGCCTTAGCATTACTCTCTAATCCACAGCACTACCGTAGAGTACATAATTCTTTGTTGGATGAACGTAAGAAGAAGATAGCTAACCTTCTAGACTTGGCTAAAAATGAGGAGTGGATAAGTGCAGATGAGTTCTTGTTTTTAAATAATAGGAATCCTAAAATTCCAGCGTTCTATGGTCTTCCTAAGATACATAAGAACATCTTAGATCCCCCACTGAGACCTATTGTGGCATCTATAGACTCTATACTTGAGGCCCTTAGTAAGTATGCCAATGTCTTTCTCAAACCTCTAGTACAGAGGCAGAAATCTTATATTAAAGACTCGGCTGATATGATTTCTAAAACTGAAGGCCTCGAGTTCAATGATCAAACAGAATATATGGTAACTCTCGACATCGAGGCTTTATATACAAATATTCCCCAAACAGATACCATTGAGGAAGTCAAGAGAACTCTAGCCATGTCACAAATAGAAGTCGCCAATAAAGACTTTATTGTGGAATGCGTCTCCATGGTACTTCTGAATAACATCTTTCTGTTTCAAGAAGATCTGTATATACAATTAAATGGGACCAGCATGGGGGCCACGTGTGCCCTCAGTCTGGCCTGCATTTACGAAGGGGCCTTCGAAGAAAAACATATATACAATGAAATTTCACCATTTTATGAAAATGTCTATACTTGGTGTTGCTTCATTGATGACATTTTCTTTATCTGGCGAGGACCAAAGGAACATTTAGAGGAGTACCTAACCTGGTTAAATCTGGGTGACAGTAATCTTAGGTTTACAGCCCACGTAAGTAACATCAATGTGAATTTCCTTGATATCACCATTAAGCATAAAGAAGGGACCTTAGAAGTCGAGCTGTACACCAAACCGACTGATAAGAACACATTTTTACACTATAATAGCTACCATCCTAAAAGCCAAAGGGATAATATTCCCTTCGGGCAGTTTCTGCATTTGCGCAGAAACTGTACCTCTATCCAGGATTTTTACACCCATTCTGAGAAATTAAAGGCGAGGCTAAAAGAACGAGGCTAGCCCAGAAAACTCATTAATCATTCATGTAAGAGAGCCAGGTTTTATGACAGGGAAAGCCTCCTTAATGGTGGTAAACGAGAACAACCTAAAGACAGAATAGTTATGGTAAGCCAATTTTCTGGCATTAGCAACAAATTAAAGAACATCGTGAACCGTAACTGGAAAATCCTAAATGAGGGTACAAGTGAGAGGCTCCCCAACCCACTCTATGCCTTCAGAAAAAATAGGAATTTAAGGAACACATTAGTGTATACTTATAGAGACGATCAGAACGAGATGCAAAGTAGAATAGGCAGAGCTAAAGGGAACCATAGGTGTGGTAACTGCAGTATCTGTGATCTATGCATGGTGACTCAAGAAGTGTCTCTGAATGGAGCCACCCATAAGATCACAACTCTAAACAACTGTAGGAGCAAACATGTTATTTATTTGTTAATAAGCCCTTGTGGATTAGGTTACGTTGGTGAGACAGGACGTGAATTTAGCCAACGTTTGTGTGAACACAGGTCCGCCATTAAGAGTAGGAAAGAAAATGCTCCTTTGGTGAACCACTGGATACAAGAGAATCACACCCTTACAGACATAAAATGGGTTGTGTTAGAGAAGATAAAAGACCAGAGAAGGGGAGGTAATAGAGACAGCAAAAGAAAGCTTAGAGAACAGTGGTTCATGGTTAAGTTTGACACCATTAGAAAAGGACTCAACAAAAGGGAGGACTGGGAACGGATTATTATTAGATAAATAATTTTAGAAATTAGCTAGTATCTGTATTTTATCCGTTATATCAGTTACATTTTATAATAAAGATATTCCTTGTAGTCCCAGTGCCTGCATACACTTAAAAAAGAAGTCTTTATTTGGTTGTGAGAAGCTTGTTCACGTGTAGATTTGCCGTCCAACTTTACAGTTATCTGAGAGTATGAATTCACAACATTAGCAGCTCGTATCATATTATTGCTGAGGACCAATAGGAACTTTCCTGGGACCACTACTATCCGAGTATTGTGGAGTGGTCGTGTGATAGGTTGTTCATCTTCATCTACTTCTGCCAGTTGTAAGATGGCCACTTTCAGTAAAAGGTACTCTTTTCAGTGTCACCAGTACTATATGCGACAATAACATGAATATTAATATTTTTTTAGATAACATTTTTCATATAAACACCCCGAAGTTGGTCCTTGGCCCCTTGTTAACCCATCGGGTTAGGCCACCGTATGTATTTACTATTAGACTATACAAGAGAGGACATCACCCTCTAGGACCTCAGGAGGGTGGGTATTTTAGGCCAGTTTCAAGATGGCCACCATGAAAAACTAGATCAGCCCGGGAATTGTATTAATTCACTCCCGCAGCAATTAGCAATAGGCACCACCCTTAGTGTCACCAGCACTTTATGCACTTTTTAATGTGGACATTATTATATAAAAAATGTTTTTATACAAATTTTCCTTAAAAAATATCTGAAGTTGAGTCCTGACCACTGGACTATGTACTGAGTTCGGTCACAGTATCTATCTATCGATAAGACTATGTACTGAGTTCAGTTACCGTATCTATCTATCAATAAGAAATAGGGTATCACCTTCTAGAATACAAGAGTGCGGATATTCGTGACTAGCTCTAAGATGGCCGCCACAGAAACCAGACTCACCCTGAAATTGAATTTATCTACTTACGGGGCAATCTGTATTCAAAACGAGCTGTCCCGCAGTGCCCATGGTTGGAAACAGAAGGAGCGCTCGGGCTGAGACAAGAGGTGAGTGAAACTCTAGCTGTATGGACTACACGCGAAGTATATATTTTTTTCATGTAGGGAGGCACCACCTGTTTTCACTCTTTAGCAGGAGGGAGTTTCTCCAACTCCAATTTCAATTTCTTTCCGATAATTTATCTGGGAGTATGTCCCCATTCTGTTAATAATTAGTTTAAACAAATACGGAATGTATAGGACCCCAGTTGCTGTCAGCGTGGCTAGGTCGATGTAGCCTCACACGCTATCCCGCACTATGGCCTATTTAGTGTTTCGAGAAGAGACGCGTACGCATAGTGCAGCACGCTATGAATGCATGCTGTGCAGTGCGTAAACGAGTGCCTGATATTTTAGAATTCATGTAGACGTGTCATTAAACGACGAGTTTTCCGGCTCGCTTCTTATAAAACTATTTAGAATCATGTTCCCATTCCTCGAACTTTAATTCATAAATCGTTAAAATGATAATGGATTTTGCAGCTGCCTATATCTTTTAGGCTCATACAGCTTAACATGCCAATTTGTACCTTGGGCGGACATTATCGTTTCTAAATGTCTGCTACGTAGAGAATAATAGGCTAGTATTTTACATGGCTGAGTCTACCCAGTTCCCGCATTTATATCTGGAAAGGCTTCCATCGCCCATTCGTAGACATATTGGCAGATGGCAGCATGTCATCTTTCTATATCTTAGAGTATGTAGTAAAGGTGCGATCCTTGGGATCTATTAATATGTGGCAGTATCTGATTGGCTTTTTGTTACAGCTATGGGACTTGAGGGCTATTCAAATCTAGACATGCTTTATTTATGTTTTTGTCTAGAATCAGCGGACATGGGTTGTGTATTGATACCCGGTGCGGATACCCAGGCACAGAGTAGGTGGGCCCGCTGCTGGTACTAAAAGCCTTTTTACATTTATAATAAGGAATCAGCTAATTGTTGCATCTCCAGCCATCTAAGACACTGGTAGTGATTGCACTTTCTTCATAATGGTCTATGTAGGACTCAACACCAATGTATGTTTGCCGTGAAATAGGAACCTGTCTCTCAGGTAAGAGCATGCATATAGGATTAAATATGACTGACACGAACCAGCTTTGAGACTGTGCCTTAAGTTGGCCTATATTCATGAAGATAATGTTTCTTCTTTTAGAACCGAGGACAGGAATCATTCATTCTGGTAGTAAAAAGACTGATACAGAATTTACTGCATCTATTTCTCGATGTTATTGGGAAGCACATCACTGACTGTGGTGAGTGCAGTTTTATTTTAGCTTGAAAAGAACAATAGGTATGATTGAATGGGAATTGAATAATTGCGTATGAAAGTAGTGTGTGAGTAAAATAGTAGATGATTTACTAACTATGATCCACCATACCTGATTACTGTACTGACATATGCCCTAGGTGGTAGGTTTATGTCTGCTTCGTTGGGATCAGTCCTTGGATTCTTTTAACAAAATTGAGGAATATGTTTAAATAGGGATGTGAGTCTATGAAATGGGGTATAATACTAAAAATGTATTATTGTATATTCCCCCCATCTTTCTTCTTTTTTTAGATCTGACCTACCTGTAGTTCCTCTAAGAGGGAGGTTTTAATCCCTGATACACCTTTTTGTCCTGAGGAAGGTGGGGTTTATAGTTCCAAGACCACCGAAACGCGTCGACGCTGTAGAATTACTGAATTCAACTACGAGAAAGATTATTGCAAAAAACAATGATGGACAGCAATAATGATATGAATTCTACGTGAAATGTTGGATCAGGTTCTGTAACAGTACCTTCTTGACTGTGCAATAGGGTCTCCCTGTTAGGTTTTCATGTTTTTTTTTCTTTTAATGTATATTTTTCTGTAAAATGTTTTCTTATTAAAAATTGCCATATTGTTTTTATGGTCTATATGTTTGTCACAACGAATACAACGAGTTGGTTTTAAATTTGTTGTGTTCTGTATGAATTGTTTTTAATGCGCATTAGATTAATTGTGATTTTTAAGAACTGTAAGACAACTAAGGTTTTTAAATATGAATTGTAATGTTTAAAATATGCGCTTAGTTTTTTATATATATGAATAAAGCCTCTGACGCTACATTCTTGGGCCTGGTGGTATTTTAGTTGAATGATTCTAGTATATGTGCACTCCCCGTTTGTAGGGATCTATGAGTCTGAGTGAAGCTGTATCTGTGTGAATTTGAGTTTTTCTTCCTCTCCAAGGGACATATTTTCTCTTCACTATTAAGTAGTGCCCTGGTCCCTTTGGTTGGTGGGGCCACCTCTCACCTTTACTCACACAGGATAGGAGGGAGGAGCAGGACCCAGCCCCACTTACACTTGAATATGCTGTGTCCTGCTTGTACACAAAGGGACCCTGCAGTGTTGCTTCAGCCAGCTTGGAGTCAGGGCAGGGGAGGCAGGAAAGTTCATACACTTCAAAGCAACTGTCTAGAAGCTTCACCCACCTTCCAGGACACGAGTATAAAAGAAGGACCTCAGACACCAACTCTTCAGTACACTTCTGGACCTGTGGATACTCTGCCAGGAAGAAGGACTGCTGTGCTGCTGAAAGGACTGCCACTCTGTTGGACTGCTGCAATGAAGGAACTTCTGTCCCACTGAGCTGCTCCTCTGCCCTCTTGCCTGGGTAAGAAGGACTGGACTGGCATCTCTTGAACCCAGAACCCAGAGTGACTCCAAGGGCTAGTTTCTGGCTTCCAACAACCTTGCACCTGCACCTAGACTTTGCCATCTCTGAGTTCACCCTGCCAAGTGGTGCCAACTCAGTCCTGGACCCTTGGAAATGGGCCTAATGTGCTTGCCAGCCTCTGTGGACCCAGTGGAATCAACACACCTCCTCTGTTGCATGACACATCCCAAGCAGAACCAATGCATCGCTGCAGCTGTATTGCATTGTCCCGACTGCATGTCACAGCTGCGGCACAGGCCTTTGCATCTCCCGTCGACAGCAGCCTAGATGATTGCATCGTCACGGCTCTTCGGAAGTGACTCATCGCCCCAACTGCACGCCGCATCCTCAACTCCGGATTTTGCATCGCAAGCCCTTGTCCATGGGATCCTCAATGATAGCGCAGGGCATCACATCACAGCCTCGCCACATCTCAGAACCGACGCATCGCTTCAGATGCATGACAAATCCTCGACGCGGATCCTCGCAACACTCCCCAACCAGGATTTAAGGTACTTTGTTCAGCTGGCCTAACTGGGTCCTTTTAACCAGCCCATACTCCATTGTGGTCAGCCTGAACTTGTGACTTTGTCCCAGATATCCACAGTTGCCACTTTGCGCTTTTTGGCGCTGTTTTCATTGAAATCTTTAAAAGTTCATAACTCTGGTTCTACTGATTGGATTTTTGTAATTTTGTTCTTGCTATAGGTATTAAAAATCACTATATTTTCCTACACCTGTTGTGGGATCATTTTGTGGTGTATTTTCACTGTTACAGTTTGAAGTGTTTCACAAATACTTTACACATTGGCTCTAAGTTAAACCTGCCTGCTCTGTGCCAAGCTACCAGGGGATCGAGCACAGGTTAATTTGGGGTTTGCTGGTGCCTTACCGTGACAAGGATTGTTGTTGCTGCCTGACCAGGGCTCACACTCTAGTCAACCAACAACCCAATTTCTTAAAATTTCCAACAACTTGAATTTTATGACAAAGCTTGAGAGGACATTGTATGTACATTTTGTATCAGCCTCGCTTTGACCACGAACCTGTACCAGTTGAATCCAAGCATACGGTAAATAACAAATATAAATGTGTTTGCATTAATTTTTCAGCAAAGCGTTTATTTGTGCCTTCTGCAGTAATTGTGAGAGGGTGCTCTGTGATTACATTAGATAAAATGTAGGGTAGACGTCACGTATTTTGACACTTCATTTAGTTCTGTTTTGGAAAACAAATGTTATTCCAAAATTCTAAAGATCTAAGCAAAGATGGATTCCCCATACCAACATTCATGACCTTTAACAACAGCAAGAGAACATTCTGCTTTCTATATCTGGCTAACAACACATATCAATGATGATCGATATGTGTTTAATCCTGTCTAAATCCAAGTCTCTTTGTACGATTTCCCTTTTGCTTTTAACAGTTGCTATATTTGCAGTTTGTTTTTGTAAATATTTTACCTGTTTTCTGCATGAATTTTGATGGTAAACCTCCATATCCTCTGCTACTGTTAATGATCGCAATAGTTGTTTATATCTCATTAAATATTTGATTATTCTTTCAGCATTTAAGCTTCGCTGTGACCACCTGGTGATAGACCAATCTTACTTTTTCCACTTGAAATGACCGTATAATTTACCTCTGATGGAATCGAAAAGCACTGAGGGGCATATTTACGTTCCCTGGCGCATCCCTGCAAATCAGCAGGGATGCGCCAGGAAAGATGCAACATGCAAGTTTGCCCTTGCGCCACCGCTGATGCGCCGCATTTACAATGCGGCGCGCCGTGGCTCACAGATTGGCAGATGCGTGTCGCATCCCTCGACGGAAAGGCGGCGCATTGCTGGAGTCGCGTCGCAAGCGCGACGCAGCTCCAGCAATGCTCGGGGGTGCCCTATCCCTAACATGGTGCGTCAATCCTTACGCCTGCTTCAAGCAGGCGCAGGGTTTTGACGCAGCATGGGCGTAAAAGTGACTCAGTGAAATCTTGTAGATTTCACTGCGTCACTTTTACGTGGCGTACCTGCGAGGGAACGCCCACCCTGCGCTGGAACGCCCACATGAAACCTGACGCAGGTTTCATGTGGCGCAGGGGTTTACAGCGTGACGCATCTCCCTAGATGTGTCACGTTGTAAATATTGCGCAACGTGGCGCATGGTTTGCATCGCCGCTGCGTCACATGAGTGACGCAACGGCGGCGCATAAGTGGCGCAAGGGGCTTGTAAATATGCCCCTCAGTTACCATTCAACATCAAATTAAACGAAAGCAGACCCGATGTACACGTGAAAGACTTGCTACGGTCATCAAGTAAACTGGTCTCGGATTAAGACCGTTTATTAGTTATGTTGTAAGCGTAAAATACTTTCTTCTATGTGTGCTTGTGGTGCATCAAGTGTGCGGTTGTTCCAAATGGTGCATAGTAGTTTATGGGGATTATGTCTTGGTTGTTGTTCCGAATACACATGCATGAGTACATTTCGATTTAATTTCTGGAAGTGTGAAATGCTTCAGCTCGTAGTTTGAGGTGTCCTTTCAATAGATATGCCAATCACTTGGTGGCCATGCATTTCGCTTTACTCTGACAGAAATCATAACATCTTTATAGAATCCTCGCTTTGCTCATTAGGTCCCAAACGACTCTTTTATTATAAAGACAGTTTCTCTTTTTGATCTGTGCTGATGTTCAGCCCACACAAGTGTCTAAAATTGCACGAGCTTCATTACCCTGAGGAGAAGTGTCACCAAAGTCAAGCTTATTCAACGTGACACAGGTTACACAAATTCCATCACCGAACTAACGCGTCAGCTTAAAACAAGTCTCACATTTTTACGTCTGTTGCTTATGCGTCTGCTAGACTCCTGCAAATAATGAAAAGAGTGGCTTTGAGTCATCTTTTTTTAGCCATTGCTTTGTAGATCTGTTGAGAGCTGTGGTGGGCAGTGTGGCAAAGCGAGTGAGACAGGTGTCATTCAACCTGCTTTGAACATGGACAGAAAGCATTGCCCTGTATGTAGCGCACCCCCAATCATCTCCAGTTGGAGCTGCAAATGTAATAACTTCAAGAAGCTATGGAAGCAGTTTGTTGTCTGAGTAATGTTGGTGCACATGTCCTATTTGCAGCACAAAGAACCAATAACGAAAGAATGATGTTGTTGTGGTATGCAGATTTGGGTTCACAGTTTTGCACATATGGTCATATGAACTCACATGTGATATGTTAAAATAAAGTGCTCACACTGACAGCATGACTGGTTGTGATTAGGATGTGCAAAATTATAATTAGGGTCATTTACCACTCCTACATGGGTGGTGCAAAATTTACCATGCTAACGTCACTGGTTACTTTTTGTACTTAAAATAAATCAACAAAACATAAAAAATGTCCTTTACATGACTCAGTGTTCAGAACTCTTCTTAGCTGCCCCGGAAGTCCCAATGAGGGGTCATTTGAAGCTTCAAGCCCATTCAGGGCTACAAGAGGCCAGATATATTCTCCCTAATTGTCTCTCCCTGTCACTTGGTGTGCATGGATTACAAAAATGGGTAATGCTCTGAGGGGGGGGGGGAGGGTGTCAGTTGTGAGGAC
This sequence comes from Calotriton arnoldi, assembly GCA_963921515.1. NCBI lineage: Eukaryota > Metazoa > Chordata > Amphibia > Caudata > Salamandridae > Calotriton > Calotriton arnoldi. The sequence goes on along the minus strand of CAWUFW010005044.1, from coordinate 194,466 downwards.
CTTGGGACCGGGGGACTGCATCAGCCTGATGTGTCGCAAATTGCCCAAGTTGGGGTCCTACAGGCCTGTGGAGGGTGCCCCAGCTTGGCCGGATAAAGAAGCTGTTGCAGGGCCGTAGGTCAGACCTCTGGAGCTCCCATTCAGTGCTCAATGCACAGAAAGCTGCATCGCAAAATGCCCAGGACAGGGTCCCACAGGCCTGGGGAGGACGCCCCTGCCTGGCTGAGTGAAGAAGCTCTCAGTGCGCCCTGGGTCTGAGATCCGGGCCGGCACTGGGGTGAAAGATCCCAGCCCTTGGCTCCCTTCCCTAGCCTGCCATGTCATTTCGAGCCAGGGAGGACGTCACACAGGCCTGAGAAGGCATACACTGCTTGCCAGATTTCAAAAGCTCTGACCCAGCCCCAGGGTCAAAGCTCCAGCTGGGCTGTGGGTGGAAGGTCTGGCCTGGGGCTCCATTGTCTAGAGTGCTGTGTCCAAAAGAGTCATGGACAGGTCTACACACATCTTGGGATGTCTTTCCTACTTGTCCGGGTTACGATGGTCTGACCAGGACCCGGGTACGAGCTGTAGAAGGGCTATGGGTGGAAGTCCCCAGCCCTGGGCTCCTCTTCCCTGGCCCATCAAGTTGCAAAACGCTTGGGACAGGGTTTCACAGTCTTGGATTGCCCTGCCCTTCCTACCGGAGTTAAGAAGCTCTGACCAGGCCCTAGGGCAAAGCCCAGTTTGCTTGGGGGTGTCTCACCCTGGGCTCCATTCTCTAGACCACCATGTCCCGAGGTGCCCGGATCAGGATTCTGCAGGCCAGGTATGGTTCTCTCTAATTGATTTTTTTTTTTACTGGACCCTGCATCAGATGTATGGCAGGTCCGGGGTGGAAGCCTCTGTTCTCCCACCCGCCATGTTCCAAAGTGCCTGGGACCTTTTCCCACAGGCCTGGGTAGGCTTCCACGGCCTGCAGAGGTTAAGTAGCTCTGACTAGGCCCATGTCAGAGGTTTGATGGGGCTTAGTATGGAAGACCCTGGCTTTGGCCGGCCTTCCCCAACCCACCATGCCAGGTCCAAGCCTGTCCTGGGAGCCCTTGGCCCCTCTAAGGCAAAGAGAAACTAATTAATAAGACATGATGTGACCAGGTGGCCGTCCTTTACGTTCAGCCATCTGTTCGCTCTTAGCCCGGCCATCTGGTCACACATACTATAGGAAGGGATGGTGCACCCCGATGACTGGGCTGCCCCAGTCATCGGGCCGGTGATGGCTCCAGCAGGTCAGATACATTTTTTCGAATTCCGCGTTAATGGATTACAAGAAAGGCAGTCACCCTTTCTCAGAATTAGTAAGGACAGGGTGCTAGAGACCCATTGGCAATTGGGTTCTCTCTCCAGGTGCCACAAGGGCCTGGGCCAGCCATCCCCAGGGGTCCATGTCTGCAATTGTCTTCTAGCCTTGTCCAATGGGCCTTTACTCTGAGCGTGCCTTCCCAGAAAGCAAGCAGGTATGCAAAACTGATATGTCTGTACAGGTTGGCAGGTGGGCCTCCTTGTAGGTGGTTACCATCATTGAACGCTGATTGATTGGGCACACTTGATCCATTTAGGGATGCACTGGGTGGCCAGCCTTGGCTGTTGTTTCAAGCAAAGAGCTTTCATCGCGTCTGGACTATCTGACTCGAGGGCCTACCTTTTGTGGAGGCCACCCAGCAGAGCAAAGGCCAAGCAGCCTGGCAGACTGCTCCCCCAGTTAACTGACCAGAGTGAAGGGGGTCAGGTTGTGCTTGCCCTAGATGCTGACTGGCGGATGTGGCCCTGGGTGCCTGCCCATTATCCTTCTAAATCCCGCACATTTCCGCAGCAGCTCTCACAATGACTGTTTTGTGGGGTGTCCCAGCTACCCGTGCCAGCACCCTTGTGTCTTGCTCATTTTTAGCCATGCCCTGCCTCTCCCTCTCATTGTGGCAGAGCAGGCAGGACCACCAGAAACCATGGGACTGCCCTGTGCCCCTAAGCCCCTCCCCTACAGGCAAGTTGTGGCTTCCACAGCAGGCTCCCATAGGGTGTGAAGCTGGTACCAAAACGGGCAGGTGGCTTCTTCTCCAGCTGATTCAGCTACCTGGTGATCCCACCAGTTGCATATGTTTGTTTCAAACATTAAGCCACACACATATAAGTACACACAGTCAGTACAGTGAAACAGCAAATGGCTCATTAAATCAGCTATGCATCCTTTGAGCGTTCCATTTGTTTCTTGGGCAATTGTGGTAATTTTAAACTAATGAATGCATTTGAGCGCTGACATCCTGGGATGCATGCATTTATCAGACCAAGGGCAATCTGGGCTTGCCTCGCCACTTTGGTGACTCTAGATAACCTCGAAGATGATTGCCCATCCCAAGGAAGGCAGCAATACATTTGGATATCTGCCTTATCAACTTTGGATGGTACTTTCTCTGCCTATCATGGTGGTCAAGTGTTATAAGGAATCAGGGTTTGATTCCAGAGAGGGAGCCTGAGAAACGGAAACCACAATCAAGTAAGGCAGCAGGCTCACAAATTACTCACCTCGACTCGAGGCAGTAGTGGTAAGGCCCTGTAATTAGAATGAGTACACTTTAAATCCTTTAAAGAGGATCCATTGGATGGCATGTCTGTGCCAGCGGCAACTGCAATTCCAGTTACAATAGTGAATATTAATATTGCTGCAGTTAAAAAGCTCATATTTGAATCTTGGGATCAAGTTGGAGGTCTGCTGTGAGGGAAGCTACTGCCTGTCCCAACTCCTACCTCTCAGTACACCCTCAATGGTCTTGACTGAGTGTCCTGGGGTCCTAAGGGTTTACTTTGAAAAAAAAAGAAAGTGTTCAAAGTAGGCTGATCATCTGAATACTTCAGCTAGGAATAATGGAATTGGACTCTGGTCCTATTTTATTGGTGTTCAGAACTGGGGCCATGATTAAGAGGGGCGGCTGGGGGCATTCATATTGTGCAGATTGAGGTGAAATTCTAGGACTGGTGTAAGACAAATGCACGTGAAAGCCTTTGCCAAGAATATTTTCATGAATCAAGGATCAAAGCTGGAGGTTCAAAGACAATCCAATATCTTCGTAGTTCTGACCATAAACGATGTTGAATAGCAATCCAGCATTATTCCCATGACCTGCAGAGTAGATTCTGGGAAAGCAAAGTCCTTGGGTTTTGGTGCAGGTATTGGTGCAAAGCTGAAATTTAAAGTGATTGATGGAAAGGCACCACAAGGAGTGGACCCTGTGGCTTCATTTGACTCAACACGGGAAACCTCGCCAGGCCCGGATACAGAAAGGATCGACAGATTAATAGCTCTTTCTCGATTCTATGAGTAGTGGTACATGGCCGTTCCTAACTGGTGGAGCTACTTATCTGGTTAATTCCAATAATCTAGACTCCTTCATGCTAAGTAGTTACACAGTCCCTTTAAACTTGTCTGAGAAGAGTGGGAGACTCTTGTCAAGGAACCCAAAGAGGAAATCGTTGACTTTCTGCTGGGCCTGTGCACCCACATGACTGAGTAAATGAAAAGGGCTAACAAAAACTTTGATACAAGCATGGAGCTTATCAAGCACTGGTATGAAAAAAAAGCTAACATGGTGCACTGTCACTAGATACACTGTGTGGTTTCCTTGGTCACTCCAGAAAAAAATAGCCTGGACCTTACACTGTACTGGAGAAGATGGGTGAAGTTACCTACCTGGTGGATCCTGATAACCCCAGACACCCCAACCGATGTTCCATGTCAACTATCGGAAGCCTCACTTTGATATGGCAGACATGACAGATGGAGGAGAGTAAACCTCTCCCATAACTCTTAAAGCACACTGCAAGGATGGTTCAGTGTAAGGAGTAGTGCTCTGTCCTACACTGACAGAAAGTGAGATATTGTCACCAGTTTCTGGGGCAGTTTGCTAGATTGGTCTCACTGACTCCCGGACTGACCCAGTGATGTGTAACTGACATTGACACAGGATACCTGAAAAAAACAAAATCTATAGATTGGCAGATAAAGTAAGGGCCAGCATTCAGGTGGAAGTTGCCAAAATGCTATCCTGGGCGATGATTGGGTACTCTAGTAGTCCATGGGCCAGCCCACTGGTGTTCATGCCTAAAGGTCAAACCAAAATGGGGGACCCTAGAACTCTGGTCTCCTCGGTTTACAGAGGATGTGATGCTGTCACTAGGCTGATGCACACCCCACTCCCAGAGCAGATGAGCTCATCACCAGTCGGGGCTGCCAGGTATCTCAGCGCATTCGATCTGATTTCCAGATTTTGGCAGATTGCCCTGATTGAGGGAGCAAAGGAGCGATCAGCATTCTCAATTCCTGAGGTCCACTTCCAATTTAAAGTAATGCCCTTTGTATTGAAGAATGCCCCTGCCACCTCCCACAGGTTTGCGAGCATGTTCCTTACTGTCTAGTTTCGAGACCTTTAATGCAGCACATCTTGATTATATTGATGTTTTTACCTCTACTTGGCAGGAACAGCTGACCAACCTCCGTGAAGTGCTTCAGATCCTGCAACAGGCAGGTCTGACTATTAAGGTCTGTAGTTTGCCCAGGCCACCTTGTTCGCAGGAGACATGTGCAGCCTCTCCAGCATAAGATATGGGATATCATAGCTTGGGGGTTTACCAAACCCAGACTCATTTCAGAGCTTTCCTGGTTCTGGCATGTTATCACAGAAGATTTGCCCAGGGGAATTGCACAATTCTGCACCCCTAATTGAGCTGACTTCAAAGAAGCAGCCATATAAGGTTAAATGGACTGAGGACAGTCAGAAGGTCTTTGGCATCTTGATGAAGGTGCTCTGAATAGCACCTATACTCATGTCACCTGATTTCAGCTAGGAGTTTGAGGTCCAAACATGCTTCAGACATGGTGTTGGAGCTGTGCTATCACAGCTAAATGATGAGGTTCAGAATCAATCAGTTGCCTTTATCAACGGGCGACTTCTCCCAAGAGTGTCCTAGAGAGGAAAGACTTTGCTCTGGTTTGGCCACGGAAGAAGGCTCACACCCCATCCTCATTAGGCACCTGCCCAAGATTGGCATCTAAGGTCCAGCTCTCCACTGGATTTGCTCTTTCTTAATGGATAGAACTCAGTCTGTCAGCCTGGCACCTTACTCCTTGGAAGAACACAAACTAAGCTGCAGAGTTTCCTCAAGGTTCATCGCTCAGCCATTCATGATTCTTCATCATCTGCACCCTCGACATAAACATCCTTTCCTTTGGCAACAATATAAAACTTATTCTCTCCCTCTCAGAAAAGACCCCCACACAAGGATTATGTTAATTGCCTGTATAATGAAAGTCACTAATTGGATGAAAGCCACCTGTCTCAAGCTCAAAACTTGCAAGGCAGAAGTGGTGATCTTTATCAAGAACACCTCACCTTGGGACTCCAACTGGTGGCCTGCCTAACTTAGACCCACACCCAGCACTCCTGCTAGGAACCTCCAAAATAATAAACAACAGCAACTGGACATGACCACATAAGTCAATGCTCTCACTACATCCTGCTTCCACACCCTGAAGATGCAGAGGAAGATCTTCAAATGGCCCCAAAGCAACAATATAAAGGCTGTCATTCATCCTATAGTCACCAGCAATTTGGACTACAGGAACAGCCTCAATGCTGGGATCACCAAGTAACTCACTAGAAGATTACATTCCATCCAAAACTCAGCAGCCAGATCATCCACAACCTCCCACTCAGAACCCACATCACACCACACCACACCTTAGAGTGCTCCACTGGCTTCTGATACACAAAAGTTCTCATTTTAAACTCCTCATACACACATTCAAAGCAATACACAACTCGGGCCCCACCTACCTAAACAGTCGCATCCCCTTCCACTAACCACCCAGACACCTGAACTCTGCAGGACCCCTACTTACACACGTTCCATACATACACAAAACCAGATCAGGACAGGTGTTCACTTATGTTGCTTCTAAAGCATGAAACAGCCTTCGACTTCACATGAGAGCCTCATCCGTACTTCTTGGATTCCGCAAGAAGCTGAAGACCTGGCATTTCAATTATCCAACCCACAATAGGCAGGGCTAGGCACACACTTGGTCAGCTGCAGGATACTCTCGCAGGTGATAGTGTGCTTTACAAATAAACATAAATAGCATAACATAACATAATAATAACACTAAATAACATAACAACACATAACAACAAATAATATATTCTAGTTGTTTGGGATTCACTTATGGGTTTAAACTGGCTGCATGCCTCTCAGATGGCTCATACCGATAAGAGTGGAAAACCTGTTGAGGTGGTCCACCTCCCTACAGAGTATGGAGTTTAGAGTGAAACACAGATCTGGGACTTACCATGCCAATGTAGATGGTCTTTCCAGGTTCATCTTCTTAGATGATGAGAACTGCCATGGGAATGGCTGAGTAGCTCCTCTCCATTCATCTTAGTGGAGGTGTAGGAAAATCCCACTTTTTGCATGATTACCCCCATTTTTCTGAACTGATGCTGTTTATTTAACTTGCCTATAAGTCTCTAGTATATTGTACAAAGCGTAAACAATAGCCGTGGCCTGCCCATATGGGTGAATGGGTATGAGTACACGTTTGTGAATGCATAGGTGTGAGTGAGTGTATATGTGTGCGTGTGTGGCCCGCCCGCCTGTCTCCTCTCAAAATTACCAGCCGCCACTGGTACCCAGGGCCTGTTAGTTAAACTCAATAGTGGACTGCAGGACCCATTCTGCCACTCACTACAGTGGCAGTGCAAACACAACTGCAGGTCTACCATTCTAGCCAGGATGTGCACTTTTAAAACTGCACACCCTGTTGCTATAAAAAGGACAGAAACTCGCAGAAGACCTGATTTATAAAGCATACCATAAATCTCTGGACAATTATTCGGTTTGTATACAGGGCCTCTGCAACACTCTTTGGAGAACCTTAACGTATGACTAAAGTGCAGAAAAATGCTGATGTGGTATTAAAAGTCAAAATGAAAACATATTTATATTTTGGTTCTATAAGAGCATCCATTAACAAATGATCATAAGAAAATCATACATTATTGTTTAAATCAACCAATCCATATACATTCCATATAAGATAAGAAAATGTAGTGACTTTAGCAATACATTAAAATATAGACCTGTGAATACCTAAAATTATTCTACTGAAACAAAACACCTTAACATAAATTAATTTGACAAGAAAATAAGTAATTTGATAAAATCAGAATAGTTTTATCCTTTAAATGAAATGTTGAGTCTGAGGTCTTTCACTCACTATTTGTACTGCACTCTGAATGCACAGTGCTCTACAACTCAAATGGTTTAGGTCTTCGCTTTATAGAGCAACCATAAAAACACAATATGCAATATTGCTTCTTTCACTCTTTGTGTTTCCAATATGTAGTGTGTGCGTTCATCTTCTCTGGTTAAATGTCAGCGAAACTATTGAAATATGGCAAGTGACATTGCTTAAATTTCAAATCCTTAAAAGATGTAGTAGGGGGGGCGTTGCCAAGCAGGCCAACATAGCAGTTACACCTTAGTGCTGCTCCGCCGCTAACCCCTTAATCCGCCACTTACCTGAGCCAATGGCAGACATCCATCGACTCATGCTAAACTATGGGGCCCGCGCTGCAGTACTATCGCCCCTCCTGCTTTCTGTGGGCCCTCGGTTGGTCTCGACAGCTGGCAGTGCTGTGCGGCCTGAGGTAGGCCCTCATTACTGCGCAGAGCACACAGCTGCGACACACAAGCTCACCTCACTCAGCCCTGCCCCATGCCCCAGGGGGGGCTCCCGTTGCAGTGGCCGGTGTCTCTAGCACAGATCGATATCAGAGGAGACCCGGGAGGGGCGCCCGGGGTGTGGAGATGCCGGAGTCCGTCACTGTTTAGACTGCCGCCAATGTAGCTGAACACTGCGGCCGGTGAGAGCCATGAGGTAAAGGCCTCGCCGTGCAGACACCTCGTTGCCAGCTACCACGAATGTGGGGGAACCACCCGCCCATGGCCGTGTGCCTGAGTGTCGGCCCACCTGCCCAGCTGTTGTGACACAGGACCTGTGTGGTCTCTGGGGTCGGTGGAGCACACCACTCCTGGATCGCCATGGGGTGGGACGTTATGGCACGCAGACTCCCCTGGACCTGCGCCTCCTCAGAACCACTGAAGAGGACCCACTGACGAAGTGGGTGCAATGGCTTGAGTTGTGGCTAGAAGAGGCCTGGAGGAGGCGCCTGTGATTGGCACAGGCACCACCTCCTTTACAACTCAGTTAGTGAGACTGCCCTGAGCGGTAAGAGACCTGCTGTCATGCTGCCTGCCTGCACATTCTGAGGGTCCTCCCTGCTGGAGGCCCCGCATCTACCTATGCGTGGCCTAATTCTCTGGCCTAGATGCTGCTTTGCAACCTCCAGTGTGGACCAGGAGACTATCGCGGTGCAGCCCCCGCGTTCCAGCATAGACTCCTGACCTGGCCCCCAGCCCCCTGCCAAGATCCCTACTGCCATTCGTGCCCACTGGCGGGGGCTGAGCCTTGCTTGGGCGGCATTGAGACCAAAGCGGACACCTTGGCGGCATCCTCTCTGACAGCGCCACTTACCCCCCCCGGGGGGTCGAGACTAAGTCAGGGTGGTAAACTCCGCTCTGCTCGCAGAGTTTGTGGAGTTTTCCACACTCCGCGTGACGCAGAGCTCGAGGAGTTCTGAAAAACTCCACTCCGCATATCAGAGCAAAGTTTTTTTCTCATTCGCGCTCGTCAACGTCAAGTTGGCGAGCACGAGCATGGAAATCAACCTCCTGGTGAGATTTCTCAAAGCGGGCGGTCGGATTTCTCATTGCGAGTGGTTGCTTGTGCTCGCGACCGCTCGCATTGAGAAACCATCTGTTTGCGTTGAGAAAGCTGCCGCTTGAGTAAAAACCCTACTCAGAAAGGAAGCAGTGCCCACTTGCGCTGTGCATGGTGCTGTCCATGATGATTGCACAGTGCAGACAAACACCTGGCACTGAAAATCACTGCCAACAGCATTTATCTAACGCACTGTGCCGCTTGCGGAGCTCCGCGTAGCACGGAGGAGTTTTTTTTGCACTTCGCGACGGGGTTCCGCTACTCCGCCCAGGTTTAGTCGAGACTCACTGTGGCAGACCACCTGACTTCTTTCCTGTGGTGAGTTGGGGCTGCGACTCTGTGCCCTGAGCACTCCTGTACCCTGTGTGGCACAAGACCCTGCTGCACACTACGCTGGCCCGGCTGGGTTCACTGGGGGACCCTGGTTGGAACTACGCTGGCCCAGCTGGGCTCACTGGGGGACCCTGGTTGGATCCGCTCCTCCTTGTCTTCCAGGGGTGGAGGTCTGGGACTCTGGAAGCTGACTTCATCTTGTAACCACCATTCCTCACAAAAGTGACACCTCTACCTGTGCCCTACAGAGACTGTTCGTTAACTTTGATCAAGAGGTTCCTCCCCTGTGGACGCCTCCACTGCCCCAGCCGAACATGCTGCCGGTGCCTTGCGGCCTACCTCAGCCATTACCTGCCCGAGGCTGATCATCCCCCTACTGTGCTCTTCACCGCAGTTTCCCTGCCATGATGGGGTAAGATAGAGCAGTTTGCACAAAGCACATCCAGACGAAAATCGATACTATACAACCAGCTTGTCTGCTGATGCCACGGGCCCTCTGGAGGGTGATAGGTCCGCCTCCTCCGCCACTGACCTCACAGTGATACTGCAGGTCATCCAGGCCTCACAGGCAGCTGTAGAGACCAAGATCGGTGAGGTAGAATGGTCATTGTGCTACTGCATCAGGATCTCCGCAGCACCACAGCACAAATCACAGAGGCTGAGTCCCAGATCTTCTCAGCTGAAGACGACATCTCAACCCTTAAAAACAGGTCTCCACCCTGCTCACTCGAACGGCAGAACTTCACAAGCACACCGAGGATGCAGAGATCAGCTCTCGGCACTAGAACATATGCCTGCTTGGAGTCCCAGAATGAGCAGATGGGGCCGACACACAGCAAGAGGTGGAGTACGTGGCACCCTGGATCAAGTCCTGGATTCCAGCGAACTGTCTGTCCTCGTGGTTCACTATTGAAAGAGGGCACCGGGCCCTGACCCCCAGGCGGCCGCCCGGGGCCTCACCTCAGCCCATAATAGCTTGCATTCTCAACTACCAAGACAGGGACACCATTTTCAACGAGGCCCGGCAGCATCCTGACCTTCAGTGCGGAGACGCCAAAGTCCTTCTTTTCCTTGACTACACCCGCGAGGTCTAGCAATGCAGGTGCACTTACGCGGAAGTGAAACAAAAACTGCCGGCAATGGGGCTTCAGTACTGCCTGTTATTCACTGCATGGCTCCGTGTCATTCACCTCAACAAGTCTCATTTCTTTGAGACTTCGGACTCCCCTTGGCAATGGCTGTCAGAAGAACACCCGCTCCATGGACCCACCTCTGCCCCCTCACAAAACCGGAGGGCGCCTAAGACCCTGGAGTTACAGACACAGCCAAAGCCATGTCGGCGTCCCACCCAGTTGCGGAGGGGCCGTAGACTGGAACGGTCGCTCTCACCCATGGAGTGCCCCCAAGAGCGGTCGGAGTCCCCTTCCAAACAGGCATTGCACTCTGCTCCCGAAGTGGAAGATGGTGAGGGAGGGACTGATGGCCAACTTCCTGCAATCACCAATCCGGCTACTATCCACATAGACAATGACTTGTCCCGCAGTCCTACCATCTGACTGAGGTCAACATCCATTGACGGCATACTCTTCTCGCTACTCCACAGCTCTGCAACTGGACATAGCTCAACTCTAATACCCACACTGCTCCTGGTTCATACTTCAGGCTTGTTCGCTGCTTCCTCTAGATGTTTCACTTACTTATTACTCCATCTCCTGAGCTTGTTTCAATCCAAAGGCCTCACATTGGCCATGATGATGGCAGCTCAGGCCATGTCTTGTCAGGATATAATGATTCCTCCTGTAACGATGGGGTCTGCCTCCCTTTTTCTCTCCTTCCGTCTTGTCTTTTGCCTCGTCCACGATGACTACAAGCTTACGTCTCCCAGTTTTCTCCCAAAATTCTTCCTATAGGGTGACGGATACTTCTAGGGTAGACGTGTGGGGAGGGGTGGGAGGTGGGGGATAGGGTTTTATTTCAATGATGTTGTTTGTTCTATTTGTTAAGCCTTTGTTTTCCTGCATAGATACCGGCACGCATGCCTGTTTTACTTCTACTAGCAGTTGTGACAATCTCCCGCAAACCACCACTAGCGCAGCCCTCTTTGACCCGCTGGACCCAGTGGTCCTCATTGGCTGGGTCCTTGTCTGCACTTCGCACTAATCTCCAATTCCCACGCACATGACCTTTTGGATTTTGTCCTGGAATGTCAACAGCCTACTGAATCAGATGAAGCGAGCAGTGGTTTTCATCTTTGCTCAGCGACACCATCATGGGGTTCAGCTACTGCAGGAAACCCACCTCCTTGGGGAGCGATGTCCCTTCCTAGCACGTAAAGGCTATGATAGAATCTTCCTCTCGGGGGGCCTTGACCTAGATAGCACTGGAACCCCATCGGCATGTCGTCTTACTGACCGGACCAGGACCCTCGGTCTTTGCGATGCTTGGAGATCCTGGCACCCAAGGAAGCCACATTTCACACATACATCAGTGGCACACCACACCCATTCCTGGAAAAATCTCGCTTTCCTACCTGGATTGTCAGTTACTGACTCAGATCCAGATTTAACCCGCGGGATCTCAGACCATTTCCCTTTGCTTCTCCAACTTGAGCACCCGCCCCAGAGGCAGAATCCCATGTGGCGTTTGAATGCCTGGTACCTCCAGGAGAAGGAATTTGTTCATTACCTTGGGTCCAAGCTCCAGGATTATTTTCGGAACAATGAGGGCTAGGTTACACAAACGGGCACTCTATGGGCCTCAAGATAAGTAATGCTACAAGGCGCCACCAGGAGCACTGTTAAAGCCCACGAACATGATTGTTCCACTCCTATCACCTGATTAGAGGCTCAGGCACATCTCCTTGAGCAACAGTTGGAGTCTGACCCGCAGACATCGATCACTCTGCAGTTATGTCTTGTCCATGAAGACATCCAATTGCATTCTCTCAAGGCAGCCAAGTACCTCTGGCAGGCTACGACGGCTCAGATTTATAGCTGGGGAGACAGAAACAGGAAATAGCTCTTCTAGCTGGTCTCCTATTAGCAAGCCAATAAGATTGTCCTCGAGGTCCTGGACTGCGCTGGCGGTCCCCAGCAGACCTTCATTGAGATAGCCCAAGCCTTCGCTCACTACTATCGAACATTGTATGCCTACCTAGTAGATAGGAGTACAGCTGTGTCTGGATTGTTACTTGACTCGCTCTCACTTCCCAGGCTGCCAGTATCAGATGTTCCTCTGCTAGATTAATCCTTCATGACAGAGGAAATTGGAGAGACATTGCCCGGCATGACACCGGGTAAAACCCCGGGCCAGATGGTGATTCCATAGAATACTATACTATACTGCATTCCGGGAGACCCTCATTCCCTATCTTTTATTGCTACACAAGGAGGTTTGCCACACTGGGTCCTTCCTGCTGAAATTGACTTCGGCCGCCATCATCGCAATACCTAAGACACAGCCCCCATCCACATCATGTGCAGCCTATTGGCCAATATCTCTCCTCAACAGCGAGGTCAAAATCATCTCATCCGTATTAGCTAGCAGGCTCAAACGGATCCTACATGAGCTGGTGCAACCAGACCAATGCAGCTTTATGCCATCCCGAAGCACGAAGCACTGTATCAGCCAGCTTCACGTGACCTGTCCCACCGTCACTGACTCCCACCCGATCTAGCCCTGCTTCATATCGACTTTGAAAAGGCTTTCAATGTGGTGGACTGGGAGTACCTCCACTTGGTGCTGGCTCGTGCTGGCCTCAAGCTGAAGTTCTGGAGCATGGTCCGAGTCCTATACTCCAATCTCACCGCTCGAGTCTGGGTCAACGGGTCCTCTCTAACGTTTTTGCCATAGAGAGAGGGACTCGACAGGGTTGCCCCCTGTCTCCCCTCCTCTTCGCCCTGGTGATAGAACCTCTGGCCTAACTTATATGTACAGACCCCCAATATACGGGCTGGGCCTGGGACAGGGGCCATGAAGACTGTTTCGCATTATACACGGACAATGTACTGCTTTACCTTGCACGCCCAGTGGTGAGTGGACCCAGATGTCTACAGCTGTTAGACCGCTTCGGGGAAGCATACGGCCTGTGGATAAACCCTTCTACGTCAGTGTTGGTCCCCCTGGTGCCGTCCAGAGACTACTTCAACTGGTAGCTGAACATCCCTCTCGACCATCTCAGTTTTAGGTACCTAGGCATGTGGGTCGCCCTACACCCAGAGCTTACTTGGGCTCTGAACCTCCAACCCCTGGTTCAAAAAGTGAAGTCAGAACTTGTCAGGTGGCGGGCCCTTCCCCTCAACATCCCCGGGTGCATTGCCCTCTTCAAGATGATGATCCTCCATGGCCCCTCTATGTATTTTAAAACCTACTGATCCACTTGCCTCAAACGTGGTTTTCCACTCTGGATGGTGCCATCAAGACATTCCTGTGCCGGGGCTCACGAGAGCATATGGCCTTCATGCATTGTCAGTGGGGGCCATTCGACTGGATTGGGGATGATCAATCTACACCTCTACTATCTCGCTTCCCACCTCCTCATCCTCCGTGATTGGTACAACGGGGGATGGTCTGATCCTGCCTTTTGCCTGGAGCTTCCATTGATGGGTTTCCCCTGGTTACAGGCTATGCTCTATGGATGTTCGGTTTCTCTCTCTCTGCCCCCAGTAAACTCGGGTGGTATTCCTTGCATGGGGCACCGCGCTTCAGCATGTATGATGGGAAGCCAGACCAGACACCTGGTTGAAAGAGGTAGCCTTGCACCGCAGTTTTCTATTCCTGGGATCTCATTGCTATCACACAACTTGAGGATGTCTGGTCTGGGACACATATGCACTCCTTCCAAGAACTTCAGAACAGCTACAGCCTCACACGTGCCAATTTTCCAAATATATTCAACTCAGACATGCTCTCTAAGTGCATCCCTTGCCCACTGATAAACTCCCTGAGTTTAGCCACCTAAAAGCAAAGCTACTTATGGGCAGTCTAGGCTTCGGCGGTATATCCCAGATCTACTGCACACTTGTCATCAATTCCCCTGGCTCACTTGACCACCTCAGAACCCGTTGGGAGAATTGGGTGGGACCCGTAGTGGACGAGGACTGGCAGAATGCCCTGATGGCCCCCGAGAACTTACCACCTCCTTCAGACTATGACTGGTTCAATCCTATTACCTCTATTTTGCGTACCTCTCCCCAGTCCGCCAGTGCCGAGCCGGCCTACGCCCAACTCCTGCATGCCCTTGAAGCATAGCCTACCCTGCAGATTTCTACCACATGGTATGGTGATGTACAGTGATGCTTCAACACTAGACCAAGGTGACCTGTGAACTGTCAGGGGTGGTGGAATGGGAAGTCCCCCTCTCTTCTCTATTGATTCTCTTGGGGGTGTTCGAGGGCTCAGGGGGAACGAGGGTGGAAAGGGCGTTTCTAGGCACAGCCCCCCCTGTTAGCGAAAAGGGATATCGTAGCACGCTGGTTGTCACCTGGGCCTCCTACGATGTTGAAGTGGAGAAGGGGAATTGACTGGTGTGCGCAGCAGGAGCTAGTGGTGTTTGAAGCCCCCGGCCGCCCCAGAAACATGGGCGGGGAGGGCAAAGTGACTGGGTCTGCTTGCTTAATTACTTATGAAACTGTAACTGTGGTCATTCTTCATGTGCATTACGATATAGCTGCGAGATATGTCAGCCCTGCATGGCAAATATACCATATTCTGCTATGTTTTATATGCGCGCTATGTGTTCACCTAGGCTGGCTATGCTGGCAGGAAATTCAACAAACTTTGTTATAAAAAAAAAAAAAGATGTAGTAAACTTTTTTGGGGCGATGTCTGTGTAAATAGGGTAAATATTTGAAAGTTCATGTTGTATTCAAGAGAGAAACCATTACAAAACCCATTTTCTGAGCATGACCCCACCTCTATTACATCAGCAAGCAGATTTACATTAAGGCAGTTTAACAATAAATAACTTGTTGTGAGACTATAAATCCTTTCATTCCTAACCGACTCCAGTTAAAGTTATGATTGATCTTTTGACTTAATAGGAATGTGTATTTTTTACTCATAATGTTTTTGTTATTTGACAGGTATTCTCTAAAAAAGTGTATATTATAAGATCAATAATATATTAAATCATGAAACTTACTAAAATATATGATGTGACGTTATCCTTCCAAATCTCCAGCTCTTCCCAGTCTAAAATAAGCTAACAATGCGCACTGATATTGTTCCACATGGTTGAAACAATGTGATGGTACAATTATAATTGTCCCATAATATAGCCAAATCTACTGATCCTCTTGTTACATGGATGATACCAATATTCTCAATGGCACGATAATTGCAGTGTCACAGCCCATTCTGTAAAATACTGGGAGTAACCTATTTCCCCTTCATGCAGTCAATGACCTTTCACCTATCAAATCAAATCACAGATTTGTAGAGCGCACAGCTGCCAACACCAGGAAAACCCAAAAAACTGACACTAATCACTGGCTACAAATCCAAGTCTTCAGCTGTCTCCTAAACTGACTTTCATTACAAATTAAGTGAAGAGAGCGGGGTAGCGTATTCCAGGCTTTGGTGGTCAGATAAATAAAGGAACTGCCTCCCCGAGTTTTTAAAGGAAACTGCATGATCTTTAGAAGGAAGGCCTCCTCCAATCTCAGACAGTGACAAGGCAGATAAATGGCACACTCTCTTACAAAGATCCTTGGGAGAACCTTATGAAAAGAATGAAAAGCAATGACCACTTCTTTAAAAGTAATACATTTTTGATCGGAAGCAAGTTGTTAGAAATGGGATCTCGAGTTGGCAAGGGCTTGCACCTTTGTCCAAGTAGGGACCCGTCTTCCTAGTCAGGGTAAGGGTTGTTACACTCGTGAAGTAACCCCTGCTCACCCTCGTGGTAGCTTAGCACGAGCAGTCAGGCTTAATTCAGAGGCAGTGTGTAAAGCATTTGCACATAACCAACAGTAATACAGTGTAAGCACTACAAACGGACACCACACCAGTTTAGAAAAATAACCAATATTTTATATACTCAAGACAAGACCAATTACGACAAAAATCCACAATACTGTACTTTAAAATGCTTGATACGGTAACTTCTTCTTTGCAGGAATAGCACAAAAGCAAAGTTCGTACGAGTCGGTAGCTCCGTCCGAGCCTACCGTGATGCTGAAAACCACAGAGTCTAACAGTTCCAGCCGACCGCGTCGATACGGGCCAGCAGAGTCGTGAACAGACTCGGTCACAGTACCTTTTCTCGTTGTGGCTGGTACGGAGTGTACGAGCCGGTCGGCGTTCGTCGCGGTTGCGGTGCAAGACGGAGCGATGCAAGGTGCGGTGTCCCTCGATGCGGTGCAGGCAGCGGCTCGATGAGCGTCGTGCAGACGGAGTCGGTGAGTCCAAGGCGTGCGATGCAGGGTGAGACGATGCTCGATGCGGTGCTGACAGGTTGCGATGCAGGCGACCAAGCCGGAGTGCGGGAGCTGGCGTCGGACAGCGGTGCGAGTCGGAGCGGTGCGTCGCAGACGTGCGAGCGGTGCCCCAAATGCGGTGCGGTCCCGACTCTTGAGCCAGTTGCAGCGGCCGCGTCGGTCGGGTCCGGTTGGTTCAGTGAAGCGATGCGAACTGCGGTGCCCACAGGTCACGGTGCAAACAGCGGCTCGATGTTGGCGGCGTCGGACGTCGCCCACGGTGAGACCAGGGTTGCGATGCGAAGCGGGGCGATGCGGTCTGCGGTGCAAACAGGTCACTGGCCAGGGATGGATTCGGTTGACGGAGTCGGTTGCAGTTCCCTTCCTCTGTGGCAACTGAAACAGCGTTCCAGAAGCGGTACCCAGAGGCTTGTGAAGTCTTTGTAGTCCCTGAGACTTCTTAACAGGAGGCCAGCTCGGTTCCTGGCCCTTGGAGATACTCAGCACAAGTTTGTAGAAAATTCAGTCCAGTCCTTTCACTGCCCAAGACAGAAGCAGAAACTGCAGGCCAACCCAACAAAGCAACAACACAGCAAAGGGGCAGTACTCCTCCTGGCAGCTCTTCCAGCTCTTCGTCTTGGCAGGTTCCTTGATTCCAGCGAGATCTAAATTCATGGGGTCAGGGCCCCAATATTTATATCCCAAATTCCTTTGTTCTCTGAAGGCAGAGAGGCCTTTGCCTAGTCCAAACCAGTTCTGGAGCACTTTGTTGACAAGTCTCCGTCCCTTCTTTCAGTGAGCAGGCCAGGGACATCAGACGCACCACAGGAGGTGGAGCCAGCATTGTGGAGGGAAGGCACTGTCCTATTCAGGGCCCAGGTGCGACCCCTCCCACCCATCTACATGTAGATCTTGCTATCCAGCCCTGGGCTGACTCACCCTGTCTCCTGGCATCCCCCAGCCCCTGTCACTCACATTCCAGACAAGGAATACACAACCTCGCAGAGGCAGGCTTGGATGGTTAGGCAAGAAAATACCCACTTTCTAAAAGTGGTATTTTCAAACACAGAATGTTAAAACCAACTTCACTAAAAGCTGCATTTTATCATTCTGAGTCCAGGCATACTAAACTCGAATTTCTACCATGTTCCCGGGGTCAGTTAGGATTATAAGCTGTAATAATCAAAACTGCCCGTTCTGGCCTAGGGGGAACAGGTAGCCTTGCAATAGTGAAAAACGAACTAGGCTGTAATTCACTATCAGGACATGCCGCACACACCCGGGCATGTCCTACCTTTCGCATACACCGCACCCTGCCCACAGGGGTACCTTGGGCCTACCTTAGGGGTGACTAACATGTAGCAAAGGGAAGGTTTAGGGACTTGCAAGTGTGTGCAGTTGCCAAGTCGACAGGGCAGCCCCAGGCTGTGCACAGGCTCTGCGATGGCAGGCCCGAGTTACATTTTACGGGCTGTTTGCGTGGGTGGCACAATCCAGTGCTGCAGCCCACCAACAGCATTTGGTCTATAGGCCCTGGCACTCGCAGTGCACTTTACAAGGGACTGACAGATAAACCAAATAGGCCAATCATGGAAACACCAATCCATAACGCATTTTATACAGGAGCACTTGCACTTTCCCACTGGACCGCAGTGAGGAAAGTGCGCAGAATCATTACACCAGCAAAAACAGAGTCAAAACCGGGAGGTCAGAAAGCAAAAAGTCAGGGGAAACACGCCAAAAGATGCCAAGTCTAACACATGTCCCCTCCAGCTGAAAGTAGGGAGAACTACCCAACCCCATTGGAGTTCTCTTCACTAAGGCGGAAGAACCTGGACAGACCATCTGCGTTGGCGTGTTCTGTACCAGGACGGTGTTCCACCGTAAAGTCCATTCCCTGTAGGGAGATGGACCACCTCAGCAGTTTTGGATTCTCACCCCTCATTTGCATCAACCATCTGAGGGGCCTGTGGTCTGTCTGAACCCGGAAGTGAGTCCCAAACAGGTATGGTCTCAACTTCTTCAGTGCCCAGACCACAGCAAAAGCTTCCCTTTCTACGGCACTCCACCTCTGTTCCCTGGGAAGTAGTCTCCTGCTAAGGAAGACTACAGGCTGATCCAGGCCCTCTTCGTTCAGTTGTGAGAGCACTGCTCCCACACCATGCTCTGAAGCGTCAGTCTGCACGACGAATTCCTTGGAGAAGTCAGGTGCCTTGAGCACGGGCGCCGTGCACTTGGCTGCCTTCAGGGCATCAAAAGCTTTCTGGCAGGACTCAGTCCAGATCACTTTCCTGGGCTGCCTCTTAGAGGTCAGCTCTGTTAAGGGGGCAACGATGATGCCATAGCCCTTAACAAATCTCCTATAATAGCCGGTGAGACCTAAGAAGGCTCTCACCTCTGTCTGGGTCTTGGGGGGTTCCCAAGCCAGAATGGTGTCAATCTTGGGTTGTAGGGGCGCCACCTGGCCGCTTCCTACCTGGTGTCCCAAGTACACCACAGAACCCTGATCTGGCACTTACTGGCCTTGATCGTGAGGCCTGCACCTTGCAGAGCCCTCAACACTTTCTCAAGGTGCTGTAAATGTTCTTCCCAGCTGGAACTGAACACAGCAATGTCATCCAGGTAGGCGGCACTGAAATCCTCCAGCCCAGCCAACACCTGATTGACCAACCTCTGAAAGGTGGCAGGGGCATTCTTCAACCCAAAGGGCATCACCCGGAATTGGTAATGACCTTCTGGGGTTGAGAATGCTGATCTCTCCTTGGCCCCATCGGTTAAGGCAATCTGCCAGTACCCAGACGTCAAATCAAACGTGCTGAGGAACCGGGCAGCTCCCAATCGATCAATGAGCTCATCAGCTCTGGGGATGGGGTGCGCGTCAGTCCTGGTGACGGCATTGAGCCCACGGTAGTCTACACAAAACCGGAGTTCTGGAGTGGCACCGGGCGCCGCAGCCTTTGGGACCAAGACCACTGGGCTGGCCCAAGGACTGTGGGAGGGCTCAATCACCCCTAACGCCAACATCTTAGAGACCTCCTCCTTGATGCTGGCTCTGACCCGGTCAGTCAACCTGTAAATCTTGTGCTTCACAGGATGGCTGTCACCGGTGTCCACGTCATGGGTACACCAGTGAGTAACACCGGGGGTCAGAGAGAACAGTGGGGCGAACTGTCCCAACAACTGGCGACAGTCCCTCTGCTGCTCCTGAGTCAGAGTAGGGGAGAGGATCACACCCTCTACTGACCCATCATGCTCCTTGGTAGACAGGAGGTCAGGGAGAGGCTCGCTCTCCTCTTCCACCCCATCATCTGTCGCCAAGAGCATACTCACTTCGGACCTCTCGAAGTGGGGCTTGAGGCGGTTCACATGAAGGACCCTCAAATGGTTCCTTGGAGCCTGCAAATCCACCAGGTAGGTGACGTCACTTTTGCGCTCCTTTACCTCATATGGCCCAGTCCACTTTTCCTGCAAGGCACAAGGTGCCACTGGGGCCATGACCCACACTTTTTGCCCAGGTTGAAATTCGACCAGAGTGGCGTTCTGGTCATAGCATCTCTTCATTTCTTCCTGGCTGGCTTCTAGGTTCGCCTGAGCGAGTTTCCTGAAGCGGGCAGTTTGGTTTCTAAAGGCCAGCATGTAGCTAAATACATCCTGGGGAGTTTTCCTGGGAGCCGCCTCCCAGCCTTCCTTTACCAAACTCAGAGGTCCTCTGACAGGGTGGCCATACAGGAGCTCAAAGGGGCTGTACCCAAGAGACTTCTGAGGCACCTCCCTGTATGCAAAGAGTAGGCATGGCAAGAGGACGTCCCACTTACGCCTCATGGGTTCTGTTAGACCCTTGATCATGCCTTTCAAGGTCTGGTTGAATCTCTCCACCAGACCGTTTCCTTGTGGGTGGTAAGGAGTGGTGAACTTGTAGGTTACACCACACTCCTTCCACAGGGATGTCATATACTTCGATATGAAATTGGTCCCCCTATCAGAAACCACCTCTCTGGGGAATCCCACACGGGAAAAGATCCCCATTAACGCCCGGCCCACCACTGGCGCCGTCGTTGTCCTGAGAGGGATTGCCTCGGGGTACCGGGTGGCATGGTCCACCAAGACCAGGATGTACCTGTTGCCCATGGCTGTCTTGGGATCCAGTGGCCCCACAATATCCATCCCTACCCTTTCAAAGGGTGTTCCAACAACAGGAAAAGGTTGGAGAGGAGCTTTGACCTTCCTCCCACTCTTACCACTTGCCTGGCAAGTTTGGCAAGACCTACAGTGTGCATCTGACTGCCTTCGCATTTGGGGCAAAAAGAAGTGGGTGACAAGCCTGTCAAAGGTCTTGTCCTGCCCCAAATGTCCTGCCAAAGGCACGTCATGAGCCAGACCCAGTAGGAAGGTCCTGAAGCGCTGGGGTACCACCAGCACACGGGCTGACCCAGGCTCAGCAACCTTAGGCTCACTGTATAGGAGACCACTCTCCCAGTAGATCAGATGTGACCCGGACTGGTTACCAGCTGCCTGGTCTGCAGCCTGCCGCCGCAGACCCTCCAGAGTAGGGCACTCGTTCTGCTCCCTGCAGAACTCCTCCCTGGTGGGACCCCCTTCTTGCTGCCAATGGGTCAGCTCAGAGATGTCTCCCAGTTTGGCTACCTGCTCCCCTGTAGGCACCGGGCGTCCCCCTCGAGGTCCGCCTCCTCCCGGTCCGTGGGAACTTCGGGGGCCGGTTTCCCGCGCCCCCTGCCCTTTCTCTTGGCAGGGACTTGGGCCACTGTTTCAGGCTCCAAGTCCTCTTGATCACCCTTTCTGGCTGCTATTGACCGAGTAGACACGCATGCCCACTCTGGCAACCCAAGCATCTACAAGTGAGACCTGAGCTCAACCTCCTTCCATGAGGACTGCTCCAGGTCGTTTCCTAGCAGACAATCTACAGGCATGGTAGGGCTCACAACCACCCTCAAGGGACCTGAGACCCCCCCATTCAAAGGGAACCTGCGCCACCATACACTGGCGCTCCGAGTTGTCGACAGCAACTACTTGGTGGAATGCTCCTGGGACTACTTGCTTCTCAGACACCAGGTGACACCGGACTGAGGTCACACTGGCTCCAGTATCTCTGAGAGCCTCTACCCTGTTCCCATTAATGGTCACCCAGGTGCTATATTTCTTTGTGTTAGGGGGCACCTGGTTTCCTGGGACCATCTCACTGTCCCCTAGTGAGACAAGGGTCATTTCTGCGGGATCCCCACCCTCCTGTGGGCACCCCTCCTCCCCAAGCGCTACACTAGCCAACACTTTGGACTGTCCACCTGTGGGTGGCTGTGTCCCCTTCGAGCACTTGGGGTCCCCCTTAAAGTGACCTACCTGGTCACATGCATAACACTTGCGGGGGCCGGTCTCAACAGGCTTCCCTGTAGAGACCCCTTTCTTCTTATCACCGGGGGGCTGGGAACCTTTACCCTGGGTACTAGTTTGGGGCCCTTTAGAGAACTCCTGTGCTTTACCCTTGTCCCCCCCACCTTTCTGCTGGGGACCCTGCCCACCTTTGGCGGAGTCTCCCCCAAACGCTTTCTTGTGGACCCTGGTACTCACCCAGCGGTCCGCTTCCATAGCAAGCTTCCTGGGGTCAGTTAGCTTACTATCAACTAGGTGCTGGCGCAGGTCTGCAAAACATAGACTAGACAAGTGCTCCCATGCAATCAAGTTGTAGAGCCCCTGAAAATCTGTTACACTACTGCCCTTCACCCAACCATCCAGAGACCTGCAGAACACATCCACACATTCCAACCAAGTGTTGGCATCAGACTTCTTACTGGACCTGAACTGATCCCTGTACTTTTCAGGAGTAAGACCATACTTTGTGAGAAGGGCATCCTTCATGTCAGCATAGGTGAGGTGATACCCCTTACCCAAAGCTATCAGAGCATCCCTTGCTTCTTCCGGGAAAAGTGGCCACAATCCTGCTCCCCAATTCTCCTCAGGGACCCCATTCATGTGTATGGCTGCCTCATAACCCTGAAACCACCTTTGTATGTCATCCCCCTTCTTGAACTCCTTGCCTACGTTCTTGGGAATGTGCACAATCCTGTCTGCTTTTCTGGACGAATTGCTGCCACCATCTGAGCCTGACTTACTCCTAAGTTCTAGCTCCTTTAGTTCTCTCTCATGCTCTAAGAGCATCTTCCTCTCCTCTATGGCCAATCTCTTCTCCTCCCGCTCACTCTCCAGCCTGAGCTTCTGCAGCTCAAACTGCCTTGCCTCCCACCTGTCCTCCAGTTCCTCTGGGGACAGACTGCTGCTGCCTGACCTGGCGGGTTCCCCCCTACCCAAAAGCACATCCACCCTGGAAATAGGCTCCTCCGCCTCCTCACTGAGATCACCAGGCTGCCCATTGGCATGTCTGGCTGCTACCCAGGCCCTCAGCGCCTTCTGTAGCTCCTCCTTCCTTGTGAGGCCTTTAATTTGGACTTTCTGGTTTTTACAAATCGCTCGTAACTCCTTTACGGCGTAGGATTCCAACCTGTCCTCCTCAAAGATAACTTCCAGAGATGCAACGGATGATGCAATTGATTCAGGCATGACAAAAGTCGTGAGTTGAAACTGGCAAGATCAAAAATAGGCCAAAAGAAAAAGAACCAGTATGTGGTACGTAATGGTCTGCGATATGGTAGTAGTGCACACCAATCACTGTAAGTCAAGTGCAAACACAAGTCCTATCCCCACCGCTGACAACCAATGTTAGAAATGGGATCTCGAGTTGGCAAGGGCTTGCACCTTTGTCCAAGTAGGGACCCGTCTTCCTAGTCAGGGTAAGGGTTGTTACACTCGTGAAGTAACCCCTGCTCACCCTCGTGGTAGCTTGGCACGAGCAGTCAGGCTTAATTCAGAGGCAGTGTGTAAAGCATTTGCACATAACCAACAGTAATACAGTGTAAGCACTACAAACGGACACCACACCAGTTTAGAAAAATAACCAATATTTTATATACTCAAGACAAGACCAATTACGACAAAAATCCACAATACTGTACTTTAAAAATGAATGCTTGATACGGTAACTTCTTCTTTGCAGGAATAGCACAAAAGCAAAGTTCAGTACGAGTCGGTAGCTCCGTCCGAGCCTACCGTGATGCTGAAAACCACAGAGTCTAACAGTTCCAGCCGACCGCGTCGATACGGGCCAGCAGAGTCGTGAACAGACTCGGTCACAGTACCTTTTCTCGTTGTGGCTGGTACGGAGTGTACGAGCCGGTCGGCGTTCGTCGCGGTTGCGGTGCAAGACGGAGCGCTGCAAGGTGCGGTGTCCCTCGATGCGGTGCAGGCAGCGGCTCGATGAGCGTCGTGCAGTCGGAGTCGGTGAGTCCAAGGCGTGCGATGCAGGGTGAGACGATGCTCGATGCGGTGCTGACAGGTTGCGATGCAGGCGACCAAGCCGGAGTGCGGGAGCTGGCGTCGGACAGCGGTGCGAGTCGGAGCGGTGCGTCGCAGACGTGCGAGCGGTGCCCCAAAGGCGGTGCGGTCCCGACTCTTGAGCCAGTTGCAGCGACCGCGTCGGTCGGGTCCGGTTGGTTCAGTGAAGCGATGCGATGCGAACTGCGGTGCCCACAGGTCACGGTGCAAGCAGCGGCTCGATGTTGGCGGCGTCGGACGTCGCCCACGGTGAGACCAGGGTTGCGATGCGAAGCGGGGCGATGCGGTCTGCGGTGCAAACAGGTCACCGGCCAGGGATGGATTCGGTTGACGGAGTCGGTTGCAGTTCCCTTCCTCTGTGGCAACTGAAACAGCGTTCCAGAAGCGGTACCCAGAGGCTTGTGAAGTCTTTGTAGTCCCTGAGACTTCTTAACAGGAGGCCAGCTCGGTTCCTGGCCCTTGGAGATACTCAGCACAAGTTTGTAGAAAGTTCAGTCCAGTCCTTTCACTGCCCAAGACAGAAGCAGCAACTGCAGGCCAACCCAACAAAGCAACAACACAGCAAAGGGGCAGTACTCCTCCTGGCAGCTCTTCCAGCTCTTCGTCTTGGCAGGTTCCTTGATTCCAGCGAGATCTAAATTCATGGGGTCAGGGCCCCAATATTTATATCCCAAATTCCTTTGTTCTCTGAAGGCAGAGAGGCCTTTGCCTAGTCCAAACCAGTTCTGGAGCACTTTGTTGACAAGTCTCCGTCCCTTCTTTCAGTGAGCAGGCCAGGGACATCAGACGCACCACAGGAGGTGGAGCCAGCATTGTGGAGGGAAGTCACTGTCCTATTCAGGGCCCAGGTGCGACCCCTCCCACCCATCTACATGTAGATCTTGCTATCCAGCCCTGGGCTGACTCACCCTGTCTCCTGGCATCCCCCAGCCCCTGTCACTCACATTCCAGACACGGAATACACAACCTCGCAGAGGCAGGCTTGGATGGTTAGGCAAGAAAATACCCACTTTCTAAAAGTGGTATTTTCAAACACAGAATGTTAAAACCAACTTCACTAAAAGCTGCATTTTATCATTCTGAGTCCAGGCATACTAAACTCGAATTTCTACCATGTTCCCGGGGTCAGTTAGGATTATAAGCTGTAATAATCAAAACTGCCCGTTCTGGCCTAGGGGAACAGGTAGCCTTGCAATAGTGAAAAACGAACTAGGCTGTAATTCACTATCAGGACATGCCGCACACACCCGGGCATGTCCTACCTTTCGCATACACCGCACCCTGCCCACAGGGGTACCTTGGGCCTACCTTAGGGGTGACTAACATGTAGCAAAGGGAAGGTTTAGGGACTTGCAAGTGTGTGCACTTGCCAAGTCGACAGGGCAGCCCCAGGCTGCGCACAGGCTCTGCGATGGCAGGCCCGAGTTACATTTTACGGGCTGTTTGCATGGGTGGCACAATCCAGTGCTGCAGCCCACCAACAGCATTTGGTCTATAGGCCCTGGCACTCGCAGTGCACTTTACAAGGGACTGACAGATAAACCAAATAGGCCAATCATGGAAACACCAATCCATAACGCATTTTATACAGGAGCACTTGCACTTTCCCACTGGACCGCAGTGAGGAAAGTGCACAGAATCATTACACCAGCAAAAACAGAGTCAAAACCGGGAGGTCAGAAAGCAAAAAGTCAGGGGAAACACGCCAAAAGATGCCAAGTCTAACACAAGTGAAGTTCCTTAAGTTGTGATTTAATTGACTGACATCTGGCAACCCCCAAGGATCAGCCTAGTGGCAGTGCTTGGAAAGATTTGCAAGCACGCAAGCAGGTGACAAGGCAGACTCATATAAAGAGAGTTTGCTAGTCCAGTCTGGAGGTGATGGGCGCATATATAATGGTTTTGCATACGTCTATAAGAAAGAATTCTACAGTTTTTTTAGAACTTGAATCAATGAGAAACTTGTCCCTGCCACTGACAAAATCGGGTGGCAAAAAGAAAGCATGTCATCAAATTTGCAACCGAAGTCGGGATAGGAGCAGACACCAATTCAGCAGGCCTTCAGTCAATTGACCAGCCAGTGGCGAAAGGCCTGAACAGAAGAATCTCTGTCTTAAAAAAATTACATATCAGGTAGGTCCAGTTCAACCATTTCACCAACTCAAAAATACATTTCTTAAAGACCGACTGATCGTTCATTTGCATTTTTCTCAAAAGGACAAAATAGGCTGCATGTCATCTGTGTAAGAGATCACCTGAATGCCAAATGCTTCAATGATGGGGCCAACAGTGTTATGTACACATTAAAAAGTGTAGGGCTCAAATAGGAGACATGAGGAACCCCATGTTTAAGCAACTCTGGAGCGGAGGAAAAGGGTCCTGGAATAACCAATTGTACCCTATTTGATAAAACAGATTGAATCCATTGAAAAGCTGTCCCACAGTTCCCTAAATCAGCCAGTCTAATATTTCATGTTAGCAGTGTCAAAAGCCACCAAAACTTTCAAGCATCACAGGGTTCTGCCATGGGCGTCTTAAAGCAGTTACAAATTGCGTTCCTGGTTGACTGGGGTATGAGCTCTGGTGAAGCTGTAACCACAATCCTAGTCAGGGTAAGTCACAAACACACCCTAAATTATTCTATGCTCACCCTTTGGTAGCTTGGCACAGAGCAGTCAGGCTTAACTTTAGAGGCAATGTGTAAAGTATTTTTGCAACACTTCAAACAGTAAAACATTGAAAACACCGTGCAAAAAGATCCCATAGCATGTTAGCACAACAGACCTTAATGTATTTAATAACACAATACTGAAATGACAAATATCCAATTAGTAGAACCAGAGTTATGAAGTTGTAAAAAATAAACTGTAAAATAGTGCTTAAAAGCATAAAGCACCAACCAGGGCTGGTTGTGCTAGACCGGGTTAAATCCAAAGTTTTAGGCTGATCACAATGGAGTATCGGTCGGACACACTCCCAGATTAGTCCAGTTGAAGGTTTACCTTCTCAAGATTAGTGCCAATAGTCCCGTTCGCAGGGAAGCAGGTCACTGTGAGCAAGCAGAGAGTTTCTGGCTCTGGTCCACATGGCACAAAGAACAGGCCTTTGTATGGGGACAGGACACAGCCTATTCAGTTGTAAGTGAGGCTGTGTTCAGCTCCTTCCTCCCATCCTGTCAGGATGGCCCATCAGGTCACACCTAGGTTCCCATTGTGTGTGGCTGTCTAGGAGGAATACACAGAGTCCAAGTGTCACTCACCCCAGACATGTGGTCAGAGACAGGGAGCAGGCACCAAAAGGCTAAAGTAAGAAAATGGCAACTTTCCAAAAGCGGCTTTTTCAGAATTGCAATATAAAATCTGACTTCATCATAAGTTGTGATTTTAAATCATAAGAAGGCAATACCAATGAAATCCTATGAGAGATATAGACCTTGCAGTAGTGAAAACGAGCTTAACAGTTTTTCAGTACTAGTACATGTAAAAATTAAAGTACATGTCATACTTATTAAATACACTGCACCCTGCTCTTGGAGCTGTCCAATAGGTCTCGAATTTGGGAGAGTTAGTGCTATTGGCATTGAAATGATAATGTATTTTATCTATGTGTTTCACCTGCGATTATTGATGGGCCCTATCCGGGTGTCATGGCCTCAAGCTTCACAGGCACCTGAAACACACGGAGGAAACCTCAAACTGTCTCTTCATCTTCTCAGCAAATGATATCTCGGTACAAAACCAAGGGTCACAGCTACTGATGTTTAAACACTGACGTCCCAGTGTTCATTTTGGGATCTCAGCTGTATGAATGATATCATCATGTAACATGTTTCATTGTGCTTTAATAGCGGGCGCTGCCAGTATCACAATGTAAAGGGGAACAAGCCTGCACGTAAGCCTTGCGTACATAATTATAACAGAACTATGGGTGTGCAAAATTTGCACTTGACATTACGCATATTTTTTGTGTGAAATTAAGTATATTACGTAGAATACATTTTGATTTGTATCTCAATTTGTATCTCGAGTAACCTTTTCTGTAATGGTGTACCATGAAGTCGCACAAAGTACTGGTGGGCTACTGGTATAAGGAGAAGATATCTCTGGAATAGACATTTTCTACTCAAAAAACAGTTTACATCAGGCAAAACAATGCAAAGTTCTGCTTTATGCAAAATGCTAAAAGTGAACATTTCACGTAATACATAGTTGCTCAAGATTACGCTGACACAAACAAAGTTTTCACGCAAAGCCTATTCAAGACCTGACTGACTCAAGCCTGTGGCTTAATCAAATGAAAAAAGGCTTTGCTTACATTGTGTGCCCCCACGTTTGTGCAGGTGCTGCTGAGGCCAGGGGGCAGGAGGACTCGGCAGGGAAAAACGTCCTGACAGCACGAACTCTCCATAGAGCAGTACTGTGAGAGGTGAGCATGTGTGAGACGAGACGCTAGGCAGCTCAGGTGAAAAATCAAAGATGCCACCTTGGGTCAATCGGAGAATGCTGCTCACTGCTGCGAGGTGGCAGAGGATGGGTGGTGCCTTGCTGGAAAAACAGCAGGCCAGGCACCTTCCTGACCCACGTGAGAGCAGTCAATGCTGCCAGATTAATTTACCTTCTGCGGACATGCCGGAGGCAACCCTGCTACAAAATTGAGGGCTTGCGTTTACACCAGCAAAGACTTGGTTGCTGGTACGAGGGACTTACTTAGCCCCCAAGAGTGGTTTTACTACACCAAGCCATCGTTCTTCTTGATGGATTAATGATTCATACCCACAAGATCCATACTTAAGTAAAGACTTCTGGAATACACTCAATTTTGGACACAGTATACCCTGATGCCTTTTACTGTGTAATTATGACTGGAGCTCTAGAACCCATTCCGGGTCGGAAATACAACCGGAATTAAGGGTCCATACAAAGAGACTATAGCCCTGAAGAAGTCGCTGCACACAACCATTAAGCACGACGAAACACGTGTTGGCTAAGGATTTCAAGATTAAACTGAAGCAACTGTTTCAACGGAGGAACAAGAGTGTTTTTTGTTACTGTTAATGAAATATAATATACACTGTTGGCGTGTGCAAGGGATTGTTGTTTTAGTTTATCAGTGGTTATCCACACATTGGGGAGGAGGGTGGCTCTCCCCACCATTATGCACCACAATCCTAATTACACACTAGTATACATCCACTGCGTATTTCCCAGGAGCGCCATTATTCTACATAATCCACCGACCGAAAAGTTCCATTAATTTATATTGTGTTTGAAGTTCAAACAGTCCGTACTGCGAGACCACATGATCCACACAGAGCCCGGGCAGGCTGGGGGTGCTCAGCTTGATTGAGCCCCGAGTGGACCGCTTCAAGTTTGTCACATGTACACGTAATACCACCACTGCTTGAAAATACAATGTATTATTATATATGTATTGCTCAACAATATAATTTTATTGAGGAGACTGGCCAATTACACGGCTCATTAACTTATTGGAGATCAGGCAAGGCTCGGATTATCATTTAGAATCAGTAATGCCATTAGAGATCCCGGGCCTGGCCACTGCCCTGGTTTCCTCCCTTTCATTTTCTGTTCTTGGTGCACCTCGCATATACTCATTGCTTAAAGACCCTTGGAGCATGGCAACAAAGAAAGGACACGAAGTAAGCAACCCTTGGAGCATGAAAACAAAAGAAAGACACAAATAGCGGTCCTACGATGGAATTAAACAAACACAAAACTCAACTTTGTATACAAATATGTAAATCCTTCTAAAGACATCGGGTTTAATTTACATTCTGCTTGTGAGGACTATCCAGGGTCTCCTATCTATGCAGTGTCCCTCCAACAGGCTACAACGGGGTCTCACCTGCATGCTGCTTGGCTAGCTCTGCAATATCCTTCTGGTCACGTTCGCAGCAGCTGAATGACCACCGTCAGGGCTGCCAGCACCAGCACTGTCAGCAATGCCAGGGAGATAAGCACAGCCATGCTGCAGCCAGAGAGGACTTGGGCTGTGCAGTGCACCATCTCCAACGCTGGCTGCTGACTCCCTGCTCCTGGCACAGGCTGCACACTCCCTGGCACGAGACGCCAAGAGAGGCACAGAACAGGGGCTCCACACGCACGCGCTCTCCTTCACGCAGGACGTTTTGAACGCACAAGTTACAGCCACCTCGTCCTGCCTGTCATAAAAAGGGCAAGACACTGTAGCTGCAGTTGGCGCCATGTTGGAAGGGCATGACTTCCAGTTACTGTCTTTAAATGGGAGGATAATACCAATTAATTCCTCTCTCTTTCCCCCGTATTTTTTTTAGCCTAATGGCAGGAAGATCAAGCATCCTGTGACTCAAGACAAATCCCTTAATCTTACGGCTCCTCATGTAAAGCGCTGTCATACCGGCGGGTCAAGTTTGCACTATATAAAATGGCAACAAAAAGAAAGCAGTGTTGGGAGAGCGCTGCTTACCGGGGCCCTTACATTCCAATAGAAGACACCTAGCTGCTCCAATTCAGCGATTCTCATAGACTGGTTGGTCTGCAACCATGATTGCAGCTCTGTGTATGCAATTTAAAACAAGCCCAATCCCCTTTTTAAAAAATGCCCAAAATAAAGCAAATCCTACCAGAAAGAAGCCCAATTGCTGTGGACATTGAAAAGTTTAAAAAAGCTAAATAAACACAATAAACAGAGCAGGAGAGCGGGGGGCACAGTGCCTAAGGCAGCACCAACACAACTGGGGCAGTAAAAGGAGATGAGAGGGATGCTTTATTTACAAGTAAGCAGCTATGGCATTGAAGCTGGACCCAGGCAAACAGTAACAGACTAAGAAAAAAAAATAGTCCCACTAAGATTACATAAAGATCCTAGCGGAATGAGACAGTAATTAGTCCCTGCTGCCTGGGAGGAACTGAAGCGAAAAAGGAGGGACAAAGAGGCAGGACTGACCAATAGCAAGCAAGGATTTTTAAAGGACACTGAAACAAATTGAAAGCAAGGGGATGGCTTTCTGCACACATGAGAAGTTACAACAGGTCTCAAATGCTCGACCTAAAAAAGGATGGTTTGGGCCTGGCAAAGGGGTCATCCTGCCAGGTTAACATAGCAGTTACAACTGCACACCCAGGATCTGCAATGGCAGGCCTGAGACATGTTTAAAGGGCTACTTGAGTGGGTGGCACAATTAGTGCTGCAGGCCTATGCGTAGCATTTAATTTGCAGGCTTGGGCACATGTACTGCACTTTATTAGGGACTTATAAGCAAAGTAAATATACCAATTGTGGATAAGTTAATGTACCAAGTTTAGGGAAAGAACACAAACATTTTCACACTAGTTAACAGTGGTAAAGTGTGCAGAATCCTAAGGACAGACCAGGTTAAATCAAAGGTTTTAGGCTGATCACAATGCAGTATCAGTCGGACACAGTCCCAGATTAGTCCAGCTGAAGGTTTACCTTCTCAAGTTTAGTGCCAAGAGTCCGGTTCGCAGGGAAGCAGGTCACTGTGAGCAAGCAGAGAGTTTCTGGCTCTGGTCCACGTGGCACAAAGAGCAGGCCTTTGTATGGGGACAAGACACAGCCTATTCAGTTGTAAGTGAGGCTGTGTCCAGCTCCTTCCTCCCATCCTGCCAGGATGGCCCATCAGGTCACACCTACGTTCCCATTGTGTGTGGCTGTCTAGGAGGAATACACAAATTCCAACTGTCACTCACCCCAGACATGTGGTCAGAGACAGGGAGCAGGCACCAAATGGCTAAATAAGAAAATGCCAACTTTCCAAAAGCGGCATTTTCAGAATTGCAATTTAAAATCTGACTTCACCATAAGTTGTGATTTTAAATCGTTAGAAGGTAATACCAATGTTATCCTTTAGGAGAGATAGACCTTGCAGTAGTAAAAACGAGCTTAACAGTTTTTCAGTACTAGGACATGTAAACATTAAAGTACATGTCATACTTTTTAAATACACTGCACCCTGCCCTTGGAGCTGTCCAGGGCCTACCCTAGGGGGGACACATGTAATAAGAACGATGGTTTGGGCCTGCCAAAGGGGTCATCCTGCCAAGTCAACATAGCAGTTTTGATGGGGCGTGGCCAACTACAGAGGGAAATGGCTGCACGGTAGCTCTGCTCCGTTGCGCCACTCCCTAAATATCCTGAACAATTGTATTTGCCCCGGATAAAAAAGCCTGCAGCAGAGCTCACCTGACCCCCGCAGTGTGCCCGTCAGCGGAGCCGAGGATTGCTCCGATCGGGGGCGCCTGGGCAGAGAAAATCGATCGGACCGGAGGTGTGGCGGCGAAAGACGTGTTACGTGCTGTGATCGCCTCTGGCCGTGCACTGCTACTTTACATCGCAGCTGCGGTGAGAATCCTGGGCCCACGTCCGTGACGGAGGGGCCGCGCTGCACGCCTACACTGACTGCACTGGAGCCGGTGAGTTCTCTGTTTCCCCCGCCGCCCTCACGACTAACATCCAGCCCGCCAACACGCCCCAGTGGCTGCCCGCGACTTCATCGGCGGCGGCAGCCAGGGGCTCGGGCCTATCGGGGCCGGCTGAGGAGGCCCCATATTACCTGCGTAGATTCTGCGTGCCGACTTGGGGGTTTCCCCCCCTGTTGTAGGGATTCTGCACATATACAGAGCTATGCACAGGATGATAGGACCTCGGAATATAGTGGTGATCCAACCATAAACCTTAGCACCTAAAACCCCAACCCGACTAGCCTTAGCGTCTCATTAGCAACAAAATTACCAATGATTAGACAACCCAGAACACGGTATCTCTCTCTCAGGACTCGCAGTAGCAAAAACACCCTTTCATCACTCACTCATACCTGTCCACAATGTGCGTAAGAAGAGACACTGTATAGTTTAAAATGTTTATTTCAACTAACGTGCTCTCAGATACAGTACACGTGTCAGTACTATCAGCATAATGCATAAGAATAATATAAGCAGCATAGTTACAACACCATAGAATACAAACGGGGAAAGCATTTCATAAAGCAGTGGATATAGGGCTAAATGACCTTACCACCCTCCCCGTGCTAGTAGCTAATGTATTATAAAAATAGAAGACCTCTGGGCATTGTCTAGCGAACCCCGATACCTCAGGGTCTAGATGCAAAGTCTACAACAGCAGACAATCACAGCTCTTCTCCCTGGAAAGGTATTTCTCCAAGTGTGACCAAAGCGCGAAAAACGCAATATTAAAAGCACACAAATTTCTCCATGGCAGCTGTACATAGTGTTATGTCTAGGTGTGAGGGACTGGCCAGATCAGTAAGAACAAGGGACGTTGTTTTTCGACCTTGTACATGTTGTGCAGACGTAGCCCAAAGGGAACAGGAGATGCAGACAGTTCTAAAATAACTTGGCAGAAGCAGAGGCTGATAGAACAACGGCTCAAAGTAATGTGCGCAAAAAAGGCATCATGGCAGCCAGGCCTAAGTCAACTCAGCAAAGCAGACCAGGAGGCCACAAACCACATGACACCCTCCCCTGGGCAGTCCATCGGCCAATACCAAAGACAAAGGCAGAGTTCAAACCGACTGAGCAGAACTGAAACGTCCACAGTGGATGCAGACTCCATGAAGGACAACGAATGGGAGAGGGAATAAAAAGTTTGAGATGAATAAAAATACAGTCAGCGAGGCAGGTCACAGAGAGCGAAGGCCATGTCAATCCATCAGAGTGTGAGTGCAGATAAACGCCACACCCTCCGAGAGGACATCATTGGAATCATCAGAAAACATTGACGCCATCCAGTCCAACAAATCAAAAACTGCAGGTATGCTCCTCACAGGAGGGAGCATCAAAGAGCAATGCGAGACAACTTGCGTGGTACTCAATATAACTCTGTTGTAGGCGATTCTGAGCAGCCGCCCAGATATCCCATTGTGCCAAAATCCCCAGTGCAGCCGCACGCGTCATGCAGCCTGCAGCGGAACAGTCCTGTTCATGGGCCTCTAAGGGACCCACCAACCGAACAAAATCCGGAACAGACAACGACGTATTGGAGAGGCAATAATCCATGGTCCAGGAGAAAGGACAGCGGATGCAAGACAGCACCGGTTGCACGCAAGTGAAATACGCAACGCGAAAAGAAAGTGTATAGGACACACTCAGTGTTGCCAACGGCAGGACGCCGAAGCCAGCGAGGATGCGCTCACGGAGCAGCTGAAGCAGACCTGGGTCGAGAAGGGCCCATCGGGGAGCAGCCATTGCGCAGGAAACAGACCAACAGCAGTACACCAGCCACCAAAGCGAGGATTAATGGGAAGCCACCAAAAATGCTGGAAAAAATAGAATGAATAAAAGCCGGTATCACACCAAAAATAGTTTGAAAAGAGGTCACAAGGCCGGAACCCACAACCTTAAAAAAGTGTACCAGACCCTCAGTGCGAGATGCATTAAAAACATGGTGAATCAGTTCACCGAAATGTTGTGGGAGGTTAGTGTTCAAAAGGGCCTGTATTTCACTGTGGGTACTTGCCACCTGGAGAATGAATGTCTCCCGGGCGGACGTGAGCATAACCTCCTGATTCAATAATAGCGCCTTTATTCTGCTCAATTTATTGAAATCCGCCTTCAGAGTAGGAATGGAAGGCCAAACGGAACTATCTATGATGTCGTGCGGGGGAGGAAAAAGCACATTTTTGCAGCAGACAACCCTGTGGGAAACTGTAACAATATACGGTATGCCGGCTAACCCTGGGCGTAGTTCGCGAAGTAGCGCTACGCGAAGCTACGCAAAGTGCTCTTCGCACTACGCGAGCTACGCGTAGCACTACGCGAACTGCGTAGTGTGCTGTTCGCGATGATTGCACAGTGCCGGATGCTTGTCCGCACTGTGCAATCATTGAAAACGGCATCTTGCACAGTGCGAGCTGTCTTTTACTGCCACTCGAGTAGATTTTTACTCGAGCGGCAGCTTTCTCAACGCAGACTGCTAGTTTCTCATCGCGAGCGGTCGCGAGCATACGCGACCACTCGCAATGAGAAACCTGACCTCCCCGTGTTGAGAATCTCGCCGGGAGGTTTATTTTCCATGCTCGCGATCGGCATCTTGATGTTGCTGATCGCGAACAAGGAAAAAGTCTCGCCGGGATGTCATTTTGCTTGCTCGCGGTCGCCAACTTGACGTTGAGGACCGCGAGCAAGCAACAAATGACCGCTGCACTACGCTACGCTACGCGTGTTTGCACTGTGCTACATGCAATTCGCGTAGTGCGAAGTTGCGCAAACTTCGCAAACTACGCTAGCGTAGCGTAGTGCTTTGCCCAGGCTTAATGCCGGCCAGCATGCCACAGCAGTTCTGGTTATTCAAAAGCAGATAGCTACCATTTGAAAGCACAGTGAAAGTAGGAGAAATAGCCGGAGCAGGAATACCCTTTAACACACAAGCAAGATTCGGAGCCGAAACGTTACAAGCCCCGTGCAATTTAATGTGTTCGCAAATAAGGAAATGACCCACAGTGGAATCACAAGACTCCCCCGTGAGAAAAACTTCCTTGTCGTCTCTAAGGCATTTATACATGAAAGGCAGGGACCAAAGTTCATGCAGGAAGGCACTTCCCAAGGGCTGGAAACGGCCCACAGGATAATGCTTCATGCACAAACTAAATTCAAATAAAGAAAAAGGCAAGGCGATAACTCCATGAACTAGCCACACAGCAGAATCCAATTCCGCCACAGAGAATGGTAAGGGCTCCACTTTCTCGATATGTAACAGAGTGTATGCTGCATCCTTCATGGACATGAACTGCTGTTTTTCAGTTAAATTAAAAGACAGAAATAAGGCCGTGGTGTTCAAAAAATGCCAAGGAACTTTACCCAACTTAAGTGTTTGCAAAGTCCACGCAAACTGCATAACTGAACGTAATTGATTCTGACCATGGTACAACACAGAAACATCATCTTGTACAATATCAACAACAGAGGACACAATATTCTCTAACGTGTAAATGCGGGAAGACAGGGTATTAATACTATTGTCAACAACAGCAAGCACCTTTTCCAAATTTGCTTGGTCTATTTCCCGTAGACGGGAAGCAGCCTCCATTTGCGATAGCTTCCAGAGTTCATTATAAGCTTCATAAATGAATCTCTTAGGTCGTGGACCATGGGGTCCCAGAATAAAGTCGGACAGATCAATGTTGCCTGATAGGAGGGATAAATGTTGTTTAACAGATTCTAGGGAAGAGTGCTGCAACCACTGTTTACATAATTTACCAACAGAATATGTAGTAACAGTACGGGAATTAGAAAACCTAGGATCTGGTCTATCCTGTTTGTATCCAGGGACTGAGTCATGAAAACGCAACTGGCACGCATTAGATGAAATGGGCCAAGCCAACCAGGGTGACTGAACAAGCGTAGAAACATTAAACAAATTGTTCTGAAACAAAGCTTGTAACGTGGCAAGGGACATATTAAAGGGCAAGCTTCCGTTGGGAGTGGAAGACAACGATGGAATGGAAGGCGCGTTTAATTATTTAGTTGTAGCCAAACCCCAACACGTAGTCTGATAGATGGAAGTATTCAGAAACACCATTTGGGCCGGGATAAGGCAAGCACGGTGCAAGGCTTCAGTGCCTTGCACCTGCCATGGTTTTGAGCCCCATATTGATTTCAAATCCACAGTGTCCTTCCAGTACTCATAACCACCCACAGCTAAGGCGCTCAAAAAGTAACCCGAATATAGCAATTTGGTGTGGGTCAACATGATTTTCTGAGTGGATGGTGCGTTTAATTTAAAATAATAGGACCCAGGGTTCGATCTATCAAAATTTGAAAAATAAGCAAATTTATTTCTAAGAGTCTGGGAGCTACCAGGTAAAGGTGTTGGACAATGCTCCCACTGGGTGTAGTTAAAGGACCACGCAGTGCACTTGGTTTATGGACAAAGTGGTTGCCCCAATGCTTGAAGCAATACAAATCAGCATAATTTGCAGAATTCATGTACAAATCTTCAGCATTAAAGGAAGCATAATATTTTAAATCAGCAAACAATGCTTCAACGGCATGCACATCCTAATCATCACAATGAATATTACTTTTTACGACATCACCCATCGAAACTCGAAGGACATTTGGTACATTAATAATTTCTGTCGGTCCATGTATCTGAAAATTTACCGCATCCCGTACGATGCCATCAGCAACTGGAAAAGCTGAAATGTTCACAAATGTGTGGTCACGCTTCATGATGTGAGATGAGTAATGTGGTGCCAAAGTTCCAGCGACACTGTTCACAGCAGAGCGTTCTGGTAAATAGTGACCATTGATGAGTAGAAAAAACACCGTGACAAAGCCAATGGACATGAACAAAAAAATTAGGAACAGCACCAACCAGATGTATGTCCAGGGGGGAATCAAAAACTTGTCTCTGAACCAGGATACAAAAATACTGAACTTGGACGGGACAATAGGTGAGGTGGAATCCGAATCAAAAGAATAACTCGTTGGGCGCAGTTGCGTTGTTGGTAAGTGTGCCACCGACTCGTTATCGGGATAGGTATACTCATTCTCGTCATTGCCGGGGGAAACCGGGTGTTCGATCGAGCTTTCAGGCAAATCATCCATCTCAACAGCAACATCAGTGACCGTTCGGGCAGGAGGGCCACGAACACTTGTCCGGTAAATGGCAGGGCAAGAGACCGCTGGTGTAACGCTATTCAGGATCGGCCAGATGTTGTAGCTTGACATTTTCCACTAAGATGTATCTGTTCTCCTTGCGACCAAGAAGTGGTGGTAGGATTACTGTACGTGTTCCCTTCAAGCCCAGGACTGGAACCGGTGCACGATAAGAGGGGCCGAATTCTTTTTTGTTCTCCACCTTCTCTCGAACCAGATCTCCAATCTTCGGAATCCAGCCGGCTACCGGAATCTGCAGGGCAGGGTCTGTGGCTGAAGGTAAATGTGCGATTGCAAGTTTGTCTCAGGCTTCTTGTAAGTCCTGTAACATAGTAGAATGGTTATCTACATCAAAGATGGCGGATTGCGCCACCATGTCTAGACCATCAAGGTCAGGCACAAATATCCTAATGCCAAAGAGCATTTCGTATGGGGTCCGCCCACCCAGAGGTCTTCTAGGGAGATTATTAAGTGCATGTTGTACGGTATACAAGTGGGCTAGCCAGTTCCTGCCAGTACCTAAGACCCTAGCTGTCAAGGATTGCTTTAAATCACGGTTCATTCGTTCAACGATCGAATTGCCCTCAGGCCGATACGGAGACGAAAATGTCACCCGCACCCCCAGTGAACCCATTGCGTCCTTGTAAGCCTTTGAGGCAAACGCTGGACCTTGGTCAGAATGGAAGGTGCCACAGGCGAAAATTCCCACAAAGACACGCAAATCCCTGATGACATTTCGAGCGTCAGCACTCTGTTGTGGCCACACCCAGATGAAACGTGTGCACGAGTCCACTGCCACTAAGATATATTTATAGGCAGTGTCTGAAGAAAAGGGACCGCAGTGATCCAGGTAAACACACCCAAAGGGTCTGTTAGAAATGCAGAGCGGGGTCTGTGGTGGTCTTGTCACCGTAGAAGGCTTAATCTGTTGACAAACGTCACAAGAAAGCACATAAGTACGGGTGTCTTTGTATAAACCATGCCACCAGTAACGCTGCTGCAAGATGGAAACGGTCGCAGACACTCCAGCATGAGCCGAAGCCATGCCTTCGTGTGCAGCCGTTATCAAGGAAAATCTGCGGTCCGCGTTGGGGATCAGCCGATCGCCAACGTCGGGTATTGTTACATAAGGAGCCTGTTCGGGACCTAACTGATAAGAATATTTGGAAGGAAAACCCCTAGGGTAATTAGCACCTTCTTTTGTTGCAGCAATAGCTGCTAAAATATCAGTATCTATTTTAGACATGGATCTAGTAACTGCTGCTACTGAACACGTGACTACTGCTGACTTGGCTGCTTCGTCTGCCAAACCGTTACCAACAGCATGTGCGCCCACCCGCTGATGGCCAAGTGTGTGAACCACCTGTGTGAGGGGCAGACATTGTGCCAAATCTGCCACCCGTACCCAAAGCATTTTATGCTTAATTGTGCTACCTTTGGCATCTCTATAGTCGTTTTGCGACCAAAAGAACAGATTGTCATTGTAAGATTGAACACAGTAATAAGAATCGCATACAATTAGAGTGGTCACATCCGGATTAGCGAACTCAAGTGCGAGCACCAATGCACGCAGCTCGGCCAATTGTGCAGTACTGTCCCCGAGTGCCTGAGTGTGCACCACAGTAGATTTGAACTTTCCGTTTACAAAGGTACCTGCAACAATAGCACATGCGGCTGAATAAGCATGCTTGGAACCCGTGGCCGGTTGTGCCGAACCATCGGTGTAGATCACACAGTCGTAATCCTCAAGCGGTAGCAAGGAAAGAGGAGGTGGATGAACGAATTCATACTGTAAAAACTCCTGTGTCTGTAGAGAAGAATCAAAGATGAAAGTGACATCCGGAGACGTCAAAGAGGTTGCCCATTGAATCCAACGGGGTGCAAAGCTTTAGAATTCGGAACACTTGCCTTTGTCACTGCCTCTAGAGCAGGATATGGTGTTACCACCAGAATGCGTTTTCCCTGTGCCAGTGCGCGTTCCTTAAGAATCGCCATTTGCACTGCTGTTAAAACTTTTTCCACAGAGGAAAAGCGCATTTCCGCGGAAGTGTAAAGATGTGACTTGTATGCGATTGGAACTGTGTCACCTTCGTTGAAGGTTAAGTACGTGAAACCCACTGCCCCTGGAATTATTCTGATCACCAGGTTTGTGTGGTTATCACGAGTCAACAAGTATTTAGACTCAAGAAGGTCTGTCTGCAAAGACTGCAGAATGGAGGTATGCTCCAGAAGCCAGCATGACTTCGAAAAGTTAGGTTGTATCGAGGCATACAGTGGCTTGATACGCTGGGCATATTCGGGAATGTAAGTACGCCCGAAGTTCAAAAAACCCAGCAAAGACTGACGTTTTTTCAGAGTTTTAGGAGGGCACAAAAGTGCACATTTCTCTAGGAAATGGGGGGCTAAGCCCTTACCTTCATTGTTGAGCTCATAGCCCAAGAACAAAACGGTAAATTCAGCAATGTGTGATTTGGCAAAGTTAAACTTATAACCTAAAACCGCAAATTCTAGAATACTGCGGTCCACTCGGGAAAGATGCAGGAATAGTTCGCAGTCCGTCAGATAAATGTCATCGATGTACGAACATGCATCTGGGTCTATGCCGTCTAACAAAGAGACAACACGGGCAGCGAATACGCCTGGACTGTTCTTGTAGCCCATAGGTAAACGCCGGAATTTGAATAATTTACCACCGGATGTAAAAGCGCTCCATTGGCTACTCTCCGGGGCTAAGTTGTGCGTGTAGAATCCATTGGAGAGGTCAAGTGTCGTTTTATATTTTTTACGAACAAGACTGTCTACAAGCGCAGAACTATGTGTGTTTTGCACCGCAGAGGTCCGACAATGAGAGTTCAAATGTCGGTAATCCAAAACCAAGCGGTACGATCCATCGGGTTTAGAAACCGCGAAAAGGGGATTATTCATTGGTGATACACATGTTTCAATCACTCCCTGATATTCTAACTGAGTCAGAATTTCGGAAACGGTGCCTTTGGCTTCCCGTTTAATGGGATATTGGGATTGTGGCTATGGCAGCGACCGCAAAGGTATTTCATGGGGGGGAGAGTCCTCATCCCAGCCCACGTGATTGCGGTATAACGCTGGAGCCAGGGACACAGCCCACTCAGCTGCAAGAGCCTCTGCTTTGTCCTTTGGGACATGTCGAGAAAAGCTCGGAAGGATTACCTCCTCCCTTTTACGTGCAGCTAGTATGAATGGGGGCGGCCAATCCGCCTCCGCTAACAGAATGTCATAAGAAGAGGTCAGATTTTCCCAAAAAATCCCTTTAATTACACGCTGTATATCACCTTCAATTTGAATGACAATATTAAATAGTCTGTCAGGGGTGCCACTCTGGTGTCTGCTGTCTCCACAGTAATGAATGTTTCTGTTGCTGTCGCCTCCACATGAGGACGTAGCGCCTCCCGCACTATGGTAACTTCCGCGGCGCTGTCTAGGAGGGTCACTGCCCACGTCCAATTCAGGAGTCTCGTTCTCACCGTCTGTGGCATATCTCGCTGTTACAGCAGCAACTTTCTTCTTCTGAAATTGCGGGCGAGAACGTTGAAATTCTTCTGCTTTCCCTCTGACCTGTTGTCGAGGTTGGTCTCGTCCCTGCGGAGCCTCTCGACCCCTTCCTCTATCCTGGCGATCTCCTCCACCGGCCTGCGAAGTTGTCTGTGCCTGTGAAGAACAAGGAGAACGCGTATCAGGGATCTGAAACCTATCCGGAGATGTAATTCTCGCCCTATCGCGCAAATCATAAGTGCGTTCAGAAGAGACGGAAACCGGGGATGCGCCTCTCGACCCCGGCCTCTTTTGTTGCTTATCCTGTTTTTTCAACCTCCAGCTCTTTTTAGTAAAGACTGGTTTCTCATCTTTCTCAGATTGAGGTTTTGGTTGTTGTTGTTGCGATTGTGTTTGTGATTTGGCAAAAGGCTTAACTCCCAGGCTATTTCTGCCAATAGTTTTGTAAGCCTGGGCAATAATTTTTGGCAATTTGCGCGGCTTGTCCGGTTCTGGGACTAAAGCCAAAGCATTAGCTACTTGAAAGTTCACTGCATCGCCCTTGACATTCGCAAGGATCAACTCAGCTACTACGTCGAACACTCCCACCAGTCTCAACCCTAATTCCACAGCCGCTTCAGGGCCATGCTCATCCTGCACTCGTTTAATTACAGAGGGAGTACCGTCATGGAGGAGTGCCGAAACACTTCGCAAATACTGCTGCGAATACCCTACCCCAGTTGTTGCATGCCGCCAACTCGGGGACTAAGTCTTTTGGCAAACTAATCGTAAGAATTCTGTGTTTTTCCACCGGAGATGTGTTTGGAAAAACTGCCTCCAGCTGGTCAAATTTCTCTGCAAGCCAATAAGGAAAATCATCCTTATTTTGTGGGCGCTTGCCCATCACCGAATTCACCATGACAGGACTTATGGTCACACCTCCTGCACCAGCTGGATGGGCCGCAACTCCAGGTGGGGCTCCCTGGATGTTGCCTGTAACATACTGCACCAAGGCTTGATGCACTCGCACTAAAGACGAATACATGTTGCGCAGTTCCACGACTGTTACCGTCATATATTGCGGATGTGGGGTGTACCCGGCCAAGACAGGCCAAGTGGCCCCATCAATAGATAAGGGGCCTAAACGAACCGAAGTAACCGGTTGGGGGAGGGCGCCATCAAACCAAACACGGTGTTGCCACGCCGTGAGCGGTACTTCAATATTCCTATAAGGTCTATAGAAATTTGGAACCACGGTGGCTTCATATTCATGGAACAAATTATCGTTCCCATCCACCGCCGGAAAGGTGACCCAAGAGTAGAACACCTCAAAATGGTAAGCTGGATCGGCTTGAACCACAAAGATCAGATCGACACCCGCGTCAGGCACTCCATACACTGTCAAGTGAGCCCGGAGCGCTGCACGGCTATGTGCCCCAATTTGAACAGCCATTGTAGGCTAGAAGTAGTCGACAATCTAAAAGGAGGCAGCACAAATAGGGTTTTATTTAAGAAACCTTTTAACAACTTCAAGCTTGAAAGAACCTATAAAAACGTCAATATAGGAGGTATCACCGTCACACACGCTTCCGGAAGCGTCCGTGAGGGGAGTTGTGGACAAGCACAAGCACTACTCAAGCGTCTCGCAGATAAGCAGCCCACTCGTTGGTTGCGCCATGTTGTAGGGATTCTGCACATATACAGAGCTATGCACAGGATGATAGGACCTCGGAATATAGTGGTGATCCAACCATAAACCTTAGCACCTAAAACCCCAACCCGACTAGCCTTAGCGTCTCATTAGCAACAAAATTACCAATGATTAGACAACCCAGAACCCGGTATCTCTCTCTCAGGACTCGCAGTAGCAAAAACACCCTTTCATCACTCACTCATACCTGTCCACAACGTGCATAAGAAGAGACACTGTATAGTTTAAAATGTTTATTTCAACTAACGTGCTCTCAGATACAGTACACGTGTCAGTACTATCAGCATAATGCATAAGAATAATATAAGCAGCATAGTTACAATACCATAGAATACAAACGGGGAAAGCATTTCCTAAAGCAGTGGATATAGGGCTAAATGACCTTACCACCCTCCCCGTGCTAGTAGCTAATGTATTATAAAAATAGAAGACCTCTGGGCATTGTCTAGCGAACCCCCATACCTCAGTGTCTAGATGCAAAGTCTACATCAGCAGACAATCACAGCTCTTCTCCCTGGAAAGGTATTTCTCCAAGTGTGACCAAAGCGCGAAAAACGCAATATTAAAAGCACACAAATTTCTCCATGGCAGCTGTACATAGTGTTATGTCTAGGTGTGAGGGACTGGCCAGATCAGTAAGAACAAGGGACGTTGTTTTTCGACCTTGTACATGTTGTGCAGACGTAGCCCAAAGGGAACAGGAGAAAAGGTGAAAGACAGAAAATGCAGACAGTTCTAAAATAACTTGGCAGAAGCAGAGGCTGATAGAACAATGGCTCAAAGTAACGTGCGCAAAAAAGGCATCATGGCAGCCAGGCCTAAGTCAACGCAGCAAAGCAGACCAGGAGGCCACAAACCACATGACACCCCCTCCCCCACCCCACTCATTGCCGAGGAACTGCAGATCACCACATATAACGGCGCAATGGGCCTCACTAGAGTACTCACGTCCCAGGTAACAAGACGCTGTATGCCGCAGCTTCGGCCAGCTCCACTGCGCAACGGAGTAGAGCACCTGGGCAGTGGTTGGTGACGAGCCCTTGTGATTGGGTTCCTGCACCATTCCCAATGGCAATTGTGTGTGTGGTGGAAAGCGCTGCAATAACGAAGTGCAGGCTTGGAATCTTCATTGATTTGCTGCCATTGTGGGGGGGACGCCTGGGAGGCACTAGACATGTGGCCTTCACGGCGGCGGAGGCGAGATACATGTTTGGACCTGGCCGGTCTCCGGTGCAGCAGCCGTGTGGCTGGCGGACAGATGGACCATTTGCAGGGGGAAGGGAGCTGCATTTTTTCGCCCTACTTGACCTAGGCCACCTTCCTCTGCACAGTTCGGGATCGGAGTAGCGTTGCTAGTCGAGTGGACGGCATAGCTACCTGCAATATATTGGTGTCTTCCCTCCCTTCCCCTAATGGAGTGCACCTCTCCTGAACTTGTTGCACTCACTGGTCTGGGCCTTGCTGGTGAAAACCGACAGGCCGGAGAGGGCCTTGTCCCTCATGCAGGCGACGGTGAGTAGCTAGCGCAGCCTGGTCCCTCATCTGACGTGCCCTGCCTACCGGTTGCAACATGGCGAGTGGTCGCAGCAGCCGGGGCACGCTCCAAACGAAGCTGGAAAAGTATGCGTGGCAGAAAGGTCAGGAAGAGATACAAACC
The DNA here is from genome assembly GCA_963921515.1 of Calotriton arnoldi. Lineage (NCBI taxonomy): Eukaryota > Metazoa > Chordata > Amphibia > Caudata > Salamandridae > Calotriton > Calotriton arnoldi. The sequence continues at coordinate 149,939 of CAWUFW010005044.1, read as the reverse complement.
AACCCCAAACCCAGTGGGGATCAGCCAGACCCCATGCTGCAAGATAACTTAACAGCCATAACGACGGTGCGCACCTCCCTGGAGGGTCGCATTGATACTGTCGCTTCTGAGGTCTCCTTGATTAGAGCGGATATGCGCAAAATGGCTGAACATATCACTGTAGTTGAAACTACGACCAAGGACCTAACGACCGATACTAACCTCCTCAAACGCCAGGTTACTGATCTCCAAACTAACCAGGAAGTACTTGAACAACAACTTGATGACTATGAAGGCCGAACGCACCGCAACAATGTTCATATACTAGGGGTGCCAGAACGTGCCGAGGGGCAGGCGGCGGACCTCTTTGTTGAGGAGTTAATACTTAAGCATCTCCGGCCAAAGGGACTCTCTCAATATTTTTCCATTGAACGAGCACATCGGGTGCCGGGCGGGAGATACAAGCCCAGCGCACCGCCTCGGCCGCTCTTGGCAAGAGTTTTTAATTTCCGCGACAGAGATGTCATACTCCAAACGGTGAGAGCTGCTCCACCGCTTACCATAGACAACAGTAAGATCACCTTCTTTCCAGACTTTACTTAAAGAGTCCAGAAACAACGTCGTAGCTTCTTGGATGTGAAGCGTGCGCTACGGGACGAAGAAATAAAGTACGCCATGCTATTCCCGGCAAAGCTACGTGTTGAGTCCGAGGGGAAAGTGTGTTTTTTTACTAGGCCGGAAGAAGCTTGGAATGGCTCGATGGCTGGCGAACGGTCAGCAAACGCCACCGCAAACCCGCCTGCGACACCGGCAACAGAGACAAGTCGAACCAACAGCCTGGGTCCCCGCCAGGCTGTGAATCGGCGACACAGGGTTCAACAGAATAGAGACCGAAACTGTCTAATGTTAGACCTTTTGTATACCTTGGTGTTGCTGCATACCGCTCTGACACTGCACTTGCTTCCAGCGGAGGGGTATTGTTGTCTTTTCTAATGTCTGCAATTTACTATGCTTTGCTTCAATGTCATGGGGTCCATACTTGGGGTAATTGTGTTCAACCGAATTGATGCCCCAGGGAGTGGGGTTGGATCACGTTCTTTTCAATGTTAAGGGTGGGCGATAGGCACTCTGCAAGTTTGGGGTTGCGGGAGGTTTTGTGCCCGTCGTGCAGGAAGGCAGGGTGGGGGAAGGGTGATGGGTGTTGGGAGGGGGGTATTTGTTTAAATAGTTTTGAATGTTGTTTTATTGTGATGGATGTGCTGCACTACACATTCTTTATTCAGGCGTGCTCAGGGACCGCAGGTTTGAGGCATCGTGACTTACTGCGTACACTTGCGACACGGACAGGTTTCACCCTAATTCCCCTATATACACCATGGTAGATCGCAATGTGAAGAGGACCCTCCGCATTCTTACATGGAATGTTAACGGACTGGGCGATAAATTAAAGAGAGGAGTTGTACTCCAATACCTTAAGAGACAGGCCCCTGATATTGCCCTGGTGCAGGAAACACATCTCCATGGCAATACTTGTAAAGCACTAGATTGATGGGGCTACAGACTAGTGGCACATGCAGGCTTTACGACTAGTTCTAGAGGGGCGGGCATTCTTATCCGCAAACAGTGTCCATTCATAACAAAAGGTACTTGGACTGATGGCCTGGGCAAATACGCTGCTATAGCGGGGACGTGGGAGGGGAAGCCCTTCAATATCCTCTCAATCTATATCCCTCCAGAGCTGAAGACGTCCACATTGTCTGACCTGGGTAAACTCCTGCTAGATCTCCCAGTTGGTATATTGGTAATGGGAGGGGATTTCAACCTCGCAGTAGATGTCCGGGTTGACCGGCGTCCCCCTCGGCCAGATCCGCATAACACCTCCCCCTGATGGACTTCCTCATGGCCTTCGGCCTGTGGACCTCTGGCGCCACTTTAATCCCCTGACTCAGAGTTTTACCTTTCATTCTGGGGCCCACGGCAGTCAGTCCAGAATCGATCACTTGCTCACACATACCGACGATCTCCCCTACTTTATTGATACTAAATCTCCGGCACGAGGTATCTCGGACCACTCCACGGTCCTGACTCAGTTGGCTCTCTCCCGGAGCATTGCCGCCTTACCCTATCTATAAATCCATGGAGCTTGAAGATCCCACAAGTCAGAAGTGCTCTGCTCAAAGAAGTGGATCACTACTTTACTGAAAACACACATTCTGTTCAATCCCACTGCGTGTTATGTGAGGCCTTTGGGGCAGTAATCAAGGGTCAGGCACTTTCCCTGATCGCGGGACACAAGAAGGAGCGGACGGCTAGATTTGCGACCCTGGAACGGGAGATAGGTGAGCTAGAGGACAAGATGGCAACTAGCGACGACGAGCAGCTTGCCCACATCGTGAGCATTAAACGCTTAGACTACCGTCAGCTAGCGATGGAGTCTGCCAAGGTGAAACACAAGGCAACTCTCCATAAAATATACGAGTTAGGCAACTCCACTGGTAAAATGCTCGCATGGCTAGAGAGGCGAGAGTCCGCTCAGAGATGGGTGCCCCTCATCGAGACTGATGCTGGCGAATCCATGACAGATCCGCAGCGCATTGCCGAGGCCTTTGCCTCCCATTTCGCCTCCATATACTCCTCTACCACCCATACCACCCTGCAGGACTCGCAAGACATTCTGGCCACTATTCCAGTGGCTGTACTTACGTTAGATGACCGCGATTCCCTAGAAGGAGATCTCACTGAGGAGGAACTCACGACCGCCATTGGTGTCATTAAGTAGGGCAAAGCTATCGGCCCTAATGGGCTCCCCATAGAACTTTTAAAGCTAGTGTCCTCCAAGATAACACCTGCTCTTCAAGCTATGTATTTGGAGGGTTACAAGGCAGGGTCCCTAACCCGTGATTTGATGTTGGCCTCCATTGCTGTCATACACAAACTGGGCAAACCGGTGACGAGATGTGGGTCTTATCGACCCATCTTGTTGTTAACTGCCGAGGTTAAAATCCTGGCCAAAGTATTGGCAAACCGTTTAATCCCAGTGATATGCAAGCTCGTTCACCCCGACCAGTCAGGCATTATGCCTGGCCGTAACACGGCCCTTAATCTCCATAGGCTCCACGGGGTGATGGGGAGGATTGACACCATCATGGAGGATGCTGCATTATTGTCATTGGATGCGAAAATGGCATTCGATACTCTTAAGTGGCCTTATTTATTTGCCCTCCTCGAACACCTGGGGTTTGGCCCTCACTTTATACAGTGGGTTAGGCTGTTGTATACGGGTCCCACAGCTCAGGTGGTGGTTAACCAACATACCTCCCGAAGTTTCCGTTTAGAGAGGGGGACTAGGCAGGGTTGCCCCCTGTCACCTCTCATTTTCGCTTTATTATTAGAGCCGTTGGCGACTTGGGTTAGGGGTGACCCTTTGATTAGAGGCCTGAAGTGGACAGATCAGCATGAAGACAGAATCTCCCTCTATGCTGACGATGTTTTGTTATATATTGCAGCTCCCTCGGCCTCGATCCATAGAATCCTGCACATTTTTGCAATTTTTAGCGCTCATTCTGGCTACACTATCAATTGGACAAAATCTGTTTTGTTTATGCTGCGGTGTCCCGTACCGCGAATGCCCAAGGACACCAAAATTACGGTAGCTACTGAGGGCTTTCGATATCTTGGTATCTATTTCACTCCACACCCAACCCACTTTTACGAGGCTAATCTTCTGCCCCCGTTGATCAGATTTCGGAAAGACATACTTCACTGGCGGACGTTACCTCTAACTTTGCTCAGAAGAGCGGCGTTGTTTAGGATGCTGGCTCTCCCTCGCTTTTTATATGTATTACAAAACACCCCCAACAGGGTCCCGGACGCCTATTTCGTCAGTGTAGAGAGCGAGATTAGAACTATTTTATGGGATGGGAAGAGCCCACGCATAGCGACACACAAACTGACCAGAGGGTGGTATGAGGGGGGAATTGCGCTGCCTGACTTGAAACAATATTACTGGGCCTCCCAACTCGCAGTGGTTCATCAATGGGTCTTTGCCCCACCCTCTGAGCTGGCATACCGCACGGACAGATGGGTAATGGCTAAGGGAGGATACCAACGAGCACTCTACTCGAACCCCAAAAGACTGCACCTTACCGGCCCTACTGCCCACACAGTGTCACTCTGGCACTGTGCGACAAAGAAGTTGGGTTGGCACAAGAAATTAACATTGCTCACTCCCCTGTGGGAATCCGAACAACTTGGTATATTGAGTAGATGTCCGGGCTTTGATAAGTGGGACCTCATTGGGATTTCTGCAGATGGAGACCTTTGGAAGCGAAATGCTATGGTCTCATTCGCTGATCTCCAAAAAGAGTACCAGTTGGCTGAGTCCGAGACGTTTTGCTATCTCCAAATCCGGCACGCAGTCACTACCGTTGTCACTGGTGGCGAGGCTTCGTCTGAGGCCTCCCCGCTAGAGGATAGACTCCTGACAGATCCCCTACCACGTAAAGCGATCTCGCTCACTTATCGTAAACTTATTAACAACAGGCCTGATCCGCTGGTACGTCTCCGACAACTGTGGGAGACGGACCTGGGATACTTAGATGACAATGATTGGCAGGAAGCCCTTTCCTCCCCGAGGGAAGTTGCTATCCCAATGCGTCTCCGACTCGTTCAGCTCAGAGTTCTACACAGAACATATCTATCTGCACACATACTGGTCAAGATGGGTTGTCGACCGGATCCGAGTTGCCTCAGAGGGTGCTCATCTGAGGTTACTTTCTTTCATATAATTTGGGAATGTTTAAAGCTCCAGCCTTATTGAGAGAAAATTGTTTCCATTCTGGCGAGGGTCAGCGGGAAAGCTATCGTTCATTCCTCACGACTATGTTTACTGAATGTGTGGGAAGCCACAGACCTGACTCAAACAGAACGCACGTGGGCGTCCTTGGGATTTGTTCTGGCTAAGAGGAACGTGGCTCAGGGGTGGGGGACCGGAGTTCTACCTAAATATTCAAAATGGGCCAACGATATGGACAGTGCCATGATTGCTGAGAAGGACGTGTTTAAACATAGAGGTTGTCCCGCGAAGTGGGATCACAAATGGGCGAAGTGGAATACGTTCCGTGCTGAACTTTGTATCTCTCCTTCAGTTGAAATGCGGGAAAATTAGGGAGTTCTTCAGTCTCTTGATGCTTAATGTCATGTTACGATGCGATGTAATCTGTGAGCAAGTTCATGTGGCCTTTTTATTATGTGTCATTGCTGTGTGGCCATGTGGCCTGTCACTATACCATCACAACTGTTCAATAAAAAAGAGAATTAAAAAAAAAAAAACATAGCAGTTTTGCAGTGTAAGATCACCTGGCGTGAATTTTCTAATGAGATCTGGTTAAAACTAAGCAGCGCACAATCAAATTTTGGGTGGTCACACCAGGAACAGAAGGTAGGTCCAGCTCAACTTTATCAAATGTCTGTTGGGGTTTATCCACCTTCTCCACATAAAAAGTGGACAGATTCACACAACTCCTGTGAAGGTAGAATCCTAGCACTGCATTCTTTGGGAGTTAATAATCTTGAATGTTCCCTGTGTAGTGTTGCACTCCTCATTAATGTTAGCTCAACAAAATTCAGCTTGTGTTATCTTAATCTTTTTCTGAAATTCTTTAAGAGACTCTTTGTAGACAGGCTTATCTTAAGAACTGTAGACAGTTCTCCATTTACCTTCAAGATGTTTACAAAGCTTTTTATCCTGCAATAAAGTAGGGGAAAGCTACACAGCTCAAGTTAAATAATCTGAACACTGAATAACTCGAGCAGCCTCATCTCGAGCGAAGGAGATTTATAGTGTATTTTTAATAAATTAAAATGAATGCAATTAATGTATAGAAATAATGTGTAGGCCGAAAATGAAAAGTCACATGGGAGCACTAGGCTTCCACAGTTACATATGTCAAGTTAGAAATGCTTGGAATGCAATTTTCTTTTCCTTTCCCCTGACCTTAGGTCAATAATCTAAAGACATGAAGAGTTCAATGCTACAAATGTGCTGAGCTAACATGACTTAATGATGTAAAACTTAGTTCTCGACCTTCCCATATAAATATGTTCATAAAATACAATAGTGTATTAAATTATGTAGTTTAATTTTTATATAAATGTTTCTTTATGAATAAATGTGCTAGTTAGAATGTGTTATAAAGGCATGATTTCATTTGTGCAATGACAGACCTAACTTCTATAGAAGAAAAAGCCAGTGGGAACTAAATCTCGACTTGTACAAAGTTATAAAATTGTTTCGTTAAATACTTAATATCTCTAAGTCTTTCTCATGAAACTGCTTAGACGACGGAAGCTGTCTGTTCCGGCACGTTGATTTGCGGGGAAGACAGAAGAAGGCAACATTTATTTTAGTTGTAGATATTGAAATGTTATATTAATGTGTGTTCCTAGAGTAGGGATGCAGACTCTTTTGATTCCCTTAAGAGCTTTTCAGACTGTTTGCTGAGCAGTATGCTGAGATCCATTAATTTCCTTTTCCAGAATCTATGCTATATTTCTGAGGCTCCCCTGCATTTCTGATCTTCTCTTCATGAGAAGTGCTTTTTGAATTGCTTAAAGCTTTATGCCTTCACCTCTCGATTTAGAACTCTTTGTGGGCTCTAAAAGATATTTTCCCCTCACTTTTCTAGACTAAGGATAGGGATTTACTTATATGGAACGCACTTTATGCATTTTTTTCTGTATTGTGTTACTGATGAATTGATTACTTAATGATGACTAATAAAAAAATACTTACTAAAAGATTTTAATAAAATCCTTTAAACTCACACAAAAATTTCATCATTGACTCCCAATAAACGATAATAAATTTGTGATGTGAAATTTGAATGTTGATTGCAGCTTCTGATTAATTTCTTACCTACGTCCAAGGTACAGAGCCCAAGGGCCCAGTAAGAGCAGGAACTGAATATTCAGGTATGGTAAGACACAAGTTCTGAATCGTAAACCAAATATTTATTAAGGTCCCATGCTCCACCAACACTTGGGGAAACAGAAAAGTGTAGAAAGGAAGAAACATAAATAAGGAGAGAAAAAAGATGACAAATAACATTAGGAGGGTGTGCAGTTAAAGAACCCACATGGAACATGGGGAAGAGAAAAAACTGACTTTGGAAAGAAAAAGATGCAGAACAAGTGAGCTAAAAGTTGGTGAGGGGAAAGAAAATACATTAAAAGGGAAATAAATGAAATGGGGTAAATCAGTAACCAATACTAAAAGCTAAGGGAAACCATGCTAATGATCAAATGGTTATTTCATCTTCTGCTGAGAACTGTGTGTACTCGGATGGTCACAGGTTTCAGTCATAGTAAGATCAGTCAGTGGGTCTTGCTGAGATTTGTGTGTCACAGATTCTAATACTATTGAGAGCAAGAAACTGATAATGTGAATTCTGCATCAGTCCTATGTCTAAAAAGAGGACATTTACAAACAAACAAATGTAAATGTAAACATTTTTTTCAAAAATGCACCAACGTTTTCCCAAAAGCATCTATAATTATGATGGCTCTAAGCCCCTTCCCTACCCCATGCACAAAGCCTTCTTGTTGATTATACCTACCATGCCCTTTGTGAGCAGAGTCATTGCGGTTCTCAGGAGGGTCGGAGTCCGCAGCTAAGTGAGCATCAGGGTGAGGGTAGTACCGACAACCCTGTGCATCGGGAACCTTTTTTGCTTGTGAAAGGTTGCAATTAACATTTCAATCTATATTGGAGGACACACAGGACATTTGAAACACTAGGGCAGACTGCTTTCTGCTTGTTGGGAATTTTCTGGAGGCTTCTATATGCATTTGAGGACATAGAATAGGCTGTGAATGACATTTGAGGCCTGTATGTATAGTACGCACTCGATATTCTGGTCCCTAGACGCCACAGAGTAGGCATTGACAGGAAACTGAACATCATGGTAGAGACAACACTATATCTTGGAAGCCACAGGATGCATTGTCTTGGTAACTTATGTCTGTACTGAAGGCTGTACTGGGCATTTAATTTCTTTTCATTTATACAGTGCTACCTTCACTTGGAGGTATCAAGAGCTAGACTAAAAAGGATCAGAAGACCATCTACTTTCTTTAAAAAAAAAAAAAATTGCGAACAAACTTCAGGTTTGTGAATGGGTTACTACCTCCTCTATGGAGCCAGTAAATTATGAATGTTTTACGTCTGCATTTTAACGCAAAAACATTCATACCTCACGTAGTGCTATTCGGTATTAGGAAGGGATGCCCTAAACACGCCCTTCCTAATACCAAATTGCAAAAGCAAAATGCCATTCGTTAACAAGTTACTGAGTCACATTTTGCCTTTTGTACATGGCAAAATACATTTTACTGGTCGCAAATGACCCGATGGGCAGTTTGCAACTGGTAAAATGCTTCGTACACCTGTTCCTTTGGTCTTGCTTTCTCTCTTGCCTTTTTCTTTCCTTCTTTCCATTCTTATTTTATTTCTCTCTTTCATACTTTTGGTCTTTCATTCTTTCTTTTTTCCTTCCTTCTTGTATTCGTCCTTTCTTTTTCCATCATTCTTGCCTTCTTTCATGCCTTTTTGCTTTGCCTCTTGTCTTCTTTCCTGCTTTCATGCATTATTTCCTTTTTTCCTGCATTATTTCTTTCTTTCTCTCTCAAACACAAGAGGCTAGCAGAACAATTGGCTTTTTTTAGGTCTGAGTTAGCTAAGACCTTTTGAATCTTCTAAAATAATGTGTAACATAGTTACTTACCAGGTATTCAGCCAACAGTCATCCATTCTTCTGAGGTTGTCATTTACATTTTTATCCCACCCACTCGAGCATGCATCAAGCTATTGGCTGACTTCACTATGAATTACGGCATGCTACCCTTTCACAAGAAGCACAGCTCCATACAAAGTAGTTCCTTTGAATGCCAAGAAGTACAATGGTAATGTATGTTTCTTTTTTTTAGACCAAAACACATTGTTACCTTTAGCCATTTTTTTTAATTGATGAAGGCCTGGCAGCTTCCCTAAAAATAAACTTTTTAAAAACCAAGGCAAAACCCAAACATGAATTGCAAAAAGACTGGTGGGCAATTCCAGACATATTGGCTTTGCGAAAGCTTGTTTAGAACTGGAAGCAGCTGAATTCGTAGTGACCTGAAACAACCTGTTTGTTAAAAAACTATAAAGCCATTTCAACATCATCCACCAATACCAAACTCCTCCAAACAATGTCATAGGGTCTGGTGGCTACATTGTCAAATACAGTGGGCAGATCTTAAAGAATCAATGCAGCAGGCATACCTCTGTCTACATATAAATACAAATCATCCAAAATAGTTGTCAGTACCATTTTAGTACTACACCCAGTGTAAAAATCAACTTGCACTGGGTACAATAAATTATTGGCCTTAATAAATTGGGTCAGAACTGAGTGCTGGGATGTGAGGCAGTGTTCTCCCACCTGCTTTTTAAAATTTATTGTTTAAGTTGCTTGAAAACTGCCTGCTCAAATAACTTTGCTAAATAAGCAGCTGTCACACCAGTATATAATTGCCAACACAACGAGGATCCTGCATCTTGTTTTTTCAGCAGAGGCTGAATACACTCTATGTTCAGCTCATCAGAAATGATACCAGATGTCATCAAACATGTATGAAACTATACTAGAGTTCTGTTTTCAGTTGTGTTTCTTCAGGGTATGCAGAATGGTGCCAACGACAGCCCGTGAAACAAAGTAATGGCCAGGATTCCTGGCCAGCCGGGGTGGTCCAACACAGGAACGCCAGCTATTTCTTAAGGTGTGAGCACTGAAATCTCATAGAAACTTTATAAGTTCCTTCCACTTTAAAACTTACTAAGTGAACTTCCAATTTCCTCGCCTATGCACGTCGATGAGTATTTGCCACCATATTAGAATGGAGGACAATTCAAATACATCTCGAAAATATCCATCATCTTATAGCATTTAATGTTCAGTCAATGATGAGAGGTTCGATAAAGTTTTACAAGTTTATTTTCTCTTTTAGAGATTAGTCTGTATTTTATCTTTTTATTCAGTTTAGTTAAATAAATCCATTAACAGAAATATCGAGAAAATGTGGCTAGAACAAGCATACAAAATAACAGCGTTTTCTATAAAGGAATTAGTCCCTAACTTAATCTAAAGGACCTAACCTATCCTACTGAGAACCCATAAAGAGGTTTTTTTAAAAGAGCAAGTAAAGTTTAGAACAAAAGGCTGATAGACATAAAAAGTTGAACTCCCCATAAAGAGTAGTTCTGGAAACTCAGCTGAGTTCCCTAACAGCTGCAGTAGCAACTGTTAAAACAAGTAAAATGAATTAATCACAGCAGTAGCTATGATCAGCACAAAGATAGGAAGTTTCCTCATAAAGGGTAAGGAAAATAAGGAAATCACCGTTAGCAGTAGCTTGTAGCAATTCAGGCCAGCACTAAAAAAGTGCTAAGGGGCATGGCAGAGTAGGAATGCATAGAATGTCTTAACTCTCTGGCAAGGAACACGTACTATATAAAAAGCACAAAAGTTGACGCAAACCATGAATGTTGAAGCATTTCTAGCCAATAGGAAAGGAACTTCTGATGCTCTGCCGTCTTCTTTCTCAATTACCACGGTAAACGTCCATGTCAACATGTAGTTATTTGAATGTGGCTACAGCATATTACAAAAAGATACATCTAGGAAGGTTCTCATGAGAACCTTTGCATGCTTACTTTGTTAGCTGTTCAGTGTCCCATTGTTTAACAATGGACTGCTCTATGAAATGAAACATTAATATCTAGCATGTTCTGGTTAGATCATGGAATTTAAACCTACAGCAAGCATTTTCTTTCATTAATATACTTGTTCATTATGAGCATGTGGCAGAGGAAACTATCTAAAATAGGCTGAAGTAATATGGTGTGAGGAAGGAAAGAAATACATTTTGCAGTAAACAACACATTTCATGAAGATGTCGAGTTCTGAAGTTCAGTTAGAACGTTAAATCAGCATTTACAAAAAGGCATTTATTTGATTAAAAGGGACAATAAAAAATAAAGAGAAATATTGAGGCCTAGCAGTGAAAGAACAGTAGCAATGGGAGTTTTCTGCAGAAATGAACAGCATTTTCTTTTTTGTACGTGTAATAAAGGCACATTTTCTCTAACTACTATTTTGACATGTACTTTCTAAGTTATGGTTAAAGCACATTTCTACATTGTTATGAGCTAAATGTTCTTTAAAAAATTCAGCTTCCAGAAAGGTAAACGAACATCGCGGCCACCAGTCCTTTCACAGTCATTCATAATTTGCTGTACTTAATAAGGAATACTCCTGCTTTTCTGGGCGTCCTGTATCATCAAAAGAATTCCAGAGAACAAAAAAATGATTTGAAGTGTTAATAGACAGATTTCAGTTGAGTAATGGCAAGGGCAAAATTGACTGAGATTTGGTCGTACCTATTTAAACTGTAGGAATATTTATAGAAGGGTCCAAAAAGGCATCATGCATGCTATTTTGTAGTGGGTTGATGAGTTGGTGAACTAATAGAGGGGCTTGAGACAAAATGTTGGCAAAACTAAAGTGGCTTCTAACTTGCTCCTGCCTACTTCACCTACAGGGGAATTAATTAGACTTCATGTTAAACCCTTACGAGGGCTTTTTGAGGAAGATGCTTGTTCAGTTAACCTAAGAGTGGAATCCATCCAAAGCTGGAGGGATTATCAGTGACACACTTAAAACTAGGCCTAGGCCTGGGCGGAGTTCCAAAAAGCTTCACCGTGCTATGCAGAGTTCCGCGCTGTTCGCACTGATTTTTAGTGTTGGTTCTTTGTCCCGCGCTGAAAAATCAGTGCAAACAACACCATGAAGAGCGCAAGAGGGTGCTGCTTCTTTCTGCCGCTCGAGTAGATTTTCTACTCGAGTGGCTGATTCCTTAATCCAAACGGATGGTTAACCACATCACATATTAGTTGTGGTTCGGAATTTCAAGCCTATGTCTTGGTATTTTTTGCTCTACTTAGACATATGAAGGCTATGACTTGGCGTTTGCAACTGTAAAAATAAAAATCTTTCTCATTCTCTAAGATTGCTACATAAATATTTTAGAAGTAGTTGTACAGTATTTAAAGGTCAGGTCGACAGAAAATACTAAGAAATTCACAAAGTTTCTAATTTGTTTAGTTACAAAAGTACAAAATATATTGTCTTTTCAGCAAACTCATCCTCTATCTTAATCTGCAACTTCTTTTCCCACAAATAAATTAGATCAGAAGTGGACACAAATTAATCAACATATTATCCCCCCAATATTGATCAAACAACAATTAGAACAATAATAATTGTCGTGTAGTTTCTAATCATACATAGGATCTGCACGTTTAGATAACATAAACTAAGGGACCGGAGACTGATTCCAGACTTACCCAAAGGATATGTTAGCCTTTAGACCAGCTAGCTCACAGTGCCATCATAAGCCCCTTAACTTTACCCAGGAGCAAATAGTCTCTGGCAATTATTGAACAGGACAACCCTTGATCCTTCAAGGATCGTGGAAACAGTGCAGTACCTTTCGCTCAGTAAATCGTGCTCACTTAGTCTCAGAGAGATACACAGAATAAACTATGGGGACGTTTTCAATAAGCATTTATTGATCCAGCGTTATTCTAGTACAAAACATGTTTGCTGCGACAATCATTAGACAGAAACAGATATATAACATTACGAGCACTGAGAGAGTAAATAAAAGGTAGAATTCTACCATGGTGCTAAAACAGTAAATATATGCAGGCATATCGATACATGGCAGTAATCAAGAGTACTCCCACGATGCAAACCCTAAGTGTACCTAGCATGTATGTGGGTGTAAAGTCAAGAATCTCCTAGGAAAGAGCCAACCCCATTACCTGATAGAAGAGAATGAAGGACCCAGTCTTGGTCTCGAGTTGCAAAAAGAACAATTGATGGACATAATGCATAACAATGTCATACATTCACCCCAGTATAGAGATCTGGGCCTGAATCCATCGTTTTTTTGCTCCCTATGCCATTGCAGTTTGAACCCAGCCATATGCAAATCAGTCTTGACCCTGTGCCCAATCGGAACAGTCCAGCCCGAACTGCCAGGCCAGGTCCTCCCTGGACTGGAAACAAGCATCCTAGGACCGGTTTCGGGGTTTCATCCCTCATCAGCCAGGATAGCTTGACTCTAGTGGCATGGAGAGCACGGGACCCTCGTATGAGCATACCCATCCCACTCGGGGTGACAAATGCAAAAAGAACAATTGATGGACAGAATGCAGAACAATGTCATACATTCACCCCAGTACAGAGGACGGGGCTTAAATCTATCGTTTTTTTGCTCCCCATGCAATTTCAGTTTGAACCCAGCCATATGCAAATCAGTCTGGACACCCATCAAGGGATGTCAGACCACTGCGTGCTGGAGCTTCTGCAGGCCGGGACCTCAGCGTCTAGTGTCAGCGTGAAAGCTTCTCCTCTGGTTGCCCAGTGAAGATGCTGGTCTTTTATACCCTGAAAGTACCCTCAGGGGTTCTACCTAGATGTGAAATGGTACTGTGGGTCTGTCGTTCAAGGATGGCGATAGCGGTGACTTTTGTACAGAGATATTATACAGAAGATGGTAATACTGCTGTGCATGTCCTAGGCAGAGGTTTAAGATATGATACTAAGAATCCTCATGCATAATAAATGAGGCTATTTTTCGAAGAAAACTACACAGCATTTATTCAGCACATAACTAGGTAAAAGTTCAGCGCCAGAACCGTCATGTAGAGTAAGGTGGGATGAATGTAGGTAAAAGGTCGTTCAGATACCTAGGCCTATATTGGGGTACCTTGGGGCTCATAACATAATAGAGTTTACAAATGAATCAAACAATCACACATTTTATTGCACTCATATCTATTAGACAAGTTACTCTTTACTTTGACCTGGCATAAGTGTCTCTCTGGCACTAGGGTTAAAACACTTCTAAATGGGTTTTTTTTCTCCGAGTTTTATATAGCGCGGACTTGACCTGAAGGTATCGGGTATCAGAGCGCTTTACATGAGCACCAGTTACGTTACACAAAGACACATTCATTTTTGTTAGGCACGGGGAGATTAAGTGATTTGCCCAGAATCACAGGATGTTGAGCGTCATTGCCGAGACTCGAACCCGGTTCTCCAGATTTGAGGTCGACCGCCCTAGACGTTAGACCACAGTCTGTGTTTCTTCTGGATATACATCTTTTTCACCATCCTTCCAGAGGACTGTGTATTTATTGCAATAAAAATTCTCCAGTTTTGGAATCTTTGCTGTGAATCTCCCTAGTTGAGTCTCACCCCCTCCAAGGTATGGTAAAATAAATTTGAGTGCTACCTGCCAGTGCCCATCTCTTAAAATAAGGTGCCCTGCTGCACAGAGGGGGTAAGAGGCTCTGGCCTGGTTACACTTTTTCAGCAGTTCACATGCGTGTGCAGGCTCAGTGAGTGGGATAACTGTCTACCTCAGCACAAGTAGTTTGAATCATGTGGGACCTTAAATAAATTGATCGTTGCCTGTACAGGCCTCAAAATGTCATTGGACATTCAAAAATAAATATCCCCATTAGTGTGAGCCTGTATTGCTTCACTATGAGCCTGTGGTGCTTTGGTGTATGGACACAGTAGATGAAATAAATATTCTCATTGGCTGTACCTAGAGAAAAGATTAACATGTGTTCACAAAGGCCATGAGTGCAAATACATTAATATTTTGGGCATACTTCCACTCATTCCCATACTTTGAGCTTTGGTCAAGCTTCTCTGAGTCAGCCCTTTATGACATTCACACTTTGAACTAAGCCATGCTAATTTCTTCTCTGGCCAATAGGTATATCAAAGCAACAGGCCTACTTTGAGGAGACTAAGTCCATTCCTGGGGAAAAATGAGGGTGGGGGTAGAATCTGAAAGCGTTATTTATATTTTCACTGACTGCAAAACCTTTGGCACACGTTTACCAGTGAAACAATGAGGGAGCCACCAGACCCATGTCTCCATTCTCTCCACCAAGGCTCTTTACATTTTTATGTCAAGGAGCCAGTTTAGTAGTGGCAGTTGAGGTTGGGCTTTAGGTTCTCAGAGAGCTGTGATGTTGGACTTGGCCCTCTCTGGAGGGTCACATGTAAACTTTTTGCCTTCACTTCTCTAGTTTTTCTGAATTCATTTTTGTTGGCTTTAGGACTCTGCACACTTTACCACTTCTAACCAGTGCCACAGTGCTTGTGCTCTCTCCTTTAAAATGAGTAAATTGGCTTACACCAAATTGGCACATTTAATTTACTTGTAAGTCCCTAGTAAAGTGGTACTACAACTACCCAGAGCCTGTAAATTAATGCTACTAGTGAGCCTGCAGCACTCATTGTGCCACCCACTTAAGTAGCCTTTTTAAACATGTCTTAGGCCTGCCATTGCAGCCTCTCTGTGCAGTTTTAAACTGCCATTTCGACTTGGAAAAATAAACCTTTCGCCAGGCCTAAAACACCTTTTCAATTATATATAAGTCACCCCTAATGCAGGCCCTAAATAGCCCATAGAGCATAGTGCATTGTAATTAAAAAGTTGGACATATACTTCTAAGTTCTACATGTATTGGTAGTGAACAATTCACAAATTAGTTTTTCACTACTGTGAGGTCTACCTCACCCATAGGATAACACTAGGTTACCCTATTATGTTTAATAAGTGCTAACGTTTGATTGGTAACAGGTAGGGAATTCAAGTTTGGTATCTAAGGAATTGTAATTTAAACTTCTTTTTAATGGTAAAGTCGGATTTTAAGTTATAATTCTGAAAATGCCACTTTTAGATAGAGGCATTTTCTTGTCCTAACTATTTAGTGTGTGCAGACTGTTCCTGGGTCACATGTCTAGGTATAGGTGGCTTGTGTGTATTCCTCCAGACAGCATCACAATAAAGGGTCTAAATGTTGACAGGATGGACCATCTCTGAGTTGATAGGTGGGCAGAGCTGTCACCTACCACTATTGCACTTCAAAGGCCATGGCTCAGCTCACAGACAAAGGACTTCACACTAGCTTATTGTGCCCTCAGAGAGACTGGGACCAGGACAGGGAGGCAGGATATTCCAGACACCTCTGTAGGGGGACACTCCAGAAGCTTCTCCTACTTCAAAGTGAGCAGCATCAAATATAAACCAAGACCCTCAGACCCACTCTTCAGTACACTCCTGGACTTGTGGATACTACAGCAGAAGGACGCCCTGCTGCTCTGCTGCTTTACGCCTGCCATGCTTACTGAGAAGGAAGACTAGACCTGTAACCTTCATACCAGGTTGAAGTGACTGAAAGGGTTAGCTGACTGACCTCCTGTCTGAGCTTCAGGGACATAACAAGCTCCAGTGGACTCTCGGCAACTGCCCAGCCAGCCTGCTTTACTAGACCTGCCTGGACTTGCAATTTGACTTGCCTGAGCCCTGCTGGCCTCTGTTGGAGTGTGTTCCTGATCCCCAAGAGATGCTCCTGAGGCCTTGAACCCTTGGTGTGGCATCTGTGGAATGTGCATCTCCAGCAATAACTATCCGCTACCCCTAACAGTACCATCACACTAAAGCAATGACCATCCGCGATGCTGGGCCAGCACTCTTCGTGCTAAAGTGATGACCATCTGCAGCACTCTCCCTGCTCCTTGCGATCTCCTCAAGTACGAACTGGACTCTTCTTGCTAGGCACTCAGTGAGATTAGTCTTGTCCCTGTATGCGGCCGGCGCTCCATTGCAGTCGGCCTCAACTTCTGACTTTCACCCAGTATTGAATGACAAGATAACAATGAGTGGCACTTTGTGCTTTTAGGCACTACACTTACCTTACATCTTTAAAGTTACATATCTCTGGTTCTACTCATTGAATTGTTGTTATTTTGGTATCAAATAATTTATTACATTTTACTCTGTTTTCTAAATTGATGTGGGACATTTCTTGAGTTGTGTTTTTACTTTATTGCTGTTTGAGGGCTGAATAAATACTTTACACATTGCCTCTCAATTAAGCATGACTGCTTTTATGTCAAGCTACCAGAGCATTAAACACAGGCTAATTTAGTGTCTTTTGACGTTCACCATGACAAGGAATGCTGGTTTAGTGTCTCTGCGCACTTTCTCACTGCTGTTCAGTGTTAAAGTGCAAGTGCTCCTGTTATAAATTGTTATTATGGATTGGTGTTTCCATGATTGGCATATTTGATTTACTAATCAGTCCCTAGCACAGTGCACCGTGTGTGCCCAGGGCCTGTAAATCCAATGCTCCTAGTGGGCTTGCAGCACTGGTTGTGCCACCCAAACAAGCAGCCTGTTAATGTAACTCTGGCCTGCCATTGCAGAGCCTGTGTGCAGTCTGGGACTGCCATGTCGACTTGACAAGTGTACCCACTTGCCAGGCCCTAACCTTCCCTTTTCTCACATATCAGTCACTCCTAAGGTAGGCCCAAGGTACCCCTGTGGGCATGGTGCAGTATATGTAAAAGGTAGGACACGCCCTGGTGTGTGTGGCATGTCCTGATAGTCAATTACTGCCAATTTTGTTTTTCACTATTGCAAGGCTACCTGTTCCCATAGGACAGAATGGGGAGTTTGTTTATAGCATCTTATAAACATAACTGGCCCTGGGAACAAGGTAGAGAAATAAAGTTTAGAATGCCTGAACTCAGAATCTAAAGATGCGTCTTTTAGTGAAGGTGATTTTTACATTCTGTGTTTGGAAATACCACTAGGTATTTTCTTGCCTAGCCATCCAGTATGCCTCTGCTGGGTTTGTGGATTGACTGTCTGGTTTTGGGATGACAGGGGGTGGGGAGGAGCATTGGCTCCAGAGAGTCTAGATGGGTCAGGGGTGGGCTGAATAGACCTTAGCTGCATTTAGAGTGGGGGGAGGAGATTTCCTTTCACCTGAATTCGCCTGGTCTGCCCCTGACAATGCTGTCTCCACCTCCTGCCAGGAAGCTGCACCAGAGAGGACAGAACTGGTTCTGGCTGGGCACAGACACTCTCTGCCCCAGAGAACAAAGGATTTTGGGCTATAAAAAGTGAGGCCCAAACCTCTAAACTTTAGAATTTGCTGGAATCAAGGAACCTGCCAAGAAGAAGAGCTGGAAGAGCAGCAAGGAGGAGTATTGCCCCTTTGCTGTGCTTTTGCTTTGTTGGGTTGGCC
This sequence comes from Calotriton arnoldi, assembly GCA_963921515.1. Lineage (NCBI taxonomy): Eukaryota > Metazoa > Chordata > Amphibia > Caudata > Salamandridae > Calotriton > Calotriton arnoldi. The sequence goes on along the minus strand of CAWUFW010005044.1, from coordinate 131,734 downwards.
TGCATTTGCTGCTTCTGCCTTGGGCAGTGAAAGGACTGGACTGGACTTTCTTTTACTTGTGCTGAGTATCTCCAAGGGCTTGAAGTAGAGCTTGCCTCCTGTTCTGAAGTCTCAGGAACTGCAAAGACTTCACCAACCTCTGGGTACCGCTTCTGGAACCGCTGTTTCAGTTGCCACAGAGAAGGGAACTGCAACCGACTCCATCACCGACTCCGTCGCTGGCTCTGTGTCCTGACGGCACCGCAGACCGCACCGTCCGCATCTCGCACCGCAACCCTGGTCTCACCGACGACGACGAACGACGCTGCCGCCACCGAGCCGCTGCTTGCACCGTGACCTGTGGGCACCACACTCCGCACCGCCTCGCTTCACTTCGCCACCCTGGTCCCACCGACACCGTCGCTGCTGCTCACTCAACACCCGTGACCGCATCTTGGGTGGGGGCACCGCTCATAAAGTTTCATGATGCACCGCCTTGTCCCACACAGCTGTCTGGTCCGATCGATGCCAGCTCCCGCTAACCGACTCTGTTGCCTGCACCACAACCTGCCAGCACAGCATCGAGCACCGTCTCGCCCTGCACCGTAAGCCTTGGTCTCACTGGATGATCATCACTGAGATGCTGCCTGCACCTCATCGAAAGGACACCACGCCCTGTACCGCTTCCATTTTGTAACACAACCGCGACGGTTGCCACGACCGGCTCACACCCCCGTGTAAGCCGCTACGAGAAAGGTACTGTTACCAAGTCTGTTCATGCCTTCACTGGCCCGTATTGACGCGGTCGGCTGGAACTGTTAGACTCTGTTGTTTTCAGCATCGCTGTAACCCCGGACGGAGCTACCGACTCGTACAAACTGTGGGGCATATCAGCAAGGGCCTGCAATAATTATCGCTCAGCGCTTTTAGCGCGAGGATAATTATCGCAGGCTAACGCTGGATTCTATCGTGGAGCTAGCGTGCTATCAGCAACGCTTATCTCCCAAGCGATAGGAATCCATGCGTTAGCTGGAAAACAGTGTGATTATCGCTGGAAATCCAGCGATAATCGCACTGCGACCAGCCATACCTTGCTGATAGGGCAGGGTGGTCTTAGCCATGCAATCCACCTCCCATTGGATTACATGGCTAAGTCAGATTACAAGCAGGCTAAGGAAAGTAGCGATAACTGTGGTTATCGCTACTTTTCTTATCGCTCTGCTTGTTTGCGTGCAGCTTGATAATTGGAGAAATGTCGGTTAGCGACATTTCTCCAGTTATTTTGGCACGGAATGCCCACTTTGCATCTCATTAGAGTTGCAAAGCTGGGCGTTGTTGTAAGGGGCGCTAAATCAGCAAAACACGCGATAGCGTGTCTTTGCTGATAAGGCGATGAAATTATCGCCGCTTTTCGCCCGAAAACGGACGCAAAAGCAGCGATAATTTCATAGTGCCGCCTTGCTGATATGCCCCAGAGTTTCTCAAGTATTCTTGCAAAGTATACCTTTTTAAGTACTGTGTTGTGGATTTTTATCGTTTTGGTCTTGTTTTAAGTATATAAAATATTGGATATTTTTCTAAACTGGTGTGGTGTCCTTTTGTAGTGCTTACACTTATTACTGTTGGTTTTGTGCAAATGCTTTACACACTGCCTCTAAGATAAGCCTGACTGCTCGATCCAAGCTACCAAGGGGGTGAGCAGGGGTTATTTTAGGAGTGTAACTCCCTTATCCTGACTAGAAGGAAGGGTCCCTACTTGGACAAGGTGCAAACCATTGCCAACGAGAGACCCCCATATCTAACACCTTCTCAACCATCAACCCAACTCCTCATACGTGACCACTGACTAATTTATGTCACTATCTTGTAAAGTTATAAGTTGCTTTGCATGACAGATGGGACAAGGGTGGAGTCAGAACATGTCATATTTGGATTGGGTGGAGGTGTCCACTTTTTGGAACTTTCCACCAAAACTTAAAACTCCCGCTTAAGTGAGAGCCTTTGAGAGACACTGGGACCTGCACAAGACAAGAACAGAAAGGCACATCATGGATGGAGCCCTTTCTTGAGTAGTAGGACACTTTGGACGTACTTTGGTCTCTTTGAAACTGTCTCTAAAGGGCCATTGGAACTGGCCTTCACACTTGCTCTAGCGAACAGTTGAGGGTGAAAATACTGCTGACCCTGGAAGAGGGGGTTCCCCTAGTTCTGTGGAGGGCATCTCTGGAGGGATCCTCTGACTTCTTCTTGACACAGAGGTGCACTGCAAGTGGCAAGGAGACCATGTGACCTAGATAGTGTAAGGAGAGAGCGTAAAGTGCCTTGACGACAATCATGGGGTTTGGCTCAGGAAGACCCCAATCCAAGAAAGTTATCAGGAGTTCAGAATTTGGGCCAGGTCTTGGACATGCAGAAAAGCCTTAACAAGAAAACCTTGTGGAGATAAAATGGCAGGAGGGCAGTACATGAGCTCTGCCTCCACTGAAGGAGTAGTTCACATCAGTTCTAGAACAATGTGCCACATGTTTAGAGGCCAAGAGGTATGATATCCACCTGCATAGTGGCTGGAGCATGCTAATTCCAGCGCAACAGCAACAAAACATAACATCTGGTTCATATTAAACACATATATCTGCTATTGCTTTAGCTCTACATGTCAACACTCTGCAGTTTTGCTGCCAGACCCTGGAGCCAGGAAGTATCCATCGAAGTGAGGAAATTCATAGAGGGATCTTCATTTTGCCCCCCCGGTGAGACTGTAATCCTTTCTTTCCCCTGAGGGACCAGCTTATGTAGGTGCCACTATGATCTATGTGGGCCAATGCAGGACTGTTCTATCACCATCAGGAAAGGCTAGGGTCCCAGAAGAATTACTGGAGGAGTGCCATAACTCTTCCGCTCTCCTGCTCTTCCCTCCCAGTGCCATAATCTGCAGGGCACAGAGAGTTCAGAGAGCAGGAGTCACCTCTTTGGCCACTGTATTGATATTCATGGGTGGAGAAAGATGAAAGCTAGCTCCCCTGCCGGGAAAGAGGAGAGTGCTGAGTAGACAGGGGCTAGTTGGCCATGTGAGCTTAGACTACCGTGCAGCTACGGAAAACTAACGCGGATGCCCCACACATGAGATAAAGGCACCTAAGTAAAAATCAAAACATTGTGCCAAAGGGCCCACTACCTTTGTTGCCTGGTTTAAGAGATGCGTGTGGACATGCCTACTGATGCTAGACACCGAAGTTCAGCTTGCCTGATAATTGACAAACTGTCCTCCCTCCCTGAAATTCTGTCAACAATTCTACACTCGGACAGAATTGTCACCAAAAATGATACAATTACGACAAATCGCACCAGTAGTTTTACTCGGTTAACACAATGTGTAGCCCCAGCCCCACCACAGGAAGGGACCCACGAATGCCCGATTTCTAATAAACCAGCAGATCAAGAAGGGGTAAACCTAATAGGGATAAACCAGGACATACCTTTAGTCCCGACCAACTTAAGTCCCCTACCTAGCAAGCTTACTAAAAGACAACTAAAGTGTGCAAGAAAGTCAGGATATAAAAACCTACAACCCACGAAGAGAGGCTCCAAGCAAAACTACCCAATATTCCTACAGCATAGCAAACCAGATACAGAAAAGTCATCCACAAATGCATCATTCAGCCATATGAATGACACTGTGATGTTGGCCTCAGTCTACACAGTCTCTCCCAATGAAACATTACAGGAAAAAGAGAATATTAAAATCCAACTTTGCAGACAATAACAAATCTCAGTAGTAAACACTAGTAAACGTCCTTTGGGACAAGCACAAGTGGAGTCACTACAAACAAGTGACAGCCATATCCAGGTAAATGTCTCTCTGACAGGAGAGGTGAATCAAAGAGATGAAACCGTAGGTCAGCAGGTCAAAAATGGTAGAAATTCACCCAACAGCATCTCAAACCAGGCCTCCAGTCTAACCTACCCCGTTGCCCAACCAGAGGGCTCAGTGACCTCACACCCCTACCTAAGAAAAAACACGCATTGTAGGAGCCCAAACAAACCAAATACACATAATGTTAACCAGAATTTCATGTCTGTTCGCATAAATGGCCACAAATGAACCATTTCTTCAAAGTTTATAGGGCCTCTCAGGGAAAAACAAACAACCCAAACAGGCTCCCAGCCTGCAGGGAACCAGGTATTTCCAAATAAAGAAAAAAGGACAGCATGATAGGGCACCAACAGGGTCTATCCTACAATTCATACCTGGCCGGACAAGCCCAAATACCCAACACCCCTGTTCAAAAATCCCTTCATTTCTAGAATCATCGTTTGAAATCGAGGGTAGCCAAACCAAACTTTTATTTCAGCCTGAATACTTTACCCAAGGTAAACAGGACATCCTCAACAGAGGAAATATCTTAAGTCTGTTTGGGGTGATTCCAGATTTAAGAGGCATAATATCATCAGATTTATTAGCAGTAGAATTCCAGTCAACAGAGAACCATCATCAAACAGAATCAACTTTAACTACCTGGAAATCAAACGAAACCATAGACTTTATCTACTCTTTCGCTTCATCCTTTGAAAGTTGGGGTATCTCGTTACAAAGACAAAAAATCCACACATACCCTTACACTCTGTTACAAAAAAAGTGTCTGCCCTCTCCACCAGATACACCAGCAAAGACAGTCAAATCTGTTCTGAGGGGTGCAAGAAGCACCTCCCCCGATCTCCTGGAGGCCCATGCCTGGATATACCTTGCACAAATCAAATCAGGCCCAGATGGGATTGTCTCCCCTCAACCTTAAATGCCCCACATTCCACATGAAAGGCCCAAGCATTTGAATCAGAGGTCCTACGCATTCTATTGTGAAACATAGCAGGTTAAAAACCGCTGCTTCAAGATGGTAACCCCCAAAGACTTGGGCAAACTTTGATATAATTGCCCTTCAAGAAACCTGGTCAGTGGTAGACCTCCCGATAGAAGGCTTTCTGTCCTACCAAATCCTGGCCACTAAATAAAAAATAACATGGGAGACTGAAGGGAGGCCTTGCAGTCTACATATCGCTCTGCAGGAATATTGTTACAGAAGAATTACTGCACGTAGGATACCGACCTTCAAATCATCAAACTGAGTCACTGGTCACAAGACAATAGTACTATTATTCAACATTTATATTCATTCCAACACTGTCAAAAAGAAAGCCTTATCAGGGAAAATAATAGCCACAACATCCAGTTACAAGCAAGCCAATTCCACATGGAATATAATAAAGATCGATGATTTCAAATCAAATTTAATGTACACAACATAGGATGATGACATACTCAACCTTGATAATATATTTTAGATTGTCCTGAACCAGGCAGTGTCAAAATCCAGGCAATGATACTTAAGAGGTGAAAAGTTTGTCAGGACACTGTAATTCCTCAGAATGAGGGTCGTAAATGGGAGATTCCCAGATGATACCCCGTCATATTACACATACCATGGCCACACTTCGTGATCACATACAACTACTCAATTGATTCTATGGCCCTGATTCCGCTGGTCAAAACTCCTCAATAAAATACAGCAAGCATAGTGACCACTCTGCCATCTCTTGCTGATAGGCACAGCTCCATGCATACATGCAGAAGCCCAACCAGAAGTCGGTTTGACCTCCACCATAAATTTAAAACAGATTTGGTGGTCAACAGAAACCATAGCAGACCTCGCAACACATGCCTAAAAGCTAGTGACCAAATGCATTAGCACCAAGGAACATTGTTTTGCTGCCTGGTTAGACTTTGGAGAAGCTTTACTAACACAATCTTCAATATCTCCAACACGGAAGCTCCCAGTCCTGCAAGTCACTATGTCCAACACGGAAGCTCCCAGTCCTACAAGTCAGGAAAAGATCGAAAGCCCAGTTCTCAAAACGGTATATTCAGTTAAAAAGGGAAGAAAGGAAACTAGCCAGGCAACTGAAAATGTATCCGTCCAATTGCCTGCTATATATACGCCTAAAAGGGCTCAATAAAGTCAACAAAAAGCAGCTATGGGAAGATAAAAGAAGAGCTGAGGACGACTTCTGGGCAAAAATAATACATAACGGCAGGCACCGCCACCCAAGAAATTTCTGGGAAACAGCAAGAAGTATAAACAACTCTTATATCTTAGAATCAACATGGGTGTGCTTCCTTGCCACCGCCTTCTCAATAAATCAACAACACCTTATTGCTGAGTATTTTACACAAAACAAACAGGAACTGCCTTCAGCAAGCTATACCTCTGACCAAATAGGTAACAGAATCCTATACACACCATCATTAGTTTACAAAGTTCTATGTAAGGGGCGTTGGGAACGTACCCCTGGTCCAAATGGTGTACCACAGGCAATCTTCAAAGAAGACACAGAATTTTGGTCAAGTATACTGGCTCGATTTTCAGAGAAATTCGGCTAAGTGGCACAATCCTAGAAAGTTGTTGAGGACCGGTTAAAAATCCAATACACAAGGGTGGGAAAAGGGCAAATCCTGCAAACTAAACTATTGACTTATAGCCTTTCTAGACTCAGAGGCTAAACACTATGGGGGATATGTACAATAGAAGTGGCGGAGTGAGGCGTTAGCCATCGTGGCTTAACGCCTCACTCCGCCACTTCTGAAACAGAAGGCTGCACCAAATTTACAACAATATGATGCAGCCTTGCATTTCCCCCTGTGAAGGCAGTGTAGCGCCAACGCAGGCACCCTTGCACCATAGTGCAAGGGTGTCTGCTTGCACGGGAGGATTGTTTATGTGTAGGAAGGTGTCCCTTCCTGCACATAAACAATCTTGAAATGCCATTTTGTCACTTTCATGTGTGCTGCATTCGGTAGCGTTCACTTCCTGGCTGCACTGGACTGTAGTGAGGGCCTTAACATGACAGGCTGAACTGGTTCTGCATAGAGCTGCGGGCTTGTTTTTATGAACCTGCAGTAAGTGTATTCATGTAAACCGACATTTCTCTGAATTAGTGCCTCATTTTACACTGCACAGCTGAAAAAAATAGAGGCATGTAACACTCATAGTACTCACACAACGTGCCACTACTCACCACTCCCATACTTCCCCCCCCTTTCTTCCTGTGCCACTGTCCCAAAGAAAGCTTAGATTCACATTATGTTGTCCAAGGTGTAGCCTTTTTATTCACATTATGTTGTCCAAGGTGTCGCCTTTATTCACATATTTTATTCACATCAAAGAAGGTTATTTAAACCAAAACCAATACGAAAGGAGAAGTATTCTATACTTGCATATATGTTATATTTACAAAACACACTTTAGCAGCATCAAGGCATCAAGGCAGAAGGCAATAAGACAAATAGGCACGACATTAAACTTGATCATGTACTTGACCTTCTCAACACATCCAGCCCCCCTCTTGTGTCTCCTCTGCTGGGCACATTGTGCAAGAAGGCCCCAACGCACCACAGTAAGCTTTGCACTATTTGAAATCCAGGACACCTCATAGCGCACAGGCCCACCGGCCCACCGGGGTACCTGAACACAGGCAGTCTCTCCAAGGTTCTAGTCAGTCCATACGTGCGGGTTAGGGCAGGAGAGTCCAGGACCACCAGCAGGTCAGTCCACCCTCCTCACCTGCCCGGTGTACACGCAAATCCTATCCCCTCCTGGGATCCATCCAGTCACTGAACCTCCATTTTAGAGCATCCCCTTTTGTTGTTATCTGTCAGGACCTCGCTCTTCTGCCGGGTGGGTGGTTGACAATGCGTAGATGTCGCCTTCTTCCAGGTTGGGTCCAAGGGGACAAAAGAGGCCGGAAACCCTGGTGTGTCACCTAAAATGGCCCTCCAGGTTTCCACTGCAACCTCCAATGACGTCACTGACGATGCCCCTAGGCAAGAGGCACAACAAAATGGGCAACCCAATGAACCCTTGGAGGCTTGGGTAATCTAGACGATCAGGTAATAGTGCCTTCAAGGGATTCTTTTGGATATCAATGTCATTAAAGGATATATGAAATAAATTATCACTAAGCCCTGATAAGTGGCTTAGTACAGACAAATGTCAAAAAATGAATTATTTGATTAAACAATGAATAAAGCGCAAATCTGAAATATATTCAGTAAGAAGCACAAAACAGCATGGGAGTATACTTCAAAAAGTCGCAATTTATATAAAAAAGTTGTATTCATATATCCTCTAATGACCTAGGCAAGTTGGGCGCCTGTTCAATCTTTCCGAGCTCTATGGTCTGAAAGACAAGCCTAACTCGGAAAAATATTGGGTTAAATAAATACACTTTAAACACTTCAGGCGCATAAAACAGGTGAGTGGCGCATAAAACAGGCACTCGCCTTTGCACTGAGCCAGCGAAGGCAATCAGGATATGGATGTTCACCAGCCAGACACCTCTGCTGAACCGACCAATGTATGTGGTACGTTTGCTATTGTTATTGTTTTATTACTCAAGCTTATTTTAGATTTTGGTAACATGACTTGTGTCACTTTGTGTTGATCCATCTATGAAATGAGTTTAAGGGCATGTGACTTCACTATTACTGAACACCTCAGGGGCCGTTTCCTGACTGCTTAACACAGAGCAGAGCATCTGTTTTTTTTTGTTTTTTTTGCGTTTGACTGGTCTAAGGCTCTTGCAACTCTGAATTTCTACAAGCTGATGAATGCGCTTTAGACAAAACAACCTTGAATTGGTGAGTAGAGATTGCTTTATTCTGCATTTGGTTTGCTCTGTCTAAAGTTCATACATTAATTAACTTGGAGAAATTCTGAATTATATGAATGAACATTAGACGCCTCAAATGCAAAACAAAACGTCGCTGGGCTCGGTGCTCAGCCAGTGCCTATGACCACGACAGATCGCTAAATGGCATGTAATGTCACTTCTACCCCTGACTTTGGGAGGGAGGGGGGCAGACTAGACATGGAACCATTTTGTTGTGTGTAAAAGGCCGCTTTATTTAAACTGGTGTGCATTACAATAATATACCTGGCAACATCGCTATACATCCGATAACTGACCCCTGACCCCGCCCCCTCCTCTACGATCACCTCAACATGCCCCCACCCTGCCATTAACATATAAACAACATTACAATGTATTGCAATTTAAATATACACTTTTATTAACCAACATCCTATGCCTGCCTCTCTAAAACTATAAAATCACCAAAGTTCTACAACTGAACCTTAAATTACATGTCTACCCTTTCTCTGCCCATGATCCCAACTTTTAACGGTAACCAAAAAACTTCTACCAACCCTGGCAAACTTTTAAAACCCTGCACAGCACCTGTTTCCAGTGACAAAACAACTTCCCCTTGTGCACCTGTCTCCAACAATGAAGCCATAAAACATAACCCTAAGCTACTGTATGAAAAATCCAATTATCGGAAATTAGGATGTGGGTAGGAAGGAAAAATATTTGCCTCCCCACTATGCTCAGCTCCCAGCCACCAGGTCCACCAACCCTAAAATGGCTGCTGGGAGCCCGAGCCCGCCAGCCTTATGGGCATTGGGCTACAATTGGGCTACAAAAATGTAGCCCAGCAATCTACAAAATGGAAGCCCCCAGGAGCTTCCCCACCCCTCCCAAACCACCCAGGGGGGGAGACCTCCCTTCGGTCGGCTGCCCCCCTAAGCCCCCCTTGGGAAGGAGGGGGGCAGACCAGACACGGAACCATTTTTTTGTGTGTAAAAGGCCGCTTTATTGAAACAGTTGCACATTACAATAATATACCTGGCAACTGCCTTACAAAACTATAACCTTGCTATACATCCGATAACTGACCCCTGACCCGGCCCCCGCCCCTACGATCCCCTTAACATGCCCTCACCCTGCTATTAACATATAAACAACACTACAATGTATTGCAAATAAAATATACACTTTTATTAACCAACATCCTATGCCTGCCTCTCTAAAACTATAAAATCACCAAAATTCTACAACTGAACCTTAAATTACCTGCCTACCCTTTCCCTGCCCATGATCCCAACTTTCAACGTTATCCCAAAAATTTCTGCCAACCCTGACAAACTTTTAAACCCATAACACGAAAAATTCACATCTTTTTGCAATTGCGCTGCACTTCCTTGCTTACCTGATCCATCACGGGATTTTAGCATCCTTGCGAATATAGAGTCTTCAACATACTAAAACATCCCTCACAGTGAGGGAGTTGTAGCCCCTGGTGGAACTATGCTTTTCCACCAGGAGGAGAAACCCAAATGATGAAGCATGTCACCGTGAGGTGAGTGAGGGTTTTCATCCTAAAAGGGATCTTTCCCTTTTCCTTTAAAATACAGGTGTCGGAGTCTACACAGTGGTAACTATTCATACTTCATCCTATAGACCCGAGGACTGTTTTCGTGTTATGAATTTGTGAATAGGGGACTTTCTCTCCTTGCTGGTCTTTAAATATTGTTTCCCCAGGTTCCTCCTCCACCTTTTTTCTGTTGTTAAAACTTTTAAACCCCCACCGCCCAGAAAAGGGGGCATGACCATAACCCATTTTCTGCCCCCCCTTCCTGTCCTACTCATCGGGCCCTCTGCCCGTGTGCCTTTGCAAATTCAACGACCTAGCCAATACTTCCCTGACTTCCAGGAGGTATAAGTCCATGCCTATCCTAGTGAGATGTACACCATCACCCCTGAAAAATTTCACTGAATCAAAACGTATCTCCGAGTAGCTAATCCTTCCAAAACCCAAACTCCTACAAAAACGAACCATTTCTGTATTGACTTTTCTCCTAGCTCTATCAATGGCACCTGGATTGACGGCTCCACGCCAAAACCTGCGGGGAACAAACTCGGTCCATAAAACAAAAACACCCTGCCCACTGCTCCTTAATCAAAGCCAAGTCCCTTTTCATACTCCTCATCAAAACCACGCCCTTTTCCTAGCTCAGGTCGTTTTCTCCAAGGTAACACCAATATATCGGGGCACCTACCGCCGAACAACCATTTATTTAGACAGGGAATTAGCTCCTTCAATCACATGCCCCCTTTGCGCCTTCAAACAACTTTAAACATACGTTTGTTTAAACCTAAATTTAAACTAAAGTAACTTTGTCATGCCTGCACTTGCACCCATTTCACAAAAGAGTGCCCTATGAAATGGTCAATTCCTCTGCCTGGGGGCCGGGCACCGAACCTGAAACGAGAAAAATTAACATGAGTTTCATACATTGCTGCCCAACACACGTGCCTCCCCTTCTCACATAGAGCTTGAAACAAACCGAAGACCAGCGGCCCAGGCGCATGATGTCCTCTTGTGCCCAGCCCCTGTTGTTCACCTCTGTTGCTGCCCCAATGCGGAAGGAGTGCATCCCGAAGTATGCCCCATCCCACCGATGAGGTGCAACTCTTTGCACAAAACTGCCCGCAGCTGGTAAGCCGTTACCCTGCTCTCATTCGAGTGTTTAAATACTGCCCCCCTGACCTTCCCGACAAGCTGAACCATTGAGAATCCTACCTGAGCGGGCATGTGGACGGGGGGACCACTGCTTGCAACCTAACCCATTTTCCTACCCCTTTCTGGTCCGTTTTGGACCGACTCAGCCATATTTTCACCCCAGTCTTGTGAGGGACTAGGTCCTGCCAGCACACACCCCCTCCCCTCTTGTTACCCAGTCATTCTGATACTCTAAAAGCCCCAAAGAACATACACACCATCAAAGTCGAGAACAGGCATGTCTTTAGCTCGTTCTTGCATACCTCTGGCAGAACCTCTAATAACCAAATCAGCATCCGCCAGGAAAGCAGCTTCCTGAGATTTTATCCCACACCTCTCTCCCTGGCCCATCCCTCTATAATTCTATTTCCCAATTCCCCTGCTGCCGGTGGGTAGCCCCATACCAGCTTACCCATGAAGGCGACACCTGCTAATTTCCTGCCGATCGTGACCCTCGACAAACCTTTGTCAATAAGATCCAATATAAACTGAATGACATCTTCCGACCTCCGCCAACCCTCGGCACGCCACTGGGCGCCTGACCGCAAAAACTCCTTCCATGCTAAACTGTATGCCGACCAGGTCGATTCTGACAATGACCCTACCACCAATTGTAGCATCCTACATTGCCTACGTGCCACAAATAGGGCGGCATTGGCGTCGGGGTCCTGTCGTCGTCCTTGGCCAGCCCACGGAATCTCCCCCACTGTGAACGAGACAAAGCATCTGCTATGTCATTGTCCACTCCCAGTATGTGTAAAGCCCTGAAAGCAACATCGTGTCTCAAGCAGCCTAACACAAATACTCTTAGGAATTTCAAAACCTGTTCATCCTTCGCGGACTGGCGATTCACAATATTGACTACTGCCATGTTATCCACCCTAAAGAGCACTTTCTTATGAGCTAATTCTTCCCCCCAGAGAGTCACTGCTACCACTAGGGAAAAAAACACCAGGAAAGCTATGCTTCTGCCACCATCCTTCCAATGTGATGGCCATTGTTCCCCGCACCACCTCCCTTGCCAGAACAAGCCAAAGCCCTTGCTGCCTGCCGCATCAAAAAATATCTGTACATCCCATGTTAGGTCCCCTTCTCTTGCCAGCGGAACTCCATTGAATACCTGTAAGAACACAGTCCACATCCTCAGGTCCTCCTTCACCCCAGCAGAAAGCTGAATGTGATGGTGAGGTAGATGTTTCCCTGACCACGCTCGCCCCAGTCTCCTACAGAATGTCCTCCCTGCCTTCACTACTCTGCACGCAAAGTTGAAATGGCCCAAGAGTATCTGTATTTCTTTAACCTTCACTTTGTCCCGTGATAACATGCCTCTCAACAAGACCAACAGTTTCTCTTTTTTGTCCTCTGGCAAGCATGCCCGCATTGCCCTAGAGTCGATCTCAATTCCCAAAAAGAAAAAGCTGTGCTGGGGCTCATCGTCTTTTCTGGTGCCAGTGGCACCCCAAGTTCCCCATCAGCTCATGGAAACTGTCCAGGGCTGCCTGGCATTCCACGGAGCCCGGAGAACCCACAAAGAAAAATCCATCCAGAGAGTGTGTTACCAGCTGGTGCCCTGTGCTCCGTGAAACTAGCCACTATGTAAACGTGCTGAAGCACTCAAACAATGCGCACAAGATAGTGCATCCCATCTGCAGTGCTTTGTCCATGTACCATTTTCCGTAAAAATGGATACCAAGAAGTTCCCAGTCATCTGGATGGACTGGAAGCAACCGAAACACAGATTTTATGTCACATTTTGCCATTGGTGCAGCTGCGCCCGTCGTCACTACCAGTTACATGGCCACGTCAACCAATAAATAGAATACTGTGGCTGCCTCCTCATCAATAAAATCATTGACCGAAGTCCCTTCTGGCCAGGACAAATGCTGTATCAGTCTGTATTGACCCGTTTCCTTTTTTGGCACTACTCCAATGGGAGAAATAATTAAGTTCTCCGTGGGCCAGTCCTCGAATGGTCCTGGCAACCGCCCTTCTTTTACCTCCTTATTTAGTTTTTCTTGTACTATCTGTTTATGTTCTGTAGCTGATTTCAAATTCTCTGCCCATCTTCTGTGTCTAGGACCCTTGTACCCCAAATGAAACCCCCATCTAAACCTGTCTCTCAAAACGTGTGCTGCCTCTTAGTCCTCATAGCCCTGTAGCCCTGCCTCCACTCTCTCAAGTTTAACCAGAGTACGATCCTTTTGGCCCAGGCCCTTGGGGCCCCTTGCCACCCTGCGCACCCGAAAACTGCTGCTGGTGCCCCCCTGTGTTTCCCCCTGTCTGGTGCAACTGCTGACCTCCCTGTTGATATCCGCCCCCCCACCCCAAAGCAGTTGACAAGTGCGTGCCGGCCTCCACATTGCGAGCATTCATGGCAAAACTTACAGAACTCCCATGTGTACAATGCCTTGTTGAAATCCCAGCAAGCCCTCCTGTTTCTGACTGATTTTTCCCTGTACCCCCCACTCCTCCCCGGGTGGGTTTCCCCTGAAAGGGCCGATAGACAATAGGCAAACCGCTTGCCGTAAATATTGTCTTCCCCGCTTTGGCAGCTCCCATCGTATGTTACCACAAATCTCCGTCCAGCTCCCCCATTTCACTTCAGGGTCCCATGCTAGGCGCGCTCTAAATTCTTCATCATATTGGGCCCATGCATACCCCCTCCCGTGATTTGTGCCTTCCTGATGACATCCATGTATTTAAACAACACCACGCAGCGCTCTGGAAATCTTCCACAATATACGCTTGCATATATGCTGTCCAGTTCTCTATTGTCAATGGAACCCTCTGCCGCTTGGCCAATTCGTATTCCTCCTCTTTGGACCCTTCTTTGGGCCTCACCTCCCTATGCAGCAGCTTAAGCATTTCGATATATTCCCCTTTCCAGATGTGCTCCATCTGAAGCTGTTTCGGTGTTCGCGACTCCCACACTTTTGGACCGCACGCTCCTGTGGCCTCTCTCCCGGCCTTATGCACGCATCCATGATTGGCTGTTCGTCACTCTAGCTCCGACCCAGGCCCGCACACACATCCGCGCCACAGCTGAATGCCTCCGACCGGATCAACGCCCCTGGCCTCGTTCTTTCTCCTGAAGCCCTCTCCTCTCCGATGCCGACCGATTACCCGCTAGAGGCCTGATTCTGGGGCCCAGCCAGATCGCACACTCGCCCTCCCCAGCACGGAAGTCCTTGGGGGCCGTTTTTACCGCAAATGTTCCCGCACCGTTGATGATCGGCGTGCGGTGAGTTTCTCCCATTGACCCTAAGCCCTCGCCCTTCGCCTCTGTTCACACTGGTGTCAGTGCCCCCCCACATCGTTCCGCTGCTCTGCTCCGACTGAGCTTTTAAGCCTTATCTCTGTTGCCGCCTCGTCCCGCTGATGCCCGATCCTTTACCTGCGGCCTGACTCTCGGGCTCTGCCGGCTCACACACTCGTCCTCCCAAGCAATTAACTCCTTCGGTGCCGTGTTGCTGCATGGTCACCGCTGCTGTTGATAGTCGGCGATGGGGGAGTTTCTCATCCACTGAACCGAGGCCCTTTTTGTTTTCCTGCCGCTGCCCACGCTGGTGTCAGCGGTCTTTTCCCCTGTGCTGTGTGTAGATGATTGAGGCTCCCGGAGTGCCCTCCCACTGATCCCCCCCTGCACCTTTCGGCCTTGAAGGCTTCGCTCCCCCAGAGCTGTGCCTCATCCGAGGATCCGGTCGGCGGGAGCTTTGCTGTGTCCGGATGGTTCTCTTTTACGGGCTAATCTACTCGCTCCTTTTTTGACGACCCCCCCCCATCGACAGAGTTACACTTTTCCGACATGAGTACTCTTTCAGACACGCTGGAGACGTGAGTTCTTTTTCAGACATGCTGGATATTGTTTGTATCTCTCTTCCACCTACATTACCTTGACTTCCCCCTGAATGGTTTGCTTTCCGTTTTTCTCCTAAAATGGTGTCCTTTCATCAATAAATCCTCCAAAATGGATGACATCTCTTCAAACTCTACAAAATGGAGATGCCTCTGACCCCACAATATGTTGTCCCTCAACATTGCTTATGTATCTGTTTTGTGAATCTTATGTGACCCAATGCACTATCGCTGACTCGATCTGCCTACTATCATGGTTTTTTATACATACGTTGCTCTCACTCTTTCTGTATTAATCTTTTCTTTGTATTACTCATTCTTTCTGCATTCCCTTTCCAATTCTGACCTTCCTCGCCCTCACAAGTATTGTTGTTGTTTCTACTGATTGTTGACTCTATCTTCTTACTCTAACTTTTTACCGCTTATTATTTTTCTTTGTTCATTGATTTATCCATATGTCTCTCTAACTCTTCTATATCTATGCTCTTGTATTACTCTCTCTTCCGGTATTCCCTTTCTAATTGTTTCTATTGATTGTTGACTCTATCTTCTTACTCTAACTGTTTTACCGCTTATTATTTTCTTGGCTCATTGATTTATCCATATGTCTCTCTAACTCTTTCTATATTTATGCTCTTGTATTACTCTCTCTTCTGGTATTCCCTCTCTAATTAAGACATTCCACGCCCTCGCAAGCATTGTTGTTGTCTTCTACTGATCTGCTCTTATTTGCCGATTGTTTATCTATTTGATTGCAAGCTTTGCTGCTGGTATATTGATCTGCTCCATTTTTATCGATTGTTTATCTATTTGATTTGCTCCATGTTGTCGATATAATTTGTTTATCTATTTGATCTGCTCCATTTTGCTGATTATTATTCCTCGTTTGTCTACCCTATTCCTTGTCTAGCCCCCATATTTCTACCCCCCACTCTCGCAGTGCCCCCCTTGGTTCCCAATCCTCCTCTCCTGCTCTACCCCCCATTTCCTAAATTTCCCTCTCTCCACTCTCTCCACTCTCTCTTCCTCTCACGTTTACCCAACATGCCCCCTCACAGCATTGACCAACACCCCCAGGACCCTACTCTCTCCAAACATGGCCCCAACTCATGGACCATTCTCTACCCCCCCAATCTCTCCAAATATGCGACGAAAAACTTCAAACATAAACTCCTTATCCGTAACCCTGAAACACTCATTGTTGATAACTACCTCAGCCTCACCTCCCCCATTATAACCAACTACATCTTTTACTCCAAACGTCCTTCCAAATGGAAAAGCATCTTCCTACAACACCTTCCAATCTCTAAATAAACTACAAATACCATATGGATTCAAAATATCCACCGCTCCCTCCCCAGCGTTTCATGGTGATATTGATATCTCCATCTTCAAAACAGGTAACATCCTCATTCAAGCCACGGTATCCCACCTTTCCATCTTCGAACACCACTTCAGCATTATGTCTCTCCTCCTTGACCACTCTGTGCCTAACACTCCTTCTCTGCAACTGAATAACGCCCCTCCAACCTCTCCCTCCCCCTTCCCCCTCGCTCCACCTCCACTCTCAACCATCCAGCTAACACCATTCTTCAACAATTGACTTCACCATCACCCTCCCTGGACCTCTCTACTGCAAACGACATCCCCCAACCACCGTTACCTATTTCTCATCCCCCTCTAATTTCCCTCTCTCCCCCTAACTTCCGGAACTCACACTCCTCGGACCCCTCCACTAATAACGGTAGCCCCCAATCCCTGTCATCTACTTATCATTCCCCTCCCATAACCCCCCTCCTCCTGACCCCCCAACCTCTCTCCCCCTTCCCAAACACTCACGTACTCCAACGTCCTTTCCCTTCAATCCCCTAACACAACTCCTCACCCCCCTCCTCTTACCCATCCCGAACACCCTCTTCTCCTCCCCAACCCCCTATCCTGCCCCTTCAGGCCCTCCTAACTCCGCCTCCCAATCCTTTATCCCAACCCCCGATAAATACACAACCCCTCCACCCCAACATATCCGCTCTCCACTCACTCTATGCCCTTTTATCCTCTCTGACCACATCTCCTGAAGTTCTTAACCTCCTGTCTAACCTAGCCCAACCCCTCACACCTAACAGCCCCGTCACCCCTCACTCCACTCCCACTACCCTATCTCCCCCCTCACACATCAGTCCACCCTCTGCAACTAACACAGACCATTCCCTACCCCCAGACCATTCCCTTCCCCCCGCCCATGCCCCTTCAGTACCTCCCTTTACCCTAATTGCCCCGAGCCTACACAACATTGAACTCGACCTATCTAATCTGATTACTGAACCCCTCTCACCTAACAGCCCCATCACCCCTCACTCCACTCCCACTACCCTATCTCCCCTTCACACATCAGTCCACCCTCTGCAACTAACCCAGACCTTTCCCTAGCCCCTTCAGTACCTCCCTTCACCCCAATTGCCACGAGCCTACACAACACTGAACTTGACCTATCCAATTTGATTACCGAACCCCTCACACCTAACAGCCCCATCACCCCTCACTCCACACCCACTAACCTATCTCCCCCCTCACACATCAGTCCACCCTCCGCAACTAACCCAGACCACGCCCCCTCAGTACCTCCCATAATTGCCCAGAGCCTACACAACATTGAACTTGACCTATCTAATTTGATTACTGAACTTTCTCAATTCAGGACAGATTTTATCTTCCTCAGCTCCAGAACCCTCCCTCACCATAAAATCCCCAACAACCCCCCCAAATTTCCCTAACACCAAACACAATCATTGGAGATCGACTCCTCTCTGCTGCCATATACATAGACCTCGCCGCACCTCGAACCATCTCTCCCCGTCCGACCTCTCCGACCTATGCAACTCTTACCTTCCTAGTTTACCAACCACCACTCCTCCACTCCCCTACTCCCACATCCCTGTTATCCTAGGGACAAATAGAATCCCCTCCTCCCCCGCTTCCCCCAGACCACCGCCCAAACTCACGTCGATCCACTCTTGCCCACCCACCATTTGCAACCCCACACCACTTACATGTATGCTTGTCAACTGTCGCTCCGCAGTCCAGCATGCCACGGAAATTTCGGAAACTATCCTGAGTGAATCCATTGACATTGCATTCCTCACAGAAACCTGGCTCAATGACCACTCAACGAGCATACTTGACCTACTCTCCCCCCCGGGATACTCTATTCTTAGAAAAGATAGACCTGTCAGAGTTGGGGGTGGTCTAGCCATTATCTTTAAAAATGAACTTCAGCTATCCCTTGTGAACAATTCTGGCTACTCCTCCTGCGAATACCTGGAAGCTGAACTGACAACTCAAAATTCCCACCCAATTAGTCTACACAACATCTATCGCCCCCCTGGAGCCCCCCCAGCCTTTCATCGAGGACTTATCTGAGCTCCTGACTCAATCCTCATTATCCAACTCAAAAAATCTCTTTCTTGGGGATCTTAAACTCCATTGGAACGATACCGATGGTCCCACTATCTCCCTCCTCAATAATCTACTTGAGATCAATGAACTCAAACAACTATGCCTGTCCCCGACACACACCAAAGGAGCCATCCTTGATGCCATTCTTTCCAACAAATATCTGGCCTCCGTGACCAATATCGTCCCCATTGACTGGTCTGACCATCACCTTATACTGTTCACCATTGCTACCACTGCAAATCTCCCCACCTCCAAAATTAACAGACCTAAGAAATTGACCAGAAATCTAAAACGTATCCCCCCGGGTGTTCTTGAGTCTAAACTCCAAGCTCAACTTCTTCTCAAAATGCTAATGAGCTCACTGAACACATTAACAATACTGTCACCGGTATCCTCGACCAATTGGCCCCGCCTAAACTCAAAAACCAAAGAAACAACACCCCCTCCAACTCTTGGTTTAATACCGAGCTTAATAACGAAAGACGGTCACTCAGACTGTCGGAAAGAACCTGGAGACACCATCCCTCTCCCTCCCAACTCCCAATGCAAACCTGTCTTCACCTCTAATTCCTACTCCACATCCCCTCAACCAGTTGACCCCTTCTCTCTTCCTCCCACTAATCTACCGCTCCCCAGCGACTCTCCTCACCTGCCTACTTCCTCACCCCCCCTAACCACTCCTCACACCTACCCCCTACCACATCTCCGGAAACCAACTCCCCTAACTCACAATTAAAGAATAATGCTTCCTTGTTCAACTTCCTCCCCGTGACTGAGCTAGAAGTCCTTAAAATAATTGTTAATCTTAAACCGTCCTCCTACACAAAAGACCCCTTACCCTCTAACCTTGTCCCTGCCCTTAAGCACATCATTACCCCATACTTGACCACAATCATCAACACCTCTCTCTCCACTGGCTGTGTCCCCACCTCCCTTAAACTTGGACAAATCTCTCCCATAATCAAGAACCCCAATGCTGACCCCAATGACCTAAACAATCTCCGCCACATCACTAACCTCCCCCTTCTCTCAAAGGTCCTTGAAAAATGTGTCCTACTACAACTAGACAAACACATCGAAAACTTCAACCTACTCGACCCTTTTCAATCAGGCTTCAGGAAAGGCTGCAGCACCGAAACGGCAATGCTCAATGTCGTCGATGACATCCACCACTCACTTGATAATGGCGAGACTTGCCTTCTTATCCTCCTTGATCTCTCCGCAGCGTTCGATACAGTCAACCATTCAGGCCTACTTAATGTGCTAAGGACCCGTTTCGGCCTAAATGGTACTGCCTACAAATGGTTTGTCTCCTACCTACAACACCGAACCCAGCAAATCAAAATTCAAAACTGTCTTTCTAACCCCACTCCTGTCTCCCTTGGAGTCCCCCAAGGATATATTCTCTCTCCCCCCTCTTTAACCTCTTTATGGAACCCCTCACCCTCATTCTTAAGCAAGCAGGCATCAACTACCACCTCTACGCCGATGACACCCAAATCTATTACAAGATTAAAACTCATGATGACATCTTACACCTGAACAACACCCTCACCAAGATCCAAACCTGGTTCCATTCCAATCATCTCAAACTTAACCCTAATAAAACTGAAATCATTCTCTTCTCCCCTAAAAATAACCCTCTCCCCATTCAATCCTGGATCTCTGACCTTAACGCACTCAACTGCTCACTCACCCTGTCCAACTCTGTCAAATCTCTTGGTATTTCTATCGACAACACCCTAACCCTTAACGTCCACATAAAAAACTCTGCTAAAGGAGCCCTCTTCACTCTCCGTCACCTCAAGAAAATCAAACCCTTTGTACCTACCGATGACTTTAAACTTGTTGTTCAGTCACTTGTTATTTCACGTATTGACTATGGTAACGCCATCCTCAACGGAATCCCCAAGGTCCACCTTGCTCCAATCAAAGCTGTGCTCAACCTTGCAGCCAGGCTCATCAAAGACTGCAAACGCTTCGATCATATATCCCAGGCTCTCAAATCTCTTCAATGGCTCCCTATTGAAGGCAGATCTGCCTACAAAACTGCCTGCATTACTCATAAAGTCCTCCACCAAAACACTCCACAGTACCTCTCCAAGAAACTCCTCATTGCGGGCACCACACGACCTCTGAGAAGCACCAACACCCTCCTCCTAATCACACCACTTCATAAAAAGAAATCCACACAATCACGCTCCTTCTCTGGTAATGCCCCTATCATCTGGAATGCCCTCCCAAAAAACCTGCGCTGTAACCCCTCCTATTTCAGCTTCAAAAAGACCTCAAAATCCACCTCCTCAATTATTATTGGGGATCCTAACCTGTGACCTACACTTGATCTCCAATCACCATGTTATATTTGTCCAGTAATATTTGTCCATTTCCTGAACATCATCTACCTAATTACTTGAAATGTATAGCTCTTGCCCCTGTTTATCTATTTGATTTGTATATTTCGCATGTTGTTTTCATTATCTTTTATCTACTTGTATGCCATGTTTGGCCCAATTATTATTGGGGGTCCTAACCTGTGACCTGCACTTGATCTCCAATCACCATGTTATATTTGTCCAGTAATATTTGTCCATTTCCCGAACATCATCTACCTAATTACTTGAAGTGTATAGCTCTTGCACCTGTTTATCTATTTTGATTTGTATATTTCACATGTTGTTTCATTATCTTTTATCTACTTGTATGCCATGTTTGCTTTATATTATCTTACGCATGTAAAGAGCTCTGATACCTCTGGGTCTAGCCAGTGCTATATAAAACTTTTAAAATAAAATAAAATAAATACATTTGTTGTCAGAATCAAATGGGCCCCTAGCGGTTTCGTCACCCCCATGTATGGGAGTTTCTTAATTTTCAATTCCTTGCTCTCTGGCCCTTTCTTCTTGCCCCCTGTCTTCTCGCTATCCTCAGACACCTTCTCTGTGTTAATTCAAATCTCTATTTTTGTCCCCTTTGGGTCTCCAGCCTCCCTTGTGCCTACCCAATGTCCATGACGTACTTCCCTTTCCTTAACCGCCCCCCCACTTCTTGCCCCTCCTCCCCCCCTATGCCCACTGACACCATTAAAGGCTTCCCTTTTGCACTTTTGGCCTTACCTTGCTCCAAGAAAGGTGCCAGTATAGTTGCAGTCCGCCTTGCCAGTGGCCCTGTACTTTCCGATATCTTTGGTGGCCTCACCGCATGCCCCGACGCCTTCTTTGGCTTCTCTGCCTCTGCCTGAAAAATACTGGTTGACAAATTAGCTGCCCCCCCTTCCCAATTGTCCTCCTCCCGTAACTCACCTTCTTCAAGGCTTTCTTCATCAAAATCTAACTCCTCCTGCCACCACTCTTGGGGCCATTCTTGATTTAACTCTGCACTATGGGCCCTACCGGACCCCCTGCTTCATGCCCTGGGTGGAGCCGACTGTACCCGCCGGTACTTCTCCAGCACCCCCACCCGGCTGATGTTGCTCCTTGATGTCCCAGCGGTCCACTGAGACCCACTGGGTGTTGGGGCCAGCGAGGTCATTCTGGGCCTACTTCTGCTGGCTGCAACGGGCTCCCCCGCCGATACCGGGCATGCCGTTCTGGGCTCCACCCTCGCTTCTCCTTGGCGCCATGGAGCTGCCCCCAGCTCTGCCGAGTCCGCCGCATTGCGCCGTTCTTTGCGCTGCAACGCAAATGTCTGGTCTGATGTGCTGGTTCCCTACCAACTACCCACTTGGTCCACCCTCCTTTTCCTACCCTGTCTAGCATTCCTTTCCGTCCTGCCCCTTACCCCCTAACTCCATTGCCACCTCCTCGACATCATCCCCCTCTTCATCCCCACTCCACTCTAGCATGGCTGCTACCAGGGCCGAGCGTGGCCTGAGCTGCACCCAACCCTCCCTTGAGTCCTGTTAGACCTGTCAGCCCTAGGGTGGTCTTGCCCTGTTTTTTTTCCCTTTTGCGCCTCATTTTTGCCACCATATTTTTACTGGACCTAGGTCTCCGGGCGCCTTGCCACTGCTAGCCGGAGGGAAGAGGGGACGAGGAGCAGGGGGAGGCAGACAACCCAGGAGAACTGGACCTACTGCACATTGATGTTAGCGAGAATGTGTTGCCAGGAAGACGTTCCAGGGCAGGCAGTAGTCCGTCAGGGGGGAGTTTGTCGGCAGAGGAATTTGAGGACAGGAGGGAGGAGAGGCGATTAACATTAGAACTTGCTAGGATGGAAAGAGAAGGAGAACAGGCAAGGCTAGCCATGGAGGAAAGGAAGCTTGCGCATGAGCTTAGCCTGAAGGAACTAGAGCTCCGAGCCTTGCAGATGGAGATGCAGGGCAAAGTGAATGGTGGCAGCATACCTGCTGGGGTTCCACAGGAGCCCAAATTTTATCTACCAAGAGAGGTGATAGCCAGTTTTAGTGTAGGAGATGACATCGATAAGTGGTTGGCGGCGTACGAGGTGGCTTTGGTGGCCCATAGAGTTCCTGAGAGCTACTGGGGGAGGTCTTTACAGGTACATACCTCCACTAGTAAGGGACACACTTTTAACTTTGGATAAGGGGAGCAGACTAACTACCCTATCATGAAGGAGGCCCTGCTCAAGAAGTTTGGCCTCACCCCAGAGAAGTACCGCCAAAAGTTCCGCAACAGCCACAAGCTTCACACACAAAACTGGGTGGATTTTTTGATTATGCCCGGAAGGCATTGGAGGGTTGGGTGCGTGGCAGCAACGTTGACAATTACAAAGGGCTGTACGACCTGTTCTTGAGAGAGCACCTCCTAGAGAAATGTTTTCCGGAGCTGCGCCAGTACTTGGTGGACCGCAAGCTGACCAATCCTAGGGAGCTTGCAGAGGAGGCAGACACGTGGGTCAGCACTCGGGTGTCCCACAAGGGAGCCGGGCGGACCCCCGAAAGGTGGACAGGGGCTCCCCAGAAGAAAGAGGGGGAGATAAAAAGAGGGAGTTCTTTAAAGGCCCCCAAAATAGACCGCCTGGGAGAGGGGTAGGTTCCCCATCCCAACCTGGATTCCAGAAACCCACTTATCCTGACAGGAGTCAGCAGCCCAGAACTGTCCGGTGCTACGAGTGTGGGGAGGTTGGACACTACAAGGGGGATCCCCAGTGTCGCAAGAGAACCCCAGCCCCCACAGGAGGTAAGAGCCCTGGGGTGGCCAGTGTAGCGCTTGGGGAGGAGTTGTCCCTAGGTAGAGGAGGTGAGTGGACAGGCTTGACCTTAGTTTCCCTGGGGGATAGATAGATCATCCCACGGGTTCAGGTACCCGCGAACACTGCCAAGTATCAGCAGAGGGTCCTGGTGAACGGGGAGGAGGTGGAGGCTCTGACGGACACAGGTGCCAGCATGACGATGGTGAGACGTCAGCTGGTGTCCCCAGAGCAGGTGATTCCTGAGGAATTCCACCCGGTTGTTATGGCTGATAATAGCCTGGGTCATTACCCCGTGGCCCAAGTTCCCTTTGAGTGGGGAGGAGTATCAGGTCTGTTGAAGGTTGCGGTGAGCCCTGCCATGCCAGTTGACTGTCTGCTGGGCAACGACTTGGAACATACTGCCTGGAGGGAGGTAGAGTTCAATGCCCATGCTGAGATGTTGGGATTACCAGGATGGACTTGCGTCGTCACGCGGTCCATGGCTGCCCGACAAGGAACTCAGCTGGGGTTGGAGCCTGAAATAATGGCCCAGCCCACTGCTGGACGAGGAGATGTCCAGGAGGAGACACCCGGTGAGATGGATGGGGAGCCCGCGGAGGTGACCCCGGAGTCCGCTGAGGTGGTTGGTGTTCCCGTGGGGGACCTGCCGACCCCTGCAGAGTGGCAGGTGGAAGGAGGGCCTACCCGGGAGGAATTTTGCCGGGCGCAGAAGGAGTGCCCTACGCTTGAAGGCATGCAGCAACAGGCCGAAGCCCAAGTAGCTGGAACAGAGACTGGTAACTACCATGTCTACTGGGAGGATGGTCTCCTCTACAGTGAGCCTAAGGCTCCGGTGCATGGGTCATCAAGGGCCGTGGTGGTCCCCCAATGCTACCGAGCCTTTCTGCTAGAGTTGGCACACAAAATACCACTAGCAGGACACCTGGGCCAAGACAAGACGTTTGCGCGTCTGGTCCCACATTTTTACTGGCCCAGGATGCGCGTCACTTCTGACACTTTTTGCAAGACTTGCACCACTTGCCAAGCGAGCGGCAAGACAGGGACGAAAGTGAAGGTCCCTCTAGAACCTCTCCCAGTTGTCGATACCCCTTTTGAGCGGGTAGGGATTGACATTGTCGGGCCATTGGACCCGCCGACTTCTGCAGGACATAGGTTTATTTTGGTGCTGGTAGACCACGCCACCCGGTACCCAGAGGCAATCCCTCTGAGGACCATCACTGCACCGGTGGTGGCGCGGGCCCTGATGGGGATTTTTACCCGAGTGGGATTCCCCAAGGTCGTGGTGTCAGATAGGGGCACGAATTTCATGTCGGCCTACATGCAGGCCATGTGGAAGGAGTGTGGAGTGACCTACCGGTTCTCCACTCCTTACCACCCCCAGACGAACGGGCTCGTGGAGCGCTTTAACAAAACCTTGAAGGGGATGATCAGGAGCCTACCCGAGGACTTGAGAAGGAAGTGGGACGTCCTCTTACCCTGTCTGCTCTTCTCCTACCGAGAGGTGCCGCAGAAGGGGGTCGGTTTCAGCCCCTTTGAGCTGCTCTATGGCCACCCCGTTCGGGGGCCCCTCAGTCTTGTCAAGGAGGGGTGGGAGAAGACTTTCTCGAAGCTTCCCCGTGATGTGGTCAGCTATATGCTGGCATTCCGCAGCTAAGTGGCCAAGCTGTGGAAGGAGGCCTCGGACAACCTAGAGGCTAGTCAGGCCGTCATGAAGAAATGGTATGACCGGAACGCTCGGACGGTAGAGTTAGACGCTGGACAGAAGGTGTGGGTCATGGAGCCAGGAGAGCTTAGCGCCCTCCAGGACCGGTGGACTGGGCCATTTGAGATCTTGGAAAGGAGAGCCCAGACCACATATGTCGTCGATGTGAAGACCCCACGTCAACCCCACAGGGTGTTCCACGTCAACCGCCTGAAGCCCCACCAGGAGCGTTCAGAGCTCACTCTCCTAATGATAACAGATGGAAGTGAGGAGGAGGAGAGTGAGCCTCTTCCAGACCTTCTGGCGGCCCATGAGAAGGATAGTTCGGTAGAGGGAGTGGTCCTCGCCCCATCATTAACCCCAGAGCAACAGAGGGACTGCCGCCAGGTCTTGGGACAGTACGCCTCGTTGTTCTCCCTCACGCCTGGGATCACGCACCTGTGTACCCATGATGTGGACACAGGGGACAGTCCGCCAGTAAAAACCAAGTCTTACCGGCTGTCCGATAAAGTCAAGGCTAGAACTGGGAGTGATTGAGCCTTCCAGTAGCCCTTGGGCTAGTCCGGTGGTGTTGGTGCCGAAAGCGGCCCCACCGGGCACCACACCAGAACTTCGGTTCTGTGTGGATTACCGCGGACTCAACTCAGTCACTAAGACCGACGCTCACCCGATCCCTCGGGCGGATGAGTTCATTGACCGGCTGGGAGCAGCCCGGTATCTGAGTACCATTGATTTGACGTCAGGCTATTGGCAGATCGCCATGGCGGAAGGAGCAAGGGAGAAGACTGCGTTCTCCACCCCCGAGGGCCACTTTCAATTTCGGGTGATGCCCTTCGGGTTGAAAAATACTCCAGCCACTTTCCAGCGGTTGGTGAACCAGGTGCTGTCTGGCCTACTCTGCTGCCTACCTGGATGACATAGCTGTCTTCAGTAGCAGCTGGGAGGACCATCTGGAGCATCTCCAGGAGGTGCTACAGGCTCTGCAACGGGCTGGTCTAACCATCAAGCCCAGCAAGTGCCAGATTGGACAGGGAACTGTCGTGTACCTGGGACATCTGGTGGGCGGAGGTAGGTGCAACCCCTCCAAGCCAA
This sequence comes from Calotriton arnoldi, assembly GCA_963921515.1. Lineage (NCBI taxonomy): Eukaryota > Metazoa > Chordata > Amphibia > Caudata > Salamandridae > Calotriton > Calotriton arnoldi. Next base: position 105,047 of record CAWUFW010005044.1, on the reverse strand, counting down.
GATTGAGACCATCTTGGCCTGGGAGCCCCCAAGATCCAAACAGAGGTCCGGGCTTTTCTCGGCCTCACGGGATACTACCGCCGCTTCGTCAAGGGATATGGAACCATCGTGGGCCCATTGACGGAATTGACTTCAAAGAAGCAGCCACGCAGAGTCATCTGGACGGCTGCCTGCCAGGAAGCCTTTGAGACCCTCAAACGTGCAATGTGCACCGGACCGGTGCTCAGGACTCCAGACTTTGGACGGGAATTTATTGTGCAGACAGACGCTTCTGAGCATGGCATAGGAGCTGTGCTCTCGCAGCTGAATGACGATGGCCAAGACCAGCCAGTGGCCTTCATTTCCCGAAGACTACTCCCCGGGAACAGCGGTGGAGTACCATCGAACGAGAAGCCTTTGCCGTGGTTTGGGCTGTAAAGAAGTTGAGGCCATACCTTTTTGGTTGTCACTTCCTGATCCAGACCGACCACAGACCCCTTCGCTGGCTCATGCAGATGAGAGGCGAAAACCCCAAATTGTTGAGGTGGTCCATTTCCCTCCAGGGGATGGACTTTCGGGTGGAACATCGACCCTGTGTAGACCACGCCAACGCTGACGGTCTCTCCCGGTTTTCCGCCTTAGCGACGAGAACTCCCTAGAGGTTGGGAAGCTCTCCCTCTTTCGGCTGGGGGGACGCGTGTTAGACCTGTCAGCCCTAGGGTGGTCTTGCCCTGTTTTTTTTCCCTTTTGCGCCTCATTTTTGCCACCATATTTTTACTGGACCTAGGTCTCCGGGCGCCTTGCCACTGCTAGCCAGTGCTGAGGTGCAGGTGCTCTCCCACTTAAGATGGCTGCCACAGGCCCCTGCTACTGCAGAGGGGCCTTACACGCATACACACTAGTAGCCAGGGTCAGGCTGGGACATAGGGATACAGTATCCATTCCATCCCCGCCTCTGGGCCACATAGCCAGACATGTAGAAGGTTCCAGAACCTTCCGGGCTGTGGGAGGAGTTATGTTTTGCCGCTTTTGGGAGGGTCACCTGACCTAGGGGTATAAAAGGCTTGGAGGGGAAACTTTCTAGTCAGTTGAGAAGGGGCACCACTGATCCTGGGAGAACCTCTGCCGGAGTACAGGCTTTAGGGCCTAGGGGGGAGACCTACACTACTGCTGCTGACAGGGCTGAGGCCCTGCTGTAGTAAGATAGCTGAGGAACGCCCACCACCCACTGACCTTGCCCAGAGTGAGGGGACCCAGGGAACCACCTTCAGCGTGCTGGGAGGAACATCAAGCACTCCCAGAACCACCAACTCACCCCCCCCCTCATAAGAAGAAACTTCTGACAAGAAACTTTTGACAAGGAACTTATAATAAGAAACTTCTGACAAGAAACTCCTGACAAGAAACGACTAAGAAGCAACCAATCTGGAACAGTCGCAAGACACCTTAATTTGAGGAGGCCTGACCGTCCAGCAAGGCCTGAAGCCTAAACTGCCCAACTGGGGATCACCAGGTAAAGCGCCGTACCCTGGAAGCGCTAGACCTTCACCCCTATCTATTCCTGCCTGCTGCTGGGCTGCCCCCCAAGTACTTTTCCAGTCAGCCCTGCCCACAGGCTGCTGGTGCGCCCCGCGTTCTGTCTCCACGAGGGAGAAACTGCCCCCCCCTCAGGTCACTGACCTTGTGAGGAAATCACCGCCGCCGCCGCGTGAAGAGAAGTGCTGCTGTGAGGAGAGGCCCTCCTCGAGGCCGTGTGGTGAGGTGCGCCGTCCGCGCCCTCACCGAAGGAAGCGCTGAGGTGAGGGAAGCCCCTCGAGTGGATGTGGTGAGGTGCGCCGTCCGCGCCCTCACCGAAGCCTCTACATTTCCCCAATATCATTGCCACCGGGCCCGGGGCCCCACCGCCGCCGTCGCGGCTGAAGAAATCACCGCCGCAGCCCAAGGGGGCCGCGTGAAGCAGCCGCAGCCTAGCGCGATCCGCGAGGCCTCCAGGCCCCGCCGACGCCGAGCAACCGGGGATGCCGGCCACGCCCCCAGGAAGGCCGCGCAGTGATTGGGACGCCGGCTCCCGCCACGCCCCCAGCGCCGACGGAGGCTGAGGAAGAGCCCCGGCCGTGCAGAGGGAGACGGGGAGCCGGCCGGAGAGGACTGCCGGCTCCCGCTCCCCTTCCTGAAGTCCCTGAAGCCCGCCAGACCCACTCACCTGATCCCGGGGGCCGGAGGAGGGTGATACCGGCACCCGCAACGTGCCGCCCAGTCACTCCCTGATCCCGGGGGCCGGAGGAGGGTGATACCGGCCCCCGCAACGACCCGTCAGTCCGGCCAGAAGGCCGAGGTACCTCGACCGGGCCCCGCCCTCCAGAACACGGGCCGGGCCTGGAGTTAGCCAGTCGCTAAGAAGCGCGACCAACGAACAAGCACCAGGTGAGCCCAGGAGGCCCCTAGGGCCCACAAAAACACCACTGGGGGCCGGGGGCCACCATTAACCCCTAAAATTAACTGTGTAACTTTCCCTATGAGGCGAGGCCCCGGAGAGGAGTGGGCCTAGCCTGGAATTAACCCCTAAGGGACATAGAAGCCCCAGGATACAGGACATGTTGAGGGGTTCCCCACAGTGTTTATTAATTTATTGCAGATGCCTATTGTAATTACTGCCTAGGCCTATGCTTTTAACTGCAAAGTCTTTACCACAGGGGGAAAGTGATTAATTGAATTGAGCTGAAGTGTACACCGCCAAGAGTTGAAGTGTTTTATGTTACAGGTGTACTGGAGTTGCGACGCCCACTGTACTGAATGTGGGTGCGCCTAGATTAATGCAGGCCTATTGAAATGTAACGTGAAAAGCCTTCTTTTAAGTAATTGAATATGCTTGAAGTGAACTGCATGTTTAGGCCCATGTTTTATTAATGCACCTTGTGATCCTTATTGGTGCTACGTGTAAGAGATAATTCCTGCGGCCTCTTAGTGGCCTACAATGTTGATGAGCTATGATGCTTTAGTAAGAATGTGCACCAGTTGAGTAATGCAATGAATTTAAATGTAGATCTGAATTAATCTGCCTCATCTGATGCTAACTTGATTTATATATAAAAGATCTTGATTTTAAATACACAAGCCTGGTGTGGTGTCATGTTATTGCGTTCACATTTCTGAGTCAAGGTAAGAGTGTGCTGCACAACTGCCTTACACATTGCCTTCGCGTGCTTTCCCGCCTCGCGCCATGCTACCGTGGCGGACTCGGTAAACCCGGTTCCAACAAGTTCCCTCTCCATACCTACCTTCCTGCCCAGACCCCACTTGGCCCCCGCTACCATGGCCCACGGCCCTCACCTCCCCTTGAAAAGAAACCCCTTGCGCCCTGTTAGCATCCAACTGCCCGACCCTGTCCAGGCCCCTCACCTCATCATTCCATGATGAGAAGATATCCAAGCCCAACTAGGCCTAACTACCCCATGCAAGCTCTGACTCCACCGGTACTTCATCCTCCTCCCCCCTCCAGTCCCTGGGGCCAGCTGCTCCCCTCCCCCCAGAGGTCTACCTCTTCTATCTGCCCCTCTGACCCACCACCCTGGCCCCCCACACCACAGCGGCCCCTCCCATATCCTCCTCCTCAAAGGAAACCTCTGGCACAGCCCCCCTCCCTTCTTCTGCACCCAAATGGGCTCTCATTCCCCTCTCTTGGCTGCCAGTTTTTGTGCGGTCGGGCCCTCTGCATGGGCCTCGCGTCTGGCCCCACGCTGGGGGTTTTGTCCCAGGGCCCGCCCCCGCTGCCTGCCTTCGCCCACTCTGAGGCGGCACGCGCTTCCACATTCAAAGCCCTGGCCACCGCTTCCTCATCGTCCCCATGCTCCGGGGCCAACACTGCCTGCTTTTTAAGTCCCAGGCTACACGGGGCCTCACCTCCGATGTGCGCCATGCTAGCCCCGCTGCCCGCCACTTTCCCTGAGGCCGCATTAGGCGCCCTCGCTCCTCGCTGTACGGAGGATCCCGGGGCCGCTCTCCTGGCATATGAGCAGCCCCTCTCACTCCTCGCGCCCACCTTGATCTTTTTGGGCGATGTGCATGCCGCAATCGCAGCCGCTACACCCGCCAACACCCGCCGTGGCAGGCGTGCCGACCCTGCCGCCTCTGGAACAAAGAGGTCGAGACGCCCCGCCTTACTCAGCAAACGAAGGGCCTCCAAGACTCTATAATCCTCCATGTCTTGAGGTAACACTTGCTAGCTGTCCTCTAACTAAGCTAACACGTTAAATTCTAGAAGGCATTTGCCTCCCCACTACGCTAGGCTCCCAGCCACCAGGTCCACCAAACCTAAAATGGTGGCTGGGAGCCCAAGCCCGCCAGCCTTATGGGCATTGGGCTACAATTGGGGTACAAAATTGTAGCCCAACGATCTACAAAATGGAAGCCCCCAGGGGCTGCCCCCGCCCCTCCCAAACTGCCTGGTGGGGAGACCTCCCTTCAATCGGCTGCCTCCCCCAAACCCCTCTTGTGGTGAAGTGCCATCTACATGCAAAATGAAAGTAAGATCTAGACTTGCGTTTCCATCTGTCTTTTTTGTATTTTAGGAAGTGTTTCTCTCTCTCTCTCTCTCTCCAATTATCTCATTTCTCTCTCTATCTTTGAGCACTCCATTTATTCTTGCTCCTGCTGGTGCATGAAGAAGGATGTTTCCGAAATAGATTTTAATAAAACAAACACTTAACATTGCCTGCCTCCTAGTTTCCTAAGTATGCTACAATTTTAGCACTGTTGCCCTCTGTATCTTTCATAAACAACACATTTCATGAGTTTGATTTCAGCCATTGTAGTGCCACACTAACAAGCATCAGCTGAAAGTGAGATACAAAAAACACCGTAAATAAGCTTACTGTAGGTGCACTACAAACTAGCAATGAATATTTCAAAACATAATCTGTGCATTACGCCGCCCCCGTGAATCTAAGTAAACTCTCAGTAAGAGTTTCATGGCTTTCATGAAGAATCACTTCATTAAAATGTGGAGCGGAGGAATGAAGGACATCTTGCGGAAATGTAAATTGTTTCAGATTTAATTAAAACTTTAAATTATTGTTAGCATAAAGGTCATAATCGTAAAATGTAATTGAAGAGAGAGCATTGCCAGCGACACTAAGGTTTCTTATTCTTTCCAGAACGTATCCTCAATGTCTGACATTTAAAGGGGAAATGGAGATTATCCTGAATTGAGTGATGCACTAATATGACAATAGGTGTTGAACAAGGTACAGATAAATAACAATATATTAAAAATTAATTCATTGATGAAGCGCGCATTCATACATTGAAGGCACGAGTATGATAGATCATTTGGAACTATAAAACTGTGATTCATTAACTCTTTATGCTGAATTTATTACAATCCTCTTGCAGCATTTATAGAAGTACTGCAGGTGTAGCTAAAACAATGTTTATTAGTCGTAAAAAAAAGGTTCTTGACATTCCCTAGTAGTAATGCTATGTGAAAAGGCAATGTTTCTTTCAAGGTTTGGGATGACACGTTTAGAGTTGCACAACTACAGCAAAGTGTTCCTCACAAAGTACGAATTTAGCATTAGAGGAGTCACAGGCATCTTTGATTAGTCGTAAATTAACTACTGCTGGGAAAGAGCTTCCACCATTGAATGGGCCATTTATGACAAAGAAAGCCTCTTATTGGCAGGAAATTCCACATCATTGCCAGCAGAGTCAGCCAAGTTAGCATGGGAGATGTGGACATCAATGTAAATGTGCTTGGTCCTATTTTCTTTGGTTCTTTTGCCCGCATGAAAACTAGGGGTGAGTGTAACTGGTGTAATTTTCCTTAGCGCAATTGCTCATGATTACCGCAAAATTACTCGCAATTATGCATAATTTTGTGAGAAGCGTAATCCAGCATTTCGTTCTATCTTCTTAGTACAAAATGCACCTTCGTGTCCATAATGGGCCATAGAATCAATTTTGCACTAAGAAAATAACTCTAAATGCTACACAAGACGAACAGCAGTAGCCTGAATTTGCTCTCTCTTAGTTCGTTGTTCCTGGACTCAAGCGGTAGGATTTTTGTCCCAAATTACTCTTAATTACTCAAGATGAAGTAATTGAAAAAAAAACGGTAATTTCGCATCACAAGAGTAATGCATAATTAATGAAATTACTCAAATTAGTCTAGCATAATTACAATTTTACCCAGGCCTAGCAAAAACTTAAAACACTAGCTTTGTATACAAAATTGTTATTAGATAACTGTCAGAATGAACACATAGACCTCCCACCTTTTGACCATCTTTTTGATGTTGTTTAGGTGGGAGATATATGCTGTGGGGGCAGTAGCGGTCATTGTAGCAGTGGCGTAACACAGACTCCGCAGCTCTGGTGGTGAGGGGGCCCCCATGCTCCAGGGGGCCCCCTCAGCACAATACTCTGGCTGGAGAGCTCCTGATTGAGTCCGGAGGGGGTCCCTCCACATACCTTGCAGGGGGGCCCTCTCAAGTTTCGCTACGCCAGTGCTTTGTAGTGGTTTGTTGATGCCACGTGAGATACTCAGGAGGAAACAAAGCATATTCCACTCCATGTGGGAACAATGCACTGGGCATTCAGATTTCCTCCCGGTACACCTGTGGAGAGACCCGAGTGGGATCATAGGAAAACAGTTTATTCTGATCTTTTTTCTGCCCATCCCAACAGCAAGGGATTGCATTACGTATCCCATTTTATTTATGGCTTTATGGACCTGTGGAGTCTGTCACGGGCCTGAGATTATACGATGCAAGGACCCTAATTTTTGATGCAAAATGCATCTCAACAGTTTGTGAGTCAATTTGCCTAAAAACTAACAAGGAGATCATTTGAATGGGTTGGTTTAAAGGCCAATGAATGTGGGATCTGTTATTAGTGCATTTTCAGTTTTACGAAAATGTGACCGAGGCCCTTGCTAGATCGCGAGAGAAAAATCTCTAATATGACCGTGAAAGCTGAGACAGTCCTGATGCTGTGATGTACACAGACAATGCAGATCTAGAGGTTCCTATGGTATTATTTCTAAATTATAATACTACCCAAGGATTGGTTTTGTCCCAGTGGCAATAGACTTGGCATTTGATTGGCACAACACTGCCCCGTGACAGTGCAGTCAGCTGCACTTACGCTCGCCTGGCGAAGAGATTTGCCATTTTGCACAGAAATTGCTCTGATTAGTTTTTAGCCATTTTAACTGCCAGCACTTGTTTTTAGTTGAAAGTTTTGTTTTTTAAAAACATTGCACTGATCGAATTTGTACTGTTTGAATTTGAAGGTGGTGGGAGGGTGGAATCGAACCCTGAGCTGGGGTACCCGGTGCGACGACTAGAACCGCCATTTTGGGTAGTTAGCGGTCTAGTCATCAATCCTGGGCTACATAAGGAGGGACCTGCGTGACCGCGGCCGGCCCCGTGACAGTGCAGTCAGCTGCACTTACGCTCGCCTGGCGAAGAGACTTGCCATTTTGCACAGAAATTGCTCCGATTCGTTTTTAGCCATTTTAACTGCCAGCACAAAAGTTTTGTTTTTAAAAAACATTGCACTGATCGAATTTGTACTGTTTGAATTTGAAGGTGGTGGGAGGGTGGAATCGAACCCTGAGCTGGGGTACCCGGTGCGACGACTAGAACCGCCATTTTGGGTAGTTAGCGGTCTAGTCATCAATCCTGGGCTACATAAGGAGGGATGCTGCGCGACCGCGGCCGGCCCCGTGACAGTGCAGGCAGCTGCACTTACGCTCGCCTGGCGAAGAGATTTGCCATTTTGCACAGAAATTGCAAAGGCGCACGTAAGGCAAGCCCATCTGCGCCCGTCAGCGTCCCGGAGGTGGCCGGGGCCGGACATGCTGCCGGCTTGCCTCGCACACACAGTGGCCCTGTGCACTACAGTAGGACTGAGTTGCTTGAAATTGGCAAGCGGGTGGGTTCCTGCTCCCTCAATGCCCTCAACCCCGTGGCTAAGTCGCTTGCCTGTATTCACTGTAAGTGGGCAGCCTGCCCTTCACTTAGGGAGATTAAAGTGGGTAGCGAGGCAAAGCGGACCGGGGTCCCCCCCTTGATCTGTCTTTTCGGGAGGGCGGCCATCTCAAGGCTTTGCTTCTGAATACTCGGTCCATAAAAAAACATGAGCTACAATTATATGACCTCCTGCTTGACACAAACCCTGACTTAATGTTTGTAACAGAGACGTGGATCAACGAGGGCTCCAATCCCACTATTGCTAGTGCCATCCCGCCAGGTTATCAGATTATAAAGAAGGATCGGCCAGTGGGCAGAGGGGGAGGAGTCGCTATAATTAAAAAAAAAAACTTTCTCGTGCTCTATTCTACCTACCGAGGATGTAGAGGGGCCGAAGGCCTCGGCTTTTCTTTCGCCGCGTCTGCTTATCAGACGATTGCCGGCGTACTTATTTACAGGAAAGTTCATCGAGGTACTTAGTCAAGCTATTTCTCCTGTCGCCACCAAATACAAGCATTGCCTGGTGTTAGGAGACTTTAATATTCACATGGATAATCGAGTCGATGAGGCTGCGGGAATCCTTGGAGATTTTTAATTTGGCTCCTTATGTTCACCTACCCACCCATGAGAAGGGACATATTTTAGACCAGATAGTCTCTAATGTTAGAATAGAAACAGACGCACCGCTTCCTCTGGTGTGGTCTGATCATTCTCTCTTAGGTTTTAGAGTTTCCAAGGTCCTATCCTGCCCTCTATCTCATGGCAAGCCTCGCTCGTGCTTTTTCAGACCCTTCAGCCAGATTACCCCTGAGGCTTTGAAGGCGGCGCTGAGACAGCACCTGATTCCTTTTAGTGGCAATCCCGAGACTAATGTACTTAGCCTCGAGAACTGGCTCGAGTGCCGTGGTCTGGAGCTGGCTCCTCTCACCACTCGTGTGGCTAAATCTATCCGCACCTCTGCTCCTTGGTTTACGGAAACTGTTAGAAAAAGCAGAAGCGCCTGTAAACGGTTGGAGAGAGTGTGACGGAATAATTTCAACCCCGAGGACAAAGCCAGATACAAACAAGCCCTGAAAGCCCACTATAATAAAATCCGCGAGGAAAAGAAACACTTTTTTCCTCTAAAATTGAGGTAGCTGGAAATAAGAGTAAAGACATTTTTAAAATTGTCAAAGCCTTCTCATCCCCTAACACGGTGGGAATTCTGTTTACCCCCTCATACAACTGGGTCCACCATCTTGCCGGCTATTTCCATGATAAAATCTGCACTATACAAAAATCTTTTGTGCCTCTATCCCCAGTCAAGGAAGGAGCTGCGAGGTTTTCACGCCTTGCCAACTCTGGGGCTGGGCCTTCTCTCACCCAATTTGCTCCCATTTCCTTAGAAAAATCTCTCGAGATAATGAATACTTTGAAATCAGGTTCTCCCTCGGACCCTTGCACGGCAAAAATACTGTCTTCTATTGCTGGGACTATTAATTCAGCTGTTAGTTAGGTCCTGAACACCTCACTGCAAAAGGGGCAGGTGCCAAACAGCTGGAAAAAGGACAAAATTCTCCCCCTATTGAAGAAACCTTCAGCAGATCCAGTGGTAGCCTCTAAATATAGGCCAATATCGCTGTTGCCTTTCTTCTCCAAAGTCTTAGAAAAGAACATCAATCTAGTCTTGACTGAGTACGTGGAAGTCAACCATGTACTCCACAACAGTCTGTCTGGTTTCAGAGTCTCCCTTAGTACTGAAACAGCTCTATTGGAAGTCTCGGAAACTATCAAAGAGCAACTAGACAAAGGGGGAAACGCAGTGTTGATACTGCTGGACCTGTCTGCGGCCTTTGATACCGTGCCCCATGACCGGCTCTTGCAGAATCTACTGGAGTGTGGTGTTGGGGGCACGGTACTTAAGTGGTTCGCCTCTTTTCTGATGATCGTCAGCAGACAATTTGGTCCCCTCCCTTTTCGGCCCCCATTCCTCCCATGAAGGTGGGGGTTCCGCAGGGGTCTATCTTGAGCCCGTCACTCTTCAATATTTATATGGCCCCTCTTGCACTTTTAGCTGAGGCGCACGGCGCTAAGATAGTATCATATGCAGATAATACTCAACTGCTGTTCACCTGTGACAAAGGCACCTATTTTAGAGGCGACGAAATTAACATCTGTCTGACGGAGGTCTTCTCCTGGTTACGGCATAACCAATTAAAGTGTAACCCAGAAAAGTCTGAGATTATATTTTTTGCCCGTCCGCCTTGCGAAGCGTGGCACCAGTGGTGGCCTCGGGATATGTCCCCTCCCATAGCCCCAGTTAGTACTGTGAAGAACCTAGGGGTCAAGTTAGATGCCACCCTATCTATGAAGGCTCAGATCCAAACTGTTGCTGGCACCTGTTTTGGCATGCTAAAAATGTTAAAAAACTTTCTTCCCCTGCTACCGGTCGAGTATCGGAAGACTGTAGTCCAAGCCCTAATTGTATCCAGGCTGGATTACATCAACATCTTGTACCTGGGCCTACCTGAGTACTTACTCAATCGTCTGCAGGTGGTTCAGAATGCGGCGGCCAGAGCTACTCTCATGTTGCGACCCAGAGCACGTATGACTATCCACCTGATTCGCATCGGCTCGACTGCGCTCCCATTAGATTCACTCAGGAAAACTCCGGACTAAGTAAGTGTACTGTCCCGGTTGGCTCTCGGCAGATTTGGACTGCTCCCTTCGTCATGCCCTGACCTACCTCCTTTACTTTTAGATTATTCCCTCGCTGCCGACGATTCCCTCCCCGGTTCCCTGTTTGGATTTGAACTCACCCCGTAAGTAATTCGCAGCCCCGCTGTCTCTCTTGAGGTCACTACGCCCTGGCACTTATACCCCTTCTCCTTTTCAGGAACCCTGATTCAATCCGCTAAGCTCCTCCGGCTTTGGGCATCGGCCCCACACTACCTCCGCGTTCAGGCCACATTCCCACATCCTCTATTTTGAGACGCCCTAACTTAGGTCTGTACATGGCTTTTTCCTTACCATGCAGGCTTCTCTTGCATGCCTCAGGATAGGATACATTTCCTTCCTCTATCATCACGTACCTTCTTTCGCCTTGCGCTAAGTCAGCTCGCTACTACCGCTGGTTCTATTTTTCGGACACCGCGCATGCTTCACCTTTAATGCCTCTGTGTTATATTGTCATCACTGTCTATCACTATCAATTGCAACTCCCCTCTCTAACCTTACATTAATTCATGCCTAATATGAATTTAGTTCCGCCTTTCTCATTTTCTTTATTTTAACTTACCTTCTTTTCATTCTCCGCCCTCTTGCGTCACCATGACTAAGCCAAATATAAGGTAACTGTCTTTGCATATATTGATCGTCCTTTAATGCTGTAGTTAATCCAATTACAGATTGTGCAACTGTTAAATTGTCCTTATACCCGGGACACATGGTCATTCCGTTGTTTTTCTTCCTCTATAGATTCTACTTGCTCACACTACAGTCCTGATGATGATCTTTAGTTAATAAGATCGAAACGCTCGTCGACCTCACAACCAAAACTCCTCCATTGTAATTGAATATATTGGAGTTTTGTAGTTTGTTGTCAATGCGATGTAAAGCTTTTAATGTCACTAAGCACTTTCACTTCACGCACTTGCACTTTTTCGTGTGAGCACCAGAACTATTATCGTTGAAATTTGAATTATACTCCATTTATGTTGCTAATAAATGTGATGTCATTCCGTACCCTGTGTCCCGTCATACATTGCTTAATGAGTCCCGCACGGACTCCCTTTGAAAGTGTTTCTGTAGATTAATACTGCACCCATTAATAGTAGCCCAGGCTACACGAGGACCTGTGAGGCCTCCCTGAGACCACTGTTCCTTTCAACTATATATACCACCCCTGGTCATAATACGGGGGTACCCTTGTTTTTTATACATATTGTACTGAGATATGGCATGGTCATCACTGCACTGCCTTTAGCACCACACAAACCCTTGCACAATAGCGCAAGAATTATGCATTATGTGTAATAAAGGTTCTGTACCAGAGGGTACTCGTCCAGTACAAAATACTGTACTTAGGTATAGTTTAAAACTTTACTAACTTTGAATGTGAGTTGTACACATTAAAAAGCATACTTAAAAAGTTAGAAACGTTTTAAGGAAACCCTTTTTTCAGATAGTACACCTGGCTCAAAAAGGTGTAGATTTTTGGTGCAAAGTCCTGTCTGTCATTTTTAGTAGATAAGACTTTGCATTAAATCCATAGCCGATTGCATTAGAGCATCCGTGTACCACTCATGGGTCACTTCCTTGATGCAAACCAGCACAAGGTACAGCAAACTATTATTTTGCATTACTTTGGGCTACTTTCCAGCACAAATCAAGATTTCAATGGAAACTAAATCTAATTTCAAGACTTTGCAGTGCTTGCATCACGTTTTGTGACATTACACCATTACAAATTGAATTTCACACACAATGGGAGTCAATATAATTTTTATGCCTGGTTAACCATTTATAACATGCCTCCTAGACAGTGGTATACATTGCATCAATGAGGTTAGATCATCACTCTTATCTATAGTTCTCATAGCATTTTATCTGGAATCCGTTTACATGAAATTCAGGTATGGGTGACTTATTTTACATATCCAGGATTATATTTGTACAGTATAAGTATTGTATAAGTGCTGAGAAATCTGTAAAAAATTGAAGGTTTGTCACCACCTCCATGTTTCAAAAGTAAGGCAATTTTTCTGATGGCAGAGATGATCGGCTAGCTTCACTGTTGCAAATGTTTGTCCAGCTGCCCTTCTGCCACAAGAAAAATAGCTATTGTGAATTGCTATGCTTGCCCTACTTATGGCAACATTTTTGGATGCTGATTTTTCCTGCCTGGTATTAGTTTGTAAGGAATGGTCGTCCAGAGCAGGAAAATAGAAAAAAATCCCCCACACATTAGTGACTTTTTTATTTTTGTTTTTAAGACTATCACACAGTCAGGAAGTTGTGTATGAACAATTAAAATAAAATACAATGGGGGTCAGGCATGACATGGCCATTGGCTGATGTCCAATTCCACAAGACTCACAGTTTATCCCTACATCATTTAGAATTTGCAGAACCACGAGGAATGGAGATCATGGCCAGGATAAATGAACAATGACCTTAACGCTTCCTGTGAGTGAGGGCCATTGCTATTTTAATTTTCAAAATCAAATTCCTACTTTGGAGGTTTTGCTTCTAAACAACAACAAAAACGATGAACATTTCCCCATAACATGGATGCCTGCCAGGCATTACATTATTGGTGGAAATCCTCCTACCTTGTTGGCAGTAGCACTTTCAGCAAAAATCTCTGCTGACAGGTATGGATGTTTAATTAATGCTACCTACTGTTGCCAGGCTACAGATGGGTTGGCAGATCAGTGCCTTTACTGCCTCAGACACAAACCAAGCGGACAGTGGAATCTGATTGACCCACTATATCAATCAGGTATCTTATGGAAGAGTTTGGAATTTTCTGCTCCCCGAATTAAAGTCCTCATTTACGGGGTTTTGGCGTAGGGCAGCACAACAAGTCACCTTGCTATGCTGCCATACGCCAAAATGAAAGGGCAGGAATGCACCATATTAACCCAATACGGTGAATTCCTGTCCTTTCCCCCTGCACTGGTGCTGTTTCGGCAGCCTAGCGCCAATGCAAGCACCCTTCCACCATGGTGCAAGAGTTCCTGTGTTGTTGGTAGGATTGTTTAAGTGCAGGAACAATACATAGAGGCGTTTTCCTATTTCTATGTGTGCTGCAGAATGCAGTACACATAGAAAGAGGAAAAAACGAGGAGAAATAAAGATATTTCTCCTCGCTATGTCTGCCCTGGGGAGGCGTACGATTTTGACTCATTCCCAGGTTTACAAGTCCTTGTAAATCTGGGAATACACCAAAATCCATGGGACTTGCATGGGAACACCCTCCACAATGTCCATGGAACGCTTCCCTTGTGCAGAGCAAGAGACAGGGTGTTTTGCGCTGCGTCGCCGTACTCAAGATTTATGAGGCCACTCAAAGCCACGCAATACAGCTTTGCATGGTTTCATAAATCTGACTCAGATCAGTGAATCAAGCATGCACCACTTTGCGTGGTGCAAACGTGACACAAGATTCTTATAAATATGCCCCTCAGTCACTTAATGATTTAAAGTTTCCTTCAAGACTCAAAAAATATTTGTTTAAGAACAATGATTAGTAAAGTTGCAGGGATAAATGTATGATAATCATTGTGATATTTTGGCAATATCAACGAAACCACCTATAATTGTGGTCACCTTTCTATGATGATCGTATGCCACATACTTATAAATTAAAGTAATAAATTATGGAGTATAAAAATCTCTGCTTCAAAAATATGCAAACATAATATTGGTTAAGTCAAAATACTACAAAAGTATACCCATTGTTAAGACCTCACTATCGACCTAAAAACAATGTATAATTGTTTTTAAAAAAGTCAATTAAAAATAGTTTTAAATAACACAATATAAACTGTAATTTTTTTTCTAAACATAATAATGCATTAATACTAATTCCTACAAAAACATCAGAAATGTACTTAAATGTATAATTTGAAAACATTTAAATCTTTAAAGACTAAAAATACATTAAACTTAAATACACATATCAATTTTGAAATCAAAATAATTTGAAAATAATTCAGCACAGCAAGGGAAAAGGAAGAGAGCAGAACTGCTCCACAAAGACAGCTCTCTACTTCCACTGGGGCACTTTGGGCTGCATAGCACAAACTAAGGCACACTGCATCATGGCACAAGAATGTCTGCATTATGGTTACTATAATTTTCATGCAGGAAGGAGTACCTTCCTGTACAAAAACTATCATTTTATTCATATTCCTCTTTGTATATGTGCTGCTGAATGCAGCACACCTCCAAGGAAGAAGAGTAAAATAAAGATATTTTGCCTTGTTGTGCCAGTCTTGGGTAGAAGAACCATATTGGCGCAAACCCTTGTTTAGAAGTCTTTGCATCAAAACACATGGGAGGATGCACTGGAATGTCCATGTTCCACTCATATAACAAATTCCTGACTCAGGGTAATGCAAGGCAGAGATACGCGCTGTGTTACTTTTTTTGATAAAGTCTTGCAAAGCCACGCAAGGCTTTGTAAATTGCAAAACACATTTAGGGGCCGATTACGATCTCGCTAGGAAAGCCCTCTGTACGGATGGCTTTCCAAGCGAATTGAACTCCGCGACTCCAAGCGACCGATTCCGATGCACTCATTTGGTGACAGACTCGGTTCGCTCGGACTCCCATTGAACTCTATGGGAGCCTGTATTCCGAACGCATACACAGGCTCCCATAGCAAAAAGGGGTGGGTGGGGAAAAGTGTACACCCTGTGGTGGACACCCCATGGTGCCCGTCACACTGTTCATGCATGGAAAGGGGGGGACCCCTGGGTACCCCCACGGGACCGATTCGGAGGGCCCCGGGTGAAGGGGGGCCTGCTACAGCGAAGTCCGATTCCCACAGCCGTTTCGTCTCGCTGAGACCGAGTCGATACGACTGTCCGAATCGTGCATCGTACTCACTTGTTTGAAAGCCGGCTCAATTGCGCGACACGATTTGGCTGCAAACGAGGCAGACTGACAGGATCGGGTTCGGAAACGATTCGGTCGATGCGGACGAGGTCTTCGCATCGTACTTGGCCGTTCGGAACAGGGGACGATTCGGTAGGAAACATAGGCTTTGAATCGGATTTGCTCGTTCCGGAACCCGTCTGGAGGCCTTCCTAGCAAGATCGTAATCGGCCCCTTAGTGTTGTGACTGTGCTAAAAAAGCGACACAACCTCGCACAAAATCTTAGTAAAGCTGGGCTTTAGTCTTTTTTAGAGCTCAAAATACAATAGTAGATCAAGCCTGTATCTCAGAAAGTTGCTAAAACTAGATACCATTGCCCCCAAAGTCTCAATGCGTAATTCCCATCACTTTGGGCTTGTTATTCAAAATTCCTAAAATTACACCTTTTTGCATAAATATGCACCATTTATTGTACAAATCTGCTATAAATTTATAGAGAACGCACAGCGGCAATAAATGTGAGTGACTGTCATTGCGGTGTCTTTTTTTTGCATTTTTATTTGCATGAAATGCATCATGAGATGCATTTCATGCTGAAATATAGCGCAAAATTACAGATTAAAATTTTGTGTAATTACATGTAATTTCTAGTCATCTACTGAAATGCAATTACAAAAAAACAAATTACATAAATTTGTCACAGCCTTATTTTGAAGAAGAAAAGAAAGCCCCACATTTCTGGGTATGCTCCTCTTGATCGCCTTTAAGGCTCCATGGATCTCAGAAACAGCACTTTGTGGCCAGGACTCACTTCAGCAGAGGCCACCAGCAGGACCCTATCCAGTTCCAGTTGCTACTGGTTAGCTGGACACTTCAGGAAAGAGGCCTCTATCAATATGTCGTGTCCCTCTAGCCACTTTGGATTTCAACAAACTGATCCTTAGAGTCTACTTCTTAGTTCAGGGTACAAGTGGGAGCAGGTACAGCCCTTCAGGTCTCACCACAAGCCTGAAAAAAGCAGGTCCATTGACACTCTGCTCTTCTGCAGGTTCACAGAGTATTCTGCAGAACTTGGGACAAGCTGTCACTTTTGCCATATTTACTAGCCAGTGGGTGAGGGCGACTTCCTAACCAATGATAAAAGGTAGGGGTGGGTGTAACTGGAGGAATTTAGTAATTCCATGTTACTCATGTAACATGACTTTACTAATAAATTCAGTTGCTCCAACGGCGGAATAAAAAATCAGCTCTGACTGACTAGAATAATTTATGTGGCTCCTTAAAGAACACTGAAACTGCCACTTATGCTATAATATTGCGTGCAGGAGCGATCCGTCCGATAATATCTATGAAGGCTCTTTCAAATTCGGAATTGGAGACAGGAAGCGAGCTGTCGGAAGGGGAGAGGTGCTGAAGCTGAACACATTCAGGTCTGCCATGGGGCGTATAATTGAATTTCGAGAGGGCTGGGCAACGAGCCACATGCACCATGGCACCTGTAGTCTTCCAACCACGGTAACCAGGCACTTAGAGCTGTGTCACACATCTGGGACCGCATCTACCAGGGCACCCAGCACCTCAGGCAGGCAGTCCCTGTTTCAGCAATGTGGGCTTGTGAGCTGGCAGTGGGACAGCAGTGAGAGATTCTGTGAGCGGCTGTGGTGAGAGTCCTGCTGGTTCATTCGTAGCAGATTGCAGCTGGGAGGGATGCCACACTGCTGAGCATCAGAGGGCTCCGTGACCATGGCATACCCTCCTCCATTTTCTCTTCAGGTGGTAGCAGAGCCTCCTTCTCCCCCTGTTGTGGCCCATAGGCTGCCCTTCTCAGGAAGCAGAGCTTCTATCCTGGGCACCTGTCGACAGTCTTGACTGTGGTGGAGGAAGGAGTACCAGTTGCTCATGCTGCCTTGTGCAAGCAAATCTGGTTTCAAACCGCACTTCGCTGTTCCTGCATGAGTACAACACCTGCATGCACAGGCCAGGCATCACGTATACAGGATCTGTTGCACGACGTGTCCTTTTTGTGGCAATGTTCAGCTAACTACCCCATGAGTGATTGTGGATAGCCATTTGTGGCCTCACATTCACACAGCGAAAGCATACTTCAATAAGTGTGCATGCACAATGGGCCTCTGTTTAGACAAGTAGTCGCTCCCACACCAGACCGGAGACCTTCGAATTGCAGGTGTCTTGACCGTCCTGCGCTATCCAGTCACTGCTGAACACGGCTCTCCCACTATTTTCGCGGTGAACTGACACACAAATTATTGATAGCATCTGATGCTGAAGGCCGTTGCACACTTTTTTTATCAGACCTGTGGGCTCTGGCCTTGTCCCCTCCTTCCATGCTTTTCCGGGAGTACCATCGTGTGTGATTGCTCCAAATTTCAACACTGCATTCAGCGGTCTCAGTTCATTACTTTCACTGTACAGCTGCGCGCTGGTTCTGAGATTGCTTCCATGCCATGTCTGACCGTCCTGTGGTCCAGGCCGAGCCAGGTCAGTTGCAACTGTACCGTGCCTGCATGCAGCATCTCTTTGGATGTGTCCCATTGGCTGTGCTGGGCATCAGTTATGGGCTAAAATTCTGCAATGCCTATTTCACCTGCGTGCAACCTGTCTTTTCCTGCAGGAGATGTCTGTCTGAGTGGGCCATGGATGTCTGCCTTTCAAACACATGCCTTGTCGACCTGGATCATGAGCTGTGGGTGACTCCTTTGTTGGTCCCCGTGCAAGACTGCTTCGGTGAGACACGTTTATGGGATGCCTTACAATGTGTCAGGCAGGCGGACAGCTGCGCCTGTGCGTTAGCGCAATGGCTCCTGTGCAATGCCTACCTCGAACCTCGCCCAGGTTGCGATGGGATGCTCCTTTCAACCTCGTGGTGCGAGGAGCACATCTTTTCCTTCATACTGCTGGATTGGATGGCGATCCTCTTCGCTGAAGATGATTTGGATCGTCTTTTGGAACTGATTGCCTTCGAAGCTGCCTGTGCCTTCTTGGATTCATAACTACTTAACAGCAACAGGGACTGTTGGTGACTAATTCAATTTTAGTTTCCCTTTCTTCATGCCTCCTGACGGGAATTGTCATCCAGCTCTCTGACTTTAGCCCTGTCAACATTGGCTTGGACTATGCTGAGCTCTGTGGGCTGTCTCGCTCGGTACCGTGGACCGAAGCAAGTGGAGTCTCCCATCTGACCTTCGTGGACATTGTCGTCTGGCATGGGCCCGGCTTCCATTATGCAGATGTGGCGCACGAAGATTACATGGCGTTGTTGTTTTGCAAGTACCCAGGGCTCGGGTCGGGTGTTCACGCAGGTACAAGGCGTTCCCCCCCTCTTTACACAGAGTGGACGCCGTCCCCCCTGCCAGGACGCTGGTCCCCACAGGAATATGCATAACTTGTCCTGGTGTACTCTCCAGTTACCGGGACACGTTCAGCAGCACCTGCACGTTGACTGCTCTCCATTCCCTGCAGCAACGTGCAGGCAGCGAATGCGCCTTTTTTCACCTCCAGCCGTGCCGAAGTAAAGGGGCCATCCGGCCTCCTTTTGTTTGTACATGCTGACTGGGGGCCGACCTGAACCTTGCATTTGAATGTGGATGCCACAGAGGGAAATATAGGCACACAGCTTGCCTTCTGTTCACAGGGACTTAAGGGAGGCATGCTTTTGCCTGTGTTCTGTCCATGTGTATCAATGCAGACACTGCGAGACTGCCAGATGGGTTACTCTGTCCCAGTATTTGCACAAATAATTTCTGTCGCACTATTTTACTTCTTCCTTAGCGCTACGTTGTGACGTGGTGATGTCATTCGCATTTTGTCTTACTTGGTCGGTCCCCCCACTTCTTTTTTGGGGACCTGTGCCCTGCAAGTACCTTAGTATTTGTCTGTCACATGAGAGGTGTCAGCAGAGCTTGTCCTCAGTGCGGTCCTAGAGTACTATCTGTACATTCTGTCCGTGGTCGAAGGACATTGTCCCTTGTCATTCTGTTCTGGTGTGGCCCTGGCACCCCGACCCAACCAAGTCTCACAGCTGCAAGAGGACACGGATCCCCTTTGGATAACATGGGAATGCTGGTTAGATGCCCCACACCTGGAGAGTGATCCATCCAGTGATGAGAGCGACACAGCAAATGTGATGCAAATGTCACCATAAATGGGCAGAGGGATGGGTTCTGCTGACAAAGCCCATAGACCAGGGACATCCCATTCAACTCCTACCTGCAAGGGGTGGGGGGATATGCTCGTGGTTGCACGTCCAGAGGGATTATTGATGCGACATCTTGCTTCATGTTAAATGGATATGTCACTGTGGTTACTGGTTGGGTACTCATGCATTTTCAACCTGTTGTGGCACGTATGTTGCATGCTTTGACACTGTAGTAAAAACTTCACATTTGGAGACGTTTCTTGTCTTTGACTTGTCTGCTTGTGTACAGGCGCTTGAATGCCTCAGAGTGAGTAGGAGAGCAAGTGAGGCAGTATGGCAATGGTGTCCTGTGCGAAGGGGTGCTTCGTTGTGCTCAGTCCCTGCATGCACAGGTTCTCAAATCCTGCGCATAGTCCAGTATGTGTACGGAATCGCGTGAACATTTGTCAAAGTCTGTGAGACAACAGCAAGGCACACATACACAGTCATAGTCGATCATTGTTGAATCACACTCAACGGAAGTAGTTGACGATGAGCTGTTGACGCTGGTCAAGGCCTTCTTCCTCACCACTGTCATCGTCACTGGGCATGTGTGGGTTGGGAGTGTGGGTGATGTTGCTGGTCCGCCAGATGTAGAAGTCATGTGCTGACCCCGGATACTCTGCACACACGTGTGAGATGATCTGCTCCGCCTGTCGTACCACCTTCATGTTGATGGAATGGTAATGTTTGGGGATCCTATAGATGGGTTCACTTGCCTGTGGTGGTACAAGGCCAATGTGTGTTCCATCAATGGCTCCCATCAACATTTGGAATGCCTCCCAGGCAGGGCCGGCTCCAGGACTCTTTATTTGTGTGGTCCAACGAGGCATTCGGGTGGGCCACTGCGTGCCCGATTTGTCACTTATGTCTCTCGCCAGGCCTGCTTCAGGGCCCTCCTTTATCTCTCCTCAGTTTTACAAGGGCCAGGGAGACGCATTCTTTCCTTCCATATTCTCTTTCTACATGTTATCACTCTCATGAAGTGTGTTTATCCATGAAGGGTCCTCATGATGGGAGGAGGATGTTACCTGAAGTGGGAGTATCAGGCAAGTGACACTTCTCATGCTCTCACTCATGCCCTCCTCCTCGGCTTCCCTCTCTGCCACCCTCGTCCAGCGCCCCTCATCTTTCCATAGCCACTCGCTCATGTGCATTTCATTTGTTGCATGGCGCTACTGATATCGGTGTAGGGTGTGACAGTACTTCACGTCAACCACACATTGAATAGAGCCAATCAGTCATGCAAGTATGTGAGTGCATCAGTCTACAGGGAATGTCACAAAAGCCAATGAGGTTTTCAAGGTGTGGTACTCACATGTCATTCATAATGGTGGGCAGGAATTTTGGGGGTGTTTGGTCTGGAGAAGCACTGACTCAGGACGTATGTGGGAACATTTGCAGGCAATGGCAGCTAGGCACACTGCACGCCACACCAGTGCGTGTGTTGGGAGTGCTAGGGATTACAAGTATGTCTAATTTGCAGACAATGACACCTCAGATTGTCTGCCTATGTCACTGGCCCTTCACAGGACGACCCCTGGCCAAGGCACGCCAGTCAGATGTCAAGGGATATACAGGTGGGGTTCACAGGTTGGATGTTTCATTACACAACATTGGTACAGTGCAGGAGACCTTTGTCCTTTTTGACTCCTTCCCTCATTTCAGTCCATGCTGGCCACGAAGCATGACAATGTATGTAATTTCACTCTCCTTTCTTGGACATACCATGGGCCCGATTCACAGAACTAACTTAAGACAAAATCCTGAACTTACTACCATTTTGGTATTCACAGAAGGCACTTACTCATCAATGAGTAAGTGCCTTCTGTGAATACCAAAATGAGTAAGTTACTCAAAATGAGTAAGTTACTCATTTTGGTATTCACAGAAGGCACTTACTCATTGATGAGTAAGAGCCTTCTGTGAATACCAAAATGAGTAAGTTACACAAAATGAGTAAGTTACTCAAAATGAGTAAGTAAGTGTCTTCTGTGAATACCAAAATGAGTAAGTGCCTTCTGTGAATACCAAAATGGTAGTAAGTTTAGGATTTTGTCTTAAGTTAGTTCTGTGAATCGGGCCCACTGTGTGTGAAGACTTGACTGAAAGGTCACACTCTCTCATCTCTTCACAGTGTAGTGACCAGGTGATCACTGTTCTAGTTGTTCTGATGTACCAGCCACTCCCAGAGGTCTGGCTTACGCCCCACCCCACAGCCACCCAGCACAGGCGTCACTGGACCTGTGACCCTGCCAATAAATGGGGCCGGACGCACTTGCCCATGGCCAGTTCTCCCTTACAAGTACAGTGTCTGTGTGGTTACTTTATATGCATGGGGGCCTCGTGCCCAACAACATTACACATGGGGTGCACCAATCACTTTAGGCAAATGAGCTGTGATGTGTGATGTAATTCGCAGGGCGCCAATGCAAATGCAGTATGTGTTGGCATGCGCGTCAGCTGGCATCCGCAGCGTTGACACGCATTGGCTCCAATTGAATGTTGCAGGGTTGCGGTCGCAGCTTCCGGGCCGCCGCGGTGTGACACACACTATGTGAATGAGCCATCAGCCAATGTGAGCCTTCGGCGGCGTACATTTTTTGATATTGCGGTGTGCGCGCTCTGCAAATGTGGGGCTCGGCATTGGCCCCAATTGCCTTCTGGGGCACCGAGGGTCACTCATGGGGATTGGGTGGGCCTCGCACTTTGCATTTGGCAGGTTGCCACATTCTTCGTGGTGCCACCACGCTTGCTGGGAGTTGTAGTTGTTCAGGGGTTGCATGCGTGGAGATGTTTGGTACGTACCTCTGGTGTTGAGCGCGGCGGCGTCTTGTCTGCCGGAGGTGCAGCAGGAAGGCCTGTGGCGCTGGCTCCATGGCGGCTCCGGTGGTTTAGATGGCTTCTGTATCGGCTCTTCCTCTCCGTTGTTGTATTTCCGCCATCCGCAACGTGGTGGTTTTTACGCGGAGTTGGGAAGGGCTGTTTGCAACATCGTGATCTGGTTGTGCTCTGTTTGCTCCGTCCGCCACCCTTGCGTACGCAGAAAACTTGCGGAGCCTGACAGACCGCGGCAGATGGTGAAAGGCCTCTGTTGGACCATTGTGATTTGGTGGTCGCAATGACCGCACCTGGGGCAGACGACATGACGGTTTTTCGCCACCAGCACGGAAGGGCTTCCGTCCGTCATCGTAATGAGCCCCTAAGTGTTTACCATCAATCATAGAGCCTGATTTAGAGTTTGGCAGACAGGTACTCCGTCACAAACATGACAGATCTTCCTGTCCATCTCATTGCAAGAACCACTGGATATAATGCAATTGTAATAAGGTGACTAGGATGTTCGTCACAGTTTTGATGGAGTAACCCATCCACCAACTTTATTTGAGGCCATCCCCCTCTAAAAGGAAGTCAAAATCTTCAGCAGGTCATGGTCCAAGGCTGTGGCCATCAAGGGTCACATAAAATCAGATACATTGATGTCAAGCTCCCGCTGAAAGTTTTGCTTTTAGCACCAAGAGCTCCCAGCATAACAAGGACATATTTCATAGCTGCCAATGGGTTCTTTACTGATTGAATAGATTTGTCACCTTGTACTGTCCAGGGTACCCTTTGGAAAGTAGTACTAGCCCCGAGTACCTGCAGTAATCAGAAGTGCTTGAATACTTGAGAGAGCCCTCTTCTTTTAGCAGGAGTGAAGAGTCTTCTTCCAGCAGGGCCTTTTTCAGGTGAAATCTTTACTAGTTCTGTGATGTTCTGAGGAGAAAGCAGTTGAGCTGCATCATTTATACTTTGCAGTACCAAGTGACTGGAGAAAGTCTGCCACCAGAACATATCTATTGTCTCATAGTTCTGTGCCTCCTTGTCTGCTCATTCTCTTTGTATTATTGTAAAGTTACCCATGAGCCCCTGTTACAATATGGAGTAAACCTTCTGCAACCAGTCAGGCCTTCCTTCATCTCCTTAACCACTCCCCTATTTAGATGAGTTCCACTGTCCCCGTGGAAAGGTCCAATCTGGTTCTCTCCCACGCTGTGACTGGAACCTTCCTGTCTAGGAGGGTTTTTAGAAACTTTTCCTGGCATCCCCAACTTAAAAGAGGCAGTGTTAAGATTGTCCCTTGTTCTCCCAGCTGTTCCTGTCTTTTCTGGGCTCAGAGACAGACTATTGTCTTCTGGGTCAGGGTTAATTTAATTCATTTTTTATTTTATTTTTATTTCTTTTTATTTGAAAAGTTTTATATAGCCCAAACATGACCTGTAAGGGTATCAGAGCACTGTACAAAGGAGCAGTAACGATAAGAAGTTAAAGGGGTAAATACAACACATAAAGAAACTTAACAAGCACAAATACTAAAGAAGAGCAACCAACCTTGTGGTACATGTAAAGTAACAAAAAATTACAATGTAATGGAAATTAACATGCACCAATACTAAAAAACAGCAACCAATCTTATGGTGCATGTAAAGTAACAAAAATTGCATTGCTGAATGGGAGACCAAAGATGTCAACAAGAAATAAAAGTTAGTTATGGTGGCATCAGGACTATTGCTGTAAGTGTTTATTCAGGAGTAACAATTTGACTTGTTTTTTTAATGAGGCGTTCGAGGGGTTAGATCTGATCTCGAGAGGAAGAGCATTCCATATTCTTGGTGCAAGACCAGAGAATGCGTGGTGGTAGGTTCTTGTAGGTTCTTTTTGAATTTGTGAGGTTTCAGCAGGAGCGTGTTAGAGCGCCATAGGGTCTGATGCAAACCAGATAGTTTGATTTTTTTTAGCCAAGTAAGCTGGGGTATTATAATGAAGAGCTTTGTCCATCAAGCAGGCTATCTTGAACCAAGTCCTTGCTTCGATTGACAGCCAATTATGTTGAATTAGGTCTGGTGTGATGTGATCATGTTTTCTAGATCCAGTGATGAGTCTGGCAGCAGAGTTCAGATTGGCTCTTAGAGGTGCCAGTCTAGCTTTGGGTAACCCTGCCAGGGTCACAATTCCACATTCTAAGCGGGAGATAACTAGGGATTGGACTGCTAACTGCATGTCCTCAGAAGGCAGGGATGGCTTGATTTTCCTTAATGTGTTGAGATGGTGATTGGCTCCCCTTCTTGTTGCACTGATGTGGTCTTGCATATTCAGGTATTTGTCCAGAGTTATGCCTAAAGATCTCATAGAGTCAACAACATGTGGAGCGCAGTTGAGAGCCATAAGTTGTTTGAGCCAGCCTTGAATAGGTGCAGAATGATTGTGGGGGGCAAACAGGAGGAATTCTGTCTTGAGTGTATTTAGCATAAGTTGGTTGTGAGATAACCATTTTTGAGTTTTCAGAGGCACACAGTTCAGAGTTTTGATGTCATCCAGTGAAGCCATTTTCATGTACAATTGAGTGTCATTAGCATACATGTGGTATTGAACGTTAGAGCGGTTCAGAATTTTGGAGAGTGGTTCCATGAACAAGCTGAAAAGCGTGGGAGAGAGTCTGGATCCTTGAAGCACTCCAATTGAGAGCGGCGTACTGTTTGCGAGGGAATGGTTACTTTTAATTTTTTGTGTTCTATTTTGTGAGAACGAGGAAAACCAATTTAAGACAGTGCCCGATAACCCCATCCTTTTTTCAAGAAGATCAATCAGGTTTTTATGTTTGACGGTGTCAAACGCCGAGGACAGATCAAGAAGAATTACTAGGCAGGATTCGTTCTTGTCAAGTAGTCTCAAGGCTTCATCAACAATGTGTGTTAGAGCCATTTCAGTACTATGTCCCGCTCTGAAACCTGACTGGTATTTGTCAAGGAACTGAAACTTCTCAATGTGGTTGCAGAGTTGTTGTGTGTGTATGCATTTCTCAAGCAGTTTGGCCAAAGTCATGATATTAGAAATTGGACAGAAGTTGTTAATAACCCTCCTCACCAAGAGTATGTGTTCCAACTAGAGTGTGATTAGTGGCAGAACTGTTTTTAAGTAGGTTCATGCAGCTTATGTGGACTTTTTTAAGGTACTAAATTCAACAATAAATCAGATTTTGAAAATTAACTAGCAAATACAGTGAATGACTATGCTAGCATTTTCCCAGGCAATCATATAGAAATAAACATTTTAATTCAATGTAGGATTTTCTCTGGGAGTATGCAGATGGATCTACCCAGCAAAATAGCCTATAATCCTTCAGTCATGTTGAGGGCCCAAATTGTGAATATAGTGTGCCTTGTGGGCATACAAGGTACACTTTCAAGATGACTTAATCTATAAAAATACATTATATTTCCTTGTCATATGTTACAGCAGGGCCTTTAAACTGCAGCCCAACTAGAGCACAGTGGGCTCCTGGTATCCATATATAGTTGCAATATCTGTGAATAGTGTAAATACACAATGCAGTCCACATTTGACATTTGACTCCTATGCCCTCTTCTTTTCCATCTACTGTGGCCTTACAGGAAAGGTAAATAGACCAGTTTGGTGAACCAATTTTAACTATGCCATTTTAGGGGCAGAGCACAAACAATGTGGCAGTGTATAGCAGTGTCACAGCAGTGCTATACAGTATCACAGTGCCCAAAATCCTAATACCAATAAAATATAGGGTATAGAAAAATACCATACTGTGGTGACCATGCATAAAAGGCACATTTTTTACATTAAATTTTACTAACTAATTTATTGGTATTTTTAATTTATATTGCAACTTTATCTCCCTTTCAGAAATCCTGCCATTTATTGAACAAAAAAGGGCAACTGCAATAGCAAACATGACAAACCTACAGGGTGTAAATACAACATAACCTACCTTCAGCTTCAACTTCAAGTGCGATTGCCCCTACTTGAAATGTAATGCTACTAGCATCAAAATGCAATGCAGTCTGGCTCAAGAGCAGCAATCCATGCCACAAGTCCAAAAGTGCAAACCTGCTTGCCTCACATTTGAATTGCCGGCCTCAAAATGTGACTGCTTCTGTCTCAAGTTATTGCTTGAGAGTGTATTTTATATTGGTTCATGCCATGGTGCAACAGATATCAGATATTATGAAGTACAATATTGTGCCTACTGTGCACCTTCAGAGTGAGAGGTTTCACAAACAGTTATGTAGTCGGGTGCAGAAATTCCCCTGACCATAGTAGGGAACCAGAGAGTTATCAAGAAAGGTAGGCACAGTTGAGCTTTACACACCCTCAAGAGGGTTTTTTAAGTTCCTTCTCGCTTGGGTGCAGGGTGTTAGCCAAGCCACTTTCCACATTTCCCATGGGGTCAGGGAATGTCAATAACGCAAGGAAGACAAATAAGCAGTGGCGTCGCGCCGAGGGAGTGGGACAGGGCGGGGGAGGGGCAGGGTGGGGGGTAGTGAACTCGGACATACGACGGACAGAACTCAGAGGGAGTTCTGTCAGTCGTAAGTCCGAGTCCACTACCCCCCCACCCTCCCCTCCCCTGCCCCACCACCCTGCACCACTCCCTCGGCGAGCCACCGCTGCAAATAAGACCCCGGCCACCAGCAGAGTAGCACAATACAGTAATTATTGGAAAACAAAAGGCCCCTAGCACCCAGGGGCCCCAGTGCCACTGCATCTAATGGATTATTTACAACTATGCCCCTGCAGGATTAAAAAAATGTGGACCACTTATTTTGGGGGATTAGCAGATATTTGTGAATATTTATTCTTCAGCAAACTTACATTTGGACCGTTCTAAAGTTAAAGAAAACTAACTCACCTTCCTCCTGCCTATATAAAATTTGAAATTGTTTAGGGCCCCTAAAGAGGCAGGGATCAATAATATATACTTGTTTAAATGCAGTAACCAAAATCAGTATTTGAATAGATGTATTATATGTTTTTCGGTAGCAGTAAACCATTAAACTATTTTCCAAATCACTGCGCATATTGGTCTCCCTACTGTCATTTAATCATTTAATTAACAAAATGCAAGACAGATTGATCGACTAACCTTAATCTTACTTGATAATCATTATAGGAATGTAACAATATTTTATTGCAAGCGTTTGTACATGAAAATGATTGGCTTTCATCTGCCTAGTTTTTGATCAGACTAGAAACGACTTGCTGAGATCATACGTGTAATTTGCAGTTGTTTTATAGTGTGAGGTTACATTTCCCATTTTAGCTAATCTGCATTAAAGCATATTTTTTTCAAATGTTTTGTTAATCTAAAATCTGCTGAAACACTTATTTGATCTGTGTTCAAGTAATTCCGAAATTAGCGTTGTGTGCAAAGTTTTTATCACATAAGTATGGTTTGGCATATTTCCTGGTTATTTGTTTTTTTTGTCAGTGGGGTAGCTAAGTGACAATGGGCCCTAATGTGAGTAACTTGGCCGCCTCACTAGGATGACATCTCACTATGTCGACTGCCACCGACACTCCTCAACTTCCTACAACATAGTCTGCATCTGCCATATCAAAACTCACTACCGTTCTCATAAGCCACTATATTTTCACTCCATGCACTGTATTTCTGCAAATCAAAGCCATAGCCCTAAAGCACATTACCAAATTTAATAGGTTTGACTGTTGTGAACTGCATGAACACAAAGACATAACATGCAGGCACCCCTCGCTTGTCCTTCTGTCCTCTCATATAATACCCATAAGAGGCATATGCTTGTGTACTCACACAAGCATATGCCTCACTCTGCACTTACACAGACACAACTTTCAACCTGCAGACTACTTACTCTGCATTTACAAAAGAGAATTTTAAGCTTGCATTTACATAGGCATACCCCTCAAGATGCGCTCACAAGGTGGCTACCCTGCACTCACACAATCACACTACTCAAACCCAGGTACAAGGAGAAGAGTTGGGACAGTTGGCCAAATAGGGGGCACAGGTTGAGAACTAGTACATCAGTCCACTGGTGCAATTTACATCTGCTGAGTTAAACTACACTGAAACCTGAATGTCCACTGAGATTATCTACTCTCCCATAAGTCACACTTGGACCAGCACTGCAGACTATGTGAGTCTGATCTGTGTTGATTTTCGCAGTAAAGAGTCTTGGCATTAAAGAAAGTCCCACTTGCCTTCTAAAAAACAGGGTGGTGGATTTCTTTTTTGTGCAATCATAGTAAGAAAGAGAAAGAAAGAAAGAAAGAAAGAAGGAAAGAAAGAAAGAAAGAAAGAAAGAAAGAAAGAATGAAATAAAATGCCAATTATATGTGGAGAACATATGCTTCAATACAATAATTAGCAAGTAAAGCTTTCAACAGGAATGTCGTCTTGGAACAGTAAGAATGATATAATATGCAGAATAACTTTTCAAGATGGTGGCTTGGTTTTGAAGCTTCACCAGATTTGTCTGGTGGTCTTCATTGGAATGTTGTGGCCCAGTAGAAATGGCAGTGGAGTTGGTGGTACTCTCATTACTCAATTACCACTATTCTGCAGTTGTAGGTGAGCTAAAGAAAATGTCTCCTGAGATCGGACTCTGTGGATGGAGAGTAACACAGAGTAAGTATTCAGAATAATGTTACTCAAATTACTATAACCTGACATCCTAAAGACTAGTGCTTGTTCACTAGGCAGTGCTAAATATTGGCAACAAAGCCAATGGCTGAAAAAGATGATTCACTGCCCAGTTGTATGTATGAAGCGGAACCAATATTGACTAATACTCTGCCTGATGAATAACTGAATGGGCTTACCCAAAGTCCATTTTCTCTAAACAAGATTATGTATTATCTTTGAGACTATATCAGAGTGCTGAGACAGCTAAAACAGACTATTGGTCTGACATAAAACACACAGAAATAGACAGAGAAGAGGGAGCAGGTGTGCAGCGGCTTCTTGACTCACATGTATAAGACATACAGCACAGATCAAGAGCATCACAATCTTCCCTGAAAGATGTGGAACAAGTGTGGTACTGAGGGACCATTTAACATCTCCTTCATAAACATGGAACAAGTGTGCTACTGCAGAGTCAGTCAGTGTGCGCTTCCTTCAAAGACATGAAAAAGTGTGGCACTGCAGGGCCAGTGCAAGCTTGCTTACAGGGCTGGTTTTAGGGAGGTGCGACCTGTGCTGATTTATCAGGCATGGGTGGGGGTGAAGTGCTACAAAATGGCGGCCTTATTACTGGCATAATCCGGGAAGAGAAGCACCCGACCAAGCCGCCGTGCGCCTCCCGTGATCTGGCTGCCCCAGATGAAAAGCGTTTTGCATCCGTATCCCGCTGTGACGTGGTGAAGTGAGGTCTCCTGCACCTCGGGACCTGCCGGCAGAGCTTACAGAGAACGCAGCTTCCCGGCGGAGGAGAGGCACATTGGACTGAGGGAGCGGAGCCTCCCAGAGGTGAGACTGATCGAAGGCACTTGTTGGCGGACACTCGGGAGGCGCTGGAAGTCTCGGGCCACCCGGAGACCCCGGGAGAGGAGATCGACCATCCGCACCGGATTGCCAGATTAACAGCTGTGACGAGGTATGAGCAGTGCGCGCAGGAGCTGAAGTCCGTATCTGCCACCGATCGGGCTGCAGGTGCTCCCCTGCCTGACCAAAGCACCAAGGGATGATTACTGACACATTTAGGCTGGCAGACAGCCTGGTCTTGATCAAATTCGGGATCAGTGGGGCCACATCGTAGGCGTTCCGGCATGGACAGGGCACAAGCAGTTATATGCGCTATGCTAGCCGGTTGGGGCCCTGCCTTGTATCTACTGTGAAGAAGAAGCGGAAAAAAAGGCATGCAACTCACCACGACATAGTCCACCCACACATGGACTTGAGGCCCAAGGTCAGTGCATGTTTACTGGTCGTGAAGGGCTTCGCCCCACAATCAACCCCATCAACCGCAGATTGCGCTGAGTAGTTGTGTAAGTGAAGGTACCAGCACGAGGCGCCTTCCATAGGGGGATATTGTAAAAGAGATCAAGGGAGTATATTCCAGATTGAATAGACGACACTCCATAAGCACTGAAAAGTACTCAGAAATACTACGATTGCCATCTGACAACACTAGGGGCTGACGGAACAGCGGTCTTTGCCTTGGAAACCCGACAGGCCGCGGGTGACAAGTTGCACCCAGGCAGGCAGCGGGGAGTACCAGGCCAAATCCGAGGGAGAGAATCCTGGTCTGAGTTACGATGGCTGGCAGGAAAGGTATCAATCACAAAGGAGGGACTGAGGGCTTTTTAGACAGGTCCAGCATACATGGCCTAACAATATTGAATATACAAAAGGTATGCTGTTCATAATATCAAGACAAGGGAAAACTGGTTTTATATGGTCATGAAGTGTGGGAGGATGAGGATTCCTCCTCTTGGAATATAGGGCCCTCACACACCCGGCATGGTGTCATGCTTCATCATATGGGCTGCTCCTCATCAGGTCGGCGCTGCAATACCTGACGGGCTCCCTATGAGGGGCTCTTTGGCGGAGATCTTTTATTCCAAATACCGTTTGGTGCCATGGGGGTGAGGGGCCTAATTAGTGTAGATGAAGGTGTGGAGGTGTATAACCTGAAAGAAATTTTAAAACAGGTAAGGGAGTACCAGTGAAGACTATTTTAATCAATGGGTCTCCCACCCTGATTAAAAGAAACAAAGGCGCATGTCTGAGATTATGTCTCAGGTAGGGCGCTCTATTGTGCGGTCAACATGTTACTCGCCTGGTAGTTAAACAATCTGGTGGCGATTCGTCAGGACCTAATAAAATCAAATCTATTTACAAGTGGGTGGTTGTATGGTGTGATCTACCCATTTAAATCAACCTAACACATGCTATGTGTAGTACCTGATGGCATATGACCAACCTCGTAAAGGAATAAAAACAGTAATTAGAATCAGATGTACCAGTATCAACAAAACTCTCATGTTCCCTGTGTGACAAGCTCACAGCACACAGTGGTGATGACTAAAAACATACGTAACGTGAGTGGCTTGTGGGTGACTCTCACAAACATTTTATCGTGAGGATTACACAGGCGCATCTGGTGGAACACCACCATAGTTGCAGAAGGAATTGATGAACTCACCCTAGTTGGGTTTCTCTATCTACTTCATCGATACCCGGCAGGTATCTCACAAGGAATTTCCTTGTGTGCTGGTGGGTTGTGGATTAAAAGAAACAAAAATGCAATTCAGGAGTCTTTCAAACTAGTAACGATGTTACTAGGGGTTGACAATAAAATATGGTGAGTAACGGGCTTCGCCGCTATCACAAACAGCCTGGACATGAGTTGTGTAAGTATTACTTTGCTTCAAAGTAACAGCACTAGTATTGGTGTAGGTATAGCATATCTGGTCTATAAATAATCTGAAAACAAATTGTTTGCAGCGGGACTGTCAGAGCTGTGGGCGTCTAGCGTGATGTTGAGCAGACTAGTTAAAAAGCAGCTGAGGCTTCCCAATGTATGGGGAAATAATAAAGGTATCTGATCAATATTACCTACAAGAGCACAGTGTCTTGTGCCATAGTGTACTCACGTTTTGCAAAGTCCGCAAAAGGCCGGCCGACCTACCCTCTTCTGCCGGGATCGGGAGGTGCCGGGACGTCCGGCAGGCTTGTTTAAATACTGTGAGTGACTCAAGTGGAAATGGTGGGAACCTTCCGGTCGATTCACAGCCTGCACTAGACTGTTACAGCTTTTGCAGAAATAAGTGGGGGCCATCTTGGAAGATGTTTAACCCTGGTCAAAAATGACCGCCATCTTGGAATGGTTTTTGAGTTTACCCGGTGGTATGGAGCGGTTAGTGTGATTCATTGCGTGTTATATTCCCATGTATGCGAAATATTTGAAAATCTTGGGTCGTGATATAATTGTAAACCCATATTTGTATCAGTGGTGTGTGTCAATCGGTTAGTGTGATTCATTGAGTGTTCTATTATCGTGTATGCCACATATTTGAGAAACGTAGACCTTGATACGATCCATATTTGTATCAGTGGTGTGAATCACTCTATGGTTTGCGCTGCTGTATTACCTCATGTATGGTTAGGGGTAGTGCTAATACATACTCTGGGGTTAGTTTATTTGTACTTGCATGACAAAAAGTTTTGCATTATCGGTTTCTAAGCGTGTCAAGTGTTTAATGTGCTCCAGGGAATATCTTCATTCAACCCTTATGTGCTGGTTGATAAACGATAGACCCATCTCTGTTCTTTCGCAAACAGGGCTCCTTTGTTAATCTTGGGGTACGCCTCTAGTATTACCCATCGCAGGGAGTCAGGTAAATGTTGAAGTTGGGAAAAATGTGTACAGATTTTTGTGTTGAGCTTGTGACATCGTAAATTACTACGATGTTCTGTGATGCGTGTTTTCACAGATCTGGTGGTCATACCTATATACTTTAGATAACATGGGCAGGTGATCATATAGATACAGTTGGATGTATTGCAGTTAGTGTGTGCACGTATTTTCCATGTGAAAGAGTCTGAAAAGGTTATGGTTTTGGTAACTTCGGTGAATGCACATACTGTGCAAGTTCCGCATGGGTAGTGGCCCTGAACTGGCGGCAAGTCAGACAATTGCCGTTGTGACATCTCTTTCTGTGGCTTAGGTCTCGTATGTATTAGCATATCTTTAAGATTCTTCGTGCGCTTGAATGCAAATCTAGGAATGTCTAGTTCCAAGGACCCTGTGTTCAATATGCCCCAGTGTTTTTTAATCACATTCCTGATTTTGTTGGAATCAGGTGTGTAGGTGGTAACACATGTGAGAATGTCAGTTTGTCTTTTCTCTCGAGGTTCAAATAGAGCCTCGCGATTGTAGTTCCTAGCTCTTTTTTTGGAGAGCGCAATGTTACGTTGTGGGTATTCTCGTCTGCTCAAATTAATAGCCAGCTTGTCTGCCTCAGTTTTGTAATCCTCTAGGCTGCTACAATTTCTTCGCAGCCTCAAAAATTGACCAAAGGGTAAGTTCTCCTTTAACGAACGTGGATGGTGGCTACTAAATAACAACAGTCTGTTGCAGTCTGTAGGTTTTCTGTAGACTGTTGTGCTGAGGTTGCCATTTGTCAATCTGATGGTGAGATCAAGGAAAGGGATCTGAGTGTGAGATATAGAACTGGTAAACCTCAAGTAGGGGTTTATGGTATTAATCCAGTTACAGAATTCTTTGCAGGTACTCATATCGCCTGACCAGAAAATAACAATGTCATCAATAAACCTCTTCCAAAGGCGAAGATTGGTGCGGTAGGGGTTTGAATCTTTGAAGTTTAAGTTCTCTTCAAAAGCTGCCATATATAAACATGCTACACTCGGGGCGAAGGTACTTCCCATGGAAGTACCTTCGCCCCGAGTCTAGCATGTTTAGAAGGTACTTCCCAGGCTGTTCGTGATAGCGGCGAAGCCCGTTACTCACTGTATTTTATTGTCAACCCCTAGTAACATCGTTACTAGTTTGAAAGACCCCTGCATTGCTTAACTCACCTTAATCACATAGTTTATGTGATATGCTCTAATTTTTGTTTCTTTTAATCCACAACCCACGCAGCACACAAGGAAATTCCTTGTGAGATACCTGCCGGGTTTCGATGAAATAGATAGAGAAACCCAACTAGGGTGAGTTCATCAATTCCTTCCGCAACTATGGTGGTGTTCCACCAGATGCACCTGTGTAATCCTCACGATAAAATGTTTGTGAGAGTCACCCACAAGGCACTCACGTTACGTATGTTTTTAGTCATCACCACTGTGTGCTGTGAGCTTGTCACACAGGGAACACGAGAGTTTTGTTGATACTGGTACATCTGATTCTAAACTCCTTTACCAGGATGGTCATATGCTATCAGGTACTACACATAGCATGTGTTAGGTTGATTTAAATGGGTAGATCACACCATACAACCACCCACATGTAGATAGATTTTATTTTATTAGGTCCTGACGAATCGCCACCGGATTGTTTAACTGCCAGGTGAGAAACATGTTGACCGCACAATAGAGCGCCCTACCTGAGACATAATCTCAGACATGCACCTTTGTTTCTTTTAATCAGGGTGGGAGACCCATTGATTAAAATAGTCTTCGCTGGTACTCCCTTAACTGTTTTAAAATGTCTTTCAGGTTATACACCTCCACACCTTCATCTACACTAATTAGGCCCCTCACCCCCATGGCACCAAACGGCATTTGGAATAAAAGATCTCCACCAAAGAGCCCCTCATAGGGAGCCCATCAGGTATTGCAGCGCCGACCTGACGAGGAGCAGCCCATATGATGAAGCATGACACCTTGCCGGGTGTGTGAGGGCCCTATATTCCAAGAGGAGGAATCCTCACCACCTCCTACACTTCATGACCACATAAAACTAGTTTTGCCTTGTCTTGATATTAGGAACAGCATACCTTTTGTATCTTCATTATTGGGAAAGGTATCAAAACGTCATTGCAGACCAAAATTGATAAATTTGCGTGGAATAAAAATGGAGATGACCCAGTGACTACCAAGAGTGTTGATCAGAACAAGACACAGTCTCCCCATGATCAGCCTGATCTAACCCTACAGGACCTATTGGCAGCCATTAATGGGGTACGATCGTTTCTGGAGTCCAGACTGGATTCCGTAAACATCGAGGTCTCCCTCATACGGGCTGATCTTCGAAATATGGACGGAAGAGTCAAAGAGGTGGAGGAGGCCACCAAAACGATCTCTACGGACACCTCCCAACTCAAGCGACAAGTGCAACAATTAATGGAAAACCAGGTCAAAATGGAAGCGCAGCTGGACGACTACGGAGGTAGAGCACGCCGCAACAACGTGCGTATCTTAGGGGTTCCGGAACGTGCAGAGGGGCCAGCCACGGACTTCTTTGTTGAGGAGTTAATTACGAAACACCTTCGACCAGCACGCCTTTCACACTATTTTTCAATTGAATGAGCCCACCGAGTCCCTGGGGGGCGTCCTAAGCCTGGGGCTCCCTCCCGACAATTGTTAGGGTCTTCAACTTCCGGGACCGAGACGTAATACTCCAGACAGCACACAATACACCAACGATCTCATTGGAGAATAGTGAAATTTCCTTCTTCCCAGACTTCACAACAAAAGTCCAGAACCAATGGCGCAGCTTCCTGGAGGTCAAAAAGGCGTACAGGAATAAAAACGTGAAGTATTCCATGCTCTTCCCAGCCAAGCTACGCATTGAAGCTGACGGCAAATCCTGGTTTTTCCTCTCACCGGAGGAAGCTTGGGACTGGCTGGAGGGTTGGAGACAAGTGGGTAATCACAGGAGAGAGAGACCCGCCGGACCACGTGGATCCAAATCCGACCCTTCCCGAGGGGGGGTCAGTGTTCCACCGGAAGGAGGAGCAGACGTGAATCCTTCCAGCTGAACAGACTTTGTGCAGATTCTAATGGTGGAAGGCCTATTGTACAGATAAGTGGGGGGTTGCATATAAGTACACAGGGATGAGTACTGCTGGACATGGCTGGGGGCTCCATCCGGGATTCCAGATGGGACAGAGATTTGATTCCCGTAGAGGATGACAGGTAATAATGAAACCTTAACGATGGCCAAGTAGGCCTAAATGGGCTGGGGTCCACATTTAGGTGTTCATTTTAATATCCTATGGAGGTCTTTGGAGTGGGGCGTGGGGAAGGAAGGCTGATCTCCAGGCACCTTATCACAGTGGGGGGGGGTGACAGGCACTCTGCCTTATTGGGGAGTGGGTAGTTTGAAATGCACTGGCAGGGGGCAGGGTGGGGGGATTGGGTGGGAGGGAGGGGAAGGTTTAGTTTAACTTGTATGCACAGTTCTACTCATGTTATCCACAGAGGTCAAATATGTCTCGCCTCACCGCGCACAGTCACTATAATTATTTACTTATCAAAACAGAGGAGGCTTTGGTTCCCCACTTGCGGGTATGCCTGATGTGCCCAGAGTTAGTGTTGATATCACTGATCATCCAGATACGGCCCCTGGTCCTGCTGTCTCCCATGGTCTGACATGATGACTGCTCATCAAATCAAAATGTCATTGACAACCCTAACGTGGAACGTCAATGGGTTGGGCGACAAAATTAAACATGGGATCGTAATGCAATACCTTAAAAGACTGGCCCCGGATATAATCCTCCTACAACAAATGCACCTGGTGGGTAATAGGTGTAGGGCCTTGTCCAGATGGGGTTACAAGCTTTGGGTCCATGCAGGATACACCTCGAGATCCAGGGGCACGGGCATTTTAATTAAGAAAACTCTTGCATTGACTCAACAACGTATTTGGGCAGACCCCCAGGGTAGGTTTGCGGTGGTGGAGGCAGTTTGGGAGGGGAGGCCTATCAATATTGTTTCCGTGTATGCCCCACCAGCTCTAGGTAAAGAAACGCTAGCTGATCTGGGGAGGGTCTTACTTGAACTCCCACTGGGCACGCTGATCCTAGGAGGTGATTTTAATATGATGGTAAATGATCAGCTGGACCGTCAACCACCACGTCCCCTATCACGGCCCGACACACATATGGCAGAGTTCCTCACTGCCCTGGGTATCACTGAAATATGGCGCCATTTTCATCCTGACATGACAGGCTTTACGTATTACTCTTGCGCCCATAATAGCTTTCCCCGTATAGACTACCTTTTAACACACGCGGTCAATATAGCTGGGTTCCGGGAGCCGCGCTGTCTTCCACGCGGCATTTCAGATCCCTCACCAGTCTCGGCTGAAATCACATAGCATAATTGAAGTCAAAGGAACACCTTCTCCATTAACCCTTGGCTACTTAAGATTCCAGACATTAAAAACAGCATAGGGGAGCAATCGGAACATTAATTTCGTGAGAATGTCGAATCGGCCCAGACAATTTGGGAGGCATATAAGACGGTGGTGAAGAGAGTGGCCTTGTCACTTAAGGTGGGATACAACAAAAAATAATGGACGCAGATAGAGCAGACAGAGGCCGAGCTCCACACACTTGAAGCGGAACATACGCAATCCCCAGATGAAGCCTCAAGACATAAACTGCAGGTTAAACAGCTCGAATATAAAGCAATGGTCTGGGAGAAGGCCAGGGCCTCGCAGCTAGCCACGCGACATAGGCTCTAAGAGCTGGAGGATAGAGCTGGAAAGATTCTCGCCTGGCTGGAAAGAGGGGAGGTAGAGGAGCGTTGGGTCCCTCAGCTGAATATCAATGGTACTCAGACCCTTTCGGATCCACAGGAAATTGCGGAGGCCTTTGCTGACTATTTCGAACAGATTTACTCTCCGTCGGTTAACACCGACGCAGAAGAATCTCGGTGGCTCTTGGAGGATATGAACTTGCCCACTTTATCCCCCAGCGAGAGAGATTCGCTGGAGGAAGATATCACTGATGAGGAGGTCCAGAGAGCAAACGGAAGCATACAATCCAGGAAGGCAATGGGCCCTAATGGGATCCCTCTCAAGCTCATCAAATCCACTATCTCAATAATAACCCCTTACCTGAGAGACATGTACAATGAGAGCTATGAAAAGGGGTCTTTGCCGGACGAGCAGAGGCTGGCATCCATAGTAGTAATTCGCAAACCAGGAAAACCAAAGACTCTCTGAGGGTCGTATCGCCCGATATCTCTGATCAACTCGGAGGCTAAAATCCTTGCGAAACTGCTGGCATCCCGGCTGGCCCTTCTGCTCACCTCTCTGGTGCATGCAGACCAATCCAGCTTTATGCCGGGCCGAAGCACGACCCTTAACCTCCGTAGGTTGAATAATGTGCTAGCTCGTCAACAGGTTATAGAAGAAGACGCAATCATACTCTCTCTAGATGCGAGAATGGCATTCGATTCGATCGAGTGGCCATACCTTTTTGAGGTGCTGCGTCACTTCGGGTTTGGCCCGAAATTCATGTGATGGATCAGGCTATTATATACAGATCTCAAGGGCCAAATTAAAGTTAACAATCGCACATCTCGAATATTCCCACTGAAACGAGGCACCAGACAGTTATGCCCACTGTCCCCATTGATTTTTTCATTGATATTGGAGCCCCTGGCGATCTGGGTCCGAAGGGATGTCCTAATAAGAGGATTAAAATGGGCTGAGGGACAGGAAGATAGAATATCCCTCTATGCAGATGATATCCTGCTCTATCTTCCCTCCCCTGCGTGGTCACTCCACAGAATCCTAAATATCTTTACGAACTTTGGGAAATACTCGGGGTATTCGATCAATTGGTCTAAATCCGTGCTCTATCCCCTGCATGGGTCGACCCCACGACTCCCACCAGGCTGTGAACTGGAGGTGGCGGAGGGAGGGTTTCGATACCTGGGAATCTACGTTACCCCAGACCCTAGCATCTTCCACACCAACAATTTAGTACCGCCATTGAGTAGGCTACGGAGCAATGTCAAGCACTGGAGGACACTGCCACTTTCCCTGCTGGGCCGAGCAGCATTGTTTAAAATTCTTGCGCTCCCCCGGTTTTTATATATGCTCCCGAACTGCCCATATAAAATCCCGGAGTCATTCTTTAAAAATGTGGAGAATGAGTTAAGATCCCTGTTATGGGATGGGAGGGCGCCTCGCATAGCCCTGCACAAACTAACCAGAAGTTGGTATGATGGAGGTATCGCTCTCCCGGATATACGCCTCTACTACTGGGCGTCTCAGCTAGTGGTGGTTAACCACTGGATATATCGCCTCCCGACTGATCCGGCTTATATATTGGATAAATATCAAATGGGGAGAGAGGGATACCTAGGGGCCCTGTACTCTAGGGTGCGGAGGGGCCGGTATGTCGGCCCCACTGCTCAAACCGTTGATGTTTGGCGGCAAGCTAACAGAAAATTGGGCTGGCTGGGGGTCCTAACTCAGGCCACCCAAAAATTGGTGGTCGACCCAAAAATAGGGGACACTGTATTACCAACCGGGGTTTGATCTGTGGGATAATATCGGTATCTCCTCCATTGGAGACCTCTGGAAAAAGGGGGAAATGGTTCAATTCGCTAAACTGGTAAAGGAATATGATATGGCCCCCGGAGAGGTCTTTCGCTACTTACAAATCCGTCATGCTCTAAACACAGCGCTCGCTGAGGCTGAGGATATACCAGAATCGTCTCCTCTCGAGGACCGTCTACTTTCTGAACCCCTGCAGAGTAAAGCGATTTCATTGACATATCGTAAGCTAAGCAATAATTTACCGGACCCACTTAAGTACCTTCGGGAACAATGGCAAGCGGATGTAGGTCCAATTGATGACAATGACTGGCAATCTGCACTTATGTCTCCGCGGGAAGCAGCCATTCCTCTTAAATTCCGACTTATCCAATTGAAGATATTTCATAGGTCATATTTCACTGGGGTCGTACTTAGTTAGATCGGACGTAGAGAAGACGCACTCTGTTTGCGACACTGCTCTGAAGAGGCCACTCTTTATCACACTCTATGGGAATGCTCGCTCATTAAGACTCTATGGGTGGGATCCACAGGACATATGTATAACTCCTTGGGGAAAAATATACCCCTGACACCGAAATTGGGGCTCCTGAATATATGGGAAGCAACGGATCTCACAGCTGTGGAACAACAGTGGTTTACCCTGGGCTACACACTGGTATTTAAATCTAGAGGCTGCCCCAAGAAGTGGGATAAAAAATGGGCCAAATGGAACATTTATAGGGGGAGATATGTATCTCACCCACTGTGGAGATGGAGATGTGGGAACAACAAAGAAATAGACATTTCTGATCAGAAATATGGGTTTACATGAATGCATCAAATGTACATGATTCATAAAGGAAAACATAGCCGATATTTGTATGTTAATAAATGTAACTGTGCAACTGTTAAAGTTAATAAAAAAATCTTCAAAAAAACAA
Source organism: Calotriton arnoldi (assembly GCA_963921515.1). Lineage (NCBI taxonomy): Eukaryota > Metazoa > Chordata > Amphibia > Caudata > Salamandridae > Calotriton > Calotriton arnoldi. The sequence goes on along the minus strand of CAWUFW010005044.1, from coordinate 64,575 downwards.
AAGGCACTCCTGAACACCTGGCATAGATCTAAAATGTTGTGAGCATAAAGCGCTCTGAATTCTAACACAGGCCTGAGTCGCGAGAACAATAATATAACGCGTGGAAGGGGAAACACTACAGGTCAACTATCTTGGATGAGATGACAGTGAATTTGGGAATAGTGAGCTAGTTTTCTGCACGAGTGGCACTGTTTCACAAGATATCTTAAGTGCCAGAAATTTCCACACAGGTTTGGGTGACGGTCCTCTACATCCTTAGCAGCAGGCAAAAATTTCATTTTGAGGCTTGGAAAACAAACGCAATCCCTACTTACATAATGACTAAAGGATACATATGCCATAGCATTCTGTAAAAAGATCCTCTATAAACCAATGACTAAATAAGATACGTTGGGGAAATCTAGGGCCTATGCAACCGTCGCATATCAAAACATCTCTACTCTTCTCAACAAGCATTGGCAATACCAATAGGTCTTGCTTTAAAGGAATGTTGTATGGTAATGTGAAACATTACCAGTAAATAGCATTGGAATCATTATGTAGTTATGTGGAAGCAATAACTGTAGAATAATATTGGTGTAGGTTAAAAGTTCATGTGACAGTTGAAATGTCAAAACCAACCTAAAAATCCATGCAGGTTAATGACTGCCTCTTTCTATCTGTGTGTCTGCCAGAGAAAAACACCATGAATTATCTAGTTATCTAAGACACTTTAATAGCATTACAATGTCATGTGTGTGCCCCTGAAAGTTCAAGCTCAGCCAGCTGGATACATAAACAAAATGATCACATCTGCGTGGAGGCCAAGCACTTTTCAGTGGAAGCACACAACGCTTTGCCCAATCAAAACATGTACTCCTGACTCCCAACATGTGGGCGAAGTCAAAACTCCACAAGCGATGCTCACATAATTGTCAGGCAACAGCTGCTCTGTCAAGCCAGACCATAAATACAGCCCAGACTTGTCAGACCAGCCCGTGAGGGTACTGCATGAATGCCCTATAGGCCAGTCCGACCCTGTTGCTAGGGAGCAGACTGCCTAAGCACAGCTACCAGCTCTCACGATGCATAAAGTTGTTCAATCCACTGTGCTTACTACAATGTTTGGCAATAGAAGCTGCGTAAGGATGTGGTAGGGTGACCAGACGTCCCGGATTTCCCGGGACGGTCCCGGTTTTTGGAGAAGTGCCCCGACACTTTTCTCCCAAATTGAAGAAATGTCCCCGCTTTTGGGTAGCACCTGGGTTATTTAAAGAAATGTCCTGGCTTTTAGGGAGAGTCAGGTGAACCTGCACGTTAATCAGTGTCATTCAGGCTCACATTTCGACCGTCCCTCTTAGAAACAGGGACAGAAGTTAACTTCTTTAAACTCTCCTGCTGTGCTGCTTCGCCTCATTTAAGCAGCACAGCAGGATTTAATGAGGTGTGAATCAGGGCTGCAGAGGCCATAGGGCAAGGCCAGGCCCACCAGCAGCCGGACCCTGGCGCTCTTCCCAGAACGGGAGGTAATGTAAAAATACATTTTTTTAAAGGACAAAAAAAAAATATATATATATATATATATATATATATATATATATATATATATAGTTCTATATATTTGTAAATAAGAAACCCTGAGACCTAATAGGAACATTTAGTCCTACTTCTAGGTCTGTGCCCGTCCCGGTTTTTTATTCTGAAAATCTGGTCACCCTAGGATGTGGCCATAAGACTTGACCATGTCCATGCCATCAGTGTCCTCTTCAAACGTCACTGGGATAAGCTGCGCGCTATACCAGGAATCAAATAGCATAACATAACTGCAGCACATTTATTCTCTATAAAGTACACAGCTGAAGCGAAAGCACGCACGCCCTCTCAGTGGGTGCGGTCCTAGACGCCATATTGTGTATGGGAACTAAGCTTTGAGATGCACATCTGCAAAGAATGTCTCCCTAACACTAATCCTGTGGAATCATGGTCAGTGTATTTAACTGAAGTATTGGAATGGAAAGCATGATCAAGCAGATACACGCTGATGTTTAAAGGAAAGACTGATAAGCTGAAAAATCCCAAATCACACTGCCTCACAAGATTTGGCTCACAACTTTCGAAATCCCCAATAAATTCCTCTTTTTGTTAACAAGACACCAAAGAAAATGACTGAGCACTGAAACCTACGCCAAAACAGCAGCAGAATAACTAACAGAAGGGGTGCACCCACCTCCCCGAGTGAATGACTTAAAAACTTAAAAACAAAATACATTAAAAAATACCCAGGAGACTATACATACACCCTCTACCAGCTAGTCATGAGGGAAAATTCATCTTCTCGGGTTAGAAAGGTCAGCGCAGAGATATACCATATCACTTTCTTCAAGGTGCAAGGGCCCTTTCGCTAAATCAGGTCAAATAATTGGAATGGCAATACAAAATAAAACTGCACAGGTTAAAAACAAATGTGTCATCATGTTCAAGCTTGCTTCCAAGGGAGAAAGAAGAGAAATCAATTTTAGCTACAACGAGTGTGTTTGCAGTGCCACCTTCTGGTTCCAAGAGTAAACGCACCCTGCAATCATAAAACTATTATAGAACTAAAGGCTAAACAAGTTTCAAGCGAACTAAAAGCTCTAAAATGTCTTCAAATTTTTCTTCTCTTATTCCCCAAACAGATGCATTTTCAAAGACAGCGCGTTACCAAGCAAATGACACACGTTTCCTTAATAATCCTATCCATTTCTTCTTCTCGAACACCTGCACTGTACACATCATCCATTAGCAATCAAACTGGAAACGGTGGCCACTCAAGCTATGAAAAGTAGCCCAGGCTGCCCAGCTCTCCGCAAGGTACCCCGGGTTAGGGCTGCAAAACGAGGACACAGAGTGCTCAAAGACAAAAGCCGAGCTTCGCGCAAGGAGAGCACGGAGGAAAGGAGCAGACAGAAGGGGGCGCTGTGACCCCAGACCACTCGAAGTTTCACGTTAATAAGACGCACGCTGATATCCAGTGGTTAGACGGCGACAGAAGCGCATTTGTCCTTTGAGAGGGTTGACCAAGTGCATAAAATGATGTGAAAAGAAAAACTTTCTACACCACAGTAACTTGCTTAAGTTAGAGAGTTAGAGTGTTGGAGTAGTGTTTGAACGTGCTGTATTTCGCCCTGGCACACACCAGCAAAGCTGATAGATTCAGAAAGCTGCTGAAAAGATATGGGTTTCTTTGAGGGTAGTTCTGTCCCCCCGCTTTTACTGGTCTCCATCCAGGCCTACACCGAGTACCCTCGATTTGTGAAGCAGAAAACAGGTTTCTTGTATGTTTTAGATTTGAATTCACAGTCGCATGGACTTCATTTATGACAATATGTTGTGGCTCCGATGAGAAGAAGGGGGTAGGGCCTGCAATGCAGAATTGACGGCTTGGTGACTTGCGATTTGTTAACAATGTTGTTTCATGCATGAAGTGTGACATTCGGCTCTTTCACCATTACCACATATAGGATCAGATGTACGAAAACTGTTTGCATTTCTTAACGGGCCGAATCGCAATTTCGACCGTTAAGAAATGCAAAACAGCCTTTTCATATGTACAAACAACAAAAGGTCGCAATTTGCGAGTTCTACCTGGAAGAAATCGCAAATTGTGACCATGATTTAGGAAATGCAAAGAGGGATTACCTATTTGTGATTCCTACAGCAAATGTACAAGGCATTTCGTAAACGCGAATTGGGCATTTAGAAAATGCTATTACCATCGACTCAAAGTTGATGGTAACTTTGTGCAAAACTAAAAAAATGCATTTAAAAATGCATTTTTGATGTGACATGAAGCGCACGTGCCACTAGGGCCTATGTGCACTTACATGTGCACTACAATATTTTGGGGTGCCTCCGGAGGGGCCTTAAGGCCAGAGGCACCCTTGGGTTTGGATTTCTAAAATTGCGATTTCCTATTAGAAATGTGTTGGAGAGAAATTACATTCAAACTTTTAATGGCATGAGAAACTGAACCATAACATTTCTGAGAGAAATTAATAAACATGCACCAACTACACATTTTAGAAAATAATGGCAGACACAATAGAAACTTGGTTACAGCATCGTAAAAGCATGCAGAAAAAGTGTAGACTAGATATATTCACATACATAAATATAAATTGTGATTTATTAATCAAGAAGGTACTATATTTTATTAAAATGTGCAAAACGGTGAATTCTCACGTTATGGGATTTACTGGTAATCATCCTCTATTATCATTCGTGTGTGAATAACAAATGTGAATTTATCAAATATTAATGTTTAATTTTGATTATGGTGACAAATTTACTAAAATCTATCATTTGTGTGTGTGTAAATATGTGCACCAAAAATAATTAAAGAAAAGTAGGTGTCACAAATTCCTAATTAATGATGCTTTCATGCATTTTTTACAGATTTTATATTATATATGCACTAATACTATGCATTAATAACGATTTACCTAAACTGCATTTTACAATATTTGTACACGTTGGTACATTCGGAAAAATACCAATCTGTCTTACTGACACTAATTATTTGTAACCATATTAATGATTTGAAGTGCAGCAAAATCAATCTAGTGTCATGACATTTTTATATTTGTTATGAATGTATGCTTAATAATTTTATATATTTCTCATTTTATTAGCACAATTTAAGGTAGGCCAAATTGCCCATGTGAAGCTTTCTTGAGTCACTGAATCTATTATTCGTGAGAGAATTCCTCGATGTAACAACTAATGTGAACAGTGTTTTCTTTCCTGAGTTCTCATGTACTGTACAAGAGATTTTGCTACAATCTCTGCTACAATCTTAACCAGCTGCCTGAAAAACTGTCCTCTTGAACTTGCTTATGTGTTCTTGCTAAAGGAGCATTGTTCCAATGTTTCACATGGTGGATTGCTTAAGGACTGAGTAATAGTCTCACCTATTTCCTCCGCATTTTGTGTCTTCTTTATGTCGTCTGACATTCTTCCTATACGAACTGACCAGTGGTCTGATCATATGCTCCCGGAACTTTAAGAATATAATATTGCTCGACTTAACGGACAGCGAAGTGGTTGTTGGTGCGTGCAAGTGTGTAAGGAGCGAGCTGCCACTGGGCTGCTCACTATTTCCTTACTCTCAGAACTCTTTGAGGACCTTACCTTGGCAATCTTGACTTGCCAGATGCAGACTCACCTGGCTTCCTTTACGAACTGATGCATACGCTGTGTGCGTTGAGTGGTCTCTTCCTTCTTGGGAGACTACATGAACTGGCGTGCTTCATGTCCCTTTCCTGAGCTTTGTTATCTAATATTAATGTCTCATTTACCTTTAACCAAACTATCGATAACCTGATTTACTGATGCACTGGTTTACATAAAGCTTTCGATAAACGAAACTAAATTTACCCTATTGACTCACTTATTATCTGTTTCCTCTTAAATTGAGTGTGCATTCCGAAGTTGAACCTAATGTCCAGAGGAGATCGCATTAGAGAAAGCTCAGAACATCAAATACTAATGCTGTTATTTTTGTATAGCTTTGACTGAACTCTTAGTGTGTATGATTTTGGTTCGCCTACATTTCTTCAGGAGATCTGGGCTGGCTGTGATAATTTTCCATCTTTATAGTATTGTGTTGTGCCAAATTTCTAGTTTGTAGCTCAGATATCCAATTTCTGGTCCTCATTGGATGACTGTCGAGTCCCTTTATGTCCAACCCCTCTCAGCACAAAACAAGACCCATGGGAGGACCAAGAGAGAGTGGTATGAATCATTGATGGACAAATAACCAGAACGTCATTGAGAGGGATAAAGTTCATGGGCCTAGTCAACGTTACAACAAATGCAAACTATTTCCTATTAGGCCTACAGGTGGGAATGCAATAGCATTTTCTATTTGCGATTTCCTAATAGCAATTTCTTGAATAGCTTTGATTAGCTCCAATGAGCACAAAGCCAAGTCATCCGTGTAGGCGCTAATCGTAATATCCACTCCATTCACTATAACTTGTACTATTTCCGGAGATCTTATGGCCTCTTTTAGCACTTTCAGAGTGATCCCATCCTTAAGTGCCTCTAAATTCTGTTAGCTCAATAGCCATTCTTTTTATATACTTAGGGTGTGATAACAATGATCTGGGAAAGGTTCCCTTCACAATTGTTTTGAGGAGTCAAAGACCAGAAGTGTTGGCAATGAGGGATTGTTATCTGAAGTAATCTTAGGGGATAAAGCTTGACTCTGGATTCACTAATCACACCCTGAGAAACAAAGTCCATGCCAATCCTAAAATAGTGGCCACGGGGTACAGAATTGCATGTATACCTGGGGCGGCCTGGTGAAGTGTTCCACACCTTTCGACTAAGCCATGCCTCCCGCCCCGGCTAGTTCCCTGGCAGACTGCCTGGTTTCAGTCATACGTGGGGTAGCAGTCCTATTTGTTTTATTCAGCTTTTAACTCATTATACAGTTAAAATCGACAACAATCATTAATTCTCTGGCCCAGTGTGCTAGTTTAAAAGTTAGCATATCTAGCAAACACTGGTCATCTTAACTGGGGCCATAGACAGCACAGATAGTATAAACCTTGCAAGCCACCCTGACCTGAGAAACTGCCTGCCTACCATGCAGATCAGATGCAGTTCGAAGGACTTTGCATTTGCATCTACGTCATCGCACCCCAGGCCCTCACATCCACCAACTACTTCTGACTCCGCGACCTCAACTTCCACTCGGACAACCCCCATGACCAGAACACCGCTTCTGTTCTGGAGAACCTCACCAACATCGGACTGAAGCAGCCAGTCACCGCGCCAACCCACGTAGCGGGACACATGCTCGACCCAGTCTTCTACGCCAACAGGCACATCACCTATGACCACACCACCGAACTCCTCTGGACCGACAACCACTGTGTGCACTTCACCTTCAACTCTACCACCGTACCCACCATCCCCCACGTCGCAGCTGGAACAAGATCACAGAGGAACATCTCACCGCCTCTCCAGCACTACCACACTGCCACCCACAGCAGACGCAAACACCTCAGATCGCAACCATCACCATTGGATAACCAACTGCACCAATGTCCTTGCCCCCTCAAGAAGGCCCCCAGCAAACTACACACCAAGAAAGCCAGCTGGTTCACTCCCCACCTCCGTGAGACCAGACGCGCCTGCAGACAACTCGAGAAGAGATAGAGTAACAACAAAATCCCGGAAACCCACGCAGCCTTCAAAACCGCCGCCACCGCACACCCCCTCCTCCTCCTCAGAACCACAAAGAAAACGTCCCTCCAAGACAGAATCCACACCGACACTCACAACAGTAAAGAACTCTTTGGCATCGTCAAGGAGTTCGCCAGGCCCAGCAGCGAGACCTCGGATGTCCCCTCTCCCAAGAACCCTGCGACAAACTCAGCACCTACTTCCACCACAAGATCAGAATGATCTACAACAGTTTTGACGCTCAAGACCTTACCACGAGCCCGACACCACCACCCCCAACCACACCGCACCCGAACCTACCCTGCTCAACTGGACCATGCTTACTATGGACGACACACTCAAGACCATGAAGAACATTCACTCGGGAGCCCCCACGTACTCCTGCCCTCATCACACATTTCACAGAGTAGCCACCTCTATCGCCCCGAACTCCAGCGCACCATCAACTGCTCCATCAAGAACGCGGCCTTCCAAGAGCGACTGGAAACATGCAGAGATCAACCCCTGCTGAAAAAGCCGTCTATCGACCTGACACACCTCAAAAACTTTCATCCCATCTCCTTGCTCCCCTTTCCAGCAAAGGGTGCCAAGAAGGCCATCAACACCCAACTCTCTGAATTTATCGAAGTGAACCACATCCTGAACATCTCCCAATCCGGCTTCTAAGGCAATCACAGCACCGAGACTGCACTCCTTGCCGCCACCGATGACATCCGTGCTCTCCTCGACTGGGGCAAAACGGCAACCTTGATCCTGCTAGACCTCTTGGCCACCTTTGATACAGTCTCACGCCGCACCCTAATCACATGACTCCACGACACAGGCATCCACAGCAAGCCCTGGACTGGATCCACTCCTTCCTCTCCGGCCGAACTCAAGAAGTCAGACTAACTCTATTCTGCTCAAAACCTACACAGATCATCTCCGGAGAGCCCCAAGGCTCCTCCCTGAGGCCCACCCTCTTCAAAGTCTACATGGCTCCCCTCGTTGCCAACGTAAGAAACCACGGACTCAACATTGTCTCCTATGCCGACGACACCCAGCTGATCCTCTCCCTCACCAACAAACCCTCAGCCGCCAGAATCCACCTCCACAGTGGGATGAAGGCTTTCTCCTGGATGAAGGACAGCTGCCTCAAACTCAATTCAGACAAGACTGAAGTACTCATCCTGGGACCCACCCTCTGCCTCGGATGACTCCTGGTGGCCTGCTGCACTGGGAACCCCCACCCCCATGAAACACGCACGCAACCTCGGTATCATACTGAACTCCTCGCCTCACAATGAACCACCAGATCAATGCTGTATCATCCTCATACTTCCACATGCTACGCCTGCTCCAAAAGACCTTCAGATGGAACCCCACTGAAGCAAGAAAGACGGTCATCCATGCACTCATCACCAGCAGGCTCGACCATGGCAACATACTCTACGCCGGCATCACCCAGAAACTCCTCCGGAAACTACAAACGGTCAAAACGCCACTGTAAGACTGGTCCTCAACATCCCCCGCTGAAGCCATATCACCGAACACCTTCGTGAACTTCACTGGCTCCCAGTCAACAAAAAATCACTTTCAAGCTCCTCACTCATGCCTACAAAGCCCTCCACGAGGCTGGACCAGCATACCTGAACCACCGCCTCACATTCCACATTCCTGCCAGACACCTCCGCTCTGCCTGACTAACCCTTGCCTCCATCCCTCGGATCCACAAGACAAGAACCAGAGGAAGATCCTTCTCCTACCTTGCTGCCAAGACCTGGAACACCCTGCCCCTCCACCTCAGGCAATCCCCGTTGTTGACCCAATTCAAGACCAGGCTCTTCGACTGAACCCAGACGGATCAGCAGTCCTCTCCACCCCTCCCCCCAGCGCCTTGACACCCTCATGGGTGAGTAGCTGCGCTATACAAACCCTGATTGATTGAAAGAATGAAGAGTTAATATAGCTAGGCCTCAGGTTGAGACTTACTGAGTAGTACAAGTGATAATGTTATAGCCTAGTTGCCAAAGCAATATCCTATCTCTAAAAGCTAGATAGGTCTCAAGGAGACACAAGATATGGGGCTTATAAACTAATACCTTTTCTTTGACCAACTGTCGTTTCAGGGAGCAATTTAGACCTGCCACATTCCAGCTCATTATTTTAAATTAATGGATTTATAATAATTTTAAGATTTCCTTCCACCACAGTTGCAGCTCTAATATTAATTCCACATCTCCCCCAATAACCATACATCTGATATCACTGTATACACCAAAAAAAGAGGTGAAGCCTAGTGCCCACTCCAATTCTTTTTTTACAATGTTTACCCAGAACCCCTATATTCATATCATTACCTAGTGTCAAAAAACACCAAAGAGCCCACCCGCTCAGCCATCTCCGCACCCTCCACCTCCCACATAGCACCTGGGGAAAAAAATCATCCCCATTTCTTGGCTGTCAGAAGGAAAAGACAGCCCCCTGTATGCACCCCCCCAAATCACCCCCTCACCTCCAAAATGTAAAGTAAGGATATACCTGGGCAAGACATGTAAGCAAAATAACCATAATTGCTGCCTAGAGAGAAAAAGGAGGCAGATAAGGAGCACCCATATTATATTTTCAGTCAGAACAATCTCATGATCATCCTGATAGCTGGCCATTGGATCCACCTTGTTTTTGCCAATGCTAGGAGATATCTGCGTCTTCCTTGTCTACGTAAAACAGATCCTCCCACTACACTATATTTTAAGACATGCAGGTTCCTGCAAGTAAAGCTGAACACCAGACGCTTTGAGCAGATTGATCATATGCCTCAGCCTCCACCTGCTTTCCATAGTTCCAAAGAGACAGAGTCCACAGAAATTGGAGCAGAATGACGGGCTTTAACATAAATGGCAGATGGGAGAAGGAAATTCCCTACATAAATCAATAAAGGGTGTGATCTGTCCCCAGTGCCAGTGGGCTTAGTCCTCATCATCACTGGAAGCCTATTTTCACATTAGATCTGGCAGTCCCAATCCGCCAAATCAGAGAAAGCCTATTGAAATAACCAGACTACATATATTGGCATGTGTCATCGTCCTCTTTACCCTCCAGTATTTCCCAGGACCCTGAGGTTGTCTCCACCGTTGGGGGTTTTCTAAATACTCTAATTTTGATTGTGCAAGCAAGATCTGAGCGTCATGGGCTTTGACTGCCCCTGAAGTAGATGCAACAGCCTATACAAAAACAAGAAAGGATCAGAGCAAAAAGATCCAGCACCAAACGTTACTACGTGTAGTAGCCTCCAAGTATTCACGATAGATCGGTGCAATGGGTCTGGGATGTGATCCACATGCACCCATAAGGCAGTACAAAAACCACCACTGACAGAAAACACACAAATGACCCTGCACCCAAAAGCTCCAATAATCTATTAACAATAATCGTGCTTGTACATCATATAAAGAAAACAAAGCAAAATATAATACAAAAGGCTTCCCAAATGAAAAGACCAGACGGTTATGTTTTTGATTGTAGAAAACAGTTGTCCCTTTATTCCAAAAACTTCTTCATTCTTTAAAATGCACGACACAATTGCTTGCCTTAACGCGTTTCGTCCCACATGGGACTTCTTCAGGGCTCAAAAACTTCTGTGATTGCTGAATTTATTTAGAAGTTGAGATGTGCCGCTTGGATCAAAAGGTAAACGATGCGGTCTATCTGATGTTACTATTATAACTTTATATGTACGCAGCATCCATTAGTCATCGTGTGGTCAGTCAGCTCTGATATGATAATTTCGGGATATGCATCTCCCTCCGCATGTAAGCGAGCTGTCCGATTCCATGAGAATTAGAAGATGCAATAGCCTCTTCATCATCGGCTACTCTCTGCTGGTGATCCTGCATCTGGGAAGTCAGAGCAGACACTTTCCCTGCCATCTCTGCTACCATCTGCTGCAATCGGAAGTTGTCCGCTTGGACCTCAATACAATGCTTAGAAGTCTCTCAGACCAATGGGTTTGAATCAGCTGAAAAATTGAGACGAGAGATAGCTCTGGAGTGTCTGCAGTAAGATCGCTTAAATGGTCTCTACCTTCTTCTAAAGGGACAGGCCAGCACATAGCATTAATTGGGCTAATCTGAATCATCAAAGCTTGTACAGTAGCTACATCCTGAGCTGTGCAGCTTCTAGGACTGAGCATCATTGAAGCCAGGTTTGCAGCTAAAGTTGTTAATATCCAGGAGGTAGGTAATCTTGCCTTTGCCTTTACTCAATTAAACATTGCTCTATCAGTCTTAAGTGCGTCCTTGATTTTAGGGGGCCCAACTGTGCCTCTTCTACCAGATACATGCTTTTTCTTTTTGGGCATTTTGATCGCCCATTGGCACAGGGTAACTTCCTTCATCTGAGCATTCAATTTCATAGCGCCTTCAATCTCCATAGAGTCTGGGGACCCCAATGTAGAAACACCTTCATTTTGCCCGGCCCTTATAGTGTTCTCGCTAGTCATCATCAAAGTTCTTTATTCAGCAGAGTTAAAATGGCCATAGAGGTACATAAAAAGAAAACGCATCATCAATAAAAATAATACATTAAAAACGATGACAAAAGTGGATAAAAAAAATACCATGGCTACTCAATTCATATTTACCACAATAACTTTCCTATAATGTATAGCTCCCCATATATAAAGTGCATTGCTGAAACAAGACCAGGGGGGTTATCAAGTGGAATCCAATCTCCATAGAGTCTGTGGACCCCGTTGTAGAAACACTTTCATTTTGCTCGCCTCTTATAGTGTTCTCGCTAGTCAATATCGATCCTCTGCCCCTCCCCCTGACTCTACTCACCCCAACCCCCACCCCTAGGCAGCTGTGCTAGTGCAAACCAAACAGGGACTGGGCACTGTTTTTGAAATGATGGCCACTACTGCAGCCTCAAGATGGGCCACTGTGAAAAACTACTCATGCCACTTTCACTCAGTAAACTTCCTGAGTCGAACCGTGAACTGAATCAACACATACCACCTCCTCCTCGGAGATGACAGTTGCTCCACCCACCAGATTCTCTCTCACCAATGCAACACTTTTGCCTTGTGCAGTCATAGCTCGATACTGTGCTTAGATGAATCCCCCAGCTTGGGGCGACACAGACAGGAGGGGTTTGGAGAGCCAGCAGAGCTTACTATCTCTGACAGTGACTATCACCTGCACGGCTACAGGCGAAGTTGCAACAAGAGTGCCGCTGGAGGAGACAGCTTCCGAAGCAGTCACAGCTCCTGCGCAAAACCCCGAAAAGTGCACCGTGATGGCTTGTAAGAAATCTCAATACAAGTCGGCCGATCTATGATAAAGTCTACCAATGTGTGTCTCAGAGACCCTGCCACCACCAGCGCCATACCGCCTGATAAGAGGTACGCGTCCTCTTTGGAAGCTGCGGTTCACACCAATCCCCAAGGGACAATCTCCACTGTCCGGGCCACAAAGGTGAGAGCAGTTCTTGCAGGTACAACTTAGTCGCAAACAAGACCAGGCAAAACAGCAGCATTTAGCAATTCAGTTGCAAGTCACAGGCCAAATATCCACCGGTGTTTGGCCAATACTGAAGACATTTGGTGGTAAGAGGGGAAAAAGAGCAGAAGTGCACCCACAGAGGCTCAGGCTACTGCCACCCTCCTCCCCCCCCCCCAACCAAGCCACATTGCTCACTTTCTATGGCTGGACCTAAAAGTAGCGGAAAAGTGCAGTAAGATCTGCAGATTTAACCTGCATAGTATGGTAGGTAGACAGCGTCTGAAGCCCAAAGAGTGAGGGGAAAGATCCTCAGAAAGCAGACCAGCCGGCAGGATGAGCAAAGTTGGGGAGACAGTCTGCACGGAAATAAGAAATAAATCCAGAACTTAAAGGAAAACAGATTTGCACAAAAAGAAAATCATGTGATCCCTCTGCACTAGGAAGTAGTGGTTAGGTGTAACATGACCAGGGAGTGGGATTACTTGACTTTCCTCTTATGTTCACAGCTGCAAGACAGTCTTCAGAAGAAAGATGACAAGAGTAAAGTCATCTCCAACAACATGACATTATGAATCAAAGATAGACTCCACGACCGGCATTCAGAAGTCATCTAACAGATCCTGTTAGGAATGTCGGACGACTTTTAAAACGGACATGCACCATAATGGTGCAAGCATGAGCACATTAAAGGAAAACTAACAGTATAAAAGCATACGTATGTGGATGTATAACAGATTTATGTAAGCAAATAACACCACTCAACATTTTTCCCTTAACATTTTGAATAGCAATTGTTGTAAAAAAAAAAAAAAATACACGTAATAAGTAATAAACATGAAAAACAAATAAGGAGCTATAACTAAAGTGTACATAAGCAAGTGGTCCACAGTTATGCCACAAGAAAATATATTTTAAAAATAGTGCGTAACCTAGAAAACCACATAAATTTCATATCTATTTGGAATTTTAGAAAAGCGAAATGACCTGGCAAAAACTTCAGAACTATTCCGCATCTGTACATATTGTTTACAAATTTGCTTGGCATCTCACAGGATCCAGGCACTAGTACAGGTCCTCCAACATCTTCGCCATGATCAACTAGATTGCCCAAAACTCTTGCACTGTTCACACTGCCATGTCTCACCGCCAAGTGAGTACATGTTTCAGCAGTGGCGGCTGGTGACATTTGAAAGTGGTAGGGCGTAACATTGTTGTTGTACTGCGAGCGAGCCCAAACAATCTACGGGGGCTTTGGGGGTTCTCCCCCAAGAAAATTTGAAAAAAAAAGTGGACAAACAGTGCATTTTCAATCAAGTTTGAGGAAGCAGGAAGGTTAATAAAGCAATTAGTGCTGGGCCTAATAAACATAGATCGGTCACTGCACCTCCCTCACTTCACACAGCTTTGCTCTTGTACCTTCACCCAGCTCCACGGAGACCCATGCTCACTCACAGGTGTACACACACCGCTCTACTGGGGATTGCCAAGTAGACAGACAAATACACAACTAACAAGCAGACACATCTCAGTCTTGAAACAGTAAAGCAGAGACACCCAAACGTATCTTATAATAGGAATTATAATGCAGACAAATAGTCAGACACTCAGCCTCCTCCCCCTTCCATCTCGCTCCTGACTCCTGCCTCTCCCTCTTGGTTAGTGTACCCCCTTTCTCTGCCTTTTTTTCCCCCTCTCACACCTGCCTTTGGATTATCCGATAGTAACAGAGTGGTTGTTATGCAGAGGCCTTAGGGGACAAGCAGGGCGGCCTGGTCTGTAGGGAAATTAGGGGTCTCCTATGGAAGGCCCAAACCGGTAGCGACAGAGCAGGGTAAGTCCCACGTCAGTTTGTGCCTTGGAAAGGCAGGTAAGGCTCAAGCAAAGTCAACCGCATGTCAGTTCTGTGCCTCTGAAGCAAATGTATGACTGGGGAAAAGTTAGTCAAAAATGTTCAAGCTTGTACCTCTGAACAGCTGCCAAACGCAGTTGAAACTGAACACTTGCCCCTTATTTGTGTGCGGATCACAGAAATTTGGGATATGACACGCCAAAATGCACTAAGTGCACATGTGTGCGTATCACAGTTGGTGAATGTTAAGGACTAATGAAACGCACTGTGTATATGTGTGCGTATCACAGTCAGGAAGATGCCCCGCTGTATCAGAAATGTAATGCCCGTACTTTCAACTTCATGACCTGCCGTCCCCGCAGGATCATTTGCATGGTTGATAAAGGGTCTGACAGAGCATGACGAGACGGTGAATGCACGAACCCTGGTATGCAATAGCTACAGTGTTGATGTTATAATAGTCTCGCGCAGCTAAAGTCACACACGCTGCATAAGAGCAGGGGGCCTAACTCACACCGATAGGCTCATGGGACCCCCAACGGACTGTAACTTTAGTACATGTTCAGTGCCCAAGCCGTCTCCCCAAATACTTCCCGCTGTGATAACACAACCAGTCATAGTCAAACCGTCACTCCCACATATACGTTCACCCAATCTCTGGCACTGGCCTGAATGTAGAATCCTCCATAGCCAAACAGGTCTTTTCTGAAAATTGCGTTGTGACGATCCAGAAAAGATGACAGAAACACAGACCTTGCTCCAAACACGTGTAGCTTTTTCACTGTGTGCGCCCGGTTGAACAGGTTTGTGATGGGACCGGCTAGTCCACACCGAGCCACTTGTGATGTTTATCAGCACTGACGTTCCTGCACCCCGCCCACGCCCTGCGGGTACACACCTGCTCTGACATGTAGGCATGATGGATTCTACAGCGAACAGATCCAATGTGACCCGAGCCACAACGGGCAGAAGCATTGGAAAGGCCTGTAGGGCTGCGGCGGTGGAGCTAGAGAGTAGTAGGGTTGAACAACGCTAGTCCTGCGCTGATCCATGCCACATGTTCAGGATAACCACTATGCAAATTGTTCCCTAGATGTTTAACTATATGTAAATATATTTCAAATGGATATGCTGATATTTTTTGGAAACGAGCTGACGCGAGTCTATGAGAAAGGGCACGCAGAAAAGGTCTGGCTTTGTCTACCTAAGAAATACAGAATTGTGTAATTAAATGCTGGTAACATCACCTGACTGTATTATACCGGGAAGGGAAGGACAAAGCACGAGGCCAGGAAGATAGATGGAAATAGGCAGACTTGTTGAAAGACAGACACTTACTTGGGAGTCGATTTATTGAGGAAAGGGCTATAAAGGCGGAGTTCCTGTTCTGTGTGTATGTCGAAAGTAGAAGATACACTGGTAGGGTAGGTGGGTTTGGCAGTTCTAGTCTGTTGCATTGTTACGTGTTCTCCGACATCACTAATTTAAGAATATCTGCACAGCGCTCTTCTATTTGTCAACCAATGTTGAAAATGAGAAAAAGACAGCAAGTTGTTTTTCTATCTTCCATGTGCAGAGGTTCAGCCCGGGATTATATGCAAAATAAGCAGAGGCCAGCCGCGGCCGGCATGCTCGCGGGAGGAGGGGGGGAGGCGCGAGGTGGAATAAAAATAAAAAGTTACGCACCTTACCGCCGGTACCAGCGCTGCCTCCGAGTCTGCTCCTGGCCGGTGAAATGCACACCGCATGTTCTGAATCCTGGAGGAACAGGAAGCAGCCAGCAGGCAGCCTCCCTCCCTACTCTAGGCCAATCACAATGCTGCAATGGCAGCGTTGTGACTTGGTGAGGCTGCAGTGGAGAGCGCCCCAGCCAGGCCATTTTCTCTATGTAGGCTGCATCATGCGGCCTACATAGAGAAAAAGAGGAGAGTGCGCATGACTGGGTTGGTCGGCCCTGGGGCCGACCAAACAGTTAGTACCCACAACAGTGGAGCATGCCACTCCCCCTGCCCTCGAGCAGGACCGCCAACCCCCAACCAGGCACTTCTGCTTTCTCGCAGTGCGAAGCAGAAACATAAAATGGTAGTTTTACCATTTTATGTTTCTGCCTTCTCGCACTGCGCAGAAAGCAGTGGGCGCGCAACGCCCCACGCCTCTATGGAGGAGCCGCCACTGTTTCAGGTTCAACCAATCAAAGTGATACTGATCATTCCATTCATCATTGTCACCATTTAGAAATATGCACTACACTAGTGACGTTCCACCAGCCCTTGATATTCAATAAAATAGATTCTTTGGAAACTTTCCAAAATCTGAACAGGATCTGAAAACTTAAATGCTCTTTTTTATCCATGGGCTGTTTTTATTATGACACAATCACAAAAATTTTATTTGACCTCTTTAACCCTATGTATCCCGTCATAAGTATTCTATTCTGCAACTTATATTTCCTCTATCTGACATCTTACTTTTTCAAAAGCAAGATGTGAATCATTCTCTACAACATGATAATCAAATCAACCAAGTCGTAATCTCAATTTAGGATCTCTACCCCTTTCCACCAACAACTAAATTGGGCCCCAAACCTGCTTCACATCATGTTCTGCAAACAACTGCACCAACTATGAAGACACAAAAAGAGCGCTATTGCATGTGTTTATAACTTTGGGTTCACTCACAAGACCAAAGAGTCTTTCTGGAAAGTGAATACCATTGTGTGTCTTAGGTGTATTAACAAAAGTGTAATACACCCACTTGCTATAATAATCATCTGACACCAGAATATATCTTAAATCAGAATCTAGTAGGGTCAATGGCCCAGCAAAATGTAACGCAATTCTTCCCCAAGCTTCATCCGGCCACTGAACAGGTTTCAATAGTTTTTGTTGAAACTTTCTAATGTTCATCTAATTTAAGAGTCTGCAGAGAAAGAAGGAACAGCTGATTCAAACAGAAGCTACATATTTCACTAATGTGCTGCCCTTGAGGCAGCAGGAGTTCGCGGCTGCCCTGGGGCAGAGCATTACTTGTGACAGGGCGCACTGTCCCAGTTTGCACTCAGTACACCTTTTTAAAGGTGAGCCATGGCAAAAAGAGGGCACCTGTTACGTTATACAGGCCGTAAAGTGTACCCGAACAACTGACGTGCACACATTGAGCCAACACAACAGCAATGAATATTGAAGGTGGCAACTTTACTAACTCCCAAACAGATGTAAGCAGCGAAGTGGAAGCATTTAAGGTTGGTCTGCCAAAGAGGTATTTGCACACCAGAATACAAGATTTTAGTATTCCGTTCCTGTTAGAAATGGGATTTCTGGTTGGCTAGGGCATGCGCCTAAGCCAGGCAGAAACTCACCACACTAGTCAGGGGCAAGGGGTTACACACTAAAGATAACCCCTGCTCACCCCCTTGGTAGCTTGGCACGAGCAGTCAGGCTTATCCCAGAGGCAATGTGTAAAGCGTTTGCGCAACACACACACACAGCAGCAACACACTAGGCACACTACAAAAGAGACCACACAAGGTTATATAAAAAAATAGCCTTTGTATTATCATAAACACATTAGAACCATAATCACACATATACACTGTGCCAACTGGCACTAGGTAATATTCACAGGGGATTATATACATGACAGGGCCAATCGGTCCACTGTCAGAACCATCACAAGCACAAGTAGTAGAAATAAAACACAACCAGTCACCTCTGGTACAATACTGTACTTAGTCTTATCCCCTGCAAAATAAACACATGTCTGCATCACTTTAGCATAAAAAAACACATTATGCATAAACACCCTAAGCATAAACACCTTCGCATTAGCAACATAAATGCATCATGTCTGCATCACATTAGCATAACCACATTAGGCATAAACCTCATAAGCATAAACACATTATGCATAAATACCATAGGCAATCACAGTAGGCATAAACACATTATGCCATCATCATAAAAAATGACCCAGGCCAACTGGCCTTTCTAGAGGCCCAATGGCCTTTGTCCCAAATGTCAGGGCGTAAACTGTGGGCCCCTTCAAGTAGCCCTACGGCTGCAAAAGCAAAGTCTGCGCAATGCGCTGGGGCAGAAGAGTGTATCTCACTCCATCATCAGAAAGGAAAAAATGCCCCACGTTGCAGCTGCCACCCTAACTGGCGGATGCAGCTGAGGAGAAATGACCACTGGCACCAACTGTGCCTGGCGAGCCCCACTCGGGGACTATCAACAAAATTGCCCCCACGTTGCAGCTGCCGCTAACTGGTGGTGCAGCTGGGAGAAACAGCACGGGCACTCACAGTGCATGGGAGCCCCCTTTACTGGGCTCCTCCTGGTGCCCCCACTGGGCACCAACGATCCTCAAGATTCAGCTCCCACTCACCGGGGCTCCTTGGCAGACTTCAGGCACCGACAGTGTAGCCCAGACAGTCCCTGCTCCACCGGGACTTCTCCTGACTCCTCGTCGACCAGGAAGGACCCCGACAGCATGCACCTGGAGCCCTCGAGGCTCTGGACGGACTCCTCCCCCGTAGTCGCACTCAGCAGGGCTCTTCTTCTCTGCAATGCCGGTGCGCGGGGCTTCTCCTCCTCACAACAGGCAGCCTTCCTGGCTTCCGGGTCGGGCCGTGGCGGTGATTCCTGGCAAATGCGGGGTGGGCTCCCCGCTTTATGAGCCACACAAGCGGGGTGGGCTCCCGCTACTAAATAAACATCCATGCGGGGGTGGGCTCCCGCCAAGAGCGCTTACCCGAAATGCGGGGTAGGCTTCCGCTAGCAGGCATCAATGTGGGGAATCCCCACGTCGGGATTCCCTCTAAATTCGTCGCAGCCCAGCGCTGCAAATGAAAACAAAACGCTCCTCTCTCGTGGAATAAAGTTGTAGCGCTCACGAGGCGCTGAGCCCCCAAAAGTCCTCAGGGCAAAGGCTGGGCCCAGGCAGGCCAGCTCACAGGGCCCTCCAGCAGGGAGGCAGTCCCTCGTGGCGGTTCCTCCTGGGGCCCAGCAGCAGCAATTCGTCAGGAAGCACAAAAAGAACAACCCTTTCATGGGGTCACAGCCCCAATATTTATACACCATTTTCTTTTGTCTGCCCTTGGCACAGGGCTTGGGGAACCAGCCTGAGCTGGTTCTGGGGGTTTTGGAGCACTCCGCTTACAGGGCTCCTCTTCCCTATTGTCAGGTGGGGCTCGTCACCAAACACACCACAGGGGGCGGAGCCAGCATTCACCCAGGCAGGCACAGACCTACTCAGGGTCAGGGTTCTACTCCTCCCACTACTCCAAATGCAGATCCCCTATTCAGCCTAGCGCTGACTCACCCTGCCCTCCCTGGAGCCACCCACACCTCACCAGCCCCTGTCACTCCAAAGCCAGACATGCCAATCCACATCAGGCAGGCAGGCAGGCAGGCAGACACATAGCACACAGAAATGCCAACTTCTAAAAGTGGCATTTCTAAAATAGTGATAATGAATCTGCGCACACCATTGCGTAGCATTTATTATCACTATTCCAAACATACCAAACTTGACCACGCTGCTCCTCTCATATCAGGAATTACCACTGAAACACTTATCAGGGAATCCCCAATGCATTCCTATGAGAGGGCAGCCTCACAGCCGTGAGAAACCAAAATGGCTGTTTGTCACTACTAGGACATGTCACACACTTAAGGTACATGTCCTACCTTTCACCTACAATGCACCCTGCCCATAGGGCTAGCTAGGAGCCTACCTTAGGGGTGACTGACATGCAGTAAAAGGGGGTAACACACATGGCACACACTTTGGGTGCCACGTCGACAGCGGCAGTAACAAAGCGCGCATAGGCCCTGCAATGGCAGAGGCCTGAGACAGGTTGGAAAGGCTACTGTGGTGGGTGGCGCAATCAGCGCTGCAAGTCCACCAGTAGCATTTAATTTACCAGCCCCGGGTATATGAGATACCACTTTACAAGGGACTGACAGGTAAATTAAATAAGCCAAACAGGTGTACACCAATCTTACCATGTTTACCACAGAGAGCACACACACTTTACACTGAACAGCAGTGCTAAAGTGCCCAGAGTCCTAAAATCATCAACACCATGTCAGAAAAAAGGCTAGGAGGAAAGCAAAACGTTCAGGAATGACCCTGCAAAAGGGCCAAGTACAACAGTTCCCTTGACACATCTTTAGCTCATGCCGTTCAGAAGAATTCAAGTTGCTGATCTCTATAACTGTGGGAAAGTGAGATCCCCCCTTAATTAACTTAATATAGCTCTAATAGCTGCTTAGCCGAGATATGGACAAAGCAGGGTGTATCCTAATATGCACGCATTAGAATCTCAGTGGTGTGAGAAGGGTGTGTGTGTATATATGTATGTGTATATATGTATGTGTATATATATATATATATATATATATATATATATAAATATACATATATATATTCACTGAAAAAACCATAGGTTTCAGGCACGTTATAGTTAGAAATTAGCATTTAAAAAACCTTAGAAATTCACTGAAAAAACCATAGGTTTTAGGGACAGTTATAGTTAGTTGGACATTGCACTCGTACAAAACCCGTGAAATTCCCCCGTTATAGTTAGTTCAGCTAACTATAACTCGCGCCCCGCAATGCACTGCTGATGACGTCACATATTACATCACTCATGACATGGTCAGTGACATCACTGATGACATCACTGATGACATCTCAAATGACATCACTGATGACATCATCCAGTGACTGTGTGTTTCTGTAAAGTTTAAATATGTTTAATATATATAGGGAAAGGCGTATTGAAGAATGAGTGGGTGTATAAGTGTCTGAATGGATGATTTAGTAGGTGCGTGACTAACTCTATAAGTGAGTGATTAAACGTATCTTACTGAATGCATGGGTTAGTGACTAAACTGGGTGAATGTCTGTATCCGTCTGTCTGTTGCTGTGTAAGTGGCTGCATGGGTTTGTGAATAGCTACATGAGTGTCTATATGAGTTATTGATTGGTTGTCTGAGTATCTGTATGGGTGCCTGAGTGTTTGTGTGGGTGGGGTGTGTGCGACTCTGTGCATAGATGTGTGAGTGGGTGATTCACTGGGTGGATGGTTTCAAGAGTGCATCTGTGATAGACTGTATGGGTGGGTAAGTGTGTGTAAGAGTGTGTTAGTGAGTGAATGTATGTCCCAGTGGTACATGTGTGAGTAACTACATATGTGAAAGGCAGTATATATGTGTGTTGGAGTATATAAATAGCTATAAGCGAGAGTGTGTGATTGTGAGAGTGACTGTATGGATGAGTGTGTGCTTGTATCAGTGATCGTATAAGAGCGTAAGAATGTGCTAGTATTTGTATGAGTAAGTGAGCTGGTGTGTGTATAACTGTATAGGTGAGTAAATGGCAGTGTGTTTAATTATTTGCATGACTGACTAGGTGTGTGAGTACCTCTATGGATGAGTGGCGGTGTTTGAGTGTCTATATAGGAGTATGAGTGCATATGATAGTCCTGTACTGAGTGACCGTAAGTATGAGTGACTGTACGGGTGAGTGAGTGGATGTGTGTGTAGACCTAAGAATCAGTGAGTGGGTATGTAGTTATTGGTGTTGGAGTGTCTATGGTTTTGCGAATGGCAGTCTGTAATTTAGAGTGGGTGTATCAAAGGTTATATTAGGGTGTGAGGAGGTGCATCAGATTATCACGTGGATGATGTCTTCAGTGATGTCATCAGTGATGTCATTTGAGATGTCATCAGTGATGTCATCAGTGATGTCACTGACCATGTCATGAGTGATGTAATATGTGATGTCATCAGCAGTGCATTGCGAGGGCGCGAGTTATAGTTAGCTGAACTAACTATAACGGGGGAATTTCACGGGTTTTGTACGAGTGCAATGTCCAACTAACTATAACTGTCCCTAAAACCTATGGTTTTTTCAGTGAATTTCTAAGGTTTTTTAAATGCTAATTTCTAACTATAACGTGCCTGAAACCTATGGTTTTTTCAGTGAATTTCAAAGGTTTTTTAAATGCTAATTCCTAACTATAACATGTCTGAAACCTATGGTTTTTTTCAGTGAATTTCAAAGGTTTTGTAAATGACAATTTTTAAATGTATTAATTGTTATATTTATTTTTTTGATACTGATTTACTACATTTTTTTAAACTATTTATTTTTAGATATTTTATTTTTTAAATTACATTATAATTACATTATACATTACATTACAAAATATACTTTCTCAGAATGAATTACTTTAGTTTAAATACTTTGCAAATAGGCAATAGACTTTTAAGTACAGTAGTTACAGTTGTTGCAATGGGCAACACAATTTCAAACACAATGCAACATTGAGATCAATGTGAATTTCTAGTTAAATGCAATTAGTTACTTTATGGATTACTTTACTAACCACAGGACTGGATCCTAGATTCAGTCCTGGGACATCTCCTATAAACAGTTGAGTAAAAGCGTTTTGGTTACAGTAGTGATTTTTAAGGAATATTATTGTATTTTAAAAGTTGACACTAAGAAACTTTTTCACATAGAATCACCAATGTTATCCTATGGGAGGAAATTCACTTAGCAGGTAAGTAGTGTTATCGTTACTTTTTCTTACTCAGTGGTGGATCCTGAATCCAGCACTGGTGCATCTCCTGTAAACAGTTGAAAGAATGCGTTTAAGTCATACAGGCGATTTTTAAGGAATATTTGTAGTTTGTGAAAATCGACACTTTGAAACTTTTCTCCTGAAAACCAGACAATGGATTCCTATGGAAGGAAATACAAGTTACTGGTAAGTACAGTTAGAATTACTTTTCAGGGTCAATGCTGGGCTAAAAGATGCAGCACTGGGTTCTCTCCTGATAACAGGTGAGTAAATCGGAATTTGTAGTTCGGCTGATTTTAGAGGAATATTATAAAGTTCCAAAACTCCACACTTAGAAGAATTTCCAAGTGAAACCAGTCAATGTTAGCCTATGGAAGGAAATTCAAGTTACTGGTAAGTACGGTTAGAATTACTTTTCAGGATCAGTACTGGGCTCAAAGATGCAGCACTGAGGTCTCTCCTGATAACAGGTGAGTAAATCGGAATTCGTAGTTCTGCTGATTTTAGAGGAATATTTGTAAGTTTCAAAAATCGACACTTAGAAACTTTTTCAGCAAAAAGCAGGCAATGATATCCTATGGAAGGAAATTCAAGTTACTGGTAAGTACGGTTAAAATTACTTTTCAGGATCAGTACTGGGCTCAAAGATGCAGCACTGAGGTCTCTCCTGATAACAGGTGAGTAAATCGGAATTCGTAGTTCGGCTGATTTTAGAGGAATATTTGCACAATGGTGAAGGAAGGGGTGGGGCCTGAGGTGACATGTCTGCAAACACGCCCTGTGGCGCGTTTTAAGTTGGAGAATTAATTCCTCCTCAATCCCGAGGGTCCCTAGGGGCCAACTAGCCCACCAGGTACCTCCAGTATGCGCCAGAGAGCTGCGTTGCAGAGAGGTGTTCAGAGGCCACGCCCCTTTTACAACACTCTGCAACGCAGCTCCGTGGCGCTTACTGGAGGTACCTGGTGGGCTAGTTGGCCCCAGGGACCCTCAGGATTGAAGGGGATTTAAATCCCCATCTTAAAACGCGCCACGGGGCCTGTTTGCACACATGTCACCTGAAGCCCCGCCCCTCCCTTCACCACTGTGCAAACGCGCCCCGTGGCGCGTTTTAAGTTGGGGGATTAAGTCCCCTTGAATCCTGAGGGTCCCTGGGGACCAACTAGCCCACCAAGTACCTCCAGTAAGCGCCACAGAGCTGCGTTGCAGAGAGGTGTAAAAAGGGGCGTGGCCTGGACCACCTCTCTGCAACCCAGCCCTGTGGCGCTTACTTGAGGTACCTGGTGGGCTAGTTGGCCCCCAGGGACCCCCAGTATTGAATGGGAATTATTTCCCTAATTTAAAATGCGCCACAGCGCGCGTTTGCAGAGTGGTTAAGGGAGGGGGCGGGGCCTGACGCTCGATCGCGTCTTTTTCTTTCTTTTTGTTTTTTTGAAGGGGGCTGTGTGGCCCCCCTTCTTTTTGACTTTTTGGGGCCCTGGGGACCCCATCACCCAGGGCCTGATGCCTTTTTCCTTTTAAAAAAAAAAAAATACTGTAGGGGAAGGGGGCCGCGTGGCCCCCCTCCCGTGGCCTATTCCGGCCCCGGGGACCCCATCCCCCGGGGCATGGCCACTTTTTAAAAAATAATTTTGGAGGAGGGGGGCTGCGTGGCCCCCCTCCTAAGGCCTCTATTGGCCCCGGGGACCCCATCCCCCGGGGCCGGCCTTTTTAAAAAACATTTTTTTTTTATTATTTTTGCGGAGGGGGGCCGCGTGGCCCCCCTCCCGGGCCACTACTTGCCCCGGGGACCCCATCCCCCGGGGCTGGCCCTATCCTTTGGGGTCCGTGGGGGGACCCCAACTCCCCCACGGACCCTGCCGGCTCCCCGCGTCCTGCGGGAGCCGGTATTGCTTTTCCACATGGGGAGCTGCTAACATGCAGCTCCCCGTGTGGAAAAGCAATGTGCTTTGGATATTGGAAGAGAGAGCAGGTTTCCTGCTCTCTCTTCCAATATCCAAAGCAGTTTGCTATGACAGGACGGGAGCCGCGAGGCTCCAGTCCTGTCATAGCAAACTACAGTGTCCCGGGGGTAGGCACCCCGGGACACTGCAGGAGCCGACCCTGGGGGGTGGTGGTCCCCAGGGCCATCAAGGGCTCCAGGAGGGGGGCCGCGCGGCCCCCCTCCCAACTTATTCAAAGCCCCAGGGAGGTGGTGGTCCCCGGGGCTCCGTTACATTTAAATCTTTAGTGCCCCGGGGAGGTGGCGGTCCCCGGGGCATGTGGGGGGGCTGGAGCCCCTCCACACAGGCAATTTTAATTTAAAAAACAGAAGCCCCGGGGGGTGGCGGTCCCCGGGGCTGCGGGAGGGCCGAGAGCCCTCCCGCACCATTTGTTTTTAAAGCCCCGGGGGGTGGTGGTCCCCGGGGCTTGGGGGGGCCTTAGAGGCCCCCCCACATATTATAAATAAACCCCGCATGCCCCCGGGACTTGGCCCACCCGGGAGCCAATTAACAACGAAGCGCGGGAGACCGCGCTTCTTGTTTTTGTTTTTTTTTTTAAATCGGCAGGATCCGCGCACCCAGCGCGTTTTTGCCGATTTTTAAAAAATAAATACATTTTGGGCCCTGGGGTCCTTGTAGGACCCCTGAGCAGGCCTAGGGGGTCAGGGTGTTTCTACCCTGCCCCCTTTTTGCGCTTTGCGCACTTGTTTTTCTCTTTTCTTGTTCCTCGGTTCTACCGAGGAACAAGATGGCTGCCAACACTTCCCGGTTTGGAGTGTTGACAGCCAATTAGCATGCAGCTCGTGATCGGGAGGGTGCGCGGACCCTACGCGGCCATAGATATATATGTGATTTTCCTTTTGATTTTCTCAGGAACTACTGAACGGATTTACACCATTTAACAAAAAGGGTTCTTTCTGAACCAAGAACTACCTCTTTGCCAAATTTGGTGTAATTCCGTTCAGCAGTTCGGGCTGTAGCCGTGGCTAAAGTTTCCTATGGGAAAATGAATGGGGAAAACACGTTTTGGGACCCCCCTTTTATCTCAGCCCCCGCTTGACGAATCAAACCGAGACTTTCAGGATAGGAGCCGACCGGAGCGGGCCATAAAGTTTGAAAATTTCGCGAAGATTCGTCAACCGACGCAAGAGTTATTTCAAATAGAATGTTGCGGATTTCCTATGGAAAATAGGTCCTAACTATAACTATCTACTGGCGACCGCCAGTAGATAATATATATATATATTTGTACATTTGGATGGGTGAATATAAACATGTAAGATCTGCTCTAGGGTGAATCTTTAAGCTATTGGTTACAGAGAACTTTTCAAATGAATGTTGGCTCACACATTTTGTATATAATAGACTACTTTAGTATGAATTTTTAATATATTATCTATGGAGAACTTACTCAAATGAATATTGGATCCTACATTCTACATATGGTCAACCATTCATCCAGTCATTCATTTTTCCAACCAGTCATTTGCTCATGTGTGTACATTTCGAACAGAATAACTTAATATCAATTGTTGCGAAACAAGATAAATATTTGAACCCATTTTGCACTTAGTTAGTAAGCACTCGCACTTTTATGGATCAATGATTTTAATCGGTCTATGAATGAACTAACATAATAATTTGTAAAAACAATTCTCTTTCTTAAACTTTGATTTTTAATTTAATTTAACTGTAAAAAGGTTGTCTGAATGAAATTCTGCTTATTTATGATACTGTCTACTTTACATGAACTCAAAATGGCGAGTAGAAATTGCCATTAAGGAAAACAATGTTTAACAGTCTAGTTGCTTTTTAATAATTAGCACGAGAGCACTTTAAAATGACGATGTAGACAGAAGGGACTCTATGGTCAGTAGAAGGCTGGGTGCCGAAACGCGTAGACCGTCCGTCTGTTTGCATTAAATACACCAATGAAAATAAAATAAATAAAGTTAAAAG